>CM057450.1:1052610526-1054090526 GCA_016271365.2 Neoceratodus forsteri
TGTTAACAGAAATTGAGGGGCAGTGGTGGACAAAGAGGATGGATGGTAAAAACTGCAGGGGGACCTAACCAAACTAAAGACATGGTCAATGGAGTGGCAGCTAGGATTCAACGCAAAAAAGTGTAAGGGGATGCACTTTGGGGCTAAGAACCAGAAGAGGGACTATTGGGGGGTGTGAAGTTGGGGATCACAGAGGAGGAGGAGGAGAAGGACCTAGGGATGTTGGTAACTGGGAGCATGAACAACTCAGCCCAGTGTAGGAGAGCAGCAGCAAAGGCAAACAGGATGCTGGGGTGCATCGCAAGGGGGTTCTAATCCAGACACAGGGATGTGATTCTATCTCTCCACAGATCATTGGTCAGACTGCACCTGGAGTACTGCGTGCAATACTGAAGGCCATACCTGAGGAAAGATATAAAGTTACTGGAGGGGGTGCAAAGGAGGGCAACAAAAATGTTAAAGGGGATGGAAGGAAAGGAATATGAAGTTAGGCTGAAGGAGCTGAACATGTACACACTGGAGGAGAGGAGGGATAGGGGAGATATGATTGAAGTATTTAAATACCTGAGGGGGGTAAATAAACCTAGCACTGAGGGGGTGTTTAAACTGAGGAGTGGAAGAGAGATGAGGGGGCACGGACTAAGGTTGGAAGGGGGACGTTTCAAGAGGGAAATGAGGAGGCACTACTTCACTGAGAGGGTGGTGTCTAGTTGGAATGCGCTGCCAGAGGGGGTGGTAACATGTAGGACAGTCAATAGCTTTAAGAAGGAGTAGGATAAAGCAAGAGGAAGAGTCAGCGGGACGGGGGCTGGGACAAGCGGGCGAGGAACTGAGGGGGAGGAGGTTGGGGCAGCTGCAATCTAGGGTGCTCGCTGCACACTCGGGCAGACTTAGATAGATAGATTGGTCTTTTTTACTGGTAGATTTGCATGTTCATAAGTATGTTCATATGTAAAATCACAGTGACTCTGTTCATGAGCAGAGGTCCTAAAATGCCTATGTTGAAAATTTGGTGACAAACGTCCATAAAATAACTGCGTTACAAATGTGTGTTGTGCAGTTTCTACGCACCCTTGTAACTTCAAAAATTTGTAGCACTTTCACTCCAGATTTTCAACACTGCCATTTTTTCAGACCTCCTAATGAACAGTACAGCTGTCATTTTTCACATCCTGCCCAATATATGCATTTACACATCTGGGAGAGAACAGCGTGGTTGCTGTGGGATATCAATGTTCGTGACACATTAATAAAATAATAGTGGCAGTCTTCACGAGCAAAGGTCACAAAATGCCTATGTTTAAAATTTGGTGAAATAATTCCACTAAATAACTGTGTTACGCGCATGTGGTACACAGCTTCCACGTACGCTCGGAAGTTTGAGCATTTTTAATATTTTCAGTACAGATTTTCAACATTGCCATCTCTTCACACCTCCCTATGAATTATGCAGCTGTCCTTCTTCACATCTTGCCCGATCTGTGTTTTCATACATCTGGCACACAATGGCATGGTCGCTGTGGGAACTCAAAGTTCGGGACACATGGACAACATCACAGCGCCACTGTTCATGAGAAGAGATCCCAAATGCTTTCATGAGGTGGGGGTCACGAAAAGGCCATGTTGAAAATTTGTAATGCAAATACCAACAAACGCCCAGGGTGTTAGGCTTTCTAATCATAACGTCCCACCCTGTGCAGACTGACAGGCATCGGGGTGTACCTTTGGATTGCCGACTGTAATGCTCATGCCGTTCCACCTCCACCCCCCCCATCCTGCAGCCAGAGACAGGCATTGAGGTGTGCCTTGGACTCTTCAGCCCCAGAGTTCACCCCATTCTCCTATATTGCACCCATTGCAGCGTATGTCCTTATGGAGTGGGGTGATTATAAAGCCGAACACCCCAGGGCACACCTCAACACTTGTCGGTGTCTGTAGGACAGGGTGAGGTGAAATGGCATGAACGTTATTGGCGACAACCCAAACGCGTACCCAATGCCTGTCCATCTCTGCAGGTTGGAGGTGGGGTTGGCGTAAAGTTCATACTGCCATTCCTACTCTGCATCTGTCTAACTCCTGCATTTCCAATGCTAATACCAGCAAGCAAACATTCGGCATTGACAAATGCTTGTTTTAATGCTGACCTTCCAATCAAAGAATGTGGAAGAAGCATCCATCTGTCGAGATATGAATAAATTTTGGATATTAACGCAGTGAAACTGAACTCAAATAATTTTTCAGTGTCACTATGTAGAAAGATCCTAGCTATCTAAAGTGGGGTTTAAATGAACCGATTGCTGATTAACCAAACTATTAACGCTCTATGGTTTACAAAAATAGCCTCGCATTTCTGCCAGTTGATCTTGTAACTCAATATTCCGCTAAACTCTCAATCGAAACTGAGCAAAACCAGAATAAAATTTGTAATATCCTGTAGATATAAAAGAATATCATCTGCATAAAGCGAAATTAGGTGGTGTTTGCTATTTATCAGAACCCCTCTATTTTTCCATGTTCAAAATAACTATTGCTACGGGTTTAATACATATTTTGAATAGTAGAGGTGAAGGGGACATCCTGTCTTGTACCTCTCTGAAGCTTAAACTAACTCGATAATCTACTAGTCATTTTGACTTTTAGAAACATTGAAGCATAGACAGTGACAGCAGGAAAAGACCTAAGGTCCATCCAGTCTGCCCATGAGTCCCTACAGAACCCAGCGACCTAACATCAATACTGGGTTTTGACCTTCCCCATCACTTTTTCCAATTCCATCCCCTCTTTTGCAGTTGGAGCTGTATATATTATATTTATCCAATTTAGATATTGCCCTCTGAATCCACATCTTATAAAAAACTGCTTTACGAAGCACCAGTCAAGTCTATCGAATGTCTTCTCTGCGTCAAGTGCTAGGACAACAGTATCATCCATTGGGGCTTGATGTTTAATATTGAGTGTCCTGATGTTATGAACAAGTCTTCTTCATGACAGGAATCAATCTGATCTTCATTAATGATTCTGTGTGCTGTTTGACTCAGTCTCTTTGCCAGAATTTTTATGACCATCTTATAATCGTTATTTAGTAACAAAATAGTACTGTATGAGCCACATGATGTGGATCCTCATCCTTTTTAAGTATCAAAGAAATGGTGGCATTGTTAAAGAAGGACCAAGAATTCACGTATTGTATCTGTTGAAAAACAGTGTATAATTAGGGGGCAATCCTGTTGGAAAAGGTCTTAAAAAATGCTGCTGTGAAGCCATCTGGTTCTGGAGCCTTACCATAGGGCAAGTCCCCTATCACCCCTACTATTTGTACCAAAGAGATCTGTTCATTGAGGAAAGTGACGTCTTCACTAGTAATCCACGGGAATTGTAGCTTGTTGAGAAAAGATGTTAATGCAGCATCCGATGGTTGATATTTGAGTTGTATTACTTGGTAGAAAAGTCTTGAACTGTCTTGTTTATATCCTCAAAGAAGACAGAGGGCGGCAAGATGGTGGCCGTGCTGGAGTGCGCCGTCTGCAAGCTCTCTAACTACAGAGCAGAAACTTATTGCCTGTTGCCTTTTCAAGAGCTTATATTAATTCTTGACTTGTGGCTGTGCTTATTTTACAGACCCAGTCCAAATTTTTTTTAGTATTTTATTTCCATTAGCAGGGCATAGGTTAGGGCTTTTAGGTTAGGGAAGCGACAGTGAGGCAGTTGTTAGGAGCAGCATTTTTAATTTTTAGTACGGACTCCAAGCCACAGACCACTTACCCTTGATTAAGTTCCCCACGAGTTTCTAGAGCCTACTGAAGGTGGACCGGAGGATCGGAGGACCAGAAAGATGATAAATCTGCGGCCGAGTGCTGTCTTTACCATCTTTGAGAATGCCATGACAGGAGTTCTTCTTAGGGCTGCTTTCATGGCTGCAACTAGTGGAAAGTGTTTTCAGAGGACACGGAAGATCTGTGACATCCCTGCAACAACTTCCCGGTCATCTGGGACCAAAGTACTGCTGCATGTTGAGAATTCTTTTCTGGGAGGGCGTTGGTTATTAGTGGTGTCCCTGGCTGATTCCTGGACTTTTGGTGCATTTGAGTATCCTTCCTTTGGTAGTGGCATCTGTTTGTGGAGTTGTATTACGGCTGCTGTGTCACTGGAGCTGTCGGTTGGCCTGGACCCACTTGTGATTGCCTCGGGGTATTGAACTGCCATCTATTGGAACCTGTGCCAGTGGGAAAGGTGCAGAACTCCTTGTGACTCCCTGAAGCCCTGGGTGAGTGCCCCATTATTCTATCTGAGGCCCCATGGAACTGCTGTGACTGTATCTGAGGCTGGTGAGAGAAGCCTGGAACACTCTCATCTGAGTGACCTCACTTAGTGAACTTCTTCTAAATGGGTTTCTTATTCAGCTGTTTTTCAGGACTGTTATGGGAGGGACAGTGAGCGTGTTCCCCTCGTTCCAGTCTTGTGAAGCTTTGGTTTTTGAACATCGCTGGCTACTCTCTGTTTTTTTCTTGAACTGATATTCTTGGACAATACCCTTTTGAGTGTCTACATAACTTCTCCGTGGCTTGGGGTTTTTTACTCCCCTGAAAAAGAAGTGAAAAAAACTTTTGCCTAGCTGCTAATCTGTTCTCCAGGTGGTTGAGGTGGTTGTGTGTGTGTGGGGTGGGGGGGAGGATACAGTATAAAGTATTTGTGGGTGGGTGGGTGGTTATTTCTTTTCTTATAATGTTTTGACTGTAGATGTATGTTTAGAGTGAGTGTGTAGGATTATTAGTGTTATTAAGTGTGTGTGTGTGAATGTGAGTGTTGTATGAAGTGCTGTTTTATTTTAGACTTTTTTAGGATGTCTGGGATGTGTAAGGGTCTAGGGCAGGCACGTATAACCTATGAGGCATCCCAGCTGTGCGATCTCCGGCCCTTCACTGACCTTGCATTGTCAGCAACAAAAGGGAGACGCTATTGTGAGGTTGGGATTTGGAGGAACCGGAGCGGTTGGCTGTGGCGGGATGCCAGAGGTTCCACTGAGGTGAGTAGGCATATTAGGTGTAGGAGACACCTTGGGTTCAGAGGGGACCATGAGAGTGGCCAGACATGTTTGGTTCCTGTCCCCAGGATACCCACCAGACCAATTGGGCAGATAGCCAGAGGGGCTGCAGCACCTACCAGTCCCCTTAGGCAGTGCTTTGCAATGCCAGATCGATCAGAAACAAGACCACAATTATAGCGGACTTGATTTCTACGGTCAGTGTGTCTTGCATTATGGAGACCTGGGTGGGTGATCGGCTGGGCCACTTTGGGGACAGCCATCCCCTGGGGTACTCTGTGGTGCACTGCCCTAGGGTGGAACACAGGGGCGGGGAGTGGCTCTCTGTTTTAGATCTGACCTGGGCTTCACTGTGCACCCAATGGGAACCACCAGGTCCTTTGAATGTGTGGCAGTATGTGGGGTCCAGGTGCAGATGCAGGATCCTACTGATTTACTGCCCTCCTGGGGCAGGGAGAGTTCCTGCAGGAGGCAGCGGATCTAGTCATCGAGGAGGTGTTGGAGTCCCTAGATGTTTGGTTCTGGAACTTCAATGCCTGGGCCAATGACAAATCCTCCAGACTTGGTTCCAACCTCCTCCAGATAAAGTCGTCTCTGGGCCTGACACAAGAGGTTTCTTCTGTGACTCACCACAGTGGCCACATGCTGGACCTAGTGTTCTCACTGGGGCTTGAGGTATGCAACCTCAAAATTGATCAAGTCGTTTGGTCTGATCATTTGCATGGTGAGTTTCTTGTTTGGGCCCCAGTGCCCTCCCCTATTTGTTTTTTAACCTAGCATTTATGCTCCTGACTACCCGTCTCTCCCTCTCTCAGACATCCTCTGAACTGCTCTCCCTGGTCTTGCTGCAGTCTGCCCCTAGAATCAACGGATCCACACACTAATCATGGCACCTGGATAACCCCCCGGGTGGGGGTGAGGAGGCACTCCCCCGTACTCACCTCCCCAAGGCCAACATGCTGAGATGTGGATCCTGTACAGCGGGGTCTGCCATTGTGGGCCCGAGATAAGCAGGGAGGTGTCGTCGCCTGGGAGAGACCGAGGGGTTTTCCCTTGTTCTCCCTAGACGTCCGCGTGCAATGGGGGCCAATGAGCTGAAAGGCTCCGCCCCCTGCCAATGTCTGCCCATGCCCATGCTGCTCCAGCTACCGCACCTACCAACCAGGCTTCCCTAGATGGCGGTATAGCAATGGGAGCATGCAGTGAACCCCGGAAGAAGAGCAGTCATTGGGTGCTTCATTCTTCTCCTCCCTGGCTGACCCCAGCACCCCGGGCTTGTTCCCAAACCCGGGTCGCCGGCGTGGTGCGAGGTGTGGCGTCCAGCGCCTCAACCCTCAGTGCCACTGGGCCGGCTCACCTCTCCCTGTTGAGATGGTCAGCTACCACCCTTTGAGGGGATTATACCCAGAGGGATTTCTGTTGGTGGCTGATCTATCTAGTGTAGATGTCGTATATCACGAATGGCACAAGTCGACGGTTGCCGCCTATAGCAAAGTGATGTCCGCTGCACTGATGCACTCATACCGGTTAGTGTATGAACCATCTCATTGAGTCTCCCTGGATTGGTGAGCTCAAGAGAATAGGGGTTGGAAGTTGGAGGCGTTGCTGGTGGAAGACCAAGTGGGAGGAAGACAAGCTGGTTTGCATACCCAGTATTGTGAGTACCACGGGCAATCAACTGTAAGAAGGCAGAGTTCCTGTCCAGGGAGATTGCTGCGGGAAGAACTGACCAGCGATACTTTTTAGGACTGTAGACAGGCTATTACATCCGGTCTGTCTGCAGCCGAAGAGGAGTTTTCTGTCACTTTGTGTAAGGTGTTTGCTCAGTTCTTCACTGACAGAGTGTCCTCTATCTGGCAAGAAATCCTGCCAGTGAGTCATTTCATGACTTGCAGTGATTGCCATTATGGTAGCAGATGCACTCCACCTATCTGGGAGAGTTTAAACTGGTGGAGGTGGCGGAGGTCATCGAGGTTGCTTTGAAACTGAAGCACACATATTGTGAACTGGACCCGGTACCAATGTGTTTCCTAATGGGATGCGTTGATTCTGTTGGCACAATATTCGCCTTGATTATCCGGTGCTCATTGTCTGAGGGGGTCTTCCCAGATCCCTTGAAAGAGGCTCTGGTGAGGCCTCTTCTGAAGAAACCATCTCTTGACCTGGACATCTTGCGAGATTACTGACCTATCTCAACCTTCCATTTTAGGAAAGGTTGTTGAGAAGATTATGGCACAACAGCTTGAACAGCAGCTCATGACCTTAGATATTTATGAGCTATTGCAGTCTGGTTTTCGAGCTAGGCATAGCATGGAAACAGTGTTAGTTCAGATGCACAATGACCTCCTTAGGGCAAGAGATAAAGGAGACAGGTCAGTTCTCATTCTCCTCGATCTCTCCTCTGCCTTCGACACTGTTGACCACTTTGTGCTACTTGGTCATCTTAGAAAGTACCGTGGGCTTGCTATCACTGTCATCTGCTGGTTTGAGTCCTATCTTGCTGACAGGAAGCAACGGCTAGTGATGGGGAATTTCTCCTCCTCCCCGAAGCTCCTGCTGTGTGCAGTACCTCAGGGATCGATCTTGTCGCCAATGCTGTTTGCAGTGTACATGCTGCCCCTGGGTGAGCTCATTAGGAAATACAATGTGAGTTTTCACTGCTATGCAGATAATACCCAATTGTATTTGTCCTTTGCCCCTGGAACATCAGACGCTGTGAATGTGCTTAACACCTGCCTGGCCGAGATCAATGACTGGATGTCCTCCAGCAGGTTGTGACTGAACCCCAACAAGACGGAGGTTCTAGTAGTGGGAGTGGGCCATAGTCGGGATAGAAATGCCTCCGGAGTGGCAACTGGACTTTTCCTAGGGCCAGCACCATTGATGGCTTTCCCTAGGGTGCGAGATCTTGGTGTGTTCCTGGATGATGGCTTGACATTTGAATCTCAGGTGTCATTGGTTGTCCAAAGTGGTTTTTACCACTTGAGGAATTTTGCCAGGCTCAAACCCCTAGTTCCACCTGAAGACCTGCCCACTGTAGTCCACGCTTTGTAAAACTTCCAGGCTTGATTACTATGATGCCCTTTTCTTTGGGACCTCGAGGTACACTCGTTAACTGCAGCTGGTGCAGAGGCGCAGCTGCCAGGTTGCCAACAGGCCATTTGAGGTTCCGTCATGTAACTCTGGTGCGGCGTGAACTGCACTAGCTGCTGGTTAGATGGAGCATTATCTTCAAGGTGGGTTTAGTCACCTTTAAGCCCCTCATGAACTAGGCCCTGGCTATCTATCTGATCTACTTACACTGCCTTCCCCAGTCCCTCCCTCCGTTCCTCCTCCTCCAGGGGCCTCCAGGCAGTTCCCAGGATGAGGTTAAGAACTACCCGGCGACAGGGTTTTAGCATCGCCCGGCCCTGTCCTGAAATTCACTTCCTCTTACCATCAGGAGACCCCTTCAGTTGAGGTGTTTAAAGGCCGTCTTAAGACCCATCTCTTTTTATTGGCATCCCCAGACTTAATTATTTAAATATGAGATAAGGACTGCTGATTTGTATTATTATTGTTATTTTATAGTTGTTCTAGTTTTCATTGTTGTATATATTTATTTGTTGTATGTTTTCTCCCATTTATAATTTTATGTAAGGCACCCAGAGCCTCCGGGAATGGGCACCAAAAATAAACCTTGCCTTGTCTGTCGCCCGGCCCGGTGGCGCTGAGGTTGAGCGCTGGATTCCACACCCTCGCTGCTTGGCGACCAGGTTAGGGAACAGACTCAGGTTGGCAGGGGGTCGGTCAGGGGAGGGAAGGATTGGCGTCCCAGGCGCTCTCCTCTCTCAGGGAGGGATACCAGGGTGCTATGTGCACCAATGTCCTGAGAGAACGGTGGGTGCACTGGCTCTCGAGGGTTGGCGGCTCCGTTCGCCGGAGTCGGGAGGGGCGCTGTTGGGCGCTTGAGAGACATGCATCAGCACGCCATCCTCTCTGGACTTACGTCCTCGTGCCGGCGTTCAGGGGTGGAAACAAGAACACAGAAAAACAGAAAAACCCCTAAGCAGTCCTAGATGACGGCCGCCCGAGCCATTCAGACCACCACTAATTCTCGGGACAGACCCGATGTGCAGGTAGGAGATAGGAGGAGAAGCACTGTAGGGACAGATCCTGAGGTCAGGGGCTGAAATGGGATGGACGGCCCAAGGATGGACACCAAGGGTCAGGAGGAAATAAAAGAAAGTAAAAAAAAAAAAAAAAAACTTTGCCTTGCCTTTCTGGACTATATTGCATCTGGTTATAAGAGTCTTTTATATATGAAATTCTAGTGTGATTCTGCTCACATCTCAGTTGAAATGATAGTAGTTTATTGAATTTTCACTGAAAAGTTGTATTTTGCCTTTGCCCTCGTCATGGCCCTCTCTGCTATTCTTCTGCCTCCTGGCCTCTCTGCTATTTCTTCTGCCTCCTTACTGCACAGTTCCCATAAAGAAGAACATTTTGAAGGTCTTCTTAATTACTAGAGTTAATATGTTTGGCCTCTGCTAATAATAATTTATTTTCCATTTTTTATTTTGAATTTTTCCCAACTGACATATAGGAAATAAAAGGCCTCTCAAGTAGGCTTTCAAAGCATCCCAGACAGTAATTGAAATATCCTGCATGTTAATATTCGTAGAACAATCTGATGTCTTGTTTGACTTCATGAAATATTTATCTCCAAGTACAAGCGAATCAAATCTCCAAACAAAGGTGCAGGAAATAAGGGAAAGTTCCACAGAGAAATGGACAGGAGCATGATCTGATACCTTAATGGCTCCTTACTCAATTTTGGTGCTCTTATGAAACAAGGACTCAAAGCAGAACACAATCAATCCGGTAATATGAATATGTATTACGAACTGCTGAGTAATATGAAAATTTCCTTCAGTTCTGAAATTTCATGCGGAAGGGATCTAATAGTGCTGACTCATCCATGAAGCCTGCGATAATGCTAACTGTTTTGGTCTTCTACTCTCCGCACAAAGAACAATTAAGACCATGTAATGTAATACTGAAGTTGCCGCCTATTGTGTAGGGAACTAGAAATTGTGTATTTTAAGAAATAAGTCTGCAAGAAAATTTTGATCGTCTTCATTCAGGGCATATATGTTTATCAAACTAAATAATGAGCTGGCCCGGTGGCACGGAGGGTTGAGGCACTGGATGCCACACCTCGCACCACGCCGGCATCCCGTGTTCAGGAATGAGCATGGGTCACCGGGGGTCGGTGGGGATGAGGAAGGATTAAGCATCCGCGGGACTGCTCTCCTTCCTCGGGAGGGGAGGCTTGCCCATACCGGTGCATTAGCACCCCCTGGTGGCTACCAGGGGATTGCTCTGCCCAGCCGGCCGACATAGGGGATCAGGGCTGTGGCGGATGCCTTTCGAGTGCACACAGGAGTGTGCACACATTGAGCAGGGCGTCATTGCATGTCCAAGCCCCAGGGGCACAACGGAACAAGGAAAATGGGACCCAGCCTTGGTAGGTGACAATGGGTTCCAGGAGTTACCCCCCCATGCCCAACAGTTGTGTACACTGGCTGACCTCGGAGCTCACCCGGTCCATGGATTGTCCTCATGAAGGACAGTGCACAGTGAGAAGTGTGGATGCCTGGAATCTGGAGGAGCTAGCCCCACCGAGTGTCAGGACTGAGTCTCAGACGTGGCGGGATGGAGGTAAGCTGAGTGACCCCATCAGAGAGAGTCCAGGGCTGAGAGATGTGGATAAAGAAAATTGAAAAAAACAAACAAACAAACAAAAAAAACTAAATAATGAATTGGAATTCCTAACATTCAGAATTATGAATCTGCCCACAGGGTCTACTGTCTATTATTTCAAAATGTAATGATTTTAAAAAAATAATATTATAACTCCTCTAGCAGAGTTTGAGTACGTAGTGGGGAGTCCTATTCATTGAAATAAATGTAGCGTGTATTTAAAATCAGCCTCAGAAAAGATCATCTCTTGTAACATGAGATAGTTGGCTTGCTTTTTCTTAGCAACGTGAATTATTTTTTTCAATTTAGTTTAATCTCTGGCACCCTTAACATTCTACATTTATGGAATTAAGGTGAGTGCGACAGGGTCAGCCCCTGCCACTCAATAAAAGCACCTATTCTTTGTTTCTTGTCTGGTTGCAACCACTTTCTTCTCCTCTTCTAAGGCTATCCCTGTTTTTCAGGTTTGGAAGCAGGCCACCTCCTTACAAAGCCCCAATCTCTATCTTCCCTTCATGTTTTATTTCTCTTTGTTTCATGGGTACTTCAATGTTGAGAAAAAGCTAACAGTATGACAGGTTATCTGTCTGCAGTTATAAAGACAGTCAGACTTCATCCCCTGGAATATTGTCTGATTCTAGCATTATTTACTGCTACTGTCTAAGAAAGAAAATAATGGGTTTATTCCTGCAATTAGTATGGAGCTCTGGTTATAGGATGTGCAAAAGAAGGAAGGAATGATCTTTCATTTTGGAGCCCTAGAGCGATAGAGAGAGAGAGAGAGAGAGGTTTTCTGTATAGGATTCCCTGTTGTAAGCGCTCTTCCCTGTAATAAGCGACAGCAGAAAAGCCACGCGGCTACTCGCACGATCACGAGGGCTGCGCGATCGTGCGCACAGTCGTGTAACGCTTAGCGCATATTAGTTTTCACCAAATAAAAGACTTGGGCAGTACAAATGTCTGAAAAGACATGGTTACCTCTGGAAAACGCTGTACCAAACAGCCTCGTTTTCGGAGGACAGCCTTTGAAAGTGGTCCCCATTCTGTAGTTGAAATTTCAGCCGTCGGCTTGAAAATGCAGCTGACAACTTAACCCTGCAGTACCGAATGCCGTTTTGTTACAGTTCTACTACACTGAAACTAGTTCCTATTGCTGAGAGGTGTCTAAATAACTGAGTTTTGGTCTACCAAATAAAGCTATGAGTATGCTGGAATGAAATGTATAACTCATAAAATGTGCTTTACTACAATTTTAAAACTATCTTGTTTCCAGGATATAAAAATAAACAGTTCTTCAGAATACCTTATATGGGTCTCTGTAGTTGGAGCAGAGCCCTTTTCAGATGTAGGAGGTCTGTTCACTGGGAGAGTCTTCTGCATTTTGACTGTGTCTATAGGGAATCAGTTGCCCCTTGTGGGCTATTTTTATAATAAGAGACCAGTCACTCAAGCACAGGGGAACATGCCATGGAGTAGAAAAACCTTTGCACAACATAATTGTTTTGAGACAAACCTTAAAACAGGTTTTTTATATCAAGTAAAGCACTTAGGAATGTGTATAAAATTGTTTTGAAAGCTATTAAAAGTTATGTTTTGATGATGCTGTGTCATCTGATTCAGGTAGCGGGTATATAAGTCCTGCCTGAACAGGTGTCAGGTAGATAGGGTCAGTATCTGCTGACCAGTGGAGAGAAGAGGTTCATGCTGAAGAATTTGCTTTGTTTTACTTTATTATCAGAGTTGTTTTCTTTTGTTATTTTCTTTGGACAATTCTGTTACTTAAATGGTGCAAGAAGAAAGAGTTTATGAAGATCAATAAACATCCCACAAGCTAACGTAGGTTGCACCTTATCCTTTGTATCTAGTGTCCATCTGTAGAACCACACCGTAACAGTGAGAAATAGATTAATAGCAGAGGAATACATAAAAAGCAACAAAAAGACAGGGAAAGAGCGAGTAAAAAATACATGAAAGTGTCAGCATAATAATTAAGCCCAAATCCTACATGCCAAATATGACCCAAAAAGTAAACAATATCATTGTTTCTTTTTTCTTCTTATTTTTTGTATCTGTTTGAGAATTGCTACGACTAAATTTATAAATGCCAAAAGACGTAGGTAGGAGAAGTATTTCCTGAGAACTAGGTATGAGTCTTCGCCTAACCAGTGTTTTACATACAAACCCTGTAAGGGTAGCAGAAACCAATAACAACAAAAGTCTTGTGCCCACCCACCAAATAAGGTACAGCAAAAAAGGAGACCATATACTTAACTGTATCCCTCTGCCTACCACCCCTAAGCCCTAGATCATACCCACCCCGCTTCCAATCCCTAGGTCAAGGGTGGTGGACAAATGAACACATTGGCACTTGACTAGATACTTCAAACCCCCAACCCCGCAAGGCTACAAAGGTGACCAAGCACTGAGGTGCTTCTGAATGTGTCTGTTGATAATCTGACCACCTTCCAGTGACATAATTATAAACCAGTCTCTTATCAAATTGCCAGGGACTTTACCCTCTGGGGCTTTCTGCCTTTGGGGCTGTTATGCAGAGTGGAGGCAGTTCAAATGACAACATTGCCAAGGGCACTGTACTTATTTCAAAATATTCTGCTACACCTCCCACAGGAGATTTGGAGGTAATGGAACTGCAACAGCCCAGAGTTAAACTACAGACTTGATTGTTTCTTTAACTCATCACGCACTTCAATGCACTGCTCCCAAAGCTTAAATTTTTCGAGAATGCTACACTTTGAATTGTGCCCTTACAAACAGGGGTATAAGGAGGAACCTGTCAGAGAGCCAGAGGTGATGGCTGAGATGTTTACAGAAAACCTCACTTTGGTGTTCACCAAAAGGCCCCCAATAAGGGAATGGGGCTCACTGGGAGGGCCCACAACCTCAGGAGTAGCCACAATGCAGCCATTGGACATTATGCCTGTCATAGTAGCTGACTAGGGGAGCAATGAGCATTAGAGTTGCCCCTAGGCCAGTTAGCAGTCTATCTTGTGTACATCCCATGTGCACCACACTAGAGAAGTTGCAAAGTTTTACATCACCAGGTGGTATTGTGTACCGTGTTTGTGCACACCTAGATGCCTTCATTTATATATTTAAATCTGCACCAGGGTGTCTATGCCCCCCCCCCCGGCCAGTTTCTTAGTTCTCAGAACAGCATGCTTACGTGAAAGTGCAATGGGGTGTGCTTTTTGCCCATTTTCTGGTACATAAAATTGTGGCTAAGAAATAGATCAAAAACTTTTAATAGCAGGCACTCACAAATCAAAAAGTTTATCAAGGGCTGACAGAAGAATTCTGTCAGCCCATGATCTTTGATTGTAACCTGGTGTGTTCAAGCAGGCGGTGCGTACTGCCTTTAATTCAAATAAGTGTTATGGTCTGGTGCTAAGCATTATTGTGTACAGAGTTCCACATGCACAAAATCCTTGTTGCACACAGGCAAAAGTTGTGCATAGTTCAAAGGTAATGAGAAGGTGTTGCGCACAGTTCCAAGTTCGCAGAAAATTGTGCATAGTTCAAAATTCATGGAAGTTTGTGTATAGTTGTCTCCTTTTAAGGCCTCTGATTGACAATAATTTATTACAGTATTTGATACTGTTTGACTTCAACAAAGCTTTCGATACTGTTCCAGATTGAAGATTGATTAATAAGCTGGGTAGGCTCGGGGTGGGTCAGAAGTTGGTCAACTGGGTGGCAAACTGGTTGATGGGCAGAAAACACAGAGTGTTGGTAAACGGTATACAGTCAGAAAAGATGCAAGTCACAAGTGGGGTACCTCAGAGATCAGTCCTGGGGCCAGTCCTCTTCAATATCTTCATCAGTGACATTGCAGATGGACTGGAGGGTAAGGTTTGTCTGTTTGCAGATGACACCAAGATCTGCAACAGAGTAGATGATCCAGATGGGGCGGGCAGAATGAGAAGAGATCTGGATAAACTGGCAAAATGGTCGGAAGAGTGGCAACTGGGGTTTAATGCAAGAAGTGCAAGATCATGCACATAGGGAAGAGAAACCCTGAAGCCACCTATAGGCTGGCAGGGGAGTTGCTGGCAGTCACAAGGGAAGAAAGAGACTTGGGCATCATCATCACCGATGACCTGAAATCATCCAAGCAGACCACTTAAGCAGTAGGTAAGGCTTGGGGGATGTTTAGGTGTATTAGTAGGGGTATCACAAGTCGGAAGAGGGAGGTAATAATCCCTCTTTACAAGACACTGGTTAGGCCCCATCTGGAGTACTGCTTGCAGTACTGGAAGCCACACCTTCACAAGGACATTAACCAAATTGAGGCAGTCCAGAGAAGGGCAACCAAAATGGTTCAGGGACTGCATTAGAAAACATATGAGGACAGATTAATGGAGCTCAATATGTATACCCTAGAGCAAAGGAGGGAGAGAGGTGATATGAACGAAACATTCAAACACCTTAAGAGCATTAACAAGGTGAAAGAGTCTAACATGTTTCAATATAAGAAGAATAGCAGGACAAGAGGACACAGCATGAGACTAGAGGGAGGCCGATTAAGGGGTAATGTGAGGAAGTTCTTTTTCACAGAAAGGGTGATGGATGCATGGGCAGCCTACCTCAGGAAGTGGTGGATATGAATACAGTGCAGGGCTTCAAACAGGCATGGGGTAGGCGTAAGGGAGCAATACAGATGAGCATGAATAGATAGGCCATTGACAGAGCAAAGGCCGATGGCACATTTATAAGGTAGAAAAAGAAATGGGCAGACTGGATGGGCCTTGCGGTCCTTATCTGCGATCAGCTTCTATGTTTCTATGTTACTGACTACAGGTGATGAAAGGTAGGTGGGCGGGAAGGAAGTGTGCAGGTCATGCTTACTTTATAAACTGAAACCTTACTTTTGACATACAAGTATACATTGTAAAAATAAAATATGGGCAACCATGCCCAACTCAGCTTGTGTTTCCATTTTGGAGTTGAGATGATAACATGGACCTCTCAAGCTTCGCTCTTCAGGTCCATATGATGTCATTTCAATCCCTCAGTAGAAACACAGCCTTCTTATGTGGGGTTGATCATCAAGTGCATTAAATAAAAAATAAATAGATTCATAGACAGTTGAGGGAAACTAATGATTTTCATCCATCTGGTCTGTCCTGTGCTAAATTTCTGTCTAGTCTGACAAGCTCTCTCACCGAGTTTCAGCACACTGGGGATCCCCTTTACTGCTGACGACTCCTCTGTATTTGTCCCATTTGTTCCTGAAACTTAAGAGTCAACATTCACTACCTCCTCTGGCAGCATGTTCCATCTACAGTATGCACCACCCTTCCAGTGAAGAACAACTTTTTCACATGCGTTTTGATCCCCCCTTCCCCACCAATCTCAAGTTCTGATCCCTAGTGTTGGCCTGACTCAGCAATTTGAATTACTTACTCACATCCACCCTTTGAATCCTCATACTTTTATGTCTCAGTCATGTTCCGCTGTCTTTCTTTTGTTCTCTACTGAGTACATGTTGAGGTTGTGCAGCCTTTCCTGGTAGTTACTTCCCTGCTGTCCCAGTATCATCTTTTGTTGTCCTGCTGTATCCCTTGTAATGTAGGCCTGTTGTTCTTAAGCTAAGGGTTCTAGAACTGCACACAGTACTCCTTGTGCAGCCTGACCAGCAACCAATACAGTGGCAAGATAACGATATCACTATAACTTGAAAATCTCTGCTTAATACAGCCAAGTATCCTATTTATCTTCCAGCAAGCTTCTTCACACTGGCTAGATGGCTTTAGGCTGTAGTGTATTATGACTCTTGAGCATCTCCCTTCCCTCCTTTACCTCATCTATGGTGTAGTCCACCTGTTTGTTTGTTTCTTGCCTATATGCATTACCTTGCACTTCTTGGCACTGGATTGTAATCGTCATGTTTCTGACTGCTATTCATGGCCTGTCTACATCCCTCCTCATGCTTCCCACTCTCTCTCTCTCTCTCTCTCTGCTGAGTTCAACATACAGTACCACCCAGTCTTGTCTCATCAGGGAATAGGCTAGCCCTGAAATTAAGACCCTTCTCTATATCATTAATAAGCATGTTAAACACAACTGTACCAAGCACCTGCCCCCGTGGCACACCACTAGTGACTCTCTTCACACTGGAGTGTTTCCCATTCAGGACTACTCCATGAGTTCTACCTGTAATCCAGCTGGCTACCCATTTTGTAATCTCCTCAAGCCACATTTGCTCTGTTTTCTGTACTAGCCTCCTGTGTAGGACTAATTCAAAGACTCTGCTAAAAATGATTTACTTGTTTGGCATATTTACAAATGCTGCAGCAAAGGCAAGGAAAAAAAAACATATGTTTTGGAGGTTGCCATGTTCACGTGGTTTCCGATGCCACAAAGAGGCTCCGTGTGAGTGTGTCTGATAAACTATGACCTTTGCTGAACGTCACTCTTGGAGGACAACTGCTGATCCGGGCCAGATCAGGGCCTGCTATAAGAACAGGCCAGAACTTGAAAATGATTTTTCTGATTTGTATCGCCAGTGGGTTGTACTCAGTAATAAATGTTATTCTGAGTTTTCTAGGTGGGACTTTAGAGTTAGAAGTTCAGAACAAATTCTGGTAGTGGCTTTTTGCAAGGCTGTAACCACAGTTCTGAAATCTGTTCTTCATCTCAGTGGCTTGCAAGCGTAATGTTTCTGTGTCCAAGCAGTTCCAATTAAGTCAAACCATTTGAAAACATGGAGCGCTGTTCACAAGATGAAGGAGACGGACACTTTTAGAATGTAATATCCAGTTGCCTGCTGTACTTTTTCTGTACCCAGCTTACCTGTTGCAGCAGTTGGGAAGTGGCCCTGGGTTCCCAACAGTGATAATGGAGCTGAGGTATTCATTGACATGGTGGCTTTCTCCTCGTTCTACTCTATATGTGCCCCATCCCTCTCCAGTCTCTCAGTACCTTATGAAGTTTTCTGTTCAACCCAAAAAAAGATTGTGACTGGCACTTTAGTGTCCACCGGCTCTCCCTTATACTGCCCAAATACCATCTGCTTACCTTTAACTGCCTTTTTCACCTGCCCCGTGGCCTTCTGTGCTAGCTGCCTCTTCTGATATATTTTCATGAGATGTTCCTGAGGTGCACACAGTATCAAGTATGGTTATTATTTTATTGTAGGTCACCTTCCTGAAGTTAGGTACCAGTGTAATGGATTTTGTGCGTTCTCCTTCTAGCGTACATAACATTTCATGGTCACTGAGTCCTATGTTTGCCTCAGTTCTAACGTCTCTAATTATTTCTTGATTATTCAGGATAAAGTAAAGTATAACCTCACCCCTAGAGGGGCCATGCACTCACTGCACGAGAAAGCCATCCTGTGCTATATCGATGAGGCAGCATAAAGAACAGTTACGTACTTACTGTAGCAGTAGATCTTCAAAAGACTGTCTTTTCTCAGACCACACATTTGGAACTTATAGCCATTAAGCACTACTTTCTGGACACTGTCTCTTGTAGATGTACTGGATTTGGCTTAGCTGTGCTGCAAGGCCTCCTTTCATAAGCCTACAGGCTCCAGCCACCCAGACTATTAGCTTTTGGTACTGCTTGGTACTTATTCCAAAGGTATGGCCTGATAAAAGAGATATCCTCCAAGAAGATAGAACAGTTGCATACTTACTGCAACAGTAGATCTTTGAGTGAATTTCTTACATCAGGCCATGCTGTCCCTCCCTCCTTCCTTCCCCCTTTTTCTGGGTCAGAAACAGCAGTTCTTGTGCTGCTATGTCCACTGCTACATTTTTCCAGCTCTCTGTCTCACCTACATAGAAACACAGATTTTAACGGCAGATAAGGACTGCTTGGCCCACCTAGTCTGCCCATTTCCCTACCTATTGGATAAGCTGCAAATCCTAGTTCACCAACAGTCTACTTCTTCCTACCCCCCCACACCAGAATTGCCTTATGTCTGTCCCACGCATTCTTGAATTCCCCCACTGTTTTTGACCCCACAACCTCCTCAGGAAGGCCGTTCCATGCGTCCACCACTCCCTCCATGAAAAAATACTTCCTCACATTGCCCTTGAGCTGTCCCCCCTCTGTCTTCAAATTGTGCCCCCTTGTTCTTGCACATCTCTTTTTCTGAAATATACTACCCTCCTGGACTTTGTTGATTCCCTTCAGGTACTTGAAAGTTTCTATCATGTTCCCTTTCTCCCTCCTTTCCTCGAGGGTATGCACATTAAGCTCCTTTAGTCTCTCTTCGTATGACTTCTGCTGCAGGCCCTGCACCATTTTAGTTGCCCTCCTCTGGACTGCCTCCATCCTGTCTATGTTTTGCAGAGATGGGGTCTCCAGAACTGCATGCAGTACTCAGATGGGGTCTCATCCAGCTGTCTGTACAGAGGGAAACAGCTTCCTGTTTTCTACTTGTGATGCCTCTCCTATGCATCCCAGTATCCCCCCAGCCCTCCTTGCTGCCTTCTCACATTGCTTGCCCACCTTTAGGTCATCTGATATGACTAATCCCTGAGAGACATACAAGTATCTTACAGGGAGGAACAGGGTGCAGGAAAACACTATTTTTAAGCGAAAAAGATGTTCCAGGACTAGAGGGCATGGGATGAAGTTGGAGGGAGGATGATTCAGAGGAAACATGAGAAAGAATTTCTTCACAGAACAGGTGGTGGACAAGTGGAACACCCTGCCAGAGGAAGTGGTGGGGGCTGAAACAATCACGGAATTTAAGAATGCATGGGATAGACATAAAGGAATTCTGGAGGTCAGGGGTAAGGGGCAACAGACTTCTAGGAAAACAAACTGAACTTACAAGCTCAAATGGGCAGACTAGGTGGCCTATAGGCCCTTATCTGCCGAGACTATGTATCTATGTATCTATGACTACCCCCAGGTCCCTTTCCATTTTGTTGTTGTTAGTATCTCACCCCACATTGTGTACTCTTTCCCTGGGTTTTTGTTTCCCAGGTGCATCACTCTGCAAATCTTTGCATTGAATCTAAGCTGCCATGCTTTTGACCATTCCTCCAACCTTGCCAAGTTCCTTCTTATCCTTTCCACCCCTCTTGCGTATCAACCCTGTTGCAGATCTTTGTGTCATCTGTAAAGAGGCATACCTTTCCCTCCAGTCCCTCTGCAATGTCATTTATAAAAACATTAAAAAGGACCAGACACAGTACAGAACCCTGTGGTACCCCAGTAGTAACTCTCCTTTCTTTGGAGTGGACTTTCGTTTACTATTATCCTCTGTGTCCTGTTGTCCAGCTAATGTTTTACCCAGGCTACCACGGGATCCCTCCCAGGCTGGCTAATCTGTTTATTAATCTTTTGTGTGGGACTGTGTCAAATGTCTTGCTGAAGTCTAGGTAGGTCATGTCACAGCCCCTCCCTGGTCTACTACTTTGGTCACTCAGTCAAAGAAATCTATTAGATTCATCTGACATGATCTTCCCGCTGTGAATCCATGCTGCCTTGGGTCCTGTGCCCCACTGGCCTCTAGGTACTCAACAACTCTTTCTTTCTGAAGTGATTCCATCCTTTTCCCTACCACTGAGGTCAAACTAACAGTTCTGTAGTTTCCTGCCTCTGCTTTGCTCCCATGCCTAGCATGTGGAGGGCTGGCATCTGTCTCGGTTCCTTAGAGGGAGATCCTCCGAGCATGATCTCTGATGGGGAACTGAGGAGAGGTGGGGCCACCTACGTTTATGTGCACACTGACACCTGATGTCAGTGTGGGCAGCCCCTGGCTGACTGCTTGCAAAAGTTTCCATGTAGTCCTAGTACCTGGTTGGTATAAGTTCCGCTATTTTCATCAAGCTCAGCTGTTCTCATAACATCTAGACTGCAATCTGAAGATCGGCGTGCTGCAGCCCAGGAGATTCAAAGTGTGAACTTGTATGTTTGAACTGTTTATCATCATACCTGTGCTTTTTTACCTTGTGTCAGTGCTCCTACCTCTGGGGGACTTAGTTTGACTGTTTGCTGTGTTCCGGTAAACCGGAAAAAAGTTAATCGATCTCAGCAGCAAGTAGGAGGAGAACCAGGAACAGTATCACAGAGGAGGAGGAGGCAGCTGTCAAAAAGCCTCACGCAGCTCAATCTCAGGTACGCTGCTATTTTCGTCAAGCTCAGCTGTTTTCATAACATCTAGACTGCAATCTGAAGATCAGCGTGCTGCAGCCCAGGAGATTCAAAGTGTAAACCTGTACGTTTGAACTGTTTATCATCATACCTGCACTTTTTTACCTTGTGTCAGTGCTCCTACCTCTGGGGGACTTAGTTTGACTGTTTGCTGTATTCCGGCAAACTGGAAAAAAGTTAATCGATCTCGGCAGCAAGTGGGAGGAGAACCAGGGACCAGCATCACAGAGGAGGAGGGGCAGCTTGTAATAAAAGCCTCGCGCAGCTCACAGCGCAAGCGTGAGTGGCGCAAGCGCCACTCCAAAGAGAAAAATCAAAGTTTTAACTGGGAGAGTTTAAGTTAAATGGAAGTAAAAAAGTTTAATTAAGATAGTGTAGTATAGATAGGCCTGTTTCATGATTGTATCCTGACTTCTAGTGAGTTGTGTATAACATCAGCGTCAGAAACAGATTTCTTTTCACGTTTACATTGTTTTAATAAAATTAGGTATTTATTAGCCTGCAGGTTAACTGCTTTATTTAGATATTGAGTTGGGCTGAGTTTTGGTTTAGCACTGTATTGAAAATGTTGGTGTTAAATCTTTTAGGTTGTCTGATTCTCTGTTCCCTCTTGAGTGTTGCAAGTTCAAAAGAGTCTAATATAACCTAAAGATCTATAAATGACAAATGTTTAATAAATTGGTTAATCTCTTGCAACCAACCACAGAAATGTAATGGTTATAAATCAAGGAGAAATTATTTTCTGGTTAACTGGAGAAGGCAAACCTCAGGAGGTTGTTACAGATGGTTGAACCCCTTTAAGTTTAATACTTCAATCTCAAATTTGTTAGGGGCTTGCTGTCTGTTGTTAATGTTGAGGGGAGACATTGAAAAGAACCCTGGGCCTGAAAATTTAAAAATGAAAATTTTACACGATAATGTACATAGTATTGGGACAAAAAATGATATCTTGGCAACCCTTTTGGTTAATAATGATCCACGTGTATTAGGATTAAGTGAAACATGTCTCTCCAAGAAACATCAAGATGATGAATTTGGTACTCAAAATTATCAAGTATGGAGGGCAGATAGAAAATCTAGACGGGGAGGGGTAATGCTTTTCACTAAACGAACCTTGGGTCACTCAGAAATCTTTTTACAAGGCAGTGAAAATAATATAGAATTTTTAGTGGTATACTTAGGGCAGACAGGGTTGGTTATTTCAATTGTCTAGTCACCTCCAAAAGCAAATATATCAGACTTAGAAGTAATATTGACAAAAATAACAGACATGGTGGGTAGTAGGCCTTTAATTCTGATAGGTGATTTAAATTGTGATTGGAAAAATATAAGGGGGAGACATCTAAAAGATACAGTCTCTACTTTAGGGTTAAAACAACTTATAAAAAGCCCTACCAGATATATATCTAACATAACAGATGGATCCATTTTAGATTTAATGTTGGTTTCCACTCAAATTGAAATAGAAGCTCTGGGTATTTTACCTCCATGTCTTGGAGATCATAATCTGGTCTGGGTTACCTTGCTTCGGTCCCAATTCCAGCAAAATTTGGTCTATGAAAGCCAAAATTGGTCTAGAGATTATAGAAAGTTTTCAGAGTCTCGATTTTTGGAAAGTATAAATAAAGTGAACTGGGATAGTTGCAGACTAATTCCAGATATTGATACTGCGGTAGAATATTTTACCCAGACTTTTGGAGAAATTTGCGATCTGCATGCAAAAATCAAAACAAAACAAAATGTTTCAAATTACCATGGATCAATGATAGATTATTAAAACACATTTGAATTAAAAATAGAATCTGGAAAAAGCATTGAAAACTAAATCAGAAGAGGACTGGATTCTTTTAAGGTCAGCGAAATAAGTGTAAAGGTTAGTCAAAACTTCTAAGATGTCTTATTATAAAAATAAAATTGATATGAGTACTGATCTGAGACATTTTTGGAGAGTGGTTAAGCAATTGACTAAACCAAGTAGCAATTCCTTAGAGGAAATAACTAGGTTAAAACATGGTGAGATTTTTATTGAAAATCCGAAGGATATTTCTAATGTATTAAATAATTTTTTTGTTGCTCTTCCTAATTGTAAAACTTACTATAAGCAATATTTGGAACAAACCAAAATAACATCTTCATATAGTGAATTCCACCCTTTTAGATGTAACATTTTGAATATTACTAGTGTTTATAAAGTATTACAAAAAATAAATATTCATAAAACCTTTGAAAATGATGGCCTTGAAGGTAAGTTCTTGAAATTAGCAGCTTTTAATATAGCACCAATTATTACTTATCTATTAAATTGGAGTCTTCAAATTGGTTACTTCCCTTTATCTTGGAAAGAAAGTAGAGTAAAACCAATCTATGGGAGGGGACTGGTAGAAGTAAATAATTATAGGCCTATAGCCTTATTACCTCTTTTATCAAAAAGTTTGGAGAAACTTATTTCTGTACAGGTTATGGATTACTTGGACAAATATAGTTTGTTATCATCAAAACAATCTGGTTTCCGGAAAAATTATTCCATTACAACAGCCCTTTTGGAATTTAGTGATTTGTTAAATAAGTCCTTAGGAAATAATATGGAGACAGTGGTAATTTTTGTAGACCTTTCGAAGGCCTTTGACCTGGTGGACCACCCCTTATTGATCGAGAGATTGCAAGAGATAGGTATCAGAGATGGTCCTTAAATTGGTGAAAATCATATTTGGGTAACCGAACTCAGAGGGTGGAGGTGCATGGTTGTTTATCAGATAGTAGAAATGTTAATAGAGGTGTTCCACAGGGATCAATCCTGGGACCTCTTATGTTTCTTATATTCATAAATAATCTTCCACTAGTGGTCGAGCATACAGAGGTTTGGTTATATGCTGACGATATGGTAATCATTGCATCTGGTAAAACAGAAGATGTATTGCAATCAGATTTGCAATCAGACTTCTCAAAGATCGAGGGGTGGTTCACCGGGTCAAAATTGATTATGAATACAAATAAACAAAATGTATGAAATTTTCATAAAAAAAATAATGACATTATTCATAAACTTTATATCTATACTGAAAATTTAACTAAATTAGAACAGGTTAGGGATTATAGTTACTTGGGAGTGATATTTGATGAGCACGTCCTTTTCTTCTCTTATTGTAGAGTTGGTAAAAAAAAGTGAATAAAAGGGTGGGGGCTTTAAGGAGAAGTACAGAATGTTTAACGACAACAGATAGGAAAAAGTTGGCTGATCAGTTAATTATTCAGTGTTAGATATGGTGAATTGATATATAGGAAAACTAATAAAACACTTTTGGCCAAGCTGGATAAAACTTATTTTAGTGGCCAGATATGTTTTAAAGGGAACTATTGTACTCATCATTGTTTATTACTGAACAAAGTGAATTGGCCACCTTTAGAAACAAATGATTTATGTCACTGGTTAACCATAATTCATAAAATGAAACATCTCTGTTTAAATCATCCAATTTCATTACTGCTGTCTTCAGTGAAACAAAATACTAAAAGGTCATTAACTAGATCAGTTCATTTAAATAAGATTACTGTAGAAAAATGACGAAATAAATATGGTGATAGGACTTTAACTTCTCAAGCTGCTAGTTTTCGGAATTCTCTTCCTGTAGAGGTAAGAAATTACAAATTGTTCTACACTGGTTCATACCATAAAGATTAAATATTTATGTATGTAAGTGTTAAATACATTTTTTAATATACTATAGAAATTGACAAGATCTCTTCTTTTACATATTGATAAAGGAAGTATTTTCTTTATATATCTTTTTGTATTATGTTATTTGGTTTTACTTATTGTTGTACTTCTCTATGTATTATTATGGAGCGTTGTATGAACCTAGATAGGGATTGCACAGGTCTGTCTTGTAAACTGGACTTATGTCCAAATGACATGTATTACCTGCATAAAATAAAATTTTACCTTTACCTACCCAAAGGTGGCCTAATGAAGAGATATCATCAAGAAGGTCTACAAAATATAATACATTTGGACAATGAGGCACCATTAACTACAAAATACAATACATGTAGACAATAAGGTAGCATAAATACAAAATAAAATACATTTAGACAATGAGGCAGCATAACTACAAAACACAATGCATTTAGACAATGAGGCAGCATAACTAAATACATTTAGACAATGAGGCAGTGCAACTACGAAATACAATACATTTAGACAATGAGGCAGTGTAACTACAAAATACAATGCATACAGAAAAAGAGGCAGCGTAACTATAAAATATAATACATTTAGACAATGAGGAAGCGTAACTCCAAATTACAATGCATTTAGATAATGAGGTAGCATAACTAAATACATTTTGACAATGAGATAGTGCAATACAAAATACAATACATTCAGACAATGAGGCAGCGTAACTACAAAATACAATACATTTAGACAATGAGACAGCATAACAACAAAATACAATACATTTAGACAATGAGGCAGCGTAACTCCAATTTACAATGTATTTAGATAATGAGGCAGCATAACTAAATACATTTTGACAATGAGGCAGTGCAATATAAAAAATACAATACATTTAGACAATGAGGCAGCGTAACTACAAAATAAAATTCATTTCGACAATGAGGCAGCATAACTACAAAATACAATACATTTAGACAATGAGGCAGCATAACTAAATACATTTAGACAATGAGGCAGCGCAGCTACAAAATACAATACATTTAGACAATGAAGCAGCGTAACTACAAAATACAATGCATTTAGACAATGAGGCAATGCAACTACAAAATACAATACATTTAGATAATGAGGCAGTGCAACTACAAAATACAATGCGTAAAGAAAAAGAGGCAGTGTAACTACAAAATATAATACATTTAGACAATAAGGCAGCGTAACTAAAAAATACAATGCATTTAGATAATGAGGCAGCATAACTAAGTACATTTAGACAATGAGGCAGTGCAATACGAAATACAATACATTTAGACAATGAGGCAGTGTAACTACTAAATAAAATCCATTTAGACAATGAGGCAGCATAACTACAAAATACAAAACATTTAGGCAATGAGGCAGCATAACTAAATACATTTAGACAATGAGGCAGCGTAACTACAAAATACAATACATGTAGACAATGAGGCATCGTAACTACAAAATACAATACATTTAGATAATGAGGCAGTGTAACTACAAAATACATTTAGACAATGAGGCAGCATAAGTACAAAATACAATACATTTAGACAATGAGGCAGCGTAACTACAAAATACAATAAATTTAGATAATGAGGCAGTGTAACTACAAAATACATTTAGACAATGAGGCAGCATAACTACAAAATACAATACATGCAGACAATGAGACAGCGTAACTATAAAATAAAATACACTTAGACAATGAGGCAACATAACTAAATACATTCAGACAATGAGGTAGCGTAAGTGCAAAACACAGTGCATTTAGACTATGAGGCAGCGTAACTACAAAATACAATACATTTAGACAATGAGGCAGCATAACTACAATATTTCGCTGGTCTACCGGTAGCGCTACCGCTTGCAATGCAGATGAACTTGGGAGTTGGAGGGCTGGCCGGTGGGAGAAGGCTCAAGCATTCCAAATACGCTCTTCTCCTCGGGGGAATGACTCGGTGTGGTACTGCCTCCCTGGGAAGAAAATTGTGATCTGGCCACCGTACGATGATGTCCCCCTCCCCCCCACACCACAGACCCCATACCACCAACCAGGCTCTCACTTCCAACATACTGTGTAGACTCCATCAGGGGAAGGGCCCCCCACCGTGGCTCTACCCTAGGGGCAAGCTAGGGTGCTTGAGATTTGAGATAAGTCCTGGGGTGGTTACCAGGGCAGAACACAGGAAGCAGGATGAATGGGGGCTGGCTGGATATGGAGGATAAAGTGCACTAAATAAAAAACAAATACATAGTACATTTAGATAATGAGGCAGCATCATTACAAAATACATTTAAACAATAAGGCAGTGTCACTACACTATACAATAATTTTAGATGATGCAGCATGACTGGAAAATATGAATCGTAGTTTTCACACCAAAGCAATTTCAATAGGAAGTGATAAGTCAAAACAGCAATTTACTGATTTAGAAACTGGTAAGCGGTTAAGACACACTGAAGTCAAAGCTTGCTTCCAGGTCTGTCCCTCTACAGGGGTAACAGCAGGCAGAAGCCAGAGCAAGGCAATTGATACAAGTAATTAAATGAAGTACAGTGGCACTTAAGTATAAATAAATCAAAATGGTGCAAAAATAGAAATGTGGTACAAAATGCACAAGTACATGATAAAAGCAGCAAAGATAAAAACACCACAACAAATGCTGAAGAAGCCTGGTATTGGGACAGCTCTCAGAGCAGTTCCACCTAGGACAAGGCATCGGTGGGGGCCTTGTCCCTGCTCTTGTTTGTTATAAGTTTAGAACCTCCTGGCAGTCTCAAGGGTATCATGGCGGTGGGGGGTTAGAGTATGACACCTTTTTCTTTTTACGTGATCCTGTAACTTCTTTCCTCCACCTACTGCAGACACAAGCAGACTTTGGACTGGCAGGTTATAAAATTAATCTAACAAAATCTGAGGCTGTGATATTAAGTGGTGCCCCGGCACAAGAGTTCACAGCCCAATTCACTTTTGCTTAGGCAAAACACAATACATTAGCATTCCTGGGGGGATAGGTGTCTGCAGCCACATCCTCCTTGTTTAAAAATAATTACCTCAATTTGTACCACACTCTGCAAGCAGACTTTACCACGTGCCCTTCCCTTCTCCACCCATCACTGCTCCTTGTATGCAGCTATGGGATGGAGCTCTCTTCAGCACAGGCGGCACAAAAATGCCCTTTTGGACTACAGTCATTATCAATAAACTCACAATACATACTGACAGCCTGCCCCTAAATATGACAGGCAATTATACCTTGAGAAGTAACTCACTGAACTCCTTGAAAGTGCCAAGGGTCAGTACACGATTTGGGAGATTGGCCAAAGCTTCATACTGCCCTCACTCTGAAATAAGCTCCAGAAATCTTTAAAATTAAGAACCCCAGTTAGTCTTGCTGTGCTCAAGTCACTGTATACCACAACTGTCTCTGTAGTATGCAACTGCTTCCACCGTCCTTAATTAATTGCTGACTGCCTCCTACCTACTGCCTAAACACATCCACTTCCCTATTCTGATTAATGTTGTCTCCCCCAAACTTTCTCCCTATCCTTGCTCTATGACCCTACATTCACCTTGCCCATGCATCATGGTAAGGCAGGTCACCTCGGTGTCCCAGTATCATAACTGTCCTTGTCCAACTCACACCTTTAAGTGTATTTACATTTGCTCCATTCTTCTGCTTTCTCCTTACCTACCCCATTCTTTGGTTGTCAATTATGCTGTATGTATGTATATGTATATGAATGATTATGAACATGTATCCTAGGTATGTAATCTTTTTCCTAATGTGTACATATAACTTCACTAACTGTAATTAATTGCTTTGTCTTTGACCTTGTGTGATGCAGGTCCACCTTGTAAATTATTTATTTATTTAGTTTTTGTTAACCGGGTAGGTGCACTAACCAGCAAGTGACTATTTTCAGAGACGACCGGGAGACAATTACAATACAAGTAGAACGATTGCATTTATACAGTACAAGTACAGGAACATAGATACATAAATGAGCTTGCTCAATGGTGTTTTGCCTGGATAAATAAAGATTTGATTGATTGATTGATTGATTGATTGATCCCTGACTCTTTACAGTTGGACCCAGGCAATCAACATGACTGTCCTACCTCGGCTACTGTTCTATTTTGAGACACTTCCCATCCCAATACCTGTGCACTTTTGAAACATGCTGTATAAGGACATACACTGGTTTATTTGGGCTGGAAAGCAACTGAGAATTACACTGATAATTCTGCAGAGAGTCAGGAAGAAAGAAAGAGTGGGCCTGCTCATCCTACATAGCTAGTAATTAGCATCCCAAGGGGCATTCTTGTGCTCATAGGTCAAACAAGGAACATCCTCAGGGTGGTACCAAATAGAGGAATACATGCTCCAGATAGGGCCCTGTGGGCATTACCAACAGCAGCAATACCCCCCCAAAACTCTGGATACATGTCCAAAATACTAGGACTATAAACATACACTAAGAATTTTAATGAAACTCAGGAAAATGACAAATAACCCTAATGACGTGGGACCTTTTTCTCCTCATATGGCATGACACTAGAAGGAGTAGGGACTAAGTGAAATTAGATCCCAAGGCATTCAGTGGATGAGCAGAGGATAAAAACTGCATAGGTGGCTTGCTTTTGTCTCTTTTACAGGAATGAGGAGTTCCATCACAGCTTACATCAACAGCGTGTTCCTAATGAAGGAGAGATTCATGGACCCCTTCTATAGCAGACTGTGCCTAGCTGGAGGAGGCCAACAGCATGCTATCAAAGACACAAACTGGACTTCAACTCTGGATTCTTAACTTTATACTGGAATATGAAACTTCCATACATTGGTGAAATAGATCTGATCGGGGGGGGGGCAGGGCACGTGAGTTTTCTTACCGTTTCAGTTTACAGTTTTAGGCTAAAACGGTGCATATTTTTCTGTAACAAGTCTGATAATGTCCTTGGAGATTGTGACAAGGATTGGTCTAGAGTTGTTCTGAGTTTTTCTAATGTACAATATACTGTTTTGTACCAGTAAAATGTCCTTAAGTGAAAAAAAACTGGTATCTGAGAGGCAAGCATGAATATACCTAGAGCAAGTCAGGGGTGGCTTAAAGAGGTCATTTAGGAGGAATTTAAGAGATACAGTATATAAGAGGAGGAGAGGTAAATGGGTGCATAGAGATTATTCCATATGGAGGGAAGATGTACAGATAAGGTAGTTTGGCAAGCAGAAAACCGGCAGCAGGGAATGGAGAAGAAGTTAATGTCTGAGACGTGGAGCAAATACTGTAGGGGAGTGTGTGGGAAGGGGGAATGAGGGAGTAGAGGAAGGGAGGAATGCCAGCAACTGGACAGAAAGGAGACGTGATGTAACACCTATCAGAGCATTTATAAATGGCAAGTGCAGTTAGATGGTACATAAGCAATCCTTTAAAAGTATGTTTATTTGAATAATTTACTACGAAAGAGGGAAGATTATTCCAAAGTTCGATAGAAGAGGGAAAGGATCACTGTTTTTGTGACGTTCAAGCCAATGAAGCAATAACACTTTTTTATCTGGGGATCTAGTGCTACAGGAGCCAGAGACGACTGGAAACATGCCAATAATGCTCACGGGAACAGTGCCTGTGACTGTTTGTACAACTCCTGCTCCCTTTTCTCATCCTGCTTTGGTGGTCTATATGCTACACCTACTGCACACTCTTCTCCTTCCATCATCAGTAAACAGCCAAGTGACTTTACCCCTTCTCCCTCTTTGACTGATTTTTCCTCTTACACCCTTATAACCTATTTCACATAAATAGCCTCCTCCCCCATATTCTCACTGTCTCTTCTAAACATCAAGTAACTTGGTATTCTCAAGTCCCAACTATAGAGGCATGTGTTGATAAGATGAGCTACAATTACTGGCCACAGTACACCTGTTTTGATCTATTTCACCTCCCAAGCCAACCGCATGATGACAAGACAACAGACCAAGCAGCTGATTATTAACACACAAAATACTTCCCAGACCCCAAATTTGACACTACGGTAGTCAATACAGTAAGTCAGAATTCCAGGCTGTCACAGGACAAACAAATATTATGGAAACTTCCCCGGGATTAAAGGGCAACAGACCAGGACCATCAGAACTTGCTTATGATAAGTTTGGCAGTATAGCACAGAGGTTAGAGTAATGAGCTGTGAATGAGCTTGGTACATCCAGCAGACCTAGGTTTGATTCCCACAACCTCCACTTGTGTACTGTGTGATTCTGAGCAAGTCATTTAACCTTCCCACTGCTCCTGGGCTGCCCCTAAAAACAGGCACTTGTGCCTAGTGGGCCTTACCTGGTTACCAAAAGAAAAAAGAATAAAGTTTTCGGTGTTGGAGAGTGCCTTCCTCAGAGCTCTGGTACTGGTAAATGCAGTTCCTCTTGTTTTACAGCATGCACATTGCTTACTACTGCTTCCACGTCAGTGCCCCTCCCCCTCCACCATATTAACAATCCCAAAAGATAATAAAAACAGCCCTATTAAAAACAAAACAAAAAAAAGGTGACAAAACTCTGATCAGCATGTTGTGAAAACACAAACAAAAAAAACACACTCAACAGCTTTTCTTTAATTCGTCAGATGCATATACCTGCCTACTCATCTCGAGAGTGCCTCCATGGGTTTAAGTCTACAAGGAGGAAAAGGGGTAGCAGGAGCAAAAGAGAAATGTGGGTATTAGGGGAGAGAAGTGATAGGGGTGGTTAAATTCTGGAGCACAAGTGTGTGGTGTGAGTGGATTGGGAACTTACAGCTCTGGCAGAAGGCCTCATCTGACCCATCAGGACACTGCACCACTCCATCACAGGCATAAGTGATACCACACAGCAGCCATCATCACATTGGAACTGGTACCGAGGCAACTCCTTTTGCAGCCTGCAGCACAATAACAGCCAAGAAATCAAAATTCAGACACAGCAGATTAACAAGCAAAAGGATTAGGAAAGCTGGTTAGGGTGGGTGGGTCGTCCTTTATTTTTATTTGACTCATTGGAAAAACCTTTGAGCTAGGCGCTCTTTTACAAAGGCTCCACGTCAAGAGACAATGAGACAGTTACAGTGTTACAATTCACAAAGACAGAAGTACAGGTTTCAAACATAGTAATACTAATAGTCAAGTCGAAAGCTAAACAGTACATTACAAGCAATTGCAAAAACAGCTGCCTTGGGACCAGACATTGTCACTCACTTCAGGTCCTTAATTCTTCAACACAGTTGCAAAAGTAGGGAGGGGAAGGGGTGTGGGGTGGGGATCAGCAGGGTCAGTCCGAAGATGGGTTGGAGGAACAGGGACTCAGTGTGCAGCAGGTGAAGAAGGAGTAGAGTGGAGGTGGAGTGTGAGGGTGAGGGCAGGTTAGAGTGGTGAGACAGTATAGGAGGGGAGGGAAAGGAGTAATTAGGAGTAAGGTAAGAGATACAGAGGTGGAAATAGGGATTTTTGGGCAAAAGCTTGAGAGAGAGAGGGCAGGAGGAACACAGGTTAGAAATATGAGCTAGTCTATGAGGATTACTATCATCATGCGTGGAGTATGGAAGTCTGAATTCCACAGTGGAGACCTTGGAGGATGAAGAGTGCCTTCTGTGGGGTGTAAGCGCCTTAAGCTTGACTGCAGTCACAGGATCTTGTATTGGTTAGGGATTGCTTCAGGTCATGCTTAGAGGCAGGGAGGTTCTTTGAGTGTTTTAGTTTGCCCGGGAGGTCATTTAGCCAGAGGGGAGCCCTGTAAGTGAACGAGCGCTGGCCTAGAGATGTCCTCATATAGGGAACGCATAGACAACGACTAACCGTGCCCCTTGTGTTATGCTGCTGGTGTGTAGGTAGGATGATCTGTTGGATTCAGGGGGGTGTTAGACCCAATTGGGCTGTTTAACCTAGTAGGCAAGTTTACAATTGGATCTTGTCTCAGGTTAAGCCAGGTAGTTTGTTCGTACAGAGTGCACATGTGGGTGAGTTTATCTACCAGAGGATTAGCCTGCATGCTTTGTTGAGTGCTGTAGCCACCCATTTTAGGGCTGTTTCTGAGGCAGCACAGTACACTGCCAGGCCATAGTCAATTATTGATAGGATGGAGCTGGAAATGGACAGGTGAGGGCTATGGGTGTAAGTATTGCTGGTGTCTGAAGAGGACACCTAGTCTGATGCTGACTGCTTTTACCACCTAGTCAATGTGCTTTGAGAAGGAAAGGGTGTCATCTATTTAAGACCCGAGGTATTTAAAGCAGTCGACTTGTCCAAGGGGACGGCCTTGTTGTTAGTAATAGTGAGTGGAGGGTTTCTAGCCTTGTGTTGGCCACTTGAGATGAACATTGTTTTCATTTTTTTGTAGTTGAGTAGCAGCTTATGTTGTTGAAACCAGTCTTCAAGTTCATGAAAGGTAGCCTGTAGATTTTGTTGGAGTTGAGCAAGCTGGGAGTGGCGATTTATATTAACCGCATCATCGGCATAGAGAATGATTTTACTAGCACAGGCATCAGGAGGTGCATTAAGAAATTGACTAAAAAGCAGCGGCCCAGTACTGACCCCTGAGGAACACCCAGGGTGACCTCTCTAGCAGTAGAGACAGCAGCCCCTATTTTAATGCTGTGATCTGCGGGAGAGGTAGTCATGGTACCAACTAACAGAGGTAGCTGACAGAGCTAGAGACTGTAGCTGCTGAGTAAGAAGAGAGTGGTTGATGGTGTCAAATGTTCTGGTGAGGTCAATAAAGATTGACCCCACTAGCATGCCTCTGTTCAAGGCCATATGCACAAGGTCAGTGAATTTGACCAAGGCAGTAACGTGCTATAGCTCTTCCTGAAGCCATATTGTTGTGGCCATTGAAGATTGTATTTTTGCAGATAATCTGTGATTTGGTCAGCCACTATTTTTTCCAGTGCCTTTGACAGGGGGAAGAGGATCAAAACTGGTCTGTACTTTGAGGTATTTGTGCAATCCTCACTTTTATGAAGAGGGGTCACTAGAGCTTGTTTCCACACAGATGGGAATTTAGCAAGTGCAAGGGATTTATTAAATATTTTAGTGATGGGAGTGAGCACTTCTTCTAGGGTGAGAGCAACCATCTTCATGTCAAGTTTATCACTACCTTGTCTGGTTTTGCAGAGTACCTTTCTGACATTTTCTAGCCACTTTTTTTTTTTCACAGTTCTGTTTATGCATCAGGCCCCATAGGACTTTCTCAGACAGGACCTAGGTACTCACTCACCCTGTAACCGCTCACAGAGACCTCTGCACCTTGCCTCTGTCCCAAGTGTCCCTCCTTTGCCTCTCCGACTTGCATCCCCCTGGCTCTGAACCCCCTGAGGTGGGGCCGCCAACTCCTGACCGGCACTCTATCTACAATCTAGAGTGCAGTCAGATAGCAGGGAGGAACCAGAGGATGGCTTGGCAGATCCGGCGTGAGCATGTTAGGTGGTCCTGTTCCTGTCATTGCCTTCCTGGGTGCCTTAGGGATTTCTGCCTTATTTTTTGGTTCCCCTTAGAGCGCGGATGTGCAATGTTGTCCAGCGTGCCGCCCACAGGATATCCGCCATCGCCTCGCTCCCTCTTCTAGACACCCATGCACTCTCACCACCTAGCCTCTGCAAGAGCAACAAGTACAGGGGAATCAAGCCCACCCTCCATAGGAGAGGAGAGGCAGTCCTCAGATGCTCAATCCTCTCCTGCCCTCTATAACCCTGTGACCCAAGTCCATTCCTGAACCGGGTAGCCAGCATAGCATGAGTGTGGCATCCAGCACCTCAACCCTCAGCACCACCGGACCAGCAAATTTGCAAGCCACCTAAATGGAAATGCATTTAAAATAGAAGTTAGAGTGCTTGTTTTCCTTGTTATATGAGGGTTGTGGAGGTTCAGAGGCATTAAGATTGTCCAGGGGTAGTACAGAGCTAAGGTTTGTAAAAGCTTTATTGAAGGAGTCAGAAATGGTAAGCAAGTCTTGGGTGGTTGTTCCATTAATGTTGAGCACTGAAGGATGCTTTTTATCTCCCTTCCCAAATAGTTCCTTTATATTCCCCCCAAATCTCCTGCCATCACCCCACAACCTCTCAAATTGGTCCTTTCAAAACTTTGCTTTGGCAAGTCTTATAAGGTGTGTACACTTATTTCTGGCTGTTCTGTATCTCTGATAATCGTCCTTCTTGCCAGAGTCCCTGACCCTACACCACAGATTGTCCCAGTCCCTCATTAGGTCAAGCAGTTCTCTGGTGATCCAGTCATTACAGGGTCCCTGGGATTTTCTCCTTCTTACTGGGGCAAATATGTCACAGGTTGCATTGAACTTGTCTATGAAGTACTGAAGAGCAAGGTCTATGTCCTGAATTTTATCCATTGGTGACCAGTCAATTTGGTTGAGTACTGCCTTAAAGTAACTGAGTAAGCCTCTCTTAAGGACCCTACTTTCTATCAAGGTAGGTGCAGCCTTCCTGATTTTGTTTGATCTAAGACAGGTGACTGGAGAGTGGTCACTTAGAAGGACTGCGTGAACTGTGACCTCTGCTATCCTTGAGGGGCAGTTGACCAGAACCCAGTCAATGAGTGTGCTATCACCACTTTTATGGTTATGTCTAGTGGGTTCAGTTACTAATTGCGAGAGGTCCAGATTAGTGACTAGGTCCTTCTGAGGAGCCAGTTAAGATTGAGGTCACCAGTTATAATGACTTCACTGTTCAATTTAAGCTGACTGAGCACTTTTATACCTTTGTCAAATCCCTCTCACCCCCGAGCTAAATTAACTCACTTTTGGCAGGAGACTCTCAGGGTCAAATCAGGATGTACAGCAGCAGATCTACCCCTGATCACTCCCCAAGTTTTAATCATGTTTCTAATAAGTTCCTATATTTTCTAGGAGTGCTACCAGTGTGTAGTTTATATCAGAAAATCAATAGAAGCCAATGACACCCCCTCCACAAAACAGCTGCTCAAAACAGCCAGCAGTCCTTTAAATGTCTTTACTTTTTCACTTTTTCTCACTCCATGATTTTCAAAGAGGATTTCTTGGTTTCAGATGCCAGCTGAGATATACATTAAGCCCAAACATCAACAGTAATGTGAAATGCATTACAGGTAACCCAGTGTTCTGTCCAATTAGTAAATTACTCATATTTGAACCTAACAATGCTCCTGTCACTAGTAGCATGCCTTACACTGTGTTGAACATACTAGTGAATGCCTTCATAAGTCTTAGATTTACGGCACCAAAACTTCTCCTACATGGCACTGCTAACCAGAAAAATGACATGGCACTTAAATGGACATCACACAAATAACTAATATCACAAAATGTTAAAAGGCACCATATAAATAGCAAGAAGCTCGATTCAAACTATCCCAAACAAATGGTCCAAAGCGAATAGTTAGAGGTCAATGTCTCCAACAAGCGAAGCACAATGCAATCAATAAAAGACACCCAAGCTCTGGATCACTGGTGCTACTACCTGTCAGAAAGGGCAACATCCTCACTAAAAGCACAAACCAGTAGGAAAAGTCAAAGCGCACAGGGCTCTGCTCAAAGCAAATTCACTGAAATTAAAGGCAGGCAATAGTGCAAAAAAAAAGGCACAAATATGCCAAAAAGTGCATAAAAGGTGCTAAGTGCCTCAAGGTTACAACTCATAACATTTACAATTGCAATTTAGAAACAGGGCAATAGTTAAGGTGCAACCTGCTCAGGAGAGTGAAAGACAAAAACAAATACAAAAATAAAGAGCAAAACCACTACTATGTGTCATCAGCACAAATGAGTATGTTGGCATCGACATAGGCACAAGGGAGGTCATTAAGCAGGAGAGAAAAATTAGACCAAGAATGGAGCCTTGCAGGACACTAGTCTGGATAGGGAAGGGGTAAGAAACCGAGGTTCCTCCCTGAACTGACCCGTAACAGAGATAGGAGCAGAACCTTCACTGCTGAGGCAGAGACCTGCAAGCCTCAGCCTGTCCAACAGGAGGAGGGGGTCAACAGAATCAAAGACCTTGGCAAAGTAAATTAAGATGGCTGAGGTTATAAGACCCTGGTCCATTCCAGTGAGGATGGAGCAGTGACCCTAAGTAGGAAGAAATTCTACAGCAGTATTTCCAGAAGCCAAACTAGGCGGAAGCAACAGGAATCCAGGAAGGAAGAGAGCTGGGAAAAGTTTTTTTTTGGCCACACGGGGCCCTGTCAGCTAGGACCATTTTCATACTCTTATTCATCCATGATGCAAAAGGGCAGTGGGCCCCAGTGAGGGAGACCATCGCTAAACACTGCACCTTATGGGAGGCTGCATGACTGAACAATTCTCATCTGATGGAGGACTGGTAAGCCCAGTGGGATACACTACTCCTACAGGAGCTCTCTTGCTCTTGGAGCACCGGTGGGGACCTCAGCCCCCATGGGGTTATCAACCATAACCTCCACCACTTCCCTCTTGAAATGTAGTGGTAGTCCAGTTAGTGAGAAATTTACTTGTTCACTTTGCCCCAAGGAACTTTCACTAGTACTGAACCCCTTAGCACTCTAAATAATTTGTTGCCTACCACTTTTGGTTCCCTACCAGAGACCTGGCTCTTACTGGCTAGTTTTTACAGCTGTGTGGGCAGAGCTCTACAGATGTATTGCCATCACATCACTTTGTAAAAGTACTGTGGAAGCACGTGACCAGACCACTGTCCGGTGTGGTGCCACAGTGCTTATGCACAGTTCCAGTCATTGTGTTTATGCAGCTCTTCCCCTCCACAGGCCGCATAAACACACCCTCTTCTCAGGAAACTACTTTTCTTTGCCAAATCTGGAAGTAATGACCGTAGTTTGTTTGTCTTGGAGGGGGATTAACATGGTAAGCTAGTAACAGCCTCCCTGAGGAGGTCATGGTGTCAAAAACAGTTGAGGAATTCAAGAATGCATGGGACAGACATAAGGCAATTCTGGTGGGGGGTAGGAAGAAGTAGGCTGTTGGTTAACTAGGGTCTGCAGCTTATCCAATAGGTAGGGAAAAGGGCAGACTAGGTGAGCAAGGCAGTTCTTACCTGCTGTCAAAGTCTATGTTTCTATGTCAGTATCTGAAGTTGTGGGACTGTGGTTGATCTAACCGAAGCATTATTTGGCCATGACTTGACAGCTGTCACACGATGGTGAATGCCTGTCCGTCACAAACTGAATTTGGTGGACTGTTATCTGAGAGAGACTGTTCACTTCAGCAGATGCTCAAAGCCTGAACTGACAACCAGATAGCATTTTTCTATTCATCTCCCCGCTACACTGCTATTTGGGTTAAAGGAGATAGGAAATGAATTTCCATGCTTCTAATTGTTTAAATAAAGAATAATAAACTACCAAAATTGTGTGTGTGTCTTTTTTGTAGTTGGTAATTGTATAGATGTGTTTTCCAGTTGTACACCCTTCTGGCAGTCTAATGTATATAGCGTGTGTGGAGCTTTCCAAAATTGACGTAACAAACTCTGTAATCATATCTGGCGACTGTCAGCATTTCAGTTTGTTGCAATTCAGTTGTATCACGTTTTGAATTCAGATGATGAGTAGTTTGGTTTTGATTTTTATGACAAGTTATTCATATTCTGATGTTCATTTTCATCACATACAATCACCATATAACGGTTCGATATATAGCTCGCTTCCTGTTTTTTGTTTGTTTTGGTGGCAAATATAAACGGGACTATGTGGTGATTATTTCAAACAATAAATTAGCAGTATAAATTGTGTTTTATATTATTGCACTGATGGAAGAAACAACCTTAGTGATGTTTAAAGTTCATCTTCGTTTCTGAAATGAGTTTTATATTGCAAAATGTTTCTGCCCCCCCAAGCACACACACACACACACACACACACACACACACACACACACTCTCTCTCTCTCTCACGCAACCACAATCATCATACAAGAACATACTGTAACTCACATTCTAGGCAAATTCACAGTTTGTTTGTTACTTTTGTATGCTTTCTATTGGGGGTCGATTTATTAATGTTAAATATGTATTTCCTATTTTCTGTGTAAAATGTTGGTTAAATAATAATGCTGGCAATTCTGCCTTCATACTGAAAATAGGCATATTGGGACTGTGCATAGAGCTGAGACGGCTGTATTCCATCACAGCACTGGTACTATCCATAATCATTCAAACGGTATAATAAATCAAGTGTGTTTAGCTTGTACTTTTTCATAATCACATTGAAATGCAACTCTTGAGCAATCACATTTTACAATGCTGCAGTGGTCTGATGTAAGGAACAAAAATCTTAGACCAATCTCAGTTACCTTCTGTTTCTAGTTACCACTATGGCCCTAGTCCACACTACCCAAAACTCCCCTCTGTAATGTTACAGAGGGTCCAAACTGTTACTGCAGCAGTTTATTGCGTTTACACCTGTAACTTGCAAAATTCACAGTTAGGTGTGATGTATCTTAAGGTATGCAAACATTTTATTTCCAAAATAGCACTACACAGAGGTTTTCACATCAGAGGTTTTCCATTCTTTGCTATTTTTAACCCTTAATGCTTTTTCACAGAAAAACATATGGAGTTCGCCCCCTGACAAAGTTCAGGATGAAGGAAGCGCTGGTGCAATAAGGGGCAACATGGCTGTTTTGAAGTGTGTAGTTGTATTATTGCTATATTTTTCCTGAAAGAATGCATTTATGTAATTATGCACTTCACGTCCAAATTTGTGATCTATGCATAGCTTAAGTGGAGCAGAGCTCAATGTGTTTTTGCATGAAAAACCATTAAGGCTTAAAATAGTGGAGAATGAAAAATGCTCTCTGCTGTGAAAAGCTCCCTGTACTGCTATTTTGGAAGTAAAATGTTTGCACTGCTTAAGATACATGACCTGTAATTGTGAATTGTGCATGCTTGACATCCCAGTCAATGTGGAGATTATTTGATGGAGTACTGTAGCAACAGTATTGTTCAGCTAGTTTATCACATTGCATCAGACCAATAGAGGTCTGTTGCAAATGAGTGCAAATCAGTATTTGCTGCAGAGTCCAGGTGCTGGCAGTAAGGTCTTTGTATGTTACTTAATGTTTTTCCATCCCATATCATACTGTATTTGTTGGGCTTATTATTTTACTTTTCCCCCATTCATATTTTAAGTATAGTTATAAATTCCTTTTAATGAGTTCCACTCAGAGATAACTATTTTTTTCACTTTATCTTTTTATTGCTTTTCAACAAAGAACAAAATGATTACAAATGTAATAAACAACTTTAATATAAATATGATTGCTGTCTATATAAGAAATTATAAGTTATAAAGATGAACTTAAGCTAATATGTGAGTATAGTTGCAAATAACTAGAAGGGAGAAAGTATGTCTATTAATTACCATATCTATATAAATTGGAGATTAGCAGAAGGTATACTTATAGTAATAAGGGACATGTTATAAATATAATAGAGCCATTATCATAACTTTATACATAATAACCAATCATAACATAGATTAAATGTATAAAATAGGAACTATAGAAAGTTGTATAAACTGAATGTAAGTACTAAGTACAATTCTATAGACAGAAAGGAATGAGAAAAGGAAGGAAAAGAGAAAGAGAAAAGAAGAAAACATAAATAAAGTTGAGGAAATAGTGCTAGATAATCCATATATAGCTTGAGCTCTATAATATAGTGCAGTGTACTAGTTAGGGCTACCAGAGATATTCAAGTAGGAGAAATAATCCTGCCAGCATCTATCATAAATATTGAGTCGATCAAAGGAGAGATGGGATATCCAGTCCAGAGAGGCATACTGGGAGAGGTTTTGAAGAACATCAGTGAGAGGGGATATTATGGGTTTCCAATTCATAAGAATAAGGAATTTGACTTGAAGGAATAGTATATCTAGCCATCTAAAATGAGCATGAGACAGAGTAGTGTTATTAGGTGGGAGGATACCAAGCAAAAAGAGTTTTGGGTCAAAGGCAATGTGATGTCTGATCACCTTTATAGCAAAGGAGTGAATCATATGCCATAGTTTGTAAATTGGAGTGCAGGACCATAATATGTGAAAAAGATCTGCATTAGGGAGTTGCAACACCAGCAATTAATGTTATTTAGGAGACCCATATGATTTAATACGGAGGGGTTCTACACCACAAGTGTAATATTTTGATTTGTATTAAAAAGCTGCGAGCTCTTAAAAAGCTATGAGGAGAACGCTAACAATTTAGCCATTGGGTTTCAGATATAATATAGTTAAGAAGAGTGCACCATTTATTTTTTGCATTAAGAGACTGGTCGGGAAGTTTTTCCATGATATCTTTATAGATGACACTATTCCATTTTGCTGATAAGTGAATCCAATGTGAGATGCGATGATTATGTGGAGAGAAGTTGTGAATATGAGGTGCAAGGGATTTATAGGCAGTTCGAATTTGAAGATACTTCCAGAAGTCCTGTTTGGGGAGATCCCATTTTAGCTGTACATTTGAGAAAGAGTCAAGATTAGAAGTGTTTTTATCGAGAATATCTCCTAAAAAAAATAGGCGACAGAAAATGGGTTGTCCTTCTATGGAAAGCAAAGGATTACCCCACAGAGGAGTACAGGAGAATGGGGTAGGATTGGATTTTAAGTGCTTGTGTATCAACGTCTAATAAAGAACAGATGCAGAGACAGCTGGATGGGCTTTTAGTTTAGGAGGGAGGGCACAATAGATGAATGAGGTGGGAACACTACCAGGACTTAATACAGATGCCATTTCTACCCAGAGAGGTATATGGGAGGACATTTTGCTAAACCATTTAATGGTTTCAGAGGTACGAAAGGCCAAAAAACAGCCTTTACACCAAGGAAGACTAAATCCCCCTTTGGTTCGGGGTGATCGAAGTTTGGTATGGCTAAATCTTGGTGTCTTGCCCTCCCAAATAAAATTACCAATTAACTTATCAAGTTTAGATAAATAGGTGGAAAGTAAGACAAGTGAAATGTTAGAAAACAAATACAGTATCTTAGGAGAAATGGTAATTTTTATCGAAGAAATTTTCCCCAAAATAGTGAGATTTAAAAGTTTCCATCTATCTAGGGACGTTTTAATATTAACAAGAATGGGATTGAAATTTAGATCCCAAATCTTCCCTAAATCATGTGAAATTGTTATTCCTAAATAAGTAATACCCTGTGGTGACCAACAAAAAACAAGCAGTAGGTTCATAAGGGATTTGCATAAGTCATTGAGAGGAGAGTTTGGATTTGCCATAGTTCAGCGCTAGGCCTGAGATTTCAGTGAATTTGTTAAGCAACTTAGTTAAAGGAGGTCCAGCTTCACTAAATTTTCTAGAAGGATTAAAAGATCATCCTGTACGACAAGGAAGTGTATCTAAAGTTACCTATCGGAATACCTTTAATGTCATTAGCTTGGCGTAGGCTAGCCATTACATAGCCAGGATGAACAGTGAGGAGATAGAGGACAGCCCTGTCTAGTTGCTCTTGATAGAGGAAGGAGGAAGAAAGAGTAGAGTTAGTGAGGATTTTGGCTGCGGGTGATGTGTAAAGTAACTTGATCCATGTGCAGAAGTTTGAAGGGAGGGAAGCAGGACAGGACCTGGTATAGATAATTCCAGCTAGAGGAATCAAAACCTTCTCAAAAGCAATAGCTATTGCTGCAGCAGGAGATTTAAGGAATTTGTCCTTGTGAATTAAATTGGAGGGCACACCCCTGCCCTGGAGCTCTCTGACTGACGAACACAGGCTCCAATTCTAAAGCCTCGGCTACAGGAAGGCACACCCTGCCCTGGAGCTCTCCGACCGATGAACACAGGCTCCAATCCTGAAGCCTCAGCTACATGAGGGCACACCCTGCCCTGGAGCTCTCTGACCGGCGAACACAGGCTCCGATCCTACAGCCTCAGCTACAGGAGGGCACACCCTGCCCTGGAGCTCTCCGACCGACGCACACAGGCTCCAATTCTAAAGCCTCGGCTACAGGAGGGCACACCCTGCCCTGGAGCTCTCCGACCGATGAACACAGGCTCCAATCCTAAAGCCTCGGCTACAGGAGGGCACACCCTGCCCTGGAGCTCTCCGACCGACGAACACAGGCTCCAATCCTAAAGCCTCGGCTACAGGAGGGCACATCCTGCCCTGGAGCTTTCCGGCTGATGAACACAGGCTCCAATCCTAAAGCCTCGTCTACACGATGGCACATCCTGCCCTGGAGCTCTCCGACTGATGAACACAGGCTCCAATCTTAAAGCCTTGGCTACAGGAGGGTACACCCTGCCCTGGAGCTCTCCGACCAACGAACACAGGCTCCAATTCTAAAGCCTCAGCTACAGGATGGCACACCCTGCTCTGGAGCTCTCCGACCGATGAACACAGGCTCCAATCCTAAAGCCTCGGCTACAGGAGGGCACACCCTGCCCTGGAGCTCTCCAACCGATGGACACAGGCTCCAATCCTAAAGCCTCGGCTACAGGAGGGCACACCCTGCCCTGGAGCTCTCCGACCGACGCACACAGGCTCCAATCCTAAAGCCTCGGCTACAGGAGGGCACACCCTGCCCTGGAGCTCTCTGACCCAGCGAACACAGGCTCCAATCCTAAAGCCTTGGCTCGGAGAGGCACACCCTGCCCTGGAGCTCTCTGACCAACGAACACAGGCTCCAATCCTAAAGCCTCGGCTACAGGAGGCACACCCTGCCTTGGAGCTCTCTGACCGGGCAGCACAGGCTCCAATCCTAAAACCTCGGCTCAGGATGGCACACCCTGCCTGGAGCTCTCTGACCCGCAGACACAGGCTCCAATCTTAAAGCCTCGGCTCAGGAGGTACACCCTACCCTGCCCTGGAGCTCTCCGACCGATGAACACAGGCTCCAATTCTAAAGCCTCGGCTACAGGAGGGCACACCCTGCCCTGGAGCTCTCCGACCAACGAACACAGGCTCCAATCCTAAAGCCTCGGCTACAGGAGGGCACACCCTGCCCTGGAGCTCTCCGACTGACAAACACAGGCTCCAATCCTAAAGCTTTGGCTACAGGAGGGCACACCCTGCCCTGGAGCTCTCCGACTGACAAACACAGGCTCCAATCCTAAAGGTAATTTTCGTCACAACTTGCAATGCCTCTGAGCTTTGGCCTTTGTCTGGTTGTTTCAAAATTGGGCGCCATTTCACCTGGACACCTGCCCGGTTGCAATCTGCTGAAAACGACTGCCTAAACGCACGGGACTCGTACCAGCTGTTACATATTTAAATTGCTTATATAAATGTGTGCTAACTAGGTTAGGACCTTGAAATTCATTTTCTATACCCCAGTAAACAGCCACGTATGAGAAACTGGCTCCAAAAACCTTGTTTGAATTTCTTTCATGACTAATGCTGAAATAGCACTGGATTAACCTAAACTGTCTCAGCATCTTAATTTTAAGAAATTATTTTAGCTGCTGATTAGCGGCACAGACCCGGGAAGTTTCAAACTACTTTGGTGTGGTAATTCAATTATCTACACCTCGGTCCCGATCTGAACCCCTGACCTGCTTTCAGCTACTAATTTGGTAAAGTGTAAAGAAAGCAGCCAAACAAAATGCAAGAGCTGCCTAAAATTAAGACTACATAGCTTGCAGCTTAGGAGAGCCAACTGAGCAGCTCCTCGAGTACTAGGCAGATTTTTATTTCCCCTTGTGAAATCAAGCACAAGATTTGCTCTCCATTTAAAGCACATCGCCAGCAGCTTAGGAGGGAGACTGTAATTAATTATAAAACTGCTCCTAGCTTGCAGGCTACTGCTTCCCCGCAGTCGCTACGCGACTGCTCCCCTACTCCACCCTTAGCGGCACTAGCTATATAGCGTGAGAAACAGTTTGACCACGCCCAGAAGAATATTAACTATCTCCTCACTTTACCATTAACAGGCTATACTTTTTGGCAGCTAGAGGCTGCCTAATATTAGTTTCCATTTTCTGGCTCCCATTCTTAACCCTGCTAGCAAAACAAATTCTGTTACTTACACATCACACTTTCAAATGACCCTGTCAATAAAACTCAATATAGCCAAAAATCCTTGTGCTATATTCTTAATAGTGTTTATATTTTCCACCATCATATGGCTCCCTATATTACACTACCAAACACCCAGTAACCATCACCACCCCTGCCCCGATAACTCTTGGCTCTCCTTTATGCATATACCACCATACCTGCCCCGTTAACTCGCCACTTCTCATCCCTTATAAGTTCACATACCATTTAGCCCACACTCTTCATAAATCCACGCTACTCGGCCCCACCCTGTCCACCCCTTTCATCCCTCGTAAGCTACGGTACCTGTTACTTCTAGCCTTAATGTTAGCTGGGGATATTGAGCTAAACCCGGGGCCTGTAAGTAGTTTATCCCACAATCATACAAACTGGAATGACACCAAGGGCCTCCGCATTGCACATCTGAATTTCAGGTGCCTTCTTCATAACATGGGGAACTCGAGGCACGGGTTGTTCAACATCACCCTGATATCCTTTGCCTATCTGAAACTTGGCTAAAATCCTCCACCTAATCTCCTCTGCTCACTACCTAATTACAATCTAATAAGACAAGACAAGACAGGCCCTCATCAAAGCGTGAGGTGTTGGCATCTTCTATAAACCTCATTTGTTAATAACCTATAATGTCCTGCCTACCTATCTCACTGCAGGCGATCCACAACCTTACAGCTAAGCTCAAAGAAACTACACATAGTCTGCGCTATAACCCTCCTGCTGTTGGTAGCACGGGTCTTGAAGAACTCCTCTCCCAAGTGGACAATACCATTGGCGAAAATGAAGTCCTAATACTGGGAGACCTCAACCTAAACTGGACTAGCAAAACAAACCAGTCCTCCCATACCGTGGTACAGGCCACAACCTTCACCAACTAATCACAAACCCAACTAGGGTCATGGCTCCCCTCGGACTAGTACTCTTATCGACTGGGTCCTCACAAACGCCCTGACAGTATAGTATGTGCAGGTACCCTTGCAGATGCAATAAGTGATCGCTCCCCAATCTACTGCATTTGGTGCTCTACCAGCAAACCATCTCCGCCTCCAAAACTCATCACTTTCGAAATTTGGCTAACTTTAACCCAACACAGTTTATACATGATCTCACTGATTGACTGGTCACCCATATACACCTCAGCTAATGCCCAGTCAGCGTTAGACCATTTTCTGGCCCGGTTTCATGTGCTTCAAGACACCTATGCTCCCTGTTTAACTCGTCAGATTCATGGAACTCAGACAAAGTGGCTAACCAAAGACCTACTCACCAAAATTAGGGCTAGGGACAGAATGTGGCGGCGTTTCAAAACCTCTGGGCTCCAGACCGACTATAACAACTACCGATCCCTGAGAAACACGTCAAAGACATATTCGATTAGCCAAAAGCTTTTTCTGCAAAGATCTGGTAAAGCTGCAGGGGACTCCAAGAAATTCTGGTCAACAATAAAAACCTTCTTGGAGCAAATCAAACGGCCCATTCAAGTGACATGCTGTTAAACGGTATACATTGCAATAATCCGGTGACTATAGCCAACTCATTTAATCACCATTTCTCTGACCTAACCAGCTACCTGGCCTCTTTCCCTCATGCACACACTGTCTCTCTCCCCGCGATGCAAAACCTCCACTCACGCATCCTCCTTTTAGGTTCCAGAGCATTACTAGAAGAAGTGCTAAAACTGCTACTCTCCATTCCTGATAGCACCAGCTTGACGTCTGATGGTCTGGAACCCAGGCTCCTAAAAGCTGCTGCCCCGCTCACAGCCTCTCCCCTAACCAAAATCTTCAATCTTTCTATATGCCATGGTACAGTCCCTAATATCTGGAAAATAGCTAAGGTCACACCCATTCCAAAAAGGGGTGATCCTAAAGAAATCAAGAATTACCATCCCATAGAAATTCTCTCTGTGCTTAGCAAGATCTTAGAAAAAACTAGTGGCCACCCAATCCATAGAATATCTTTAGAAGTATAACATTCTCTCTTGTTCCCAGCATGGTTTCCGCAAGGGCCACAGCACTTCCACCGCCATCCTCAAACTCACAAACGACACCTATGGCTTCTATGGACTCGGGCCTCCTGACAGGTGCGATTTTCATCGATTTAACAAAGGCATTTGACCTGGTTAACCATACCCTTCTTCTTGCTAAACTACACTCCCTCGGTTTCTCCACCGAGGTAGTGGCCTGGTTCAAAAGCTATCTGTCTGAAAGAAAACAGGCTGTAGTTTTCAAATCAGCCATATCTGACCTTTCGTCTATACATGTTGGTGTGCCCCAGGGCTCTATACTTGGCTCCTTGCTTTTCTCAATCTTTATTAACGACATCCCATTGCTTGCACCTACCTGTTCATCTTTGCTGTACGCAGATGACCTAGTCATTTACCACAGTGCAAGAAATATCGCTGACATAAACCAACCTCTTGCCTCAGACTTCTCAAGTATTCAGTCTTGGCTAACAGAGAACAAACTTGTTCTCAATATTAGCAAGACACACTCTGTGCTCTTTGGCTCACCTGCCAGACTTAAAGCAAACCAAAATGCCCTCAAAATCTCATGTGCTGATGGCACCCCGCTAGTCAGCACCAGATCCTTTAAATATCTGGGCATTACTCTTGGGAATCCCTAGATTTTGACCTCCACATATCTACCACCTGTAAATCTGTCAGCGCTAAGTTAGGAGGTGCCATTACTAGCTATGCCCTTACCCATCGGCCTAGACTAGCTGTGGCACAAGGCTTTCTGCTCCTAGCATTAGCATACAGCTCAGTCACTTACCTATCTGCCTCAAAATCCTCCTATTGCATATCAGTTACTGAAACATGAAAACAATGTTCTTACTGTCCCTAAAAGTGGTATAAAATGCTTCAAAATTAATTAAATTAATACTATCAGTATGGAAAATAACAATAGCCTGAGTTTTATTAATTTAGAGAAAATAATAATAGGCCTGGTAAAAATTATTTTTTTTGTATCGAAATGTCATGATTTGCACTTCTTTAAAGCCCCCACCCCAAACACACATGTGTGCACTTGCAAACTAGGTGTTATAATATTGTCCTGTCAGGTAGTGTGAACCAGGATGTGGGAGTTTTGCTGGGTTGAGTAGGGACCGATCTCTAAAGAGGCTAGATCCTGGGTGGTAATGAGTTAAGTTCGTGGTTTACTAGGGGTTATGAACTTTAGAGATTATATTGCAAAGCGAATGATTATTGGAAGAATTTGAAATCATTCCCAGCATCAAACATTTCTGTTAAGTAAGCCAGGATACATAAATAGCAAGATTTACTGATGGGAATATTGAAATACATTAATTTGTTCACCCTAAAAGCAGAGCTGTATCAGGGTCAGAACGTGAGTATGAACAAGATGAGAGAATTAAAAAAAAAAAAAAAGAGTATGATTTTTAATTGTACCATTGAAACTTATTGTAGATTTCTTAATTTTAGGAGTGAGATTAAATATTTATTTTTCATTTATTGAGATATCAGAACTACAAACCTTTCAGTCAGAGACTCCTTTGCAAAGGCTCCACGTCATGGAGGTACAAAACAAGAGAAATGGACAATACAGTGAAAGGTACTACAAATGAATGCGAGGGTAAAACAACCCAGAGTCAAGTATGGTACAAAGGTAATGAGCAATATATTGAAAGGTATTTCATTTGAATGCGGAGGGTAAAACAACTCAGAGTCAAACATTTATTTATTTATTAGCTTTTGGTAACCGGGTAAGTACACTAGGCAACAATCCTGCCTATTTTCAGGCACGGCCCGGAAGAGTACAATACAACAGCATAACAGTACAACATTATAACAGTAGGACAGTATAAGAGTATAACAGCATGACAGCATAACAGTATGGCAGTGTAACAATATATCAGGGTAACAACATAATTGCATAAGAGGATAACAGGGTAACAGCATACCAAAATACCACCATAACAGCAAAGCATTGACAAACAGCAAGTTACAGAAGACAGGAGAACTGTCCACAAAAGTCAGAGGCAGGCACAGTAGACTATCCAGATGATGATAGCAGCAACACTGGAGAAGTAGACAAGTCAACAGGCCTAGCTGAGGGAGAAAACAGGCAGGCAGGCACAGATGACAAAAGTTCCATTATAATAGACAAGGCAGTTGTGCCTAGTAGGAGAAACAAATCAGACTGTTACTGACACTTAAGCAGACGGCATGGTACAAAGGTTTCAAGCAAATTAGGCTATTGCTTACATTCAGATTTCAAGGATGATACAAGGTTTCCTAAGCCAATAAAACAGATAATTAACATAAAAATAAAGCATACACTGAATTGCATTGTTAATCTTTTATAGTTAAGAGTAAGATTCTAAGCTAGGATTCTAAATGGGTGTGGAGACAAAGCAAAGCAAAGGAAAAGGACTTGTTCACAGTTTAAAGGTTATCCTGGCTGGGGCCCTAGAAGCTGTCAGCTGCACATACACCTAATCAGGAGGCAAGAGTCATGTCACAGTTCACCGACTTACGCAGTGGCAGAGTCCTTTACAAAAACATGCAGCTCAGGCAGAAAGAAAAGGATACATTGTAAATATATGCTGGGGATTGCTGGGGGGCCCCCTGGCAGGCAGGGGGCCCTAGGCCTGTGCCTATGTTGCCTATGCCTTAATCCGGCCCTGTCTGGGACTTTGGTCTTTACTGGGTCTGGGACTAAGAGTACGGTGGGAACTTTCAATAATCAGTTGCTGCTCAGGGGGTAGTTTCAACATAGCTGGCAGAACATGATGCAAAAATGCTGTAGTATCTCCAAGCTCAGATCCCTCTGGGAAACCCAGAAATCGCAGATTATTCCTGCGGTTACAGTTTTCAAGGTCATCAAGTTTATTTTGCGGTAATTTAATGGTGTGATCTTGGTTTCTGACAGTGGCCTGTAACTCCTGAATAGATTTTGTGTTAGAGCTTGTTTGGGTTTCAGAGGAGCTTATTCTCTTGTCAAGCGAGTCTAGAGTTAAAGAAGCATGTTGTGTAGAGACGTTCAAGTCATTTATATCTTCTACAAGTTTTGAAAACATAGTCTCTACTCTTGCCATAGAGATTTGTTGTAGGTGAGGACAACCATACTGCAGCTGTGCAGGCCCAAATTTTCAAAGGATTAAAATATGGGTTTGCAAATAGACAAAAACAAAATGACTTACAGGAAAGCTGTAGTGAGTTATGTAGAAACAGATCAACAAACTTAACATGTCCGTAAGGTCTGTAGCAAGAATGATGAGGTTTGATTTCCTATGTTCCCAGGAGAGAAGGAGATTTATGCTGCCATCTTCTGCCTAGGCAGGCCACACTTGATAACTGTCTATCTTTGATACTCAGTAAGCCTTCTTTTGGGTCTGCAATTACTTTTTGGAAAACTTTTCCTTGTCACCCTCTCAATTGCACTACCCAGCCCTCTGGTTCTTATACTATATGCATAGAGTAGCATGAAATGGGGGCTTTTGACAGTTGCCCTGCAATGACAGTCTTATTTGTTTTATTCCAGCATATTATATGACTATATTTTATGTTCTTTTAATTTGTTTCTTTATTTAAAATGCTCCATTACCTTTTTAGTGCTCTAAGTAATATCAGTTAATACAATAACATTTCATTTCAAGGCAAGGCAAATTTTATTTTTCTGGCACCCAATCCCAGAGGCTCTGGGCGCCGTACAAGTCAAAAGTACTAAAAATAAAACAGTAAAATTACAGTAATAATTTAAGTAAGCAGTATAATAAAATAAATAAAGCTTAATATAAGGACTGTAGCTAGAAGGGGCCAACCCAATGAAAGATCTCATACAGACTGTCCGGAAAGGCCTGGCTAAACAAGTGGGTCTTTAGGCGGGCCTTAAACACTTCAACCAAAGGGGCCTCCTGTACAGATGGCGGAAGCAAATTCCACAGGATGGAGCCGGCAACACTAAATGCTCTGTCGCTGGCGGTTTTCAACCTCATCCTGGGAATCGCAAGGAGGCCCCTGTCAGAAGAGGAGAGGGAGCGGACCGAGGTAGCAAGGGTCAGAAGGTCAGACAAGTATCCAGGACCCAGCCCTTGTATGGTCTTAAAGGTGAGCAAACCAACCTTAAAGAGAATCCTCCAACTGACCGGCAGCCAGTGCAGTTCATGCAGTACCAGGGTGATGTGACAGTATTTAGACTGTCCTGTCAATAACCTGGCAGCCGTGTTCTGCACTAGCTGCAGTCTGTAGTGGGTACCTCCCGAGAACCCGAGATAGAGTGCATTACAGTAGTCAAGCCTTGATGTCAGAAAGGCATGTACCAAGGTGGGGAGGTCCAGGGGCAGAACTAGGGGCTTGATACTGATGATATTCGTAAGATGGTAAAAGCTGGTCCAGATAACAGATGACATCTGAGCCTCAAATGTCAGTCTGCTGTTGAAGGTCACACAAGATTGCACACCCTAGGAGGCCTTCAATGGCACAGACCCCAGGAACAAACCTGTCTCTGCGCCAGAGGCCATTCTATCATGCCCTCTGTTCGACTCCATGACCAGTACCTCTGTCTTATCAGGTTTCCGTCACAGCCAACTGGACGCCATCCAGTCATTGATCTCGGCATTTATTTATTTAGCACTTCCACTGCAATGGATGTCCCAGGCGCAAAGGAAAAATACAGCCGGGTATCATCTGCATAGAAATGAAAACCCAAGCTGTACTTTCTAATGAATTTCTCCCAGGGGCAGCATGTACATGGCAAACAACACTGGTGACAGGACTGAACCCTGAGGTACTCCACACGACAGGCGACTTGGGAAGGAAGAGAAATTCCCCATCACTACCCACTGCCTCCTATTCATGAGATAGGACTCAAACTAGCAGATGACAGTGCTGGTGAGTCCACAAAATTCCCTCAGGCGGTCGAGCAACACACAATGGCCTACCATATCAAAGGCTGAAGAGAGTGTTGAAAGCATGGGAATGTCCCTCCCTCAATCTCTAGCCCTAGGGAGGTCATTGTACACCCAAACTAATACGGTTTCCATGCTAACACCTCGCCACGAAAACCAACTGGACAGATTAGTACAAATCAAAGGCCATAAGGTGCTCCTCTCAACTGAAGCACCACAACCTTCTCAACAACCTTCACTAAAAATGGGATGTTGGAGACAGGACAGTAATTTAACTTGATGTCAGGGTCTAAGGATGGTTTCTTCAGTAGAGGCCTGACCAGTGCCTCCTTCAAGGCATCTGGAAAGACTCCCTCTGAGAGAGAGCACCAGATAATCAAGGCGAACACTGGGCCTATGGTGTCAACACATTTCATTAAGAAACGCGTTGGCACTGGGTCCAGTTCACAATACGTGTGCTTCAGTTCACGAGCAGCCCGAATGACTTCCGCTGCCTCCACTGGTTTAAACTCCCCCAACCAGGTGGAGTGCTCTGCGGATGCCCAAGGTGACCACTGTCGGCCATATTATGGCACACTGGTGGTACACCCTGCCAGATATCGGACACCCTGTCCGAGAAGAAGCGAGCAAACTCTTCACATAGAGGGTTTGAAAAGGCTTTTTTTGACTGTAGACAGTCTGGGTTTAGGAGCCTGTCCACAGTCCGAAAGAGCACAGTTGGTCGATTCTTCCCAGCAGCAATCTCCCTGGACAGGAACTCTACCTTCTTACAGGTGATTGCCCCCTGATACTCACCATAATGGGAGCACAGGGCCAGTCTGTCCACCTTCAACCCAGACTTCTCGAGCAGCACTCCAACCTCTGACCCAAGATCTTCATCGTCTTAAGCTCCCAATCAAACCATGGGGGCCTCAAGTCAGGAAGGATCTGGGTCGCCCTATGAACTTGCTAGTGCAAGAAAGTGACACTGCCATCAACTTATTATAGGCGGCGACATCCTTGCCTGTACCCCTAAGCACAGACTACCCACACTAGATAGGTCCAGCCACTGCCAGGGAAACCCTCATGGGTCAAACCCCTCAAAGGACAGTAGCTAACTATATCTGCAGGGGAGGGCTCCCGGGGCCAAAATGAGAACTCCACCATGCAATGATTGGACCAAATGACCCAATCAGTTTGAGATTACTAACCTCAAGCCCCATCAAGAAAACCAAGTCCAACATGTGGGCGTCCTGGTGAACCACGTGAGAAACTTCTTGCGACAAGCCCAGGGATGACATAGTCTGGAGGAGGTTATAACTTAGCCTAGAAGTTTCGTCATCGGCCCAAACATTGAAGTCCCCCAGAATTAAACATCTGGGGGACTCCAACGTTTCGCTGATGACAAAATCGGCTACCTCCTGCAGGAATTCTCCTGCTGCCCTAGGAGGGCAGTAAATCAGGAGAATCCTGCAGCCTGTGCCCAGACCCCCACGAACGGCCACACATTCAAAAGATCCTGGCTTTTTCACTGGGTGCACGGTGAAGCCAAGTTCAGATCTAAAACAGATGGCCACTCCCTCATCCCTGCACTCCATTCTGGGGCAGTGCGTTACCATATACCCGGGATAATGGTTTCAGTTATGCTTCTTGGCACCAGAGGGATTGAAAGAAGGACAGAAGGGCATGTAGATCTATCAGTTTTACATTTATACAGGAGAAGGATCTCATCTGTCACTATTTGATGGTGCTTTTCTTGCCTTACTAAGCTTATTCCCATATTTTGGGCCGATCCTAAACTGACAGAATTAATATTGTTTAATTGTATTTAAGGCTGTTTTACTGGCATGCTATTTTTATTATTTGTACTGAGATTTACATTTCCTGTTAAGGTCAAGACTTTCGCAGTAATGCTAGGTATGATTAATGTTTACATCAGTGTTAAACTAAATGAGAATATTATTATTTACTTCAGCCTGTCACAATATTATAATGGTTGATTAAATTCATCCCTCCCTTGGGGAACACAGATGGGAAAGGTCAGCTTTCAAAGTTCAATTACTAGTTGTCCCTTACCCCTAAACTTTAGGTGTAAGTAAACAAGGACTGTTGCTACTATTAAATGCTTTTGTTCTCTGTATTTTATTTTATTCCCTATGTCATTAGCTAATTATTTAAGCTAATAACATTGCACATTACTTAGTATTTGATGCTGTTTCTGGTGGCTATGGCATTTTAATTCTGGGATACAGGTCATGGAACATATGAACATATGAAATTGCCAGCAGATACAGGCTTTACGGTCTAACGAGTCTGCTCAAGTGCAGTACACAATCTATTAAACTGCAGCTGCCCCCCTGCCCACCCTTCCGATTTATTGCCTCTTACTGCAGTCACACCTCCACTGCATCCCCTCAGTTTGTCCTCCCTTTGACCCTGTCCCACCCCTCTTAAAGCCACCCACCAACTGCAGTGATATCACCTCCTCTGGCAGCACATTCTACCCTGTCACCACCCTTTCCATGAAACAGTGCCTCCTCATTTCCCTCCTGAATCTTTCTCCCTACAATTTCAGACTGTGCCCCCTGGTATCCTTCCCTCCTTTTGATCTAAACAAAGCCCTGGAGTTAACTCCATTCATGCCTTGTAGGTCTCAATCATATCCTCCTCTCTCCGTTCTATCCTCCAGGGAATACATGTTGAGCTCCCTCCATCTCTCCTCATATGGTTTGTGCCCCAGTCCAAGGATCATCTTCATCACCCTACACTGGACCCCGTCAAGTAGCCTGATGTCCCTTTTCAAATGGAGCACCAGAACTGCATGCAGTACTCCAAATGCTGTCTCACCAGGGACCTATACAGGGGCTGGATAACTTCCTCTCTCCTAGAGGTGATTCCCCAGGCAATGCACCCCTAGCATTTTATTCACCTTTTTCGCTGCCTTCTTACACTGCGCCGAGTGATTCATGTTCCCTGTTACTAGTACCCCCAGATATTTCTCCTCCACTGAAGTGGATAACTGCACTCCCCCCCCCCACCACCACCAGTAACTATTCCCAGGGTTTTTGGCTCCCAAGTGCAAGCCTTTGCACTTCTTAGCATTGAACCCCAGTTACCATGTGACTGACCAGTGCTCAAGTCTTGCCAAATCCTCTTGGAGTACTACCCACTTCCCCACTATCCACCTCCACACAGATCTTTGTGTCATCTGCGAAAAAAGTTTGATCTTACTCTTTATCCCGTCTGATATGTTATCACTGAAGATATTAAATAGCATTGGATCTAACACACAGCCTTGTGGGACCCCACTAGTTACAGCTCTGGTTACATGAGTTACCTGTTTGCCTGAAGGCACGGAGTACATAACATAAATAAGCAATAAGACACGACAGGGTGTGCATGGAACATATTTTACTGCATGGCCAGGGGCGTAATAAGGCACGAGGCCTTGGCTTGAGTGCCTTTAGCCCCTGGCGTATGGTAAAATATGTTCCATGCACACACCTGGAGTGTCTTATTGCACTTATAAAATGGGATCCTATTCTTATTTTACTTTTTACCGATAGAAAAGCTTGTATGGAGAAAAAATGTGAAATGTTCCTAATCTATGATAAAATAGTCTTTCAGTGGACATTGTTTTAATATTCATTTACTGATTTGGGGCTGCTGCTGTTTCTCTCGCTCTCTGTCAGAGAAAAATGTTCGAGGAGGCAGGATGTCACAGGTTTCTTGTGTTTCTGTGGCTGGGAGGGCAAGAAAGCAAGTGAAAAAGCTCAGACCTCTCTCGCTCTCTGTCTGAAAACTGTTCTGAGGAGGCGGGGATGGGGGGAGCGGCTGCTGCTGCTTGAGTGTACCCTGTGCTTTGCTATGTGTTTCTGCTACTTCAGTTTTTCACCTCTGTTAGAGAAGCAAAGAGGGGAGCAGGGTATTTACTTTTTTCCCTGCCCATGTTTCTCAGCACAGTTTGCTGTCACGTAGTGTCCTCCATCCCGGCTTTCTGTCACACTGACTGTGGATGTGTTTGTGCACGCAGCTGAACTCACCGGTTTCATGTGTTTGTGTGGCCAGCAGGACGAGAAAGTGAGAGAGAAAGCTTGGACCCAGTAGGAGCCTTGCGACTGCAATTTAAAATCAGTTGTTGGAGAATGGTGAGATGGCAGTTGCCCAGACTCTGCATTTCTGTATGGACTGTTTCTTTTCCTCTGAAATGCTGTCTGATTTATTACAGGGTGGGTGCATGGAAAGAGTAGCGAGGAAACAATGGTGGCATTTTCAAATGCCAACATTCTGAAGCTGATGGATTTTGGCCTTTTCACTGCCGTACTTTTTTTACCCATGCATGAAACATATTTCATGCATGGGTAGCTATATTTGATTGGCTAATATAGCCTGTCCATTTCATAAAACACACAATGGTTAAAGATGCTTATCCAGTTTACCAGTGTGTTTTACTGTGGTCTCACAGCTGTCACATAGCATGGTTGAAAACATGATGAAGTGTTACTGCATGTTTTTTAAATTTTGTCATCAAAGCATAAAGAGCAGATAGCTACAAAAATAGAAGGCTCAACACTTGAACATTTCAAACAATTAGGTATCGTTCTCTGACAACTGCACTGCGGTACAACAGATTTTTAGTTAGGATAGAAATCCCTGCACAAGGGAACAATATACAGTACTATAATTATGGTTTACTTTTCATGTTTCCTGGTTAATTTTTCTTTCTCCTGTTCTTGGTCTTCTAAATATGTCATATAATGCAGTGCTCGTTTCCATGCATCTTTCCAAAGCATCTGACTAACCACAACTGACTTTGTCATTCTGTAATACTGTCTGTGGCACAGTTTGGTGTCATGGTGTCACGCCACAACAACACTATCAAAGTCTGGTCAGAGACACTAATATGATTTTGATACAGAGTTTTGGACTAGCTAAAAGATGTATTACAAACCCTGAAATGATAACAGCAAATTAAAACAAACAAAAAAGCTTGACCAGTAGATTGTAATGTATGTTTATACCTGTATGTACAATTCTGGCATCTCTTATGGTTGTAAGAATGCCTTCTTGAAATCTTTGGGTGAGAGAACCAGGAAACAAAACTGAGCAGTTCTGGCACAAAAAGGTTTGGGAAGGCTGTATTATAACCATAAGATATACAAGATTTGAACTTACAAAAGTACTGAATAAAACATGTGGTTCTATGTTAAAATCACAGGAAAAACAAACAGCGATCGCCTTTATAGCAAGTACATAATGGCGACCACACAATTAGCGACAGCACAAAAAGGAATGTGTCAAAATAGCGATCCGATTACGTTGATGCGTTCCATGCCAACTCTTGCTGTAAATGTATTAATGTGTAGCAAATCAGTCCAGTTAAGAAAACAGCCTGGGGAAAGAGAAACGTGCATGGATCCCCACTTCTGTGTCCCCTGATGAGATGCAGTGTAAAATGCTTGGGGGGGGCCTCCCCATTTGCAAAAGTCATTCTCTGTACTGTGATCAGCATTCAGCAGTCAGCCGAGCTGATGTGATGAGGTAACACTGGTTTGTGATCTGTGATGTACGGCACTGAGGATGAAAGGGAGCGGTACTGGGGGTGGGGAGGGTGCATGTTTTGTTTAAATGATTTAAATGAATTAGAGTGTGCAGTTCCTTAGCTGCAAGGAGAAACTGGGTGACTATGGGAAGGAGATTATAAAGCATTTCTTTTTGACTTCTCAATGAACGGGAGCAGTAGAGAGGGGGTTTGTTTACATGCTCCTCGATCGCGATTTAAACTATCGCTGTTTTCATATAGCCGGAATTACTATTCTGTCCAGGCAGTGTTATTGTGTGGTCGCCAGTTATGTTTTCACCATATCTGATGCGAGATTTTGTAGTCGCAATTTTTTTTTCCATATTCTTTTTTATCCTCCTTGGCTTGCAGGCGGTAATCCGTCCCCTCTCCAGTCTCCGGTCACCCCCTCCAGTACCTCCGTACCCTAGTTCCCCCATGGATTACCCCCTGTGGTGGGAGGGGAGGGGGCTGTCCCCCCCCATGACCATAACTGGAGCGGGCTATTATGGGCGGTCCTGAGGTGGCGGTGCTGGCATGCTGGAAGGGACATCATGGAGACTGCAGCCATGTTTTCCTCTTTTTCTGGTCCCTCCCCCTTGCGTCTGTGATCTCGTATGTAAGTCACGAAGCCATGTTCTTGCATCTCCCAGAGTCTGGTGCTGCCCCCATCCTCCACCAGGAGGCAGCCAAGGAGTGGGATGACGTGCCCACACATCCCCAGTAGAGGAGAGCTGTCATCGGACGCTCGATTCTCTCCCTCCCCTGCTGACCCCTGGTGGCCCGAACTTGCTCCCGAAACCAGGTCACCAGTGTGGTGCGAGATGTGGCATCCAGCACCTCAACCTTCAGTGTCACCGGGCTAGCTGTAGTCATGATTGTTGACTCGCGATTATCACAGGATACCAAACATGTTAGAAACTATGATTTTTTTCCCTAGAAAATCAAACTTGAATTTCAAATTAAGATGTTTTACTTTGTAGAAAATAAGCCCCCCCCCTCCGGTAAATGGATTAGCAACTGAATGTAAAATTTCACATCTGTTTACATGAGAGACCCTCATGTTTAGAGGAACATCTAGAATGTGACAGAAAGTAAGCACCTTTCCCCTGTGGGAAATGAATTATGTAAACTGAACTTTAAATGTCAGACTTATTTACATGAGAGACACTCTTATTATGGCTGCGTGGGCAGAGCTCCGCGAATGTTATACGATCATCATCTAAGAGTAGTAGTACTGTGGAAACGTGACTGGACCACTGTCCGGTGTGCTTCCACAATGCTATGTACATAGTTTCCAGTGGTTGTGTTTATGCTGGTAACTTCTCTGGCAGTATAAACACACCACCCCCTCGGAGAGGCACTTCTTTTTCTTCCACAATTACAGAAGTGACGGGTGCCATGCAAGATGGCCACTGACCCAGACTGCCTGCATGCACAGTTCTGTAATCGCTGCCATCTTGTGAATGGCATGCTCTGAAGTCTGCTTTGCTGGCAAGTTGATACCTCTGTCTTACTCTGCTTTTCCCCAGGTAGCGTCATCTTTTAAATATATTATTTTAAAAGCCGACTGGTAAGCAGACACCTCTATCCTACCCTGCTTTTCCCACAGGTGGCGACTTCTTTTAAATATATTATTTTATTTATTATTCATTTATGCCCCTCTTGGGATTTGCTGCTGTCTGCTGCTACTGTTTGTGGGCTCTCACTTTTTACACAGCCCCTCGGGGCTTGCATGTCGCTGTGGTGTGGCTCCTCTAATATCTACCCTCGGGGAGGACTCTGTCCTTGCCTGCGCTCCTGCAGGTTTTTACTTAAAACTGCGGCCCACCAGCCTTTCTTTTATGCTGTGGTGTTGCTTATGCTGTGCTGCACCCACCACTCTCACTGCTGCTTCCTTATTCCACTCTCTTCTCTCTCTCTCTCTCAACAACCCCCTTCCCCCACTTTGCTTTGGCCGCGGTGTGGCTTTACTAAACAGCAGCTTCAGCTGCTGGCTGCCTCCTCTCTGCTCCTTTAATAACCACCCCCCTTCATATGCCGTAGAGCAGCTTTACTAAATAGCAGCTCCTGCCACATAGTGCACTCTCCCTCTCCGCCTTGCACTGCCACCGGAGCGGCTGCACTGAATAGGAGCTCCTTGCTGCACTTGCTGCTACCTCCTCCAACTCCCGCTGACTTCTTTTTCCTTCTCTTCTCCCACTGGTGTGGAGTAGGCTGCAGCCTGAGCTCCATACAGGCTGGAAGTTTTTGTGCCCACAGGCACTATCAGTGCAGTAGCGCTAGCAACAGGCTGCAGCTGCAGCCCCAACGTATCCTCCTGCTGCTGTCACCAATACATCCTTCAACAATGCCCACACAATATTCAAGGGCTCAGGAAGCCCCCACTAGCCCCCAAAGAGGGTATTAATGTATTTAAAAGAACACTAGCCCCATCCCATAGGAAGCTAGCCCACTAGACCACCAGGGCATAATTTTACACAGTGGCTCCCCCCAGGGCATTTCCTAGCCCACGCAACCACCAATGCCACTCCTTATTTAGATAAAAAGGGCTACTAGTCCTCCAGTAAGCCAGCACCAGCCACCTGGACTACTACATAAATTACTGCCACTTCGCCACCATTATGGGCAAAGGGTTTTTAGCTAAGCCTCTTCCCCAAACCACACTCACTTTACTCTGTTTTGCTCATCTTACATCTTTCCTTCTTAACTAACCTATTTTTGCTTTTATCTCTACAGGTCTGACAGGACATGGACTCCAACCCTATCAGATAAGTATCACTGTATTTCTCTCCTGTTCTTTTCACCCTATTTAACTCCCCTAAGAAGTGTGGATCCTCTGTGACCCCCTTGTCTCTTCTTTTACAGGTATGGCAGACGACATCTCCCCAGGACTACCCCATGGCACCCTGCACTCAGGTAAGTCCCTCTCTTTTACTTATATTTTAGTGGGTTGACTGTAACAGGGCAACCACGCCTTTTACAAACTTTCATTTTGTAAAACTACTTTTTTGCAGCATTGATTTATTTGATTAAAATACTGCTGCCATATTAAATACAGCCAAGCACCTGACATGCTTCTGAAGTGGACCAGAGAAACTGAAAAGCAAAGCTGCTCTGCTCTCAGTCACTTTCACTTTCAGTGTGTCTGCTCATGTGAGCAACTCACTGATCACCGTCTTTACAATTTCTTTGTAATATAAAAACTAACTGGTCTCCCTCTGGGGTAAAACAAAGGCTTTTGCTGATGGAGAGACCAGGTGGAGGGATGAGAGAGAGAGAGAGACACATACACAGGCAAGTGCAGTCCAGTAAGGCATAGCACCACCTAGTGGAGAAACAAAAACTAGAAACGTATTTCTTTTTACGGCTGCGTGGGTGGAGCTCCGCAGAATGCCATACTCTGGTGCCTTAAAAGGTCCTAAAAGCTCTGCGCTGCCATATTAGCTCTGACCAGAGTTTGTTCTTAACTGGCACAACAGTGGAGATCAGTCAATCAGCATATATGTAGCCTATCACAGACTGTCAGTACATGCAGACATGCAAACACATCTGATTTGAGTGAGACTCAAAGTTTTTACATACAATTAAGGACTTGTGACCTTAAAAGCAGCTACCAATACATTCAAAATAAGCAAAACCCACTATTACGGCGGGCCCGACGGCGCAGTGGAAAGGCATCTGCTTGCAGTACCGATATCCCGGGTTCAGAGATGGACTCAGGAGTCAGAGGGCTGGCTGGGCGGAGAAGCACTGAGCATCCCAGGGACTGGTCTCCTTCTCTGGTGGGAGGGGGGAAGACTGTCTGGTGCTCTATGGACCTCTGGTGGAGGCTGGTGGTACTGCTGCTGCTGCCGGCGTCATCACCTAAGGGGAGGTAGGGCAGACACTGGGCGTCATTGTCGTCCCCAGCCCCAGGGATCTACACTTCCTAAAAATCCTGCGACTTCCCTCTATGAGGCTCCGTGCTCCGTCCCCATCCATTCCCGACCCTGCTGGTGACAAGATGGATGAGTGTCCACGGCGTGTCCCATTCTGTGGCCCCACCCTGGAGGGCAAGCCAGGAGCTCCTATAGTGGGGATTCCTGCGAGTCCCAACTTCACATCCACGGGTCCCAGGCCGACCGGCCCCACCCAGTGGGTAAGCCTGGAACTGGATCGCCGAGCAGGTAAGTTCAGGGATGGTCAGGTCTTGGGATGGCGGAGCTGAGACCTGGGAGTAATGGGCAAAAACTACAATAAATCACAAAGAACCTACCACTATTACTAGGGACAGGAGGCCTTTCACCCCCAGATCTGCACCTCATCACCATAATTTTTGCATAAAAACACTAACCAACTGCTTTGGATCTCAGAAATGTTAGCATGTGTGGTTTATATCATGTGCCCATGAAGGCCACACCCCACAGTATCATAGAAGAAGCTACCTGCTCCACCTTGGGGCAGTACTGTACTGTCAGCGGGCCCATTTTAATCAAGTGGATAATTCTCAAATTGAAATGTCTCCAGTTACAAGTCCTACGAATTTCCTACTGAATATGCTATTCCATTTTTAACAGTTTTGTCCCTCCTTGGCTGTCACTCACCTAAAGAGGTTGGGAGAACAAGCTCTCCTTGATTGATTTCAGGTGGTATGGCTTGATTTTACAGCTTTTAGACCTTTTCTGTGCCTACCCCCGCTAACATACTTATTTTGCAATACGCATGCCGATAGTGGTGCCAGCCGCTTGCCTAATGACCTTCCTTGTCAGCAACATAAGCTGTCTCGCATATTTCAAGAGTAACAAGGTCACTGTGTAGTAAATAGTTTCACTTAGCAGGCACTCCGGTGCAAACTCTGTGCAGAACCAGAAGTGTGATAAAGCAGCAGAACATGATGTTGTCTGTAACAAATCCTTGACACCTGCCCAGACAAGATATGAGACAAGCTCTCCTGCCCGAATATATATCTCAGGGCAGTTTCATGTAAATGATATGGATACAAATATGTGTTTAATGTTTTGTAGGGTCTCTGCAACGAGATTCTTCACTGTTTTCTACTTCAACAGACATGTCTTTATATGTTTTCCAAAGTGTGAAGCACACTGGGTGGAGAAAGTAACCGCATGCTTTATCAACAATCCCACCTCAGAGACAATCAGGTGACCTGGAGAATCATTCCTGTTTTTATGTAACTTTGGCAGTGCATTTAGGGCAGACACCACTGGGTGCCGAGTCCAAATGTAATCAAATTTATTATCTGAACTTGCTCCAGAGCATTTCCTGCTTGCAACAAATCCAGGAAAAAGTGAAACAGATATTTAAAATGGAAATAAATTCACTTTCACAGCATTGTATTCATACTAAATGTTTGCTATATGTTTAAAAGGCTGTAATGATAAATGCACTGATACACTATATCACACGTTAGAGAGAGGTTTTGAAATTGTATGTATTGATTATGTTTATGCCAATGCAGGCGACCATAGTGCCTCCCTTATGAATTATATATTAGATTCTATATGGGGTCATGTGACTTGGAGTATATAATAATGTAAACCCTTAGAGCCATCTCTGACAAACCTTGTTTGGGTGAGGCACTTGGGTTTAGCAGCTTAGGCTGTCTGGTGCAGGTAACTGCCTTTATAATGTTGACACTGTCTGTTGTACTTTATTAAAGCAGTGGTACTAGCTAAGTAGCAGGCTACCTTCTGAATGACAATGAGAAAATCAGTGCCATTCACATGGCAGACGGCTGAGATAGTTAGCGAGGGGGGTGAACTGCTGTGATGGGAGGGCAGCCTGACATTATCAGGGGTGGAGATCGTCATTAGGGTAAACAGTACAGATATACAGATAGGCAGTTTTTTTTTGGGGGGGGACAACAAGTATATCAGGGATCATGTGGATAATTGTGAGTGCGGGCACTGGACAGTGAGAATGGGACTAATGATGATGGGCACTGAACAGCCCGCTGGCCTGCTAGCACTGAGAGGAGACCAACAAAAGGTACGGGAGAGCAGCACAGAATAATGAGGAAGGTTCAGCTGTCCAGCAATTGTGAACACGCCAAAAACGGAAGAGGAGGGATGTGCATCTTGAGTATGGAGTGCAGGATAGCGTGGATAAAACAAACAAACAAAACAAAACTGCAGCAAGAAAGAGGGATTTAAGCCAGAAAATGGGGGTCAATGCAAAACAAAGCACAGGTCAGTGCAAACTAGTAATCAGAGAAGTATATGAGCCAAGAAAAGGGCTTTTGTCTAACTAGTACTGCTTTGAAATGTGTTTGCGATTGTAGGGGTACAGCCCATTTTCTTAATGCCTGCTGAATTCTGTAGTAAAGTATCACAGAGGTCACAGATCTAATAGCAAATACATTCTCAAGGTACTGAAACTGTGGCATGGCAATTTTTTAATTGGCTTATTGTTGGTAAAAAAAAAAAATGTAGTTACTTTCTCCACTGAGTGTGTTTCATTCTTTATTTATTCATTTACTGAATCTCGGATTAACAACCTTTGAGTATTACTGCTCCTTTACAAAGGTTCCACGTCATTATGGTTACAGGTAATCAGGCAGCATAATTATGGGATACATTTCATTAGACAGAGAAGTGGTGAATAACAACATTACAGATAATTAGACAATAGACTCTCAAGATGCGTTTATAACCAGAGAAGTCGGGAATAACAGTATTACAGGTGTAACCCCTAGGTGGCGCTACTCTGAGGGTTACTACCCCTGCCTGCACAGTAGCCTGCAGGTTGAGGGGCCTGGGCTCTCGAAACAGGTGCCTCCACCCAGAGGACAGGGTTGTTGGGTAGGTGACTGCCCTGTGTACAGCCTTCCAGGACACTGATACCGCCCTCTTTACCCCTAGTGGCCTGGCTAAGCTTGTAGCTATCCCACACCAACACACTATTGCAACACAGAATGAATCCCTCCTTGTAACCACTTACCACTGGGGCTATGATCAGCTGGAATGCCCTGGACCCCCTGGAAAACAAGACCTGTAACAATGAAACAACACTGATGCAGTACTTTTTACACAGAGGTATACCACATCCAGTTTAACTGCAAAAAGATTCAAATCTAATTTATTGGGGGATGTGAACAAGGGAGGGGCAGTAATCTGGTGACTGATTTTAGATCTGATTGATTCAGGCTATAAGGCATGCACTCAAAGGTCCCCGGAACACAGTCACACACACTTTGGGTACCCAGTTGGAACTACAGGCTAGCCTGAAGCTTTGCCTGGGGTAGGCTGGCGTTGCAGCTGGTTGGGGCCCTGTGATGGAAAGAAACATGCATGCACTGTAACCCACAATTTGTAATCTGGAGCCGGATGGCTCAGTCCACAAAAGCTTAACAACAATTAAATCAGGTGACACACTGTGATTGTTAGCTGGGTTGCAGGGAGCTACCCTGGTTTTACTCACACTACCCAAAACTGGATGCAGGATGGATGAAATGGAGACCTCAAGATGAACAGTTGAATGGCCAGGAGAAGCAGGGCCCACACAATGCGACGTGGTGCTCGATCCTGTTTGGTGTTGTTGATCAGGGAGCCGAATCTATGGGTGGGTCTCTCGTCGGATCTTTCTCTGCAGTGCGAGCAGGTGTCTGGGCTAAGGTGGCAGGGCCCAGACTGGGAGAACAGTTTGGATGCAGTCCGGTAAGGTTTACCTAGACACAGCTTCTAGCAAGTGTGACACATTCAGCAAAGTGGGGAATCAAATCGCAACCCACTGTCCACACTCAACACACTTATAGTAAAGGCAGACAAATACCGCAGTTTGGATGACAGTCCGGTTGCAATTCAGTGTCCCTATGCAAACCGTATGCTCTGCGGTCATGGTGAAAGTCCTGATAGGCTGATCACACAAAAGCAAGTCTTCGGTCCTCTTCAAGTAAAATTAGTCACAGTTTGGAACGAAGGTCACAAATTCAGATAAAGTCTGATGGTCAGATTAAGTCTCTTCACTTTAGGAAGATGGTAGCAAGCAGACCAGACACAGCCTTCCTGCCGATTTTCCCTGTGCACTATGCAGGAGCAGCTGCTCGAATTGCTCGAGCTCCTCACTCTCTCAACTCTTACTCCACTCTGACTTCTGCTGTAGGCAGCACTGGGGCTTCCTAATGATCCAAAGATTTGGTTCATCGATCCATCTGTCTGTCACAGCTTGAGCTCCCTCCAGGTTCATTTAGGCACCAAAGGTGAAAACTACAATTACTACAGAAATTTACTCCCACAAGACCCCTGGGGCAGGCTCCATTTAGAGCCCCCATAGGTACCGATTGGTGCAGATTGGCAATTTAGAACCAAGATGGTGGTACATCACAGAAATGTCCATGCTGCAAAGCAAAGCAAGTCAGACAAACTACAATATCATTATTTTCAATGCAGATACTCAGCAAACAGTTACATCTCCTATCAGAGCTTTCTCTGCAAACAGTGATGGCAGAAGGCAGCGGTAAACCTGCAGCAGGCGGACTCGAGCCTGAAACTACTCGTCCCTACCCAGATTAATTATTTCTCTGAGATAAACAGCCCTTAAAGAGACAAGCATGGAGACTAACAGTGCACTCGCATGCTAACATTTTTTAATTCCGGAAAAGACACAGAACTCCAGCCCGGCAGTGGGCATTTAGAGCACACCCAAGGAAGACTTTTGGGAACCCCCATTTGTAGGGGGGTTACACCATTCCCTGCTTGGAAAGACCTTTGCGCCCGGGTCAAGTCTATGCCACTACGAAATTTCAGACACCACCTTACCATTAAGAATACACTACTTATGCTAAATATGTAAACTATGACCATGGTCTTACATGAAGAAAAATAAATCTGATGCATCAGTTAAACATAACTTATTACTTCACCATTCCTTACTAAAAATAGTACATACAAACAATTACGATATCTGTTATATATATGTTCCATCATTTAAATAACAATTATACTTATGATTCAGTTACTGTACTGTACTTATTCAGGTGATAGTTTCCTGTACTTTAAACAGTGTAATTGGGGACCCAATCCTATCAGCTAATTTAGGGCTAAATGGAATAGGGGCACCACAGTTCTTTCCTTCAGAACAATATATAGGAGGGGTTACCTCCGAGTCCGGTCACGAAACCTTGAAGGGTTAGATCTAGACACCTTATTGCCTGAAAAGGTTCTCAAGAAGAATCCCCGCAGGCCAGTTAGATGACCCTTTACTTACTCTTGGTCTTCAGGATAGCGGCACTGCCGCTGTGTATGCCCTTCCCATCCACAGTGGTAGCAAAAGATAACATCTAATGGTGTGGCCATCTTCCCTCCAGATGGTTCTGGGTCTCTTAGTTGAGTTTTGCACATAGCCATTACGATATCACACAGCCGATCAAATTGATCCTCGAGCTTCTGAAACTGCTCGGCCCAATAAGTAGTCTCATCTGTCGTCTTCTTCCTAGAGTCAGTTGGTTCTGAGCTGACCACAGATTTCTCCATGGCGTCATCTTCGGATACAATAACTGAACCCTCTGTGCTCGCTCTCTCTCAGCTTGATGCTCAGCCCGTCGTACCACATGCACTAACTCTACAAATGATGGCACACTGCCGGGAATGTGCCGAGTATGGCGTCGGAGCACAACAAAACTAGAGTCTTCAACCGAGGTCAACACATAATCCATTCTTACTTGGTCCAGATCCTCAGGGTCTACTTCCCCTTTCTCGGAAATCTTAATTAGTATGTGTTCCACACGATGGAGATAGGCAGAAAGCAATTCCCCCTTCTGTTGCTTCAAGTCTTTGAATTCCCACAGTAGATGGTTCACATCATCACATGGATCAAAGACATCAGTTAGGGCATCTAGAAGCTGTGGTGCAGTTGCAGAGGGGTTTGAAAACTGTGCCCCCCTAACCACATTTAACACTGGCCCGCGAAGAGTCATCATTAGTTCTAACCTCTTTTGAGTATAAGTACCAGGCCACTGTTCCATCATCCAGTTAGCATGGGTTTTCCAAGTTTCCCAGTCTTTCTCTCCACTGGGGGTAGGCACGAACCCTGAGAACACGCCCTCCATGATTCTTGGTGAAGGCAGGATCCCAGTTGCCCTCAAGTTTTCAGGTAAAGCCAGACATTGAGAACTTTGGTCACTAGGGGGCGCAAATCCCAGTGGTGTCTCCAAGATGTAACCCCTAGGTGGCGCTACTCCGAGGGTTACTACCCCTGCCTGCACAGTAGCCTGCAGGTTGAGAGGCCTAGGCTCTTGAAATGGATGCCTCCACCCAGAGGACAGGGTTGTTGGCAAGGTAACTGCCCTGGGTACAGTCCTCCGGGACACCGATACCCCCCCTTTACCTCTAGTGGCCTGGCAAAGCTTGCAGCTACCCCACACCAACACACTACTGCAATACACAGTGAATCCCTCCTTGTAACCACTTACCACTGGGGCTATGATCAGCTGGAATGCCCTGGAGACCCCCTGGAAAACAAGATCTGTAACAATGAAACAACGTTGATGCAGTACTTTCTACACAGAGGTACACCACATCCAGTTTAACTGCAAAAAGATTCAGATCTAATTTAGTGGGGGATGTAAACAAGGGAGGGACAGTAATCTGGTGATTGATTTTAGATCTGATTGATTCAGGCTATAAGACATGCACTCAAAGGTCCCTGGAACACAGTCACATACACTCTGGGTACCCAGTTGAAACTACAGGCTAGCCTGAAGCATTGCCCGGGGTAGGCCAGCGTTGCAGCTGGTTGGGGCCTGGTGATGGAAAGAAACATGCATGCACTGTAACCCACAATGTGTAATCCAGAGCTGGATGGCTCAGTCCACAAAAGCTTAACAATTAGATCAGATGACACACTGTGATTGTTAGCTGGGTTGCAGGGAGCTACCCTGGTTTTACTCACACTACCCAAACTTGGATGCAGGATAGATGGAATGGAGACCTCAAGATGAAGAGCTGGATGGCCAGGAGAAGCGGGGCACATACGATGCGACGTGGCGCTCGATCCTGTTCGGTGTTGTTGATCAGGGAGCCAAATCTCCGGGTGGGTCTCTTATCGGATCTTTCTCTGCAGTGCGAGTGGGTGTCTGGGCTAAGGTGGCAGGGCCCAGATTGGGAGAACAGTTCGGATGCAGTCCGGTAAGGTTGCTGGATGCAGCTTCCAGCAAGTGTGACACATTCAGCAAAGTGGGGAATCAAATCGCGACCCACTGTCCACATTTAGCACACTTATAGTAAAGGCAGACAAATACCACAGTTCGTAAGACAGTCCGGTTGCAATTCAGTGTCCCTATGCAAACTGTATGCTCTGCGGTCGTGGTGAAAGTCCTGATAGGCCAATCGCACAAAAGCAAGTCTTCGGTCCTCTTCGGGTGAAATCAGTCACAATTCAGAATGAAGGTCACAAATTTGGATAAAGTCCGATGGTCGGATTAAGTCTCTTCACTTTAGGAAGATGGTCGCAAGCAGGCCAGACACAGCCTTCCCACCGATTTTCCCTGCGCACTATGCAGGAGCAGCTGCAATGGGCATTTAGCACACCCAAAGAAGACTTTTGGAACCCCCATTTGTAGGGAGTTACACAGGGATAAAAGAACAGGCTTACAAGTTAAACAATATATTTACAAGAGTACAATAAATACAGAGTTACAAGAATTAGACACATAGTTAGTGCTGGTACCAAGAATTAGGAAAGCTTGCCCAGGTCAGGAATATTGGCGACGGGGGTTGGGGTGGGGGACTGTGCAGAGGTTTTTTTAAGAAAACATAATTTCCAACGTGGAGGGTTGGCCAGACCCTCTAAAATGCACTGTCCTTGTACCATATGTGCTTACCTATCCCTCTTTGGAAAGATTTCTTTATATGTCACCTGTTAATAGTAAGAGTCACAAACTGATGTGCATGACAGAAGAATAACAAAAATGGTTCTGTACCATCAGTAATCCATTATTTAAACAATCAGAACATTTACAGAACATAACAGTTTTAAATGTCAGTCTATATGAACAGAAACCCTCCTGTGCATGTAAAATTAATTATTAACCTATGGCCAAGAATCCCACGATATGTTTGGTTGAAAACTTGCAAACACCTGCATGGGATAAATAGAGTGGATTACAAGGACATGGTCACCTTGAGCATGGACACAGGTATTAAGGGAAATTCAATGAAACTGGCCAGAGAAAAATTCAGGAAGGACGACTACAAGAACTTTTTCACTGACATAGTGGCAGACAAATGCAACAAACTGCCTGAGGAGGTGCTTAAGGTCAAATCAGTGGGCAGTTTCAAGATGGGGTGGGATTGGCACGTGGCCTTAATAAGAAGGTGGGGCAGTGGCAAAAGGGAGAGATGGTCATTAGGGTCTACGTCGTGTAGTTAGGCAGGGTGGGAAGACTGGATGGGCTGTTAGACCTTTAGCTGCCATCACTTTTTATTTTTCTATGAAAACAGTTATATAGATATACTCGTCTCTCCTGCAATCATAAAACCACTCACTTTCATCTTTAATCTCGCCCTTACCACTGCTGCTGTACCAACTCCTAGAAACATGCTAACGTCGTACCAATCTTCAAAGCCGATGATCTCCCCTCTCCCCCGACAACTATCGACCCATCTCCCTCCTCCCCCACCTGAGCAAGCTGCTTGAAAAATCCAAACACTCTCAGCTAACAGAGCACCTGGAAAAGTACAGCCTCCTATGCCCCCTCCAACATGGCTTCCATAAGCAACATAGTACCTCCTCTGCCCTGGCCCTCTTTTCCGATCATGTACTAAGAAGTATGGACCAGGGCAAACTCACAGTTGCGGTCTTCTTTGATCTGTCAAAAGCATTTGACCTGGTTGACCACCACATCCTCCTCCACTCAACCCTGCTTCGCTTTGGCTGCTCCCCAGGACCTACTGCTTGGTTCCGTAGCTATCTATCAAACCAGACTCAGTTATCATCAGCAAGGCTTCCTCTGCTCCCCTTCCTGTACTCACTGAAGTTTCTCCAGGGCTCCAGTCTCAGACCACTGCTCCTTTCCATGTTTGTTAATATACTTCCCAATGACAGCCTCAACTGTAAAGCTCTTCTCTATAATGACAAATTGCTCATCTATCATAGCGAAAAATCTATTGACTCAATCTCATCCACTCTCACACAAAACTATGCATCCGCTCATCATTGGTTCCTTTCAAACAAGCTCATAATCAATGAAAAAAAGACTAAATCCATGCTGCTCGGTTCCAAACCCTTCCTATCCAAAACCACCAAAGGCAACTCCTCCCTCCTAATTCTCACCCCTGCTGGTCTTCCCCTTAAAATTGTCACATCCTTCAAATATCTAGGTGTTACCCTTGACCTCTCCCTTTCTTTCTCAGAACATGTCAACCATATGGTGCGCCGGATTCACCAGTAGCTAGGCACTGTGTACCACCACAAACATTACCTATCCGCCGAAGTGCGCCTGGCCATTGCACGTGGCAACCTACTTCCCCTCCTTGACTACTGCTCCCTAGTTTACTCGCACCTATCCACCACCCTGCACAAGTGGCTAAACTCACCATATAACCCTTATCTGTCGATTCGTCCTTCAAGCCCCTTACCGCTCCCACCACTACTCACTCTGCCAGTCACTTGGCTGACTCACGCTACAAGGTCGCTTTGACTATGCGATGGGCTGTCTAGTGGACAACTCCCTCAGGAACCAACATATGTTTCCTTACTCACCCCACCTGATAGGTAGTGTGGTCCATAGGAATCTCAGCGCATCCTCAGTCCCCCCGCTAGAAGTACCCCGTGCCTCCACCACTACGGGAATCCGAGCTTTCACAGTCACAGCACCCTCCCTATGGAACAAGCTCCCTCCATCTGTTCACGCATCCCCCTCCCACCTAGCTTTTAAACATAACCTGAAGCCCTGGCTCCTCACTGCTGCAAAATATCACTGTTCCGTACAGCAACGCTAGGGTCTACAACTCAACTATGCTCTAATAACACTCAGACTTTCACAGGATGCCCTACAGCACTTATACCCCCCTGCTGCCCCACTAACCTGCCCCTATTTCCCACCTCTCTCCTTCCTGCCCCTACCCCTAAGCCTACCCCTGACCCCCCCTTTTCCTCCTGTCTTGCCCCTTTGATGTTATGAACTGTTTTCCTATTTGAATTTTTATTACAGCAACTATTTTTTCTCACTTGTACTTGAATTGGACCATGTACCTGTATACCATTACTGCTTGTGTCTTGCACTGTCTGTATTATTTTGCCTGTGGCTATGCTTATGTACATACTGATATAGCATTACCTGTCTACCCTGCCTGCACATTGTCATTGCATTACCACTGTTTTCTCTCTCCACCCTTGCTGCCAGCTGTTGGGCGTGCAAGTATTGCATCTTGTAATTGACTGTACCTGTACCTATTTTTTGCCACCTTGTGGCCCGGGTCATGACTGAAAACAGTCCTCTGGATCAGTGCACCTACCTGGTCACCAAATAAATAAATAAACATTACATGGTTAATGACTATCCCCTATTGATTTCCATAAAGTGAGATGTATCATTCATAGTTCACACAATGTTATTCACCGCTCACTCACTGTTTGTTATTCACAGTTGTGCAGTCACACTCATAAATAACAATGCATGAACTATGAAAGCACATGCCTTCAGCACTCCAAATGTCCTAGTACTCGACTAATGATGTGTTATACTGTAACTAATTAAATGTGTGTGCCTGTAAATAACTCCGTAAAATCTCAACCTTGTTGTCCACAGGTACCCCATGCAGTGCAGTATCCTAAATATATTACAGTACATGACAGCTGATCTGAAACCTCAGTACCACGAACTAAAAGTAAAAAACATGAAAAAAATGGTAATGAAGAAGCTTTTTTCACCCACAGCATTTGCTTCACACATTGTCAGGATGTAACAACTCTACATTGTTTTGTTCAACAGTGATGGGTACCTGATGTGTTACATTATTTGCCTGTTTTCATTAATTTTTCAGTTACACAGTGATATAAGCTCTGTAGAAGCACAAGGTATTTTCCCAGACATTCTTTCCTCACCTGCAGCTTTGTGCTCTGAGGGAAGAACAGTGACGGTAATATTATCGGAGCTTTTCTGACCTGCGGTGTCAGTCACGGTCAGCTGGAGAACATAAACACCTTCTTGCAGGCCACTTAACTTCAACATCCCGGGCTGAGGAGCCTGTGAAGGAATAAGAAGATGTTAGTATTCCAGTGCAGTATCAATGACCTTTCCAGCTAACCAGCACTAACTCTACATTTAAAGTAGCAGTTCGTTGTGAAAAAGTAATATATAATAGGCACTCTTTTGCAGCCCCCATGTTGATTCCTTCTGCTGGTTTTAGTTTCCAAATCCGTTTATACAGTACCACATTTCTTTTTATGTTCACCATGTTAGAGTTTACGTTCTGTTGCCAGAAGTTAGCCCTCACGTCCCCAGTGTCTCATGAGGTCAGAAAGTAGTATCTGTTACATGCTAGTGTAACCGGGTCGCTGTGGATGTTGCAATTACTATCCCTGCCTTGTAGGCTCAAACAAGAATGAGGAGCCTGGGTTCTGATTTTCCTGACTGGGGGTGAACTCAGGTCTTTTAAGTTTAGCACAGTGCCTCCACCAGAGTAAAATTTAAAGAGGGCCTGTTGTGCAGTGCAGCCCCTGGGACGTAATACCTCCCCATCTCTCCATACTGTGCCCTTATAAATGGAAAATCACACTGCAACCCTAAATTCAGCAAAAGCAAATTAGTGACTTACCACTAAAAATATACTCATGAGAAAAAATAAAAAAAATATCAATAAAATATTTATTGGGGGATAGTCACAAGGGATGGGGGAATGAAAAGAAAAACTGTTTTTGGCAGAAACTCATTAACTCTTATTGCAGGACTGAAATGAAGTGCCTGACTAGGCTTGGCCAGTAAAATAATTTAAAACAGAAGTAACAGTAACAATAAGTGGCAGTGACAGTGTCCACCCCCAGCAGGCAAGACAAGGCAGTAGCAAAAAAGATTGTAAACCTTTTAGTATTACCAGCCCATCTGTGCTGGGGGGCACTAACTACTGCTACCAATTTTACCCTTAAACCTTAAAGGGAGCTCCCTGTGCTTCACTGGTACACAGCGTCGGAACAGTGCACGCCTGGTGATGTTGCAACTGGCTGGCCGGCGGTGCTGCACTTTAAAACAAGCAGAACACTTAAACCCAAAACCCCACAGGCCATGCAATCGCTTAAATGGCAAAACCTCCAAATGAGGTCTTAGTTGACACTGGCCCGTTGGTCAGATCTCTAGACTGGTGTTAAAACTTTGTACAAATTTCCCAGTTGCAGGGCAAGCCCTTTTAGTACTCATGATTCTGATGTACCAACTTCCCTGTCAGCTTGGGCTTCTCTTCCTCCATCCTGCAGCTGTAGGTCCTCTCAGGCTGATGGTTCAGTTGCTGCAGTTGGCGGGGGGGCAGCTAGAAGATTCAGGACACAGGTACCTCTGGCTGCAGATCTAGCTCTCTGTGTTTGCAGTCATCTGGCCCTAAGGAGCTGAGGAAACACGCATACAGCTAGGCTTCTTGACCCTCGTGTGGTACGCTAGCAGTTGCCTTGCAGTAGTACTGATCTTCCTAACTGTCTGCAGTCTTGACACAGACTTTCACACAGCAGTAGTACGCAGCATCAGGTCCATATTGCAGGCTGGTAGTTAGGGCCCACTTACTGGATCAGCAAACTTTTGCCTTCTTTCACAGGAAAAACAGGAACAGGAACAGTCTCTTTCTCCAAAAGGTGTCATTCTGACACAATCAGCAGACACACAGTTCAGTCTCTGTATGATAACAGACACATTCGCTGCATTGGACCTGACCCAACTTGTCTCACAACACACCAGGCGTAACCAAAATTCAGGGACAAGCACCCTCCTGGATGTCATAGTCTCAAACCGCCCCCAAAAGATTCAAGATATTCAAGTCCTCCCAGATTCCTTAAGCGACCACTCCCCTCTCCTATTCCTCTGGTCTACCCCACCCCAAACCCATAGCCCAAACCACTCACATGGCCTAGCCCAGGAGGACTGTATAAAACTCAGGCAGTTCCTCACTCACATTGATTGGTCTCCCATCGGCCATTCAGCGGCGCTGACACTGCCCTCGACCTATTCTCACAAGCTTACTAAGGCCTGTGATCTTTTTGCACCCTTCACCATGATCCGCTCCAAAAAACAAAATGCACTCTGGGTCATCCCTGCCCTACTCCAACTACTCAGGGACAGGGATAACCTTTGGCATATAGCCACTGAGACTGGTCAGGCAGCCGACAGACAGGTATATAGCGCTGCCCGGAACAGGTGCACATGGGCCATCCGAAAAGCCAAGGCTAACCACTACCAGGCCACCCTCACTTCCTCATGGGGCTGCATATGGAACTTTAGGGACAATATAAAGGAAATAACTGGGAAATCACGCTCTGCCCCCAGCCCACCTTATAGTCAATGGCACCGCCATCACTGACCCCACCGACATTGCCAACTGCCTTAACTCCTCCTTTACTGATCTTAGCCCTGTCCTCTCGAGTAACTTTTTCGACCCTATTCACAACCCACTGCCTTCAGATCCGCAGTGCCCCCGCTTCTACCTACGCAAGGTATCTGTTCAGGAAGCCAAACCACTCCTGCTTAAAGCACTAAAAGGCACCAGTCCTAGCAGCGACTCCCTGGATCCAAAAATACTCTGGCTGGTACTGGATGAAGTCCTGGTCCCACTTACGGATCTACTGAACCGATCTCTCTGTCTGGGGCAATTCCCCACAGCATGGAAAACTGCGACAGTCACACCTATTCACAAAGGTGGTGACCGGTCCGACCCCAGCAACTATCGGCCAATTTCCATTCTTCCCCCCCTCTCCAAAGCCTTAGAAAAAGTGGTGGCTACCCGACTCACCTAGCAAAATATAACATCCTGTGTCCAGAACAGCATGGCTTCCGTGCTGGTCACAGTACAGGCACAGCTTTAATGGAGTTCTTCAACTTCCTACATGCCTCCCTGGACCTCGGCTCCCTAGTTGGGGCAGTGTTCATTGACCTCTCTAAGGTCTTTGACACTGTCTCCCACCCACTCCTACTAAATGCCCTCAACCATACAGGTTTCTCTGCTGGCCCCCTCTCCTGGTGTGCGAGCTACCTATCAGCTCGCTCCCAGCATGTCAAAAACAATGGTTTCTGACACCCATCCCATCCGCTCAGGGGGGTCCCCAGGGCTCATCCTGGGCCCACTACCTTTAGTCTGTACCTCAAACACCCTGCCTAGTGCCTGTTCTGGCAATATTCTACTATATGCTGACGACGCCGTGATTTATGCAGCTCACAAAAATCTCACCTCCCTCCAAGACTCCCTCCAGCACTCTTTCAATGATGCTGAGAATTGGTTTAAGAAGAGCAGTCTAGTAATTAACCTCATAAAAAACTAAGGCAATTCTCTTTGCCCACCACCAGAACAAAGCCAGCAAAAGTCCCCTCCAAATCTTCCCCAGCACTTGTCAACCACTTGAACAAGTTTACTCGTACAAATACCTTGGAATCACATTTGACTCGGCCCTCACCTTTCATGCCCACATTACTGCCCTTGCTTCCGCCACAAACTCGTGCCTTGGCATCCTCTACCGGCAAAGGACTGCCTCTCACCTGATGCCCTCAAGCTTGCCATCACGTCCACAGTAATGTCCCTTATTGATTACGGCCTCCCAGTATATGGTGCTGCTGACTCCACTGCCCTCAGCAAGATTAGACTCACACTAAATAAGGCTTGCAGTCTACTGACAAGTGCCCCTAGACTCACCCACACCTGTCAACTCTATGACATGGCCAAACTCCTAAACCTCGATGAATGCATCCGCTACCAAACCGGCTTGCTAACCAAGAAGATTCTACTTGAGCTCCACCCCCTGTCTGCCTTCATCCAATTTACACCCCTCAGAGCCACCACCCGAACTTCGGACAAGGTCACTCTACTAGAGCCCAGAACTAGGACCACCCGGGCTCAGAGGTCATTCAGCTACAGAGCCCCTACTTGGTTCAACTCATTCCCATTTCCAACACCGCCAAAATTGCCCCCTTCAAAGCTGCCTTACGAGGCCTGCTGTTCAACACCCGCAGCTGCACCTGTCACTAAAAGATACTCTGTTGCTCTTCTGGCACTATTGACATGGCCCACTGGGCTGAACACCCACCCACCCCACCCCACCCACTCCTCCCTGGGCCCCTCTCTCCTCTGCCAGTACCTGCTGGTACTACTTGAAATGTTTATTAATTACACGTGTTCAAGCAATTGTATATAATACTATGTATCTCTGTTCATGCAACCTATGTAAAACTATGTGATTCTGTATGTCTGTATTTTGTAAATATGTTAAAAAAAATCTGTTATTCTGTATTGACTAAACTCTGTAAATTATGTTAACCATGTGTCGTCTCTGTGACGAGGTACCTTTATAAACGAGTCGCTGGCTCAAAGATTGTAAATCCGATTATACAATAAATAAAATAAATAAATAAATAAAGTTTGTAGAAACCTTGGCATGACCTCCTGATGAGTGGCTGTAGAAGCCCCAGGCAAGCTTCCTCTGATATCTTGGATTAGCAGCCCTCAGCCCTCCTCACTCTGTGAGAGCTATCTGCCGACTCCTCTTTCCTCGCGATGCTATCTCAGATCATCTTTATTGCATATTCTTGACCCTCCCAATAGCACAGAAAGTGCGGGACCAAGGCGCATGATGTCAGACATTCTGACAAAAAAGTACCGTAAACATGTTTTTTTTTGTTTTGTTTTTATCTCTTTATACTCCCTCCTTGCCCCCGATGTCCCCTCCTTCCAACTGCACAATCCCGGGCCTTCCATCGGGATCTGCCCCTAAGTGCTCTCTTACCTCTCTTTTCTCCTCCATAGCACAAGCGGGTCTGTCCTGGAATTGGGCTCGAGATGGGGCAGTCTTCATCTAAGGGACACCGAGGGCGGCCGTTTTCCGCTGTTCTCCCTTCCCCGCCCCTGGGACACCGGCACACAGGACCGTACATCCTAGAGGGACGAAGTGCTGACGCACGCCTCCTCAAGCATCTATCCAACGTCCCCTCCCGGACTCCTGGTTGCAGGCCCATTGCGGCGCCCGGTGCTCCCACCGACATTCCCGGGGTTGGAAATCCACTGAGGGAGGACAGCATCCGTTGGGCGCTCAATCCTCCCTCCCCGGCCGACCCCGATGACCCGAGTCGTTCAAAACCCGGAGTGGCGGCGTAAGCGCGAGGTGTGGCATCCAGCGCCCTCAACCCTCAGCGCCACCGGGCCAACATGATTTTTTTTTAATTAAAAACACCTAAGTGGAATTCCCTCTTTTAAGACAGTAAAACTCCTGTTTTTTCTCAGGTCAAGTGTTTGTTTTATCTTTGACCTTGGTGTCAACATGACAATCTTGACATAACTCATCCAAGCCCCAGCCTGAGTTGCAGGACATAAACATCTCTTATTTCACATGCTTAGCGATGCTTGGAATGGTGCTTTGAGTCTCCAGTCCTCCCGGGAGCGCTCCCGGAAGCAAATGCAGGTGCAGGCAGTTTTTCCTGGGGCAAAAAGGAAAAGTCAGGCAAGTCTCCACCATTTGGGTGGTTACACTAGGTCTTCTTATTCACAAGAAAAGTGAAATTTAAAAAAGTGGGTGCTTAAATATTGCTGAGAATACTGATAAAAAGAGGGGGCATGGCGCTACCATGAGGTAAACAAGTTTCTGAGGTGAGCCTGGATTAAAGCTACTAACTTTCCGAGGCCTAAAACTGCGACAGTCTATCCTGACCATGACCCCCCCCCCGTGTCACTCCCACGGGCACTGCCGCAGACAATGCTGCACACAATTACATTTTGCTGCTTGCACTGGCCATGCTGCCCCAAAGTAACTCCAGCAGCAAACATCCAGATTAAAACAATACATCATTCTGCTGCAGCAAGTTCCAAATCATGATGCACAGAAAGTTCATTAGACGCAAACCTGCGTTAAATTGTGATCAGACATTCGCGCTGCATATATTGCTCCTTCAGTCCTGACAGTCCCACCCAACCCGCTTACACTCACTTCATTTGCTGAGCAAACTTCACTTCGGTGACTCCCACCACCACACCAGATTGTTTTCACACACTTCCCTACAGCTGATCAGGTTCAGGTACCTTGCTTCGCTGTTGCCAGTCTCTTCTCTGTCTGGAGTCCCTCTCAGCTGCTGGCAGGCAGATATTCACATGCACTTGTTTGCACTACTACCCATCTAATCTAACAGGAAGGAACATGCTTACTGTGCTACCACTGACATGCTTGCAGTGCAACACAGGCGCAGGGACTGTAATTGCAAACTGCTGTCTAGCCCGTGCAGCACCACAGTGGTGCCAAAATAACTGTCACTCATGGATTAGAAGTCAGCAAAAAAAAAAAGGGACAAAACTGGGACAAGTAAGCAAAAACCAGGACAAAAGTGACATTCTGGAAAACTTGTGGGGACACTGGGACATGCTGCCTAAAATAGGGACTGTCCTGGGACAATAGGGACTGTTGGTAGCTTTAGCCTGGATCCCTACTTGTCAGGTTGCCCAGAACCAGAACTGCTACCATGCCACTTCCAAAGCAGCCCTCTAGTTGGGAACAAGGACAAGGAAGACTCAGGATGCATGTATCCTCCCTTTCTCTGCAGGGGTCCCAAGAATTCTGAGTGGTTTGTGGTGCCAGTGGGTGAGGCAGGTGCCTACCAGCACTGCATGAGACCACACAATGCTTATGGCTCCCAGAATGTTGGAACAGTAGAAAAAGAGAGACTGGGGACTGGATGATGGACATCACCTACCACCTGTGTCTGTTCCCAGTAAATGCATGTAGTCTCTTCCCATCTTGGGAAGCCCTGTCATGAGGAACATACAGACTGTGAGAGACAGTGGCAGGCAAAATGAGAGGATCACCACCACCACCTCAGGCACAGAAAAATCTAAACGAAACAAAAATACGGAAACAATGGGATGTCATCTGCCTCACAATACACTCGGAGTGGTATGCTATCTCATGATACTACACATCTAGTTGTGTGTTTTTGCATAAAGGCATGATGGCATGCATTGTGCTGGGATATCGGCACGCTTCTCGTGGGCTGAAGCACGACACTAAAGGCAGACTGCTTCTACCACCTGAGAAGTGCCATTATCCCAGCACAAATCACACCCTGGAGTGCCTTATTGTGTTTATGAAATTGGTAATTTACTTTAAATCATTAAGCCAATTAAAAAAAAAAAAACGTTTTTTGTACAATAACATTTGTGAAAAAAGGAAAAAAAAGAAAAGCTGAATAAAAAAAAAAATAGTTCTTTTTAAGCTATTGTTGTGTTATAGGCTGGGCAGCAGGTTGCACAAAGTACTGGCAGCTTCGGGATGTTGGCTGTGCATGGGTCCAGGTGGCGGGGGGTGGCTGGTGGTTAGCCAAGGTTACTGGGAGCATCATCCGCAGCTGTAAAGGCACTGCAGTTCTAAAGGCAGTGAGAGCAGCCCCAGGAGAACAGAGTTCCTGAAGGAATCAGCGCGATGGCACGGTATCCAGTGGGGATAGTGACTGGATATGAGCGACCATCAAAACGGCCACTCATAAACAGCACTATTCTCATGGGCTACCCTGCAAGGGTAGTGACCCTATGCAAAGGTGACCGTAGGGGAGGGTGACCGGAAGGGAGAATAGCGAGGGGAAGGGGAGGGATAGGGAAGAGGGTCTCTCAGGGGGTAGTGTGGCTGCTGCAACCGAGATAGCCGTGTGGTGTGGTGTGGTGGTGAGAGTAGCTAGCTCCGGCACAGCAAGTACTGGGTTTGGGGCTGGGGGCTAGGGACTGGGGTGGGGGGAATTCTGCCGCTGGCTTCCGCTGCCATTTTTTTTTGTGTGTGTGCAATCGGAGTGTCGCCCCCTCCCCAACATGCACCTCCTTGGAGTTAGTAATCCTTAAGCAGGAGGGTGTGTGGGGGGGAACACCCCCCTGCATAAACACTTAGTCTAGTTGCTGGATGTTTGGTCACCGGCATGTGTATATCGCCAGTTTGCTTTTTGGCGATATACACTCGCCATAACAGCATTCGCTGTTTTGCGATTGCTATTATTTAATTTTTTTTAAATTTAGCATACTTTTCTTGGCAGGGCCTCCGTCAGGCTCCACCCTGGTCACGGTCCCCAGACTTCTACATGCCATCACTACTGTCACTCTCCTGGTCACCCCCGGCTTTCTCCCCGGAGGGTGGGGCTGCGGGACTGGTCCCCTCTTATCAAGCCTGTGGAACCAGTAACTTGCTGGGAGAGCCGGTGATGGAGGCTAATCGAAGCCCGGGGAGGGCTTCATAGAGACAAAGACCCCACCTGATTGTTTCCCTCTGTAAGCAGGGACGGGGACGTGCAATGATGACCAGTGTCTGCCCCGCCCCTGAGTTCTAACTGGCGTCGGTACGTAGTGGTGAACCCAGCCTCCACAGGGTGTCGTCACTGCACTGAACACTCGGTCCCCCCTCCCTCTGGAGAAGGAGAGCAGTCTTGGGACGCTCAAACCTTCTCTCACGGCCAGCCCTCTGATGACCTGGATCCATTCCCAAACCCGGGTCGCCGGCATCGCAAGTGGAAATCCCACCGCTGCGCCGATGGGCTGGCCCCCATGATTGCTATTATGAAATGGAACCCTATCAGCAAACCATGCTGGCACAAGTCTGTGGCAGTTAGGAGTGTGGCAAGACAGGCAGCGGGAACCGTCGTTATGAGCACAGCACTTTTAGCACTGGCAGATACAAGCACTCAGTTTCTTTGTAAGTTCTGAGGGTGCAATCAAATATGGAGCGGAGACTGTTCTTACGATCCACAACCAGGTTAATGAGGGCAGCAGTTGGTAGCATGGGAAAAGTTGCTGTTTTTTGTTTGTTTTTGGGAGCAAGCGGTGGTCGGTCGGCAGTAGCAGGGAGTGATATCTCAGTGGATGAAAGGACGTAAAGAGGACTCAGAACTTCTTCCCATTCTGTTGCGCTAGGATATTGCCATGGGGTTCCAGGGTCCTCAGCCAATCAAGTTCCTAGATCCTTTCTGCCAAATTCATGATATTCCTTAATTCTTCTAAGTGTGGGTATAACATTCTGTTCACAAGGAATGCTATAACATATATCATACCCACATTTGTAATCTTGTTCCAACAGTTCTTTAGGACCCAGCCCAGAAAGTCCTATGGAAGGGTATAGGGCTGCTGTGTGTCCCGGGTACCCCTTAGCACATGTGGAGTACGCTGCTACATCTTAAATATCGAACCATGGAATGCTCTGGACTGAAAATGGCCCAAGGCCTATGCCCTGATTCTAGTTATAGACCCACAAACTACCAGAGGGCTATTCCAGACCAAATTACCCAGAAGCACCCAACATCCATCTGAATCTCTCCAACCATACCTTGACGCTCCTCAAACACACTGCCAGCGTCAGCACCTCACTAGGCATGCTGTTCCAGCTTTTATCATCCTCTCTGTGCAGAAAAACTTCCTCACTTCTTATTTGAATTTACCCCCCCCCAACAACTTACAGTTGTGCCCCTTAGTTTCAATAGTTGTTTTCATTATAAGCTGCGCTGTTGTGTCCACACTGTTAATTTCGTATAGAAACTTGTATGTTTCTAACATGTTCTCTCTCCCCCCATCCTGGTCTCCAGAAAGAACATGTTCAAAATAGTTAACCTTTCCTCATATGGGTTATCCTGAAGAACACTAACTGTCTCTGTCACCCTCCTCTTGACTGATTCCAGCCTTGATCTGTTTTAAGATGGAGGGTCCTGAACCATGCATTGTACTCCATGTGTGTCCTCATCAATGATTTATTTAGAGGCAGGATCATTCCCCCCTTCAGCTACTGCTGCCTCGCTCCATGCATCCCAGCATACTGCTGGCTCTCACACATACTTTACTGCACTGAGCATTTCGATTTTAGGCTGTCACTCACAACAACACCCAAGTCTCTCTTCTCTGTTGAGTAAGCCACCCTTACCTCATCTACTGAGTACTCAGTTATGGATTCCCACCTCCCATGTGCACAACCTTACACTTCTTGGCATTAAAGTTAGGTTGCCATTTTTTTTAATTCAAGTTTACAGAAGAAATTGGGTGCAGAATACATCACAGTGTAGCATAAGTTTGCAATAACCCACGACAACGTGTGGGGTTATAGGCATTTAATCCACACCTGGGGTGCACTGTGAGGCATAAGGCCACAAGCCGAGTGTCCTCGCAGCGCACTAGGCATAGATTAAATGCCTATAACCCCACACCCTGGAGTGGGTTATTGCGCTTATAACATGGGTTATGTTTAAAGAACAAAAACATGTCAAACAATGTGTTATTTTGCTGTTTAAACAGCAAAAAATGTACTGTATCTTGCCACCTTGCAAAACAGTCCCTAACTAATAATGTATCTAGCATGTATTTTATGCACATAGAAATGTCACACATACACCAATGACATGGCTTGTGACATTTTTTTTTTTTTTATACTTGCCGGCTCCCACGGCTTTCAGAGGAGGCCTCATACCTCCTCCTACTCTGTCCGCCAGAGCAATCCCCAAGGTGTCCCATGCCCTAGCCTCATCTTGCCTCGTAGGGCCGGGGTGTTTACATTATTCCCCATTTTCTCCCTTAGTTCCCAGCCCCCTTAGGACGCTGGCACCTTTACGACTTACGTCCAGAGAGGCGACGTGCGGATGCACGTCATCCTTTCATGTGCCGTATGACGTCCCCCCTTCCCGACTCTGACATATCGGAGCTGCTGTTCCCTTCAAGGGCCAGTGCTTCCACCGGCACTCTCTATGGGAGTGTCGGATGCTACTGCGTCCCTGGTAACCCACCCCCTGAGGGAGGAGAGCATCCGCTGGGACGCTCGATCCTTCCTCCCCCTGCTGACCCACGGCAACCTGAGTCCGTTCCCGAACCCCGGTCACCGGTGTAGCGCAAGGTGTGGCATCCAGCACCTCAACCCTCAGCGCCACCGGGCCGTATGGTTTGTGACATTTCTTGTGGATATTACTGTCTGCTTCCTTCAACACCAGGTTCATAAGCTCCCCCTCAACCCACACATGCAATCCTGTATCTCTGTCTGTTATCTCCACTAAATGATGGACTCTGACTGCCCTCCGTTTGCATATCAAAAAGGGATTTGGAGGCTGACAGCAGAGCCACAACACTAGCACCAGAACGCAATGCCGATATTTACTGAGAGAGACACGGGCACAGAGAAGACAGAGAGAGCACACTCAGTACTTGGGGAATGCACACAGAGACACACACAAAGAGGGGGAGAGAGAGAGAGAGAGAGAGAGATACAGATGACACTGCAGCACTTGTCTTGCTCTCCCAGTTGCTGAGCATCACTCTGTCTCCTCTCCCCACTGCACAAGGTGAAGGACATACACAGAGAGGACTGCGTTAGCTGCTCTGTCGGGGCCACTGACGGAATTCGCCACAGCACTGTGCGGTACCATATTTTCAGTTTACACTGTGTGTCTCAGTAGGGGGTTGGGGAGAGAAATGGAGGGGAAGTAGCAGTGGAGAGAGACACTACACAGGGACAGAACAGGCTGCCAGATCATGGGTGAGTTCGGTAGCATACACTTCACCTGCGCTATGTTGGGTCCACCACAACAGCAGGTAACATCACTTGGAGGGGCAGAGCACTGCTCTGGGAACTACTGTGGCTGTTTGCAGTTCTGACAGTGATAGAGTGACTTTGGTTTATGCTAACTCTTTCTCCTGCTCTTTCCCTCTCTCTTTCTCAATTGCAACGGACCCCACACTACAAATGCGTCTGTCACAGGACGACTTACACATGCCTGTGGAGCTCATTTAACTGTTCTCTCTCTCTCACTGTCTCTCAAACCGCAACATAAGTCTGCCCCAGTCACTCCTCGTTCCGACTCCTTGGCTGCTATCTCTCTCCCCGAGCAGAGAATACTTGCCTTTATTCCTCTCCCCAAAAAGCCAATGCTTGCTGCTTCGTTCTGTGGTGTGTGTTGTTTACGGGGAGTGGATATCATCACCAGACCCTGTTCTCTGACTGTCACTTTCTCTCTGATCTGCATTCTGCACACCAAGTGACTGACGAGAGACAGAGAGACACACACACACATGGGACAACAGCACGGCTCTCACAATCACTCTGTCTCGCTCTGCCTCTCTCAACAATACTGCATTTCTGCATTGCTGCATTGGGTAAAACTGAGGGAGCTTCACTGTTGAATCCTGGTCAGTAATGCTATGTGCGGAAGACATGGTTCTCTTCTGGGGTGAGAGTGATGCAGCTGCCGCTTGCTAACTGACGATTTTCAATGACCGCCACTTACTGCTGAAGTGGAGCAGAAATAAGGAGGTCCATCAAGCTCCAGGATTCTGGTCAAGGAAGCATCACCCTAACTGCGTAGGTACAGGCATTTAATCAATGGTCAGGTGGTGCTTCCTGACCAATAAAAGTTCCTGCTCAGCCAACCTATGTTTTAAATACAAGAAGTTACTTTTTTGATTTTACGTGACAAGTCACAGCATCATAGTACATGGCACAGCATTTATACTAGAACAGTACAGTCTCCAAAAGTTTCTGTATTGAGGGTTCTGGGTCATTATGGGCAAAAGGAATGGTTAGTCTGCACCCGAATGAGGTGTGGGCATGTGACTTCGGGTTAAGTCAGAGGGAGTTCCCAGAACCCAGTGTGGCATGCATTATCATGGAGTGTTTTCGGGATCCCTTCCCTCAAGGTACCTCACCCACCTCAACCAGCTACGTGGGATGCATGGCCCATTATGGGTTACCTGATATGTGTGGGGTTTTCCATGCGGTATATCTCTTTAACTATTTCTATACAATGTTTATGTGTGGAGGCTGTGGCTGAAGCCAGCATTGTGTTATGGCTTTATGTGCTGCAACCAGGAGCACATGCCATAGATAGAGCACATCTATGCCTCTCACCCCATCTGGGGAAGGGGGGCCAAGATGGTTTGCTAGATGCCACATCATGTGTCTAACATAAACAGCTCTGTAAGGGTTTCCATGATCTGTTCCCAGTAGCTGGTCAGTTTAGGGCATGACCAGAAAATATTGTGTGGTGTGCTAAGTCGCCTTATGTTTGACCAACTTTCTAGCTTCTCCGCATCCCTGACAATCCCCTGGACTCCCTCTGCATTGTACAACCACCTATAGCATTTGGTGGCATCTGCAAACAGATACACCTTGCAGCTGACCCTCTGCCCTTTATCCGAGATGTACATGTATAAAAGCAGTGGTCCCAGGACAGAGCTCTGGAGAACTCCACTAGTGACTTGCTTGTCTCCAGAGCATTTGCTATTTAGAACAACCCTCTGGGTCCTCCCTAACAGCCAGTTCCCTGATCAAGCATCACATTTTCCCCCTATCCCCAGTTTTTAACCCATCTCTGATGCAACACTGAGTTGAAGACATTACTGAAGTCCAGATAAAGGACATTTAGCACTTGCTTCTTGTCTACCACTTGTCATTTAATTAAAGAAATATATCAGATTCATTTGACACGCCCATCCCCTGATGAAACCATGCTGCCTTGTGTCCTGCAGTCTCTGCAGTGCTAGAAACTCCACTAACCACTGCCTGACTATGGTCTCCAGTAGGTTTGCCACTACTGAGGTAGGACTCACTGGCTTATAGTTCCCAGGGTCATCCCTATTCCTGGGGTCATTCCTAGCCCTGCAGGACAGGAATCTGTTTCAAAGGAGGGAGAGCACCAGGACCAGAGGGCATGCAATGAAGCTGGAGGGGGAAGTTAAAGAGGGATGTGAAGAAGTACTACTTCACTGAAAGAGTGGTAGATGCTTGGAACAGACTGCAAGTGGAAGTGGTGGAGGCAAAAACAGTAGGGGTCTTCAACCATGCATGGGATAGACATAGGGGAATATTACTGAATAGGCAGGGAAGGTTGCAGGAGACCAGTTAGGGTCTGTGGAGACAGACTAGGCACGGACCATCTGGGCAGACTGGGCGGCCAAGCAGTCTTTTTCTGCCAACAAATTCTATGTTTCTATGTTTATGCAATGGCACGAGATCTTCCACTCTCCAGCCCCCAGGCGCTATCACTTACTGCAGGGAGCAATTGTGTTGGTGTACCAGTTGCCCTGCCGGAGCTTGTGCCACCTCCTATAGTACTCTGGAGTGCAAACCATCCAGTCCCACGGAATTATTTACATTCAGACCCTGCATCCCTTTTAGGATTCTGATCTTGGTGATCACTCCCCTCCCAAACTGTCCTCTAATTCAGGTTGCGGACCCCTGGCTTCCACTTTGAAGACCGAGATGAAAACTTCATTCAGGATGTTTTCCTTCTCAGTGCTGTCTACCACTGCGAACCCACACTGGCCATTTTCTTTATACCCCCTGCACTTCCTTTTTTCATTTATGTAGCAAAAGAAGGCGTTGTCATGTTGTTTTACCCCCTTTGCTATATCCTCAGTTTAGGGCCCGCTTTGGCCTGACTTAGTTACTTGGGAATTTTAAGCTGTTCATATAGTTCTCCCTACTCCCTCCATCTGTTCCCTTTTATATTTTCTCAATGCTGCAGTCCTTACATTGACAGACTTCCTAATCTTGCCATTAAATCAGATTGGTCTCTTATGGTTTTTAGACTTTTTGCTGTATAAATGTTTTCCCTTGTTGCCCACACTGTCTCTGTTCTTATACGCTCCCCTATGTTGTAAGTTGGAAACCTCATCTGTTGCTTTCAGCCTTTCCTGAAGAGTCTCCCTCATGCCACTGAAGTCAGCTCTTCTGAAGTTGGGAACTACTGCAGTCACTTGTCCTCGCTGGCTCTTCTACCCTTATTCAACTTATAATGTCCTGGTTGGACAGTACGAGATAAAGGGAAAGGGAACATTGTTTAACCAGGAGTAGCACACTAAGCCAAAGCTTGTATCCAGATGTGACCTGGGAGCACAAGAAAGATAAGTGACTTGATCAGGATCACACAGTATTCATCTAGACGGCTGTGGGATTCAAACCCAGGTCTCCAGATCTGCAGCTCAAAGCCTTAACCCACTGCGCTATACCCATCCCTTCTACCCCCCTTCCCTTAGACAATGGCTCAGCCAGCCTACCATTTTCTGTACCCCACTTACCCTACCCTCTCTAACTCCACTGCTCATGTGTTATTTTCACCTGTTAACCGGCATTTTTCTTGATGTTGTTGTCTCGCTCCAAGTAGGAATGTATCCTTAGCCTAGCCTTTGCCGTGCTTAAAGTCTGTCAATCCTTGTCAACCTTTGTATGTAAGTTTACCCCCCATTCTCTGACGTGGAACCTTTGTAAATGAGCAGTTGCTGCTCAAAGGTATTTGTAATCCTAGAGTTTAATAAATAAAATAAAATAAATACTGAAACTTCCATAAAGGGTGGTGCCATTCCTAATCGCCAACTGCCTCACAAACCCATTATTTCAAGAAGCCATCCTACAGGATATCAGTAAACCCCTGACTTTCCCCACTGCCTGCAACTGGGATGTCTCAATTCACATTCAGGTGACTGAAGTCTCCCCCAGTGAAGCAAGGCAGGGCAAAGTTTATTTATACAGCACCCTGTCTTGGAGGCTCAGGGTGCCTTACAATGGAGAACAGGAACACAAGAACCACTCAGTACATTAATAACAATAAATAAGAACCAAATTCAGTCTCGTACAACTAAAGACAGAAGTACGAATTGTTAAATAAAAAGGTTTTTAACAGGCCCTGAAAGGCCTTCTCTGAGCAGGCAGAGTGGATGTTGGGGGACAAAGAGTTCCAGAGCAAATGTGCAGTCACCCCAAATTCCCTGTCGCCTGACAACTTCAGGCAAGATTGGGAAACTATTAAGAAGCCCAAATCAGTAGAGAGGAGAGGGCAGACTGGGGCATAAGGTGACAGGAGATCTTTTTGGTAATCTGAACCCAGACTGTGTAGGGCCTTAAATGTTAACAAGCATATCTTGAAGGTGACGTGCCACTGAATTGGTGGCCAGTGCAGCATGAACAGCACTGGCGTGATACGACAGTCCCACCACCAAGTGGGCCGCAGCATTCTGGATAGCTGCAGGTGGTGCATCAGAACCTCCAGACAACCCCAAGTAAAGAGCATTGCAGTAGTTCAGACTCAAAGTGACAAAGGTGTGGACGAAGGTCGCCAAACCTGTGGGCACAAGATGCTGCTTGATTTGAGCAATATTTCACAGATGGAAAAAGTTATTGTGGACTACAGTTGACACCTGCCATTCAAGTGTCAGCTTGCAGTCTACAAGCTGTGGTAGGCCAGGGAGCCTGCTCCCCGTAGAGGGGACGCCACTGCTGTAAACAACTGAAAACGGCTTGTGTGCCGTGACATTTTGTTTTGCATAATATATTTTGATCAGTGTGATGTATCAGCTCTGATGGTGAAATATAAAATCTGTTTTCCCAGAAAACCGCTTGGTGGTGTGCGCTGATTACAAATAGAATAACAGATAGGCTCTGGTGTATTACAAGGCAGTAATTCCATCGAGAGGTTCTGGGGACACGACAAACCTCGAGAGCGAAGCTCAAGAGGTTGCTTGTGTCCCCAGAACCTCGAGATGGAATTTCTGCCTTGCAACACCAGAAACTATTTGTTATTTTTTGTAATATATGGATGCGAGGAATTTTCAAGTTCTTACCTGTGCTTGCTAGAGTAAGTGAGGAATATTCTGCTGGGATGTGCTGTTCAGGAAGGGAGCCAATGATTTTGGAAACAGAGAAAAGTTCTAACAAGTTCTACAGAAAGTTCAAACGGTAATAAACAATTAAACAAAATGGCAGAAAAACAAACTTTTTTTTTCTTCGTCTGTACGGCGCTTCGGTTTGTAGAGTTAGTCAGATTCCGCGTCCGAGTATGTGATGTACCATCTTTTTTTGGCTGCCTGAGGGGATTTTTGTATACTTACGGATACATCCCCGAAGAAGTTGCAGTGGGAGCCGAGGATGTTTCCTTAGGTTCTCAAGAACTGAGCACTTCTATTGGACAAGTGCTGTGGTGTAGAGATTTCCTGTTGTGGAAGTGGTGTGACAGGGGAAGTACTCTGTGCAGCAGAGGAAGTACTCGGTGTGGGTTCTTCATCCTGTCTTTTAGGTTCTGTTGAAGTGGTAGTGTGGTCTCGGTCACCAGAGAGGATGGAGCATATTTTCTTCTGTTTCGCCTCTGATAAGGTGCTGTAATTGTTTATACTCTGGATGTTTTTGTGACCGGATAACTGTGTTACTGTACATCAGTTGGAGGGATACTTGAATCTATGAGCATTTGGATTGCCGTTTTGTGGGTGGAATGGTTAGTGATTCTCTTGTCTGATGGCAGTCCACCGGATTGCTATAACATTTTCATTATGCAGCGTATTTTGTTTTCCCCAATCGTCATGCACCTATACCAGAAGCTTGTTGGTTTCAGCTTTGTGTTAGGTGTTAAATACAATGGGGAGTCTGGTTTGTTCATGTCTGGGGGTCTTTTTGAGGTACAGAGATGGTATGCAGCCACTGCAGCTTGTTCTGGGTAAGTTGTGTTTTATAGAACCTTGGTGGAACAGGTCTAACATCTCGTAGATTTGCTCCTGTGCGGAGCTTGGTCTGATGCTCATGGTATTTGAGATATTGCTTCCCTTCACTGTCTGTGCCCGGCACTATGTCCCCCCATCTTAGCTGGTTCTGTTCATTAGTTCACAAAGCAAAGTGGAGCCCTACATTGAAGAATAGCATGTGTAGTAGGTTGGTTGGGGAGTTCAAGCCCAGAGCTCCACTGCTGTATTGAAGATTTATATCTGTCTCTGTTAGGGCTTGGGCTTGCATGGGTCTGTTGCCCATACCTAGCTTCTTTAAGTGTTTCTGCTTTGCGGTAAGGGTTTCAAGTGTTTGTTTAAAAACTGCTGAAGGGCTTTGAAATATGAATTTGGGGTAATTTTTCTTGGCTAAATGTTGGTCTATACTGCCTAGTATTCCCCCGTGTAGTGCTGGGCTCATGCTCGGTTCTGTCTTGTTTTCTTATTTGGAAAATTAAGTCTGCGAGTATGCTGTCTAGTTCCTCACAGGGGATAGTTTCAATGTCTCTCGACTCACCTAGTTTGGTAAGGTGATTTTGAGACAGGTGTAGGTTAAATGTTTTTTTTTATTGTGTTCAAATTTTCCTGCTCTTCAATGAATTGGAGTCTCTGTTCTGATGTATTTTGTGGCTTTGATAGTGCCATTTTCCTGTCAGGAGTTTTTTGGTCCGTGAATGTACAGCCGGCTTTTACTGTATGTGGCAGTTACAGTAAAAGCCGGCTCATGGTCAGTGCGAGCTGTCATGCTGCGCTTGCGCCTTTCTGACGCTGTGATAATACTATCGTTCAGATCTCGCAACGATAATATTACGGGATCTGAACAATAGTAATACAGCATCTCATCGATGGTATTATTGCTTTTCGGTCAGTGTAATCACAGTGCACCATGGGGTTTAGTTTTTATACTCCCCGGTAGGCCTACCTCTAAGAAGGTGGTCAGGTACCACTATTTATAAGATGTAAGTTCTCAGAGCCTAATGGTGGTTCTTGACCTATTGTCCTCCTCGTTTTCCAGCAGTGATCCTGAGACTCTCGTTGCGGCCTATAATTCGGCCATCTTGACAGCTTTGGATTCTATTGCCCCTATCCACGTTCGACCTCTCTCCCTTCGCCCTCGATCTCCCTGGTTTGATGGGACTTTGAGGGAGTTGCAGAGACTAGGTCAAAGGTTGGAGCGTTGCTGGTGGAAGTCCACCCTTGATGCAGACTGCCTTAGATTGTTGGACCATTATCAAGTCTATCAATCTGCAATCTCCCGTAAGAATGCATAATTCCTGTCCAGGGAGATTGCAGTTGCTCAAAATTGACCAGCTCAGCTTTTCCGTACTGTGGACAGACTGTGCAACCCAGCCTGCCTACAAGTACAGAAAGCCTTTTCACAATTAGAGTGCAATGAAATTGCTCGATTCTTTGGCAATAAGGTGGCCGGCATCAGGGCGGGACTCCAGCTGGTACACTCTATGGGCACTGCTATTGATCAGTATGAGGTCACTTCATCTCGATTGTCTTGGAGTACCTTTGTCCATCCGGAGTTCACGGATGTCATGCGGATCGTCCAGAGTGTGCGCCCTACGTGCTGTAGATTGGATCCTGGACCTACTTCCCTAATTTTGGGAGGTATTGAGGTTATCGGTCCAGTCCTGGCGTGGATTGTCTGCTGCTCCTTGGAGTCTGGAGAGTTTCCCAGCTCTCTGAAAGAGACGGTGGTGACACCTCTCTTGAAGAAAGCTTCCTTGGACCCAGACTGCCATGCTAACTACAGACCTGTCTCTAACCTTCCTTTTATAAGTAAGGTTATTGAGAAAGTAGTGGCTGCACAACTGGAGGAACATTTGACCATCCATGACAGCTATGAACCACTCCAGTCTGGTTTTCATAAGAGACACAGTACCGAGACAGCACTGGTTTTGGGTACTCAATGATCTACTGATGGCTAGAGATCAGAAGAACCGTTCCATCTTGGTCCTATTAGACCTCTCTTCAACTTTTGACACCGTGGACCATGAGGTGTTGTTGGACCATCTGAGGTTCATCTGTGGACTGTTGGGAACCGTCCTCAGGTGGTTTTCATCTTTCCTCATGGATAGAACTCAGAGAGTGGTGTCGGGGGGTTTATTCCTCAGACCTCACTTCTCTGTCATGTGGAGTACCTCAGGGTTCGGTCCTCTCACCCATGTTGTTTGCAGTGTATATGCTGCCCCTTGGAGACATTGTAAGAAGGTATGGGCTGAGGTTTCACTGCTGTGCTGATGATACCCAGCTCTACCTATCTTTTGCACCCAACCAGAATGGAGCTGTATCGGTCTTTAATAACTGTCTGAAAGAAATCCAAGACTGGATGGATTCCAGTTAGCTAAATTTGAACCCAGACAAAACTGAGGTGTTGGCTGTGGATCTGGGTCGTCGGATGGGGGGGATTAGGGGAGGGTGCGCCCTCGGGAATTTTTCTCTGTGACGCCTTATTCCCGACCTCTTAACGGGTGCTTAGCCTGCGGGTAATCTTTGATGAAGGGCTGACCTTGCATGCGCAGGTGTCGGCGGTCATCAAAACTTCTTTCTACCATTTTAGGAATATCGCCAGGATTAGGCACCTAGTTCTGTCCGATGACCTTCCAAAACTGATCCATGCCTTTGTTTCCTCTCGCTTAGATTATTGCAACTCCCTTTACCTAGCGCTTTCTGGGGTAGAAATCCATCGCCTGCAGCTGATGCAGAATGCAGCGGCTCGGCTTTTGACGGGGTCTTCGCGATCTTGTCATATTTCACTGGTGCTGTGCGAGCTGCACTGGCTGCCAGTACAGTGGCGGATCACCTATAAAGTCAGCTTGCTGACTTTTAAAGCCCTACGCGGGCTTGGCCCGGACTACCCGAAAGAGCTCCTGATTCTTCTACGAGTCCAGTCGATCACTCCGCTCATCTGGCGAGGGGTTGCTAGAAGTTCCAAGGGTATGTTTAAAATCTTCTGGGGCAAGAGCTTTTGAGTTTGCTGCACCTACCCTTTGGAATTCTCTACCCAGTCAGATTTGGGAGTGCGCAACTGTGGAGGCATTCAAGCAGGTGTTAAAGACTTATTTGTGGCTTCAAGTTTTTAACAATTGAATTTGTTGACTAAATTATGGATATTTGTATGATTTTATTGAATATGTTATGATTTTATTATTATTGTTGTTTTAAAATGTGAGGTACCATGGTTTTGGATAAGGTGCCATATAAATAAATTTTATTATCATTATTATTATTATTACTGGCAATTTTTTGTATGCTTTTTGGGGGTATTATTTTAAGAATCCATAAATTACAGTTACGTAATCCACTGCATTTAAAAGTCCCTAATCTGGTGTAATGCATCATGTTGTCAATGTCTGGCTACTGTTCTGCCTTGTTGCAGTATAAATGGCTTCTGGCTCTTGATGTGTGAATTATCTCTGATGTGCAGGTTCTCCAAAATCACTGTGGAGCAATTTGCTCATTTTGTGTTCTGAACATACCAGAAATGTATGTGTACACAGCTGGGGCAAAATGCAAGGCTTTTGCCCAACTCTACCTCTGGATTTCACCTGTTTAGAGATCTGACAGTTTCCCCGTGCACATCTTACAAAAATGATGCAAAATGAGCAAACCAACTTGAGCATGGCTATGAGTAAGCAAATCTGCAGAGACTTCCAGGAAAGTAATTTATGAGGAAGGCACACACATGATTTATAGTCTCGCCTTGAATTCAACCTGGCTTCTGCTCTTGCACTGATAGACTCCACAAGAAGAAATGCAATGACATCATTTCTGAGCTGAAAATTTGCTATCCATCCTCTAAACTGCATTCGATACTGCCAAAATCAACAGTGCCTGTAATATGCATTGGGCAGAGAAAAACCTGCTGCTAGCAGATGGACTTGCAGAGCTTCTTTCAATCAATCAATCAAAATCTTTATTTATCTAGGCGGGCACCATTGAGCAAGGCTCATTTGCAAGATGGACCTGGTCATGAATACATCAAAGTACAGTACAGAAGCAGGTATACAAAAAGCAATAATATATAAGGAAGAAAAAGTATATACAGTGTATACAGTACAGTACAAGGTTGAAATAAATAAAATTAAAAAAACAGCATCATTTTACAGTTGAAGAAGTCAGCAGATGTACAATCAACCATAGGCATACAGGGGTTATAAGCAGAGATCTTTTGAGTGAGGCAGCCGGCAACTACACATATAGGGGGAAAGAGGCCGTGTATGGGGTGGCAGGTTAGAGACGAAAGAAGAGGAGGGATATATTACTAACGACTGGGGGAAAACTGAGCTAAAACCACAGAAAGTGACGATGGCTGTCATGTACTTGTTTATTATGATAATGACTGAGGAGGGGTAGATAATTGGAACACTACTATGGATGAGGTGGGACTTTAGCCAGGCTGGAGCGGACAGGGAAGGGTGGGTGCAGTAGGAAGAGTTAATAGGGAAAGAGTGAGAGCCAGGGGTAGAAACATGGTGAGCGTCAGGATGGAAAGGGGGAGTTGTGGAATTAGTGGGCTAGCAGTGAGGAAAACATTTGCAAGGTGCTTTCATGTAGCGATCGTAGAGCGCCTTGAAGATATTCAGGCTAACAGGGCAGCTCAGCTTTAAGTTCTTTTGTAAACTGTTCCACAATGTGGGTAAAGAGAAGATTAGACCAGCTTTGTCGAAACGAGTTTTGACCCTTGGAACTTGGAGGGCAATTAGGGAATATCTCCTAAGAGCGTAGGTGCCTAACACACTCCGGGGAATACAATCTGAGACATATGAGGGGAGCTTGTTGGTCACCGCTCTGAAGCCCCACAGGGCAGCATTTCTATTCCTTCTATAGTGAAGGGAAGTCTAGCCTAACGATGAGTACAGGGAGCAGTGGTGTGTGGAAAGTGGAAGGCCAGTAATGAACCTGATAGCTCTGTGGTAGAGGGTGTCCAACTTAGCCAGTGCAGAGGCAGTGCAGTGGCTGTACAGCAGGTCTGCGTAATCTATTAAAGATAGGAAGGTAGCTTGAACCAGTTGAATCTTGGCCTCCTTTGTGAGCAGGTGGTTAATTCTGTGGAACAGTCCTAATATTTGCCTTAGTTTCTTCTGTAGTTCTTCAAGATGGTCAGCGAAGGAAAGTTTATGATCAAGCCAAACTCCTAGATATTTGAATTTAGCTACATACTCTAGTGTTTCTCCTAGAATAGTGGTAATTTGTGGGATAGCCCCCCCCCCCCACGAAGCAGAAATTGCCGCATGCAAGGAGGGGGGAGAAGAGCATGGCTTTTGTCTTTTTCACATTGAGAAAAAGCTTTTTGTTTATGAGCTGGTATTGTAGAAGGTTAAATTCAGCTTGGAGGTCTTCACAGGCTGCTTCCGGCGTGGCACAACTCAAGTACAGTACAGTGTCGTCCGCGAATAAGTGGATGTTGGCTTTTTTGATGGGGTCACTGATGTTGTTAATGTAGACTGCAAAGAGGAGGGGACCAAGGATAGAGCCCTGGGGCACGCCCCCCTCAGCATAGGTTTTAATGGAGAAAGATCACCTTCAGCTTTAACCTGCTGTTCCAGTTCTCCGCGGTCACAGTCATAATGTGCTGCACAGGTTGCTCATTGCACTTTGCGTCGCTGCACACACTGTGACCCCATTTGTTATGCCCTGTGGGGGATCACAACCCTTTTCCGAGACAGCAGATGTATTTTGTAGGTGATACAGCAGCTCATGGGGGGGAGGGTACAGGGGAGGGACGTGATGCACTTCAATGAACAGCTCTTCTGTTGGTTTGATATTTATCTTGGAGAAGATTGTTTATTATTTATGCTTAACTACATTTATCTGTCCCTAAGCCAATTACCTACCCAACTGACTATGCACTTGGCTGCACCCAGGTCCTCCAACTTTTTCAAAGTGGTTGTGCGGCACCGAATCAAAGGCCTTACTGAAATCGAAGTAGAGGAGGTCCACTGGGTAGCCTCTGTCTAGTTCCCTAATGACCCAGTTAAAAAATGTGATCAGGTCCGTTTGGCATGACCTTTCCACCACAAACCCATGTTGCCTATCATCTTGCAGACCGTTCTCATCTAGGTACGCTACCAAGTCTTGTTTTACTAAGGTTAATGCATTGCTGAAAGCAGACCTTTGGTCAGTCCCACTCACACTGGTAAACTAAAATGGAATGAAACTGAACTGTCAATGTGGGATGGTGACATAAGAGCAAAAATGGGGACTTAGCAGAATACAAAAAAATATGAATATGTTTCAAATGAAGTCAGGCACAGGACTCCTCTAAAGTGAAGAGGACAAACAAAGGCAGGCTCGACCTGGCATGTACCTACTGCCTGGCTGTGGCTCAGCACAACCTCTGTGAGTAACTGAGAGCCAAGATCGAGCTAAGGCAGTTATGATCAAAGCCAGCACTACAGTCAGTCTGAGAAGTTGGTACAGTGGCAGGAACTTTCAAATTCTCTCATACTACTCATGAGAGGTGCTGTCAGTGTCCTTGAGGATGGTCTGCAATAGTCATAGCTTACAGTCATACCAGACTCATGGCTCGGCTCTGGCTCTAGGTTAAAACTTCCTGGCTTGCCCACTACAGCTCTAAAGGGAAACCTACAGTGACGCTGCAGTTCTCAGTACCAGCAGGTGTTTCTACCTGTACTGGATGGAGATTTGCTCTTGGGTATGGGCAGGGAGAAGAGGGTAAATCTTGTGCTGGGGTAGTTACATGTGAGACAAGTCAGTCTGTGCAACAGCAATGCAACTTAGTACTGAAAGAAGTAAATAACAGTCCAAAGTGGTGCCAAGTGGGCCCTCCCAGTGGCATGGTGCTAGCACTACTGCTTGCCAACCAGTGACCCAAGTTTGGAAGCCAGACTGAGTTGTATGGGGGCTGGCGGGGGGAACATGAGCATCCAATGGACTGCTTCCCTCTCACAGGGAGGAGGGACACATCGCCCTGCTGCTTGCCTGCCATTTGGCAGAGGCCAGGCAGCAGCACAGATGGCATGTTCAGGGTAAGAACATGCATGTAGGTGGACGCTTGCATGAGCCTGCATCACACACTGTGTGCCACTGCACAGCTGGCAGCCTCTGGCAGAAACTGGTGGAGGTAAATGCTTGATCGTCAGGATGAAGGTCCAGGTCCCCCCAACCTCCGCACCATTTACTGGGCCCTTTGCTGAAGAATCTGGCTTGTGCTCCCGAGTGGCCTGGCCTGCCCCAATGGCCACCCACAGGGGCGGGGTGGGGGTGGGGGCAATCCATGTGAGAGAAATAGAAGAGGTAAGTCCCAGGGAAGGTGGCTGATGGGGCTGGAGCAGATGAGACCCTCTGGTGACCAGGGGCATAAAGAAATGATGAAATAAAAAAGTGGTAAGCAATTGTAAATAACAGCTAGAGACCTCTTATCCATGGAATAGCAAGCAAACGTAAGCCAAAAGAGCTGTCTAACCTCCCAGCTAGGGGAACATTTCCTTTAGATGAATAGTTATGGCTACTGTGATTGCCTTTGGGTTTCAGGTCCTAGGCATGATTCCAAGCAAGGGCTGGAGACGCAGACATCTGCCCAAGAAGAGAGGGCTTACTGTATGTGCACATTTGGTTTGGGGTTTTCTATACTTTTTAGAGCATGCAATATTAACAATAAAAAAATACAAATTCTGATTCCCTAGAACCAGGAAGTGGATTTAAAAACAGATTTAGAACCACCACAAGATGTTCATTTATTTTCTTTAGCAAAGTGCCACGTTTGAGGGCCATTTTCTAATAGCTTGCATGTTGCTTATTTTTTGTGACCTATTTTTGCCACAACTGGCCTACCTCTGGAATTAAAAGATAACGGGCTGGATTTTCAGAAGGGTCAACTGTGGATGCAAAAGCACGCTGTGCCTCTGTCTGTCCAACTGCCTCAGTGCAGCCTTGCTGCCATTTTCAAAAGATGCATCTGTTTGCTACAAAATGCCATGATTTGCAGTAATAAAATAACGTGAATGTGATCAGCATCATTTTATGCTGCAAGTGCTTTTTTATTATTTTGTTCATTATTTTCGATCAATAAAACCCCTTTTACACTGAGAATATGCAAATGGCTTATATAAGCACGTACTATTACAGAAGGCATGCATCAGCATTCTCTGCATTAGATTACAAGATACTGAGGGCAGCTCATACTGCACTGTACGATGCCACTGTTGTAATGAACGAACATTTTACCATCAACGCTTGACTGACGATTGAATTTAGTCTCACAATGAAGAGAGAAGTATTTGCTGACTTACTAAAAAGTCTAAAGGAACAAACCCAAAGCATTCAATATCCTGAACAAAAAAAAAGGAACATAAAAACAGCAACAACAATGCCCTTGCTATTATAGGGTATACTAAACCACTGTGAATATGAATATGAATGTGAACATGTAACTAAAACCAGGAAAGTGGACTTTCAGTTGAGAACAGCACTGGTTTCAAATCTGTCTTACCGGCAGTAACAGGGCAGAAAATAAAAAGGCTCATGTTATAAGCTATACATTTAGGGACAGTCTACCCAGTTTCAGTGAGGGGGAGACTAGCTACCCAACAACAGTCAAGTGTTCCAACTTAAAGGGACACTGTCAACTGCCCCGGGACTCAAATATTCCCTAGATTAAAAAACTTGTGTTATGATTGCTTACTTTCTGTAGAGACTGCTGATGTTGCTGATAGTTTGATTTGGATTCATTTTTTTTTCCGTTTTTAAAGTAAAAACAGACTGCCCAACATACTGGTGTTACCACTCATTCCTTGAGCAACTTCCACTGCATCTTTCCTGGACTTAGGAACACCCCTAGCATAATCTAACCACTAATGATGCTGTGAGAGGAGAGGAGATTATTGTACATGGGCAAGATCCCTGGAATTCTGTGATTCTGTGGTTGCTGAATTTTCCACAGAATTTGCATCATGCCGCAGAATATACATAGTGCCACAGAATTCACTGCTTTTGGGGAATTGTCATTCAAATATAGTTTTTTTCATAGTGTCCAGATCCCTTCCCCATCTCATTTATCCTGAAGCTCTCCTCTATGCTCAGCATGTGATATAATTAATGACATCCCATATTTAGCCAATGGCTGGACTGCATTCTGATACAGAAATGAATAAATCATGCTGCAGAAATCAGAAAATGCTGCCGCAGAAGCCTAGGAGCCCTGCTGCATAAATCAGGAAAAACTGCCACAGAGAACTAGGGGCCCGGCCTGATAATGGGTGGCTGCACTGTTTGGTGGGTGTTCCTAATGTTTAGGGTGTATGCAGTAAGAGTAGATCAAGGATTTGAAGCAAAATAAGGTTAGGTATAAATGAACCATTCCCATTCATTTCAGTTCATCTAAGGAGGAAGCAGATTAAACAACCAACAACTTCAATGAGTTTTAGAGAAGGTAAGCAATCAAAAAATGTGGGTTTCCAATTAGAAACAATATGATGCAAAAAGGGTTGACAGTGTCCCTTTAAGTGGGACTGAATTAAAGAAAAGTACAGTTACATAAGAACTTACCATAACAGAAGATCTTTGAAAGAGGCTCTTACAGTAAGTACTAACCATTAGGACTAAACCGCCAGGTGCTAGGAACACACAGAAAACTTAAGCTAGCAGTGTCTGGTGGGGGACCACCCACCTGACGTCACATGACTGATGTCAGCATGACGCTATATAGTGAGCAGTCCCCACACCCACCCTCCAGTTCTCCTGCCGGAGACCTAGAAAAGTGAGAGAGGAGAGAAGAGTGGGTTCCTGGAGCTATAGAAGCTATATAAGGAGAAGCAGCAGAAGAAACACAGGGTGAAGGAGGGAGTGAAAGCAATATCTGCTGCAAGAGCCTCTCTCGAAGATCTACTGTTATGGTAAGTTCTTACGTAACTGTACTATCTTACTTCGAGAGGGCTCTTGCAGTAGGTACTAACCATTAGGACTGAATCCCAAGCAGTCAAAATCAGACAAGTCTGAAACATAGGAGGCAGGAAAGGTCTGCAGTTGGCAGGGATCCAGGATAATAGTCCCTGCAGGATGGCTAGGCCAAAGCCAGCCCTGCGCCTAGAAGCACTGTCCAAACTGTAATGCTTAGTGAAGATATGGACAGAATTCCAAGTGGCAGCTGCACAGATCTCAGCGGCAGAGACATTCCTGAAGCAAGCAGTAGAGGCAGCCATGCCTCTTGTTGAATACCTTTTGACCTCCCCCAGAAGTGGTTTGTTATACTTTTGATAACAAAAAAGAATGCAAGCCGGCGCATCGGCACAGCGCTTGGATTTCCGCTTGCAACGCCAGTGACCCGGGTTTGGGAGCAAGCCTGGAAGCTGGAGGACCAGCCGAGGGGAGGAGGCTTAAGCATCCCAGGGACAGCTCGTCTTCTCCAGGGAGGGAGGGAGGTAGCGACTCGGCACTTGACAGGCCCCAGGTGGAAGTCTGGGGCATAGCAAGCACTGAGCAGACACAGAAGGGAGGATGTCACGGACATTGGCGCTAGGCGCCTTGATGTCAGGGCATATGACGTCCATAAGAAAAAGGGGAAAAACACCCTCCAGCTTCAAGGAGATGGAGCGCCAAGTATGGCCTCAATGTGCTCCCACCTGCCTGACTGCCCCGAGCCAGACGAAACACTGAATTGTTCGGGGTGTTCCTGCCCCACCTCGTTCCTGCCCGGGGGGTAAAGCGTGGCAGAATGGGGGGACGGGTTAGTGCAGGTAAGGCAGGTAGCACTCCACTGGCGCTCCTAGGATATGGAGCTGGTAGGAAAGAGGGGCGAGATAAATAGAAATTACAACAAAAAAAAAAGAATACAGTTTGCCAATCATTTGGACAAACACTGTTTTGAAACAGCAGCACCCTCTCTTTTGGGTGCAAAGGAAACAAATAACTGATCAGTTTTGCAGACTGGCTTGGTCCTATTAGTGTAGTAACGCAGAATTCTATGTACATCAAGCGTATGTAGAATTGTTTCCCCCTGATTTGAATACTCAGGTTAGTACACTGGCAATTGAATCGTCTGATTTAAGGTGAATTCAGAAACCACTTTAGGTAAGAACTTGTATGCAGAACCACCCAGTCTCTGTGAAAAGTCAATTAAAGCTCCTTACACATCAGGTCTGTAGCACAGAAGTAATGGCAACTAAAAAGAGCGCTTTCCACAAAAGTGCATGTCACAACTCGCGGCTGGTTTAAAGGGAGACAATGTGAGTTTTTCCAGTATGAAGTTCAGGTCCCAGGGAGAAGCAGGATTCCTGACTGGGGTTTCAGATGAAGGATCCCTTTTAGGTATGTTTTGGATACCTCTAACTGAGCCAGGATTTTGCCACCCACTGGAATGTGGTAGGCAGAAATGGCATACAAGTGGACTTTCAGAGTTGAATAACTAAGCCCAAGGTCAGAGAGGTGCAGAAGATACTCTAGGACCTGCAGAATGGGGCATGAGAAAGGGTCCCAATCCTTAGATGTGGCTCAGATGGAAAACCTCTTCCATTTCATAGCATGTGGATCTAGTGGATGGCTTTCTGGCCTCCACTAGTACTTCAGTCACTCCTGAGGACACTCCAAAGTGAGCAGCAGCTATCAGTAGGTGCCACACATGCAGGTGAAGGGACTGGAGGCCTGGATGGACCAGAGTGCCCTGTTCCTCAGTCAGAAGATCTTGGCAAACAGGCAGGGGAACCAGGGGTTCCACTGTCAGTTGTTGGAGCAGAGAGAATCAAATCTGGCAAGGCCAGTAGGGAGCGATCAGGATCATGTGTGCTCCCTCCACCTGTAGCTTCAGTAGTACCCTCTGTAATAACAGAAAGGGAAGGAAGAAGTATAAGAACCTCTCTGTCCAGCACAGAGACAGCGTGCCTCACTAGAAAACACCACGTCCTGGAGCGAATGAGCAGAAGGTTGGTAGTTTTGTGTTGGATGGGGATGCGAACAGATCGAGATCTGGTTGACCCCAACGAGCAAATATTTAGTCTACCACTGACTGTCTCAGCTCCCACTCATGGGCTCTGGCTTGAATATGGCTAAGGCTGTCTGCTAGGATGTTTTGAATGCCGGGGACGTGCACTGCCATGAGGTGAAGGCTGTGCTGAGCAGCCCAGGACCATACACGCATCGCTTCGTGACATAGTGGATACGAGCATGTGCCTCCTTGTTTGTTTAGATACCAAACGGCACACATATTGTCCATCTAGATAAGGAGCACTCCCGGTTTGATGAGGTGCTGGAAGGCTTGACGGGTGTACAGCACAGCTCTCATCTCCAGCATGTTGATATGGAGAGGGAGTTCCCTCTGTGATCAGGTTCCCTGAGTCTTGTGAACTCCCAAATGGGCTCCCCATCCTAGTCCCAAAGCATCCATCATTAGGGCCTGGGTGGGAAGAGGAGGCTGGAAAAGAACACCCCATGGAGGTTGTCTAGGTTCCACCACCACAGTAGGTCTTCAGCCATCAAATTGGAGACTAGGATCATGTGATCCAGGTCATCTGATCTCTTATCCCACTGTAATCTGAGAGTCCATTGCATGACCCGCATTTGGAGTCTGGCCAGATGTACAGTCGGGATGGCTGCTGCCTTAAGACCTAGCAGACAGAGGACCGACTTTGCAGAGGCCCGTTTCTGAGAAGCTACCAGATGAGCTTGTCTTAGTATAGTCTCCGCCCTGTCTGGTGGGAGGAAGGCTCTCCCCTGGACCACATTCAACACTGTCCCAATGAATTGCAGGCATTGTAATGGGATAAGGTAGGATTTGGGAAGACTGACTGAAATACCCACCTGCTGAAAAAGGTCCAGTGTAGTGGATAGGGATGTTTAGTAGGCTGTACCTCGATGGCACCGAAAGGAGTCAGTCATCCAGGTAAGGGAATACATGGATGCCCTGCCTGCGTAATGACACAGCTACCACCACTAGGCACTTCATAAACACCCTGGGTGCCGGTGAAAGGCCAAAAGGGAGAGCTTTGAACTGAAAATGTTCTCCCTGAAAAGACAATCTGAGAAAGCGGCAGTGAGATGGAAAAATGTGGATATGCAGGTAAGCATCCTGCATATCCAGAGTACAGAGCCAGTGTCCCTGATGTAGCAAAGGAAGAAGACCTGGGAGGGATAGCAAGCAGAACCTCTTGTACTCTACAAAGAGGTTCGACTGCTGAGGTCCAAGATCAGTCTGAGATCGCCAGTCTTTTTGGGGACAAGGAAGAAGTGGGAATAATATCCCTTGCCCGTCTGGTTCTGAGGAATGGGTTCTATGGCTGCGTTTAGCAGCAGAGACTTGATTTCCTCTCTGACCAAGTGGATGTGTCCCAGAGGGTAGTAAGAGTGACCTGGAGGATTTTCTGGTGGTCTCTCTAAAAACTTGATTGTGTGCCCTTGGGTTACGAGTTGAAGCACCCACGAGTCTTGTGATTGCCTCCCAGCCCAGTAGATGGTTTGCAATCCTGCTTCCTACTGGTTCCCCGATCTTGCTTTAGGTGCAGGAGGGGCCAGAACAGAATAAGGAGGCAGAGGGAAGGATGGTAGGCATGGCTGCCGAGGCTCTGTGGGACTTGGCAGGGGCAGCCGTACCTGCTGATGAGGCCTGACATTTGTTCTGACGTTGGGGCTGCTGTTGTTTCTGTTATCACCATTACTGCCAACGAAATGGCTGCTTTGACTTGTGAGGAGGTTTGTACATGAATTGGACAGAGTGTAACGCTTTGCCCTTGTCAGGTAGGTCAGCAATGATGTCCTTGACATTGCCGCCAAACAGGCCAGGACACCAGGAGGGGCCATCCTGAATGGCCAATTGGACCTCTGGTGCCAGGCCGGAGATCCTCAGCCATAAGTGTCTTCACAAGCTTACAGCAGTTGCTGTACCCCTTGCGGAGGCATCTACCCCATCATAGGTAGCTCTGCGGGTGTGACAACTGGTAGATCTAGCCAACCTGACCAAACTGGCCATGTCTTCTTAAGCTCAGAGTCAGGTAGTTTCTCCAGCTTAGACTCTAGCTGTCCTAGAATGGATTTCTGGTAAATCACTATATGAGTGAAATAGTTAAGTGCTCTAATGGCTAATGTAGAGGAGGAATAGAATTTCTGCCACAATTGATCTAACATCTTAGACTCCTTAACAGGAGGTGACGTGCTAAGGTGTTTTGGTTTGGCCAAACAGTTATGGGCGGCGCTGATGACTACAGAGTCCACCTTAGGATGGGTACTGAGATGGTCCTTACCCTCTGGTGTCTGGTAAAGCCTGTCAGATTTTCTGGCTGCTGGGGCCAGAGAGGCAGGCTGCTTCCATATTGTGGTTGCCAAATCTTCATGAAGGGCTATCCACAGAGGAATATGGGTCGAGGATTTATCTGACGGTTCCAGATGCTCCGCAAGCCTCTGGCATTCAGGCTCATGCTCCTCTGTCCTCCAATCATAAGTCACTTGAATCTTCCTGGGGATTTCCATAAGAGAAGGATCCTCAGGAGGAGACTTGGGAGAGTCCCTCAGTTTCAGCTCATCTGGGATAGGGAATTCATAATCTGATCCCGAATGAGACGAGTCAGCCTCAGAATCTGACATCAGGCTTTCGTTGGGTGTTCTGAGTCTAGGGAGTGGTATATCCACTGGCCCCAAAAGTTCCACGGGTCTTGGGAGGTCCCTGGGATGCTATGGTTAAGGCAGAGTTTCCTGAGATAAACCCGACATCGATGGCCGAGAGACCGTCAATGGTAGGGATCTTTGTGTCGGCTCTATGGTGAGCGACGTGGGGGTGACCACCGGCTGACATCGCTCCAGCTCTGAGATAAGCTGGGACTTGGCTTCTTCCCACCAAGAATGTAGCATCACCTGCAGGTCCACCTGAGGCTGAGGAGGTGGAAGTGGAGGCGGTGGGGGTTGATGAAAACCCTGTCCATACATGGACGTTGGATAACCCAGCACCTGATAGTGGGGTGTCGGGTACCCCGATGAGGGATAGCCTGGCAAATGAAAGTGAGGATATCCTGGCATCGGGTACCCGTGCATCAGGTAACTAGGAGCTGGGAATCTTGATGACTGGTACCCTGAAGGGTAGTGTGGAGCTGGGTGGCTGGGCATCGGGTAGCTCAGCAGAGAGCCCGAGGGGCCCAGTGAAGGCCCTGACAGAGGGGCTGCTGGACCTGGCTGGAGGCCCAACGGTGGAGCTGGTCGGGGGCCCAATGGTGGGGCCAATGGACCCAAAGGTGGGTCCGACAGCACATCAGGAGGGTCCAAAGGGAGGCCTGGCATCGGACCAGCCCGTGGCAGGTCTGACGGTGGTCCAGAGGGACCCGAAGGACCCTGTGGGACTTTAGGATTAGGCGTCAGACCCAATGGCATGTCAGGCATATGGCGATCCGGCATTAGCAGCGGGATGGTGCCAAATGGGGGTGGCCCAGCTCCCTCCAGATCCCGGTGCTCAGGGGAAGCCAGAGGAACCACCTCGAGAGGTGGAGGGGGAGAATCTCGAGGGGGAGAACCCTCTGGGGAAAGCTGCAGCACATGCGGCAGCTGATCTGGATTCTCAACGTCAGGCCTGTTGGGGCCTGCCAGAGGATCTGGGGCTGAGCGCATGCCGCAGAGTCCAATGTGCAACTTATCAGCTGCAGCTGTGCGGCCATCAGGGTTGCTGATGACCAACTTACCAACCTTGCCACGTGCTGTAGACCCTGAAGTCTTACAGGGTCTATGAGTAGTAGGTGTTTCCGGTTTCCCAGGGACTCCCATCTGAACCGAAACTGGCTCCGGCAGGGGTGCCAATGGCTGCTCCATGATGGCAGAGGCAGTCTTGGCCAGAGGTGTCCTCCCCTGGGTGGGGGAAGGTTTCTCTGTGTCCTCGGCTCCACGAGGGACCTGCAGGCGGGAAGGAGACTGATCCCGGTCCTGATATCTCTCCTTGTCCTTCTTCTTGTGATGGCCCTCCGGAGAAGAGGACAAACTGCTGAGGTTTTGCAGCTCCTTCTCCACGGAGGCCATTTTCTGCTTTAGAATATGGGCTTCCAGGGCCTGCTGACAGCATTTCGTGTGGCCTGGTTGAAGCTCTGGCAGGACTCACAGTCCTTGGTCTTGTGCTCTGGGCTCAGGCAGAAGAGGCAGAGGGACTGGCTGTCCTTGTGAGGGAGCTGGGATCCACAGAAGTTGCACTTGTTAGGAGACGACATGCACAAAGCGAATAAACTAACACTCTAAGGTAATAAATGAAATAAACGAGTAGAAATACTCATCCAACATGGTGTCGACAGAAGCAACGCTCTCTGCGAGGTCCGACGTGCGCAGGTCAACAGCGGGAAAGAACAGGAGGGTGGGTGTGGGGACCACTCACTATATAGCATCACACTAACATCAGTCACATGACGTTAGGTGGGCGGTCCCCCACTAGACACTGCTGGCTAAAGTTTTACGTGTGGTCCTAGTGCCTGGCGGGTTAGTCCTAATGGTTAGTACCTACTGCAAGAACCTTCTCGAAGTAAGATCTGAAGTAGTGCTGAAAACAATGACAAGTTACAAGTCCAGTTCAGGCACACAATTTTCTGCCATCCAAAAGAAGCAAATGCACAGTCTCAATGTTGTATTAGTTACCTTGTCAGTATTCACTTTCCACCTTATGGATCCCAACATGTCAATATACAATTGTAATGTACTCTCCACGTATTTATTTATCTATTTCTTCAATTTATTTCCATTTAACCAGGAAGGTGGTCTGGATCAAATGATCTCTTTTCAGCCATGCTGGGGAGAACGGGTGAGGGACAACAGTAGGAGGACAATAAAGTACACAGTACATTATATAGTACATGATATAAAAGTATAGAATTATTACACACAGTAACAATTACATTCCAAGGCACATCTATCATTGATTTACATCAATCATTTTACATATTGACAGTCAGAAGAGAACTCTGACCACAAATTCTCTCTCAAAATTTTCTTAAACACTCGACACATTGCAAGTGGGTCCAGTCCCTGTTGAGCAAGCTGACTAATGAACCTTGATGCGCAGTAGGAGAAGGCTTGTTCTGCAACTTTTGTTTTGAAAAATTTCTCATCATACTGTTTTGTGGAGGAATTGAGTAGGATTTTAGTTTTAGTGGACACACTTTTTCACTTTCTGTACTTGGTGAGTTTCATACAAGCACCTTCTGCACAAGCTCCTCACTGTTTTTTGATACATTATCTGTACTACGGGTAGAACTTTTGCTTATGCATATTAATCAAAATGGTGAGTTTGGGTAATCTGGTGACGGATCTGCATATAATATTAAATGAAACTATGTACTTGGTTAAAACTGCTGGTGTATAATAAAGTGAGTTGGTCAAATTTAATTTCTGTAAAGGAAACCAAGTTTCACATTTGCTTTGGAAGTAACCTTGTTTATGTGATCTTAAAATGATAGGGACTGTTTCAAAAATATGAAAGCAATAAGACACAACAGGGTGAGGTTTGTTGACTGATAAGAGCACACCCCCAGGTGCATTGTTAGGGAGGAGGCGCTGCTTGTGCCGAGTGACTACAGTAGCTGGGTAGTGCTCTTATCAATCAACAATCCACACCCTGAAGTGTCTTATTGCTCTTATAAAATGGGTAATAACTATTTCTATAACAATTAAACAAAACTCTGGACACATTATTAAAGATTTAATAATAGTATGTTATTTTATTTAAATATGGTGAAAAATAGTCCCCAGACTTGGGTAGAGGAGTGGTAAATTGATTAATTAGCAACTCACTGAAAAATCCTAAACGAGTGAGTTGTAGGGACAGCAATGTATTATTTGAGCAGTTTGCAACTGCCTCTACCTATGTAACTGTGTTTTTCCACCTTTTCTCTTTGTTTATAAAGTATTACTGTATTGCCTACTTTCTTTTTTTTTTCACTTTATCTTTTTATTGAAATTCGAGTATATAAGAAAGCACACATCTAATACAACAGAAGACTATCCTCCATGTAAGGTATACAATATCACTTAACAAAACACAGTATTTAGGGTAAACATATTGGAGAAGCTTTATATACATGTATTGATAATAAGATATAAACCTAGACAGGATGTAAGTGGAGAGCAGAAGGGTTACAATCAATAGGGTATTATAGGATCAGAAATAGCAACCATGTACGAAATACATGCTAGGGCAGGCTATGGCAAGGCATTCAGTAAATTGCAAAAAGTGATAAATGTGGTAATATGAACAATGTTCAGTAATGGAGAGGTGAATATAAGAGAAGAGTGTGCAAGGAAAGAAAGAAGAGAGGAAAAGCAAGGAGGAAGAGAAGGCGAGAGGGAGAAAACAGGGATGAAGGGAAAAAAAAGAGGAGAAATCTGTACACAAAAGTTTTGAGAAAACCTAATCTGAGAGCAAAATAAGAATGAGGGCTAAATATCCCTAAGAATTAGGGTCTAGAAGAACTAGGTTCAATGTACTTGAAGTAATCCTGCCAACATCTGTCATATACAGTGAGTCGGTTATGAATAACATGAGATAATCGGTCTAGGGAGGCATACTGAGAGAGGCTTTGAAGAACATCTGAAAGAGAAGGTACCAGAGTTGATTTCCATTTCATAAGAATCAGACGTTTGACCAGAAGAGAAAGTATGTTTAGCTATCTAAAATGTGCAAGTGAGAGGAGAGAGCTATTGGGGATAAGAATGCCTAGAAGGAATAGCTTGGGGTCAAAAGGTAGTTTTTGTCCTGTTACTCTGGAGGCAAGTAAACAGATTTTATGCCAGAGCTTATTCATGGGCGCGCAAGACCACAAGATATGAAGTAGATCCCCGTAGGCCAAATTGCAGCGCCAGCAATTATTATTATTTAATAGGCCCATTCATTGAAGCACAGAGGGGGTTCTATACCAAAGATGTAGGATTTTAGTTTGTATTAAAGAACTACGGGCATCTTTAAAGCTATTATGTGCAATACGCCAACAGTTACTCCATTGTGCGTCTGAAATATTCTAGTTAAGAAGAGTACTCCATTTAATTTTGGCCTGTATAGACTGATCAGGTAGATTATCAATAATGTCTTTGTAAATGGATCTATTTAATTTTACTGATAAATTAGTCCAGTGCGAGATGTATGGGTTTAGAAGAGTATGCCTATACACTAAACTAGAGAGAAAGTTATAAGCTGCCCGAATTTGTAAAAACTTCCAGAAGTCCTGTTTAGGAAGTTTCCATGTGACCTGCAAGTCTGAGAATGATCTAAGAGTGAGTGAATTCTGGTCCAAGATATCTCCAAGAAAGAAAATGCCTTTGTTCCTCCACGTATGACAGAAAATTGGGTGATCTGCTAGAGTGAGCAGTGGATTGCCCCATAAGGGGGCATAAAACCAGGGTGTTGGATTGGATTTCAGGAATTTGTGGGTTAAGTTTCCAATAATGAACAGAGGATGATATAGTTGGGTGAGATTTTAGTTTAAAGGAAATGGGATTAAAAATGAAGGAAGTAGGAACTCCTCCCGGGCACAATCCGGATTCCATTGCAACCCATAGTGGTGAGTGAGGGGAGGGTTTCTGAAACCATTTAATGGTTTGGGCCATTCGGAAAGCCCAGAGGTAGCCTTTGAACCAGGGGAGTCCGAATCCCCCTTTTTTCCAAAGTGATCGAAGTTTGTTGCGTTTAAATCTCGGTGGGTTCCCATCCCAGATAAAGTTACCTATCAATTTATCAATTTTAGCAAAAAAGGAGGATGGTAAGACTAAAGGAATATTGGCAAAGAGGTAAAGAATCTTGGGGGAAATGGACATCTTAATGGCTGCAATTTTCCCCATGAAAGAGAGATTAAGAAGCTTCCATCTGTCCAGAACTGTTTTGATGTTATCAAATAAGGGGTTAAAGTTAATGTCCCATATCTTCCCTAAGTTACTAGTAATTTTAATTCTTAGATATGTTATACCCTGTGGTGACCAGCGGAATCCAAGAGGTATGTTCATAAAGGCTTTACAGTGCTCGTTAAGGGGCATAGTTTGTGATTTGCCATAATTTAAAGCAAGGCCAGAAATTTTAGTAAAATTATTAAGCAAATCAACCAACAGGGGCCCAGCCTCATTCAGGTTTTCGAGTAAGATTAAGAGGTCATCCATGTAAGAGAGAGAAACATATCTTGAATTGCTCACAGGTATGCCCATAATGCCAGAAGATTGACGCAAACAAGCAGTCAGGGGTTCCATGGCTAAAATAAACAGGAAAGGTGACAGGGGACAGCCTTGTCTAGTTCCCCTTGCTAGATGAAAGTAAGAAGAAAGGGTGGAATTAGCAAGTACTTTAGCAACAGGGGAGTTATATAATAGCTTGATCCAGGAGCAAAAGGTATGAGACAGACCGAAATAAGATAAAACTTGATGAAGATAGTCCCAGTTTAGGGAATCAAAGGTCTTCTTGAAATCAATAGCTATGGCTGCAGCTGGTGTCTTGAGGGATTTGGCTTTGTGAATTAAATTAAATAAGGAATGTAGGTGACAGAATCAGATCTATGTTTAATAAAACCAGCTTGCGAACAATGAGTTAGCCTGGGAATCAAGGATTCAAGTCGAGAAGTTAGTAGTTTAGCAAATATCTTCCCATCCATGTTTAATAAAGAGATGGGCCTGTAACTTGTGGGGTGAGTAGGGTCTTTTTCTTTCTTAGGGATTAGGGTTATGATTGCTTCGGTGCAAGATGGGGGAAGCTTGCCAGTATTGGAAGCTTCTTGATAAACATTAAGAAGAAGGGGACACAAGGTGTCGGAAAACATTTTATAAAAATCGACAGGGAATCCATCACCCCCAGGGGATTTGCCAGATTTCAAGGAAGACAAAGCTTTCTGGATTTCCTGAAGTGAGAAGGGGTTCATCTGAAGAATTTGTTTCAAGAGTAGAAAGATGAGGAAGATGTAACAATTTAAGGAACTGTTGAATTTGTAAAGTAGATGGAGGATTTGTGTTAGAGTATAGTTTTTGATAAAAGGTTTTCATGATACGATTTATAGAGGGGTTGTCGGAGTGAATCATACCCTGTTCATCTTTTAGGCTTAGGATGTGTCGTTCCATTTGTTGAGCTTTGAGCTGGTAAGAGAGGAGTTCCCCAATTTTATCGCCATGTTCCCAAAATTTATATTTAAGTTTAAACAAGGCCAGTTTGGGTTTACGAGAAATTAATTTGTTAATTTTAACTATAAGTTGAAGAATTTCAAGATGAAATTGAGAATCAGGACTGTGCTTATTAGAAGAAAACTATACATTTTCTTTAGCCTTAAGAGATTTTTCCAAGTCAGCCAGCTGTTGTTCCCTTACTCTTTTCCTGTGTGCAGCATAACAGATAATTTTCCCTCGAATCGTAGCTTTAAGAGCTTCCCATACAGAGGACATAGAAGATTCAGTTGGGGTACTGTGAAAGAGGAAGTCCTGAATTTGTGCTTTGATCATGGGTCAGAAATTGGGATCCTTGAGAAGGAGAGGCTCCAGCCGCCAGTAAGAAGATTTACGTGCTAATGGGCCCCACAAAAGTTGCAATTTGACAGGGGAATGGTCCGATATTATGATGGGAGAGATGAATGAATCAATAGTTTTTTCCATTATAACAGGATAGGCTAACCAGTAGTCAATTCTACTGTATGTCTTATGTAAAGAGGAGTAAAAATTAAATTCTCGATCACGGAGGTGAAGGAGGCGCCATACATCAGCTAAACCAACATCTTGCATTAGTAATGAGAGGGCTTTAATACTTCTAGGGTGGGCCTCTGTAGTGGGGCTACTTCTGTCAAGGCTGGCTTCTAAAGCTAAGTTAAGATCCCCTCCAAGAATAACTGGTGTATTATCAGTGTTAAAGGATAAAATCTGTTGAGCTAAATTATGAAAAAACTCCGGGGAATCGGAGTTGGGTGCATAGACATTAACAAGTAGAAGAGGACCAGAGTTGGTATTTAGTTTGACCACCACCCATCTGCTGTCAGTATCAGAAACGGAGTTTACAAGGGACCATTTAAGACTCTTATGAATAAGAATAGCAACTCCTCTTCTTTTTGAGGTATAGGATGATTCGTAGATCTGACCGGCCCAATCTTTTTTAAGTCTATGAACATCCTCTGGTAATAATTTTGTTTCTTGAAGGAAAGCAGTTTGTGTTTTATGTTTTTTGAGATGTGAAAGAATTTGCTTCCGCTTACAAGGAGAATTAAGTCCCTTCACATTCCATGTATATAAAAGTATGTCACTCATATTGTTAGTGTTAAAGAAAGGGAATAATCGCTGGAGTGTGAAGGGACAAATAAATGAGGTAGAGGATGATTAGAATACAATATAGAGAGCTTAAGTATATGCAGAGAGTAGCAGGAACATTCAAGCCAAAAAAGTGAGATGTAGGATACATGAGTAGCACAGATATCTTATTAAAGTTAGAACAGAGATGGGGAAGGAGAAAAGTCATTAACAACAACAACAACAATACTAGTAAGCTAAATAACAAAGAAAACGTTTTATGGGTGTGAGGAGATATGAGACAGCCAACTGGCTAAGAGACTCTCTCACCACACTCTGGGGCGTCGATGTAGGGAGGAGACTAGGGAGGACCGGTTATAAATATCAGCCCAAACATAAGTCTGATCCCAGTAAGATAATAAAGTAAGTATTCCTGATAAGCTAAACTGAAAGGGAATAATACCAATAAAGGCAGGGGACTGTAATAACCTCAGCTTAATTCTAAGCTAACAAGACAAGGTATAAGGATAAAGCTAAACACCAGAACTTATTTATAAACATTAATACTAATAGTACAAGATATACCAACTCGAAATAACAGTAAATTAAAGAACCATATATGAGATGCCAGTACAGCATAGACATAGAGCAAGGAATTCAGGGAGCCAGGCGGAATGCAAATGAACAAATATAAAAGGAAAAGTTGATCATTACCACATTAGAGTGACTCTGAGTATACTTTGCAGTGCAACAGAATAAGTACATAATAAATACAATATTGAGGGGGAAACAAGAAAGGGGAGGTCAATTTAAGCCCTTACGCCCTGAGCCAAATGCAAATCGGGATTATGTGGAGAGATATAGGCTTCGGTGACAGCTGTAGACAGAAGAGATAGTCATAGTAAAGATCAGCTCCAATTACTCGAAAATTGCCTAAATAGGTGTAATATGGGGTGACTAGGTCTAGAAGACTAGGCCCAGTGAGCCCCAAAACAGGAGGGACCACACAGCAGTGGATTTCTATAATATCTGTAGGCTTTGAGTAAAATAAGGAGCATAATGAAGATGTAGATTGACAATCCTTTGCAACAGTACACCAAACATAGCCCACCTCTTTGAGTGCTAATGATAGTTCCATATTGTAAACAGGAGGTAGTAAGAATAATGGAGCACAGGGAAGGAGATAGATTAAATGTAGTTGCCAATAATACTTAAGAACCTGTCATCAGGAGAGGGAAGGGGTAAGTTGCCTTGTAATATATAATAATTCACATATGAAAAAAGAAAAGGCAATAATCAGGATGCATACCGATTGAAGATATGCAACAGAACAGCCAAAAGACTATAAACCTGATGCACTGTTAAACTGGAGACTAAAAGGTTAGATACAGAGAGCCTGTTTAGTGAGGTAATGTATAAGATCTAACACTAAAATAGTGGGTTAGAAAAGCATTGCTGATATACCAAAGTTCCCTTGAAGACCTTTAAGCTGCTTGTTTAAACACTGTAACAAAAAGTAAATTGATCGTGCTGTGATGTACAGCCTTTGCTTTCTGCACCCGCTGGGAGCGGAAGCAACCAGGTAGCATAGACTATAGAGCGGGCAGCTAGGCAGAAAAAGTGTACTAGCACTCCCTTTAAGCATCCTGGAAGCAAAACCTACCAAGATATAGCAACTGTGACCATATTACTGACCATATAAGCTCATGACACCTTAGATTTATTAGCAGGATTGTGACTATTGATGTTCTTGCTTTTGGTCTTTGCCCTACGTTTCTTTTTGGGTGGCTCTAAAGATTTGAGTGGGGAACTTGCAACAGCTTCTGCCCATGAAGTATCGGCAGAAATACAACCCTGAGGCACAGGGCCCAAATTAGAGGGATGTTCATCTGAAATTTGCTAGGAAAGATCCTCCTGTGAGGAGTGCACATCATCCTCCAAGACAGCAAACTTATTGCTCAAGGAAATAAAGGGGTTGATTTGAAGGTGAGAGGCTGCAGCTTGGGGTGTTTGGGGTGAAACCTTGCTAGAACAACATGAAAGTCTTGAAGAGTAATGCCCCGACAGAAGCTTCTCTTGCAGCCGTGTTCATTGCCTTAGGGTCAAATCAGTTGCTGTGTTGCTGCTTGGGGCTGCGAGTTCTGCAATACTTTCCCCACATTTCTGTACCTCGTCGTCCACTCTCCGTGCGGATACCAAAGCTGTGTTCAGGTTGCCAATTGCTGCTGAACCTCCCAGGGTAAGACTGTAGAGAGAGACCTCCAGATAGTTGGCTAAGACGTCAGGGGTTTCAAAATCCTTGCAGGAAGAGCCTGAGAAAAGGCGTAGTGTCACGGGGTAATGTATAGCAAATTTAATGCTTCTTTGGTGGAGGATTTGTTTAAGTGGATTGTAGGCATTCCTTCTGATGGTTAAATCTTTTGAAAAGTCTCTGTAGATGGAAATATTAAACTCTTGCCACTGAAGTTTCCCCATTTCTCTGGCTTGTTTCAGTATTAATTCTGTGTGGGAATAGTTCAAGAAGCGAGCAATGATGGGCCTTGGTCACTGGTCTGATGTTGGCCTGGGACCCACAGTGCAGTGAGACTGCTCAATGATTAACGTTAGGTCAGGAGGCAGTTTAAGCATTGCAGGCAGCACATGTAATAAAAGCGCAGTAGTGTCTCCCAATTCTACACCTTCAGGGAAGCCAAAAAATCGTAAATTGTTGCGATGATTATGATTTTCAATATCGTCAATTTTGGCCTGTAGGGATTTAATAGTTCGATCTTGATTGTGGACACTAGCCTGAAGGACATGAATAGTAGTGGTGTTACAGGCCGTTGCTTTCTCATTAAATGCAATTTTCTGGCTAAAAGTTTCAAGAGTGGTCGCATTCTGTTGGGTGGAGGTTTTTAGATCATTAATCTCAGCCATCAGTTTAGAAAACATTACTTCCACTCTAGCAAGTGAGCTTTGCTGTACTTGGAGAGCTGCCATAATGCTGAAGGATGAGGCTTAGTATGCTGCAGTACAGTGTAGAATAATTGAATATAAGTAGATGATGGCTCAAAAATGACTTACAAACTGTGTCAGGCAGTAAGATTACAGGATGGTCACAGGAGTTGGTACCAAAGAAAGGTCTGGTGAAGGCTGGATGAGGTTAGATTGCAGTAATTCCTGCAGAGATTCTGAACTATGCTGCTGTCTTCTGCCTGGTCAGGCCACGCCCCCATTGCCTACTTTCTTCATCCTATTTTTTTTCTGTTTTTTCCCTCATTCAAGACACAGAATGTTTACCATGGAATGTTTACCATGGAATACAGGAATTCAAAATTCTGCTCGGTTCCGCTGGTAGAACGCTACTCTCCTAAGATACTGTACACAGACAACAAAGGCCTGTTTTAGAGCCAGTGACTCAATTATTTCAATGTCAGGGCAAGCAGAAGAGATTTCCCTGATGAGCAGGTAAAGATAGAAAGTTTTTTTTTCAGTGTTGATGTAACCCCTAGGCAGTGCTATCCCAAGGGCTACTACCCCTGCCTGCGTGGCTAGTTGCAGGTTAAGGGGCCTAGGTACTGAAACGGGTGCCTCCACCCGGAGGTCAGGGTTGTTAGTGGTCAAGCTAACCTGGGCACAGCCCTCTGGGATACTGTAATCCCCCTCTTTCCCTTTTAGTGGTCTGAGCAATATACAATAATCACTTTCACAATGACCCTTATTCACCATGCAATTACCCACACTGTTTGCACTTACTACCAGGGCTGGTAAAATTGATTGAATAGCAACTCACTGAAAAATGCTAAACAAGTGGGTTAGAGGGACAGCAATGTACTATTTGAGCAGTTTGCATCTGTCTCTACCTATGTAACTGTGTTTTCCCACCTTTTCTCTTTGTTTATAAAGTATTACTGTATTGCCTACTTTCTTCATCCTTTTTTTTTTTTTTCCCTCATTCAAGACACAGAATGTTTATCATGGAATGTTTACCATGGAATACAGGAATTCAAAATTCTGCTCGGTTCCGCTGGTAGAACATTACTCTCCTAACATATTGTACACAGACAACAAAGGCCTGTTTTAGAGCCAGTGACTCAATTATTTCAATATCAGGGCAAGCAGAAGAGATTTCCCTGATGAGCAGGTAAAGACAGAAGGGGGATTTTTCAGTGTTGATGTAACCCCTAGGCGGCGCTATCCCAAGGGCTACTACCCCTGCCTGCGTGGCTAGTTGCAGGTTATGGGGCCTGGGTACTGAAACGGGTGCCTCCACCCGGAGGTCAGGGTTGTTTAGTGGTCAAGCTAACCTGGGCACAGCCCTCCGGGACACTGTAACCCCCTCTATCCCTTCTAGTGGCCTGAGCAATATACACTAATCACTTTCACAATGACCCTTATTCACCATGCAATTACCCACACTGTTTGCACTTACCACCTGGGCTGGTTCCTCTAGCTCGACTCTGGAGACCCCCTGTAAAACAAGGTTATTCACAGCAAATAGCAACAGTACAGTACTTTTGGCACAAACTGGAACCACAGTCAAGCTAAATGCAAAAAGAGTTAGATCTGATTTATTCAGGGGACTTGAACAAGGGAGGGGCATAATCAGGTTGATTTGCTTAAAAGCTATATCAATCAAACAGTCATGCAGGCACTTCAGAGTCCCTACACAGTCACACACACTGGGTACCCAGGTAGGAGGAAGGTGGGCTAGCCAGGATTGTTGCCCGTGGTAGGCCGGCGTCGCAGCTGGTTGGGGCCCTGTGATGGAAGAAAGCAACATGCACAACACACACTATTTGTAATCCGGAGCCGGAGGGCTCAGTTCATAACAGAAAAGACAATAAAGCAATCAGATGACAACACTTTAGATTTAGTTGTTGTTGCAGGGAGTTACCCTGATGTCTACTCATGATACCCGATGCAGGATGCAGGCAGGACGAAATCGAGACTGCGGGTTGTTGGGCTGGAGTGCCAGGAGAAGCAGGGCCCACACGAATCACTGATGCATCGTTCCTGTTCAAAGTGTTGAGCAGGGGGCTGATCCCCAGGCAGGTCTCTCGTCGATGGCTTTCTCTGTGCAGCGGGTATTCTGGCTGGGCCAGAGTGGCAAGGCCCAGGCTGAAGGGAGATGAATACAGATTCAGTCAATTGGAGCTGGATGCAGCCTCCAGCGAGCAGAACACAGTTCCACACACAGTGGGGAACCAAATCATGACCCACTATCAGCACACAGCACATTTACATGTAAGAAATTCTACTGTACCAGGCAGATTGCTATTCGGTCACAATTAAAGGGTCTCTGCACAAACCGGGAGTTCAAAGGTGGCTGGAAATCCTGACAGGCCGATCGCATTCAGCAAATCTTCGGTCTTCTTCAGGTTAAAGCCTGCTCACAGTTCAGTGGCTTAAATCATTCTCACAACTCGGATTCAGTCCAAATAAGCTCTATTTTTCCTCTCAGAGACAGCAGGCAGATAGGCAGGCCAAAATTCAGCCCTTTCAGAGTTCTAAACACGAATTACACAGGGGCTGCTGCTTGAATCACTCAAGCTGTTACCACTTTCACTTCCCAATTCAGACTGACTCTAGCTGCCAGCAGCCTGGGACTTTCCCCTGGATCCAAAAGGTGCGGTTGGCTGATCTATCTGTCAGTCAGTTCAAGGGCTCTCCCTCCAGGTCTTTTTTGGTGCCAAAATGCAAAAACTACAATTCCTACAGAATTTTGCTCCAACAAGACCCCTGGGGACAGGCTCCATTTTAGAGTCCCCAAAGGTACTGATTGGTGCTGACTGGCAGTCCAAAACCAAAATGACGGTGCAATACATAAGGTCCATGCTGCAAAGAAGGCAGGTTAGACAAACTACAATATCATTACTATTCTAAGGGATAATCAGCAAATAAGTACAACTTCTAACAGAGCTCCCTCTGCACTAACAGCGATGGCAGAACGGAGCGATTATCTGGTAGCCCGGGTGGGACTCGAGCATAGAAACACTCAGCCCCCCTCCCAGATTAATTATGACTGCAATCTAGGCAGCTCTTAAAGAGACATTACACGGAGGCTTTACAGGCACTCTCGGGCAATACATTTGAACTGCTAAAACGCAGGACACCAGCCTGACAGTGAGCATTTAGGCCAGCTCAAGGAAGACTTTTTGGGAACTTCCATTTGTGGGGGGGTTACATTAATAAAGAAACAGTTGTAATGAAAACTATAAACAACACTTAATGTTTCTAATTTGTTTACGTGTGTAAGGAGATTGTGATGATCAGGGAAACAACATTTAGTTAATCTGTTTTATCTTTTATTTTAAGATAGTTTTATTTTTAGGACCCAGTTGAAGGTTTTTACAGTGTAAAGGTAGCAGCCATGTTTGTGATGGAAGATCAGTTCTGGTTGCAGAGGGACTGACGGAAGATAGTTCTGGTTGTAGGAGGAACGATTTCCTTTGTGTAATGTGGTTTAGGACCAGGATGACTGTGTGTATATATATATATATATACAGATTTAACGTACAGTCAGCTGATGTCTCTTGGCCAATGAGATTTCTACATTCTTTCTTGCCATTTTATAAGCCTAAATAAAGTTTGATTGCACCAAGTGGTATATTGTCAGACCAAATGATATTTAAGTCACAGTCATTTATGTCTAGCCTTTGCCTTGTTAAGAACATCATTGTTTTTGTCTTTTTCTCATTCAGTACAGAAACATAGAATTTGACAGCAGATGAGGACCGCTTGGCCCACCCAGTCTGCCCATTTCCCTACCTATTGGATAAGCTGCAGATCCTAGTTAACCAACAGCCTACTTCCTCCTACCCCCCACTAGAATTGCCTTATGTCTGTCCCATGGATTCTTGAATTCCCCCACTGTTTTTGACCCAACAACCTCCTCAGGAAGGCCGTTCCATGCGTCCACCACCCTCTCTGTGAAAAAATACTTCCCCACGTTGCCCCCGAGCCATCCCCCCTCTATCTTCAAACTGTGCCCCCTTGTTCTTGCACATCTCTTTTTAGAAACATAGAAACATATAAGTTGACAGCAAATAAGGACCACAAAGCCCATCTAGTCTGCCCATATTTTTTTCTACCTTATGAATGTGCCATCGGCCTTTGCTCTGTCAATGGCCTATCTATTCATACTCATCTATATTGCTCCCTTATGCCGATCCCATGCCTGTTTGAGGCCCTGCACTGTATTCAAATCCACCACTTCCTGAGGTAGGCCATTCCATGCATCGACCACCCTTTCTGTGAAAAAGAACTTCCTCACATTACCCCTTAATCGGCCTCCATCTAATCTCATGCTGTGTCCTCTTGTCCTGCTATTTTTATTATATTGAAACATGTTAGACTATTTCACCTTGTTAATGCCCTTAAGGTGTTTGAATGTTTCGATCATATCACCTCTCTCCCTCCTTTGCTCTAGGGTATACATATTGAGCTCCGTTAATCTGTCCTCATATGTTTTCTGATGCAGTCCCTGCACCATTTTGTTTGCCCTTCTCTGGACTGCCTCAATTTAGTTAATGTCCTTGTGAAGGTGTGGCCTCCAGTACTGCATGCAGTACTCCAGATGGGACCTAACCAGTGTCTTGTAAAGAGGGATTATTACCTCTCTCTTCTGACTTGTGATACCCCTGCTAATACACCCCAACATCCCCTAGCCTTACCTACTGCTTTAGTGGTCTGTTTGGATGATTTCAGGCCATCTGTGATGATGATGCCCAAGTCTCTTTCTTCCCTTGTGACTGCCAGCAACTCCCCTCCCAGCCTATAGGTGGCTTTAGGGTTTCTCCTCCCTATGTACATGATCTTGCACTTCTTTATGTTAAACCACAGTTGCCACTCTTCCGACCATTTTGCTAGTTTATCCAGATCTCTTCTCATTCTGCCCGCCCCGTCTGGATCATCTACTCGGTTGCAGATCTTGGTGTCATCTGCAAACAGACAAACCTTACCCTCCAGTCCATCTGCAATGTCACTGATGAAGATACTGAAGAGGACTGGCCCCAGGACTGATCCCTGAAGTACCCCACTTGTGACTTGCATCTCTTCTGACTGTATACCGTTTACCACCACTCTCTGTTTTCTGCCCGTCAACCAGTTTGCCACCCAGTTGACCAACTTCTGACCCACCCGAGCCTACCCAGCTTATTAATCAATCTTCTATGTGCAACAGTATCAAAAGCTTTTCTGAAGTCAAGGTAGGCGACATCAACTGCTCCCCCTTGGTGCACCACTCTGGTTACCCAAAGAAATGTATGAGATTAGTTTGACAGGACCTTCCTTTTGTAAACCTATGCTATCTTGGATCCTGTGCTCCTATGGATTCCAGGTGTTGCACTATCCTTTCCTTAAGGAGTGCCTCCATAATCTTGCCCACTACTGAGGTAAGACTGACTGGTCTGTAGTTCCCTGCCTCCTCCCTGCTACCACTCTTGTGGAGTGGGATCACATGAGCCCTTCTCCAGTCTTCTGCGACCTCTCCTGTGCTCAGAGACTCACTAAATAGTTCTATTAATGGCTCTGTTAGTTCCACCCTTATCTCCTTTAGTACCCTGGGATGTATGCCATCAGGTCACATTGCCTTGTCCACCCTGAGCTTATCGAGCTCTTGTAGGACCCTTTCTTTTGTGAAGGGACTAGTGCACACCTTCCCCCCCCCCCCGTGTCCATGGTGCTGAGCTGTGGGCCCTGCCCTACCTTCTCTTCAGTAAATACTGAGCAGAAGTATCTATTTAGGATAGATGCTTTTACATGGTCCTCCTCCTCACATGCCCCCTTATCCCCTTTGATCTTAGCAATATCCACTCTGGACCTTCTCCTTTCACTAATATATCTATAGAAAGTTTTGTCACCTTCTTTTACTGTTTGTGCTAGTGTTTCCTCGGTTTGGGCCTTTGCTTGCCTAACTGCCTTCCCTGCTTCCCTTAGGAAAGTTTGGTATGCCTCCTTATCTTCATCCTGCTGTGTTCCCTTTTATTTCCTGAAGGCCGGCCTTTTGGCTCTGACCTTTTCTGCTACTGTTTTTGAGAACCAAAGTGGTTTCCTTCTTCTTTTGCACTTCCTCTTCTCTCTAACATAATGGGATGTTGCTTCAAGTATTGCATCCTTAATGCTTGCCCACTTTGCCTGTACCCTCTCACCTGTATTTCTTTTTGCCAGGGCTAGCTTAACTCTGTTGGCCATCTTATCAAAGTCAGCTCCTCTGAAGTCCCATATTTTTGCCTTGGAATGGGATGATTTAGTTGTAGTGGCCAAACTGAACCATACCATGTGATGGTCACTGGCCCCCAGGTGACCTTCTACCTGGAGATCTGAGATCCTTTCCCTGTTAGTCAGTACTAGATCTAGGATAGCCCTGTCTCTTGTGGGTTGTTGTACCAGTTGTTTGAGGCCCTCCCCTTGCAGGGAATTCACCATGTGTCTAGTTCTGGCAGATGTTCCTGTTGGTATTGACCAGTCTATATCTGGCATGTTGAAGTCTCCCATTGTCAGAACCTCCCCTTTAGCTGTCATGTTTTGTATATCTTCTAACAGTAATGTGTATATGTCCTCCCCCTGGTCTGGAGGCCTGTACACAACCCCAGTTCGTATGGCTGCCCCATTTCCTGTTTCCAGGGCGACCCACAGTTCTTCTGGCTCCTTATGTGTGTTCTGAATTTCTATAGCTTTGATATTTTGATTGACATAAAGGGCCACTCCACCCCCCTTTTTGCACCTCGGTCTCTTCTTAACAGTACATAGCCAGGTACTAAAGTCTCCCAAGTGTGGTTACTGGTAAACCATGTCTCGCTAATGGCTACTATGTCCAGTTTAGCCTCTGTCATTATTGCCTGCAGGTCTGGGATCTTGTTTCCCAGACTGTGAGCATTTGTGTACATGATTTTCCATTGGCCAGATTTTGGTGTGTTAGTTGTTGGGCGAGATCTGGTGTTACCCCTGTGCGTCATATTGTTTCTGAAAGATGCTACCCTCTTGGACTTTGTTGATTCCGTTGAGGTACTTGAAAGTTTCTATCACGTCCCCCCCTCTCCCTCCTTTCCTCGAGGGTATACATATTCAGCTTCTTTAATCTCTCTTCGTATGGTTTCTGGTGCAGACCTTGCACCATTTTAGTTGCCCTCCTCTGTACTGCCTCTATCCTGTCTATGGGGTCTCCAGAACTGCATGTGGTACTCCAGATGGGGTCTCACCAACTGTCTGTACAGAGGGATGACAACTTCCTGTTTTCTACTGGTGATGCCTCTCCCTATGCATCCCAGTAATCCTCAGCCCTCCTTACTGCCTTCTCACATTGCCTGCCTACCTTTAGGTAGTCTGATATGACTACCCCCAGGTCCCTTTCCATTTTTGTTGTTGTTAGTACCCCCCCCCCAATTTGTGTACTCTTCCCCTGGGTTTTTGTTTCCCAGGTGCATTACTTTACACTTCTTTGCACTGAATCTAAGCAGCCACACTTTTGACCATTACTCCAACCTTGCCAAGTCCCTTCTCATGCTTTCCACCGCCCCCCCAAATGTATCCATCCTGTTGCAGATCTTTGTGTCATCTGCAAAGAGGCATACTTTTCCTTCCAGCCCCTCTGCAATGTCACTTACAGTATAAAAACATTAAAGAGGACCAGCCCCAGTACTGAATCCTGTGATACTCTCACTAGTAATCCCCCTTTCTTTGGAGTGGACTCCGTTTACTATTACGCTCTGCGTTCTGTTGTCCAGCCAAAGTTTTACCCAGGCTACCATCCTGGGACTCACTCCCAGGCTGGCTAACTTGTTTATTAATCTTTTGTGTGGGACTGTGTCAAATGCCTTGCTAAAGTCTAGGTAGGCCATGTCCACAGCCCCTCCCTGGTCTTCTATTTTGATCTCCCAGTCAAAGAAATCTATTAGATTCGTCTGATATGACCATCCCGCTGTGAATCCATGCTGCCTTTGGTCCTGTGCCCCACTGGCTTCTAGGTACTCAACAATTCTTTCTTTCAGATATGATGCCATCATTTTCCCTACCACTGAGGTCAAACTAACAGGTTTATAGTTTCCTGCTTCTGCCTTGCTCCCACATTTGTGAAGGGGAATCACATCTACCTTTCTCCAGTCCTCAGGTACCACACCATCCTCCCATGATTTGTTAAAAAGGGTAGTCAGTGGTGTCACTAGTTCTCCCCTTAGTTATTTTAGAATTCTGGGTGAATCCCATCAGGCCCCATTGCCTTGTCCACCTTGAGTATTAGGAGTTCTTTCAGGACCCTTTCTTCTGTGACTGGACTGGTATTGTATATACGTTTGTATGCATATACGTTTTTTTCCTAGGAAACAATTTTGAAGACTATCATAGATGCCCTGCATGTGTTCCTCCATGTCTGCCCCTGTTTTATGGGCACAGTACAGTACTATATCATCCGTGTATATAATAGTTGATACTTCACTGCAGACAGCTGGCAAATCATTAATAAAAATTGAAAACAGGAGCGGACCTAGAACGGAATCCTGTGGGATGCCCATGCTTATCCCTAATGGCTTGGAACTAAACATACTGTGGTTATTTGTACCCTATTAGTCAGGTAGTCAACAAATCAATGAACCATACATTCACTGATTCCTTGAAGGCCTTCTTGGTCAGGTTGATGAAGACGGCTCCTCTAAACAAGCCATTATCAATGTTGTCTCAGATGTCTTCCATCAACCTGACCAAGGCTGTCGATGTACTGTGTCCTTTTCTAAATCTGTACTCATCAATAGTTAGCACACGGATGTCTTACAGGTATTACTGACCCATAACTACTTTCTCCAACAATTTAGAAAAGGCAGGCAAAACTGACATAGGCCTATAATTAGTCATGATACTTTTGTTCACCTGCTTTGAAAACGGGGGTCACTGCTGCACTCTTCCAACACGATGGAACAATGTTAGCACAGAATAATAAAGTAATCATGAAAGTCACAGGTCTAACAATATATCTTGCTTCTGCCTTTAATATTTTATAATAATAATAATCCCTACTCCTTTTCCTCCATGTATTTATTTCAAAAGTTTACCAATGTCCTTCTCTGTTTGTATAAAAAAAGTTACATTTTGGTATACTTGTGGGCATATTTGGAGAGTCCTCTTCAGGTGAGTCATCATTGAAAGTATATTCAGTGCCTTCTTATTCTACCTCTGAAGCCCCCCTCCTAACTAACCCTACCACACCCTGGACGGGACTTCATTGGAGGTCTGCACCACCTTCAGATACCTTGGGGTGGCTGGACCAGCACTTTGACTTTTCTGTACACACTAATGACATCCACAAAAAACTCCACCCCAGACTGGGTGCACTTTTCTGTAACTGTGGTTGCATTCTGCTGCCGGCCCACTGAGCAATTGTACAGAAAATGATTCTACCAATTTTTTGACTACGGAGATGTGGTCTACAGTGCCACCTCCAAGTCCATCCTGACCAGACTGGACTCCCTCTTCCATTCCTTCTGTCGTTTCGCCCTTGCCTGTCCTTACTTCACCCATCACTGTACCCTCTACCAGGCCATGAGACTACTCTCCCTTCAGGACCGCAGATCGTCTCACTGTGCATGCCTCGCTGCCAAGTTCTGGCATCAGTCCTTGCCCTCCTACCTCTCCACGGTCCTCTCTGCCTACTCCCCCCCAGCCTACAGGCTTAGGCAAAATGACTTGCATCTGCTACATACTCCCTATAGGGCCACCTCAACAGGCCAAGCAGCTTTCAGCTACCATATGCCCAAACTATGGAACTCACTCCCTCCAGACATACGGCCAACCTCTCCATCCCAGCACCTCAATAGCCTTCTCACAGCACATTTCTCATCCACCTGCTCATGCACATAATCTCATCCTCAGCTAGGCCAACTACCCCCCGACTTACTCTGTGCCACTCTTCATACCAACCTTTCACCAATCTTATGGTGTCAAGAGCTGTCTCATGTCTCACCTCCGTGCTAGCGCATCACTGTAAATGCTGAGCTATTTGCTTGTATAATATTACCTAATTTACACTGCCTTACTGTATTATTGTCACCATGTTTTTGCCATTTTTGTACTATTGTACCTTTATTGTTGTCCTCTTTGTTCTCATGTACTGTCTCCAGGACGCATCTGGAATTGAGTTGTACTCTGCTCAGCATGCCTTCCTGGTAAAACTCTTAAATAAATAACTGCAAACACAAGGTTGTATAGTAACGAAAGAAAAATAAAAGTCCAAAAACATTTAGGTATCCTCATAAGAATTATCATTGGAGCCCCTATCCTTCTCTTGTTCTGTGATGGCAGTATTTCTCTCTTGCTTCAGGTGTTCCAGCAGTCTTTTGGCACTGTTTGGTTTATTAAATGTATATTATTTTTTCCCAAATATGACATGCAGTTTCACAGATGGCAACAGTGCAAATGGAATCTATGTTTGACAGAGCTTTCTCTTAATGACATCAAAAGCCTTCTGGTGCATGTGGGTGAGATACGGCCAGTCATGAAAAAACAACATGCCCTGATTACCCACTAAGGTCTGTGTTCTCCAAACTGCATGAAACACCTTGCCCTTATCCCAAGCCAATAAGGAGACCAGCAGAGCACAAAGATATTCTGAGCGGGTCACCACCTACCTGAAGGTAATTTTATATACTCATTCCAATCTAGTGTCCTCAGTAAGGGCCAACTCTGATTTTAGTCAACACTCCTAATTCCAACAGCATTTTCGCCCTTGATTTCTTCCGGCAGATCCAGGATCCTTATGTTCTTGACCCACCACATATTTTCTGATGCTTCAAACCTCAGCCACAGCTGCCTATTTTCTTTTACTACTGCCTCATGCATGGCAAGCACCCGATAAGGCATTTCAGTTGCTTCAGAGGTGCTATCATCCATCTGCTGTTCAGCTGCAGTTAGAGGGCTGGTAACAGAGTCAATTTCCTTTTTGCCCATAGTCTGAATAGGTGTAAACAGCTGGACCACCATCTTTTGCAAAGCCTCCAGTGCTGCTCCTGTTCAATCTCCCACTACTCCAGCCCCCAAAGCTGAGGTCTGTGCTCCATCCTGTTGTGTGTTAGATGACTGTAAAATGTTTGAGGAAGCCACAGTGACAAAAATGGTAATACAATGCTCGTGGAGTACTGTACAATCCAAATATCACAAAAGCTGGCCTGTTCACTATAGTTTGAGGGATGAAAATGTGGTTAAATGTTGATTATGGAGGAGCTCTGTAGCTCTGTGAATGCTCAGCTAGACAGCTAGCTCCCCCCACCCACTGTGTCTTTTGTCACAAAATTCAAACCCAGTTAGACCCTCTAGTTGAGGGTCTCATAGACTCAACAGTCTCCAAGACCGGATATATTTCCCTTTCGAAAATAGCAGCGGGCAGATCTTGGACAGATACTTTGAGAAAATAAAATATTACCCAAAATGCTGTTGCCCACATTTACCTTTTGTGCTGTTTTCAAAAACAAAATCTGGAATTGTCCGTGTATCCCATTCACTTCATCAGGGGATTATGAAAAAATGTTTTGCTTCCACCTTGGAAACCATATTTGCAGGGATAATTAGTATCTTGCATAATGCCAACATGTGTTATAAACACTATTTTTTGGATCTGCTAAATTCTCAGATTTTGCAGATGTGAGGAAAGTCCATCAAATTGCATTGCACAAATCTGACCATCTTCTTTCAACTTCAGTTTCTGCTCCTTTGGTCCTACTTCAGCAGCAACCACACCTTTTTCTGCCTCTCTGGTCCAGTGTCCCACAGACCCCAGGGTGCATCACCACAACCAATTACCTCATTCCCCTCTCCCAGCTCAATCCCCAGGGGCTGGGTAATTCTCTGAGTCAGATGAACTTTAAGTTATAACAAACTAGGTACAATATCTGACTTTCCAACTATTTAAAAGTTTACAACTTCAACTGTGTAATGCAAACCTGCTCCAATCAAGCAGTCTCCCACTCCAAAGGTTTTCACTCACAAGATGAAGGATCACCTGCTACACCTCAACACTTTCTCATGTTTCTTGTAGCTATGTGCCTCTGTTAAGTAATAGATATTTCAGTCTCCAGTATATAACCTGCTGCACAACCCTCCACTCACGTTTGTCATTTACAATCTCCATGTTTTAATCTTTCACTTTGTGAAAATGCAGAACTTGTAACACTATGCCACTTTACTGTACCATATGCTGTATTCTACCTCCCATTATCTTAAGCTGCGTATTATGAACTGTGACATTATTCTGCTGTTGTATATTTAATGTGCTTACAGTACTGGTGTCGTGTCTGAAAAGGCACCTGGCGGCAGTGACCCTATCCAGTTCTTGCTATTTCAACTGCTGTACATGAGCACAAGAGGACGAATTCACCCGGCACTTGCACCAGTCCATACCTTTATTTAGTTACAATTTCTGACCAGGAGTGACATGCTGAGTTGCAAACAACTTGTTTCCAGGTATGTCCCAAGGGATAGGGCATAAAAAAATTGGCAGAAAAAATACAGAGTAGGCAGAAAAAATACAGACTAGGGAGAAGAAATACAGACGCTGGAAACAAATGTTAGTGCTATGGTATACAGTATTCAGAAATAAGAAAATGATGAATAAAACATTTAGAAATAATTGTACACCAGAAATGGCTGTGGCAGATTGCTTAGGGTAGTAAAATGTTTCAGTCAATAAACAAAAAAATAAAACCCCTTTACAACAGACTCAGCAGTAACAGTGAGAACTAATATTATTGAGTGAGTTAGGTAATGCTCTTTATCTTGGGCTATCTGTGGGGCTGGTGTGTCGCTTGCAGCTTGTGTAGAACTCGGCAGCCAGGCTGACAGCTGGGTCCTCACGGTCTGGGCATATTATGCTGGTGCTCTGGGAACTACACTGGTTGTCAGTGATGTGGCATATCAGCTTCAAGATATGTTTGTTAGTATATAAAACTCCACACAATTTGGGTCCGATCTACCTGAAAGTCCCCCTTGCCTGTTTACACTCTCATCTGCCAACTTCATTCCTCAGAGGTAGGTCTCCCGTTGGTTCCTTGCTCCTGACTTAAATCCTCAGGAAATAAAGCTTTTACTGTTCTCGCTCCTATGATGTGGAACTGATTTCCACCCTCTGTCTGAGGAGCCCCCTCTTTGGGAAATTTCAAAAGTTTACTTAAAACTCACTTTTTTAATCAGGCCTTTGGGGCCACTTAAGACTTAAGACTTAAGTTTTAAGCTGTTAGGGATATTGATTTAGTTCCAAATGTATTAAAACGCTGCTTATTATGTTTATTTATTGCTTTATAGTCTGTGGTTTTAAAATTTGCATTATGTTTTATGATTCTGTACGATGCCTAGAGCCTTGGATAAGTGCCTAACAAATACAGTTGCCTTGCTTTGTCACAAGTAGGCCTTGTCCGTTCATGCAAATGATTTCTAAGAACAGTGCCAGAAGAAGATCATTAAATTTGGTTAGAGATTATTCAAATAAAAAAAAAAAATAGAGTTTATTCCATGGATTAGGAATCCACCAAGAGAAGTCATTCCGACCAATGCCATAATGACATCTGGGTATAATAACAGAATGTAAATTAGTATTTCTTAACGAGTAGGAGGAGACTGAGGCAGGAGTAGGGAGAGAAAATACTGTAACTATTCAAGAAGGGTACTAGTAAAGTATTTAAAAATAAGCAAAGCACAATACGTAAGCAAGCCTTCTGTTATCCAAGGAGGCGTACACATGCTATGGTACATATCACATGGGGAATAAGGGCAGTACGGCTGAGAGCAAAATGGCAAACGGCACTAAAAAAGTGACCACGTCTGGCTAGTTAGGTTTCAGAGGCAGCAGCTCCATTTATTACACCATCACAGTAAGAAAAGAAACTGTCAAAATCATCTTGGATATGGGGTGCACCTCTCACCCAGCTGCCTCAGCACATTAGCACACAACAAGTGTAAAGCAGACTTGTTACAGTTAGGGCTGGTCCGCTGATGTGGATGGTGGAGGCGCTAGACACTTTACCTCTTGCCATGCCGACAACCCAGGTTCAAGAACAGACATGGGGCGCTCGGGGGCTGGCCAGGGGAAGGAGGATTGCGCATCCTTAGACAGCTCTCCCCTTTTGGGGAGTGAAGACAGCGCATGCCACTGCCTGACTACCACCTAGCAGAGGCTGGGTGGCACAGCATGTGGCCATGTCGCAGAGGGCAGGGCACAGGCATGTGGCATCTTCACACTGCATGCCCACCAAGCTCGGGATGGGGGCAGAAAACCAGAAAAACTAGGGGACTGTGCAAATGGGAAACCCTGCTCCCAGCTGCAGCCCATGCTGCTGCCCCAGGACCCTGCCGATCCAGACCGGGGAGACGGCCCTCCTTCTCTCTGCCCCACCACAGGGGAGGTGGGGGTAAGCTGTGGGGAAATGGCTAAGCTGGTGAGCCCTGGGGGGAGATGGTTGACAGTCAGGGAGGTGATCAGGGGATGAACAGCTCAGCCAGTACCCCAGACCTAAAAAAAAGCTCTGCAGAAAAAAACAGTGCCAAGTTTGGGGAGGTATTTTGAAAAAATGGAATCAATATGGACTGAAAAATCAAGATGCTGAACAAGCCAAATTCCAGGATTATCCCTATTCAGGAAGAGAACCATCTAATGTTCTTGGGGTGGGGGTGGGGTAGAGGGTAAACAGCCAGCTTTGATTTGGTGTCAAAAATACTTATTTGTTTAATATTACAGGAAAGACGATTTAAAGAGCTAGAACAACCAAAAATAGCAAAACAGGAAAATGTTACGAATTGTAAGCAGTAGTTGGATGAAACTGTTTATTTCTGAAGTATTTTTCTTTTTCTTTTTGTCCATTGGAAAGTTTTCTGTGTAACAGTATTTTGCTTGATGTGTGGAATAGCATTCTGCCTGGCAGCTGACATATCTAGTTCTGCTTCTCCCTATTTATCATCAGCACTGTGACCTCACTGACAGTGACATCACAGGTGCTTGACCTAGCAGCTACTGACTGGGTCTTCTTGAACAGCTGTGATGTCAATCAGTGAGGTCACAATACTGATGATGTAATGGGAGGAACAGAGTTAGACATGTATGTTGCTAGGCAGGGTGCTGTTTTACATATCACACCTACTAACATCAGGTAACAGATCTTCTAATTACTTAAAGTGAAAAGGTCAACAGATAAGAGTAAAAGGAGAAGAAAGCCACTTTGGTTTTCGGGGGGGGGGATGGCAGAAAAGGTAAGGGCTAAGAGGCTAGCCTTCAGGAAGTATAAGGAAACACAAAGAAATGAGGACAAGATAATATACCAGAAGTGACTGAGAGAGGCAGGAAAGGCAATGAGGAGTGCTAAAGTGCAAACGGAGGACAGAATAGCTCAGTCGGTTAAAAAAGAAGATAAGACATTTTTCAGGTACATTAGCGAGAGAAGGAAGGCAAATGGAGGAGTAGCAAAGCTTGGAGGGGCCAGCAGGAGATAGTGGAGGGAGACGGGGAAAAAAGCAGCGATCCTGAACGAATATTTTTGTTCAGTCTTCACTGTGGAAGGGAATGGGCAGGGTCCACAGCTGGACTTCAAAAGAGCTAAGGATAAGGAGGTAAACACCAGTCCATTCACAGAGGAGAGGGTCCTAGAAGAACTGGCGAAGCTAAAGGTGGAAAAAGCCATCGGTCCAGATGGCATACTGTACATCCCAGGGTCCTAAAGGAACTGAGGACTGAACTGGCAGCCCCTCTGACAGCCCTGCTCACTGAATTGTTAGACACTGGAGTGGTCCCAGAGGACTGGAGAAGGGCAAAAGTTGTCCCTCTTCACAAGAGTAGTAGTAAAGAAGAAGCGAGGAACTACAGTCCAGTTAGTCTACCCTCTGTAGTCGGAAAGATAATGTAGGCACTCCTTAAGGAAAGAATAGGGAACACCTGGAAGCCAATGGACTGGTGGATCCCAGGCAACATGGGCTCTCTGCAGGACGATCCTGTCAAACTAATCTGATAGATTTCTTTGACTAGGTGTCAAAGGCAGTAGATCGGGGGGGCGGGGGGTTAATATTGCCTACCTCGATTTCAGGAAAGCCTTTGATATGGTTCCACATAGGAGACTGGTTAACAAGCTAGGCAGTCTGGGGTTTGGACACAAGGTGGTGAACTGGATTGGAAACTGGTTAAGGGACAGAAAACAGAGGGTAGTGGTGAATGGAACCCAATCAGGTGAATGGGAGGTGACCAGTGAGGTTCCTCAGGGGTCAGTTCTGGGGCCAGTCCTCTTTAATGTCTTCATCAGTGACATTGCAGATGGGCTGGAGGGAAAGGTTTGCCTGTTTGCAGCTGACACCAAGATCTGCAACAGGGTGGATACTCCGGAGGGGGTGGAAAGGGTGAGAAAAGACCTGGAACTGCTGGAAAGATGGTCAGGGGCATGGCAGCTAAGGTTTAATGCAAAGAAGTGCAAAATCATGCATGTGGGAAGCAGGAACTCTGGGGCGAGCTACAGGTTGGGGAGGAACTGCTGACAGTAACTAAGGAGGAGAGGGACTTAGGGGTCATAATCACAGATGACTTGAAAGCCTCTAGGCAGACGGCAAAGGCAGTGGAAAAGGCCAGTGGGATGCTGGGGTGTACTGGAAGAGGAATCACAAGCCAAAGGAGGAGGTAATAGTTCCACTGTACAAGACCCTGGTGAGACCTCGCCTTGAATACGGTATACAGTTCTGGAGACCACACCCTCAAAAGGACATTGACAAAATATAGACGATGCAGAGGAGGGTGACCAAAATGGTGAAGGGATTACATCACAGGCCTTACGAGGAAAGAGGACCTCAATTTGTACATGCTGGAACAAAGAAGGGAGACAGGTGACATGATAGAAACATTCAAGTACCTCAAGGACATTAACAAGGTGGAAGGGGACAACATATTCCAGATTAATAGCAGTGCCAGGACAAGAGGACACGACATGAGACTGAGGGGTGGCCACATAAGGGGAAACGTCAGGAAGTTCTTTTTTATGAACAGGGTGGTAGGGTGCATGGAATAGCCTGCTCCAGGAGGTGGTGGCAGCCCATACAGTGGCAGGCTTCAAACATGCATGGGACAGAAACAAAGGAATATTAGAGACGGGAAGAAAAAGCTAAAGCCAATGATCAGATAGGGTCACTGGACACTTCGTTAGGCAGCTTAAACGGGCATCCTGGATGGGGCTTGCGGTCCTTCTCTGCTGACAGCATCTATGTATCTATGTAAAAAGTACCTCAGAATGGTAATGGCTGACTGCTTTTAAAAGCTAATATTAGTTTTAGTCAGTACACTAGCTGTTTAAGCTGAACCAGTTTTGAATGTTGTTAAAATTGGCTCAGCTTGAAGAGCACCAGTTCTGGTGCAATCCCCAAGCCCTCCACTGTTAGCTAACCTGATAAAGGCTTAAACAGTCCAATTTTTATAATTTTTATGCTCATCCTTTCTTTTAGGGATGAAATCGTATCTCCTAGTATAGAGGAGCTGTCCACCAGATCCCTTCCCCTTCCTGGTACCCTATAGGGAAAGCTCCATCCCTGTGCCGTCCTTGCACTCTGATATTTTGAGATGAAGGAGTGTGTAGAGCATGGGAGACGTTTACTGATTTCAATGGGCTTAGATTTTGAACTGTTTTATTTATATTTTATAGAAATTAATGGGTTTAAATCATCGCCGCTGCTCGACAACAAGTAGTCTTTGTTAATCGAGAGGTGGCATTAATTTAAACCACGTGACCCTGTAAAACAAAAATTAAATTAAAATCCACCCCTATTGAAATCAACAGAGGGCACCCTCACACTCTACAAACTCCTATGTCATATAACACCAGAGCATGGGGGTGGAGCTTTCACTACAGAGTACCAGGAAGGGGGAAGATATCTGGCAGCCAACTCCTCTATATGAGGATTTACGATTCCTTCCCCCAAAAAAAGCATGACCATAAAAATTCTATGAACTGGACTATTTAAGTCCTTATACGAACATGCCAGCAGAAGCAGACCTTGCGGTCTATTGAGTCTGCTTGATTGTGCAGCTAGCCCCTCATCTCGCAGCTGCACCACACACACCCTCCCTCCCTCATCATGACCCCCCCCCTTACCCTGTCCCACCCCCTCTTAATGCTACCCACAGAACAACAGGCCACTACCTCCTCGGGCAGAGTATTCCACCTAGCCACTACCCATTCCATGAAATAATGTCTCCTGATTTCCCCCCTGAATCTTCCCCCCTCCAGTCTTAGTTGGTGCCCTCTAGTATCCCTTCCCTTTCTGATCCAGAAAATTCCTTCTGTGTTAACCTTGTTTATTCCCTTGAGGTATTTAAAGGTTTCAGTCATATCCCCTCTGTCCCTCCTCTCCTCCAGGGAGAACGTGTTCAGCTGTCCTAATCTCTCCTCGTAGGACTTCCCCTCCAATCCTTGTATAATTTTTGTTGCTCTCCGTTGCACCCCCTCCAACAATTTTATATCCTTCAGGAACGGGCACCAGTACTGCACGCAGTATTCCAGGTACGGCCTGACCAGGGACCTGTACAGAGGAAGGATCACCTCCCTATTTCTGGAGGAGATTTCTCTCGCTATACACCCCAGCATCCTGTTAGCTTTCGCTGCCACTTTCCTGCACGGGGCAGAGTTGTTCATGCTGCCCAGTATGATCACCAACAGATCCTTTTCCTACTCGATGTTTTCGAGATGCACCCCTCCCAGTTGATGGCACCTCCCCTGGTTCCTAGCTCCAAAGTGCAGTACCTTGCACTTCTTGGCACTGAACCCCAACTGTCATGTTTCTGACCATTCCTGTAGTTTTGCCAGGTCCTCCTGAAACCCCTTCCACCCTTCAGCGCCATCCACCACAGCTCCCATCTTCATATCATCTGCAAAAAGACTGATCCTACTTCGTATCCCATATGAGATATCCACTATAAATATCCCAAACATCACTGGTCCCAGTACCGATTCCCATCGCACCCCACTTGTCACCTCCCTCGGTGTTGAGAGTTCCCCCACCACCACCACCCTCTGCTGCCTACCATCAAGCCAGTTGACAATCCATTTGATCATCTTTGTTCCCACCCCTATGTACTGCAGCTTCCCCCCCAGCCTCCCATATGGCACGGAATCAAATGCTTTGCTGAAGTCTAATCAGGATTAGCAGGTATGCTAACAGTGGGGACCTTGGGAATTGCACTGTTTGGGACAACTGTCCCTCTTTATATCAGCTTTCCTGATGCTAAAAAGAACAACAGTAACTATGGCTTTTCACGGCATGTGAACTGACCAAACTTCTAACATTTTTCAGTTGGCAACAACAATCCCTTAACTCAGTCCTACTAGCCATGATGGACTTCTGGAAGTGGATCAGGGATGGTATGACTATTTTGTCAGCTCATTTACAACCAAGAAACAACTTCCTCAAAAAATACTTTTCTGGTGGTTGTCGTGGTTGCAAGAGAGAAACAGGATGTAAATGAGTTTCCTGACAGTTAGTTCAGTGCTGGTTGAGCACTGTATGTATTATAGTGCAGAATGTAGGACAGTCCCCTCTCTCTAGGTGGGACAGAGGGCTTCCAAGTAGTAAATAACAGTTTAGAGGTATGCTGCTATGTGTGTTACATAGACACACCGGACAGAAACAAGTCACACACACCTCTCGCCCAGCTGCCTCAGCACATTAGCACAGCAGGGACAGAAACATGGCTGCTTCAGTTTCTATCTTCTACATGCATACCTGAACTGACAGCTGAAGTGAGTTGCTTATCCCTGTGCTACCCCCACCCTAGCCAGCCATCAAGGGAGGAATGGCCGCGAGAAGCAGAAGGGGGACAGCACAGCTGGCACACTTTTGTTAATGCTGTTCCCCCACAACTGTAGCCCAATACAGCTCACACACTGTACTGAGAGAGACCCAGTGACGGTCGGGGTGCCCAACTGACTTGGCCTGAAGAATGACTTAAGACTGAGAAGAACAGAGATATTCACATTCCATGATGGATAGGCAGCCTGTCCCTGACTCCATCCCAGCTCCAGATGTCCTGGAACCCCCAGGAAGAGGACTCTGTCTGTATAAGAAAAACAGAGAGTCCCCCCCCCAACTCAATCCAAGCAGATATGCTGCTCTATGGCGAGTCAGGTCCCTGAACCTCCTACTTGACCAAATCCTAAACCTTTCAACCACAGCTCTCCCAACCCATATATTAATGGCCACTGCCCCCACCCTGATTTTGGCTCACCTTTAAATGACAGATGTTGTGCCCAACTCAAAGTCCCAGAGCCAGACGTGCTACATCAGTGACCTGAAAGTACTTACTTGGCCTCTGATACATAGTGAGGTGTCCTCACATTCAAAAATTATAACACATGTGCATTGTGTTTTGCATTTCTGATGGTCCCTGATGTTCTGTTCCATGTGTCTGTGACAGTTTTTTTTAATTTTCCCTGCAAATTTTATGGTCCCTGGGGGTAGCTATTCAGGCTTCTTTTATTGCCTTTGACCTGCTGGAATTTTCCCGGAATGACGTGAGTTAGGCCTAAGTCCTTCAAAGGTGCATTGGCTTTATTTTCATCCAGTGACAGCACTTTACAAATAAAATTGCCACACATTCAGGATAACAACAGTTGGTGCTTAGAAAATTCTAACTTCAACCTGGGAGGGAGGGAGAGAAAACACTTTTTAAAGCAGTTACCTTTCACAAGTAGTTGCAGTTAGATGGTGTGACTAGATTATAACTAGGATTCTGGGCTCCTAGTTCCAATGCAAGTCTAATTCACATAATTCCCAGAGGCATTCTGAGAAATTTACAACAGACCAAAAGCAATAAAATAAGCCTGAATCGCTACCCCCATGGGTCATAGATCTTAGAGAAAAAAAAAAAAAAAACTTGCTACAGACACAGGTGACTGAATGCTAGGGATCACATAATTAAAAACTCAGTGCACAGCATGTGTTTTTATAATTTTTGCATGTAGTTTTCCTTTAAAAATAGTACACTAACAGGGTGAAGCAAGAAATTGAGTGAGCAGGACGTGTTTATTAGAGCTCAGCTACACAATATCCTTTAAACCTTCAAACTTAATTTTGTGTGTAAGCCCCTCCCTCCTTGGAGGGGCTTATGCTCCCATTAGGGACCCCTTCCACCCCCCTCTCGAGCTAGGGAATTTATTAGTGCTCTGGGGAAGGGTTAATCCCTGCTGGACACCTCAAGGTGGCAGCAGGGGGCAGGTTAGGGAAGGTATATAAAGAGTGGAGACAGGAAGTTTGAGGCCTTTTCCAGCCAAGGCACTAGGCCTGAGGATGGAGGGGGCAACTGGAGGAGCAGAGGAGTAGGGCAAGGAGAGAGCTCGATGGTCCGGGTTGAGCCTGTGGGGGAACCCCCCAAAGCATGCAGATGGGGACAGCCTCTGCAATGATGTGGCGTCAAGGAGCCAGGAGGGAAGCTCCGAAGGGAGGATGGCCAGCCAGGTACCTGCATCATCAGGATAAGGGAGGCTTAGGTTAGGAGAAGGCCAGGATAGGCAGGAGCCCATGAGATCCCATGTTAGGAGTGGTTTGGGCTGCCAGGGCTGTGGGGACAGTGGCAGATTTCCCACAGGGGAGGGGCCCGTGGCAGTGGTCCTATCCCGTACCCGGTGTGGCAGGCAGCCCAGATGCAGAGGGAGCCAGAGGGGCCTTTCACCCATATAGAGGGACATGCATGGCGAGGCAGGTCCTGGGGCGCTGGTATCTATGGGCCTGGTGGGTTGCAGGTCTTAGGACAGGCCTCGGGGGCAGTTCCTGGCTGGAGAGTATTTCAGGCCCAGGATGTGTCTGGCAGGGATGTGGGCCAGAGGCTGGGAGCATTCTCAAATGGTAAACTCAGAACTCGGTTAGAAGAGTGGGAGCCATTTGTGGAGGAGTGGGATGCTTGGAGGGCCTGAGTGGTGGCAGTTCTCAGGACCCTTTAGAGGCAGGGTGGCCTGGGAGATGTAGCTCGGGCACTGGAGCAGGCCCGGGTTAGAGGGCCACTGTACCAGTGGAAAGAGAGAGTGTTCATGACTGTGGGGACTGGTGCAGGAAGTGCCTGGAGCACAGGCAGGTTCAGAGTCCACGTGGGAGGAGAATGAACGGGTTACAGGGCCTGGGTCAGACAGAAAAAATCCTGGTACCCCTCGAGATTTGGGCCAAGGTCCAGGGGCCAGGTGGGGGAAGCAGCACGCTTCTCTGCACCGTATATAGAGCAGCTGACCAGTGCCAGTTCCAGACAGAAAGGGTAACCCAGAAAACAAAGGAAAAGGAAGAGTTTGGCTTACCAGCTCCAGTGAGCCAGGAACCTGCTGATTCTTCAAGTGAAGGATCCACTTGGGTAAACCATCCAAGATTCAGGGGGAAGATAACCTGCTTGTACCGCCTGTAAAACGTTTAGTCTGCTCGATAGGTCCAGAAAATGGGTGAAGTGTAAAAAGTTTGGATAGCCCCATGGAGCTGCTTTATTTATTTGAAGGATGGGACCCCTGTACTCCTGAAATCATTTGGAATGCAGGTGCTTAAATAAAGAAGCTGTTTAGGAAGAAACTTGGTAGTGATTTTTCCTTTATTTAAGTTGGGAAGGGGAAAATGAAATGGAAACCCTTGTGTCATGAGCTGTAATTCCAGAAGGAGTCCATCATGCTGCACCGGGATTGAGGGGCTCGGGAGCTCAAAAGAAACAGGAGGCTGTAGCTTGGAGGTCCTGCGTCTGGCAGCCAGTGGTCTGGGGGTGAATCCAGATCATGGAGGTAGAGATCGAGAGTGCACGGTGTCACGAAGGCATCGAGAGGTAGGACAGCTAATTTCCTGTCTTTATTGTCACTGGTGAACTAGCTTGGAGTGTTACGCATTGTGGTAACCCTTCTGTTGCCTTCCGGAACATCTGCGATGATAAATGATGCCCCTAGACAGAGGGGGCAGGGAGGGGTTACACGTGTTTAGTAGTGCATCTAGGAGAGGTAAAAGGATCTATACCAGTCACATCGGAAGATTTCCAATTCAAATTCAGCATAATGGAGTGTTCTAAAATTATGAAAACTGGAGAGGACCCCAGCTTCATTGTACCAGTGAGCTGACCACAAAGTTTTCCAAGGCAGTGCAATAGCAGAGTCTGTCTGTAGACAGGGATGAGCAGCCATCTCTGGAGACTGTACTGGCAGTGGTTCAAACTCTTGATAAAAAAAAAGGTGGATTCCCTAGATGTGACAGTCGACAAAATTAATGTCTGGGTTGGTGATATAGAAAGACACATGGACAAAGTTGAAGATGAAGATGCTTATAAAGCTTCCACATAGGCTGCAAAAAATGCAAAAGCTGCTTCAGCTGTTACAAAATTTGTAGAAGACAATCTGAAGTACTTTTTAGACACTTTTAGCAATGTGATGTGAGCCTCCAATATCAGAACTGCAGGACTCCCTGAAGGGTCAAAGGGTCTAATTTGATGACTTTTTTGTCTACCTGGCTAAAAGCTGAAATGAGCTGGGACAGGATGGCACCGATCATACAAACTGTTAAGGGCCTACAGAGTTTCACCACGGAAAAAAACTACTAACCCGGTTACAGGAGAAAAGCCCTTCTTGTGACAGTAACTGAGCATGCAAAAGACCTTATTCTAAAAACATAGTCTATCTTTTAGAACAAGGTCTTTTACATGCTCAGTTACAGTCACAAGAAGACATTTCTTTTTCTCCTGTAACCGGGTTAGTACGCTTAGTACGTGGTGGAACTCTGTAGGCCCCTCAACAGATTGTGTGATAGGTGCCAGCCCGTCCCAGCACATTTCAGCTTTTAGCCAGGTAGACAAAAAATATGGCCAGGGACCTTAATAACCCTTTTCCTTTCAGGGACAGCACATTCAAGCGTATCCAGATGTGAATTCTGCAATGTGCACAAGGCATATCAAACTTAATGCGGTATGCAGTCGGTTCAGCCAGTTGAGGGTGAGAAAAGTGCTTCTAATGCCATCAAAACCGAAAACTTATACTTATCTATCATGCTTTTCCTGGGGATCTGGTAGAAATTTCTGAAGCAACATTAAGGAACTATCAGGGAGAAATGTATCCCCTTCCCCACTATAGCTTCTAGTAGATGGGGTTATCTCACAAGACCCTGAAACTATCTCCAATGCCCTTAATACCTATTTCTATGACCTTAGCCATATCCTCCCCCCTAACTACTATGACCTAATCAGTACCAACCCCATTAACAATTATGCCACCCCCGACCAAACCCCTTTTCGACTACGTATCATCTCCTGCAAAGAGGCTAAACGCCATCTCAACAAAGCCCTGGTGAACTCACGCTATAGGAGTGATTCCCTGGACCTCAAACTCATTTGGCTCACACTGGATGTGACCGTCTCCCATCTCACCAAAATCCTTAACCTATCCTTATACCTCAGCCAATTCTCCACAACTTGGAAAAGAGCAGTTATCACCCCCATCCTGAAGGGTGGTGACCCCACATCCACTAGCAACTACAGGCCAATATCTATCCTGCCCCCCTCCATAGGCCCTTGAAAAATTGTGGCTGACCAGCTGACAGACTACCTGACCAAACACAGTCTGCTCTGTCGGGAACAACATGGTTTCCAGAGGGGGTCACAGCACCTTCCACCGCAATTGTCGAATTTACATCATAAATACACAAGGCAATTGAACAAGGCTCAGTGGTAGGGGTAGATCAGTAACATTCCACTAACGGTGACAAACTCCCTGGGCATGGCCCTAGAGCAGGTGCACTGCTTCAAATACCTGGGAGTCATGTTGGACACATCCCTCACCTACCACACGCACATACAACAAGTCTCCTCCTCTGTTAACTTCAGGCTCGGGATCCTGTATAGACATAGACACTACATTCCCCTGCAGGCAATGCACCTAGCAGTGTCTGCTTCCATACTACCCTTGGTGGACTACGGCATAGTAATCTATAGGTCTGCTGACCTTACTGCCCTTCGCAGCATCAACCTCACCCTAAATAAAGCCTGCCATCTGGTATCAAAGTGTGACAGGCTAACCCATACCTTTCACCTTTAAATATCTACTGGTTGGCTAAACTTCCAAGATAGGCTTAAATATCACACCTGCCTCCTTGCAAAAAAGATACTACACAAACAGGCACCTTTTGGCCTCCACCCCCTCATCCAAACAGTTACTCACAGGAGGGCACCAAGGCACTCTGCAATCATCCCCTTCCAAGTACCTCACTGTAGAACCTCCCTTGGCCAGCGGTCCTTCCGATATCGAGCCCCCTCATGGCTAAACAACCTAGTATCCAGTATCTCCCTTGCATCCAGTCTGGGCCAATTTAAAGCTGATCGCAAATCATTTCTCCATAACTCTTCAATCTGTGAATGTTCATAATGTAGTAATGCACTTAAACCCCCCCCCCCCAGGTTCCTCCTCCAGTGCAATGGGATAGCCCTCAGCACAGGGATTTCTTCTTTCTTCTCCCATGCTAGAGCTCACTCAAACTCACTGTAAATATTTTATGACTCTGGGCCTAGTATTATGACCCTCCAAAACTTATACTGTCTTATTAACATATTATTAACCTAGATCTCTTTAAGATCACTGCCGATGTAACTATGCTATGTTAACTGTGCTGAATATTTTGACGTGTATATTTAAGTGATGCTTGTATATTTTCTTTTTACTGACGTGGAGCCTTTGCAAAGGAGTCTAGGACTCAAAGGTTGTAATTCCGATTCTTTCAATAAATAAATAAAATAAAAGTCATAGACAGGAAGATGTTTAGTTTGTTCTTCTCTGATTCCAATAAATCCTGAGACAGCTCTCACTCCCCTCGTCTGGATTACCAGGACTAATCACTGAGAAATCAGCCTATGCCAGGCCCAGACAAGAGTACAGAAGTGAATATGGGAAGCCATGAAAATTAATTATTTTTGGCTGGATGTGGACAGTGTGTGACATGTAGTGTATTGCACTCTGCTGACTGCTGCCTGGCCCTGCCCTGGCTCCTCTGTGGACAGAAACAGTTTTGACTTCTGACCCAAGCTGCATGTGTCACTAGCGCCTGCTGAATATGGCTATACTGTATATACAACAGAAGTGGTGAATAAATCTGTGAAGATAAATTGGGGATATGCAATCGGCTGAATATAAATATGCAATTTATTCTTACGAGTGAGAAAGCAGGACCACAGCTCAATAGTGTGGAAGGCAGGAGTGAGCTATAAAAGTCCTGCCACCTCAAAAGTAAAATATGAGTTTCATTCTGTGGCATTTCTTTCTACACCTGTTGTATAAGTAAGCAATAACGCAACAGGCTGGGAAGTGCAGTAATTTATGGCATTAACACACACCCTGGAGTGTGTTATTGTACTTATAAAATGGTTTCAAGAGTAAAAAAAGCAGGAAAAAAGAAAGTAAAATTTGAGCTGCAGTGTAACTGAAATTATAACATGGGTAGGATAAAACGAGCAATGCAACTGGTGGAGTCACTCTGCATGCCCGTGGATTAAGTAAGCATTAATCCACAGTTCCATGGAGTGACTCTGGAGATGCTGCGCCAGGTGTTGTTATCTGCAGAGGAAAGGAAAGTGTGCTGGCAGCCATATAACAATCCAAGTGAGCGATCAGGAGTGCGGCATATGTCCTCTGCCTTGTGTGAATCTCGATATGTGTCTGGCAGCAGTTCTCCTGTGGTGTGGGGTTGGTGGCATGGAGGAAGAGGACCGCAAATTTCAATAGTACTGTCAGGGCAGCATGAGTGAGCTCAGTAACCAATACAGAGAAAGAGAGAGAGGAGCACGGGGACATGGACAGCAAGTTGCCGATAGACATCAATTGTAAGGCTGACACCACACTGTTGCCTCTGTTCTGTTGCTGTGTGTCCCTGTTAGCTGACATTACACTGTCACCTCTGTCCCCTGTGTTTTCAGAGCTGTGGGTGTGTTAACTTGCTTTTCTCTCCTGTATTTAGTTAAAGGTAGTGCAAGAGAGCGAGTCATTAGTTTTTTGCAGTTTTAGTGAGGGAGATGGTAGTTTATAAGAGAGAGACACAGCATGCTGCATGTAGAGAGAAAACAGAAATATTCATGCCTCTATATTTGTAATGTGCTGTAAAACATACATTGGAGTCATCCTGTAACTGTCCACGGCTGCTGGTAACGTGGTGTTGTGTCCTGTATTTAGTGGAGGGCAACTCAAGACAGTGACTCAGTATTTCAAGGCAGTTGCAGAGAGGGAGACGGCAGTTTATAGAGACCAACTTAAAGTGAAATTCAGGGCGACCAAGAGGGGGCACAGGAGCCAAGGGAAGGGACCACTGGGAGGAGGGTGACCAGGGCAGACTGGAAACTATCCAAGTCCGTGAAACATTTATTAAATGCTTCAGCAGCCAGGGTAGTAGGGTCACTAAGAGTTTTGCCAACAGCAAGGATGTCACCTGATGGAGGCCCAACTCTCCCCCTGAGGAGGTTATTAACAGGTGATCAGAACCTCTTAGTGTCATGTAGGTTGTCAGACTGCAGACTCCTGACGTATTTCACCTTGGCACTTTTGAGGCTGCCTTTAGGTGTTTCTAAGGGTGCGATACTGCTGCTAGTCCTGTGGCTGACCTGTGGCTCTATACCTGGCCCAGGCATGGTTTGTTTGCTTCACTAGTTAATGCAGGGCAGGGTTAAGCCACTTTGAACAAAGCCCTTTGACTCGCCTCTGAACTAGGGGTACATGATTGTTAACACAACACTCCTGAAATTATTCACGAAGAAGTCAAAAGCTGTAGTTATATTACTGCACCTACTCAGATTGTCCCAATGCACTGAGGCCAGGGAATTTAGGAAGGCATCACAAATTAGTTGGGAATAATCTCTTATCAAGATAATACGTTGGGGGGGGGGGTGATCTCACACAATGATTACCCCAAACACAGCAGGTCGGCAAGTGGTCACTAAGTGCATCAGCCAGAGTGCCAGAACCCTTGATCCTGTCACTCCTACTGACAAGTATCCAGTTCAGCAGAGAGTGATTGCCCAAGTTCACATTAGTGCGGGTAGGCTCAGCGATACTCTACATAAGCTGAGCCTTCGCTATGGCAGATTTAAACCTGCTTACATTATTTATTTATTTATTAAACAAAAGCAAAGAAGAACTGCGCTAAGTACTGGGTGCTCTGTGACAATAAAACAAAACTGCAGTAAATAGTCACGGCACTCCTCACCCCAAATAAAAGATAAGAAAGCATTCTTACCACAGCAGTCCTTGTTTGGTCCATCACACAGTAGACTGTTAGGCCACTGCTTGAGATCAGGCTGCCTGATCTCCAAGCCGTGGCCTGAATAGGCAATACACTGTTGGGGTGGACCCAGAAATAAAGGACTGCATATAGTTAAGTAACTGCTTCCTTATCTTTTATTCGGGGTGAGGAGTGCCGTGACTATTTGCTGCAATTATTTATTATTTATTTACTTAAAATTTTGGTACCTGGGAAAGGTACACTGAGCCAGGGCTCATTTCCAGGTGTGACCCTTGGGAAAGGGGAGTGGGATATACAAAGGCGGTACAAAGCAGTAACATCACAACAACTGAGCCAAAATAAGGCAAATCTATAAACAAGAATATCCACAGCACACATACATACAAAAAGGGAGTGGGGTATACAACAGTAGTACCGAGCAATATAACAGCACATCAACTGAACCAAAATGAGGCAAACCTAAACAAGAAGATCCAACACCAGTGATAAAAGTGAACAGGAATGCACAGGAACTCGGTTCCTGTACCTTTTTTGCAGCAGGACTGGAGTTCCTGTACTTCTTTCCACCGATACTGGAACTGAAATTCTAAAACCAGCAACATAATGACAGTTTCTGGCCCTGAGACCTGAAATTAGGGTTACCATAACAACATTTGACTTGTACAACAGTGCTATTTTGCTAGAAATACTTCAGTACTGCTAACTGAATCTACTAGTGTTGAAACAGACAGACGTGTCTTCACACAGCTATCCTTCAGATTGAAGATCTTCATTCTGCATTTCATATTCGCCAGTGCCTGAGTTCCTGTACTTCTTGTCTACCACTTACACCACTTCCAACACATACAATATGATTTCCATAAAGTGCAACTAAACAACCTGAAATGTCAATAGTGCAATAAGAATACAGAGTGCAGAGGAGGCATTAAGGAGGGGGGGGCGCAGAAACAGGGGGGAGAGGGAGTGGCAGACACTTTAGTTCGTGTTTTAGTGCAGACTCAGTCGGGGCAAGTCGGGTGGAGAGTGCGAGTTGGTTCCATAGAGCTGGCAGTCTGTAGGAGAAGGCATCTTTGCCCGTTTGGGAGTGCGGGAGTGGGATATGGAATGACCGACAGTCGCGCAATCTGAGGCCATAATTGGATGAGGGAGAAGAGGAGGGCTGATAGGTAACTAGGGAGGGAGGATGACCAGTACTTGCCAATGAACACAGCACAGTCAGCAAGGCATCAAGTAGCAAGGGAAGGTAGTCCGACGGCTGAATAGAGGAAGCAGTGATGAGTGTGGAAGGGGAGGTTCGAGGCAAGGTGACAGAAAGCATTGAAAAGGGGGGCTAGCATAGAGAGGGACGATTGCAGGGCCGCACTGTACACAACAGCTGTGTAGTCAAAGGTGGGGAGAATGAGCTTAGTGACTAGTTCTTTTTGGATTGCAGGACAGAAGCAGTCCTTGATTCTATAGAGGGTACCCAGTTTAGGTTGGAGTTTATCCTCTAACCAGTTCAGGTTAAAGTCCCCTCACACAATGACCTCTTCCTTTTGTAACTGTGCAATACAAGCAAGAAATTTGCCAAATGCTGGCCATGATAGAGAGGGTGGATTGTAGATGCAGCCAATTATAAGGGGGCTTGATGCCCCCAGGAGCATCTTTACGGACAGACTCTCACAAGAAGAGTGGTTAAGACAGGTCAAAGAGATTTCTCTTACACTAAAATGTGGCTTCATATACAATACATGAGCAACCCCCCCAACACACATTTTTCTTTCCACACGGTCCTTTCTGCATACAGTATACCCCGAGATGAGCGGTGTCAGCCAGGTTTCAGTAACTGCAAGGACATCAGGTCTGTAAGGTGTGCACCACGATTCCAGGTCTGGGAGTTTTTTTCTTAATACTCCCTATATTCATGTGGGCAACTGTTAACCCCTCTGGAGGTAGTCCACAGAGGATTGGAGTGGGTGAGTAAAGCGGTGCCTTGATTGGCTTCAACATCTCCTGCAACGAGAAGTAAAGATACCAGCAGGGCTGTGTGTGTCCAGTAGCTAACTAGGGGTATTTACTCCTGTAAGGCCATGACAAGTGGCATGAGACCATGTAAAGACAACCTCTGTGAAGTAAGCCAAAACTAGCCAGCAATTGTGGAGAGTAAGAGATTGAGGGCTCAGTATGAATAACACGGTGGTGCAGTGTAGTTTGAGACCATTCAGAGGGGTAATGGAAGGTGGCCATGAGGGTGTCCACACAGGACAAGAGGCACAGACACAGCAGGACTCCCACAGTTCCTTTATACCCTGTATTAGCCACAGGGGTTAGTTAGGTCAGGATGCAATATAGGTAACAGCTAGAGAGGCAACAGGAAGCTAAACCTATCAAGTAGGTAACCTAGGATTAACTTTAGGAGACACAAAGCTGTAAGCTGGATATACAATTATTTAACACAAGTATCACCAACCAGTATGGAGGGGCTCTTGGTACTTTGCAGGTAATGGGGGGATATGCCAGTTTAGAGCTACCAAATGTATGCTGCATCCAGGGTACGCAAGACTCACTGGAGTCACCCAAATAGGAAGATGTTTAAATTAAGTTACCTTGCTAGAGCATTAACCATTGCTGTACTGCGGACTGATATATCAGTCCAAAACTCCTATACGTTCTAATTCTGTTGGCAGACGGGTTAAAACACATAACTTACTAGTCTGTTTTCATTTTGTTGACCAGGTAAGGTACACTGGCGCCAAAGGAACCTTTAACAGGTACTAGTACCTCAAAGCAAGGAGAGAGAGCATGAGAGGGGCCTAGTGAGACCACAGGATAAAACCGAAGCTAAAGGAGCCACCCAGATAGGGAGTTTTAAGGAGACCCACAGGATTTGCTATAAAGACAACCACAGTATACATACAGTGGGGCATTATCATTGTGATTGTCAAATAAGCATTTCGAGTACCATCCGGGAGGCCACTGGACGAAGGCACAATGTTTCTATGTAGAGACTGATAATTTGGACAGCAGGTCACAAAAGTACTTACAGTTGCATTCTGACTCTGAACAGTCCAGGAAGGTTGTCCGGCCACCAGCAGCCTCCACGGCTAACTCACAGGCAGCCCCCCCATGTCCTCTGCAATGGTCATTTGAGGGAGGACCGCAGCACAGAGTGTACTATTTTGGGGCAGTCAGGAAATACCTATAGGCGACATTTGGTTGGTCTAGTTTGGAGGAGGTGTGGCTGAACAGGGCTCCAAATGGAGCATTTTTTTCTTTGTCCTGCGGCAGTCGGTGGGGGATGGGGCAGAACGTGGCTGGAGAGCCCCCTTATGATCCCTGCACAGTGATGGCTGGCTGGTGGCATCTGCTGTGTGGCTGGAGCTGAGGGGGTCTATATTTTCAAGCCCTGCAGAGAAGGGCTTCCTGGTCCCACCTCAGTCACCCTCCGCCTGGTCTGGTTCAGAGGAGGTGCAGATTAAAAGGATTCCATAAAGAGCAAAGTCTTCTTCCTTATCCTGCGGCAGTTCGTGTGTGTGGGGGGGGGGTTGTAAGGGGTAGGCTGTAGCTGGAGAGACCCCTCCTGACCCCAGCACTGTGATAGCTGGTTGGTGGCATCTGCTATGTGGCAGAAGCTGCAGGGGGTCTTTACTTTCAAGCCCTATGAAAAAGGGCTTCGTGGTAGCTTCCTCAGCTGCCCTCCGACTGGTCTGGTTTGGAGGTGGTGCGGCTGAAAAGGGCTCCAAACCAAGCAAGTCTTTTTCTTTGTCCCGTAGAATTTACCACCACTGCTATGCTACTGGACAAGCTGACAACTCAGACCTTCTGAAATTCCAGCCCCAGATCCCTTGGTTTACAGCTTGAAAGATAAATAACCCCCCAACCCGGATTTTGAACACTCATCCCCTGAATAATGCTAATTCAGACATTTGTGCTAGTCCTGTTATTGCAAAACCATGAAAATGTAGCAAGAAGCTCACTAACTACCATGGCTTACCTAAAATGGATTACTCATCGCTGAGAACTATTATTTTTTTTACAGTAATGCAGCAGAAGTAGTGGGAAAATTAGATTAGCATAGCCTTTTGCTTTCAGAGTAGGAACTCCACAAATCAATTTTATTGCAGCCCTTCACAACTTTGAATTATGTTACACTTGCTGTTACAAAAACCTCATTCATTGATCAATTTAAAGTACTTGTTTCACACATTTAACTAGATGAAAAATGTCTTGCCTGAAAAGCTGTAATTATACCTACTGTATGTCACAAATGCACTCCGCAGGTCAGGCCCTCTGCTCCTGCAGTGCCAACCTCAGAGTGCAATAGTGTGAACAGGTAACAGACAGGGAAACCCTCCTGTCTGCTTTGGGTCCGAATCACCTATTAGCCTCGAGTTCTGGAGGGATTCAAACTGTGAACCTTACGCTAGCACACCCAATTACAGGCTCAGAGATGTACCCTCTTCGGGACTGCAGTACAATCTTTCACCAGGGGCACCCAGCCAGGTCTCCAAAATGAACCCTTAAAACTCTATAAGAGACATAGGTAGTTCTTACCTTTTAAGTAAGCTCAGTAACACAATCAAGCTTTTTAACTGCTGTCAGACTTAACCCAGGTTCAGCATCCCATGCAAAAGGAAGACTGAGAAGACACAGGCAGTATAATAAAGAAAATGCTGTTTACTAGAAAAAAATCGTAAAGCAGGTGACATAAAATACAGAACAAATTATATCACAAATCTCAGTCTTACACAAAAAAAGGAAAGTTACAGAATACCATCTCAACCACAGACAATTAATTCTTCTCTGTCTGTTTCCTTTAAGTGCTGGTTAAGTTAGAGAACTGTCTTTTCAGAGTCCAAGCATCATATGTCACATATTTCCCAGATACTGGCTCATTTCAGCGGGCATCTCCCCTTCCCTTCTGTGAGGTCAGTTAGACCCTCCCTTAGAGTTCATTCTTTAAAAATCTACAAGGATGTATTTTTAAATAATGTGAACATCAGTAAAAAAACATTTCCCACATGACAACCTTTGATCAAGCATCTATCTCTGATCTGTCTGCTGATTTCCTGTTTTGCTAGAGATCTCATGATTTTATGGTTTTCTCACAAGTTTGCAACCAGATAAGGGTCTTCCTACAGGAATCATAACATTTTACGAGGTCTATATCCTGGCAGATGGTCCGAAAGTTCTAATTAAGACCAAAACAGGAAACCTTTAATCAGGTTTTTTCTGGTCTGTTTAATGATATCCTCACTGACACCTTAAAAGTAAAAGGCCAAGCTGCTAACTTGTGTAAGACTATAACATACACAGACCATTGATTTATAATACAAATATTATACAATAACCATAAGCAGAGGGCAGAGCGTCACACTGTACACTTAATGACAGTCGTTGCTAGTCATGATGTGTTTTTTTTTGCTCAAAGAAAAACTGCGCAATGTTCTGTAACCTTTTTTGCGTTTATTACCATAGCTGAATAATAGGTTGATGGTACACATACAGATATTGTTGGTTATATTTAATGAACATTTGCAGTTTATCCAAAGGATGGAACCTCTAAGTCACTTATCTGAATTTCAGATAGGTCGGCAGTGGCTGAGAGCCATTATAATCTCAGGACTGTACGGTGGCCTGTGGGTAGTGGTGGTTTTAGTCCAGTTCCTAGTGGACTATGGGTGCCCATATCACAGAACCACTTTCACAATTAGCAATAAATGGCAACCTTGCTGGCAGTGTCAGATGAGCCCAAGCACTGAGTGAGTGTGAAGTCCAGATTACACGCTCATGCAAAAAGTGATTCCTCCAGAGTAAAGTTAAGGCACAGTATTGGGGCCGTAGGTGTAGGAACCATAGGTCACCTCCACCATTTCTAGTACTCACATGGAAAGTTTCTTTCATGTCCTTAAAGGGGAACTGTCAGCAATAAGAGCCTCACAACCAAGTGTGAGGTTGATCCTAATTAGCCCTTTGTGTGCAAAACACTTTTTTTTCCTTACTGATTACTGCAGTGTAATAAATTTTATCTGGCTAATTTCATTGACTTGTAAGCTGACATTTCCTGTAACCAGAAATGCTAGACTCTCCTGCTGCTGACATCAGAGGAGAGCTGCAGCAGTGGGAGATTCAATAGCCTGCAGTGAATGTCAGGAGTTTTTTATAAGCTGTAAGTTTCTGTTTGCTGGCCTGCTGTTCTCCTGAGGCTAGGTGCAGTCACAGAGGACTGTACTAAGCCCCACGAGTGCTGAAGGACCAGCAAACACCTGATTTTACCTTACAAAATCTTTAATATGTATACTGCGGAGTATTGAAGGCTATTGAATCTCTCAACTCTGCAGCCCTTTTCTGATGTCAGCTGCAGGGGATGCTGGGATTTCTGGTTACAGAAAATGGCACCTTAGAAGTCAGCAAAATTAGCCTAATACATTCTACTGCTGCTATAAACAGTAAGTAAAAAAAAATGTTTTTGTACACAAAGTGCAAATTGGGATCAGCCTCATACTTGAGTGTGAGGCTCTTCTTGCTGACAGTTCCCCTTTAAGATTAAGACCACTTTAAACTACTTTTAGCTGTAAGCTCAGTTTCAAACCTCTGCTCCCCAATACTTTTTTCCAGCATCCCAACACCCCTGCCTGAGACAGTGTAGCAGCTTGCCCCTGCACTGGGGCAATGCCTGCTGTATCTATCATGTGGATAAACAGGTCTCCAGTGCAGCCAATCTGTCAGCTTTAACCTTAGCAACACAGAATCTGTTAACAGGAAGAGGCCTGTTGGCACACTGTGTCTGCCCATTCCCGCCTAACTAATGTTGAATGAGGCAACCCTACAGGTTCTTCACTCTCCCCTCCCCCTCCCATTCTGGTGTGGTCTTTATCAACCCTTGTATCTGTCCCACCTGTGTCTGACTGCTCCCAATGGTTTCGCACAGCGGCAGCTTTTTCCATCCCTCCATCACCCTATCTGTAGAAAAATACTTACTGGTATCTTGTTTAAACTACCCCCGCCTGAAGGGATTTGCCAATGGGTGTTTGTGTTCCACCAGAGCACTGTAACTCACTGTAGCAAACAGAAAAAGTGTATTCTGACTGACTTACCACTTAACTAAATTTGTGGTTCCTGCAGAAGTCTGTTTTATCAATATTTCTTCTGCATATACTGACATAATTTACCACAGGAGCCGGAGCCAGGGGGCCCATGGCTCCTTCACTTTTATGAAAGTCAGGATTTAAATAATTTTGTCCAGCTACTCCCCAGCAGCCTTAAACGATCCCACCACCATTCCTGCCATGCACCTACCTGTGGCCCTTTAAATTAACCACAAACGGCAGGCGAAAGGACTGGGTAAAAGGTCATGACTCAGACGTTCTCATCTCAGTCGAATCAAATTAGAGCCACAGAAGTTAGTGCTGCATTACAGCCTGCCGGGGATTGGATGGGTGGAAACTGCTAGCTGGAATGGAGCATAACGTCACCGTGTGTTACGGGAGAGACGCTCCCTCATCACTCTCCGGGTCTGGCTCTCTTCTCTGCTCTCTGCCTGCAGCCTGTTTTGCTTTTTAGTTTGTTTAAAAAAAAAAAAAAAAAAAAGTACGTTGCCCGTTTTGCAGACTACCATGCTGGGATGTGCTGTGAGAATGGGGGCAGCTGCAGCATGTACCCACAGCAATGGCCTTTGGCCGGAGTGCGCTTTGAACATCAGACTATCGAACGAGTCTGTATGTTGAACCTAGAAACAAAGGTGAGTCTGTCAGTCCAAGTCCAAAAAGTTTTATTTTTGTAGCCAGAGTGACATGATCTGATGATGTCTCTGGTCCATCACTGGAATTCACTTGGATTCTTACTGATCTGTGTAGAACGGAACAGCATTTATTTGTACAAAGCACCTTTAAGAGCTCATGTAATTAAAGGCATTTTACAAACCAGGGTGTTATATATTTGGAGTGCAATGCTTTCTGCAAACAAGTGTGGCAGCAATTGTGCTCTTAACAAAACGTTATCCATACCATAGCAATCAACGCTTCCATTAAAGCTCAATTTACTGATAGGGAGAATGCTGGTCAGAATGCTGGGGCAACTTCTTGGTCATTGTGATTACTGTCATCATGAGACTGTTTACTTGTTTCTAGACAACTAACAGAGGTGAGCAGAAAGGATCTTGGTTTAGCCTCTCTCTCTAACCATATGTTCTCTGGCAGATCAATGCAAACCATACTACTATACAGTGTTAGAACTTAGCATGAGCCCAAGAACTGGTACAGACCTTGAATCCAAAGCTTTCCAGACAAGAGGCAAGAGAATGTCACCTTTTAGAACACACTTATGCCATCACGATTAAAAATATCTGTTCAAAGTTCAAGAGAATGCTCTGAAAGGAGGTGAAGGAAACAGAATATATTCAAGTTCAACCTTTAAGATGTGATACATAGATACATAGACAGTGTCGGCAGATAAGGGCCTATGGCTCACCCAGTCTGCCCATTTGAGCTTGTAAGTTCAGTTTATGTTTTCCTAGAAGTCTGTTGCCCCTTACCCCTGACCTCCAGAATTCCTTTATGTCTATCCCATGCATTCTTAAATCCCGTGATTGTTTCAACCCCTACCACTTCCTCTGGCAGGGTGTTCCACTTGTCCACCACCCGTTCTGTGAAGAAATTCTTCCTTACGTTTCCTCTGAATCATCCTCCCTCCAACTTCATCCCATGCCCTCTAGTCCTGGAACATCTTTTTCGCTTAAAAATAGTGTATTCCTGCACCCTGTTCCTCCGTGTAAGATACTTGTATGTCTCTATCATATCCCCTCTCTCCCTCCTCTCCTCCAGGGAGTACATATTCAGTTCCTTCAACCTGTCCTCATAGGACTTGTGATGCAATCCATATACCATCTTAGTTGCCCTCCTCTGAACCTTCTCTACCACGTCTACGTCTTTATGTAGGAAAGGTCTCCAGAACTGTACACAGTACTCCAGGTGGGGCCTCGCTAGTGTCTTGTATAGTGGAATTATGACCTCCCTTTTCCTGCTGGTGATGCCCCTGCCTATGCATCCCAACATCCTATTTGCTTTACCTGCTGCCTTGTCACACTGTTTCCCTACCTTGAGGTCATCAGAGATGATAACCCCAAGATCCCTTTCCTGTTTGGTGCATGCTATATCCTCACCCCCCAACTGATATATTGTGCCAGGGTTTTTGTGCTCCATATGCATTATCTTGCACTTCTTTGCATTGAATTTCAACTGCCAAACCCCTGACCATTCTTAAAGTTTCTGCAGGTCCCTTCTCATTTTGTCTACACCCTCTGGTGTGTCTACTCTGTTACAGAACTTTGTGTCATCAGCGAACAGTGAAATTCTGCCTTCTAGGTCCTGCGCAATGTCACTGATGAAGATGTTGAATAGGACCAGTCCCAGCACTGATCCCTGTGGTACCCCACTGGTCACTCTTCCCTCTGTGGAGTGACAGCCATTTACCACTACCCACTGTGTCCTGCCACCCAGCCAGTTACCTACCCACCACACTACTGTCCTGCCCACACCCATATTCCCCAGTTTGTGTAATAGTCTTCTATGTGGCACAGTGTCAAAGGCCTTGATGAAGTCCAGAAAGGCCATGTCCACTGCCCTCCCCTGAACCACCTCCCTAGTCACCCAGTCAAAAAATTCAATGAGGTTGGTCTGACATGACCTCCCCCTGGTGAAACCATGCTGCCTTGGGTCCTGTAGTCCACTGACAACCAGATGTTCCACCAATCTCTCCTTCAGTAGTGCTTCCATGGTCTTCCCCACTACCCAGGTGAGGCTGACTTGTCTGTAGTTCCCCGCTTCCTCTTTGTTCCCACTTTTGTATAAGGGAACTACATCTGCTGCCCTCCAGTCTTTGGGTACCTCCTCTGTTTCCAGTGATCGGCTAAACAGGATAGCCAGAGGTTCGGCCACCACCTCTCTTAGTTCTTTAAGGACCCTGGGGTGCACCCCATCTGGCCCCATTGCATTATCATTTTAATCTGTGTCATTATTTTAAAAATGTACCAAGCACCTGGGTTTCCCATACCTGAAAATCCTTGAAGGATAATATTCTATTTAAATATAATATAATACAGAATTGCAGGTCTTAGGGTCAGGTCTCAAAAGACAAACTCAAATCAGTCAGGGGGCTCAAGTCAAGTGGCAGTGGTACTAACTTCGCTGGCTGCTGTACTGATCTACTCACTCATCTGACTCTTCTTACCAAATGTCAGTCTGACTTCACTGCACCCCAGTTTAAGCAGAAGCGTCATCCCCCTAATTATGCTGTGTGTAACCCTCCTCAGTTCTGTCCTTCATCACAATTGTGAACACAAGAATAGACACATTTTGAATACCCATTTTTCAAAATGGTCCCATGGAGGACTGTTATAGCAGGCTGATATTTCCAATAAAAACAGTATTTACTATAGGCAGCAGCTTAGTATGATAATTACAGTAAATGCACATTTATAGGATTAATATTTAAGGGAAAAGGTGCAGCAGCAGCATTGTGGGACTTGGACTAGGCAGTTGGAACACCAAGGATATGGGGACAGATGCAGTTGCAGGGAGTGTGGAGGTGGGCACACACATGATGTGTTTAAAGGTGTTGACGCTGCAGCTAGTAGCTTCTTTGGGACTGGAGGAGGTTATTCCAAGTAGTATGTACTGTGAAAGATTTTTATATAAAAGCTGGGGTCTGGGGATTACAATGGCCTAGCAGACGCCAGACCCCCAGCCTTTATAAAAAAATATTTCACAGTACATTACACTAAAGCCTATGTGGTGGGTTGTCGACAGCATTGGTCAGGCAGTTGCCCACCCCAGTTGCGGCTGCAGACTTTAAGGTCAGCCAGAGTTTCCCACACCCCTGACTCCAGGGGAAAAAAAATTCCATAGAGTCAAGGGTAGGGAATATGTGACAAAAATTTGTCTTACCTTGAATAAAAACCCCAAAACTTACCACAGAGCACCTAAAACCCCGGAGCTTCTGGGGCCTGGTGGCCCCCAAACCATCGACTTTAAAAAAAAATTTTCACGGCTACCCCCAAACCCTGGCCCCCACTTTTAGAAAGGCTCTGGTGCCCCTGTAATTTACATACACACTTATTTAACAGGATAATCTTTTATTAAATGAACTTTTCAAGTTACATCTAGCAGTCACAATATTAGGTCCTTCGGAGTGAAAGTTCACTATTCTATTATCAGTCAATTTTATGTCAAGTGGGTTAAACATTTCCCAGATAAGGTGAACAATCAGAACAACCAGAAAGAATCATTTTATTATTATTAAAAAACTACGTTAGGAGAAGAAACATAGCGCAGGTTTACAGCCCATTTCAGAGAGCAGACAAACAGCATGTACACTGGGACCTTCAGGGCTGTAATGGGTGCGCTGGCGTACAGTAGAAACTCATACCAGGCAGGCTCGCATGTATAATGGGGAAAGGTAACAGCACATGTGAATTCTGCTGTTTTAATTTTAAGTGGATACTAGAGTTGTGGGAGATTCAGAAATGCCAAAGTTGAGAACAATGTGAATAGTTCATGTTGGTTTGACCCTGTACATCATTAAGTTTGTTAGTCATCGGTGGGGGTAGCTGCCAATAGGAAAAGTCATGAAACACTCACAAAGGTACTGCACTGAATGCTGACACCTTCAAAGGGCAGGCTACCAGCAAGTCCAAAAGGATGCCCATACTGAACCTGAAGCAAGAAAGTGGTCATTCAGTAGCCAAATGCCTTTTCTTTGTTCTCATTGTGACTAGCAGTGCAAGTTACTACAGCCCACACAGAGCAGGATGCTTACAATTACTGTACATTATATACAGAATTAGCGAGAAAAGAAGACACTGGCCACAGAGTTCCTCCTTTATGCCAGCTCAGTGGACATGCCCTGTTACCCCTTTTTATTTAAAATACTTGTCCTGTCAGAGCTTTAAGATTGCATCAGCTGTTAATGACGTGTTCTGGGAGTCTCTTCTATGTGTCCTGCACATGGTCTGGGAGGTAGTCCTTCCTGACATTATCCTTGAATCTTCCTACTTTCAGTCACATCATGTATCCTCGTTGAACTTTCCTCCTTGTACACCCTGAAGGGCTGCATTTGGTCTGAGGGTGGTATCCCTTTCAGTTATCTGAAGACTGTACTTCAGTACTGATTCTCTGTTCCACAAGAAACAGCCCCAGTTCTGTTGGCCCACCTTCATAGCCCACTGTTTTCCAAAACTTCAACCACCTTGGTCTCCCTTCTCTGTACGTTTTCAGTCATGTCAAACATCTTTGCTTAGATCCGGGTTCCTGAAATGCACATTGTATTGAAGTTGGGGTCTGACTAGGATATTTGTATAGGGCACACAAGCCATAACTGTGTGCAATGTATTTTGAAATTCTGCAACACTATTTTTCAATATGTATTCTTGCTGTATGTCTTGTATGTAATTCAATGCTGTCTCTGGCACGGGTCGAGCAGGTAAATGGGCTATTTAGCTGAGTGTTTTTACCCAGTTAATAAGTAAATAAATACCTTAATTACATTAATAAAATAAATATTTACTGCTTCATTTTACATTTTTTCATGCCAGCTATTTTGTAGTTAGGGTCAGATATTTATAAAACAACAAAACGAGTAATATGAAACAGTACTGGAATATCTCTGAACAACCTGAGCAAGTTCCGATCGCCTCACTACACTGGGTTTTGAAGCATTATCACTGCAGTATCTGATGTTGCTGATGAATATCACTGAATTTTTACCCTGTAAGTTTATTTCTGATAAATTCTCCACCACAGAAAAAAATACATGTTTTTGTACTTTTTCTGCACTGTGCAGAAAAACAGCAAACTAACGTGACTAATAGAAGGACAACATCTCGCAAGCTGCTTACATCTCCTGGTTCTAAAACTGGAGGCAGTATAGCACAGTGGGTTAAGGCTCTGAGCTGCACATCTGGAGACCTGGGTTTGAATCCCACAGCCGCCTAGGTGCATACTGTGTGATCCTGAGTAAGTCGCTTAACTTCCTTGTGCTCCCAGGTCGCATCTGGAAACAAGCTTCGACTTAATGTGCTGCTCCTGGTTAAACAATGTTCCCTTCCCTAAAACTGTGCCATGTACATGCAGTGAACCCAAGTCAGGCAGCACAAGGGCAAAGTCAATTAGATCCACAACACAGCGAGTAGGCAGGATCAGGAACGAAGCAGGGCATCTGGCAGGCCAGGAACCTGGCATTCAGCACTTGTTGTCAATAAAGGACATGCCAGCAGACAACAAAAAAACACCCCTATTAAGGATGAGGTTCACAAGTACAACCTTAAAAACAGGCTGTGACCACTAGCAGGCAGCACTGTCTACTCAATTGGCTAGAACACAGGGTTGGGAACCAGGAGACCCTGGTTCAAAATCCACCAGAGTAACTCACTGTGTGACCCTAAGGCAAGTCATTTAAGCTCAAAGTGCTCCAGTATACCCAACTGTAAAAAGCTGGCCCCTATTGAAAACAAGATATTGCATCTCATACGGGCTATCCTAGGTAAAAAAATAAATAAATTGTAAGGAAAATCATAGCCGGTAGTGGCATAAGCTGGACTCAGTTACACAATTTTCTAAAAAGCAATGATGAGAAAGTTTTTCTTATTGATTTTTTATATAGAAGACTGAGTAGAGAGAGAGAGAAAGTATAGAAGCCCATCAAGTCTGTGAGTCTTCTCTGTTTCCTACCACTCACTTCTTTCTAATAACCCCCTTAAAGACATCTTATTGTGTTTTGAACCCAGCTATCATCTCATAATTGATTACATTGCTGGGCAGACTATTACGCCTGTCCCAACACTTGCTCTGTGAAAGATTATTTCCTAACGTCTTCTTTAAATTTCCCTGTTCCAGATTGACATTCCCCCCAGTGGATGAACTGTTCCTCAACTTGAACAACTCTTTGGAAGTTATCCTATGGTGCCCCTGTATGTTTTTGCATGTTTCTATCATATCCACCCTCTCCCTTCAGTCCTCCAGGGAATACATACTGAGACTTTGCAGCCTCTCCTCTTAGGACCCAATCTGCTGTCTCTGGATCATTTTCACTGCCCTTCACTGTATAGTTTTCAACCTTCCCCATCCTTACTCTGATGTGGGCTCCAGAATTTCACATGGTACACTACGTGTGGTGGAACCAGTGACCTGTACATTGGCAGCATTACCTCCCTGCCATGACTGGTGAAGCTATGCATGATGCACATCAACATCCTGTTTGCCTTTCAATGTGCTTTACTGCATTACAAAGAGGTTTTTAGGTTATTTCTTATTATCAACCCAGGTCTCTTCCTCATTTGAGTGCTTCAGAGTTACCCAGTTAATAAGTATTGATTAATTGCATTGATGCAATAATATGTACACAGAATTCTGCTACCTATGTGTGTTACTTTAGCTTTCTCTGGAATTGAACTTCAACTGTCAAATACTGGACCACTTCTCTAGCCTCTCTATACCCTTTGTTATGCTGCAGATTTCCTCTTTATTATCCCGCAGAATTTTCTGTCATCTGTAAACACTCACTTTCCTCTGTATCCAGACCCTACTGTCACTTATGTACATGTTAAAGAGTAGCAGGCCCCAGGAAAGACCCCATAAGCTCTCCACTAGTTAACTCCCTGACAGCCAAGAACTTTCTGTTTAGGATCCCTCTCTGAGTCTTCTCCATCAAACAATTCCGTATCCACCTAGTTAGTCCTCCCCCTCTTCCTAGGTCATCTACCTTCTTCACTAGTTTCCTACACACCACTGAATCAAAGGTCTTGCTGAAATCCAGGTACAGAATGCTGACTGGCCTCTATCAACCATTTCTGTCACCAAATTAAAAAAAAAATCAAGTTTATTTGTCAAGTCCTCCCTCTCATGAACTTATGCTGGTCCTGATCCACAAGCCTGTTCTGTTCTAGGAATTCAACTCTCCATTCTTTTCTAATCACCTCTAGCAGATTGCCTGCTATAGATATCAAGCTCACTGGGCTGTGATTTCCTGGAGTCTCCCTAGTTTCCACTGTACTTCACTCATTGTTAATGACATATTAAATAGGTCTGCCAAGGTTACTGCCAGGGACTGCCTTGTCTCTCTTCTCTGTCCTGCAGGGTCCTCAATAATGAAATCCCTGATAACCCTGTCTGGTCCTGGGGACTTGCTTAGCTTTAGGTCCTACAGACCCTTCAGTACTCTCTCTTCTGATATATATCTCATCTTTGATTTAAGGCTAACTGTGCTCTCAAATTTTATCCCACTGTATTGGTCCTGTTGCTTTCACTGAAAACACAGACCTAAAGTAGTAATTTAATATGCTTAGTTTTTTGTCATCCTTCTTCCATCTTTCATCAGCCTTTCTATGCTATCTCCTCTCTGTCTTTTCCCCTAATGTACCCAAGAAAGGTCTTATAATTTTTCTTGACCTCGTCCATTATCCTTAGTTCACTGTTTCTTACATACTTTTCCCTAATGGTCTCACTCTGTTCTCCTTTGCAGACCTTAAAAGCTCTCTTTATGTCCCAGACTGCATGCCTCACAGGTCTGGCTCGCTATACTGGCTTGCTATGCTTTTTTGCTTGACTAACACATTTAATGCACTCTTGGGCTGTACTGCCCTTGTATTAAACAGCTTAATCTGGTTCAAGGTCAGTTGGCATTCATCTGTATCCCCCTCTCCCAGGTCGTGCCTGAAAATAGGCAGGATTTGTCTAGTGCACTTACCTGGTCAACAAAAACTAAATAAATAAAAAATAAAAAAAATTGTTACCAGCTTTTTTTCTGCTCCTTCTAACTTGTTGCTGTTCTGCAGCTGATCATTGATAAAATCAATCCTTTTTCCAAAGTCAGTGTTCCTAAAATCAGGGACCCTAGTTCTGGAATTCAGTCACTGCTGAATCCAGTGCAGTGCTAAACTTTACAGTGTTGTAGTTGCTCTGGTCTATAGCATAGGCAATCATGGCATCCCTGATAATGTCCTGGCAGGATATTACTAGGTCCAGTTGTTTCCTCCCTGGTTACCTACCTCACCCATTTGATGAGAGCCCTGTCCTGCATAACCTCTACAAGCTTCTGGCCTTTTTAGCTCCTTGTCTCTGGCATGTTCTAGTCTATATCTGGAAGGTTAAAATCTCAGGGTTCTTTCCTGACTAGCTGCCTTCCAAAGTTATCCTTCTAGCTCCCCGCCTATATCAGCCATCTAGCGAGACAGGCTACAGACTATGACTATCCTATGCCGAAGCCATAGCAACTCTTGAGACCCTTACGGATTCCCTAACATATGCTGCCACTCCCCTCAGCATTCTCTTAGCCTTTCTAAAAAGGACACAGCTGGGATATTTACATCCTCGCTACAGTTCCGGTTAGCCTGCGTTTCCATTACTGCTACTATGTCTAACTGTGCTACAGTCATTACAGCATGCTGTCCATCTGTTTTTTTTCTTAAACTCCTAGCGTTTATGTGCATCACTCTATGCTAGCCCTTCCTTCCCCCTCTAGTTTTCCTTTTCTTGGTGACAGTTGAATGCCCATTACTCCTTCAGCTTTTCCTCTGTGCCTCCCCCTTCTTCCCTAGTTCTACGTGTTCTGGGGAAGACCCATCTCATACATCAGCCATACAAACATTTTTGTAGTGATTTTATAAGTTTTGACAGTCCAACTGAGTCCCTACTCTTCTGAAACAATCCACTTTTCTCAACTCATAAATGTGTGAGTGACAGAAATAGTGAAAAAATACAGCCAGAACTAAAGAGATAACTTTGGGTTGTGTACCATGAACCTTTGATGATGCTCAGTTGATGGTGAGGTCAATTCTCAGGGACACAAAGCAGTTCAAGGGGTCAAGAGAATCAAATGTAAATGTAATAACTCTTCAGGATTGCTAGACCAGAAGTGATCATTATGTCAGTTCTGGTTTCAGAGGCATAAAGGCCGATATCAGAGAGGGCTCAGCTGACAAAAGCTATTATATAGGTAGCTGGAAACTCTCACTATCCTGCAACCCTAAACGTTTGTGTGTGTCTAGTCTAAAAATCTCTCTCTCTCTCTTTTCTCTCAAATCTCCCCCCCCCCAAAAAATGAAAAACTCAGAAAATAGCCCCCCCCTTGATTTGTACTGAAGGTCAGAGGGGCAGCTTACCTGGGCTGTCTGGGAGTTGAAATATATCGACCAGTTACAGCCCTTATAAGGGCTACCCAGCAGAGTAAGGGCAGGAAAGTCCATTGTATTGATCTCACAAGGGACCTTTTAGGCTTATCAGCCACTAGTTATTTTAAAATAATAACTCTGCAGGATCGCTGGACAGGAAGTCAATTATTATATCACTTATATCAATTATTAAATCTTCCGGTTTCAGAGGCATAAAGGCAGATGCCAGTGTGAGGGGGAGGCCATAATGCTCTGTTTCTCTAGATTTAAGCAGGTATAATCAAGTAAGTTCTATTCGTTTGATTAAACAGAGTAAATTACAGAGCATGGAGGCTATTATTGAGCAGTTTGTAGGGGGAGAGGACAGATTTGAATATGGAGACTGTAAGCTGTTAACAAGAAGGGAAGATGCAATACGAACCAATGGAAATGATTTTTTAAGTATACACTGTAGCAAAGGCAACATGCTCAAAGAGGAGCTGACTACCCTGTACACAGAATTTGAAAGAAAGCTGGAGGATTTTGTAGAAAGAATTTCGAGGGGAGTAAAACTACTGGAACATAAGACCCAGTTCAGAACTGAGCAGGGACCTACACAACACAAGAAAAGAAACCAATGAGAGTAGCAGGAACAGGAGGAGTTTGAGGATGAGTGGACTGTTGTCCAACCTAGAAGAGGGGCCTAGCAGGGGAGCAGCAAAGGAAGGCTGGAAGCAACAGTAAACAATGAAATCCCTTGTTCTAATACATACACAGTTTTGGCACAACAAGAAAGTGAAAACCCTGTTACAACAACAAGAGGAAACGTGGTTGTCACTGAAGACTCAATGATAAGGCACACAGATTGGATGTTGTGTAAAGGAGAGAAAAGTAAGAGAATGGTCACTTACCTACCAGGAGCGAGTATAAAGGACATCAATGAATATATGGATAAAATATTTAAAGCACCAGAGGAAAAAACACAAATACACTGATACATGTGTGGGTAAATGATCCAGGGAGGAGCAGTGACATCAAAATGAAGCAGGGGTACATAACATTGGGGGAAAAGATAAAGACATTAGGCTACACATCCATAATTTCAAAAATACTCCTGGTGCCAGAGCTTCAAAGAAAAAACAACATGATATCATAAAAATGAATGCATGGTGAGATGACAGGGCATGCAGGGAGTATTTTATTTTATTAAAACATTTCTTAACAAAAATCAGCTATACGCAAAGGACAGGCTACACTTTAATTTGAATGGAGCTGCAGATATAATGTAGCAAGAGAGAAAAATTTAAACAAGTGAAAGGGGGTGAGAGGAAGATTGGTAAAGAAATGCAAAGATTAACAAACAGCGATAATAAAACTGACAACAAACGTAAGTTATTTTCAATAAGCGCAAGAAATCTGGTGAATAAAACAGATCAATTTAAAATACTCGTAGCTGAAGAAAAATCTGATGTTGCAGCTGTCACAGATATATGGTGAGGCCAGGAAGATAATTGGGATAAAAATATATGGGATAAAAATACTGAGAGATACTAGTTGATATACAAAGGATTATCTAAAAATAAAAAAATCTTGACAACAGCAAAAAGGATGAAAACAGAATCAGTCTGGATTTTGATAACTAACATTAAACCACATAATCTGACAGTGGGTAACTGCTATAGTCTGCCTAATATTAACAGAGATCTATTTAATTCCTATTTTAATGAAATAAAATCACGTACTGAAAGGGATGAGACAATAGTACTTGGGGATTTTAATCTGCTGGAGATAGACTGGGCTTGACAGGAAGCTGCCAGGATAGAAGTGAATGTATTCCTGGATGCAGTAAAAAAATAGCTTGAATCAATGAATACAAGCACCAACAAGAGGTTCTGATATTTTAGATTTAGTACTGATTATTACCTCATATAAACTGAATCATACAATAAGGGAACCATTATGCACACATGATCATACCATGAAAGGCCCACACATTGATATATATGGTACATACCTTGTACTAAAGGGAAGGCAGCTGTATATAACTACAATGTAGGTAACATTAAAGTAATGAGACATAAAATAAATCAGTGGGACTGGAGAGCAGATATGGAAACTAAAATAGCTTCAGAATGCTGGAAAATATTTCATAACAGATTAATACAGATGAAAAACAAACATATACCATGTAAACAGATATGCACCAAAACAGGAAACACACGGTCATGGTTCAAAAAAAAATTAACAAATATGATGATGAGAAAAAAAAAGTTCTTACAAACTATCAAACTTGTATCCATGTCAAGGGAAAAGCTCAGAATTAAGTTATCACACAAGAGTATTTAACCAGAAGATTAGAAGGTCCAAAAGAAATTATGAAATCAAACTAGCAGATAATAAACAGAACATAAAAGCATTCTATGGTTACATAAATTCAAGAAAATATGGGTGGGTCTAATGTAGGGACATTAGTGGTGGACAATAAGCTAATCTCAAAAGATAATGCAGTGAATTAATTAAACAGATACTTTTGTTCAATATTGTATTTTAAAAAGGTGGGAATATAATGGAAATACTAGAGAGTACTGACACAGTAAAATAAATTTCAACAAATGAAGTTTTACAACTAAAAGCTCTACAGACAGACAAGGCAGCAGGGCCGGATGGGCTGACACCTAGAATGCTGAAGGAACTGGCAAGTGAAAGAGCTGAAATTGTAACATATATTTAATAGGGGTCTACGTCAATTCGCTCCAGACAATTCATTCCGTGACAACTCGCTCCTGACGATCGGTTCCCCAGTCAATTCGCTCCCACTAATCCCGCTCCGCTGCAATTTGCTCCCACTCACTCATTGCCAGAAAGTATGCAGTTTACAAATTACAAGTCCTGCTCATAAAGGACCAGTCCGACAACCCGCTTCCGATCCCTCCCCGTACATTACAGTGCTTTTTCACCCACGCACTTGAAGTTGTAGCATGATAACATTTTCTCTCTTCCTCCTGTCACACGCAAGCCACCGCTGCTCCACACATGCAATATTTTGCATTACTTTCTAGCCCCCCCTCAGCTGCTGTGTCTAAGGGACTTGCAGACCAAAGCTACTGCTTAATTCATTGATGGGATGGCTACCAGGCAAGCAGATGTGTAACCCAAACTGCCCACAGACCCTTCTTCCCCAAAATGCACCATTTCTTTGCCCTCCAGACACCTCTATGTACTTCGCCACAGTCCACAGAATTAGCCCTCTGATGCTGCTGTCCTCTATAAATAAATCAGTCATCAATCACAAACAAGACACCCACCCCACATGAAACCTCTGCCAAATTCACTGCAATTCAATAATGACACCAGAGAGTCTGTCATTTTCTTTTACTTCATTTTCAAGATCAGGAGAGGACTCTATGGGTAGCCTGGTCAGTCAAAGACATCCGGCATCTCAGGGTGCAATTCAGTGGGAGCACGTCAATTGCATTTGAGCTGACTTGTTTTGTCATTTTCTTTCACTTCATTTTCACGATCAGGAGAGTATTTTACTGACAGCCTGGTCGTTAGTGGGGATCTAATGTAAATGCTGCTTCTGTCTACTATGCAATGAGTGGGAGCAAAAGACGCAGAGCAAAAGGTGGTAGGGAGTGAAAATGACAGGAGCATACTATTGGGAGCAGATTTTCGGGGCACGAATTGTTGGGAGCAACTTGATGCGTTCCCATTTAATATGTTGTTGAAACACAATGATGCACCTGAGAATTGGGAAGTGGCAGAGATAGTGCCACTTTTTAAGAAAAGTGATAACTTACAAAAAATTACAACCCAATCAGTCTAACCTCTGTTTCTGGAAAACTTATGGAAAAATGCATAAATGCTATATTAGGAAAAGACTGTAAGGAAAATGGAATTAAAGATAATCTACAGCATGGGTTTAGATCAGGAAGATCATGCGTGACAAACCTAACATTTTATGAGAAGTTTAGTAAAGAATTGGATGGGGCAAATGCTATGTATGTGATAGTTCCAGATTTTAGCAAGGTTTTCAATATAGTGCCACGTGAAAAACTTATTAAAAAGATGGCTTCATCTGGGACTAAATAAAACACTTGTAAAGTGGATATCCAAACTGTTAGAAGATCGCAGTTAGAAGATGAAGGTTAAAGGAAACCTATTAGAAGAGGGGAGAGTGAGTGAGGTGATGCAGAGCTCTGCATTGGGACCTGTACTATTTGTAATTTTTATCAGAGAACTGTGAAAAATATCAGTAATACCTACAATAAATTTGTAGATGACACAAAACTCAGTGGTAGAATGAACACAGTAGCAGAGCCAACATCATTACAGCAGGATTTAACCAAGATGGCAGATTGGACAAATTAGTGGAGTGCGTCATTTAACAGTGATGCATGCAAAGTTATGCATCTAGGAAAGAACAATAAGAATAATAAGCATTACTTAATTAGAGTTAAATTAAAAACCACAGAATGCGAGAAAGATCTTGGAATACAGTACATATAACTAAAGATCTCTAAAGTAAGAACAAGTTAATGCAATATTTGGAAAAATGAATAATTTATTGAATACAATATGGAGACACTTCAGTCACATGTCAGAAAATGTTTTACTACCACTATATAGGTCATATGTAATACCATTAATTGATTATGGGTCACAGGCTTGGGGTAGATTAACAATTGGTGAAAACATACAATTAGAAAGGATGCAACATATGGCAACAAAAATGGTGAGAGGTCCGGAAGACAAAATATACTGAGGTTCATACCAAAATGTGTATGGAGCGAGTAGGCATAGCTAATTTTTGCTCCGGTGTATAGAGTACACTCCGCTTATACCACTCACAGATACTGTGGGCAATCACTTATTGCGGGCATTATCTCATAACCAAATGCCATTTGCTATCTGTACAATGCATATAACCGCCACCTACAATGATCTATGCCCGCCTTGTACATCGGGCAATTGAGCGCACTAGATGTAGCGCTTACGTAAGCACAATCTTAATTATTCTTGCTGTCGCATATAAATTAAAAGCTCCATTTACCTTCACAGTGTTGCTCTTCCTTTGTTCTGCCATTGGATATCTCAGGGCAGGTCGCACAGGTCTTCCCCCAGCTCAACTCATGGCACCAAATAGAAAAGCTCAGTCGCTCGCTGAGAAAGTTTAGCTCCAAAAAAAAAAAAATAGATCAGCTACCGAAGCTGAGCCAGTGGGACACTGCGCTTCAACTGAATGTGCCAAAATCCACTGTTGCAGACTTGCAGAAACAAAAAGATCAACTTCTGCAGGACTCCGAGGTTGAAGAGGTGTTGCTGAGGTGGTTCCAAAACGCCGGGGGTAGAGATGTCCTCTGCTTGCAGAAAAAGCAAAGCAACTTGCAGCAGCCCTTGGTAGACCTGACTTCAATCCTTCTGAGGGCTGGCTGCAGAGATGGAAAAAGCAGAACAATATCGGTTTCCGATGGGCACATGGCAGAAGGGTAATGCAGACACTGAAAGTGCTGAGCAGTGGGTGACACAAGTTTTGCCTGGTCTCCTCGTTGGCTATGCACCTGGCAACATCTTTAATTGCGATGAGACCGGCGTGTTCTTTCAGTGCATAGGGTACAGGACTTTGGCATTCAAAACCGAGACTCTCCTGGGGCACAAAAAGGCTAAAGAGAGAATTTCAGTGCTTGCCTGCTGCAACATGGACAGCAGCGAGAAATCTGACCTTCTCATTGTTGGCAAATCTGCTAATCCTAGATATTTCAGAGGCATAAAGTGGGTAAAAGCATGGGACCAAAAGCTAAGAGGTCACCAAATCACATTCATCCTCCATAATTTCTCAGGACATCACTCGATTACAGGACTAAGGAACATCACATTGATTTTTCTCCCCCCAATACCACCTGTATAATCCAGCCTCTGGACATGGGGATAATTTACACTATGAAACAGCACTATGTTCATGCCATGCACCAGCGAGTGCTGGACGCACTGGATTCTGATGTTGACATCACGGCATCACTATGCACAAAAAAAATCTCTGTGCTCGATGCCATCCGAATGCTCAAAGTGACCTGGGATTCTGTATCAGACACAACTATCCAGCGATGTTTCAGAAAAGCTGGCATTCTTACCCCAGATCAAGAAGACCCTCAGGAAGGAACATCTAGTGGTGAAATAAATCAAGGTTATCAGGACAAGCCAGAAGAAGAGCCTAATGTTCCGACAGGACTGACTGTGCTTGAATTTGATGAACTCTGTCACCTTGGTGACAAAGAAGCTCCACCACCACTGGATGATATTGATCAGGTGGTCGAGGGCATGAGTGGTCAGGAAACAGAGGAGACTGACAACGACGAGGAAGAAAACTGCAGTGCCAATTAAGAGGAGGAGAAGTGAGTTTCAACTGAAGACATGCAGGATGCATTGCTTACACTGGGACATGCGATGGAGCAGCATCCAACAGTGACTCCAAACTGGGCAGCCCTTTCAGTGGCAGAAAATGCTTGGGAACCATATTGTAAAAAACAAGCTGTGCAGGTTAAAAAACACAGTTCACACAGCAAAAGTAACAAAAACAGACTAAAATACTGTACTGTGCTGCATTCTCTTGTTGTGTTCATGCTACTGTACTGTTTGTGGTTTTGGTATGGGTGTTGCACTGCAAAGGAAAATTATAAAAAAAAAATTATTTACTAACTGACAAATGTTGCCGGCGTCTTTCATTTGACCACCAAACATTATACCGACCTCTGTGTATAATGGGCAGAATAGCAATTAACGAATGTGCCCGATATAGGCGGTGCACACTGTTTTAATCCCTAAAATAACATTATTTAACTCCAGATGCAATGGGCAGGATTCACAAAGTGGTTTGGGACTAAGTCCCACACTGCAACCGCAGTGGCGCTCCAAACTTGCTGCAGCTGCGGAGCACCCAATTCACAGCTGCAGCAGTTGCAGAGGGTGCTACGGCAGATCCCACTGTCCATAGCAGCCTTCCGCAGCTGCGGTGCTGTCCCTGGCAACAGCACCCGACTGCTGCCATAATCCGTGAAGCCGGTTGTAATCCAGCTCCACCTTTGTGAATACCCACAGCTGTGGGTAACCTGTGGATTCGCAGGTGGCAACCCTCTTGCACCGAGGTTTTCCCACAGCTGCGAGACCTTCCCCGTGGTTAGTGAATCCTGCCCTAAGTACCTGTCCGATCTCGATTTAAATTCAGTTTTATTTTTACTTAATATAATATTTTCCAGAAGAGAGTTCCAGAGATTAGCAATTCCGATAGTAAAAAAAAAATATTTCCTATGTGTATGCTTAAACATTTTCCCTATTATTTGTAAGAGATGACCTCTAGTATTCTTACTGTCAGGTTTAAAGAAGATGTTGCGATCAGTCAATAAATTTGGATCGTGCATCATATCAAACATGAATAACAAATCAGAGCATGTTCTCCTATTTTCTATGGACATTAAGTTTAGTTGGTCCAACCTGTCCTTATATTCCAGATCTTCCAAACCCGCAATAATTTTTGTATATTTTCTTTGTACCTTTTCAATTTTGTCTCTAATTTCCTGTGAGGGAACCATATTTGAGATGCATTTTCCAATTGTGGTCTCACATAAGCATGATACAATAGCGCAAGTACAGATTTTTCTCTTGTTCTTATATTTCTTTTGATAGACCAATAATTGATTTACATTTTTTTTTTATTGCAGCATCTGTACTGAATTTATCGCACACCACAAAACCCAAGTCTCTTTCCATGGTGCATGTACAGTAGCAGCCACAGACACTGTCAGCTATTTCCTGAAATTTCGGTGTCATTTCCAGAAATATCTCCTGCTTTCTGCATTTCCACAGTAGGGGCAGCAGAGAGAAACTCTTCAGAAATTTCACGAAATAGCTGGTAATGTCTGTGGCTACTACTGTAGTTAATGGTTTTCCACATAAAGTGTATGATGCATTGTTATTTTTCTTGCCTAAATGCATTACTTTACAATTACCAAAATTAAACCTCATGTCCCATTTCTGGACCCACGTTGATACAGTGTCTAAGTCATGTTGGAGGAACACTGTATCCATTATGGTTTTGCAGGGGCCACCAATTTTTGTATCATCAGCATATTTGGTTCTCCAGCAGTTTATGTTTTTTGTGAGGTCTGATATGAAAATTTGAAAAAGGACCAGCCCCAATACTGAACACTGGAGCACCCCACTACTAACTTTGTCCGTTGCAGATAAGTGGCCATTTATTATTACTCATTGTGTTCGATTCATTAACCATTCTCTAATCCAGATGACGATCCGAGGATCCATTTATAATGTTTCTAATTTTTCCAAAATTGCCCAATGTGGTGTCAGATCGAAAACTTTGCTAAAATCCAAATAAACATCACAAGGTATCCTTTCATCTAAAGCCTTGCTAATATTCTCATTATTAGATTTGTAGTACTGCTTCTGCCTTTGACAAAACCATGCTGATCAGGGTCATTATGTTCTATATTGCAAATGAGGGCCTCTTTAACTAGGCTTTCAAGGATCCTGCCAATTATACAAGTGAGGCTGATTGGATGATAATTCAAAACATTGGCTGTATTTCCCTTTCTATGGATCGGGACCACATGAGTTAATTTCCAGTCTGATGGAATATTCCCAGTGTTTACTGAGGCTTCAAAAAGAATTTTTAATGGAAGTGCTATGAATTCCATCATGATTTGCAACACGCGAGTGGATATTTTGTTTGGACCCAGGGATGCATTACGTTTTAAACGTTTAATACATTGTCTGATTTCCTCCAGGGTAAATTCTATTTTTGGGTCATTTGGGTGTTTTCTGTACAGTAGATTTAAGACCAAATATCTAACAAAAATAGTGATTAAATGTAGTAGCCATTTCGAAATCTGCTGTTATGGTTTCGTTACCATTGATTATAGGCCCTACTTTATTCTTTGTTTTTTTTAGTGAGTTGTTATAAGCATAAAATGCAGTATAATTATCCTTTCTCGCATTTTGCGCCAATTTAAGTTCCGCTTCCTTTTTTGCTTTACAGATTTCTTTTTTACTAACATTTTGTACTGATTTGAGTTTGTTTTTTGTTGTTTCCAGGTGATTTTTTTATACTTCTTATAATATCTCTTTTTCCTTTTTATCATTTTTTTTATTTTGTTATTAAACTACATAGGTTTTTGACATTTTTACTGTTTTTCCTGATTTGTGGTATATAGGACTCACTTATTCCAAGCATAGCATTTTTAATCAAGTCCCACATTTCATTTACAGATTTATCAGTTAGAAGAGAGACCCAATTTAATTGTTCTATAGACTGTAGTATCTTGATTTTATCAGCCTTATTATATAAGAAGATTTTTGTATGACTATGTACAGGAATATGATCATACATGAGTATAAATTTTATTGAATTGTGATCGCTAGTTCCAACTAGGGGATGGGTAGAGCAATTTGTTATTTGTAGTTGCTCTGATGTGAGTACCACATCTAAAATCTGACTTTCTCTTGTAGGAAAATTTATATGTCGGACTAAACTGGCATGAGTTCAGTGTTCCAGAAATCTCTTTGCCATGGAACCTGTAGTTGTATTATTAACCCAATCAATACCTGGCATGTTAATGTCTCCCAGGACCTGTATGTCCTCCATTTGTCCTGCCACATCTATTTCTGCCATGAGCTCTTCAGAGATTTCAATGGATACAGATGGAGGTTGGTAAATAGAACCTCTAACTACTGACTGTACCCATCTCCGATTTTAACCCATAATGACTCAATATTTGAGGCGGGGGATTTTATTTTATGTGATATGTCTACTGAATGTAATCAATCTTTTATGTATCAGGCTACTCCTCCTCCACATCTATTATCTCTATTTTGTGTGTTCAAATGGTATCCATCTAAGTTTTTTCCCCCCAACGATCATCATCATCGGTCCACCACGTTTCACAGACTGTTATTATGTCATATTGATTAGTGGGTATTAATGCACGGAGATCGTCTATATTTTTATTCATGTTCCTAGCATTAAAAGAAAAGAATGTTAAGCAATTATTTGTGTTTTAGGAGTTAGAACTTTTCTGAATATTTTGTTTGGTTTATGTATTTTTACTTTTTCTTTATTTTTTGGAGGACGATTTTTTATTTTTTTCTACTGATAGTCAGTTGAGGCTCAATAAGTTTAAGGCTTCCTCTAAGATCTCCGTGAGACATCTGGATCCATTTCTATTTAGATATAGACCACCCTTTGAGTACAACTCTTTTGTTTTTAAACCAGTCCCACTTACCGATTAACATAATACTGCTATTTCTACACCAGTTTTGAAGCCTTGAGTTAATTTTTTGAATTGTCTGTTTTTTGATAAAGCAATTTGAAAAAAGGGAAGATTCCCGAGATAGCAATCTGGTGACCCACATTTTTGTATTTGATACCTACATTCAGTAATTCAGCACAAATATCTTTCTCATGTTCCCTTCCTACGTCATGAACACCAGCATGTAAGATAACCATAGATTTCTCTGGTAAGTTTCTAGTTTGCAACACTTCAGCTACATCTTTTATTTTTGACCCAGAAGACCGGAGTTTCCTTGTATACTGTTAAACCTTTCTGGTCTCTGTATATTGTATGTATTACGCTGCATGTGTTCATGTTTACTGACTTTGCATACGGTGCAAAATTTATGTACATTGATGTGTGTATTATGCTGTATCCCTACTCCCTTCTCCCCAGGACGCATCTGGAATTGAGCAGTAGTCTGTTCAGTATGCCTTCCAGGTAAAACTTTTAAATAAATAAAATAAATAATTAAATACAGTGGTAGATTCTTTAGCAGTGCTACAAACACAAGAATCAGTGAACCTAATGATGGAATCACCTATAATTAATCTCTCTGGTAATGTAGGATTTTAAGAGTCCATAGGTACCCACATATTTTCTCATTCAGTTTCCCTGTTTTCAAGAGGAGCATATCTATTCTGAGTGGAGATTTTGACTGAGGATGTGATTACTTTTTGGTTTTTTCTATAAGTAACTTTTTTCCATGTTGTTTCATTGGTTGTGTTGTCATCCCTACCCTTTTTTTGGGTCCTAATACTTTCTACAGAATCTGAACTGTCATCATTTTTATCATGTGGTCTTTTTCTTTTTGTTACAATCTGCATTTTTATGCTGGGTTTCTCATTTTCAATTATCTTTATACAGGATTGTATATTAGCTATATCCTTTGTTTGCTCTAACTCAACTCTTAAGTGGCCATTTTCAGCTTGTAGTATGTTAATTAGCTGGCACTTTGTACACACATCCGTCTCCATAATTAAGAGCTGAGTTGGTATATACATTAAACATGTTTGACATTTTTTTTTTATAGATCCTTCTTGAACTAGTAGGCCCAACATGTCTATAATATTTACATTTTCCATGCTTTTGTTGAGTTTAGAATATTGAATGTTGCATGTCAAGGTATCCTGGAAATCTTTCATTCAGGCTATCAATCCCAACTACGGTGAACCTATATCTGTAACACTGAGTCTACACACTTAACTCTTTGTGGTTGCTTTGTTATGATGACAGACTGAGAAGTCTGGGACTGCACAGCTTAGAACACAGACACACTAGGGTGATTTATTAAAGCAGTAGTGCAATGAAAAATGTTTTTCCAAAAAAATTAGTTTCAACTATGATTAAGAAAGATATTAGCATATCTGTCAAATGTACTTGCCTTGGTGCCTTCTATGCTGCACAGCATACGGCTTTTTTATTTTTTCAAACCTAAGCCTTTTCAGGTCTACAGTGCTACTTCTATGGAAAATGTGGCAGCCATATTTTTGTCTTGAGAAAAAATTAAATTAAAACATTTATAAAACACTAAACTTTTGGTCAAATTAGAAAACGGTACCACCAACTAAAACTGGAAGGTGGTTGGAATCTTTTATGGTGGAAAAAAGGTAGGGTCAAATTTTTTGTTCAGTTTTGTTACACTGCTGCTTTAACCTTATATACAATGTATATGGATCAGGAATTACTGAAAAAACTAAATCTTAGAGGTGGACAAGATATGCATAGCACACCAAGAAGGCATAATAAATAATTAAGGGCTGCACATTTTAGAACAAATACAATGAGACTTTTTTTTTCACACAGAGAGCAATTATGGAATAATTTGCACTTTTGATACCTTTAAACAAGGCTTCACTATTTGGTTGGAGCAAGGAAAATATAGGGCGATGCTCAATTTAATCAAGAAATAGACAAAGCATGGACAAAACTGTCTCAATTCTATCTCAAAATCCGGCACAAACATATATGTGCATGGCACTGTGTCATGAGCATACATGTAGTTGGCAGTATTCTGCGCCATTACTGGGTACTCTAATTTTCATATTAGTATCTGCACCTGGGGCTGTCCACTTCCTGGTGCTGATCTATAGTTCTCAGAATGACCATTTGTTACACTGGCAAAATGGGGCATACTTTTCACCCTGTTCCCTAGCATACAAAATTTGCAACTGAAAACTGAACCCTTACATTTTAAAACAAATGAAAGCTTGGAGTCAGTTCAGTTTGAATAGATCATATGACTAGAGGTTTCATGTATTGCTACATGCCTATACTTATCAATATATAGCAATACACTTTTAAAAGTGTAATGATGTATACAGTATTGATATTTATCAATATGTATCAAGACATGAAAGCTTTATTGATACGGCTAATGCAAACTGAACAGGCCTAAAGCATTCATCTGAAAAAACAAATTACGTTTCTAGCCCTAACGGTTCCACAGTTGGCCCTTTGGAAAGACATTTTACTTAAAAAGGAGTAACTCTGGAACTGCTGGGCTAGAAACATAATCTGTTTTTTTTAAATGAAAGCTTGGAGTCAGGTACATTGACATATAAATATCTCATGTTGCTACAACTTCCATAAATTGATTTATAAAAACAAGACTGCTTTGAAAAAGACATTTCAGAAATATATTTTGAAGCTTAAATGTGTATTAATGAGTGGGGCTCTGTGGCGTCAAGCAGTTAAGGAGGTCAAATCTTGTACGATGTCCGTATAGCAGAGAGGGCAAAGAGAAGAGACAAATTCTTCTTTAGATACATCCAGGAAAGAAGGAAGACAAAAGGGGATATAGTCAAAATTACAGCTCAGGAAGGGAAAACAACAGAAGACAACCCAGAAAAAGCAGAAATCCTGAACATGTACTTCTGCTCAGTGTTTACTGAGGAGGACCCAGGGATGGCAGCAGAAATGGCAAAAAGCAACACCTCTGGACAGGGGGTTGATACTAGCCCCTTCACAGAAACCGAAGTTCTTGAGGCACTAAATAAACTGCAAGTTTACTAGGCCATTGGGCCAGATGAAATGCACCCCAGGATCTTAAAAGAACTGAGATTAGAGTTGGCTGCCCCACTGGCTAAACTATTCACCAAATCCCTAAAGAGTGGGGAGGTACCTGAAGACTGTAAAAGGGAAATTGTGGTCCCACTCCACAAATCGGGCAGCAGGGAGGTCTCTGGAAAATTACAGGCCCATAAGCCTCACATTCATAGTGGGGATGTTAATGGACACACTACTCAAACAGAGGATCATGGCATTCCTGGAGGCTAGCGGCCATCAGGACCCCAAGCAGCATGGTTTCACAGCAGTTAGGTCATGCCAGACAAACCTGATTGAGTTTTTTGACTATGTTACAAAGGTTATAGATGACAAAAGGGTGGTAGACGTGGTCTACTTAGTCTTTAGCAAGGCATTTGACTTGGTTCCACACAGATGGCTGGTAAAGAAGCTAGACCACACAGAAGTTGGATCAGAAGTAGTTAGATGGGTTAAACACTGGTTACAGGACAGAACCCAGAAAGTGCAGATAAATGGAGCACTGTCATCAAAAGGTAGAGTAACCAGTGGTGTGCCACAGGGTTCAGTACTGAGCCCCTGCTCTTCAATATTTTCATATTGGACATAGCTAATGGACTAAAGGGAAAGGTGCGTCTGTTCACAGACGACACCAAAATATGTAACCGGGTCGACAGCCAGCAGGGAGTGGACAAGATGGAAGCTGACCTCAAGAAACTGGAAGAATGGTCTGGAGCATGGCAGTTGAGATTCAATGCCAAAAAGTGCAAAGTCATGCACATAGGAAAAAGAAATCCAAATAAGGCATATTACCTTGGAAGGGAAAGACTAGCTGCCTCCTCCCAAGAGCGTGATTTGGGAATCATTATCTCAGACAACTTGAAGGTAGGTAAACTGTGCGAGAAGGCAGCGTTAAAGGCCAGCACTGTGCTGAGATACATTGGGAGGGGAATCACAAGCAGGATGAAGGAAGTGATCCTGCCGCTGTTCAGATCACTGGTTAGGCCTCACATGGAGTACGGCATCCAGTTTTGGAGGCCCCACTTCAAAAAGGACACTGACCGAGTGGAGACGGTGCAGAGAAGGGCAACAAAAATGATTCAGGGACTGCACGAGACATCCTATGGTGACAGACTGAAAGAACTGAACATGTATTCCCTTGAACATAGAAGAGAGAGGGGTGACATATCAAAACATTCAAGTACATAAAAGGCATAAACCAGGTGCAGATAGATGATCTCTTACAGTTTAAGGGCAGCAGAACCAGGGGACGTGATCTAAAGCTGCAAGGAGGGTAGTTCTCCATCAACACCAGGAAATATTTCTTCACAGAAAGAGTGATGGATGTCTGGAACAGCCTGCCTTCAGAGGTGGAGGGGGGGTCAAACACAGTGGTAGGTTTCAAGAATGCTTGGGACAGATACAAGGGAGCCCTCAAACCCAAAGGCAGTTAGAAGGCTAGGCTAAAAGACAAGGGGCAGACTAGATGGACCTGGTGGTCTCCTTCTGCCATCAACTTCTATGTTTCTATGTTTGTAATGGCAACCTGGGTTTGTGCCCCGAGCCTAGGATGACAGAAGCGGAGGCCAGGGGCAATGAGAGAGAAGAGTACCCATGTGGACACTCTCCTCGCAGAGGGTGGGTGGCTCAATGTGTAACTCACTGAGCGACACTCATGGCTGATACGGTAGTGCTAACATTGATGGAATGGGTAAACATGCACTGCTAGGCACCCTCTAGAGCAGTTGTGAGCACATAATACAATGAAGTGGGTGGTCCTTGAAGGGATAAGACATCCTGAATGGTACAAAGTTATTGGAGTCAGTTGTGATCCATTCCCTGAAGATTGCATGAGCATGTCTCCTTACCCAAGACCACATTACCACTGACTCCTCCCTAGTGTAGTGACCACACAAGAAGGGGTAATGTGAGGGAGCTTGGCAGTGCACATAACTGTGAGTGACTGTGATATATGAGAGAAGTAATGCCAAAATATAGCAACAGTAAAAATGTATATCAATATACTGGTGATTGGGTGTTTTCTGGTATACAGTGATAAATATAGTGATAGCTGAGAAAATATAAAACTGATACACAGTACCAATATTACTCCAGATTATAGATATATAACATTCTTAGTCAGAAGATAACAGTGGTTGCTTCATTAAGGAACAAGCACACCCTTTCCTAGTTGTTTCAAGGCTCTGTAAAAGACTAAGATGCATGTAGGCGTCAAAATATTAGCTTTATGTACATTCAGCAGAGGAAGATGTACTGTCACACAGCCTTGAAGCAATAAAAAGAAAAGTTGCAGTTAAAATGACTAATGCATCTGTTTGCTTGGTGAGCCACTTCTGCAAGAATCTGTCTGTGCCATTTCCTCCAACAGGCTCCCACATTAGGAGTATCTGTCCTGCTGGTAAAACAGTGGGGAGCTTCAAGCATGCATGGGATAGGCACAGGGGATATTGGTAAATAGGCAGGAAGGGGATAGGAATATCTAGGCAGACTCAGTGGGCCAAGCAGTTCATTTTCAGCCGATCAATTCTATGTTTCTGTGGTATTCACTACCACACTGTGGAAGCAGAGCACAATGAGCTGAGGTGGGGGCTGTGAACTCTGTACAGTAAATACTACTCCAGTTCATCATCATCATCATCAAATAATTTATTGATCATCTCTAGGCCATTACAATTTAAAATAAAATAAAAGCAGAACACACATTATATATAGTGTACATATAAGCAATATCATGTGACAATACATCAAATACATTAAAATCTTAATACTAGCTAACTCAACATTTAGTATTTCATAAATGTAGCATTCATGACCGGCCCGGTGGTGCTGAGGGTTGAGGCGCTGGACGTCACACCTCGCTCCACGCCAGCGACCCGGGTTTGGGAATTAGCCTGGGTCATCGGGGGTCGGCAAGGGAGGACTAGGATTGAGCATTCGATGACAGCTCTCCTAGTCCTGGGGAAATGGGGTGGTTGTACGCCGCCTCTAGTGGTCCCTGGGGATGCCTGAGGTACTTCCAGAAGCGCACGGCAAAATACTGAGGGGGGGAGCATGGCAGACATCTGCACGCCAGTGCGTGGACGTCATAGCACGTCTGTGCTCCCATGGGGAATAGAATAAGGAAAATGGCAGCACTAGTCCACAGCAGCTTGATGGCCACAAGCTTCACCAGCCGACGATGCCTGGATGGCGTGTGCCAGTACTGGATCTTCGCCAGGCGCAGAGGTGTTGGGGGAGCTTCCTTCGACGATGTAGTTGCCTCTGCCAGCTGGGCACGGCAGCTTCGGGGTTGGCGGTGGAGAAGCAGTGGCTGGATATAAGCAGGACAGTGGCTGCAGGTAAGAAACCATTACATGATAAAAAAAGAAAAATAAATGTAGCGTTCATAGAAAACAGATAACTTTCTCTATGATATGTATATCACTTGAGTTCATTAAGTAGAGTAATATTTTGTCTAGCGGGAGGTCGAGACCAGCCATGATGTCGCTGAAATGTTTAGAACATTGTTGCCCGTATAAAGGGACAAATCAACAAGGTGTGCTTAAGGTCATCTTCCAGTGACTTTCCACACTTACAGAAAGGGGTGTCAACGTCCTGTCTTTTTTGTCTAAAATAGACACAATTTGTTCTATAAATTTCAGGTCGAAATCTGGTGTATAATCTCTGTTTCTTAGGGGTCACCTATCTTTAAGAGATATGGTTCAAGCCTATGCTCTTCTTTCAGGTGTTTATACCACCTGAACATTTTAAATTATTTAATTTTCTCTAACCTATTTGCTCTATCAATATCCCTTAATCTGATCTTAATGGTCGATAACATTTCTTCCCATGGAAGTGTATAAATTCCCCACATAGTGTGTCTCCTAGGCCATAAGGGAAAAGATGTTTCCTGATATTCTTAATAGTTTCAGATTCAAAGCCTATAGAGGTATACTTAATTTCTTCCTCTAGGCATTGTCTGGGGAGACGCCCTTCTGGTAGGAGAAATAGTTTCAATGTTGACAGAATTTGCCTTTCAATTATCATAATAGAGCTAGAATGTTGACCAGTTTCTAAATTTAGAATATCCAAAGGGATAGACTGATGTACCATCAATATAAATCTGTTAATTTTATTCAGTGCTATCATCAATTTTCGATAGTCTGAGTTTCCCCAAATTTCTGAGGCATATAGAAGGCTAGATTTAATTTTAGCAGTCAGTATTTGCAAAATGCCTGTCACTGAAGTATGACCCCTTTTAGAACTAAATATTCTCAAAGTGTTGAAAGACGATTATAATTTTATGTTTAAATTTTCTATATGGTGTTTCCAAGTCAGGTTTTGGCAGAATCGTACCCCCAAATAATCATAATATATCACCTGCTCGACTTTCACTTTATTAATCCACAATGGAATGGTCTTTCTACTGTGGCTGCCAAAAATAAGAATCTTCATTTTGGACAAGCTAATTTTTGATTTGTGATCTATGCACAGACTAGCAAGAGATCTAATTTCCTCTGGAGTCCCAGTGTAGTAGTGGAAATTAATATGAGGTCGTCTGCGTAGGCCAGACAGTCAAATCTTATGATTCCCTACTTTAGGCGCATGAAAGTTTGGAGTCTGTAATTTTACCAGTATTTCATTGATATAGATATTAAAAAGGGTTGATGCTAATATACATTCGTGCCAGATTCTGAGGATAGTATGAAATGGGAGGGGCCTGATGGGATTCATCCCAGAATTCTAAAAGAACTAAGGGTAGAACTAGTGACACCACTGACTACCCTCTTTAACAAATCATGGGAGGATGGGGTGGTACCTGAGGACTGGAGGAGGGCAGATGTGATTCCCCTTCACAGACGTGGGAGCAAGGCAGAAGCAGGAAACTACAGACCTGTTAGTTTAACCTGCGTGATAGAGAAAATGATGGAATCACTTCTGAAGGAAAGAATTGTTGAGTATCTAGAGGCCAGAGGGGCACAGGACCCAAGGCAGCATGGATTCACAGCGGGCAGGTCATGCCAGACGAATCTGATAGATTTCTTTGGCTGGGTGACCAGAATAGTAGATCAGGGAGGGGCTGTGGACATGGCCTCACCTCAGACTTGAAGGCGCATTTGACACAGTCCCACATAAAAGATTAATATACAAGTTAGCCAGCCTGGGGGTGGGTCCCAAGATGACAGCCTGGGTAAAGAATTGGCTGGAGAATAGGACACAGAGAGTAATAGTAAATGGAGTCCACTCTGAAGAAAGGGGGTTACTAGTGGGTACAGGGTTCAATATTAGACTGGTCCTCTTCATTGTCTTTATAGCGACATTGCAGAGGGACTGGAAGGAAAAGTATGTCTCTTTGCAGATGACACAAAGATCTGCTACAGAGTTGATGCACAAGGTGGGGTGGAAAGGATGAGAAGGGACTTGGCAAGGTTAGAGGAATGGTCAAATGTATGGCAGCTTAGATTCAATGCTAAGAAGTGCAAGGTAATGCACCTGGGAAACAAAAACCCAGGGGAAGAGTACACAATGGGGGGTGAGATACTAACAAAACAAAAATGGAAAGGGACCTGGGAGTAGTCATATCAGATTACCTAAAGGTGGGCAAGCAATGTGAGAGGGCAGAAAGGAGGGTTGGGGGATACTGGGATGCATAGGGAGAGGCATCACCAGTAGAAAACAGGAAGTTATTATCCCTCTGTACAGACAGCTGGTGAGACCCCATCTGGAGTACTCGTGCAGTTCTGGAGACCCAATCTCCAAAAGACATAGACAGGATGGAAGCTGTCCAGAGGAGGGCACTAAAATGGTGCAGGGTCTGCACCAGAAGACACATATGAAGAGAGACTCTAAGGAGCTTAATATGTATAGCCTTGAGGAAAGGAGGGAGAGGGGGACATGATGGAAACTTTCAAGTACCTCAAGGAATCAACAAAGTCCAAGAGGGTAGCATCTTTCAGAAAAAAGAGGTGTGCAAGAACAAGGGGCACAATTTGAAGATGGGGGCGGCTCAGAGGTAATTTAAGGAAGTATTTTTCACAGAGGGTTGTGGATGCATGGAACGGCCTTGGAGGAGGTTGTGGAGTCAAAAACAGTGGTGGAATTCCAGCATGCATGGGACAGTCATAAGGCAATTCTAGGGGGTGGGGGTAGGAAGAAGTAGGCTGCTGGTTAACTAGGATCTGCAGCTTATCCATTAGGTAGGGAAATGGGCAGACTGGGTGGGCCAAGTGGTCCTTATCTGCCGTCAAATTCTGTGTTTCTGTGTTTCTGTGACTGTAATATGACCGTATTGGTTGTATTGGACCTGAGTCCATGTATAATTATGTAATCTAATCAATATGTCTAATAATTCTGAAGGCAAACCTAGATTCCTAAGTTTATTCCATAATATTACCCTGCTGATGCTATCAAAAGCAGAGGTAAAATCGATGAAACAGCAAAATAGTTTGCCCTCCTTATTCTTGGTGTATTTCCATGACAAATACTTACGCACGTACCAATGTTGAATCGTGGATCTATTTTTCCTAAAGCCATTCTGGCTTTCATGTAAAATGGATTTTTCATCTAACCAATTAGTGAGTCAATCTAAGATTATGGTAGTAAACATTCTTTGTGAAATGTCCAGTAGACTGATCAGTCTATACATTTTAGGGTCACTTGCGTCATCCTTTTTGTAGATTGGATAAAAAGTTCTTCCCTGTACCTTGTGGATAAGTGCTAGATGTTTTGCCTCCAGATCTAACCAGAGGAAGGCTTGTTTTGATGTCAGCTGCTCTTTGGGGTTTGAAATGAGCAGGGCAGGGGTGAACTCAGTTGTTACTACCAGTGCCACGTGACTTGCAAAGCAGAGACACATCAGGTAGTTCAAACTGAACAGCACATGATGTGCTTTGGCTGATACTCTACCATGAGACCACATGGTGTGTAGCCATTTTTTTTTTTTTTTTTACAGTTATTCTTTTCTCCCCGGTGTCCTCTGCTACATATCTGAACCCCCCCCCGCGCAGGCACCGGGTATGAGACCCCCTTCCCTTGACCCGACTTACCTTCATGGCAGGGGTGGGAGTGACTCACCCACCAGACTGGATTTTGTGATCGGGAGGCGCCTCCCAGGCCATTGCAGTGGGGACCATCGTCATTCCTGCAGAGGACTCCCTTTTCACTTTTTCCTTGTTTTCCCTGAAGCTGTGGTGTGCAATGGTGACTCTGTTGATGTACGCATGCACCACTGCGCACCACTCCCTGCCCGCAGTCTCTCCCACAGTCTCAGGTGAGTGATGTGCCACTCCCAGCCTCCGGTAAGGGGCAGGCAAACGCCGGGCACTGGTAACCCCCCTTCCCGGAGAAGGAAAGCAGTCTTGGGGACACTCAATCCTTCTCCTTCCTGCCAATCCGGCGGCCCATGTCCGTTCCTGAACACGGGTCACCGGTGCAACACGAGGTAAGGCGTCCAGCGCCTCAGCCCTCAGTGCCACCGGGCCGGCTTGTGTGTATCCATTTTAAAAACTTATCCATGGAGTTTGTTCATTGAAAATGCTCACTAGGATGTGGTACCTCATTTCACAATGGTATATTATGTAAATCAGTGACCCTGAGGAAGCACCACAGTACTACTTGTGTACTGTACATGACAAAGCATGAGTTGCAGCGGAGTAAGACTCACTGCTAGTCCAAAGAGACTATGCATTAAAAAAAGACCACACTGCTCCAAAGTATTAAATATAAGGTGTGTCTCTCTCTCTCTCTCGGTCTCGGTCTCACCCCCTGCTTCCATACCTTACTAGTTCTCCATGGAATGTATGATTTTGTTAAAATGTGTTTAATTTCACTGTCAGCAGCAACTTCCCATTCAACAGTATAGGTAGCATAAAAAAAAATGCCAGTGATAAATGTGGCACTAATGTTATCAGCACACACTAAATAGTACTGGTGTAGTGGGGGTGCTATACTCATACAAACACCATGCAACAGGCACTAAATAGCACTTGTGCTACAACTGCCTGAATATACACTCATCATGCAAATGCTTACCTGGTAACTGCAGTGCTTCTCACAAGGCAGATAGTCTGGGGAAGATGGGGAGCTCCACAGTGTTAGTGATGCTGTGAGCTGTTTGCGTGGGAGCAAAGATCTGTCATATTTGATGCTGAACATGTATGTGAACCCAATCACTATGCAAGGTGCTACCACCTAATCATTAACTGCTGCGTAACAGAGCACTTTGCTCCTTGCACAGACTTTGGGCTCTGGGCTTCCAATTAAAACTAATGGGCCAGATACCCATTTCTATGGGTGCATTGTGGCAATGCCATGCACCTCTGGGTACCCAGTAGAACATGTGCTGATGTTTATAAAAAGCACTGGAAGAAGCTGTGCTCCACAGATGCCTGGGGACCACTGCAGTGACTGTAGTTTCTTTACACTATTGTACTCAACCCTGGTACCAGTGATGTCCCATGTCCCCTAGAGTCCCCACTACAGCTGTACTGGTGAGTTGTGGTCACAGGAACAGTATTTTCTATGGGCTGCAGAACTCCGCAACCATTTTAAACATGGATTTCCACAACGGTAAACAGCACAGCACAAACTGTAGTGAACTGCATTTGCCACAGTTTAAGAATGGAACAGTGTCTGGTGCGCATATGCCTCTCCAAATTCTGCAATAGAGTAGCTACTCCAGGGGAGGTGAAGACAATGAGCTGAGACCTGAGAAAACTCAAGGCGTGGTCATGGGCATGGCAGCTGGTTTTCGATGCAAAAAGTGCAAAATCACATGCCTAGGGCACAGAAACCCAGAGGTGGTGTACAGAATGGGGGAAAAGGTATTGACGGACACTAAACAGGAAAGGGACACTGGGCGTAATCACATCCAATAACCCCAAGGTAACGACGCAGTGCAACAAGGCAGTAGGCAGGGCCAGCGGAATTCTAGGGTGCATGGGGAGGGGTATCACCAGCAGAAAGGGAGAGGTGGTGTTACCACTGTATTCATCATTGGCGAGACCCCACCTGGACTACTGTGTCCAGTTCTGGAGACAACAACTCGGCAAGGACATAGGGTGGAGGCTGTCCAGAGGAGGGCAACTAAAATGATGCAGGGTCTGCATAATAAGTCCTGTAAGGAGAGACTGAAGGATCTCAATATGTACAGCCTGGAAGACAGAAGGGAGGGGGAACATGAAAGAGACCTTTAAATACCTCACGGGGTGCATAGCATATAGGAGGGGAATATTTTTCAGAAGAGACAGTGTGCGAGAACATGCATGCAATGAAGCTGGAAGGGGAGAATTTAGAAGGGATGTAAGGAAGTACTTCTTCACTGAAAGAGTGGTGTATGCCTGGAACAGTTTTCCAGTGGAGGCGATGGGGACCGAAAGAGTTTTAGGTTTGAGGCACGCGTGGGGGATAGACACAAAACAAACCTGGTAGGAATGCTAGAGATGGAGGGAAATAGCCGGAGATTAGGTGGTGTCTGTGGTGACAGTATAGGCAGGGAAAAAATTGACAGACTAGGTGGGCCACGCGGTCCTTATCTGCAAACAAATTCTATGTTTCTCCTCATTTGCATGGGCGCTACGTGACAGTGCTGTTGCACTACTGGCTTTACTACTCTGCAACTGGCTTGTGACTTGCAACTTGCAAACCACTTGACTATGTTGCCCTTTGAGTGTTACAGCTTTTTAATATTCAGGTTTATGCATCTGCGTTTCCCGTCCCTACATACTGTAGTCTATGAACTTCAGGTGATTGCAGTTTTCCCAGTGAACCTACAGGTAAATAAAAACTGTGGTCAGGCAGCATGTTTGGAAAGACAAAGAACAACTTGAAAACACTCACAAGAGAATACAATGTTCGTGAGAAAACTGCCATCTCCCACTCACTGGAAGGACGTAAAATCAGTGCCCTATTAATGGTGACTAGGAAGAAAGGAATTTGGTTCATGTAATGTTGTTGTACACACTGTATGTCAAAGCACTTTCTAAGCCATGAGTAGTAGAATTTGTCACTTTTAGGAAAACACTGAAAAAATACAATATTTACAACAGACACAAATCCATTATATTTCATAGCCATTATGTATTTCTATTCCTTTTATTTTTTGGTACAAGATTTATATACATCTAAATTGAATCATAGCCCCATACAGTTAATCTGCTTCTGCCATTTAATCCTTTGCTGAAGCCAAAATCCTCTTTTTGTGACATCATAATTATTTTTGCTGCAGCAAACTGTGATGTCACAAATGAAGGATTATGATATCAGCAAAGGATTAAAAGCAGCAGAAGAAGAGGAGCTCTAGGGGACAAGGATCACATTTCCGTACAAATTAGCCTAGTAATGGATAAACAGCGGGAAAGAAATTCCAATGATATATAACATATAGCTGAACCGTGTCTAAATACTATTTATATTTTTCAAAGTTTTCTCAAAAATGACAAAATCACTTTAAGGAAAGCAGGAGGTTAAGTATGGGGGGTGTTGAGAACAGTGAGGTCAATTAAGTGACTTGCTCAAGGTCACACAATGCTGGGATTCAATTATGGGTCTCATGATTCAGAGATATGTTCTACCACTCGGCTATGTTACTTCTTTTTAGGATATTAATACTGTACCTTTGCTGATGTCCAGTATTTTGGAAAAACACAATGAATGCAGAAGCAGTGCCATGATGTGTGTGTGTGTGTGTGTGTGTGTGTGTGTGTGTGCGTGTGTATGTGTACGTGTGTGTACAGTGTCTTTGCAACAAAAGAGTCTAAACATCCAATCCATGGAAACCTACATATTTCAGTGTAGCTCACATCAAATCCTGGCTGTTACAAAAACAGATATGGAAGTCTTTTAAACAAAACTACATTTGCTCATTGCAAATAAATACATGTTAACAATACATATATACAAAGACTTATAGCAACCTAACTCCCACCATACAACTGGCATTCATATTCATACAATATTAAATATAAATGCAACAATCTTGACAGATGATTAATTTGTGTGTGTCTAAGCCAGATTCATGTTTGCTGTTCCAGAATCTACCGTTACAGTATAATTTGCCAGCTACAGAAAAGGCACATCTTCTATTCCCTTTAATATTGTACTTCCCCAGTAATATTCATAAGATGAGGTGAACAGGTGCCAGCAAACAGTTTTGCTTTTGCTTATATTCAACATTGGGCCAGAAATCCCCACTGTGTGTTCTAATCCTAGCAAGAACCTGGAAGGCACGTTTCCAGGCAGGTACAATAAAAAGGCCATCTGTCGACCAATTTAAAGGCTTCTGTGTTACTGCCCATCATTCAGCCAATGAAACTACTCCCACCATAGTCAAATGCAGCTGGGCAGCATGGCTCAACCCACAGAGAGAGCTTTTGTCCTTGGTGTGACTGCAATTTGATAGCATCCCTTATCAGACTATCCTTTTCTTGTTCCTCCTGCGCTCTGCGTCTCTCACCAACTGTGTACATAGCCACCAAGGTAATGGAACAATGTTGATTATCTTGCACAAACAGGGAGCACCAGCTAACAGCTCTGATATAATACAGATATGCTGGGCTTGATTACGAATGACATGTTGGGATGCTTTCCTAAGTTTCACAGCCAACCCCATCTAATTTATACATTAAAATACCTTTTGCAGAGTCTCTGCAGCTGAAGCCCCTGATAACCAGAATTCATTTTTCTGCTGTTACTTGTCACAGTGCGATATTGGTAAGCTCCGGGGGCACTCAGTTGGGACTGAGTGACTGAATCTTCTCAGGTATGCATGCCATAATGGGAAATTACAGTTCTTTTTCCTATAAAAGTATTTCAATAAAAATGTTTTTAAAGGAAAAATAGAAAACAACTGCTGTTTCTTTTACACAGTGTTGTTAAAGTGGCAGGGGGCTGAAAGGAAAAAAACTATATGGAACAGTAGCATGAATATTAAAGGCACCTAAAGTCTCACAAATGCTGTACATATTGCTGTACAGTACACAGTCAGTATGGCTTCTTACCAAACACAAGGCTTAGACTTTTCACCTGACATCTGATATGCAAGAATGAAGTCAAAATCATAATTGGGGCAGGGTGGGGGTTGGAAAGACCCTGCAAGAGTTAAGGAGACCTTGCTGTCAATTATTTATTGAAAAACCGGCTTTATAAACAATCTTTCAGAATGTAGCCATTGGGTTCTTTATATACATATCTGTACATGTGTTTAACTACAACATTAAGAGGGAAAAATTACTAAACAGCAAATCTGAGATAGACTTAGGTATCCAAGTATCAAGGGATATGACATTCAAAAGTCATTGCAATAATGTTACCAAAAAAGAATATAGCATCATGGCTTGTATTAGGAAGAATATTAAAAGTAGGGACAGAGAGGTGATTGTCCCGTTGTATGTATCGCTGCTGCATCCATATCTGGAATATGGATGTAGTTTTTGGTCTCCCCATCATAAAGGGGATATGAGGAGGCTTGACGGGGTCCAGCGTCATGTAACCAAGATGACTGATGGGATGGTGGGTAAGATATATGAGGACAGATTGCAAGAGCTGGATATGTATTCCTTGTTATACAGAAGATATAGGGGAGACATGTGTATGGTATATAGAGCCTTTCGAGAGCTTGACTTGTGAGAATGTGTTGGACTGAAAAGACAACTTGACAATACAACAATCAGAGGCCATCAGTGGCAATTGTAGGGTGATAATTACAAGAAAAATATTCCTGGATGATGGTTCACATAACGAGTAGTGTCACAGTGGAACAGTCTACCTGAGTATGTGGTGTCAAGCGACACCATGAAACAATTTAAACAGGCCTTGGATGTGCACTGTATGAATATCAGGAATAAGTACTGTACGTCACTTAGCTGGAACAGGACAAGAATGGCTAATGCTATATGACCTGATATCATCTCATGAATCTTATGAACATGGCTTTACTGCACTGACTCCCTATTTATTTACCACTGTGTACTGTATTTGTGCTGTCCCTTGGACAGCGTGGCAAGATGCTTTACATATGGGGGTTACAGGCAAACTAGATGGACCACTGGTCTTTTTCTGCTGTCATTGTCTATGATTCTATTTTTCTATGTTTCTAAATAATCTCTCCGTCCACTCTTTAATCCATACATCCCTACCTCCTAAGGCTGAAATGGTAGTTTCAACTCCCCAAAAAACTATCTGAATCCCCATTCAGTACAGAGTATTTTTTTTTAAGTTCAGCAAAGACTGTTTTTGTCAAAGATTTGCCAAAAGAAAAAAATCACAAGGCACTAGTTCTGCCTTACTACACTAAATATTCAGCACCGGGACTTTGCAATGCCAGGAAATTATTATTTTTGAAATAACTAGCTTCACCTGGAGGTAGCTTTTCATAACCAAAACAACAGAATATTGTCATGTGTATCATGTGTAAAGGCTCATTTAAACTCTGTTTTGTTCAACAAAGACATTTCTTAGACCTCAACAGATCAGAGTTGATGAGATCCCCTTAGGCAACAGCTTTGACTGCTCTGTTGTCAGTCTACAATGCTGTGCAACATGGGTTACAGCTGCCATCAAGCTGGCATCATCTGGTGTACTGCGGCGCTCAGGAACATGGATGCCAAGTTACTGGATAGAAGACAATGGCTCTTACATATTGCCCTGTCAAAGAGCCAGGGTCACATCTACACTGTGCACCGTAAGTCTCCCAATATTCTCTTTGCACTTGCACTGGGAAATGTCTTTTTTACATTTTTGTCATGGGATAGTACTATGTTTCTATGTGAACTGTGAACAAATGAGGAACTGAAGCCAAGCAAACACACTTTTCCTTCTAGGAAAAAAACAAACAAAAACAATAATAAGACTTCAGCATCTGTCAATAAAATAAAATAAAAATAAAATGACTGAAGCGGCAGTAAAGTGGAAAACAGCATGGCCCCGTGGTCCATTTCCTAGTGCCTTTGGGTACAAAACCATGATCACAGATCGAAGCCTACAGCAGAGCTGTGCGAGATGTCTATCCGATGTCTTCCTCGGTTTGAGGACTGCTTCGTTCAGCAGTAAAATTTACAATGAGCATACCTCCTTACATCCCACTGTCGAGCACTACCTTAATAATCTACATATGATTTGTGTTCTGCACTAGAGGATATGAACCTGTAACTGGGAAGCTAAGATGATGGCTAATTTATTTGTTATGGTGCCAGATGATTCAAGATTGAATCACAGATCTCTAAATGAGTTACCACAGATGCTCATGTGTGTAAACACCACATGAACCAGGATGATGCAGTACTCTTTCTTTAAAGTTTTTCAGAGCTGGGGTGGGGGGCAATGCTGTAAATTTTCCCTTTTATCTTTAGGGCTGGTCTGCATTGCAGACCAGTTCCTACTGCGATTGAAGTCAGGAAGTGCTTTGCAGCTATCCCACTGAAATGCATTTGGGAACTTGGATACACCTTTCTATGACTGTCAGTGAGTGTGTGTGTGCCTTGCTATTTGATCCCTGCAGCTATCTGTAACCATTGCAAACTTGATGTTGGCTACAAGAAGGATGCTGTATGAGAACTGGAAAAAAGCAAGTGGTGTCTGACTTAGGAACATGCAGCTAGTTTGTGTCCACCAGCTGCCTCTGTCAGTTCTGGGAGGAAGATGCTTGCAGTGGTTGCTGTGCTTCTGTTTCCCCCTCCCATCTTAGGAAGTGGAAGCGTCTGCTTGGTCCACCCTGTTATATGTTTTTTTTTTATTTTCAATAAATGTTTTTTTACTGTAACTACCTCAGTGAGTGCATCATTTTGACTCCTTTCACCTCAAAGCTGAACTCTTGGTGAGTGCAGTGGTTAATTTTGTGACAGCAATGGTGGTTTCTCCTGAGCTGCCTCTGTGAAACTGGCCCCACTGTATCAACGCAGAGCTGCTCACTGGGGACAGGGTGGCCTGGGATGCAAATCAGTGTCAGACACAATCATCTGGCTTCCCAACAGAAGCCAAGTCTAGCCACCTAGTTGATTCTCTGCAAAACATTTGCAGTGGATCATGGGATATGACACTCCTCAGACGGGACTGCCATATCTCCTACTGAAAGGGACAATATGTAATATAGAGGATTGTGTATGATCAGTCATACACATCAAGGATATTCTTGTATTGAGAGGTTTCCTTGGTAACAGATGACCTCGAGAGTGCAGCTTGAGAGGTGCTCTGTTACCAAGGGAACCTTGAGATACAAGAATATCCTTGTTTGTGAATGACTACTCATACACAGTCTTTTATAGTGTATGGGTAGTCACAGCATAGACAAGCATTTGTCAATGCCGAATGTTGGCTTGCTGGCATTGGTAGTGCAGGTGTTGGAGAGATGCACAATAGGAATGGCAGTGAAGTATTGAACTAACGCCAGCCCTCCCCCGCAGAGACTGAAAGGTGTTGGGGGTGTGCCTTTGGGTCATCGGCCATAAAGCTTAAGCCATTCCACCTTACCCCACCCTGCAGACAGCAACAGGTGTCGTGGTGTGTCTTGGGGTCTTCAGCCCTTATGCTCACCTTATTCCATAAGGAAATAAGCTAAGATGGGTGCAGTATAGGAGAATGGGGTAAATGATAGGGTTGAGGACCCCAAGGCACACCTCAATGCCTGTCAATGGCTGCAGGGTGGGGGTGAAATGCTGTCAGCAATACAGCCGATGAACCCAAGGCACATCCCTGATGCCTGTCAGTTTGTACAGGGTGGGGTGTTACATTTGGAAACCCTAACACCCCTGGTGTTTGTTGGTATTTTTGCTTCAAATTTTCAACATGGGCTTTTTGGGACCCCACCTCATAACAGTGGCACTATCATTTCATTGCTCAACCCCGAAAGGTGATTTCACACAGCAACTACGCAATTCAGCACCACAGATGCTAAAATACATTTTGGGCAGGATATGAAAAATGACAGCCATACTGTTCATGTGAAGGTGTGAAAAAATGGCAATGTTGAAAATCTGGAGTGAAAATATGAAAAATTGGCGAAGTTACAAGCATGCGTAGAAACTGCGCAACACAAGCCCATAACACAATCAATTGTTGGAATGTTTTCACTAAATTTTAAACATGGGCATTTTGGGACCTCCCCTCATGAACAGTGGCACTGTGATTTTGTTAATCTGTCCCGAAAGTTAATTTCCCACAGTGAACGCACCATTCTGAGCAACAGGTGTGAAAACACATTTCAGCCAGGATGTGAACAATGACAGCTGTACTGTTCATAAGGAGGTGAGAAAAAATGGCAATGTTGAACATCTGGAGTGAAAATATTAAAAATTGGTGAAGTTACGAGTGTGCGTAGAAACTGTGCAATGCATGCTCATAACACAGTCATTTCTTGGAATTTTTTCACCAAATTTGCAACATGGGCTTTTTCGGACCCCACCTCATGAACAGGAGCACTGTCATTTCATTAGTCGGTCCTGCACAGCAACTGCAAAATCACCTATCAGGACTGAGTAATGAAATGACACTGACATGTTCATGAGATGGGGTCCAAGCACCCCATGTTGAACATTTGGGGCCAAAATTCCTACAAATGGCTGAGATATCAACATAAGTTGAAACTTCCATTGACAGCCATTATACGCACTTACCTTTGATTCATCAGTTTGCCGGTCGGCTTTGAGGAGTGCAGACATGTCCTGCTCCACAAAAGATCACTGCTCTCGACCTCTGGAGGTAAGTATGGGGTAATGGGGGGTGCAGGGAGGTGGGTGCTCAGTGGAAGGGTGGGGATGGGGTAGGGGCAGTGGGGAGACTATGAGGGACCGTTTTCTTTTTTGCAGATTAAAAAAAAACACCAGAGGATAGTTTTCTTAATTTACAGGTCCAAATAAAAAAAAAACAACAACTTTGGGGCACACTGAGGTGAGCTCCCAGTGTGCCATATGAGTTTTTTTGGAGGGAAATGATGCCGACAGGGATTGGGCACCCCCGTCAGCAAAGAAAGTGAGCTTGGGAGAGGAAACATGATGCTGACGGGGTTTTGGCACCTCCATGGCAAAGACAGTGAGTTTGGGGGGCATCCAGCACCAGGGTGAGTATCCTGGTGTTGGAAAATAAATATATAAAATTATCTGGGCACACTGGGGTGGGCTTCCAGTATGCTACAATGGGGGGGGGGGAGGATACATGCCGACTAGGGGATTGGGCACTAGGGTTGTCAGAACTAGTTAGAGAAAGATTCGAACCTTGGTGTTTGAGTTCTAATTTAGAACTTGAACACTACAGGGTTCGAAAAAGGGTTAGAATCATCAAAACAAATCTTATGTTTGTGTGCTTTTTCTTTCTGCTGGCATCATCCACGTCCCATTCCCGTTCCCAATCTTGGCACCAGCTAAAGAATGCAGCTCAATTCCCTCCCCTCTCCGTCCCCTTCCATTCTGTCCTGAGTGTTACTGCCGGGGGGGGGGCAGCTGTTGTCAGCTTTCATGCTTGCGATCTCACTCTCACTCATTCACAGTGTACCATCTGACCATCTGCTATGTGATCAGATGATGGTGGTGGTTGAGAGGAGATAGTGGGTCTCGCGAGTTGAGGGATCAGAGTGGAAGTCATCTGCGCAGCTGCGGCTCCATTTCATTGCCATTCAGTCTTAGTCTTACAGTGGAGAAGGAGCCGCAGGATGTGTGTGTGTGTGCTCTCAGTTGTGCGACTCTGTCCTCTGAACTTGTGGCCACTTGGCTTTTTGTCAGAAGCTTACTGCCACTGAACAAAAAAAAGTTAACTGGTGGGTGGGGAAAAGGAAGGGGGGAGTCGGGAGAACTGAGGAAAGAAAAAGTGGAAGAACTGACGTAACTTGTTGGGACTGAAGTGAAGTCAGTAGGGAGTGGGACTCTTTCAGGAGGAAAAACAGATTGAAATAGCTGGAGGAATTAGTTCATTTGCAGACTGCTGCCTGCCTGTTTATGTGTGTGAGACATGCTTAGTCTGCACAGTACCACTCATCCTCTGGTTGCTTGCTGAGTTCTAATTTTCACAAATCTTATATCTAGTGTGACTCGTGGGAGAAGGGAGATCACCCTGGCTGGGGGAGGGGTGAAAGAAAGAGATGATATTTGGGTTTTTCCTTTGTTTGGGGAGAAGTTAAAACACTTTACTGATTGTGTAAAACGTGATGTTACTTCTCTAAGCCCACAAAAAGGAAACAAGGAAAAATATAATTTCTAGTCCCAGTCCCACCCACAACAAAGTGAAAAATTGTCTGAAGGACAGGGGTCTCAGTCAGAAATGTGCTGGGGGGGGGCGCTTCACTAAACATTCACCCTTAGAAAAACCTCCTGTGGTGTTGTGTTTGTCTCTACTGCATCCTCTGTGAGGTGGCCAGGCAGTCACCTTGCTACTGCTGTGTGCCATTTGACTGCATTGCACCCTATTATTACCCAGTGTGTGTTATAGTGAGAGAAGCCCAGTGGCGAGTTGTGTGGTGGCATTATCCTTAAATACATGACAGAAGCCTAAAAATATATTTCCCCATTGGGAGGAGAGACAGAAAAATCTCTTTCCTCAGTTTGTGTGTGTAACTCAGTCTCTTATGGTCAGCCCATCACCCTGCTGCTGTGAGCCCCTTGACTGCACTGTACCTTACCCAGTATGTGTTACCGTGTGAAGCCCAGTGGCCAGTTGTGTGATGACATTATCCTTAAATACATGACAGAAACCTAAAAATATATTTCCTCGTTGGGAGGAGAGACAGAAAAATCTCTTTCCTTGGGTTGTGCATGTAACTCCGTCTCTTGTGGTCAGCCCATCGCCCTGCTGCTATGCGCCCCTTGACTGCTATGTGTATGCATATGCCCAGCAGCCCAATCATTCTGTAAGCCTTGAACCTGGGATCCTTTAGTTGCAAACTGTCATATTCTTCAATTACTTTTAGTCCACTGCATCACAGTGTCACACAACCAAAATAAAATTTTGGAGTTGTAGCCAGTGATCACAGATCACATTGCTTTCTTACACAGGAATTGTGTTGGTGTGGGTGTGTTCACTGCAGTATACTGGTACTGTTACAGCTGACACCAATATAGATGAAGCATCTGGTGCTGTTGTTGGAGCAGGTCTCGGTGGTAGTGGTAATCCTGGTGCTAGCAGAAATAACCAGAATGTTTCACGTGATAAAAATTCAACAAACAGCAAAACAGCAACAGCAAAGTGTGGTAAAGGGGGACCTTTTAAGAAAACCTATGCAGCTGCTGGGGTCACACGGAGAGGCACCATAAGGTATGCCGTTTATGCTGTTAAAATCCCTGTGACTAGCAGTAATAATGCAAGTGACAGTGAGTCCCTCTTTGACTCAGACTCAGACAGTAGCTCTTTGTCTCAATTCGACACTGTTGTATCTTGCGACATATCATTACTTCCTCAACAAAGTGAAATGAGCAAGTCTGCTGACAATGAATCAGGTAGTACACTTGCAAATACATCCAGCACTGTTGGCAATGAAAAGGACATATCCATTGAATCCACCACTTCTGTGTCGGCCAGCAATGAAAATCCATCAGAGTCTTCTGCCCACTCTTCTAGCACCAAGGAGCATGTCCCAGGATCTGTTAGGAAAGGTGAAAAGACACAAACCGTCTTTAGCTATCTTCCTAGCACTCAAACAAAATCTGTCACATCTGAGGTGTGGAATTATTGCTCCGTCAGTAAAACTGATCCATGCATAGCAATTTGTTCCCTGTGTAAACAGAGTGTAAGCCGCAGTAAAGTTGTGTCATGCCTTGGCACTGCAGCTGTTAAGCGCCATCTGAAAAGGCATTCAGTTTTGCTTGATCATCCAAAACCCATGTCCTCCATCTTCCAAACCGCACGTAAGAAGGGTCAGGAATCTGAAATGGATACTGAATTGTCAGAACTTGATGCGGACAGAACCACTACCAGCCCTAGGATCACTGTTACCACCAATGCCAGCACCATTAGTACCAGTTGCACATCCAGTGATGGCACTGAATGTATAAGTCCTAGTCCACCATCCCAGCGTCCATCTGCCCATCAAAGCATGGTGTATAATAAACCAGCAGGGACATGTTGTAAACAGCTAACACTGTCTCAGGCATTTGAAAGGAAGAATACCGTTACTAAAAATCATCCAAAAACCCTTCATCTTAATCACAGAATTGGTGAACTGATAGCTGGAGCCCTCCTCCCATACTTTTTGGTAGATCATGAGGATTTTAGGGAGCTCTTGAAACTAGCAGAGCCTCGTTACAATGTTCCTCATCTAAGGTACTTTTCCTATGTTGAAATACCACATATTTATCAGGCCTTAAAAGTGACAGTGATGCTTGCACTTAAAATTGCAGAAGGTGGGGTTATTCATGTCATAACAGATATGTGGATCAGCACTCAAAACATAGATTACATGTCCTTTACCACTCATTGGGTCACGCTTTCTTGTGGTTCTTCAAAAACAAAGACACTCCAGAAGATGGCGCTGCTGCATAAAAAGAAGTTTGGCCAAAGTCATACAGCTGCAAACATTTTGCAGGAACTAAATGACCTCCCTGACGAATGGGTTTATTCTCATGGTCTAAAATGTGGCTTCATAGTAAGTGACAATGAAGCCAACATCTTGAAAGCAGTATAGGATGGAGGATTTATGCATGCTTCTTGCTTTGCACATTGCTTACATTTAATTGTCACAGGATTTCTCAGCAATGAAACACAAGTGGATGGTATGATTGCTGTTTGCAAAAAAATTGTGACTTACTTTTCACTTTCAGCCAAGGCTATAAGGACATTGTCCAAACTGCAAAAAAAAAAAAAAAACAAGCTGCCCCAGCAAAAGCTGATTCAAAATGTTTCCACTTGTTGGAACTCAATGCTTTATATGCTGCAGCACCTCTTGGAGCAAAAGCAAGCTGTACATGAGTATTGCTCCAGTTGCATTATTGGAGATGGCATTATGCTGTCTGTGCTGCAGTGGAAATTAATGGAGACAGTGTGCTGCATCCTACCTCCTTTTGAGACAGCCACAAGGGACATGTCTTCTGAAGGAACATCTGTGAGTCAGGTTATCCCACTCATAATGCTAATTTCACATCATCTTAGTGTTCTAAACCTACAAATAGAAAAAGACAGATCTGAAGCTCAGACATGTCGCCTGTATCATGGGAATCTCGTAAAGAGAATGAGCGAGCGCTTCAAAACCAATGACAAATTAGTTGCAATGACGAAATCAAAACATCACATCTTTGCAACTCTCTTAGATCCCAGGTTCAAGGCTATACATCTTCCAAAAACAGGTGATATAGAGCAGTACAAATGTCTGTTGCTAGATGGGCTGCAGCACTCACAGAAGTTAAACACAGACACGCACAGTACCCTCAGGTTGTCATCTCCACAACATGCAGGTTCATCTTCACAAAGGGATACAGAACTGGAAAAGTCACCAAACATTAACAGTAGTTGTTCCACAACTGCCACTTCTTCAACCCTTAGTAGCAAGCTAAACATGTGGCAAAATATTTCCCAAATTGCTGCCATACCAGCTTATGCTGATTCCTCTTCTGAGCGATCTCTGTCCATCATGGTAGACAGTTACCTGCAAGAACTGCCTATTCCTATTGATGCATGCCCTTTTGAATACTGGGGATCAAAAAAGTCGATTTGGACAGAGCTGTATGATAAAGCCTGTAAATATCTTGGTTGTCCTGCAACAAGTGTCTCTTCAGAACGCATGTTTAGTACAACTGGCAATATTGTGACAGACACTAGAAATAGGTTGCTGCCAGAAAATGTACACACGTTAACTTTTATTAAAGTTAATAAGTCAAGATTTTCATATCCCTACAAGAGTATACAAACTGATCTTGAAGTGATTGATGTTGTGGATGTTGATGGCTGGTAAATACTGTGTGGGACAGAGTCTCTCTGCACCAAAAAGGAAACTTTTACAGACTGTGATGACTTTGGTTGTCTCTCTCCTTTCTCGGTCTACTACCTTGGACTATATACCCCACAAAACTTTCACCATTTCATGGCAAACTGCTTTGTAGCTAGTGTCTAAAGTCAACAAGTTTTATATACAGGGAAATTTTAACATCAGTGGGAACAGGCCCAAATTTGGCATACAAGGGACACTGTCATGTCAATCATTTCTGTATCATATTATTTATAGTTAAAGTGCAAACATATATTTTTGGATTTACATTCTGTGACTTTGTGGTGCATCAGTAGGGGCTGGGAACGGGGGCGGTCTATTTTTCAGTTTTAAAGAGGACAAAACAATGTGTTCTAATTGGTAGCTGTTTATTATTTTTTCAATTACAGAAATGTTAGCCATAAACCAAAATGATCCATATGTAATTTATCTTACTGAATAAAAAATTATAAGAAAAACTGTATTTTGTACTGTTATGTTTCTGTGGGCAACATCCTGTTACAAGTCTCTTCCGGGAAACAGTCATCTGGAGTTTTACCTATGTCATGGTTGAGCACATATTCTGTAAGCACAGGTCTCATACCACAGTAGCTCATGTTTAACATTCTGTTGTACACAGACCATGGCATAATAGCAACAACTCTCAAATTACTGGTTCCATGTGAAGAGGACTGTACAGAATGTTGTCCATAAGAAGAAAGTACCTGAAAAGACAGTTTTTCACATAAGTGTTGTTTATTAAGGAACAGTTAAGTATGGCTCATTTTGAGGCAAGAGTTTCATTTTTCTTGAGTAAGCACGTGGTAGTTTTAGCATTTGAGAGGGTGAGGAGGGTAGAATAGGTGCTGGAGGGTGGGAAAGTGCTGGAGGTTAGTTTAACATGGATGCAAGACGGAGAAAGATGGCATGGATGTTAGTGCATGGATGAGGGTTGGGGGTTGGTTTTAACATGGATGCAGGGGGAAGAAATGTGGCATAGTTGTTAGTACATGGGTGATGGTTAGGGGAGTGGGTTTTAACATGGGTGAGGGACAGAGAAGGGTGACATGAATGGTTGTTCATGACTAAGTGTGGGGGTAGTTTAAACATTTGGGTGAGGGAGGAGGGTGACATACGTGTTGAGGGGGTGAGGGTTGTGGGTTGGTATTAACACATGGGTGTAAGGGTGGTGTGGATGCTACTGCATAGATGGGGTGGTGGAAGAAAAGTGGAATGGGTGCTGGGGTGAAAGGTGGGTGTTGTTTTAGTCTTTTCATTTACAGGTTCGTGATTGGTCGGGGATGGTGAGGAAAAAGATGATGACAGACCAATAGTATGGGAGGGCTACACCGATTGCCCACTGTGGAACCTACTTTAGATACAATATATATATATATACATATATTTTTTATTGTTAAATACATTGCAAACTGCTGCCACCTAGCACAAGTGTCCTGTCCCCTTTAAAAAAAGAATAAAGGAATCAGAAATAAAAGAAAATCTGCATCAGCAGTTTTCACAGAATGTGACCAATCATAAAGTGTTTTTGCTTTACAAGTAGTGATAATTTGATACATAAAGGGGTTGACAGACACTGTCTCTTAAACATCACATGCCAACTGCTGCAGCTACATTAAATGTTCCTTAAGTTAGTATGTGGTGAGGAAACCATTTTTTTTAAATTTATGTGACTGAAATACAGATTTTATTGACGTATCAGCTGGAAAAATCTTAGAACGCTGTATGTATTACTTCAATTTGCCAACAAGAATGTTGGTATATGTACTGTATGTAATATCTTAGAAAATTGCATGCATTTTTTGCCAGCAACAATGACTGGCATATTTTTTTTATTCAAATGTCTTGACTGACTACGTTATGACATAATATGTTTTGCAACAGTTCCACGTGCTGCGACTGCAGTACCTTGACTTGACTTTGTTATAAAAGCTTTCTTTTAAACATAGCAACTTTTGATTTACTCATTTAAAACACAAAGCAGCAAATAGCTGAAATTAGGTAATATCAGTTATTTTTTCTAATAATTCATGACGATGAATATATAAAACTGTGTACATAAATGGCTAATGTGCCCCTTTCTTTCACTAAGGAACTATGATGCAGCTGCAGCAGGAAAACTTTTAACATATGGGTGGGTGGGCCTGTTACGTATTAAGTTGCTGGCTTTAGCAAACAGAAGAAACCATAGATAAACCTAGTTGTATTCCTATCAATGTCACACATGATCATTTCTCTCCCCCTTATATTAAACAGTTTTTCCTTTACATGTATTTCATTACTATCTTCATTACTGGCAGCACAATAAAAAAATAGGGTTTGAGTTCTAAAAAGTTCTAAAAAAGATTAGAACCCTAGAACTTTTTCAAAAGTTCTGGACTAGAACTAGAACCCAGAACTTCAGAGGGTTCTGACAACCCTATTGGGCACCCTGATGTTGGCTTTCCGGGGAGTGTGTGGCGGGTGGCAGGAGCCACTAATGTGGAAAGGTGCACAGGGGCTGATTTATTTATTTAAATGCTTCACCAGGAAAGGCACAGTGAAGAAACAAGTTGCTCTCGTACAGTAAGGTCCGGGGACAGTGCTCGGAGCATGGCAAGAGTCGATGAGGTTGCGAGGGAGGTGCTGCTGCAATGATGAAACTGTCCGTGATTGCAGTGGCAGATTTGTTTCCACTCCTTGACTCTCTTTGAAGCTGCTGTCATCGCCAGCATGCTCACTGATTGGCAGCTGAGGGACACACCCACTAAAGCATTCCCTGCATTCGCCACAACACTGACACACCACTGAAATATGCTATTACCACAAGATGTTGCTTGCACATGCGTGCAAACCAGCATAAAAATCACACAAAACCAGCTAGTGAAGACATGGAGAATAGAAATTTTAACGTTTACCTTTTTTAACTGACACAGTGTTCTGCAGATGTTTCTGCAAGTTCAGGTGTTAAAACAACAACTTCCAGCTTAACTGGATAGAGGAAAGCAACTATGTGGCAGCATTCCAAGTTCTTCCGCTGTATTAGTGACAGCACTACTGCAGCAGAACAACACAATGATGTCACTACTGCAGCAGAACAAGCATATAACGTATGGTAGAATGCTGTTAACCTTAGGAAATCATTTCCTAAGGTTGATAATGGATCGTCTGTCTGTTCCAATGTTGTTAACCTATCGATGCGATGTTGTTAACCTATCAGTGCTACATTACATTGATGGGTTAACAACTGGGGACGATCTACGCATGTGCGCGCCTTTTTTTTTTTCTCTCTTAGGAACCGATGGATGCATGCAGCGGTGAGGGAATGACTGAATGGCTGCAGTGGTGACTATATTTTGAAAAATTAGTAGCCATTTTCATTTTTTCTTGGGACCATACACTATAAAAAATAATGTATGGTCCCTCTATCGGCAACCGGTTACTGTTAATCGTCTCGAGGTTGCCATGGTGACAGAAACCTCTTGAGCTTCATTCTCGAGGTTTACATGGTCACCCTGGTGACCTCTTGTTGGTTAACAGACCGGTTACCGATAAAGGACCATACATTATCCTCTATATTCCTGCCATGGAATGCCATGCATAACAGCATTCCACCATACACTATAAAGAAAATCCATAGCTTGCCAGCCCCTAGCTCCTACCCCTTCATGGCAAGGAGGAATGTAGGGCACTGTCTGGCATTTGGGGCACTCCATCCCAGAGGGTACATAGGCATTTGTGGAAAGAGTCCCTGTGGTGTAATACATATAGTCCCTTCCCCTGCCTTAAGCAATTCACAACTGGCTTCACAAAAGATGTGGATTGTGCCCACACTGCTTACACATCTGATCACTCACAGAGTTCTGTGGAAAAGCTGGGATCTGGTGGGGATACTGCACAGGGCCAGTGGAGTAATATGAAATCCCTGGGTACCTCCCCAGCCCCCAGTAATGTAGCAAACTGAAGTAATCTTGTTCATGGGCCACACATGGACTTGATTACTAGAGATCAATGGGATTAGTTACCACACTTGCCTTATACAGTACTGTAACCCCCCCTACAAATGGGGGTTCCCAAAAAGTCTTCCTTGGGGCTGGTGTTCTGCATTTTAGCAGTTTAAATGTATTGCCAGACAGTGCCTGTATAGCCTTGATGTAGTGTCTCCTTAAGAGCTGCCTGGATTGCAGTCATAGTTAATCTGAGAGGGAGCTCTGTTAGAAGATGTGCTTGTTTGCTGATCACTTGTTACAGTAGTAATAATATTGCAGTTTGTTCTAACCTGCCTTCTTTGCAGCATGGACAGTTCTATTTGTTTCCATTATCTTGGTCATGGACTGCAGAATGGGCCAATCAGTACATTTGGGACTCTAAAATGGAGCTTGCCTACAGGGGCTCGAGCTTGGTGGGGGGCAAAACTTGTAGGAATTGTAGTTTTGGGCTTTTAACATAGAAACATAGAATTTGACGGCAGATAAGGACCGCTTGGCCCACCCAGTCTGCCCATTTCCCTACCTACTGGATAAGCTGCAGATCCTAGTTAACCAGCAGCCTACTTCTTCCTACCCCCATCCCCCAGAATTGCCTTATGACTATCCCATGCATACTTGAATTCCACCACTGATTTTGACTCCACAACCTCCTCTGGAAGGCTGTTCCATGCATCCACAACCCTCTCTGTGAAAAAATACCTCCTTAAATTACCTCTGAGCCGCCCCCCCATCTATCTTCAAATTGTGCCCTCTTGTTCTTGCACACCTCTTTTTTTGAAAGATACTACCCTCTTGGTGACTAAAATAATCTGGAAGGGGGAGCCCTTGTTGTGACTGACAGACAGATGAGCCAACCAAACCTTTCGATCTTGGGGAAAGTCCCACACTGCTTGCAGTTTCAGTTAGATCTGAGTTGGGAAGTGAAGAAGTAACAGCTTGAGATAGTTTGAGCAGCAATCCATACTGGATTCGCGCAGAACTATGAAAAAGGCCTGAGTTTGGCCTGCATGCCTGCCTGCTGTTCCTGAGAGGGAACTTGTGCTTTTTCGGACTGAATCCGAATGTGGAGAGCAAATTAAGCCACCAAATTGTGACCAGGCTTTAACCTGAAGAAGACCGAAGATTTGCTGAATGCGATCGGCTGGTCAGGACTTCCAGCTACCTTTGAACTCCTGGATGGTGCAGAAACTCTGTAATTGCGACCGGAGAGCCATTTGCCTGGTACAGTGGAATTTCCTTACGTGTGAATGTGCTGTGTGCTTATAGTGGGTCGTGATTTGGTTCCCCACTGTGTGTCTGAACTGTGTTTTGTTTGCTGGAGTCTGTATCCAGCTCCACGGACTGAATCCATATCCATTTCCGTTTGCCTGGGCCCTACTACACTGGCCCAGCCAGAATACCTACTTCGCAGAGAAAGTCATCGACGAGACACCGGCCTGGGGATCAGCCCCCTGCTCAACGCCTTGAACAGGAATGATGCCTCGGTGATTCGTGTGGACTCTACTTTTCCAGGCACTCCAGCCCAATAGCCTGCAGTCTGATTCCATCCTGCCTGTGTCCAGTATTGGGTATTGTGAGTAAACATCAGGGTAGCTCCCTGCAACAACAGCTAAATCTAAAAGTGCTGTCATCTGATTGTCTTGTTGCCTTTGCTTTCACGAACTGAGCCCTCCGGCTCTGGATTACAAACAGTGTGTGTTGCGCATGTTGCTTTCTTCCATCACAGGGCCCCAACCAGCTGCAGTGTTTCTGGCTAGCCCAACCTGGGTACCCAGAGTGTGTGACTGTGTAGGGACTCTGAACTGCAGGCATAACTGTCAAATTAGTATAGCTTTTAAGCAAATCAACCTGATTAAGCCCCACCCCTGTTCAAGTCCACTGAATAAATCATATTTAACTTTGTTTGCATTTAACCTGACTGTGGTTCCAGTTTGTGCCAAAACTATTATACTGTTGCTCTTTGCTGTGCTTAACTTTGTCTTACAGGGGGTCCCCAGTGTCAAGCTAGAGGAAACAGCCCTGGTGGTAAGTGTTAACAGTGTGGATAATTGCATGGTGAATAAGGGTCATTGTGAAAGTTATTATTGTATATTGTTCAGGCCACTAGGGGGGAAAGAGTGGGGTTACAGTGCCCAGGAGGGCTGTGCCCAGGTTAGGTTGACCACTAACAACCCTGACCTCCGGGTGGAGGCACCCGTTTCATTACCCAGGCCCCTTAACCTGCTACTAGCCAAGCAGGCAGGGGTAGTAGCCCTTGGGATAGCTCCACCTAGGGGTTACGGTATATTCTGTAGTATGTTCCATTGTGGTTTATATTATACGAGCAAAAGTACAGTATATGGAGCTCGCTATACTCCGATAAAGTATCTCAACACAAGTGTTCTGTTAGAAAGGAAGAGACCCATATTCCAGTAGCTGCTCAATTTGTTCAAAATTGGCACAGTGTGTGATTTACAATTGTTCCGTATTGAGACAGTGAGAAAACCAGTGCGTGTGTGTGTGTGTGTGTGTGTGTGTGTGTGTGTGTGTGGGGGGAGGGGGTCTCAGACTAAGGTTTTACAGTGAGACTCATTTGGGATCTTTAGGTTAAGAACTGTACATGCACTTGGCCTCAATAAAGTTTTAACATTTGATTGTTGACTATCCAAATAAATTAATATTTATTGTTTTATTTATTTGCAAAATGTTTGACCAGGAAAGACAACATGAGCTGTAAACAGCTCATTTACAGAAGTGTCCGGGGGGAAGGGGATTACAAGAATTGGGAGAGCAAGCAAGCAAGCATGATACAAAAAATGAAATAAGTTCAAATACTATTACATAACATAGTACAACACTTAGGATCAATATAAGCCAGATACCACAAATGAAGTGCTACAGGAGTAGGCTGAGCAAAGGTTCAGTAAGTGCTTATGTAAGCCAAAAGGAAGGGCAAGTATAAGACAAGAAGGGAAGATGGGGGGTGAGGATAAAGAGTGGGGAGATGGAAATAGGGGGGGGAGAGAGAGAGGAGAGAGCACTGAAAAGGAGAAGGGAAATGCTAGCCCCCCACAAAAAATCAGGGTAGTTAGTGAGGTAAACACCAAGACAGAGACGTCGATAGGGAGAAGGGCAGGGGTAAATGGAGAAAAGGGCAAAGACAATAATGACAGGGATGGGGCAAAAAGGGGTAAGGCCATCAAAAAATGGAGGGTAATGAGTACCAATACCTGTAGTCTAGGTAACAAGCTCCCTGAGCTGGTGGCCTTGATGGAAGAGGGATGCCTGGATATCGTGGCAGTCACAGAAACATGGTACACAGAGAACCATGATTGGGATGTCAACATACCAGGGTGCACAATCTATAGGAGAGACAGGGAGGGTAGAAGAGGAAGAGGAGGAGGAGAAGTAGCTCTCTATGTAAGGGAAGGGATCAAAGCAATGGAACAAAAGGGTAAACAGGGAGGAGAGGAAGCACTGTGGGTCACCCTGGAGACTGGAAATGGCACCACAATCTGTACAGGGGTTATATACAGACCCCCATCTCAGGGGAGGAAATGGACAAGGAAATGATAGAAGGCATCCTTAGGATGGCAGAGAAAGGGGAGATATTGTTGATGGGGAACCTGAATATGTCAGATGTTAAGTGAAGCACCTTTGCTGCAGCCACATCCAAGAGCAGGGCCATTCTTGATGCCCTACAGGGGGCATGCCTCAGACAGCTAGTGTTGGAACCCACTCGGGAGGAAGCAATCTTAGACCTGGTACTCTCAAATGGGGATGGAGAGGGGATCTCAGATCTAGAAGTGGGTAGCCAACTGAGAACAAGTGACCACCAAACAGTGTGGTTCATGATAAACTCAGCTGCAGAGTCAAGCCATACAAAAGTGAGGGTACTGGACTTCAGGAGGGCTGACTTTGTCAACATGGGAGAGTGCCTCAGAAAAACACTAGCAAACAGGCAAGAAGGAGGGGTGGAGCAACAATGGGGAAATATCAAAACTGCCATCACAGAAGCAACAAGCCTTTGTGTGAAGCAAATAAACAAATCAAAACAAAAGAAAAAAACACTATGGTTCTTAAAGGAGGTGGCGGTGAAGGTTAGGGAGAAAAAGATAGCATTTAGGAAGTAAAAGGAAACACAGAAGGAGCAGGACAGAGAACTGTACCAGTTAGAGCAGAAAAAAACGGGGAAGGCAGTCAGAATAGCAAAGGCCCAAACCAAGGAAAAGATAGCCAACTCGGTTAAGAAGGGGGGATAAAACATTTTATAGGTAGATTAGAGAGTGAAGAAAGGCAAAGAGAGGGATAGTGAGCCTGAATAAAGGGGATGGTAGGTGAGCAGAGAGGGACAGTGAAAAAGCAGGGATACTACACGAATACGTCTGCTCAGTATTCACAAAAGAAGAGGAGAGGGGGGTACCTAATCCAATCAATAGAAGCACTCTGGATGGGGAAGGGGGGTCGATCCCAGTCCTTTCACAGAAGAAAGAGTTCTGAAAGAACTCCTAAAACTGAAGGTGGACAAGGCAATGGGGCCTGACGGCATTCACCCCAGAATTCTAAAAGAATTAAGAGGAGAACTAGTGACACCACTGACTATCCTTTTTAACAAATCATGGGAGGATGGTGTGGTACCTGAGGACTGGAGGAGGGCGGATGCGATTCCCCTTCATAAATGTGTGAGCAGGACAGAGACAGGAAACTACAGATCTGTCAGTTTGACCTCAGTGGTAGGGGAAAATGATGGAATCAATTCTGAAAGAAAGAATTGTTGAGTACCTAGAGGCCAGTGGGGCACAGGACCCAAGGCAGCATGGATTCACAGTGGGAAGGTCATGTCAGATGAATCTAATCGATTTATTTGACTGGGTGACCAAAGTAGTAGACCAGGGAGGGGCTGTGGACATGTCCTACCTAGACTTTAGCAAGGCATTTGACACAGTCCCACACAAAAGATTAATAAACAAATTAGCCAGCCTGGGAGTGAGTCCCAGGATGGTAGCCTGGGTAAAACATTGGCTGGACAACAGGACACAGAGGGTAATAGTAAATGGAGTCCACTCTGAAGAAAGAGGAGTTACTAGTGGGGTATTGCAGGGTTCAGTACTGGGTCCGGTCCTTTTTAATGTCTTTAAAAGTGACACTGCATAAGGATTGGAAGGAAAAGTATGCCTCTTTGCAGACGACACAAATATCTGCAACAGGGCTGATACACAAGGGGGAGTGGAAAGGATGAGAAGGGACTTGGCAAGGCTGGAGGAATGGTCAGAAGTATGGCAGCTGGGATTCAATGCAAAGCAGTATAAAGTAATGCACCTGGGAAACAAAACCCAGGGGAATAGTACACAATGGGGGGGGGGGGGAGGAGGTAGCAACAACAACAGAAATGGAAAAGGACCTGGAGGCAATCATTTCAGATGACCTAAAGGTTAGCAAGCAATGTGAGAAGGCAGTAGGGATGACTGGGGGGGATACTGGGATGTACAGGGAGAGGCTTCACCAGTAGAAAACAGTAAATTGTCATCCCTCTGTACAGACAGTTGGTGAGACCCCATCTGGAGTACTGCGTCCAGTTCTGGAGACCCCATCTCCTCAAGGACATAGACAGGGTGGAGGCAGTCCAGAGGAGGGCAACTAAAGTGGTGCAGGGTCTACAACAGAAGCCATACGAGGAGAGACTAAAGGAGCTTAATATGTATACCCTTCAGGAAAGGAGGGGGGGAGGACATGATAGAAACTTTAAAGCACCTCAAGGGAATCAGCAAAGTCCCAGAGGGTAACATCTTTCAGAAAGAGAAATGTGCATGAACAAGGGGACGCAACTTGAAGATAGAGGGTAGAGGGGGGGGACGGCTCAGGGGCAATGTGAGGAAGTATTTTTTCACAGAGAGGGTGGTGGACGCATGGAACAGCCTTCTTGAGGAGGTTGTGGGGTCAAAAACAGTGGGAGAATTCAAGAATCCATGAGACAGACATAAGCCAATTCTTGTGGGGGGGGATAGGAAGAAATAGGCTGTTGGTTAACTAGGATCTGCAGCTTATCCAGTAGGTAGGAAATGGGCAGACTAGGTGGGCCAAGCAGTCCTTATCTACTATCAAAGTCTATGTTTCTATGAGTAACCATGATCTATACCACTTCAGGATGTAGAGAACCCTGCAAGAGAGACAGAACCAGGCAGAAAAGGAGGCAGGAGTAAGGAGTGTGGGGGGATGGAAGAGAGCCAAGAGCTACGCCCCATCAGGATGCTGGAGACAGAGAACCCTGCAAGGGGGACAGGATCAGGCAGAAAAGGAGGAGAGGGAAAGTAGGACAGAACAGGGCAGTAAAGGAGGAAGGGCAAAAAAAGGAGGAGAGAGAAAAGAGGGAACCGGGAGGAGGAATTTGCAGGGGCAGGTGACTGGAGGGGGAGGGGAGTATGGAGGCAGGAGAGTCAGGGTAACCTTGAAAGTGAAAAGGAGGGCAACAGTGGGGGCAGGGGTGGTAGTGTGGGGGGAAAGGAAAAACAGAGGTGATCCACAGTTTCTGTTTGAGTGGTACTAGGCGAGAGAAGGGGGTATGATAGGTGCGTAGCATATAAGGTGAAAACAGAGGAAGGGTATGGTATGGGGGCCAAGGAAGTGAGACAGAGATAGGGGAATATATGCAAAAGGTGAGGAGGGTACAGTAGGGGGCTGAGAGCAGGTGCAGTAGGTGAAGTAGAGGTAGTGTGGGGTCAGAGCAAGAGCAGCAGGGGAATAGGAGTTATGTGGGGTGGGATGGTAAAGCGCAATGGTGGGGAAGAACGGGAAGGGGAGATCAGAAACAAGTACAGTTAGGGGAATAGAAGTTGAGTAGGGCAAAGGAGACAGAAGATGGGGATGAGGAACGTCTGATAGGAGGTGGAAGCGAGTTCCAAAGCTTAGGGAAGTGGTGGGAGAATGCAGCCTGGCCTATGGAGGTGGAGCGATGAGGGATAAAGTGCGTGCATCGGTGGATCTGAGAGGGCGGGTGGAGGGAGGTGGAGCAGTAAGTAAGAAGGAGAGGTAAGAGGGGAGAGTCCCAAACCAGAATTTAAAGGTGAACCTGGCTCAGTTAGAGAGAGAGAGAGAGAGAGACGCCTGAACTCCAGGGAGGGAAAAGCAAGAGAGTTGTACAAGGTACAGTGATGAGTGCGGGAGGAGGAGTCTAGAGCAAAGCGACAGAAAGCATTGAAAAGAGTATCCAACCTGGTGAGGGAAGACTTAGGAGCAGCACTGTAGACTATGTTGCAAAAGTCAGATATGGGGAATATCATTTTCTGAACAAGATCACGCCTCACCGACAGTGGTAGGGCACTACGGTTCCTGTAAAGGATGCTGAGCTTGGGGCACAGTTTTTTCAGGATTGCATCAATATGTTCAAAAAAGTCAAGGTGCTGGTCAAGCCAGACACCCAGGTATTTAAAAGAGGTGGTGTCCTCTAGAGTTGTCCCATCAAGGGTGAGGGAAAAAAGGGGAGAGGGCAGCCTAGAGAGTCTCTGCCTAGTGCCAAAGGTCATGGAGACTGTCTTCTTTGCGTTGAGGAAGAGCTGATGTGAGCGTAGCCAGCGCTGAACATTTCTGAAGTCAAGCTGTAATCTGGTAGTCACATTGGAGGGGGAGTGGCCAGAGGTGAACAAGGCCGTATCATCAGCATACATGTGGATAGAGGATGAGGAGCAAACTGATGGTAGGCTGTTTAGGAATATTGAAAATAAGAGTGGGCCAAGTACGGAGCCTTGAGGCACACCAGCAGAGATTGGTAATGGTGAGGAGGTGGAGTCAGCTAGTTTAACAGATTAGAGGCAGACTGAGACAGGCCAGCTGTGAGAGGGTTTCAAGGAGGACGGAGTGGGAGACAGTGCCGAAGGCCTTAGCAAGGTCGACAAAGATGGCAGAGGTGACGTGGCCTGTATCCATGGCTAAATGGATAGAGTTGGTGAGTCTAAGTAGGGAGGTAGTAGTGGAGGGATTCTTCCAAAAGCCAGATTGGAAGAGAGTGAAAAAAGGAAGAGAGTTGAGAGAGAACAAGGTTTTCCTGAAATTTAGCCAGGGTGGGAAGGAGCGAGAGAGGGCAGTAATTCCAGGGAAATTAGATCACCACCTTTGGGTAAGGGAAGAACTGTAGCATGTTTCCAGGCTATAGGGCTGGACGTAGTGTGGAAGGATAGGTTGAAGAGATCAGTCAGAGGGAGGGCAATAGCAGGAGCAGATTGGTAAAGAAGCTTAGGGTGAAGGCCATCAGGGGAACAGCCTTTAGTTGGATTAATAGAGAGAAGTGTCTGTAAAGTAGGGTTGTCAGAACCCTCTGAAGTTCTGGGTTCTAGTTCTAGTCTAGAACTTTTTAAAAAGTTCTAGTGTTCTAATCTTTTTTAGAACTTTTTAGAACTCGAACCCTATTTTTTTATTGTGCTGCCAGTAACGAAGATAGTAATAAAATACATGTAAAGGAAAAACTGTTCAAAATAAGGGGGAGAGAAATTATCTTGTGTGACATTGATAGGAATACAACTAGGTTTATCTATAGTTTCTTCTGTTTGCTAAAGTCAGCAACTTAATATGTAACAGGCCACCCACCCACCCATATGTTAAAGTTTTCCTGCTGCAGCTGCATCATAGTTCCTTAGTGAAAGAAAGAGGCACATAGCCATTTATGTACTCAGCTATATATACTCATCGTCATGAATTAAGAAAAATAACTGATATTACCTAATTTCAGCTATTTTGCTGCTTTCTGTTTTAAAGGTGAATCAAAAGTTGCTATGTTTAAAAGAAAGCTTTTATAACAAAGTCAAGCCAAGTACTACAGCAGCAACATGTGGAACTGTTACAAAACATATTATGTCATAACATATTCAGTCAAGACATTGGAATAAAAAAATATTTGCAGAAACCACAAGAAGGCTGCTCAATCCTAAGTTGTGCCTGTGTGAAAAGCTGAGCACCAAGAACAAAGACACAGCACAACACTTCCAAAAAATATACTGTATTGTGCGTTTTAACTGATAGCATCACAGTACAGAAAGCACATGCAGGACAAAACAGTTTAAACAGACAAAAGACCTTTTGTCTGTTTAAACTATTTATCTACATGGCTACTTCTGTACTGTTGAATAAACGCATAACACAGTATATTTTGGAAGTGTTGGTGCTGTCTTTTGTTCTTAATAAAAAATATGCCAGTCATTGTTGCTGGCAAATGCATGCAATTTTCTAAGGTAATGCATACATATACCAACATTTTGTTGGCAAATTGAAGTAATACATACAAAAAATTCTAAGATGATGCATTTTTGCAGCTGATACTTCAATAAAATCTGTATTTCAGTCACATAAATAAAAACAGTGGTTTCCTCACCACATACTAAGGAACATTTATGTAGCTGCAGCAGTTGGCATGTGATGTTTAAGGGACAGCATCTGTCAACCCCATTATGTATCAAATTATCACTACTTATAAAGCAAAAACACTATGATACGTCACATTCTGTGAAAACTGCTGATGCAGATTTTCTTTTATTTCTGATTCCTTTATTCTTTTTTAAAGGGGACAGGACAATTGTGCTAGGTGGCAGCGTTTGCAATGTATTTAATAAGAATATATATTATGTGTACAGTAGGTTCGGTCTGTCATCATTTTTCCTCCCATCCCCAGCTGATCACGAATCTGTAAATGAAGAACTAAAACAACACCCACCTTTCACCCCATCACCCATTCCACTTTTCTTCCACCACCCTCATCTGTGCAGTAGCACCCATGCCACTTACACCATGTTAAAACCAACCCACAACCCTCACCCATGTACTAGCATCCATTTTTCATTTATGGCTAACATTTCTGTAATTGAAAAAATAATAAACAGCTACCAATTAGAACTCATTGTTTTGTCCTCTTTAAAATTGAAAAATAGACCGTCTCCTGTCCCAGCCCATGCTGATGCACCACAAAGTCACAGAAGGTAAATCCAAAATATATGTTTGCACTTTAACTATAAATAATATGATACAGAAAGGATTCGATGACAGTGTCCCTTTATGCCAAATTTGGGCCTGTTCCACTGATGTTAAAATTGCCCTGTATATAAAACTTGTTGACTTTAGTTTAGACCCTAGCTACAAAGCAGTTTGCCATGAAATGGTGAAAGTTTTGGGGGGTATATAGTCCAAGGTAGTAGATCGAGAAAGGAGAGAGACGACAACCAAAGTCATCACAGTCTGTAAAAGTTTCCTTTTTGGTGCAGAGAGACACCGTCCCACACAGAATTTTTACCAGGCACCACCATCTGAGTTGTCATCATCACCATCAACATCCACAACATCAATCACTTCAGGATCAGTTTGTATACTCTTGTAGGGATCGAAAATCTTGACTTATTAACTTTAATAAAAGTTAACGTGTGTACATTTTCTGGCAGCAACCTATTTCTGGTGTCTGTCACAATATTGCCAGCTGTACTAAACATGCGTTCTGAAGAGACACTTGTTGCAGGACAACCAAGATATTTACAGGCTTCATCATACAGCTCTGTCCAAATTGACTTTTTGATCTTCAGTATTCAAAAGGGCATGCATCAATAGGAATAGGCAGTTCTTGCAGGTAACTGTCTACCATGTTGGACAGAGACCGCTCAGAAGAGGAATCAGCAGAAGCAGCTGGTATGGCAGCAATTTGGGAAAGGTTTTGCCACAGATTTAGCTTGCTACTAAGGGCTGAAGAAGTGGCAGTTGTGGAACAACTACTGTTAATGTTTGGTGACTTTTCCAGTTCTGTATCCCTTTGTGAAGATGAACCTGCATGTTGTGGTGATGACAACCTGATGGTACTGTGCGTGTCTGTGTTTGACTCCTGTGAGTGCTGCAGCTCATCTAGCAACATACATTTGTACTGCTCTATATCATCTGTTTTTGGAAGATGTATAGCCTTGAACCTGGGATCTAAGAGAGTTGCAAGGATGTAGTGTCTTGATTTCAGTCATTGCAACTAATTTGTCATTGGTTTTGAAGCGCTCGCTCATTCTCTTCTGAGATTCCATGATATAGGTGACATGTTGTCTGTGCTTCAGATCTGTCTTTCTCTATTTGTAGATTTAGAACACTAAGATGATGTGAAATGAGCATTATGAGTGGGATAACCTGATTCACAGATGCACCTTCAGAAGACATGTCCTTGTAGCTGTCTCAAAGGAGCTAGGATACAGCACACTGTCTCCATTAATTTCACTGCAGCACAGACAGCATAATGCCATCTCCAATAATGTAACTGGAGCAGTACTCATGTACAGCTTGCTTTTTGCTCAAGAGGCGCTGCAGCATATAAAGCGTTGAGTTCCAATGAGTGGAAACATTTTGAATCAGCTTTTGCTGGGGCAGCTTGTGTTTTTGCAGTTCGGACAATGTCCGTATAGCCTTAGTTGAATGTGAAAAGTGAGTCACAATTTTTGCAAACAGCAATCATACCATCCACTTGTGTTTCGTTGCTGAGAATCCCGTGACAATTAAGTGTAAGCAATGTGCAAGCAAGAAGCATGCAGAAATCCTCCATCCTGTACTGCTTTTAAGATGTTGGCTCCATTGTCACTTACTATGAAGCCACATTTTAGACCGTGAGAATAAACCCACTGATCAAGGAGGTCATTTAGTTCCTGCAAGATGTTTGCAGCAGTATGACTTTGCTCAAACTTCTTTATATGCAGCAGCGCCATCTTTTGGGGTGTCTTTGTTTTTGAAGAAGCACAAGAAACGTGACCCAATGAGCGGTAAGGACATGTAATCTATGTTTTGAGTGCTGGTCCACATATCTGTTGTGACATGAATAACCCCACCCTCTGCAGTTTTAAGTGCAAGCATCACTGTCGCTTTTAAAGCCTGATAAATGTTTGGTATTTCAACATAGGAAAAGTACCTTCGATGAGGAACATTATATCGAGGCTCTGCTAATGTCATGAGCTCCCTAAAATCCTCATGATCTACAAAGAGTATGGGAGAGGCTCCGGCTAACAGTTCTGAATCGGTGATTAAGATGAAGGGTCTTTGGATGATTTCTAGTAAGGTATTCTTCCTTTCAAATGCCTGAGACAGTGTTAGCTGTTTGCAACATGTCCCTGCTGGTTTATTATACACCGTGCTTGATGGGCAGATGGGCGAGATGGTAGACTAGGACTTATACATTCAGTGCCATCACTGGATGTGCAACTGTACTAATGGTGCTGGCATTGGTGGTAACAGTGATCCTAGGGCTGCAGTGGTTCTGCCGCATCAAGTTCAGACAATTCAGTATCCATTTCAGATTCCTGATCCTGACCCTTCTCACGTGCGGTCTGGAAGATGGAGGACATGGGTTTGGTTTTGGATGATCAAGCAAAACCGAATGCTTTTCAGCTGGCGTTTAAGAGCTGTAGTGCCAAGGCATGACACAACTTTACCACGGCTTACACTCTGTTTACACAGGAACAAATTGTCTGCATGGATCAGTTTTACTGACTGAGAAATAATTCCACACCTCAGATGTGACAGATTTTGTTCGAGTGCTAGGAAGATAGCTAAAGACTGTTTGTGTCTTTTCACCTGTCCTAACAGAACCTGGGACATGCTCCTTGGTGCTAGAAGAGTGGACAGAAGACTCTGATGGATTTTCATTGCTGGCCAACACAGAAGTGGTGGATTCAATGGATATGTCCTTTTCATTGCCAACAGTGCTGGATGTATTTGCAAGTGCACTACCTGATTCATTGTCAGCAGAATTGCTCATTTCACTTTGTTGAGGAAGTAATGATTTGTCACGAGACACAACAGTGTGGGACTGAGACAAAGAGCTACTGTCTGAGTCAGAGAGGGACTCACTGTCACTTGCATTATTGTTGCTAGTCACAGGGATCTTAACGGCATGAATGGCATACCTTATGGTGCCTCTCCGTGTGACCCCAGCAGCTGTACAGGTTTTCTTAAAAGGTCCCCCTTTACCACACTTCACTGTTGCTCTTTTGCTGTTTGTTGAATTTGTATCACGTGAAACATTTTGGTTATTTCTGTTAGCACCAGGATTACCACTACCACCAACACCTGCTCCAACACCAGCACTAAATGCTTCATCTATGTTGGTGTCAGCCATAACAGACAGTAAGTACCAGTACTACCAGCCCAGTATACTGCAGAGAACACCCAACACCCAAACAATTCCTGTGTAACAAAGCAATGTGATCTGTAATCGCTGGCTACAACTCCAAAATTTTATTTTGGTTGTGGACACTGTGATACGTGGACTGAAAGTAATTGAAGAATATGACAGTTTGCAACTAAAGGATCCCAGGTTCAAGGCTTACAGAATGATTGGGCTGCTGGGCATGAGCATACACATAGCAATCAAGGGCACACAGCAGCAGGGTGATGGGCTGACCACGGAGGCAGTCACATCGCAACCCAGGGAATGAGAATTATATTTCTACGTTTCTGTCATGTAAGGTTAATGCCACCACACAACTGGCCACTGGGCTTCTCTGTAACAACACACTGGGTAGGGTACAGTGCAGTCAAGGGCACACAGCAGCAGGGTGATGGGCTGACCACAGGAGGCAGTCACATCGCAACCCAGGGAATGAAAATTATATTTCTACATTTCTGTCATGTAAGGTTAATGCCACCACACAACTGGCCACTGGGCTTCTCTCTGTAACACACACTGGGTAGGGTACAGTGCAGTCAAGGGCACACAGCAGCAGGGTGATGGGCTGACCACAGGAGACAGAGTCACATACGCAACCCAGGGAATGAGAATTATATTTCTATGTTTCTGTCATGTAAGGTTAATGCCACCACACAACTGGCCACTGGGCTTCTCTCTGTAACACACACTGGGTAGGGTACAGTGCAGTCAAGGGCACACAGCAGCAGGGTGATGGGCTGACCACAGGAGACGGAGTCACATACGCAACCCAGGGAATGAGAATTATATTTCTACGTTTCTGTCATGTAAGGTTAATGCCACCACACAACTGGCCACTGGGCTTCTCTCTGTAACACACACTGGGTAGGGTACAGTGCAGTCAAGGGCACACAGCAGCAGGGTGATGGGCTGACCACAGAGACGGAGTCATCACATAAACCAGGGAATGAAATTATATTTCTACGTTTCTGTCATATGAGTTAATGCCACACACAACTGGCCACTGGGCTTTCTCTCTGTAACACACACTGGGTAGGGTACAGTGCAGTCAAGGGCACACAGCAGCAGGGTGATGGGCTGACCACAGGAGGCAGTCACATCGCAACCAGGAATGAGAATTATATTTCTACGTTTCTGTCATGTAAGGTTAATGCCACCACACAACTGGCCACTGGGCTTCTCTCTGTAACACACACTGGGTAGGGTACAGTGCAGTCAAGGGCACACAGCAGCAGGGTGATGGGCTGACCACAGGAGACGGAGTCACATACATAAACCAGGGAATGAGAATGATATTTCTACGTTTCTGTCATGTAAGGTTAATGCCACCACACAACTGGCCACTGGGCTTCTCTCTGTAACACACACACTGGGTAGGGTACAGTGCAGTCTAGGGGCACACAGCAGCAGGGTGATGGGCTGACCACAGGAGGCCAGGTCACATCGCAAACCAGGGGATAAGGAATTATATTTCTACGTTTCTGTCATGTAGAGTTAATGCCACCACACAACTGGCCACTGGCTTCTCTCTGTAACACACACTGGGTAGGGTACAGTACAGTGCAGTCAAGGGGCACACACTGGGCTTCTCTCTGTGACACACACTAAGGGTTACTTCAGAAGATTTATTGCCTTTTTGCCCCTACGTTTCTGTCATGTAAGGTTAATGCCACCACACAACTGGCCACTGGGCTTCTCTCTGTAACACACACTGGGTAGGGTACAGTACAGTGCAGTCAAGGGGCACACACTGGGCTTCTCTCTGTGACACACACACTAGGGTTCAGAAAGATTTATTTGCCTTTTTGCCCCCTTGTATGCTTGTTGCTGGCAGCTGCTGAGTGTGCAGTGTGCTGCAGTTTCAAATAATCACATTTCACATTCACAAAGGTTCTTATAATCTTCAGTCTTCTTATTTTTTAGTCTCTCTCCGAGTCCTCCTCCAGTCCTCCTGATATTGGTCTCATCAATCCCTCCTATTCCCCAGTCCCTTCCCCAATCTTGATTAATCCTCCCGATTCCCTCCTTCTGTCCTGACGCCCCTAGTCCCCTCCCAGTCTCCCCGATTTTTAGCTTTTTCTTGTTCTCGGTCTCACAGGAGAAGAAGTGGCCACGACTGGACAAGAGTAGCGGACGCGCTAACCGCTTTTGCTACAGTTTGCTGGTGCTGCCTGCTGCTGCTGCCTCTGCCTGCGATGATCCTCAGTCAAATGGCGCTCCTCCTCGTGGCGCATCTCTTTAAATACCCCCACAGATCCCGCTGCTCGCGTTGCTTACTCGACCCCACGTCATCTCGCGTCTCGCGGTGATTCGAACCCTTTTGCGAACCGTTTAGTGTTCGAGTTCTAAGTTAGAACTCGAACACCAGGGTTCGAGGAGGGTTCGAATCTTTGCCGAACCTGTTCTGACAACCCTACTGTAAAGTGTCATTAGGAGAGATGGGTGAGAAGGCAAAGCTTACTGCAGATTGGTGGAGTTGGGGGGAAGTGGTGGGCGAAGGAGTAGGGTGAGCTGGAAGGGAGGCTAACAGGGTGGAGGCACATGAAATAAAGTATGAGTTGAATTCCGCAGCAACATAGGGATGGTCAGTTATGAGTTTGTTGTTTATTTTGAGCAGTAGAGACGGGGGGTTCGATTGGGGTGACAAAAGAGAGAGTGAACTACTTTCCAAAACTTTGACGGGTTGTTTATGTTATTATTAAAGCTAAACTAGAAATATTCTGCTTTAGACAGTCGGATGGCTTTGGTACAGGCATTATGGAGTGTTCTGTAAGTAGAGTTGTCATAAGGGAGGATAGAGGATTTATGGATTTTCCATGCTGTGTCTCGTGCTTGTTGACAGGCTAGGAGCTCAGGGGTTACCCAGAGGAGGTGGCTACCACACACTCTTACTTTGTTCAAGGGAGCGTGTTTGTTCCAGGTGGTGAGGAAGTCATCTTCGGAGTATTCAAGGGCACGATCAATAGTTTTAGCAGAGGCTATAGGGGACCAGTCGACGCCGGTGAGGTCCTGATGAAGAGGGGCATGGTCTAGAGAGTTGTAGGAGCAGAGCATTAATAGTTTGTGGGGTGCTTTCGGTCTGCATACTTTCCTAACTAAGCAGAACATATATGATGATTGCTAAGAGCATCTGGTAGTAGGCCAACCTGGATAACCCTGTGCGGGTGGGAGATAAAGGCCCAGTCTAAGAGGGTATGATTATGGGTTTTGAGGTTTAGATGAGTAGGTTCCATGATTAGTTGTGACAGGTTAAGAGCAGTTATGTCAGTACAAGTCTTTCCTAGAGTGGGTGACAACCAGTTCAAATTAAGATCACCTAACAGATAGAGCTCGCCAGGGGAGGTAAGGGACCCAACAGTGGTAATTAGATCTGTAGCTATAAAGTGGTGTAGGCCAGGACGGCAGTAGGCTCCTGCAAAAAATTCTGTGGCTGAGAAAGGTATAACAAGAACTTCATAGGCAGTGGGATCAGTGGATGATAGTACAGTTGTGATTTGGTGAGACGAGGAGGAGTAGATAACCATGCCCCCCATCGGGTAATGGCATAACCAGGAATACTGATAAGAGTATCAGGGATTTTGTTTGTGAGCCGGGTCTCAGATAGGATGAGGATGTCTGGATTAAGGGAGCAGACAAGAGGGAGTAGCAGGTCAAGTTTAGGGAGAAGGCTACAAATGTTAAGGTGGAGGATCTTTAGACCCCGGGGGAGTGTAACTGAGGTTGGAGCAGAGGCTGGGGGGGGGGTGGCTGTAGTAGGGGCTTTGCTGAGGGTGGGATCAGAGTTTGGATTTATGTCACCTGCAGAGAGGAGCAAGAGAGAGATAATGATAAAATGCAGCTTGGTATGCTTGAACCAGGGTTGGTTTGTTGATTTGGGAGTTCAAGGTGGAAGTTTGGAAATAGCTGAAATTTAAGAAAGCACAGTAAGGTATAGGAGTGGGGTATAGCCATGAGTGTGGTGGAAGGACGTATACAGAAGTGGATCCAGTTGTGAAAAAAAGGTGTTGGAGCTTTCACTTGGGTGTAGTAAGGAGTTTGTAGGCTAGAAGGGTTTGCTTGGGAAGCATGGGGGTGTGTGTGAGCGATTGCAGGGATGACAGGGAGAGCAGAGTGAGTAGCATGAGGAGGAGGTGTAGGGGAGGGATAAAAAAGGAGATAATATTACCAGGTTAGAGTAAATATATAGCTAGGCTGAGGTAGCAGACTCTGCAGATGCAAGACGTAGCACCTAGTTTGTAACAGGAGAGCTAAAGGTTATACCACGAAAGAGATTGGGTTAGCTCAGCTAAGAAGCTGCCTGTGAATTAAATAGTGTTCAATGAGGAGGGGGTGGGTGATATAGGGCTGAGCTTAGGCGTATTTAATAAAGACAGCGGTTGGAGCCTAGGTGGGCGGATGGGTAAAATTATTGTGGGTTACTTTGAACTAAATAGGTCAGCTAGGAGCCGAGAAGCAGCAGAGTCCAGGGCTTGAAAAGCACACCAATCAGGGAGCTCCTGGCTGGGGAGATGGCCAATCGGAGATCAGCAGCAGAAGAGTGCCAAAAGTTGAAAAAAAAAAAAATGCTGGCTCTTCTGCAGAATCGTACCTGGCTTGATGGAGTCCTGAGACAGCAGCAAGGTGCAGTGGGCGGTGGCGGGTTTTCAGCTGCACCGCAGGCAAGGAAGCACCCAGCCAAGGGCTCGGGAGCTGTGGGAAGAATAAGAGGAGGGAGATTAAATTAAATAGTAAAGGTCGAGGGCATGGAGAAGCCAAGATGGCAGTGTAGTTTGGGGGGGCGCGGGGGCTATGCAGAGTAGGAGACTGCAGAGCAGCAGGGGGCCAGAGATGGCAGAGAAGGGCGAATCGAGGAGAACAACAGATGGGCTTAATCAGAGGGGGCTGGTCACAGTAAAGTGAGGAGGAAGAGGCAAGGGGCAGGGCGGGTTGGCACCGAGCACCAAAGGGGGGGTTGGGGTTAGAATGAGGGATAGTAGGCTAGGAGAGAGAGAGAAAATAAGTACAGCAAAGGCAGAGGAAATAGCAAGGCAGTTTACAGTTAGTAAAACAACTAAGTTGAACAATCCAAGCAGTCCATCTCTAGCATGCAGGTGAAATAACAGGGTCAGCAGTGACTATCAATAAACATATTAGCAAGAGCTGGTAGCCATACACTAAACGGAGGGTCTTAGCAGAGACACAGTGAAGAGAACCATAGCAATTAAAGAGGCAGTTAAAATTAAACAGTAAAATATACAATTTTTGCAGGTTATTTCAAATTATTGAGGGTTATTTTAAACTAAATAGGTCAGCTAGGAGCTGAGAAGCAGCAGAGTCCAGGGCTTGAAAAGCACACTAATCAGGAAGCTCCTGGCTGAGGAGACGGCCAATCAAAGCTCATGAGTAGAAGAGCACCAAAAGTTGAAAAAAAAAATGCCAGCTCTTCTGCTGAATCGCATCTGGCTTGATGGAGTCTTGAGATGGCAGCAAGGTGCGGCGGAGGGTTTTCAGCCACACCGCAGGCAAGGGAGCACCCAGTCAAGGACTCAGGTGATGTGGGGAGAATAAGAGCAGGGGAGATTAAAGTTAAATAGTAAAGGTCAGGGGTGTGGAGAAGCCAAGATGGCAGTGCAGTTTAGAGGGGGCAGGGGCTATACAGAGTAGGAGACTGCAGGGCAGAAGGGGGACAGAGACAGCAGGGAAAGCCAGAGAAGGGCTAATCGAGAACAACAGATGGGCTTAATCAGAGGGCTGGTCACAGCAAAAGGAGGAGGAGGAGGAAGAGGCAGGAGGCAGGGCGGGTCGGTGCCGAGCACCAAATGGTGGGGTTAGAATGAGGAGGAGTAGTAGGCTGGGAGAGAGAAAAGAAGCACAGCAAAGGCAGGTGTAACCCTCTTGCAAATGGGGGTTCCTAATGTGCCCTATGCCTGGTTGGTTATCGGCATAAAGCCGCCAAAAGGAGGGTCCGTGGAGTGCTGTTTAAGGCCTCCGTATACTGTCCCTTTAAGGGCTGCCTTTTGCAGTTGGGATTGGTTAAAATGGGAGGGATTTGAGTGTTGTCATGCTCGACTCCGCCGGGCTGCTGAGTAGCGCTCCTTCTGCCATCGCTAAGTGCAGGGGAGCCCTAATAAAGGATGTAGGTGGTTACTTAAAATAAGCTGTGAAAGTAATGATAATGTAGATGTTCTAACCTGCCTTGCTTTGCAGCACAGAGAGTTTCGATTGCTTCCTCCATTTTGGTCCCGAACTGTGAAATTGGACCAATCAGTACTTTGGAATCCCCCAGAGTTGACTGACCAATAGAGGAGCTGTTTAGAGGGAGCAAGGCATTATGGACTATGGCGCTCGTTCTGCACCAATGGAAGCCGTGAGAAGTGACTGGCAGGTTCGACCAGCCAATGACAACGGGTCGCGCCCGAACTAAGAGGAGTGCTGGGTGCTGCCAGCTTCGGATTAGTAGTGGCCAGTGAAGAGAGAGGAGCTGTGTGCTTCTGCGCTGGGAGTGTTCGCGCGGGAAGTGCATGAGGGCCTAGCGGCCGTTTGCCTGAGGAAAGGAGTTTGGAAAACCCACCGGCTGGCGGTCAGAGGAGGCTGTGCTTTGTGCAGCTACCCACCAGGCTCGACCTGTTCGGAGGACTGGAGAAGATTGCTGAATTGCGCTCAGTCCGCGGGGAAAGTGAAGAGAAAGCTGCCGTTACAGTGCTTGATGACAGAGAAGCCTGGAGAGCCCATGGTACCCCTCTGCTAGTGCTGTTTACCATATAAATGTGTGAGTAGCTCAAGTTAATCCTGCTGCAATTACAGGACTTCTGCTAGTGCTGTTTACCATATAAATGTGTGAGTAGCTCAAGTTAATCCTGCTGCAATTACAGGACTTCTGCTAGTGCTGTTTGCCATATAAATGTGTGAGTAGCTCAAATTAATCCTGCTGCAATTACAGGATTTTTGCTATTGCTGTTTACCATATAAATGTGTGAGTGGCTCAAGTTAATCCTGCTGCAATTACAGGACTTTTGCTATTGATGTTTACCATATAAATGTGTAAAGAGACTTGTGAGCTCAAATTAATCCTGCTGCCAGTGAGGGATTTTGCCTGGATTGTGATAACCATATAAATGTGTAAAGAGACTTGTGAGTTCAAGTTAATCCTGCTGCCAGTGAGGGATTTTGCCTGGATTGTGATAACTATATAAATGTGTACAGAGACTTGTGAAGTTCAGGCTCAGCCCTGCTAATGTTGGAAGAACCGGGATGGGCTGGAGGTTGTGAGTACTAAATCAGGGTAGCTCCCTGTTAAGTGTGCAATCAGTGGTTTTCCAGTCGTATTGCTGTGCTTTTGACTGCTTAAACAAACTTTCTTTCCCTTCTGACTTGCTCAGGATTGCAGCATCTATCTGTGTTAAGGGCCCCGACCAGCTGCCACGTTTGGACTAGCCATTAGGGCTTGGGTACCCAGGGACAGTGACTTGTGAGGATAGGCCTGTGCACAGAGCTCTAGGTAGTTAAGTATAATGGTAAACCAATTAGCCTGATTCCCCATCCTTGTTATCTCCCCTTAATAAATCAGATTTGTGTGTTGCAACTACACCCTGGCTGGTATGTGCATCCTGCTGAACTGCTGTATAGTGACTGTGATATGTATCTTATTTTACAGGGGTCCCTGGAGTGAGCTGAGAGATACTATCCGGGGGGTAAGTGTATTGGTTAAAAGCCTTGTTGGTACCCAGTGTGAGCCACTAGCGGGGAAAAAGGGGGGTTGCAGTAACCCAGAGGGCTGTGACCGAGGCAATCTCAACAGTATTAACCCCGACCTCTGGGTGGAGGCACCCGCCAACGGATCTGGGCCCCTCACCTGTTCTCTGTGGAGGCAGGCGGGGGTAGTAGCCCTAAGGGTAGCACCCCCTTGGGGTTACACAAGGAAATGGCAAGGCAGTTTACAGTTAGGCAAATCAGAGATCAGCAGCAGAAGAGCGCCAAAAATTGAAAAAAAATGCCGGCTCTTCTGTGGAATCGTACTTGGCTTGATGGCGACCTGAGACAGCAGCAAGATGCAGTGGGTGGCAGTGAGTTATCAGTGGCACTGCAGGCAAGGGAGCACTCGGTCTAGGGCTCTGGAGCTGGCTTGATGGAGTCCTGAGATGGCAGCACGGTGCGGTGGGCAGCGAGTTTTCAGCCACACTGCAGGCAAGGGAGCACCTGGTCAAAGGCTCGGGAGCAGTCTGTTTTGGTTCCCTCCACAGTATATCTACAGCTATTGTTAAGGTCAGTAATGTCCTGGCCGTGAATGCAAATCAGATTGATCTAGCAAGAGCATTCTTCTAAGATTTATTACATGCGTTCAGTATAGTAAATCATACTCCTTTGATCAGCAAATTAAACTTGCTGGGCCTCGACAGTCTTCTCCTGCATTTATTTGGCAAACTATAGGAGTGAAAGACTTCAGCTAGTTAGCGTAGACTGTACTAAAGTCTCCCTGATGCCTGTGGTTAGGGGTGTGCCCCAGGTTTTTTTGACTCCTTTAATTTTTTAGCTATACTAACGAACACACATGTAGTACATCAAAACAGAAGTGGGCAGGAAGGTGAGAAGCAAGGGGTGGAGGTGCTACACACAGAAGTGGGCAGGAAGGTAAGAGGCAATGGGGGTGAAGGGACTACACACAGAAGTGGGCAGGAAGGTGAGAGGCAAGGGGGTGGAGGTACTACACATAGAAGTGGGCAGGAAGGTGACAGGCAAGGGGGATGGAGGTATTACACACAGAAGTGGGCAGGAAGGTTAGGGGCAAGGGGGTGGAGGTACTACACACAAAAGTGGGCAGGAAGGTGAGAGGGAAGGGGTGGAGGTACTACACACAAAGTGGGCAGGAAGGTGAGGGGCAGGTGGGGGTGGAGGTACTACACACAAAAGTGAGCAGAAGGTGAGGAAGGGGTGAGTACTACACACAAAGAGTGGGCAGGAAGGTGAGGGGCATGGGTGGAGGTACTACACACAAAGTGGGCAGGAAGGTGAGGGAAGGGTGGAGGTACTACATACAAGAAGTGGGCAGGAAGGTGAGGGGCATGGGGTGGAGTACTACACACAAAAGTGGGCAGAAAGGTGAAGGGGAAGGGGTGGAGGTACTACACACAAAAGTGGGCAGGAAGGTGAGGGGGAAGGGGTGGAGGTACTACATACAGAAGTGGGCAGGAAGGTGAGGGGCATGGGGGTGGAGGTACTACACACAAAAGTGGGCAGGAAGGTGAGGGGGAAGGGGTGGAGGTACTACACACAAAAGTGGGCAGGAAGGTGAGGGGCATGGGGTGGAGGTACTACACACAAAAGTGGGCAGGAAGGTGAGGGGGAAGGGGTGGAGGTACTACACACAGAAGTGGGCAGGAAGGTGAGGGGCATGGGGGTGGAGGTACTACATACAGAAGTGGGCAGGAAGGTGAGGGGCATGGGGTGGAGGTACTACACACAAAAGTGGGCAGAAAGGTGAGGGGAAGGGGTGGAGGTACTACACACAAAAGTGGGCAGGAAGGTGAGGGGAAGGGGTGGAGGTACTACACTCAGAAGTGGGCAGGAAGGTGAGGGGCATGGGGTGGAGGTACTACACACAAAGTGGGCAGGAAGGTGAGGGGAAGGGTGAGGTACTACACACAAAAAGTGGGCAGGAAGGTGAGGGGCATAGGGGTGGAGGTACTACACACAAAAGTGGGCAGGAAGGTGAGGGGAGGGTGGAGGTACTACATACAAGTGGGCAGGAAGGTGAGGGCATGGGGTGGAGGTACTACACACAAAGTGGGCAGAAAGGTGAGGGGAAGGGTGGGTACTACACACAAAGTGAGCAGGAAGGTGGGGAAGGGTGGAGGTACTACATACAAGTGGGCAGGAAGGTGAGGGGCAAGGGGGGATGGAGGGACTACTGTGGCAGTAGCGCTGTTGGTTTGGGGGCTCAGTTTATGGTGCAGTGTCAGGTGATTTGTGCAATGCCAAGCCCAGACTCCTGTGGCTGTCACACTTCATTCAGTATGCTAACTGGTACAAACCCTGTTTGTGTCCACTAACATTTGGATCAGCTAATTTGCTTTTAGTATTGAGCAGCACCATCTCAGGGGGAGGGGGGTCTCCACCCCCTGGCCACAGCCCGCAGACTTTGTACTGGAAATATAATTATGGTGGCAGTATTGGCACATGTTTGCCCTATTTAGTGTCATCAGACATTCTGGGACTGTGTAGGGTACCCTTAATGTATATAGTGAGAAACTACACCTAAGGAAGCCTTAAACAGAAAAGAAGCCAAATATTAATCGTACCAGGCTTGATGGAGTCCTGAGAAAGCCCTAGTCATCAGATAGGGCACTTTGGGTAGACTAGGTGGGTCAGGCGGTCCTTTTCTGCTGTCACATTTCTAAGTTTCTATGTTTCTATCAACATCAAAGCTATACTGCCCCTGCAGTGCCTGTTCAGCATGTCACAACAGTTACATGACACAGCAAGGTTCTCTTGTTGCACCTGTGAACACTGGGGCAACACGCATACATCTTAATGTGAGGTGCAAGGGACATATCAACCGACTACAAGCTTGGATCCTGTGTACTTATTACCAGTGCAATACAAATACAATACCACCCTTTTTCACCTTCACCCACAGTCTCCTGGATTACTGTAATGCATTCCATAAGGGTTTGCCTTGTGGTTAGTTGCACTGTTTTCAGCTAATCCAGAATGTGGTGGTGAGGCTGTTGACCTCTGTCTTGAGGTCAGAATATATTACCCTGTTGTTCTGTAGTTTGAGCCAGATGCCTGTGAGTTGGCAAGTTGACTTAGAGGTTTTGTGCTTATCATAACCAAGTCACTGGGCGCCAGATATGCTATTACAAAGATGCAAAAGACCATTATGGATGACCGGTGACACCTGAGGTTTAGGTGTCAGCCAGCAGTCCATAGTGACTACCAGATCTTTAACCAAAAGCAACCAACAGCACGACTCAAACAGACATGGAGCTGCAAATACAGGACATAAGATTGGTCATAGGATTAGAAAACAGGTTTTATTACAAAGATATTGAGTAGCATTCAAAACCACTGACCTGCCAAATGTTTCTAAGCACCCTCAGTGCACTTTCTCAAGATGCACTGGACATCTCCGAAGAGAGGAGAATGTATGTGGGACACCACAGAGGAATCTTATGGCATGATGATCTGACCAAACAACCAGATCAAACTTAACCTCACTTATGTCAAAACCCAATCAGAAAATCAGGTCCAAGGTGTGGCTATGCTGGTGGGTACCAGTGGCAACTACCTGTGCTAGGCCTAGCAATGTCATCTGCTGGATGAACTGCTGACCAAATTGTGATGCTTTGTCATTGACTTAGGCACTAATATCCCCAAGAACAATCCATCTAGGAGACTCCAGGACCAGATCAGTCATTAGATCCTGTAGGAACTTGTTCCCGAGCCCTCAAAGTCGATACACGAGAACGATACTGCAACGTGCGCTTGGCCCACCTCTAACTGCCACACATTCAAATGACCTAGTCATTCCTGTGGGGCATGCCATGAGTCCCAATGTGGCTCTAAAGCAAATGGTCACCCGCCCCTCTACACTCCTGCCTCTGGAAATGCACCACTGAGTACCCAGCCAGGATAGATTCCTCCAAAACAGGACCAGCGTCATCCACCAGCCAGGTGTCTGTAATACAGACAAGGTCAGCTAAGCAGTCTGCAATGAAGCCCTCCATCACTGTGCTTTTGTATTCCTCATTCACCTTGTGTTACAGAGACCAGCATGGAGGGGAGAAGCTGAGTCAGATTGTCTTGTTACTTCCTGTTTGTTAGTAGTCAGCAGAGCCCTTGGTATCAGAACCAGGCAGGCTGGACCCCTTTCCTGGTTCCATTTTCTTCCAGGGCATATCATACTTCTTTCAGGGTGTCTACTACTACTACTACCACTACTTCTATTACTTCTACTACAATTACTACTACTATTACTCCTACTATTCCAACTTAGAAGTGTCTTGTTCTTCGGAGATACAAATCTAGGTGCAATGTTCCCCGATAATAACATTAACCCTGGTTCCAAACTGCTAGAAGTGGAAATACTGGCAATTTACTGTGTAATCTTCTTTCATTTAGTGATGGATCCATTTCATAATAGCGACCGCGAACGAGCGACGCTATTATGGCGAGTGTATATTGCCGAAAAGCAAATCGGCGATATACACATCACAGCGATCCACCATCCGGCAACCAAAAGAGTGTTTTTGTGAGGGGGCTACACCCCCCCCCCGCACCCCCATGAATTTAGATTACTAACTCCAGGGGGGCGCATGTCAAGGAGGGGGCGACACTCTGGTTGCCACAGCAAAAATAAAGGCGGCAGTCTCAGACAACAGCAAAACGTCCTGTGCTGATGCCCAGCCCCAAACCTGGTACCTGCTCCGTTAGAACTAGCCACCCTCACCACCACACCACACTCCTAGCTCAGCGGCAGCAGGCACACCAGTCCCCTACAAAGCCCTTCCCTGTCCCTCCCCTTCCCCTCGCTATCCCCCCTTCCGGTCGCTGTTCTCTACCCTCGCCTTTGTGTAGGGTCGCTACTCTTGCAGGGTAGTCCATGAGTATAGCGCCCAATATGAGTCACCGTTTTGACTGTCGTTCATATTGGTTTGCTGTACCCACTGGATACCTTTAGGGATACATACCTTATCTTGAAACTTTTTATAGATAACATTTTTGTAGTACTATGGTAATTGTTTCTGTCTATGTTACTTTGAAATTACCTACACACAATTTCAGTAACAAAAATCTCCACTGAGCCCAGGTCAGATTAAGTTTATCGGGGGCCCTAGGCCCAAGAAAAATCTGGCCATCCCCACACAGGACCATGCCCCTAAATCTAGAGCCATCTGTAATTTCTTTTCATATCATCAATGAGTGCAGATTTTTTTTTTTTAATGATTACACACCCACTATGTTTTTGATTGTAAAGAAGTCGGCCAGCTTCAGAACCTTTGTATTTCTTTCTCATTTATTTGTTAATCTTTGGTACATGCATGTTTGCGGGAGCCACTGAGATAGCTGCATACTGCTGCTGACTCCGTATTTCTACTATCTTAATTATCTAATATAATACTTAAAAACCCATTGGAGGCAGTATACAAACAAATCTCACTCACTATCTGCAGCAGTCAAACCACCAAACAAGACAAAATACATTACTCTCATATACCACAATCAGCAACATACTGTAAGAATTGCAGTCACCAAAAACAATAAAAAAAAATTCCAAGGTTTAATTTTTTGTTTAATTTTCATACAGTACTGTAAGTATCCCTTGACTTCAGCTATATGCTGGTGCCATGGTTGCTATACAGTATAAGGGAGACTGTATGGGTAGCCATGTGAAAATGTAGTATTTCCATAATACATCACAGCAACAAACCAAAATAGCAGCTTAGGAATGGCACTCACCAAAAACTGAGTTTCAAAACTGATTTTTTTTATATCACTCCTCCCCCCCTCCCCAGGTTTTAGCCACATGCTATGGTGCATATGTGGAAGACTGTATGAAGATGATTTCAGGGGATTGATACAAGAGTTACGAAGCGTAGTCTCTAATTCATGAATCAAATGTGGACTCTTTTAATATAACCAGTGCTACACCTGCTGCCAAAACATCTCTTAGATCTGCCCAAACTCTGGTCTATGATCTCTGCTATAGGGGGGTTAAACATTACTGAATTTGTGGTATCATTTATGATGGATTGTATGCTGGGTGAGGGCTAAGGATAGCCACAGTAGCCAAACACAGGTTGTGAGCATCAAGGGCTGCACCCCTACTACAGCACCATCAGGCCAGCCCAGCCCCACTGAGTTTCCGAACGTTCCCCTTTTGACTCGTGTACAGTTCCTAGTCTTCACCTCTCATCCCATCCCCTAGTTCTTACCACCAGTCCCCGCAGCCTTCTCAGACCCTGCTGTAAGGATCTGCAGCAAACAGGGCAAGAACAAACACTATTTTTAATCAACAAACATTGCAATGAGGCAAGTAATTTTCTAAATCTTTCCCTACAAATCCAGCCCACCTTGTGGTAGTTCTCCCCCTCCCCATCCTTTAACCCAATCTACACATTGCAGTCCTGACTCATTCCTTCTCCAGGGTGCTTATTTGTTTTCATCACAGGACAAGGGGTGCTGGGGTTTTCAAATTCAGACTGACTTTGTGCAACCTGCATTTTATTAATGTTAGTTTATTGTAGTCAGAAATCCTTTGAGCTAAAATAGCCCATTTTCAAAGGTGTCCACGTCATTTACAGACAATCAGTATAAATAGTCCAAACCATACAATGAAACAATTTCATTTACAATTACAAACCAACTTATTTGAAAACAGATTTAGTGCATGATTTTTAAAAACATTTAAAGTATTTCCACCACAAATCTCAAACGGAAGCAAATTCTAGACTTTTGCTGCTCGAACACAAAAGGACCTTGGTCCTAAGTTTTCAGGTAGGGAACTTGAAGTCTTTGACATGCCAAGTTCCTAGTAAGAAACCTAGTCAAGGCTTGATTAAAGAGTGATTGAACCCCAGTTGGGGTATGATCGAGAAGAAGTGGCTTTATACACATGATAGCGAGATTGTAATCAATGAGAAAATAAAGTGGTAGCCAATTTAGAGCAGTATATAAATGACATCTATGCCTATCCCTTTTTACAGTTTAGAACAAACCTATGGCATTATTTACAGCATTGTTAATTTTCTCCAAGACAGTATTACAAGCTGTTGAACAGACAACTAATCCATAAATATTAATAGTCCAAGTGAATTTTTAAGCAACAGGTGCTACTATTCCATAAATAAAAACTTAAAGGAACACTGTCAACCATTTTTGCATCATATTATTTTTAGGTAAAACCCCACATTTTATGATTGCTTACCTGCTCTAAAATTAATTGATGTTTCTCGTTGTTTTGTCTGCTTCCTTGTTTATGAGAACTGAAATGCATGGTAATATATAGCTATGCCCAGCCTTGCTTATGTCTGTCCCATGCATTCTTGAATTCCCCCACTGTTTTTGATTTCTACGACCTCCTCAGGAAGGCTGTTCCATGCATCTACAACCCTCTCTGTGAAGAAATACTTCCTCACATTACCTCTGAGCCGTCCCCCCTCTATCTTCAAATCGTGCCCCCTTGTTCTTGCACATCTCTTTTTCTGAAAGATGCTACCCTCTTGGACTTTGTTGATTCCCTTGAGGTATTTGAAAGTTTCTGTCATGTCCCCCTCTCCCTCCTTTCCTCGAGGCTATACATCTTCAGCTCCTTTAGTCTTTCTTCATACAGTATGTCTTCTGGTGCAGACCCTGCACCATTTGGGTTGCTCTTCTCTGGACAGCCTCCACCCTGTCTATGTCTTTGTTGAGATGGGGTCTCCAGAACTGTACACAGTACTCCAGATGTGGTCTTACCAACTATCTGTACAGAGGGCCAACAACTTCCTGTTTTCTACTGGTGATGCTTCTCCCTATGCATCTCAGTATCCCCCCAGCCTTCCTTACTGCCTTCTCACATTGCTGGCCCACCTTTAGGTCACCTGATATGACTACCCCCAGGTCCCTTTCCATTTTTGTTGTTGTCAGTATCTCACACCCCATTATGTACTCTTCCCCTGGGTTTTTGTTTCCCAGGTGCATTACCTTGCACTTCTTTGTGTTGAATCTAAGCTGCCATACATTTGACCATTCCTCCAACCTTGCCAAGTCCCTTATCATCCTTTCCACCCCACCTTGCGTATCAACCCCATTACAGATCTTTGTGTCATCTGCAAAGAGACATCTTCCCTTCCAGTCCCTCTGCAATGTCACTTATAAAGACATTAAAAAGGACTGGCCCCAGTACTGAACCCTGCGGTACCCCACTAGTAACCCCCGTTTCTTCATTGTGGACTTTATTTACTATTACCCACTGTGTCCTGTTGTCCAGCCAGTGTTTTACCCAGGCTACCACTTAGGGACCCACTCCCAGGCTGGCTAATTTGTTTATTAATCTTTTGTGCGGGACTGTGTCAAATGCCTTGTTATATTGTTCAGAAGAGACCGAGGTGCAAAAAGGGGGGGAGGAGTGGCCCTGTATGTTAATGAAAATATCAAAGCTACAGAAATTCAGAATACACATAAGGAGCCAGAAGAACTGCGGGTCACCCTGGAAACAGGAAATGGGACAGCCATAAGAACTGGGGTTGTCTACAGGCCCCCAGACCAGAGGGAGGACATAGGCACATTACTGTTAGAAGATATACAAAACATGACAGCTAAAGGGAGGTTCTGATAATGGAGACTTCAACATGCCAGATATAGATTGGTCAATACCAGCAGGAACATCTGCCAGAACTAGACTCATAGTGGATTCCCTGCAGGGGAGGGCCTCAAACAACTGGTACAGCAACCCACAAGAGACAGGGCTATCCTAGATCTAGTACTGACTAACAAAGAAGGGATCACAGATCTCAGGTAGAAGGTCACCTGGGGCCAGTGACCATCACATGGTATGGTTCAATTTGGCTACTACATCTAAATCATCCCATTCCAAGGCAAAAATATGGGACTTCAGAGGAGCTGACTTTGATAAGATGGCCAACAGAGTTAAGCTAGCCCTGGCAAAAAACACAGGTGAGGAGGTACAGGCAAAGTGGGCAAGCATTAAGGATACAATACTTGAAGCAACATCCCATTGTGTTGAAACAGAAAAGGAAGTGCAAAGAAGAAGGAAACCACTTTGGTTCTCAAATACAGTAGCAGAAAGGTCAGAGCCAAAAGGCTGGCCTTCAGGAAATATAAGGGAACACAGCGGATGAAGATAGGGAGGCATACCAAACTGCCCTAAGGGAAGCAGGTAAGGCAGTAAGGCAGGCAAAGTCCCAAACTGAGGAAACACTAGCATGACAGTAAAGAAGGTGACAAGACTTTCTATAGATACATTAGTGAAAGGAGAAAGTCCAGAGAAGTGTGCTAAGCAATGGAGAAAAGGGAGCATGTGAGAGGAGGACCCTGTAAAGGCATCTATCCTAAATAGATACTTTTGCTCAGTATTTACTGAAGAGAAGGTAGGGCAGGGCCCACAGCTCAGCATCATGGACACAGGGGAGGGAGGTGAGCACTACTCCCTTCACAAAAGAAAGGGTCCTACAAGAGCTTGCTAAGCTCAGGGTGGATAAGGCAATGGGACCTGATGGCATACATCCCAGGAGCTTAAGAGCTAAAGGAGGAACTAGCAGAGCCATTAGCAGAACTGTTTAGTGAGTCTCTGAGCACAGGAGAGGTCCCAGAAGACTGGAGAAGGGCTCATGTGATCCCGCTCCACAAGAGTGGTAGCAGGGAGGAGAGGGAACTACAGACCAGTCAGTCTTACCTCAGTAGTGGGCAAGATTATGGAGGCACTCCTTAAGGAAAGGATAGTGCAACACCTGGAATCCATAGGGGCACAGGATCCAAGACAGCATGGGTTTACAAAAGGAAGGTCCTGTCAAACTAATCTCATAGATTTCTTTGACTGGGTAACCAGAGTGGTGGACCAAGGGGGAGCAGTTGATGTCGCCTACCTTGACTTCAGCAAAGCTTTTGACACTGTTCCACATAGAAGATTGATAAATAAGCTAGGTAGGCTCGGGGTGGGTCAGAAGTTGGTCAACTGGGTGGCAAACTGGTTGACTGGCAGAAAACAGAGAGTGGTGGTAAATGGTATACAGTCAGAAGAGATGCAAGTCACAAGTGGGGTACCTCAGGGATCAGTCCTGGGGCCAGTCCTATTCAACATCTTCATTAGTGACCTCGCAGATGGACTAGAGGGTAAGGCTTGTCTGTTTGCAGATGACACCAAGATCTGCAACAGAGTAGATGATCCAGATGGGTGGGCAGAATGAGAAGAGATCTGGATAAACTAGCAAAATGGTCAGAAGAGTGGCAACTGGGATTTAATGCAAAGAAGTGCAAAATCATGCACATAGGGAAGAGAAACCTGAAGCCACTTATAGGCTGGGAGGGAGTTGCTAGCAGTCACAAGGAAGAAAGAGACTTGGGCATCATCATCACTGATGACCTAAAATCATCAAGCAGACCTCTAAAGCAGTAGGTAAGGCTAGGGGGTGTTAGGGTGTATTAGTGAGGGTATCACAAGTCGTAAGAGGGAGGTAATAATCCCTCTGTACAAGACATTGGTTAGGCCCCATCTGGAGTACTGCAGTGCAGTATGGAGGCCACACCCTTCACAAGGACATTAACCAAATTGAGGCAGTCAGAGAAGGGCAACCAAAATGGTGCAGGGACTGCATCAGAAGACATATGAGGACAGATTAACGGAGCTCAATTATACCCTTGAGCAAAGGAGGGAGAGAGGTGATATGATCGAGACATTTAAACACCTTAAGGGCATAAACAAGGTGAAAGAGTCTAACATGTTTAAATATAAGAAAAATAGCAGGACAAGAGGACACAGCATGAGATTAAGGGAGGCCGATTAAGGGGAATGTGAGGAAATTCTTTTTCACAGAAAAGGGTGGTAGATGCATGGAATAGCTTACCACAAGAGTGAGTGGCTATGAATACAGTGCAGGGCTTCAAACAGGCATGGGATAGGCATAAGGGAGCAATACAAATGACTATGAATAGATAGGTCACTGACAGAGCAAGGCCGATGGCACATTTATAAGGTAGAAAAGAAATGGGCAGACTGGATGGGCCTTGCGGTCCTTATCTGCCTCAACTTCTATGTTTCTATGTTATAAGTCTAGGTAGGCCATGTCCACAGCCCCTCCCTGGTCTACTACTTTGGTCACCAAGTCAAAGAAATCAATTAGATTTGTCTGACATGACCTTCCTGCTGTGAATCCATGCTGCCTTGGGTCCTGTGCCCCACTGACCTCTAAGTACTCAACAATTCTTTCCTTCAGAAGTGATTCCATCATTTTCCCTACCACTGAGGTCAAACTGACAGGTCTGTAGTTTCCTGCCTCTGTCTTGCTCCCACTTTTGTGAAGGGGTATCACATCTGCCCTCCTCCAGTCCTCAGGTACCACACCAACCTCCCATGATTTATTAAAAAGGGTAGTCAGTGGTGTTACTAGTTCTTCCCTTAGTTCTTTTAGAATTCTGGGGTGAATCCCATCAGGCCCCATTGCTTTATCCATCTTCAGTTTTAAGAGTTCTTTCAGAACCCTTTCTTCTGTGAAAGGACTAATATCAACCCCCTATCCAGAGTGCTTCTATTGACTGGATTAGGTACCTCCCCCTGCTTTTCCATTGTGAATACTGAGCAGAAGTATTCATTCAGTATCCCTGCTTTTTCACTGTCACTCTCTGCCCAACCACCTTCCTCTTTATTCAGCCTCAGTATCCCTGTCTTAGTCTTTCTTTGCTCCCTAATGTACCTATAAAAGGTTTTATTCCCCTTCTTAACCGAGTTGGCTATCTTTTCCTCAGTTTGGGCTTTTGCTATTCTGACTGCCTTCCCCGCTTCCTTCTGCTTTAACTGGCACAGTTCTCTGTCCTGATCCTTCTGTGTTTCCTTATACTTCCTGAATGCTATCTTTTTCTCCCTTACTTTCCCCACCACTTCTTTTGAGAACCATAGTGGTTTTTTCTTTCATTTTGATTTGTTTATTTGCTCACACAAAGGCTCGTTGCCTCTGTGATGGCAGTTTTAATGTTTCCCCATTGTTGCTCTACCCCACCTTCTTGCCTGTTTGTTAGTGCTTTTCTGAGGCACTCTCCCATTTTGACAAAATCAGCCCTCCTGAAGTCCAGTACCTTAACTTTTGTATGGTTTGACTCTACAGCTAAGTTTATCGTGAACCACACTGTTTGGTGGTCACTTGTTTCCAGATGGCTACCCACTTCAAAAGCAGAGATCCTCTCTCCATCCCCATTTGAGAGTACCAGGTCTAAGATTGTTCCCTCCCGAGTGGGTTACAAAACTAGCTGTCGGAGGCATGCCCTGTAGGGCATCGAGAATGGCCCTGCTCCTGGATGTGGCTGCAGCAAAGGTGCTCCAGCTAACATCTGGCATATTCAGGTCCCCCATCAGCAATATCTCCCCTTTCTCTACCATCCCAAGGATGCCTTCTATCATTTCCTTGTCCAACCCCCCCCCCCCAAAGCACAAAGCAATACTGTTATGTAAGAATATAACAGTACCTACTTCCAATTATTTTGACAGCAGCAGCTGGCACCTGTAATCACCAGATTTCCAGGCTTAGAAAACCACTTCCTTCCATAGGTGAGTGTGAGCCATGAATATTCCCCATATAAAGCTAAAATGTCAATAATAAATAACACCTTGCTACTTACTAAACAAAGAATCCTTTGAAGAAGTTGGAACAAGAGGATAACCACAGGCACAATGGAGTTTAAATTCAAGTGCACAAAGGCAGCCTTACGTTTTTGGGTGCCTCCAGCAATGTTAGTAGTAGGGATCCCTACCCCTACACTATGGTAAGCATTTACGTTTAACTGTGATGCCATTTTGAAAGCTTCTGCCCAGTTCACTGACTCCTCATTTATGCTGTTTCAACAGGGTACAGGAAGACATCTCAATAATTAAAAAGAAAACTTTAAATCTTTAAAACTGATACCTTGCACTGTGTCTGACTGAGGACCCTTTGATTTGAGAGCTCCAGCAAATGCTTGAACTGAGGGTGCCTGCCAGCTCTGGAGCACTGAGCACGCAGCAGCAAGCAGAAATAAATGAATACAGCAGCTGTAGCAGTGCTAATGTCTCCTTCAGACTGACTACTGTAGCTAGGAAATAGGCTTGCCTTTTAAGAATGTTCAAGTTTATCATGTTGATCCTGGCACCACAGTAACTGCAGACAAATCAAATTTCCTTTCAGATGACCAGGTATGTAACTCGGAGGTGTTAACTGGTTAATGAGGTGTTAACAGGTGCCAGAACAGCAGTGCTTTATTACAGAGATAAGGCTGAAATGCCCCACACAGGAATCATTACAAGACTGGCAGAGTCTGCTTTCTGTTGCCAGGAGGATCCACCCAGGGCAGGGGGCCCCCAGCGGGCATGGGCCTTGTTGGCTAAGGTTTAAATCTGGCCCTGACTTGATCAGCAGTGTGGTCCTGCAGAAGCATTAAAAAGGAGAAAGGAGCTACAACCTGTTTCCTTCAGAGGTACTCAAAGTGATCATTCTAAAACTTACTCTGTTTTTTGTTTTTTTTTACTAGTTTGAAATTAATCATGCCACACACTACCAAATATGACTGTCAACATCTCTCCTCACAATGTTTCTACAATTCCATCTCCATTTTGTTCATGGTGACCTGCTGGCCAATCTTTGCCATCAGACAGTCTTACTGAATGAGTGACATCAGAGTAATAAGCGTGGGGGGGGCTGAGAAAATAAGTTCTATTTTCTACTCTTTTATATTTTCGATTAATTTGTTTTTACTTTTTTATTATAAATCATCAAACATGATTTGATGATTTATAATACATTTATATGGTAACCAGGCTGACTCCTGCAGATGTGGGAGTGTCACCTCATCAGTTCTTGGGATGCCAGAAACGTGAACCAAAGCACCCGGAGGCATATGCAGGGACACTCCTGAAGACATGGGCAACACTCCATCCTCAATATAAATGTACAAAAGGCAGGGGTACAGAAATGCCTGAGTTGACAGCTTCCTTATATAAAAGAACGAACACTAAATAAATAAAAACTAAAGAAAAGAAAAGAAAAATAAAGGCATGTTTTTAACATTAATGAGCAAGAGAAACACCTGTTCATTTGATACTCAACCACAGCACTACTTAATTTTGTTGATGGACCAGCAGTGCAGTCTAGCATACATTCCTGCTTTAAAGGAGAAAACTCGTCTACTTAGCTCCACAGCTATTTTGTGAAACAGAGAGACAGTCTTTGCCGGCAGATAAGGACTGCTTGGCCCACCCAGTCTACCCATTTCCCTACCTATTAGATAAGCTGCAGATCCTAGTTAACCAACAGCCTACTTCTTCCTACCCCCCACAAGAATTGCCTTATGTCTGTCCCATGCATTCTTAATTCCCCCACTGTTTTTGACCCCACAACCTCCTCAGAAAGGTTGTTTCATGTGCCTACCACCCTCTCTGTGAAACAATACTTCCTCACATTGCTCCTGAGCTGTCCCCACCTCTATCTTCAAATTGTGACCCCTTCTTCTTGCATGTCTCTTTTTGTGAAAGACGCTACCCTCTTGGACTTTGTTGATTCCCTTGAGGTACTTGAAAGTTTCTACCATGTCACCCCCTCTCCCTCCTTTCCTCGAGGGTATACATATTAAGATCCTTTAGTCTCTCTTCATACGGCTTTTGGTGCAGACCCTGCGCCATTTTAGTTGCCCTCCTCTGGACAGCCTCCATCCTGTCTATGTCCTTGCGGAGATGGGGCCTCCGGAACTGCACAGTACTCCAGATGGGGTCTCACCAACTGTTTGTACAGAGGGATAACAACTTCCTGTTTTCTACTGGTGATGCCTCTCCCTATACATCCCAGTATCCCCCCAGCCTTCTTTACTGCCTTCTCACATTGCTTGCTTACCTTTAGGTCATCTGATATGACCCTCAGGTCCCTTTCCATTTTTGTTGTGGTTAGTACCTCCCTCCCATTGTGTACTCTTTCCCTGGGTTTTGGTATCCCAGGTGCATTACTTTGCACTTCTTTGCATTGAATCTAAGCTGACATACTTTTGATCATTCCTCCAACCTTGCCAAGTCCCTTCTCATCCTTTCCACTCCACCCCTTTTGTGCAGATCTTGGTGTCATTTGCAGAGAAGCATACTTTTCCCTCCAGTTCCTCCACAATGTCACATATAGACATTTTAAGACATTAAAACAGCAGTACTACGAAATCAGGAAGTGAGCTATCAAAATTCTGTTTTTCGGCTGTAAGCATGCAGCCAAAATTCCAGTTTCCATACCTGTAAATGTTTTTTTTCGGTCATCGTTTTTTAGATATTTACAATTTATTTGAATTGTTGTAGCGCTACAATAAATATGGCGACTGACTAATTTTCAGCTGCACTTTTTCTACAGGTCACATCATGTCTTTCGATAACAGTAGAGGGACCCTCTGCTGACTATTCCCAATGTCCCTGCAAGTCATACACATGTGCAGTTGGCAGCAGAGGGGGCTCCAGTGCAACATGCTTAGTGGCAGAAATGTAAACAAAAGCAGAGAATACCTGAGCAAATTACTCTGCAACAGTACAATGTCGGCGAGAAAGAGTACCAGGTATATGATTAGCAGGGCACAGGGAATAAACTCAAAAAAGCACAAGTTTTTTTTCCGTAGTACTGCTGCTTTAAAAAGGACCGGTCCCAGTACTGAATCATGCAGTACCCCACTAGTAACCCCCCTTTCTTCGGAGTGGACTCCGTTTACTATTACCCTCTGTGTTCGGTTGTCCAGTAAATTTTTTACCCAGGCTACTACCCTGGGACCCACTCCCAGGCTGGCTAATTTTTGTATTAATCTTTTGTATGGAGCTGTGTCAAATGCCTTGCTAAAGTCTAGGAAGGCCATGTCCACAGCCTCTCCCTGGTCTACTACTTTGGTCACCCAGTCAAAGAAATCTATTAGATTCGTCTGACATGACCTCCCCGCTGTGAATCCATGCTGCCTTGGGTCCTATGCCCTGCTGACCTGTAGGTACTCAACAATTCTTTCTTTCAGAAGACAGGTTCCTTGTGTTAAATAATCCCCTCAGAATATTTTAACACTTGCTGTATCAATAGTAGACTCCATAAAACTGGAGATTTTGTCACCATATCTCAATTTCACATGGGGTTACCTCCCATAAATCCCCATGCTTAATACCAACAAACGGATTAGCCACTAGAGATTCAGTGGTGCCTGCAGTGGTTTGGAATGTTTTGAGGTGCAGGTATGCTTTGTGACATCTGCCAGTAATGCACATCCCCAAGTCCAAGTACTGGTTAACCTAGCCCCACAAAATTTGGTTGGGCTAGGAAGAGAAGCATGCCTTTTCAAAGAGAATGTACCATTCCCTATATGAATAATGTAACAGTTACTGCAGTGGTCAACTGGATTATCAGGTTAGATCAGCAAATATGTTCAGCAAAACAGCGACCTTTTAAAACAGTGATGTGGTGGAGTCTCATGAATGTTATGCCCATGCTATTTTTGACCTGTTCTTGACATGTGATGTAATCCTAATTGTTCAGTAGTTTACAATAATATTTGCCGTTTTGTTTTTGTTGCCCCCAATGTGCTCATCACTGCTCTTTATATTCTCAGTTTGGTTGGTTATCTCCTTCGTTGTGAACTGAGTATTTTTTTTTGGGGGGGGTTGTTTCTAAAACTGTTTTTCCTAGGCTGGCCCGGTGGCGCTGAGGGCTGAGGCGCTGGACGCCTTACCTTGTGCCACGCCGGCAACCGGTGTTCAGGAACGGACAGGGGGCGCCGGGGGTTGGCAGGGAGGAGAAGGATTGAGCGTCCACAGGACTGCTCTCCTTCTCTGGGGGGGGTTGCAGGGCTCAGCGATTACTTGCCACCTAGCGGAGGCTGAGGGGTAGCACATCAGCTCTGGAGACTGGGCAAGAAGTGCGGCAGGTGCTTGGCAGAATGCGCACGGGAGTGTGTGCATTACCGCCGTAGGTACCATTGCATGCCGCAATCTCGAGGGGAGAAAAAAATGGAAAATGGGAGTCCTCTGCGGGATGACGATGGTCCCCCGCAGCAGCAGCCTGGGAAGGCACCTCCCCGAATACATATCTGGTCTGGTGGGTCGAGTCGCTCCCCACTCCCTGCCACGAAGGGTAAGTCATGGGGTTCTTGGGAGGGGGCCTCACACCCAGTGTCCGTGCGGGGCGGGGGACGTCAGAGGGCAGCAGAGGACTCAAGGGGGAAAAAAGCAGTAACCAAAAAAAAAAAAACTCTTTCCTGGCCCGGTGGCACAGAGGGTTGAGGCACTGGTACCTCTCCTGCTGCCACGCCAGCGACCCAGGGTCAGAAACAGACCACGGTCGCTCAGTGTTTGGCTGGAGGGGAGGATGACTAGGCATCCGAAAATACACTTTCTTCCTCCAGGGTGGGAGAACAATGAACTCTGTGTGACACTGCCATCTGGGTGACCATGGGGTGATAATACAAGTGGAGCCACAAGGGGGGGTGGCTGTCCTCTAACTGGTATGTACGCACTTGCATGTGTGTGCTCAGTCCCTGCCCATGGGGCACCCGAGGGGAGGGGAGGGGAGAAAATAGCAAATGCCAAAGCCATATGGAATGATGCCGCACTCCCTCACAGGCTCTGCACCACCCACTGGGCTGCCCACTGCCCCATTCATTATCTAGCCTTCTCCCAGGCCTGGGAAACCCAGGAGGCCCTGCCACAGGAGGGGTAATCCATGGAGCAATGTAAGGCAGCAGACAGTAAATCCCAGAGACAATGGGTGACAGGGCTAGGGGGAATTTGCAAGGCAGAGGAGGGACGGTCAAGAAGGAGGGGAGTGGGGGACAAGAAAAAAAAATGTTCTTCTGTCGCTTCTGTTCTTTTGGACTTGGTTTCTGAAAGGACTTCATTGTCCAGTTTAAGATCATCCAATGGGATTTTTTCAGCATAACACCATATAAAACTAAAACCGGCTCTTGTGCTTTCTCGGTGGCTGCTCTCAATTATTGGAACAATTTACCCAAATCATTACGAGAATCTTGCTTTTTTCAAGATTTTTAAAAAGAATTTTCGATAGTATTTATACAATCAATGCATTTGTGACTGCTGTTAATTGTACTACTGTATTGTTGTTTTGTTAATTGTTATATGCTTTGTACTGTCATTCTTGTATTGAATTTGGTTCAATCCAAGTCAATGCTAATAAAGGACCCTAGGTCCAGTGCCCTTACCTGGTTTACAAATTGAAAAAATTAATAAATACTGAAAAAAAAACACATACTGCAAATGGATATTGTACCTTCATATCAATGGAGAGATCTCCTTGTAGTAACGTCCATTCGTATTGTACTATACCATGATCATCCATGCTGTCTCGGCCATCCAGTATCACCCAGTCAGTGGGCAGCTGGAGCACCACATCCTGTCCTGCATCACAGCGTGGGAGCTCATCGCCATCTGCAAGGAGAGGAATCACTTTATTCAAGTAACATTCATGGATCTGGTCAATTCTTGAAAAGCATGCCGGGCTTTCACTTGGATTTAGGTGCACAGAGCTTGTTTAGTTTGTGAGAGCACTGCTATAAAAGTCACATAGTAAAAACTCCAAATTGCTGGTTCCATGAGGAGAACTGTGCAGAATGCTGTCCATAAAAAGAAAACGATTGAAAACACTGTTTTTTCACATCAGTGTTTATTCAGGTACAGTTCAATATGGCTCATTTGGAGGCAAGACTTTCATTTCTCTTACTAGTATGAACACAACTAACTGCTGCCAGTTAGCACACACTTCCTGTCCCCTTTAAGTTCATTTAACCACTAAATCTCTGAGAGCTGAAATAGCCGGAGTGCTGTATCCTGTCAGTATTTACAGTGGTTGCTCATTCAATAGATATTTAAAGATCAAATGCACACCTGTTTCATAAAAAGCTTGAATTCACCTGAATACACGTCCCTGTGTCATGAATAGTGTTTCCTAAAAATAACAAGCTGTTTGGTTTTGTGGTTTTCTTTAAATCAGCATCTGTTAATGTGCTCTGCAGTAGCTGAAGCAGTGAAGATCTTTCTGTCCCTGCCAGTGAGTAATGACATCATACCTGTCCAACCTGCTGTTTCACCAATTAAATCCCTGATTGACTGAATAAGCTGTTTCAGTTCCTAGTTAGAGCAGTCTGTAGAGCTAATTGTGTTCACTCAGAGTTTGTTACTAACCCGTCTGGCTTGTGTTTAGAGAGATATGCTTAAAATTTATCTTTCTGCTGTCATAAAAAGTTGATCATTTGGAGTGCAGTGCTGAATTTTAGTGGCATGAATGAATGTCTGAGGAATTATCTTGTCTGCATCATAGATGTCAGTTCTCTGTCCTCCAAACTCTGCATTCTATGCTGGCTATATAACACAGGGTTTTTTAATGGATGTAAAATAAATCTACATTTCTTTAATTCATAGAAGCAGAGGGTCTGATGTAGCCTCAATACATAGGTTCATGTGAGAACAATTTTGTTTTTATGTCAGATTGACAAACATGCATCTGTCACACTGCTATTTCAGGTACATGTACTGTATGAGCTAATAAAAGTCAGTTCTTTGTGGGGTTCTGGGGGAAAATACATCAAGTATGTGTATAACTAGAAATACTATATGGCATCCTGATGCCCCTGCCTCCTGCCTCTCAGTTGAGGCTGCTGCACCCCGCATCCATCTGTCCCCCACCCCCACAGTCAGGGCCAATGCACACTGTTCCCGCCCTCCTGTCTCCACAGACAGGGCTGCTGTGCTCTGCTAAGCCCTACAGTCCCAGGGCCCTTGCCTTTACAGTTTGGGCTGCTGCATCATGCTGCCCTGGGTCACCAAAGAAGGGGCTTTTGCTGCACCCTGCTACCCACTTCCATTGCCCCAAATGGCAGGGCTGCTGCACCACATGCACCCCGTCACACAGTCAGGGCTGCTGTATCCTGATTCCCCACTGTGTCCTGCACCACAGTCACGGCTTCTAAACCATGGTGTTCTCTGTCCCCTGACACCACTGTGCCCTGCTGCACCATAGAGCCTCTTGCCCCCACAGTTAGAGTTCCACCATGCTGCTCCCTGCCACTAGAGTTAGATCTTTTGGTACACTGCCCAAAACTGCCCAGTAGAAAATACAAAAAAATGCTTTCTTGTGTTATAGGGTGGAGAACAGAGGGTGGCAGGGTACGGCAGCCTAAACTGTTTGTGCAGGAGGCAGCAGGGTGCAGCAGCTCTGACTATGTGGAGAAGACAGTGGGCAGCAAGTTGCATCAGCGTCCTATGGGAGCAGGGGAAAGGGGGATTTTGGGGCAGGGGAAAGGGGGACGCAGACAGCTGCTGCCTCAACTGCCGGGCAGAAGACAGCGGCATCAGGATGCCATATAGTACTTCTAGTTATACACATACATGATGTATTTTCACACAGAAACCCTCAAAGAACTGAACTGTATGAGTTCATACAGTACATGTTCCCGAAATAGCATGTGGCAGACACAGGTTTGTCAATCTGACATGTAAACAACATTATTATCACATGAACATATTTACTGAGGCTACATCAAAGACACACTGCTTCTATGAATTAGTGGAATGTAGATTTATTTTATATCCATTAAACAACCCTGTGTTATATAGCCAAAACAGAATACATAGTTTTGATGACAGAGAACTGACATCTCTGATACAGACAAGGTAATTTCTCACAGACATTCATTCATACCACTTCAGTTCAGCACTGAACCAACCCCAAATGATCAACTGCTTATGAGAACAGAATGCTTTTAATTTAATCTCTCTATACACAAACCAGATAGTTTAGTAATAAAACTTTGAGTGAAAACAATTAGCTCTACAGACTGCTCTAACTAGGAACTGCAACAACTTATTCAGTCAATCAGGGGCTTAATAGGTGAAGCAGCAGGCTGGACCGATATGATGTCATTGCTCACGGATAGGAACAGAAACATCTTCACTGTTTCTTCAGTTTTCACTTACCGCAGAGTGCCTTAACAGATGCTGATTTAAAGAAAACCACAAAACCAAACAGCATGATATTTTCAGAAAACACTAATCATGACACAGGGATGTGAACTCAAGGAAATTCAAGCTTTTTATGAAATATGTGCATTTGATCTTTAACTTGTAATAGTGATATTTTTTTTTTCTTCCCAGTGTAGAGAGACAACACTGTGTAGAGAGACAACACTGGGATGGCTGAGATGGCTGTACAGACAGCTGGTCAGACCCCATCTGGAGTACTGCGTGCAGTTCTGGAGACCCAGTCTCCGCAAAGACATAGACAGGATGGAAGCTGTCCACAGGAGGGCAACAAAAATGGTGCAGGGTCTGCACCGGAAGACATATGAAGAGAGACTTAAGGAGCTTAATATGTATATCCTCGAGGAAAGGAGGGAGAGGGGAGACATGATAGAAACTTTCAAGTACCTCAAGGGAATCAACAAAGTCCAAGAGGGTAGCATCTTTCAAAAAAAGAGGTGTGCAAGAACAAGGGGGCACAATTTGAAGATAGAGGGAGGCGGCTCAGAAGTAATTTAAGGAAGTATTTTTTCACAGAGAGGGTTACGGATGCATGGAATGGCCTTCCGGAGGAGGTTGTGGAGTCAAAAACAGTGGTGGAATTCAAGCATGCATGGGACAGTCATAAGACAATTCTAGGGGGTTGGGGTAGGAAGAAGTAGGCTGCTGGTTAACTAGGATCTGCAGCTTATCCAGTAGGTAGGGAAATGGGCAGACTGGGTGGGCCAAGCGGTCCTTATCTGCCGTCAAATTCTATGTTTCTATATAACATTTATGAAGCAGAATGTATCTTCATTTTGTTATTTTGTAGGAGGGCTCTCTAATTTATACAATATCCGCTGTGTGGGGACCATGCTATTTAGAGGGTGTGCAGTAGCCTACTGTGCCCCACCAGGGTCTCTCGACTGATGAGCTACTGTATTTCAGTCTCAAATGGGACCATTTAAAGTGCACCTGGGTAGCGCACAGGTGGTATTGTTGGGTCTTTGAGAGTAAAGTGAAACAAAGTCTACCATCTTTATCACGAACTAGCTCTTCCTATCTTAACCCACTGCGCTATACTGGAGGCAGTATAGTACAGTGGGTTAAGGCTCTGAGCTGCAGATCTGGAGACCTGGGTTTGAATCCCACAGCTGCCTAGGTGCATACTGTGTGATCCTGAGCAAGTTACTTAACTTCCTTGTGCTCCCAGGTCGCACCTGGAAACAAGCTTCGGCTTAGTGTGCTACTCCTGCTTAAACAATGTTCCCTTTCCCTTCCCTAGCTCTCATAAAACAGAGACCTTAAACTAATGGATTTCAGCTAGCAACCATTATCCCATTTAAAATGCTAATAGTTGTTTTGGAGAAGTAGCCACACAGGAATTTCTGTGAAAGTGAAAGGTCCCGAGAGCTCTCAGATAACTAAGGGGGGATGACATGGGAACACAGTAGACTAAGACAATGCCTACTGCATCCTGGGGGCTCTGGCCATGGGTCTTTTTAACCTGAAATTAGGGGACTTTCACCTTTTTTTTTCTTCCCAATGTAGAGAGACAACACTGGGATGGCTGTGTGGTATAGAGAAGGAAAGGAACAGCCAAATCATTACTGAAGAGAATTGTCTGCTGTTTGCAGAGACTACTAAGGACTTAGGGTAAGACTTAGAATTTAAGACAGTTTAGTTGGCATTTTCCTGTCCTAAGCTTTTGTGTCTAAACCTGCGTAATTAGGAAACTTGTCATAAATCAAATCTCTCCACCCCCCAAAGCCTTACCCTCTCCCCCATTAGGCTTTTTGCAAGCCCCAAAATCTTTTTAGGTCTTTTAACTTACTTAAGTTCTCATTGTAAACTCTGGCATGGAGCAACAAGGCGGATGCTGTGTAGTGTCATTTCATGTGACTGTGCGACACCACACCACTTGCTTGTATTGAAAAGCATACAAGCCAGTGGTTCAGCACGGCACTGTCACATGAAATGGCACCACGCAGCATCTACCATGTTGTCTCGTGTCGAAGTTTGCAATGAGAAGTTAAGACCTAAAACATTTTTTTTTTGGCTTACAAAAAGCCTAATTTGGGGGGGATAAGGCTTTGGGGGAGTAGGGGTGGGGAGATTCTGTTTAAGACAGCTTTCATTTAAAATGTCCTGGTGTGTAAGGGATGTCCCCTCTCACCTTTACTTTTTGCAATAAATCTGGAGCCTCTAGCACAGGCCATAAGGCAGGAGGAGGAGGAGGAGGAGGTTGATGGTATACAGGCGGGAGGGGGATCACCACCAACATGCACTATATGCAGATGATTTGCTGGTGTACCTGTTGGCACTGGAGAGGTCTATCCCTCCACTGTGGAACTTGCTGGAGACTTTTGGGGCCTTATACAGTTATAAGGTGAACCTAGGAAACACAGAGGTGCACTGCGTATATTACAGCCCCTCTGCAGAAATTCAACACCAGTTCCCCTTTAGATGGAACACTCCTAATTTAAAATATCTAGGGGTTAACCTCACAGTTGATCCTGATCTATTATATAAACATAATTATGAACCACTTATGAATTCTTTAAATAGACAGCTGGAGAAGTGGTAGACCATCCCTCTCCCTCTCATACAAAGAATAGAGGCGATAAGGATGAGCCTTCTCCTCAAGGTTTTATATCTATCACAGACCCTCCTGATTACACTCCCAAAACAATTATTTACTGGAATAAATAAAAAAAATCTCGTTATATATGGGATTATAAACCTCCTCAGGCAAGATCAGGATTTAATCGAGCAGACTTGAGAGACTGTTAGGCCTATTCTGCTGGCATTTTAGTATGTTAGTATGTAAGATATGCAACCCTGCAACTACCCAAAGAGATGGGTGACTTAGCTCTCCCGGACCTTGAGGGATATCATGGGCGGCCCATCTTAGAATTATTTTTCTGTGGCTTCATAAAACATACTACGCAAAGTGGAGGGAGCTGGAGATTAAGTCAGAGGACCTCTCCAATCTATGGCAGATCCTGCTGGCTGCCCCAGCCCTTCGCTGGAAGACATTACGACCAACCCCTCTACACCTAGTACTATAAAATGTTGGAGAACCCTATTTAACTCCGTTTAATTTGCACCCCTTAGACCTTTGTTAATCTCTCTTCCCAGGCACTCCCAATTTCTGCCAGCTAGGTTAGATACAGGTTTTAGAAGGTGGAAAAGACAGGAGATCATTACATTAGTACACATTCTAAAAGAAGGGGTACCCCGGACATTTGCAGAACTCTGTGATCTATATTGGTTGCGACCCATTGACTAATTCCATTACCTACAGGTTCTTAACTTTGTTAAACCATTCCCTAGAATGGCATTGGAACAGGGTTCCCGGACAGGGTTATACAGTGTTATCCGACTGGTACTGGAAGGGACAGCCCCTCTAACTCATATGATATCTTATATATATAAGGTACTGATGGCCCTCCGGGGTAACTCTATATCTTGTGTCAAACAGAACTGGGAGAAAGAGCTAGGAACTGCCTTTTCAGAGCAAAGCTGGGATGGCCACCTTAAATTTTTTCACTCTTATACAGCCTCTTACAGATGGAAAGAATTCACTTGGAAACTGACCATTAGATATTTTAGGACCTTTGCCATGCAAGCTAAATATCTGCCTGATCTGGGAGCCTCCTGTTGGAGGGGGTGCAGGGTCTCTGTGGAGGGGTTGTGGGATAACAGATGGACCAGACACCAAACTTCAAGTTCAACACAAAATCTCTGTGTGATGTTTGTTCAAAATACAGAAAATAACCTTAAGCAATGGCATATCCCTTCTTCAGTACATCAGTTTGCAGCAACAGACTATGTATGTCCTTTTTCTGCATTTAGCCAGCACCTACTGACACTGATCTCTGATCTAACTCAGCAGTTGAGATTCAGCCTCCACCCCTATGTGGGCCTTGTTTGCTTGGGTAGTGGGGGCTCAAATAAAAAAAAAAGCTAAAGACAAAGAACCTCAGTGCAGAAGCACTCAAACATGGGCTACCCCAAAGGGCATTGACAGTAAGCCAAGTTTTAAAGAAACACAACATCACACATACTTCCATAATGCAAGGTATCATGGGATATATGTAAATCACAATGACATTTCAGACTTGTGCAACTTACAGCAATTTACATGCATTTTAAATAGCACAACTAACTTAATTTCTATAATAGTCACCTAGTACTTTTTACCATTATCAAAAACACCTAGTGCAATGGGATTTTCAACATTTACAGGTTTCATAAACATAAGGTATATAAATCAAGGTATTTTATGACATAGTGCTATTACATACTAAATCCAACAATGATAAACACAACCTGTTTTACATACGCTTGGAGGTCACAACAATAATCTCCCTGTACAAGGACCTGAGAGGGAAAAGGAAAATTAAAGAGGACACTATAGCATAGTCAAGAAAGGGAACGGGGTGCCCATAGGTTGCCAACCTTATGGACTAGAACTTGTAAAGGATATATTAGGCTAAGAAATAGAAGAACTGTTGCAACAGATTTAGGAAAAGGTTGGTCCTCAAGAGTGGCAGGAGCTCCCTGTCACATATTCCCCACCTTAAGAGGGAAGCAATTAGTGCAGACTGCTTACCACCTTCCTGTCCCAGGAAGGGATGGCGTTTTCACCCATCCATCTTCAGAAGCTATGTCTCAGGGTCCCTATTAACGATAAACATTCCATCTTAAACATAGTGGATATTATCATTCTTTACCCTGAAGCCTTAACACATTTCTCAACAGAGACTAACAGTACCTTTCCTGAACTATCTTTTAGGGAAAGTACGTCATATTGCCAGGGGGGAGCGATCTTGCCAGGGGAGAGTGGGCGGCTCTTGCCAGGGACTCCCCCTACACTGACAGAAGATGGAGCACCTCAGGGTTCAGGCGCCGGCGATTTGCAAAAGCCGGACAGACCTCCCCCGATGACAATAGACACTTTCTTTATTTTGGGGAAAAGAATGTAGGGGCTGGGCAGCAGCAGCAGCAGCAAAAGAAGCAGCTGCAAGTGAACTTAATTTCTGGACTTGTTTTGTCATACCAGACAGCCCTTTGTCCAAAACAGCAGCCCCTGCATCCATTGGCGCCAAACTGCCAGTTTGAAAAAGGCAGCAGTGCCCGATTGGCTACAGCAGCAGTGATGTTCGGGCAGCCTGGTTTAAAGGCTGGCCTGATATCGAACTTGAGCTTAACGAATCTCACCAGGGGGAGCGGGTGGCTCTTGCCAGGGACTCCCCCTACACTGACAGAAGATGGAACACCTCGGGGTTGAGGTGCCGGCGATCTAAAAAAGCTGGGCGGACCTCCCCCGATGAAAATACACACTTTCTTTATTTTGGGGAAAAGAACGTAGGAGCTGGGCAGCAGCAGCAGCAGTGAAAGAAGCAGCTGCAAGTGAACTTGATTTATGGACTTGTTTTGTCGTGCCAAACAGCCCTTTGTCCAAAACAGGAGCCCCTGCATCCATTGGTACCAAACTGCCAGTTTGAAAAAGGCAGCAGCGCCCGATTGGCTACAGCAGCAGTGACGTACGGGCAGTCTGGTTTAAAGGCTAGCCCGATATCGAACTTGAGCTTAACGAATCTCGCAGGGGGGAGCGGGCGGCTCTTGCCAGGGACTCCCCCTACAATGACAGAAGACGGAGCACCTTGGGGTTGAGGCGCCGGTGATCTGCAAAAGCCAGGCGGACCTCCCCCGTGAAAATAGACACTTTCTTTATTTTGTCGAAAAGAATGTAGGGGCTGGGCAGCAGCAGCAGCAGCAGTGAAAGAAGCAGCTGCAAGTGAACTTGATTTATGGACTTGTTTTGTTGCGCCAGACAGCCCTTTGTCTGAAACAGGAGCCCCTGCATCCATTGGCGCTAAACTGCCAGTTTGAAAAAGGCAGCAGCGCCCGATTGGCTACAGCAGCAGTGACGTTCGGGCAGCCTGGTTTTAAAGAGCTGGCGATGTCGGTTTGAAGCTTCGCGAATCTCGCCGGGGGAAGCGGGTGGCTCTTGCCAAGGACTCCCCCTACACTGACAGAAGATGGAGCACCTCAGGGTTGAGGCGTCGGCGATCTGCAAAAGCTGGGAGGACCTCCCCCGATGAAAATAGACACTTCCTTTATTTTGGGGAAAAGAATGTAGGGGCTGGGCAGCAGCAGCAGCAGCAAAAGAAGCAGCTAAGTGAACTGATTTTCACCCACCGCCCACCCTGTTCCTCCTCCCCTTAAATGCCCGGTAGCCATGCCCTCCCGCTGCCCAGGACCAATCTGATCTGGCAATAGGCGGGAACTCAGCTTCCATCCCATCCCAATATATGACCATATCTGTTTTACAAATCTAAAAGCACCCTGTTATACAGCCTGTTAGCTGCATGAACACTTATCTCTCAAGGGCGCACTGACTATTCTATTGACTGATTGCTGGCATGATTAATCTTGTCTTCTGTACTGCGTTGTAAATTTCTTGTTCCGTATTGTGTGCATATTGTAGCCAATGTCTGCTTGAGCACTGTGTGCATATTATAGCCCATGTCTGCTTGAGTCTACCCGGTACCCACACTAGGCCACTGATCACGGCATTGTAAGCACCCTGTTATACAGCCTGTTAGTTGCATGAACACTTATCTCTCAAGGGCGCACTGACTATTCTATTGACTGATTGCTGGCATGATTAATCTTGTTTTCTGTACTGCATTGTAAATTTCTTGTTCCGTATTGTGTGCATATTGTAGCCAATGTTTGCTTGAGCATTGTGTGCATATTATAGCCCATGTCTGCTTGAGTCTGCCCGGTACCCACACTAGGACACTGATCACTGCATTGTAAGCAGAGGTACCTGCCTCACGTCCTCGGGTGGGACCCCCTTAGTGGGGTGGAAAGCTCCTACGTAGTGGCTATTACCTCAGTATATTAATGGGGCTGGAAGCTCATAGGTAGTGGCTTTTTACCTCAGTATATCATGGGTACCCTAAAATTTGGGACATAACCAGTGTCCATTTGTATGTGAGGGTTCACTAATCCCAGTAACAGTGGACGGTAGCTGCTGGATATCCAGCCTTATCCATCGTTTTCCTTTGTGGGAGGCTCCACTGGCTGCTACTTGCTGCCCAGTGCTTAGTGTATTTTTTTACCATTGTTACCTGACAACTACCCCTTGTATTGACATGGGGAACCCTGAGCATTTATTTAAGATAATGTCACCCCTTCCACTCATGTGCTCATTCGCCTTTGGTCTCCTCATTGTCCTTAGCATCCCCTGGCCTACTGGTGCCGGTGCTCCTACTGTGGGAGAACCCTGGGGCATTGTACCCAGCCGGTGGAGACCGACTTCACATTCTCCAACCTATTAGCTGGAGGCAGATCCCCCCCAGGTTCTCTGCAGTCTAGACCTTAGGTGCCTCCTGTGCCCTGCCCTCATGGTCAGGCAATATGGCCGCAAGCTGCCTGCCAGGGATGGCTCCCCTCCCTCAAGGCATCTCCTTTGGCTACTACTGGTAACCCTAGCGTACAACATTGAACTTAACCCTGGTCTGCCTTGCCAAGCCTCCCCCTCAGCAGCGGGCTGGTCAGCTGTCAAAGGGCTGAAAATAGCTCATCTCAATATTCGTAGCCTCCTGCCCAATTTGGCGGAACTTCTTGCTTGGGTCAACTACCACAGCCCTGACATCCTAGGCATAACAAAAACTTGACTTAAACCCTCTACTCCAAATTCTGTGTGTGCCCTTCCTAGCTATGACCTCATCAGGCTTGATTGTTCAGGAAAAAAGAGGGGGGGTGGCATCCTGGTCTATTATAGGAGCCACCTCAACCTATCGGTTTTACCCTGTCAACAGTCATTGCAGTCCCCCTGTGAGTTACTGCACACGGTACTGTTACTTGGGATGACCAAAAAGATACATGTCATATTTATCTACAATCCTCCTAAGGGGGGCCTAGAGAGGCTATCTGTCCTCCTCGACTCAGTTGGTGCTGTGATCCGGCATAATGAGCTAATTATCCTAGGTGATCTCAACCTTAACTGGCTTGGTAGTAACACCACAGCATTTCAGCTGTTGCTTGCTGGTCTCTCCTTGTCGCAGCTCATCAAGGATCCTACCAGGTTCTCACCCAGTGGTGGAGTGAGCTCTCTTCTGGACTGGGTCCTGACAAACAGACCCGAGAGGATCAACTCATTGGGCATCCTTCCCGACTCCATTTCTGACCACTCCCTCGTGTACTGTGTGTGGAAGATCCCCTCCCTGAAAATTCTGCATAAGATCATTCAGGTCAGGGACTACTCTGGGTTTGATCTTGGCTCCTTCCATGATGATCTCCAGCACACCAACTGGTCTGCAGTATGGAACGCCCAGGACTCTCCATCTGTTGTCAGTCACTTCCTCATTACTTTTAGGGCTCTGCAGGATAAGCATGCCCTCCTCATCAGACGGAGGGTAAGGGGTTGGCTACAAAGTGGTTACATGGTAGCCTTCTAGCCCTTAAGAAATATAGAGATAAGTGCTGGGCAAAATTCAAGGCCATGGCGGATCAGGCTGTTTTTCAGCAGTACAGGAAAATCAGAAATGAGTGTAAGAAGGCAATAAGGGCTGCTAAAAGTGAGTTTTGCAAAACTGTACTGATGAACTCAGCCAGGGACTCTAGGAGGTTCTGGAGGAACATTAAAAACATAGTTAGTGGTTCCCAGAGTGGTGAGACCTCTGATATGACTATTGATGGTGCTAGCTGCAACAACTCGCTAACCATCGCAAATGCATTTAACCTGTATTTTTCTGACCTGTCTGCTTTCACCTCGTCTTTCACCCCTGGTGGAGGTAATAACGTTGAACAGGTCCCAGCCTCTCCATCACCCCGTTTGCCCTTTCATTTTAAGGCTGTGATGGTGCAGGAGGTGCAGAGATTGCTCTTGGGCCTCTCCCCCTTCTTGAGTGCTGGCCATGATGGGTTGGAACCTAAGCTCCTCAGTCTTGGTGCTATTAATATTGCCCCCCTGGTGGCCCACATTTTCAATTTGCCCCTATCATCTGGTGTTATTCCGGAAATATGGAAGGTCGCCAGGATGGTCCCTATCCTTAAACAGGGGAACCCCAAACTAATTAAAACTATAGTCGATATCCATTTTGTCTCTGGTCAGCAAACTTCTTGAGAAAGTTGTGGCAGGAACTCTCGAGTACTTGCAGTCACATGACCTAATGTCACCTGTGCAGCATGGCTTCAGGAAGGGGCACAGCACATCCTCTGCCCTTGTCACTGTCTCATCCTGGATCAGGGTGGCTATGGACCAGGGCAAACTCTCTGGGGCTGTCTTTATAGATCTCTCCAAGGCCTTCGATCTTGTTGATCATGCCATGCTCTCTACTCAGCTTAGATCCTATGGTCTATCACCTGGTGTGCTCAGTTGGTTCTCCAACTATCTACACAGTAGAAAGCAGCTTGTTAAATATGGCAAGGAGCTCTCGGGCCCTATTTCTGTAATCATGGGTGTCCCCAAGGCTCTGTCCTGGGGCCCCTGCTCTTCTCCATTTTTGTAAACAATCTCCCTGCTGTCTCTGTTCACTGTAAGCCAATCCTCTATGCAGATGACTTGGTCATCCTAACTCACTCCCCGGACATAGAGGTCATTAATCGCCACCTGAGTGAGGACTTGGGGAATATTCAGTCCTGGATCTCGTCCCACAAGTTGGTTGTTAATCTTAAAAAAAAAAACAGGCCATGCTCTTTGGGTCAAAGGCCAGGATTAAGGCCTCTTCCGCTCCGTTATGCATTGCTGGTACTGAAGGAGTTCTGATCCCTGTTACTGACAACTTTAAATACCTTGGGGTGATGCTGGACCCCCAGCTTGACCTGGGTCGCCATATTCAGAATATATGCAAGACTGTCAACTGCAAACTGGGTCTGGCCTACAGAGTGAAAAGCAACCTTACTCCAGCTGCCCGAATTGCTCTTGCCAGAGGTGTGCTCCTCCCTTCGCTCTGCTATGGGCTCCTTCTGTTTGCCCACTCCACCAAAGCTCACCTCTCTAGGTGGTCCACTGCCTACAACAATGTCTGACGCTTTGCTCTGGCTGCCCCTTGTCTCACCCACCATTGTGACCTTTATAGCAAGCTGAACTGGCTCTCCCCCTCAAATCACATAGACTTTGTCCTAGGGTGCTTCACGGGAAAGGTCCTTGGCACTGGCACCCCTCTGGGGCTGGCAAAATTCCTTGTCCTGGCTGCCTCCTCATCCTATTCCCTCAGGTCCCAGGGGTCAGCCATCCTTAAGATACATGCTACCCGGACTCTAATGGGGGGTAGAGATTTTGCTGCATGTGCTCCCAGACTGTGGAACGCATTCCCTGCCCAGGTCCACTCCTCCCGCTCACAGGTGTGCTTCCGATCCTCCCTATGGAACCACCTCAAACTCTCTTCGGCTTGTGGTTGCCCCAAACCCCCGTGATCTATCCTGACCTCTCACAGCAGTCCTCTCTCTTGGACGTGTTCTGGACAAAAGTCTTGACTTCCTGGGGCCATTAAGTTGTAAATAGTGTTGCTGCATCTCAACCTGTACCTTCTGTACTGCTTTTAGTCGCTACATGTGTTATTCTGCTGTGTACATACTGCACAAAACTATGCCTTACATGACTTGTAAGCTCTTTTAATCTATATCATCTTGTCCTCACATGACTGGTAAGCTGTTTTAATCTGTATCGTGTTGTCCTATGTATTTAAATCTGTAATTCCTGTACTCTCCCAGGTTGTACCTGAAAATAGGCAATTGTCTTGTCTAGTGTACTTACCTGGTCAACAAAAGCTAAATAAATAAATAAATAAACAAATATTTCTTAACCAAAAAATCTGGATGGCTGTAAAGTCCAGTACCATAGAAACACTTTCTCTGAGGTGAGTAATTACCTGCTCCAACCCCACCAGACATGTCAGTTTTAAGCAGGGTCCCAGTCCTAGGTTCAACCCCATTACATAAACTCACTATATCTCTTGATTCATTTCTCTTGCTATAGATACAAACACCTGAGGATAGACACTCTTTTGGTGTTACCCCAACACAGGTTCCAATCCATTTTCCACACACCTCCTCCTCCGCTGTAGGTTTTTCATAAAAAAAAATAAATAAATAAATAAAACGTACCACCTCAGACTGTTAACATACTGTAACATTTCTACAATATTAGCATCTTTAGCCTGCAGTATACCCTAGTCAATACTGTTACTAGATTTAGCTGCATCAATACAAGAAAAAGTCCCTTCAGCCTCATAGGCTTCTTCTTCTTGCTTGCTTGGAGTCTTCAACCCCAGCACAATACCACTAGGCACAGTCTTACCTGGGTCTCACATTCAAGTTCCATACTTGCATCTCCGATCTCCAACAGGTAACATCTTAGGAACACAAGCAACAAAGGAATATCCTGTTCAGTCAGGGGGGTCATCCTCCAGCTGAGCCCATGGAAAATCCTCCTCCAACTCTTTATCCAAACTCTCCGGCAGGAACCTCTCGAGCACCAGGCACCAGTGTTCCGCCTCTCTGCATAGTCGGTCTGCCTCCAGCCATTGGCCACTCATCCAATGTATCATACTCATCAGAGTATCCACCTCCTGGGTGTTGTGTCTTGTACCTCCAGCCTGCCTCAACCTGCATCTCTTTGTCATCTTCAGGCTTGGCCTTCCTCCGAGCTCCCAGATCCAGTCCAGGCAGCAGCTTCTCTCCATCTGTCAGCCATGGTTCTGGTCAGAACTCCACGGATTTTCTTATCCAGCAACTCCTGGTACGTCTGTCCACCTGGGATATCTGGGTGATTGCCACCAGAAAACGTTCCCTCTTCGGCCAGGCCAGATGCTTCCAGCAAGTTATCCCAGTTCTGACACCAAGTCTGTGGAGGGGTTGTGGGATACAGATGGACCAGACACCGAACTTCAAGTTCAACACAAAATCTCTGTGTGATGTTTATTCAAAATACAGAAAATAACCTTAAGCAATGGCATATCCCTTCTTCAGTACATCAGTTTGCAGCAATGGACTATGTATGACCTTTCTCTGCACTTAGCCAGCACCTACTGACACTGATCTCTGATCTAACTCAGCAGTTGAGATTCAGCCTCCACCACTATGCAGGCCTTGTTTGCTTGGGTGGTGGGGGCTCAAATAAAAAAAAAAATTAGAAAAAGCTAAAGACAAAGAACCTCAGTGCAGAAGCACTGAAACATGGGTTACCCCAAACGGCATTGACAATAAGCCAAGTTTCAAAGAAACACAACATCACGCATACTTCCACAATGCAAAGCATCATGGGATACATGTAAATCACCATGACATTTCAGACTGCTGCTAGTTTCTGGCAGAAGGAATCTTGTTTTCAGAGCAAGTAGAAGCTGACTAAAAAGGCTACAGATTTTCTTACTGATAAATAACTTCTATCTCAGCAGGAGGTGGTGCCTGTTGGGATTAAGCAAACAGATACTTTATTAGAAGCAGGGGGTCTCATTTAAGTAAAAAAAAAAGAGGGAAGTCACTGTGTGTTTCTCTGTTTGGGGAAGGGATCTGTATCAACTTAGTTTGCTAAATCAGGAGTAGAAGAGAGTAGTTAATTGAGGGTGTGGCCTGAGCAGTAGAAAAGCATCTGTCTCCAATTACAGCTTCCTGCTGCTAGTTTCTGGCAGAAGGAATCTTGCTTTCAGAGCAAGTAGAAGCTGACTAAAAATGCTATACATTTCTTACTGATAAATCACTTCCATCTCAGCAGGAGGCAGTGCCTGTTGGGATTAAGCAAATAGATACTTTATTAGAAACAAGGGGTCTCATTTAAGTAAAAAAAAAAGAGGGAAGCCACTGTGTGTTTCTCTGTTTGTGGAAACGGCTGTATCAACTTAGTTTTCTAAATCAAGAACAGAGGAGAGTAGTTAATTGGGGGTGTGGCTTGAGCAGTAGAAAAGCAGCTGTCTCCAATTATAGCTTCCTGCTGCTAGTTTCTGGCAGAAGGGATCTTGCTTTCGGAGCAAACAGAAGCTGACTAAGAAAGCTACAGATTTTCTTATTAATTGCCCTCCTTCCCACCCCTCCACCCTCCCATGCTAAGCCAGTTCTACTTTTATAGCCACTGGATTTTACTGACAACAGAAACTTCCTGTTTGGCAGCAGGAAGGGAATGATCACTGAGACACATTAGTTTCATCAACCTTGAAAGAAAAAAAAATAGTTCTTTCTCCCTCCTAGCTGCTGGAGGTCTGAGTCCAAGCAAGGAGGGAGACTACTGAAGACTACAGGAAGTTCCTGTCCCAGAACAGGAAGGGTATGAGTTGTAAGGGCACACAGGCAGTAGGAAAGTAGGTGGAAAAATACATGGAGGCGAGAGTAAGCATACAAAGCAACAGGATAGGGGACACAAAACAAGTCATGATGGGAGTGGTGCAGTGCAATGGCTGTGGGGTGGCAGTGTTCCAGGAGACATTATGGAGGTTGCAGTGCTGCCCTATTTGCAGGCACCTCTCTGGTCTGAGGGAGGAGGTTGCCCATCTCCAGGCTGACCTGGCTAGGATTTGTGAAACCTGTTCTCCCACCCAGAGACCACCAGGGCCACCGCCACTACCTCAGAGGTTGCCAAGAAAGAGGAGTGGTTAGACCAAGGTGGGCTCAGGGAGGGAGAGGTTGATGGAACAGAGGTGCATCCCTCTAGCTGTACCTCTCCACAATTCATATGCTGTTCTTGTGAAGAGTGGTTGCTCTATGGAGGCACCTACAGTGGAGACCAAGGAAGATGCTGGGAACCTCCACAAAGGAGACCCACAGGAGGATGGCACGAGACCTCACATGGGAAGGAAACAACTCCTGGTGGGAGATACAATCATTAGGGGGGTAGAAGTGGGAGAGGAAGGGGAGAGGGAGGTAAGGTGCCTGCCTGGTGCCACTGCTCAGAGGGACAGGATGTGAATCCTCAGGATCGCAGGAGCAGCTGCACGAGGGAGGGAGGGAGCTGGATGTCACTGTCCACCTAGGGACAAATGAGCTGGCTGGGAATGGGATAAGAGCAGTGCAAGAAGAATCTGTAGAGTTGGGGACAGGCCTTAGACAAGTAGCACGTACGGTAACCTTCTCAGAGGTGCTGCCTGTCTATGGCAAGGATGATGGTATGGTACTCCGCACCATGGGATTCAGTTGTAACCCCCTTGTTTCCCGGGGTTACTAGAATCCCAGTAAGACCTAGTGGTAGGCAGGGAAGGCAGCTTGTGAAACTCCAGTTAAATGGATTTCACACTGTCTCACTCTGTTCTCTGTCTCAGCTGAGACTGAGGGATGACATCACCATAGAACTATCGCAGCTGCATGAGCCACAATGGAATCTACACAGGGAGTTGGAATAGAACGTTGGGAGGTTTGAACAGTAGTCAGTAGGTCAGTTGGAGTTGGGAGTTTGCTGTGAAAGCAGCACAGCAGCTCAGTGTAGGCTCTTGGAGCCTCAGCACTGACAGATGGCTACATTTAGGTAAAAAGGGGTGTGTCTCCACCAAAAGAGAGACATAGAAGATAATTGTAAGTGGTGGAGACCACTGATTCAGGTCTCAGTGCCCCCTCCCTCCGGGGATGGGGGCAGGAAAGGGTTTCCTGCATATTCCTGGGGCAACCCCTTGGTTCTGCTATTAGTGGAGAAGCTGCCTATTTGTTCCAAAGTTTTTAGGAGATATGAAGACTTGTGAATCACTTGTGGGGCACCTGCAACCGGAGGGTGAGTGTTTGCTCTTCCTGAAAGGGCCTATGTTTTTCACCCTGGGACTTGTGTGACATGTGGGGATTGGACTACTGAAATAGTGGGAGGCCTAGAGTAATAGGCTTAGCCAAAAAGTAAAAGTATATTCAAGTCCAGCGCTTATTGGGAAGTCAAAAGACATGTAGAGGAGATGTGACGTCTACCCAGGAATCTACATTGCCAAGCTTTCAGTAAAAGAGTTGTTTAGTTTCCAGAGAAATGGCCGGGTATGGACTGTGGAGCTGGAGGTGGGAGACCCCCCATCTTTAGTGACCAGGTCCACCTCTACAGATTTGCTCTGTGGATTTCTACCTTGCCTCATGCACTTGGCCAGTGATGAGGGAAGTACCCAGACGTGGGATTGGAAGGAAAATTCCCTCTAGGAGTCGAAGGCTCTAAGGTGGTTTGGGCAGCCACAATAGGATAATTGATTCATTTCCCAAAATGGACCGCGGATCAAGTGGCCAGCGGGGGAGCCGGGCCAGTGGGGAAAACCCAAGTAGTGTACAAGTCAGGCTGTGTACCCAAAGCTGCGTGCAAGTCCGGGCTGTGTGCCTGGTGGGTTCAGAGCCTGAGGGCTGAAAATAGTGATAAAGTGTTCTGTTGTCTCTAATCTGCATTACCAGGAATGTAGCCCCGTGGGGGTCCGTCTATGCTTTGTTTGTTCAGCTTGGATGTGAACAAAAGCCACACTGTAGAATCCCATTCCTGATTCTGGACATTACAGTTATTGCTTCCTGTGTTCGGATTTACTTGGGTGCCCCTGTGCTGAGTAATCTCATCCTCCCCCGAACCCAGTCCCCACCAGGTACTGCTGTCAGCTTCAACAGCATGCCACCTGTCAGTTTGCTAAAAAGGCAGGGGTGAGGGGGTTACACAATGAATGACTGAAAAACTGGTGTGAAGCTCAAGGTTTTGGCTTCACTGGGGACTGGGGAACCACCTGGGGGGATGCAGGCCTATACTGGCACGATGGTCTGCATCTGTCCGGGGGGGGAGCCAGGATCCTAGGTGATAGGTTTAAATGATTCATTGGCAAGCATTTAAACTAGCTAAGGGGGGAGGCACTGAAAAGGAGCAGAGAAATCCCAGCCTCCCCCCACAAAACACAGTAATTAGCGAGGCAAACACCAAGGTAGAGAAGTCATTCAGGAGCAGGACAGGAGTAAATGCAAAAAAAAGGTAAAGGCAGTAAGGACAGGGATAGGGCTAAAAGGGGTAAGGCCATCAAAAAATGGAGGGTGATGAGTACCAATGCCCGTAGTCTGTGTAACAAGCTCCCTGAACTAGTGGCCTTGATGGAAGAGGGATGCCTGGATATTGTGGCAGTCACTGAAACATCATATACAGAGAACCATGACTGGGATGTCAACATACCAGGATACACAATCTACAGGAGTGACAGGGAGAGTAAAAGAGGAGGAGGAGGAGTAGCTCTCTATGTAAGGGAAGGGATTAAAGCAACAGAACTAAAGAGAAAACATAAAGTAGATGAATGACTATGGGTCGCCCTGGAGACAGGAAATGGCACCACAATCCACATGGGAGTTGTGTACAGACCCCCATCTCAGGGGGAGGGCATGGACAAGGAAATGACAGAAGGCATCCTTAAAATGGCAGAAAAAGGGGAGATATTGTTGATGGGGATCTGAATATGCCAGATGTTAACTGAAGCACCTTTGCTGCAGGCACATCCAGGAGCAGGGTAATTCTTGATGCCCTACAAGGGGCATGCCTCAGACAGCTAGTGTTGGAACCCACTCAGGAGGGAGCAATCTTAGACCTGGTACTATCAAACGTGGATCTCGTATTTAGAAGTGGGTAGCCATCTGGGAACAAGCGACCACCAAACAGTGCGGTTCACAATAAACACAGACATACAGTCAAGCCATACAAAAGCAAGAGTATTGAACTTTAGAAGGGCTGACTTTGGGAAAATGAGAGAGTGCCTCAGAAAAGCATTAGCAAACGGGCAAGAAGGAGGGGTGGAGGAACAATGGGGAATAATTAAAACAGCCATCACAGAGGCAACAAGCCTTTGTGTGAAGCGAATCAATAAAACAAAATGAAGGAAAAAACCACTATGATTCTCAAAACAGGTGGCAGGGAAGGTTAAGGAGAAAAGGATAGCATTCAGGAAATATAAGGAAACACAGAAGGAGCAGGACAGAGAGCTTTATCACTTAAAGCAGAAGGAGGCAGGGAAGGCAGTCAGAATAGCAAAGGCCCAAACCGAGGAAAAGATAGCCAATTCTATTACAAAGGGGGATAAAATCTTTTATAGGTACATTAGGGAGCGAAGAAAGACCAAGGGAGGGATACAGAGACTTAATAAAGGGGAGGGAATGTGGGCAGGGGGTGAGAGTGAAAAAGCAGGAATATGGAACAAATATTTCTTCTCAGTTTTCACAATAGAAGAGGAGGGGGAGGTACCTAAAACAAACAAGAGAAATACTCTGGATGGGGGGGTTGATACCAGTCCATTCATAGAACAAAGGGTTTTGAAAGAACTCTTGAAACTGAGGGTGGACAAAGCAATGGGGCCTGATGGGATTCACCCCAGAATTCTAAAAGAAGTAAGGATAGAACTAGTGACACCACTGACTACTCTCTTTAACAAATCATGGGAGGATGGGGTGGTACCCAAGGACTGGAGGAGAGTGGATGTGATTCCACTTCACAAAGGTGGAAGCAGGGCAGAGACAGGGAAACTATAGACCAGTTCGTTTGACCTCAGTGGTAGGGAAAATGATGGAATCACTTCTGAAGGAAAGAACTGTTGAGTACCTAGAGGCCAGTGGGGCACAGGACCCAAGGCAGCATGGATTCACAGCGGGAAGGTCGTGTCAGATGAATCTAATAGATTTCTTTGACTGAGTGATCAAAGTAGCAGACCAGGGAAGGGCTGTGGATATGGCCTACCTAGATATTAGCAAAGCATTTGACACAGTCCCAAACAAAAGATTAATATACAAGTTAGCCAGCCTTGGAGTGGGTCCCAAGGTGATAGCCTGGATAAACAATTGACTGGACAACAGGACACAGAGGGTAATAGTAAACGGAGTCCACAGTGAAGAAAGAAGGGTAACTGGCGGGGTACCGCAGGGTTTAGTACTGGGACTGGTCCTCTTTAACTCCCTCGGTCCCATAGGCGCCATATGGTATCGGAACCATCCATTGCTGAGCCTGATCCAAAATGGCCACCGGTAGAGAATGAGAATGTCTTTATAACTGACAATGGAGAGCACCTGGAAGGAAAAGTATGTCTCTTTGCGGATGACACAAAGATCTGCAACAGGGTTGATGCACAAGGTGGGGTGGAAAGGATGGAAAGGGGACTTGGCAAGGTTGGAGGAGTTGTCAAATGTATGACAGCTCAGATTCCATGCAAAGAAGTGCAAAGTAATGCACCTGGGAAACAAAAACCCAGGGGAAGAGTACACAATGCAGGGGTGAGATACTAACAACAACAAAAATCGAAAGGGACCTAGGAGTAATTATATCAGATGACCTAAATGTGGGCAAGCAATGTGAGGAGGTAGTAAGGAGGGCTGGAGGGATACTAGGGTGCATAGGGAGAGGCATCAACAGTAGAAAACAGGAAATTGTTATCCCTCTGTACAGACCGTTGGTCAGACCCCATCTGGAGTACTGCGTGCAGTTCTGGAGACCCCATCTCCGCAAAGACACAGAGTGGAAGCTGTTCAGAGGAGGACAACCAAAATGGTGAAAGGTCTGCACCAGAAGTCATATGAAGAGAGACTAAAGCAGCTTAATATGTATACTCTCGAGGAAAGGAGGGAGAGGGGGGACATGATAGAAACATTCAAGTACCTCAAGGGAATTAACAAAGTCCAAGAGGGTAGCATCTTTCAGAAAAAGAGATGTGTAAGAACAAGAGGGCACAATTGGAAGATAGAGGGGGGACGGCTCAGAGGTAATGTTAAAAAGTATTTTTTCAAGAAGAGGGTTGTGGATGCATAGAACAGATTTCCTGAGGAGGTTGTGGAGTCAAGAACAGTGGGAGAATTCAAGAATGCACGGGACAGACATAATGCAATTCAAGTGGGGTGTAGGAGGAAGTAAGTTGTTGGTTAACTAGAATCTACAGCTTATCCATCAGGTAGGGAAATGGGAAGACTAAGTGGGCCAAGCGGTCCTTATCTGCCGTCAAATTCTATGTTTCTATGTTACTTGTTCAACTTACAGCAATTTACATGCATTTTAAATAGCACAACTAACTTAATTTCTATAATAGTCACCTAGTACTTTTTACCATTATCAAAAAGACCTAGTGCCATGGGATTGTCAACATTTATAGGTTTCATAAACATAAGGTATATACATCAAGGTATTTTATGACTTAGTGCTGTTACATACTAAATCCAACAATGATAAACACAACCTGTTTTACATACACTTGGAGGTCACCGCAATAACCTCCCTGTACGAGGACCTGACGGGGAAAAGGAAAATTAAAGAGGACACCATAGCATAGTCAAGAAAGGGAAGGGGGTGCCCATAGGTTGCCAACCTTATGGACTAGAAATTGTAAAGGATAGATTAGGCTAAGAAACAGAAGAACTGTTGCAAAAGATTTAAGAAAAGGTTGGTCCTCAAGAGAAGAAGGAGCTCCCTGTCAGTCTCCCCGGCCACACATGGTCATGTGTTTTGGAGCTGCTCCACTCTGGCCCCCTTTATGACTGCACTACAGTCAGCTCTTAGGGAGCTTTTTATTTCCCAGCACCAACTTATGGTGGAGGTTTTTCTTTTCTCCCAGTTTCCACCAAGATTCTGGGACCTGACAAGCAGGAGACTCCTGGGTACATGTCTCCTGATTGCCAAGAAGGCAATTACTCATAGGTGGCTTTCAGCAGTAATTCCAGCTATAGAAGAATGGAGGGACCTCATGATTGGAGTTTATCACATGGAGCGTTTAATGGCTCTGACTCGCGATGCAACAGAAAAGTTTGAAGTATGCTGGTGCAGATGAGGTCTCTATATAGCACAGTATAGGGAAACTTTGTGCCATAGGAGCCACCTGGAGCAGGAAGGTGATGCAGTTTAGGCATACCGCTGATTTTACCCTAGATGTAAGGGAATATCTAGAGACCAGATGGTTCGGTCCATTAAAGAACTATGGAGCCAATATCTGATCTTATGCACAAAGCCACCCCTGGGCACCTCTGGTTTTCTCTTGTTATATGTAAAGTAACTCTGTGGAAAAAAAAAAACCTTTTCTTTTATATAAATTTCAGATAATCATATTTAATTTTTAAAGTAACGACATCCATTAACTGACATAAGATCTGACCTGTGTAAATGTTATTTATTATTTGTTCTCCCTTTTGTGTGACTGTGTTTATAAGATCTGTAAACTGAAAATATGAATAAATAAAAAGTTAAAAAAAAAAATTCCTAGTGTGTGTATGTGTGCGTAATCCCTATTAGTTTACTGTGCATTTTGTAATTTTGTGTAAATATCATGGGCTAGATATTTAAAAGTGTGCCTGGCAACAGCACAAGTGGTTGCTCCGTGCAACTGAGTTGCGCTGGAGCAACAAAGGGATATATATTCAAAAGAGATAAACAATGGCACATCCCTTCTGAATATATCATATATCATTATATATTAATGAGGCAGTATAGCGCAGTGGTCTAAGGCTCTGAGCTGCAAATCTGGTGACATCTAGCAGACCAGACCTGGGTTTGAATCCCACAGCTTCCACTTGCATACTGTGTGACCCTGAGCAAGTCACTTAACCTCCTTGTGCTCCCAGGTCGCTCCTGTAAAACAGCTTTCAGCTTAGTGTGCTATACCTGGTTAAACAACTAAAATAAATAAATAATAAATATCAAAATATGTAGGCGGTGCAAATGTGATGCATCGGCACAACCTCAGACAGGTCTGAATACCTGAAACAGGAACTGTGCTGGAGCATCCGAGTTATGCCATGAGCAAATTCCTGATATTCAAAACAAAATATGCAAAGAGCCATAATGCATGCAAGGTGCAAGTGGGGCCATTTGCATGTCATTACAGCCCCATTTGCATGAGTTATGCACGGGTTGTGCAGGGTTGGCCAGCGAAATGTGCCCGGCGCCCTGCACAGCATGCAGTCCCTGTCCCAGGTACCACAGTAGTACCTCCTCCCTGATCCATACCACGATCCCTGTAAAGAATAAAAATTAATTTCCCCTAGTAGTCCAATGGTACCCCTCCCCACCGTAACCCCAATCACCCGAAAACGGCATCCCCACATCCATGGTAGTCTAGTGGTCCCCCCAGGCCCCCACCCACACAGGATCCCATCCCACCTCGCTCCCCCCATGTCATCGGCGGGCAGCAGACCCGCCCGCACACCTCCATGGCTGCCCGCTGAATGACAGCTTACAGTATGTGCTGCAAGCTCATTGGTCCACACTGACGACCAATGGTCTTGCAGTGTGTACTGTACTAGTCATTCACAACGTGAATTTATTTTTTTATTCTTTATGGGCGCATCGGAGGCCAAGATGGGGTGGGGCACCCACTGGACTACCAGGGAATAATGTGGGTGCTTGTGTACGGTGTTCAAATATCAATCCTTTCCAAAGTTATTGCATTTATAAGGTCCCATTATTTTCAATGGGAATTTCACTTTCTAGGATAGCAGAATGGAATGAAAAAGGATTTTGATCTCATGAAAAAGGGTTCTTTTTCATGAATGGCCAATCCTTTTGCACCAGAAAAAATTCCTTTTTTCATGAACCACCATCTTGTTTTCTCTTTTTTTCACACAACAAACTGTCATAACTCTCCCCAGGGATGTCTTCTACAGATACCCAAACGTGTATCTTGCTCAACAGGAACTGATGAGCTTCACTGTGTCATTTTTTTTATAGCTGCCAGCCCTCCAAACCTTTTTTTCAGCTATTTAAATCCTTTTGCGCCACTTACTAAGTTCCTTTTTCGCGAGTCCTTGTTCATTTTTGTGAAAAAGGAAATCGACTGACGAAAAAGGACTTAATTGTACCATCCCCTTTTAAATAAAGTATGCCATTGGTGTTCAGTGGCACTCTCCCCATTTTATTTCTCTGGTGTCTAGTGCCCCCCATCCTCCAATTCCCATATATTATTATTATTTTTTTAACATTGGTGTCCAGTGGTACCCCGCACCCCCTTATTCCCATATGTGTTTAAATGTCATTGTGCACCACTTTGGGCACAGTTCATTGGTGTCCAATGGTATCCCCCACCCTTCCATGTCTCTTTTAATATTATTATTCTGTTGGTGGTCGGTGGTACCCCCCAACCTCTGATCTCCTGTTAATCTGAAAAGCAGAAAACCGTCCATCGATGTCTTTATTTTTTTTTATAAAACTGTTAAGAAAAGGTCACCACAGCTCGTACCCACAACCCCCACCAAGCTCCCACTTTGCCACCCTCCTGCACCCTACACCCTTCCACACACCCTCACTCACCTGAGGTGCTCACGGTGTGAAGATCCACTCTCCAATCGAAGATACATTTTGCCGCTGGAACCAGCGACTGTTGCATTACAGGTAAGGTAACTGTGGTTCAGTTCTGACAGCAGTTACCTTACCTGTCGTACAGCAGTCACCGGTTCCAGCAGCAAGATGTGTCTTCGATCAGAGAGCGGATCTTCAAATTGTGGGTACCTCAGGTGAGTAAGGGTGTGTGGGAGTGAGTAGGGGGTGAGGGGAGGTGGGTGCACAGCAGGAGATCAGATGGGGGGATGCGGGTGCAAGCGGCAGTGGATGTTTTTTTTCCTTAACAGGTTTAAATAAAATAAAGAAATCGATGGATGTTTTTTTGCTTTACGGATTAACAGGGAGATTGGAGGGTTGGGGTACACCTGGCCACCAATGGAACAATAATATTAAAAGGGATATGGGAAGGTGGGGTACCACTGAACACCAATGTTTTTAAAAAAAATATATGGGAACTGGAGGGTGGGGAGTGCCACTAAATGCTAAGGATAAAGGAAAATTGTATGGAGGGTGGAGAAATATATTATAAATATTATTATTTAATTAATATAAATAATTATGTTTAATATTATAAATATGGGTATCGAGGGTGGGGGGTGCCACTATACATCAGGGATCTACAATATACTAAAACATGAGAGGGTGGGGGGGGTGCCACTGAACACCAATGAATATATAACATGAGATATTTACAACTGGGAGGGTGAGGGATGCCACTAGACACCAGGGCTATAAAGTAGTAATTAATGGGGACCACAGTACAGTTGGAGGGTAGGGGGGTACCACTGTACACCAATGAACAATTTACATAAAATATGTACTGAAATTGGACTGGGGGGTGCCACTACACAGCAGGGGCTATTAACAGTAATGGGGTCTGGGCCCAAATTTATGATGTGGGGGCAGTGAATACCAGGGAACTGACATATGTCAGAAAAATAAAAGCTGACAAAATTACGTATGCCTGGGAGTACAGAGTCCAAAGGACCCTGCTCTCCCACAGTAAAATAAGAATATGATTATACTGTCTCAAAAAGTAAGGAAATAAGTTGCAAAAAACTTCATTAATGCTCCAGTTAGGGTCAAAGCGACAAAAGCTGGGAAATGAGGCATTAGGGTTTCCAACCCTAACATCCCAACCCCAACCCAAACCAGACAAGAGAGCAGGTGTGGGTGTGATTGGGCTTCTCAAGCCTAACGCTCACCCCATTCTCGTAAAGTCTACACATCTGACCTTATTTACAGATGGAATTGAATGAGTGTTAGGCTTGAGATGCCCAAGTCACATTGCACACTGCCTCCTGCCTGGTTTGGGGTGGGGTAGAGTGTTAGGGTTGAAACCTAACTCTGAGCCTAACTTTATTAAGCTTAACAACTGGAGCGATACTGTTTCTGCAACTATATTTACTATATCTGTGACTGCAGTGTTTCATTAAGTATAGGCAATCTATTTTCTGAGCTATTCTGTGTTCCAGCTGAAAGAGTACAACTAACTTAAAAGCTAAACCTGAATCTGATACAGAGTAGGGTCAAGGTATACCTGAAGCAATTAGGAGGATGTCTATGTCCAGCAGGCCTTGTACTGTGTGAGCAAGACTCTGCCCTTGTTCTGTGTGAGCAGAAGACTGTGGTGGAATTTGAAAGAAGCAGGCTCAAGTGAGTCTGTGATCAGCTTCATGGCAACATGACTAAATGTAAGCACGTAAGTTCACTACGAGCACATAAGGCAACCTGGGCTGTGGTATAACATAATTGAAGAAAAGAATATAGAAAAACAGGCGCAAGAAAATATATTCCTGGCACAATAAACTATAGGGTCATTCTGACACCTTGGTAAAGAGCATCATTTTGTGGTTCACTTAGTCCGAGGGTCATCAGTATCTAATATGTGCAACTGATCACTGCATAATGATTGCAGCATTCTAAACCGCAACTCGAGAGACTGCTTGAGAAACTGGACATTAACAGTCAATAAAAGAAGAGGGCTGTTGACACAACTGTGCTTTCAGAATTCCAATATTAAACCCTGGTCCAAAGCATGCTTGGGCTTGCTGTTGGACACTAACTGAGGATAAACCCAGTGCAGTACACAGCCTGCTGCAAATTTAGATCTCACAACTGGAAAGATGAAACAAACAAGCCTGGAAGCAGCCCCCTTGACTCCTGAAAAATAGCTCTCTATAACCTCTGGAGTCACGTTTTACCATTCTCCAGTAGTTTAATTAGTCTCACCTCCCTCAAGAGAAAGTCATACAACTCCCAGCATTCCACTCTGGTTCACATTTGGCATTTCTGCAATCATTAACACTTACAACAATATGGTACATCAACTTCATGCAGCTTCCAGTTAGGCTCCGAAAGCCTAACGCAGACAAGACTCTTCCCCTGGCACTGACACCATGTCAGTCTGATCCACAGTCATGACCTGCACTAATTCAAGATCAGTATACTGTTATAATTGTTAATTACAGCATATTCTGTCTTACACTTAACTCCCTTTTTTGTAGATTTACTATTCTTATAACAGAGCATCATCAGTCACTGATTCAGTGGAATCTGAAATTGAAGGAAATTTAGGGTAAATGGGATTCAAACCCCAATCTCCTGGTTTGTAGCCCTGTGCACTAACCACTTAGCTATGCTGCCTGCTGAGCTGCTTAGGTCTGGAGACCTGTTGAGATGCAAGCACTGACCTGGAGTCAGTGCACCCATGAACAAAGCCTGAGTCAGTGCTACCTGAGAAATCACCCTGGATCAGTGCTGCTCATTAACAGGCCTTGGGTCGGTGCTTCCCCTGAACTGACCCTGGGCCAGTGCTAGCCGTGAACTGACCCTGGGTCACTGCTGCCCGAGAACAAACCCTGGGTCACTGCTTCCTGTGAACAAACCCTGGGTCGCTGCTGCCCATGAACAGACCCTGGGCCAGTGCTGCCCATGAACAAAACCTGCATTACTGCTGCCCATGAATGGACCCTGGGTCAGTGCTGCCTGTAAATTGACCCTACGCCTGTAAATTGACCCTAGGTCAGTGCAACCCATGAACTGACCCTGGGTCAGTGCTGCCCATAAACGGACCCTGGGACAGTACTGCCCATAAACAGATCCTGGGTCAGTGCAGCTCATCAGCTGACTCTGGATCAGAGCCGCTTGTAAACGGACCTTGGGTCATTGCTGCCTGTGAACAGACCCTGGGTCAGTGCTGCCTATAAATGGACCCTAAGTCAGTGCTGCCACTGAACACAGCCTGAGTCAGTGCTGCCTGTGAACTGACCTTGGGTCACTGCTGGCTATGAAATTACCCTAGGTCTGTGCTGCCGGTGAACGGACTCATGGTCAGTGCATCCTGTGAACAGACCTGGGGCTACTGCTGGTTGTAAATGGACCCTGGATCCCTGCTGGCTGTGAATGGACCCTGGGTGAGAGCAGCCTGTGAATGGACACTAGGTCAGTGCTGCCTGTGAATGGACCCTGGGTCACTGCTGCTGTTGTGAACAGACCCTAGGTCAGTGCTGTCTGTGAACAAACCCTGGGTCACAGCCACCTGTGAATGCATCCTGGGTCACTGCTGCACATGAACAGAACTTGGGTTAGTGCTGCTCGTAAACAGACCATGGATCACTGCTGCTTATGAAATTACCCTGGGTCAGTGCTGACTGTGAATGGACCCTGAGTCAGTGAAGCTCATGGACTGGCCTAGGCCAGTGCTGCCCATGAGGTAGAGTTTCACTATATGGTCTTCATATTAACTTTCTGATTTTCAAAGGGGAAGCAAGAGGAAAGCAGGCTGCTTAGCATGAAGGTAGCAAGAGAGGTGGTCACAGGGCATAGTAGTCCTGTTAGCACAGTGGGGCATGGCAGTCATCTGGCTGATTTTCCTTATTGCTCATGAGAACACACACGCGCGCGCGCGCGCACACACACACACACACACACACATACACACATATACACACACACATATAGACACACATATATATATATATATATATATATATATATATATATATACACACCCACACCCACACAGATTTGGAGGCAACTTCAAACACTTCACCTTGTAGGTAGGACACAGCTAGAGCTAGTGATCTTCCCTTTTCAAAAATGGCCAGTTCCATTTGACAAAATCTTAAAATCCGTTTTTGCCCAAAAAGCTGGTGCAACATGCTTTGTTTTTTAAATCAAAAATTGGTTCTCAAGTGCTGGTTTAAAAATGACAAACTCCTTTTTTTTCACTAGTGTTTTCCACGGAAAATGGAAAATCATTGGTCCTACGGCCCGGCTGAAGGCATGTGGCCGCCCACACTCTGAATGCAGGGTCACCAGCTGTCATAGGAGTTGCTGACATAACAGCAGGGCTTGACAAATTTTAAAATTAGGTACTTGTCCTCGGGCAAGTGGCTTGTCAAAAAGTAGTTGTCTCGGTGCTTAAGTTGGTAGTCCAGGTAAAAAACGGTATATTTTTTAAAAGAAAGTATAAAAATACAGAAAACCTAAACAGATTTATTGTAGTATCAGTTTTTAGGGTTGTAATAGACAATAAAGAGAATAATAGGATTTTTTTTTTTCCATTTTTTTTGTCAGGATGGAGAGGATTGTGACAGAATTAGTATCTCTACCCTTTCAGGACAGGCTTCTCTGTCTGGTCTCATTCACAGCCGACACACACACACACACACACACACACACACACACACACACACACCCACTGTAGCAAGCTAGGCTAGCTGGTTAAGACAGTAGTAGGCAAGCTGGCAACTTGGCAAGGCACAATCACAATGCACTAAACGCAGTACACAACACCAGTTTACTATTTATTTTTATTTTGCCCACTTCTTTTTACTTTCTTCTTTTACTTTTCTGGGCTGGCCAAAATAAAATCCCAGCCCTTGCTCTGTCTCCTTCTCCTCTCTCTAGGTTTGCTGGCCAAGGCACCTAGCTTCACCTGAGCTCTTTCCTTCTAGGTTGCTTGAAAGGACAGAGCAAATAACCTTACCAGAGCAAGGGAAAGGATTAAGACTTCTTTTGGCTAGGCAGATTTACTGTATGTTGTTTTTATTTTGTACTCACAGGGATTGTTACTGTTTGTCGCTAACATTTTATTGCTTTATTTTTCTCTGATTCAAATTGTTGTTGCTGGGTATACTTTATGCAGCATTATTACAAGATGTGCCTACAGGTATGTGCTAACACATTACTGCTGTAATCTTCTGATTCAAATTGTCTTTTGCAAGGTATATATTCTGTTACTGCTTTATTTTTCTCTGTAGCAAAGTGTTCCTTACAGGGTATATCTTCTGTGAAATGATTACAGTTGGTGCTTTACAGGTTTTACAGTTTTAGCTATCATTAGGATAAGCTTTCAGGGTTACTGCATTTGTTGCTGACTGATTGTTTCTGCTCTTATCTTTTTGTTTCTTTCGTCCATGGTTCTTCTTTTTTGGCAGGACAGGGGCCCAACCACCCACCCCATCCCCAACTACCCCGCACTACACTCCTTTTATAGGGTAGCACAGTCATGACATTTCCTGTGGCAAAGCAGGAAGGGGCGGATCAGTGGGGTATCCACATGGCGACCTCATTTACAGGGGTACTAGTAATTTAACTTGTTATAACAAGTTATACAAAAACAAACAAACAAAACACAAAATCAAACTTTTGCTTGTATTTTCTTCCTTCTAATTACTCTGGCCAGGTTATAAATCCAGCAAATTATCTGGAATGGATATCATTAACTGCAGGTACTGCGGAACACTTTTAAGAAGGGCAGTTTTACAGGATTTAGGACACTGTCGTACATGCTGGGCCACTGGAGATCTTAGGGCTCAGCTCCAGGCAGCATGGGCTGAGATTGCGTGCCTCAAATTTCATATTCAAGAGGAAATATAAGAACCACCCGCCATTTCCCTAACATCCAACAGAAGCACCTTGACCACAGAGAATAGTTGGCCCGGGAGGTTGGCAGGTGGTTAGGAGGGGCAAATTGGGTGCCCCATCACTCGGTGCTCTCCAACATAGTACCTCCACAAACCATATTAAAACTAAAAACAGGTATCTGCCTCTATCTCCGAAATCAAACAAAGGGGCAGAGGACACTGCAGAGCAGGACACTGCAGCACAGGAGCTAGCACAATAAACCTCACCCAAAACAGGAACCAAAACAAAAAAAGCCAAAAGGAAATCCAAAAAAGTTCTAATCTTAGGAGACTCCATGATTCGGGGAGTTGATACCTATCTCCAGCCAGGGGTAATTGTCAGATGTCTCCCCAGTACATCAGCGTGGAGAGACACTGACTGCATTGCTAAAACAGTTCAGGAAGCAGGGAAAAACATTGATGTCCTGGTACACATAGGGACTAATGATCTCGCCAGCCAGTCAGTTGTGGAGACCAAGGAACACCTGACCAGGCTGGGTGACAAACTATCATCCATTTCATCTGGCATCTCCTCTGAGATCCTGCCAGTCTAGGAGAGGGGGCAGATGGACGGAAGGTCAGAGAAGGGGAGATAAGGGAGCTAAACATGTGGCTCAAGGGCTGGTGCCAGGAAAGGACACAAATTTGTAGGGAACTGGCAACAGTTTTGGGAGCGAAAGTTCTTTAAATTTGATGGACTGCATCTGACTAAGGAGGGAGTCAGTGCATTGGGGCAGAAGTTTGACGTCTTTGCAGAATATTTAAACTAGCAAATGGGGAGAGGGATGCAGCACCCCATACGTTGAATGGGAAGAACACCCCTCCCCCCCTCAGCTAGTGGTCAAACAGGAGTTCAGCATGTTTGCAGTTCATTTGCATCACCAGGTAAGGAAAAAGGTCCAGCTCCTCATACGACGCACAGGGGGAAATGCCAGACCTCACCCAACAACTAATACATCGAAATCTGGCCAATGGAAAATCATGTACACAAATGCTCGTAGTCTGGCAATCAAGATCCCAGACCTGCAGGCAATAATGACAGAGGCTAAACTGGACACAGTAGCAATTAGCGAGACGTGGTTTACCAGTAACCACACTTGGTAGACTTCAGTACCTGGCTATGTACTGTTCAGAAGAGACTGAGTTGCAAAAAGGGGCCCTGTATGTCAATGAAAATATCAAGGCTACAGAAATTCAGAATACACAAGGAGCCAGAACTGTGGGTCACCCTGGAAACAGGAAATGGGACAGCCATAAGAACTGGGGTTGTCTACAGGCCCCCATACCAAGGGGAGGACATAGACACATTACTGTTAAAAGATATGCAAAACATGACAGCTAAAGGGGAGGTTCTGATAATGGGAGACGTTAACATACCAGATACAGATTGGTTAATACCAGAAGGAACATCTGCCAGAACTAGACACATGGTGAATTCCCTGCAGGGGGAGGGCCTCAAACAAGTGGTACAACAACCCACAAGAGACAGGGCTATCCTAGTTCTAGTACTAACAGGTAAAGGATAACAAATCTCCAGGTAGAAGGTCACCTGGGGGCCAGTGACCATCACATAGTATGGTTCAGTCTGGCCACTACAACTAAATCATCCCATTCCAAGGCAAAAATATGGGACTTCAGAGGAGCTGACTTTGATAAGACGGCCAACAGAGTTAAGCTAGCCCTGGCAAAAAGAAATACAGGTGAGGGGGTACAGGCGAAGTGGGCAAGCATTAAGGATGTAATACTTGAAGCAACATCCCATTGTGTTTGAGAGAAAAGGAAGTGCAAAAGAAGAAGGAAACCACTTTGGTTCTCAAAAACAGTGGTAGAAAAGGTCAAAACCAAAAGGCTGGCCTTCAGGAAATAAAAGGGAACTCAGTGGGATGAAGATAGGGAGGCATACCAAACTTCCCTAAGGGAAGCAGGGAAGGCAGTAAGGCAGGCAAAGGCCCAAACCGAGGAAACACTAGCACAGACAGTAAAAGAAGGCAACAAGACTTTCTACAGATACATTAGTGAAAGGAGAAATTCCTGAGGAGGTATTGCTAAGATCAAAGGAGATAAGGGTGTGTGTGAGGAGGAGGACCATGTAAAAGCATCTATCCTAAATAGATACTTCTGCTCAGTATTTACTGAAGAGAAGGTAGGGCAGGGCACACCGCTCAGCACCATGGACACAGGGAGGAGGGAGGTGAGCACTAGTCCCTTCACAAAAGAAAGGGTCCTACAAGAGCTCGATAAGCTCAGGGTGGACAAGGCAATGGGACCTGATGGCATACATCCCAGGGTAATAAAGGAGCTAGGGGTGGAACTAGCATAGCCATTATCAGAACTGTTTAATGAGTCTCTGAGCACAGGAGAGGTCCCAGAAGACTGGAGAAGGGCTCATGTGATCCCGCTCCACAAGAGTGGTAGCAGGGAGGAGGCAGGGAACTACAGACCAGTCAGTCTTACCTCAGTAGTAGGCAAGATTATGGAGGCACTCCTTAAGGAAAGGATAGTGCAACACCTGGATCCATAGGAGCACAGGATCCAAGAGAGCATGGGTTTACAAAAGGAAGGTCCTGTCAAACTAATCTCATAGATTTCTTTGGCTGGGTAACCAGAGTGGTGGACCAAGGGGGAGCAGTTGATGTTGCCTACCTTGACTTCAGCAAAGCTTTCGATACTGTTCCACATAGAAGATTGATTAATAAGCTGGGTAGGCTCGGGTGGGTCAGAAGTTGGTCAACTGGGTGGATAACTGGTTGACGGTCAGAAAACAGAGAGTGGTGGTAAACGGTATACAGTCAGAAGAGATGCAAGTCACAAGTGGGGTACCTCAGGGATCAGTCCTGGTGCCGGTCCTCTTCAATATCTTCATCAATGACATTGCAGATGGACTGGAGGGTAAGGTTTGTCTGTTTGCAGATGGCACCAACATCTACAACAGAGTAGATGATCCAGATGGGGTGGGCAGAATGAGAAGAGATCTGGATAAACTAGCAAAATGGTCGGAATAGTGGCAACTGGGGTTTAATGCAAAGAAGTGCAAGATCATGCACACAGGAAAGAGAAACCCTGAAGCCACCTATAGACTGGGAGGGGAGTTGCTGGCAGTCACAAGGGAAGAAAGAGACTTGGGCATTATCATCACTGATGACCTGAAATCATCCAAGCAGACCACTAAAGCAGTAGAGTGAGGCTAGGGGGATGTTAGGGTGTATTAGTAGGGGTATGCCAAAGTCGGAAGAGGGAGGTAATAATCCCTCTTTACAAAGGCGCTGGTTAGGCCCCATCTGAGTACTGCATGCAGTACTGGAGCCACACCTTCACAAGGACATTAACCAAATTGAGGCAGTCCAGAGAGGCAACCAAAATGGTGCAGGGATTGCATCAGAAAACATATGAGGACAGATTAACGAGAGCTCAATATGTATACCCTAGAGCAAAGGAGGGAGAGAGGTGATATGATGAAACATTCAAACACCTTAAGGGCATTAACAAGGTGAAAGAGTCTAACATGTTTCAATATAAGAAAAATAGCAGGACAAGAGGACACAGCATGAGATTAGAGGGAGGCCGATTAAGGGGTAATGTGAGGAAGTTCTTTTTCACAGAAAGGGTGGTGGATGCATGGAACGGCCTACCTCAGGAAATGGTGGATATGAATACAGTGCAGGGCTTCAAACAGGCATGGGATAGGCATAAGGAAGCAATACAGATCAGTATGAAAAGAGAGGACATTGACAGAGCAAAGGCCGATGGCACATTTATATGGTATAAAAAGAAATGGGCAGACTGGATGGGCCTTGCGGTCCTTATCTGCTGTCCACTTCAATGTTTCTATGTTTCTCTCTCTCTCTGTAAGTAGGTATGTTACTTCTTACTGTATTTATAGTATTAGAGTCAGCTAGTACTAGCAGCTAGAGCTAGGACGGTATCTTTTTTCTTAATTTTGGCACAAACACAAACTGCTGGGACTGCTTTATGCTTTTCAACCAATTAGCTTAGCAGTGCTGCAGGTATAAGAGATCACTGGCACTGTAATGTTTGTAAGTTAAGTACCCTGGGCACAGTCCAGGGACAAAAATAAATCCTCACAATACTGGAATTGGCAACAAAGATTATTAGGCAGTCGCAGAGCAATAATAAATATTACGTACAACCAATAGCAGTACCACGTTCTGGTCACTCTGACTGCTCAGTCTGCTCCCTGTAATGACAGCCCTGTGATCTGGCAGCTGTATGACTCAGTTATGCAGCATACATACCATATAGCTGAAGAACAAAAACAGAGCATACAGTGAATAACGGGAGCAGCAAGCTACGGACTCTGTCGCTACTCAGCCCGACTCACTGACCAGTAACCATCTCCTCTGGGACTCTTCCATGCTGCTGTCCTGAGAGAGGGACTGTTATAGTTAAGCATGAAGAAAATCTGAGGAGAGCAGAAGTATCAATATTTTATGATGAAGCAAGCTTACTAGTGAAGGGAACAAGCAGACTCTGTGTCACTCCTCTGGGTGACTCTTGGTGATCAGTAAACCAGGTTGTGTTGCAGCTCTGCATAAAACGTGGCCATTATACAACTATTGGACAATTGTGCGAGGAAGAGGCATGACAGGGAACAGACAGCTGTCTGATGATCAAGTGACAGACCGGCAAGGCAAGGTAATATTTGCTGCTAACTCTGAGATAGCATACCAAATAACATACCCTGCCTATACTGGTCTGTCACATGCTTATCAGAGCTGTCTGTTCCTATCATGCCTCAGTATCCTTACACAATCACCTAACAGCTGTATTGACCTGATGCAGAGCTGCAACATCACATCCTGGCTTACTGGTTACTGAGTCACCCAGAGTAGTGACACAGTCTGCTTGATCCCGCCCTCTCTCAGGACAGCAGCATGGAAGAGTACCAGAGGAGATTTACACAGCTCCCACACGTTAGACTCGGGGTCAGGGAGGAAGAAAAATTGTAAATGCAGCACATCTGAACATTTTATTAATTTCCCTGCTGTGCTTGCTTGCTGCCCAACAGCACCCCCATGTATGTGTTTGCTCCCACCCGCCCCGGTAGTTAGTGGCACCACTCAGCTTTTTAGCAATATATGACTCACAATACAGGACAAGATGAAAAAATTACACTCCCAATCGGCGATCCGATGAGCCTGCCACTTCTTGAGTTCTGTTGTGAGCAGCAATAGCACACTCTCCCCAGGCCCTCTCAGTACTTACCTACCAGGCCTTTGCTGTCAGATACTGGGGTTTTCTGGGCTCGCTGCTCCTCTCTGGATCACCAACATTGGACATTCCCTCTCAACTCCTGGATTCTTGAGACGATGGCAGCTACATGGATGGGCTCGCGGAACTGAATGGTCACGGCACTCCACGGCATGGACAAACTCCCAATTTTACAGATGGAGCTGTCAAGTAATGGAGTTCCCATACGAAGGGATGGTTTCTTCTCAGCAAAAACTCCTCTTCTCGCGTGGTTTCATCCTCATGAGCTCACTTTGGTAGCCTTTCGTCAATCTCCAGCGGCGCTCTATAGCAGCCACTAGTGGCAGTCAGGGAAAACAGCAGCAAGATTTTGTAAAATACTAAGACGCTCAGCGGGCGCAAAACTGGGTGCCAATTTTGAACCCTGTCTGCTGATTAGTAGTCCATGGGACAAGCAGAACTTTGGTATCTGCTTGTCCCCAGGCAAAGATTGGTTGTCTGGGACGTCGGGCTATAGGATTTGTCAGCACTTGCACTCCCTCCCCCTGGCCTCTGAATGTGCTACCACTGTAATGCAGCCAAGGTTAAGACTCAGTAAGGGAGTCGGGCTCCTGTCTCAAAGCTGGTGGCACAACATGCCACTTCCAGTGCCACTGAGCCGAGCCGTAAGGTATCTTTTAGGGTCCAGAGTCCCTGATGTCACGTATAACAATTATTTCTTTTTTTCATGGCACTTGGAATACTGTATTTAAATTAATAAATCTGAAACAGTGAAACCACAATAAGATTATATGCAACTGTCACACAGAAAGAGCAAATCTGTGAAGATTACCAACTTCCGACATCATGTAGTATTACTGGTTATACAATCCGTGCAACTAAGAAGCTTGGAAGGATCACAGGTTCACCCTGTCTGGAAAATGCAACCCTGCTAAGGGCCTGCATCAACACTATTATCTTGATATGGCACTGGGCTTGGTCATCCTACTCAAGTTTGACTCCACGGTTCCAAATCAAAAAGGAACAACGGCATTCAGTTGAACAAAGAGTGTTGTGCTACTGCCAAACAATCGGTGCTGCCCAGGATTTACAGTACCCAATACAAAATGTCCACACAGAGGTGCACTTAAAAGGCTGAATGCGGACCCCACCTATGAGAACACAGGCTGGTGCTCTCCCTTGGTATATTTGCTATTTTGTAATTAAGTAGCATTTATCTGCAGGCCAGCCTTTGAGTTTGCCTCTGTGTACAGTTTTCATGACAGGGCAGTCAAACTGAGCTGGTGAAAGGAAGGACTTGCTGTACCAATGATGTTCTTTCTTCCCTAAATATGCATGTAATGTATGTATGTAGGTACACTATGTACGTATATATGTACAGTATGTATGTACATACAGTATGTATGTATATATGTATGTATGCAGCTGGAATTTTTTTATTTAGTGGGACCTATGATTTTTCATTTGCAATGGAAAACACCAAAATTTGTCATTTTTAAACCAGCACTTGAGAGTAAATTTTTCATGCAAAAACTCCATTTACACCAGTTTACCATGCAAATAACCCTACTTTGCACAAGAATTGTATGCAAACCCCTCTATTTTGAGCCAAATTCTTGTACAAACCATGCTGAAAACACCATCAATGTGGTGGGAAAAAAATGAAAAACTACTTTAAAATTCTGCCAAATGGAATTGGCCATTTTTGAAAAACAGAAAACTATTGACTCTTATTAAGTCATCTGGATGTCAGATTGGTACATCAAGTTCCTCTCTCCCACAGTGCAGTGGGACTGTCCTGGAACTCTTTTCTTTAATTACCTGCCAAGCCCGTGTTTGAAGGATGTGTTCAGTATCAACTGATACTGCCGGTGCTGTCAGTCTCTTCCAAGCATGCACCACTCATTCTATGAAGTAGTTCTTTCTAATGTTTCCCCTGAATCTTCCTCCCTTTCAAGGACATTGAGTGTCCCCTTGTCCTTTCACCCTGGGGCATTCTGAAAAACTGCACTTTGCCTGATGGTGTTATCCTTTTCAGATACTTGAAAAGTGCAATAATATGTAACCCAGGCCCACCCCCATTTTGGGGCCATGGGTTAAGGTACCCAGTACTTCCCCAACCGGGGAACAGCCTGATGAATTTGTATGGTCCAGGTGTGGTGCACAGGAAGCAGGAAGAGAGCTACAGGGCTTTCAGGTTTTAGTATGTGCTCTGGTTGCAACTGTGTCTGGCTGGGGGTCTTACCAGACCTGTGGTTTGGTCCACCTAAGTCCAGGGCCTGCCATCATGGACCCCCTGCCAAACTTCAGTCCCCATGGTTACCACATCAAACTGTGCCACAAAAGGCCCCAGGGTAGGAATGCCCATGTTAGAATGAAGGTCTCCACCAGGCCACTGGTGTCATGTCTCACCAGGCCGCAAGGGTACCAACTGGGATGTTCCTGAAGACGAATAACCTGTTTGTTGGGCAGTCTGTTTACAAAGCCAATTAGATTTTTGATTTGTAACTTGTATATCTTCCAGTATTTGAGGGAGCAGTTGTTAGCCATTTCTCACACTCATGCAGAAAAAATGAAAACTGGGTTTGCATTAGCAAAAAAAGGAAAGGCCTAGATGGACAGTCCAAGCTTTTCCCATTGCAAGTGCTTTCTTTGCAGTTAATTTTTTTATTGCAATTATTGTGATTATACATACAAATGTACTGCATTCTCCAATACAGACTTACATAAATTCTTAATGAGAGACGGAAAACATATGTTGTCTGAAGTACTATACAATGATATTAAAGGGGAAAACAAATGTTGAGAAAACAATATGTAGCAGCACAATCTGTGTGATAGAGAGAAAATATGGCAATTTATGCTTCAAGGGGTAAAAGTTTCAGTTGCTGACTTCCTTTATAGTCATTGCCCCATCTCCTACCTAAGCAAGCTGGATACCCTGTACCATAGAGCAATAAGGTTCATAACAGATCTTCCAGCTAACACTCATCATTGCTCTCTCTATGCTGTAGTTGGATGGGTTTCTCTACATCTCAGAAGGAACAGAAATGCAGCACTATGGATCTACAGAGCATTGTCTAAAATCTTCCAAACTATATTCTAGACTGCTTCACCTAGGCCATAGCTAGCTCCTATGCCCTAAAGCAACAACCTCATCATGCTCAAAATACCTAAAGTCAACACCTGGCTAGGGACGGCGGCAATCAGCTATTCTCTAGCTATTACTTGGAATACTCTACAGAAATCCCTAAAGCTGTCCAATCTTATACCTATAGCATCCTTTAAACAGCTTTGCACAAGCTTTTTCACAGAGAAATGCAACTGCTACCACAAGAGCTAGACTTGCCATTTCACAACCCCCCTTTCCAGACAGCCACCACATATGGCATTTTTTTGTTCCACAGTTCTCCCTCCTGGGCAGCCACCCTTTTTATAGTACCCCAGTTCCATTTAATTCTACCTATCTACTACCTACCTACCTAATCCTTCTCCCACTAATCACTGGCCCTTACATCATTCCTAAATGCTCCCCATTCATCCTAGTATTACATTATGCTGTGTGTATGCCTTGACTCCTATATTGGGCTATGTATATACTTTATCTTTTGTATAATTTTCCTGTAACCTACCTTGTCATGTATGTCTGAATCAACTTCTTACCCTTGATCATTGTATTTATAAGTGTTTTTTTCTGTATCTGTTATTCATATATTAGTGCATTGATATATATGTTGTGTACCAACTATCAAACCTTGACCTTATCAGGTCCATCTTGTAAATGAGCCTTGCTCAATGATGCTCGCCTGAATAAATAAAGATTTGAATTGAATTGAATTGAATTGAATTGAAATTGAATTGAAAAGGAGTAGATACAAACAAGAAATATGAGCAGTCGTGATTGTACTTCTATTATGCTGTAATTTAATACAAGTATGGCAAGTGCTTTCTAAGTAACATATCAGAGATTTATATGACTGTCCATTTAATCTAACCTGGCTCCTTTCCTCATTTAGGTATCACATGCCATATTTGCAAAGTTACGTTCTCTTTTTAGTACAACTTCACTATCTGTGACATAACTGCTAGGCCACATCAAAGGTGATCTTGTGTTTTGGCGTACATGCCACAAGCTGCGAAGAAAAAAATTATATGTGTCAACTTTTTTTTTTTTTTTTGCTGTAAAGTGAGAAAAATGTTGCAAATGGGGCCAAACGTTAGAAAATATCAGACAAATGTTCTGGGCACATTTCAAGAGCCACAGCTGTAGCAATATCTGACACAGACTGCGTGGCAGACCTTGAAAATCCAGCCCTATATCTTTGTTGTTTGGTTCATCGCAGGCATAAGAAAAAGAACAGATGAAGTGTAAGGGGAACAATCCTGTTTTAGTGAAAATGTTTTCAGTGATTCAAAAACAGAAAGTCCTGCAAGTCACAGGTATTGGGAGTTTTCTGAGGAATGTTTCTGCAGATGACTTCAGTTTATTAAGGCGCTGAAGTCAGAATATCCTGACATCCCAGTCTGTTGCCTATGATGTCACAAGCAGGGAACTGGAATTTAAGCCTCTGGATGAGCCCCACTTATAGGTGAGCTATGAAGGGCACTGTTCCTGTTCTCATGTACATTCACTGAGCAGTAAACATTGAATGGCTTCAAATGACAGTTTATAACAGAGTGCACTTGAATTCTGGTGATGTCAACTGTCAGTTTGTTTTTTTGTTGGGTTTTTATTTTGGTGACTTGGTCCCCTTTTCAAGCAAACAGTGTGATCCTTAGTGTAGTTATTCCTGCCATGCCAACAGAATGGGGAAGCAAGCACTCATGCTGGGGGATGGGCAGCATAAGGGGAAACGCCAGAAAGCACTGTTCCACAGAAAGGATGGTTAACATGTGAAATAATGGCTTTCAAGATAACATCACTGTTTCTGATGGGGTGGGTCGCCACACCCACTGGCTGGCACAAATCCACCACACTGACCATTTGATCAACAACATGGTTCCCAGGTCAGTGCTTTTTTGCCAGTCCTTTCCGCCACAACACTACAATGTTACCATGTTACTGTGTAATGCCTCAGCACCAAAAAAACACGAGGATAACAAACATCCTCAATTAGCACAGCACTGCCCACCCAACTGGAGCCCAAAAAGACATATTTAACCACAACAGGAACTTGCAACACGTTTAACACACAATGCATTTTTGCAGTTGATTTTTCTTAATAGGACACTCGTGCACAGATTCACAGACAAGGAAATAGCTATCTTCAAGTACCAAACCCCCGAGTTCCAGTTGCAGTGGAAGACAGGCAGGGACCAAGGAATAGGAGGGCCAGCACTGCCAGCCAGTGCACTGCTGCCCTCTGGTGGTCCAGCGGGATGGGGATTCGTGCCAGCAAATCTTGCAGAGAGGAGCAGCCCCCCCTGATGTCTGGCAGGAACGATCACGCAAAGCAGTGATGGCAGTGTACGTGGCCCCAGAACATGCTGATATGTCATGCCGTCCCCCTGAACTGCCCCATCTGACCCAGGTCGACAAATGCATAATCAACGCCAGGCTATTCATGCCAGAAAGCCTGACGTAAAGGATGGTGAGCAGCAGGAAGGCCATCAGGACACAGAAAGACACCTTATATAAGCATAGTGACAGGAGGAGATGATCATGAGGGACAGCTGGAGGTGCTGGGGCAATTGGGAGAGAAATGAAAAAAAGATGGAGGATAAAGAAAAATGTTTTAAAAAATGCAATTCACTATTCAGTTGGGCTATCATAGCATTCAGTGCTAGCATATCAAAACACAGCTGGCATCATTTTTGACTAGATATCTTCATGTAAGAGCCCCCTCCTTACACTAGGAGGAGTTGGTTGTTACTAGAGGTGGCAAGAGAAGGGACTGATGCCTTGGTACTGCCCTCTTGGGGAAGCTAATGTGGGAGGAGCTTAGGTAGAATACAGATAGGGTTCCCTTGTGGTACCAGGGAGTTTAGGCAGAGTTCTGAGGGACTCTATAGCATCTCAAGAGAGTGAGATGAGAGTTTCTAGAGGATGGGGACATCATGTCCTAGGTGCCCTCTCTGGATAGATGCCCCTTGGCCATGGGAAGGGGTCGGGCTACCCTGGTCACAGGTGTTCACCGAGTGAAGTTGTAGGCATCTCCAGCACGGCGCAGGGTGCCAGGGGCCCCAGATGTACTTAGAAGGGTGGGCACAAGCTGCATTTCACCAGGTGGCTGAGTGCAGGACTTAAGCCACAGACACATAGGATCACATTGCTTGCTCCCACCAGGTGATGCGGGTGCCATGCTGCCCTCAACACCTGCCGGTGGCACTGGATCTGACCCCCTCCCAGCTATGGCAGAAGGCTGGAGAGACATCTTTGTAGCCCTAAAAGCTGCCAGAGAGGACCTTGGCATCTAGGACATGCCCGACCTACTGGTAACTGCTGGGAAAAACTGGGGTTTGCCCATAGCTTGTGAATATAGTGGGACTACTGGAAGGGTGCAAGAACCCCAAGGCAGTGCCGCAGGGGGATAAGGACATTCGCAGTTATGCAATGCCCAAAAAGCATGGATAAGCCACCTGTGCTTGTGAGTCACTGATGTGAGAGGACAGAGAGAGCCCGAGACTTGGGCAGCTGCCACATGGCTAGCAGGCTGAAGAGTTACAGACATTTAGGATGAAAATACTTCTAGTTAACCAAGTTGGCACTATTGCAATGAACTGTTTATGAGCAATCTAATTGTGGTGTTTTGTCCAGTGATTTTGAGCCTGTACAGAAGAATTTTGACAGAACAAATACCCTAAATTAAAGGTCAAGTGCTTCAAGTCCAGCTGGGTTGTATATAGTATTCACATACACAAAAGTGCCCATATCCATCATCACCTACAGGCAGTCAAGCAACCCACATCTGTTGAGTGCAGGGGTCTCTAAGCACGCAGATCATCAATACCCCTAGGCACTGGAGTACCCTGGACCACTCCATTCCCCATTCAGGGAATCAATGGAGGCTGGTTGTTGTACCAACTGAAGAGACAGGTTGCATTAATTTCCACTTCAGAACCCCCCAACCCCACCGGCCAGCATATGTGCATAACTTCCCAACAAGCATTGAGCACCAATACTGTGGTTGGCTAATGTTGGACTGTGGAAAGTGAGGGCTTCCACTGGTCCTGCTACTGCAGCCATTAGAGTGAGAAGCAGTGCAATGAATGAATGGTGGACTGGAGATCTGGCAGAGAAGGGAGAAGGGAGAAATGCAGCTGTGTGCATTCTGCTTCAGATAAAGAATGATGGCATGGTGCAAACAGATAAAGAGGGAGCAGGGCAGTAAGGGAGCAGTCATAAAAAAGAACAGATGCACTCGCCAATGAGCTATGAATTGTGATTTAAAATTTTAGTTCACCTTGTGCAGCATTATTTATAAAAATCACTATTCATAGCTCATCGGTTACTGTGCCTGTTTCTTTTTATGTTGGCGCGCTTGTGCAGCCAACATCTTGCCAGTAATGTAGCTTTGGAGGCATGGTCACTGTTGGGCGAATGCAGGGCATGCACCAGTAAGTGCGTCCCTCATTCCTCAATCAGCCTGCATGCCGGCGCCATACCATGCATGCATAACATGGTGAGCACATCTAAGAAAAGGTCCGCTGCAATCCGAGCAAAGCTCGTCAGATGCAGACCTTCCCTGGACGTGCTCGCCGACATTGTGTATGTGGCGGCTACCCAACTGCCGACTTTGGAGGTGCCCAATCCCCCTGCCGGCTTCCTGTGCCCCAATGTACTGTATGTGCCGACGGGGAAGCCCACTCCCTGTCGTCATAAAGCACTCTCCCACCCCCATTTGTTATATGCCGGGGTGCCCAATCCCCCTCGGCTCTCCCCCTCGCTTTCCTTGTGTGCCGACAGGGATGCCCAATCACCATTGGCTGCAGCAACCCCCCCAAAACAGTTAGGTGGCATGCTGGGAGCCCACCCCAGCGTGCCAAATACTCTGTAAAAAAAAAAAAAAAAAACTATCCCGCGATGTTTTTATGTTTGCCTACACACATGTGCAAGAAACATAGTGCCATCATCCAAGTTTTTGGAGTTGTGTCAGTCCACTTTCAATTCAGTCAGTGTGTTTGCAGGCACGGCTGCAGTTCTCCAATGCCTGCTGAGCTGTCTATGACAGCTCCAAAACTGTGGCGTACAGTTGAAAGGGAGCTACGCTTCAGTGAGCAGCGATAAGATATCGCCTGCTCATGAAGTGCTGCACACACACTGTATAGCCGGCGGGGTGCCCAATTCGTCGGCTGTCGCTGCGCCCTCCCGAAACACAGTTCCATATGCACGCTGGGTGCCCACCCCAGCATGGCTACCGTCTATAACCGATGGGGTGCCCAATCCCCGTCGGCTCCCTTCTCCCCCACCCTCCCCAGTACAGGGTGCCATGCTGGAGCCCACCCAAGCATGGCAACAGATGCTTGGCTGGACGGGTACCCAATCCCCATCAGCTCCACGCCCCCACCAGCCGTCCTTCTGCCATGCTGAGCCCACCCCAGCGTGGCAAACATCCAGCCGTCATCATTAAAAAAAACTGAAAATCAAAAGGGTCCCTCACTGTGTCTGCCCGCATCCATGCCCACCATTGCACCCTGCCTCCCCACCCCCCACCCCATACTTACCTCCGGACTCTGGCGCAGCGATCTTGATTGGACGGGAACACGTCTGCACTCAACAAAGCCGACCGCGAACTAAGGAAATGCCAGTAAGCTGTATAATGGGATAGATAGGGTTTTTTCAACTTTTTTTGCATATCTCAGGCATTTTTAGGAATTTTGGGCCCAAATTTTCAACATGGGGTTTTTGGGACCCCTCCTTGTGAATTATTGCACTGTCATAGCGTTATTTGGGCCCGAAAGGTGATTTCACAGTCACTGTGTGAAATCACCTTTCCGGACCGAGTAACGAAACGACACTGCCACTGTTCATAAGTGTGGGCCTCTCGTAGTGCTCCATGTTGAAATTTTGCAGAAAATTTCTAAAAATGACTGTTTTACGAGTGTGCGTTGCACAGTTCCTACGCATGCTCGTAAGTTCGCGAATTTTCAATATTTTTACTCCAGATTTTCAACATTGCCATTTTACCGCATCTCCTTATTAGAAGTACAGCTGTCATTTTTCACATCTTGCCCAAAATGTGTTTCCGCCCATGTAGCGCACAATGGAGCAGTTGGTGTGCGAAATCAATGTATGGGACACATTAAGAAAATCACAGTGACACTTTTAATGAGCAGAGGTCTTAAAATGGCTATGTTGAAAATTTGGTGAAAAAATTCCTAAAAATGACTGTTTTACGAGCGCATGTTGTGCAGTTCTTACACACGCTCGTAAATTTGCGAATTTTCAATATTTTCACTCCAGATTTTTCAACATTGCCATTTTATTACACTTCCTTATGAACAGTATAGCTGTCATTTTCACATCTTGCCCAAAACGTGTTTCCGCCCATATAGCGCACAATGGTGCAGTCGGTGTGCGAAATCAATGTTTGGGACACATTAGGAAAATCACAGTGACGCTGTTCATGAGCAGAGGTCTTAAAATGGCTATGTTGAAAATTTGGTGAAAAAAATTCCTAAAAATGACTTTTACGAGCATGTGTTGCGCAGTTCCTATGCACCCTTATATGTTTGCGAATTTTCTATATTTTCACTCCAGATTTTCTACATTTCCATTTTATTACACTTCCTTATGAACAGTACAGCTGCCATTTTTCACATGTCGCCCAAAATGTGTTTCTGCACATGTGGCGCATAATGGTGCAGTTGGTGTGCGAAAGCAATGTTTGGGACAGATTAAGAAAATCACAGTTATACTGTTCATGAGCGGAGGTCTTAAAATGGCTATGTTGAAAATTTGGTGACTAAAGTCCATAAAATGACTGTGTTATGAGTCAGCATTGTGCAGTTTCCACGCACCGTTGTAAGTTCATGACTTTATAATATTTTCAGTCCAGATTTTCACCAGTTGCACTTTTCCACACTTTCTTATGAACAGTAGAGCTGACATTTTTCACAACATGGCCGAAATGTGTTTTCACACTTTCAGCTTAGAGATGCGTGGTCGCTGTGGGAAATCATTGTTCGGGACAGATAAAGAAAATCACAGTAACACTGTTCATGATCGGAGGTCCCAAAATGCCTGAGTTGACAATCTGCTGTAAAAAATTCCCACACTAATTACATTACGGGTGCGCGTTGCAGTTTCTATGCACGTTCGTGACTTCAGTTTTTTTAATATTTTTACTACAGATTTGCAACATAGCCATTTTTTCCACCTCCCCATGAACAGTACAGCTGTCATTTTTTACATCCTATTTGGAATGTGTTTTTGCACCTGTTGTGCTAAATACCGTAGTCGCTGTGCATAAGCAGCTTTCGGCTAACAAACTGATATTGCCACTGTTCATGAGGTGTGGGTCTCAAAAAAAACATGTTGAAAATTTGGAGTGAAAATACCAACGAATGCCTGAGCTGTTAGGGTTTCCAACCATAACACCCTGGCCCCACCCTGTAGAGAATGACAGGCATCAGGGGCGTGACTTGAGATTCTTGCCTGTAATGCTCATACCATTCCACACCCTGCAGCCAGTGAGAGGCATCGAGGTATGCCTTGGACTCTTCGGCCCCAAAGTTCACCCCATTCTCCTATACCGCACCCATCTCACCATATTTCCTGATGGAATGGGGTGCGCATAAGGGCCAAAGACCCCAAGGCACACCGTGACACTTGTCAGTGTCTGCAGGGTAGGGTGTGGTGAAATGGTGTGGCCGTTATGCCTGATGACCCAAAGGCACACCCCAATGCCTGTCACTCTCTGCAGGGTGGCGGTGGGGTTGGCTTCAGTTTAATACTTCACTGCCATTCCTATTATGCAGCTCTGTAACTTCTGCACTACCAATGCCAATGCCAGCAAGCAAACATTCGGCATTGACAAATGCTTGTTTCTTTTTCTTTCACCCCGTAATACAAAAACGGTCCCTCGTAGTCTCCCTATCCACCACCCGCACCCACCCACTGCGCACCCTGCCTCCCCACACCCCCCCTCACCCAAAACTTACCTCTGGAGTCCGGCGCGACAATCTTTAGTGGACCGGGAACACGTCTGCACTCTTCAAAGCCAACTGCGAACTGAGGAAATGCCGGAAAGCTGTATAATGTAATAGAGTTTTTTCAACTTTGATGCATATCTTGGGCAGTTTTTGGAATTTTTGCACCAAATTTTCAACATGGGGTTTTTGGGACCCCTCCTCATGAATTCTGTCACTGTTATGACGTTAATTGGTCCTGAAAGGTGATTTTGCAGTCACTGTGTGGAATCAACTTTTGTGACTGATTAATGCAAGGACAGTGGCAGTGTTCATGAGATGGGCTCTCAAAAAGCCTATGTTGTAAATCTGGTGGAAGAAATCCAAAGAATGGCTGTTTTATGAACGTGCACTGCGCAGTTGCTACGCATGCTCATAACTTCGCAAATTCGCAATATTTTCATGCCAGATTTTCAACACTGTAATTTTTCTACACCTCCTTGTGAACAGTACAGCTGTCATTTTTCACATACTGGCCGAAATGTGTTTCTGCACTTCCAGCGCACAATAGCGCTGTTCCTGCGACAAATCAGTGTACGGGGCAGATTACGAAAATGAAAGTGACTCTGTTCATGAGCAGAGGTCCTAAAATGCCTATGTTGAAAATCTGGTGATGATACCATAAAATGACTGTGTTATGGCGTCGTTGCACGGATTACTGCCATGCGCTCATAACTTCCAATTCGCAATATTTCACACCAGATTTTCAACATTGTCATTTTTCTACACCTCTTTGTGACTAGTACAGCCGTCATTTTTCACATCCTGCCCAAAATGTGTTTCCGTACTACACTACCAAAGCCAATGCCAGTGCAACAACATTCGGCATTGACAAATGCTTGTTCATGTATGTGGTGTGCAAGAACTCTTTTGCAGACAGCACCTTAGAGAGACCCACACACAGTGCTTCACATCTCTTTCTTGTTTTACTCCAAGGAGGAAGCAGTGCTGGTGAGCTAAAAGAAAAATATCTGCTTGTTGCCGAGAAGTTTGCCTACAGTGTCACTATTATCCTATAATGGGTTGACCTACCTGTATATGTGACGCATATTTAGAAGTCTGTTAAAAACTGCAGAGAATAAGGGGGTGGTGACTTACTGGCGAGGGTGACATAATTGAGGATATAGAGGTGCTTGTTTAGTTAGATGTTTTTCTGAATGCTTAAAGAATTAGTGACCCCTCAAGGGCTGAAACCTAAAAAACATTTGCTGATCATCTTATACTTCACGCACTTTCTGCATTCCTCTGACTTGAGACTTCCTTTGCCTCTACTGCTTCTCCACGTGCCAAGCTAATTATTCTTGGCATGTGACATCATAATCCTTTCAACAGCAACAGACTGTCATGTTCTAACTAAAAGAAGCTACATTTTCTTGGCTGTTGCTAGCCTTGCTTGTAGAGCAGAAAGCAGCTAACTAAAAGAAGCTACATTTTCTTATTAATTTAACACTTATATCTCAGCAGAAGTCAGTGTCTGTTGAGATTAAGCAAACAGATACTTTATTAGAAGTAGAAGGGGTCTTATTAAGGGTTAAAAAAAGAAAGAAAAGAAAGAAAGTCAGTGTGTGTTCTGTGCTGGGAAGGGTACTGTATCAGTTTACTTTGCAAAACCAGTAGGAGGAGAGACAGCTTAATTGGGGGTGTGGCTTAGACACTATAAAAGCAGGTGACTCAAATTACAACTTCCTGTTGCTAGCCTTTTTTCTTACTAATTGCCCTCCATCCCACCCACCCTAAACCAGTTGTACTGTTATAGCCACTGGATTTGACTGTCAACAGGAACTTCCTGTTTGGCAGTAGGAAGGGAAGGATCATAAAGAAACATTGGTTTTGTCAACCCTAAAGGAAAAAAGTAGCTCACTCCCCCCAAGCTACTGGTGGTCTGACACTGAGCAAGGAAGAAGGAGGCTACTGAAGAATATAGGAAGTTGCTGTCCCAGAACAGGAAGGGTGAGAATTGTAAGGAGAGGAGAGAGTAAGCATCCAGAGAAACAGTAGAGAGGACACAAAATAAGACATGATAGGAGTGGTGCAGTGCAATGGCTGTGGGGCCGCAGTGTTCCAGGGAGACATTCTGGAGGTTGCGATGCTGCCCTATTTGCAGGCACCTCTCTGGTCTGAGGAAGGAGGTTGCCCGTTTCCAGGCTGACCTGGCTAGGATTTGTGAAACCTCCTCCCCCACCCAGGGACCACCAGGGCCAATGCCACTACCTCAGAGGTTGCCAAGAAAGAAGAGAGGCTAGACCAGGGTGGGCTCAGGGAGGGAGAGGGTGGTGGAACAGAATTGCATCCCTCCAGCTGTACCTCTCCACAATTCATTCGCTCTTCTGGTGGATAGTGGTTCCTCTAAGGAGGCACCCGCAGTGGAGACCAAGGAGGATGCTGGGAACCTTCACAAAGGAGACCCACAGTAGGGTGGCATGAGACCCCACAGGGGAAGGAAACAACTCCTGGTGGGAGATTCAGTCATTAGGGGGATAGAAATGAGGGAGGAAGGGGAGAGGGAGGTAAGGTGCCTGCCTGGCACCATGGCTTGGAGGGACAGGAAGCGAATCCTCAGGATTGTGGGAGCAGCTGCACGAGGGAGGGAGCTGGATGTCATTGTCCACCTAGGGACAAATGACCTGGCTAGGAATGGGATCAGAGCAGTGCAAGAGGAGTTTGTAGAGTTGGGGAGTGGCCTTAGACAAGTAGCGCATATAGTAACCTTCTCGAAGGTGCTGCCAGTCTATTACAAGGGTGATGCTAAGGTACTCCTCACCAGGGAATTCAATGAATGGTTGAAAAACTGGTGTGGAACTCAGGGTTTTGGCTTCACTGGGGACTGGGTAGCCACCTGGAGGGATGCAGACCTATACTGGTGTGATGGTCTGCATCTGTCTTGGGGGGGGACCAGGATCCTAGGTGAGAGGTTTAAATGCTTCATTGGCAAGCATTTAAACTAGCCAAGGGGGGAGGCACTGAAAAGGAGAAGGGAAATCCCAGCCTCTCCCCACAAAACACAGTAATTAGTGAGGTAAACACCAAGGTAGAGAAGTCATTAGGGACCAGGACAGAGGTAAATGTAAAAAAAGGCAAAGGCAGTAAGGACAGGAATGGGGCTAAAAGGGGTAAGGCCATCAAAAAGTGGAGGGTGATGAGTACCAATGCCCATAGTCTGTGTAACAAGCTCCCTGAACTAGTGGCCTTGATGGAAGAGGGTTGCCTGGATATTATGGCAGTCACAGAAACATGGTACACAGAGAACCATTACTGGGATGTCAACATACCAGGATACACAATCTACAGGAGGGACAGGGAGGGTAAAGAGGAGGAGGAGTAGCTCTCTATGTAAAGGAAGGGATCAAAGCAACAGAACTAAAGAGTAAATAGGAAGCAGATGAGACACTCTGGGTCACCCTGGAGACAGAAAATGGCACCACAATCTGCATGAGGGTTGTATACAGATCCCCATCTCAGGGGGAGGGAATGGCCAAGGAAATGATAGAAGGCTTCCTTAGAATGGCAGAAGAAGGGGAAATATTGTTGATGGGGGACCTGAATATGCCAGATGTTAACTGGAGCACCTTTGCTGCAGGCACATCCAAGAGCAGGGTCATTCTTGATGCCCTACAGGGGGCATGCCTCAGACAGCTAGTATTGGAACCCACTCAGGAAGGAGCAGTCTTAGACCTGGTACTCTCAAATGGGGATGGAGAAAGAATCTCAGATTTAGAAGTGGGTAGCCATCTGCGAACAAATTACCACCAAACAGTGTGGTTCACGATAAACACAGCCATACAATCAAGCCATACAAAGGCAAGAGTATTGGACTTTAGGAGGACTGACTTTGGGAAAATGAGAGAGTGCCTCAGAAAAGCACTAGCAAACGGGCAAGAAGGTAAAGAAACGAGTAGTGGGCAACAGAGAGCGAGTAGCATAGAAATAGAAACTCGATTGAGGAAATGACACTGCCGGTATGCAAATTAGACACACACACTATGCAAACAGTGAAACCAGCAGAATCACAGTCATCCCAGCAGACATATTACTGAAACAGTCGCACACAAATCATTGAAATCTGCAGCATTCATAAGGGAACAAACAATAGTTCAGTGGATCGAAAAAATATAATAACCACATATGTATGTAAGAGAGTACTGTTAAAAAATGTGAAAGTAACATTATAAATCACAGCAGACGATATCACTCTCGTAGTCTTTTGTCTTGTATGAGTATCAAGATGTGTAGTGCATACTAAGCATAGTGATGTCCATGTTACAAGCGCATTAATCTCCTCTGAAAGTGGCATCTAATGGGGAGTTCATGCATGGTTGACCATATACACCGGCCTCCGGCCTCGTGCCACAATGGTCCCAACCGTGCATTAACTTCCCATTAGATGCCACCTTCATTGGTAATTGATGCTTACTTAGATGGTCACAGGATTTGCAGATCCCTATTATATCATCTATTATAACACCAGCAGGAGTTACCAGAAAGACTGGCTTGTTAGTTAAAGCCTCAGCCAAAGTAAATGACTTGTAAAAGTGGAGGCGGGCAGAATGAACTTGGAAAAAGGATTCCAAGTAGAGTAAAAAGAAAAGTGTGTTGATTAAGATGGAAGTCTGAGGGCCAACGGCGGTTTATGCCTGGGCAACAAGCCTTGGTCTGCATCCAGGCACTATAAAGGATGCCTGGTTCATATTGCGATCCTGCCATTACTGGGTTTTTTGGTCAGCACTGGAGGAATAGTGGAGTTTTCAGCAAACTGACCTCTGTGCCCCAGCTGGTTCTATCTCCACTAAAGAGGCAATACAATGTCACCCTTCAGGCTTGTGGCTTTATGATCTGATTAGCTCCCTTGATGAGTTTATTTCCTTGTATACCACACTTACCCATCATTTATTTTATATTTATATACATATATATATATATATATATCTCGGTGCGGTAACACTCCGATATTTAGAATAAAGCAGGGGTTTCTATGTTAAACCTCAAAAATGTGCACTTAATATCAGTGCTACCATTTAATGGAGTTGCACAAAATTTTGTATGCACAGTCTCGTGGGGTAGATCGCTTGACGTGGAAAGTTTCGGTCCTGTCAGATGTGCACATTTTGAGATGCGGATAATGAAAAAGTGCAAAAATAATCGTTGTTTTTACTGTTTTTTTTTCTCATCACCTTGCACACAGATGATTGGAATTTTGGTCTGCCATTTTCTAGGTGGAAAGGACTTGGCCCACAGATGTGCCTTTCACTGGTTTGACGGAAAAATAGTAACCCATTTCAAAGCTATTCAATTTTAAAATTTCAGGTTCTGAGCCTGCCAAGTACAGTCTTTTGGATAGAAGTCTGGAATGAAAGAAAATTGGTCCAAACCAAAATAGATCCTTTTCATGGCTGCAGTGGGCAGAGCTTGCAGACATTTTGCAAGTGCAAAAGGGCTGATGTCATGTTTTCTGTCCGTGGAACTGACTGAAGGTGCAAATAGTCTCCTCGGCCATACCCTCCTCCAAGAACTGTTTTCCTCTCTCAAATGAATACGCTTTCATGTTAGTCAATGATTACAGGGTACTATTTTCTTTCTTAAATGGGTGGTACAAGAACTGGAATCTGAGTAGTGGAAGGCAGCATTATTTTTATGGAGGGGGTAAGATCCACCCCCACCTCTGCCCGAGAAGCTCCTAAAGATCCACCCCCCGCCTCTTTTTATTTGTTCATGTGGGAGGGGCATGAGGTGGATCTCTCATGTTGGAACTACTGACTATCACAGCTGCCTGGGGCAGTAATTAAGGAGTACCTGAAACTGCATCTAGACATATCCCCCCCCCCCCACACACACATACACATAGATATAATTGATTTTTTTTATTTAACTCTAATCATGTCAATATTTGGCTCTAACAGTATGGGCAAGTTGGGCATAAAAATAAAATAGAAAAAAAATGATCAAGCAGGTGCCTTTTCCTTTGTCAGATACATGCAGACAGAAGGTCACAAATCCTGTATGACAGGTTCATTATATGGATGTTTTCCATGTAAAAGAGAAATGTTGTTATTGTCATGTCTGTAGCATCGTTTGTAGCCAGTAAGCTATTATTTATGTAGGTATTATAAACGACACGTTTTCATTCAGAAATCCAGTCATGATAAATTTGTTTTTTTTTAGCAGTTCTGTAAGATGTATGTCTCTCTGATGTAAGAGTGCATAGCACAGAAATGAAAGTGTTTGCCTAATTGATTGTTGTTTGCATGAGAAGTAGGTGTGACAGTGGCATGCAAGAGTGAAGTCTAACAATTGTTTCTTGGCCATTCTGGGACCTGAAGTTTAACAGTAATGTGTGAAGAGAGTAAAGTCTTGTGTTTTGTGCATTTGAATAGGTTTAGTGCTTTGAAGTTAAAATATATAAATATATACATAAAGTCATGGGCACCTGAAAATGAAGGAGATAGTACTGAAATAAATGCCATTCTGATGATTTATTTATTTATGTGTAAGATTTTAAGTGTAGTTCTGCCTAGGTCACTGACACATAAGCTATAAAAAGTACATTTAAGGATGGATGTATTAGTCAAAGCTTGTAGTAGCAAAATAAAGCAAGATAAATAATATATTGTGTTTTTTTTCTTTCAATTGTTTAACCAGGAGTGGCACACTAAGCTGAAAGCTTGTTTACAGGGGCAACCTTGGAGCACATAGAAGTTAAGTGACTTGCTCAGGGTCACCCAGTATGCAAGTGGGGGCTGTGGGATTCAAACCCAGATCTCCAGATTTGCAGTTTGGAGCCTTAAACCACTGTGCTGTGCTGTACTGCCTCCCTAGTTCTGGCAGTCATCTGTTTTATGGTTCATGATGTTGGTATAGTAAGCAGCAGTACACTGCATAGCCGGTGTAAAATGTCAATATGTAGGTCATGCAATAGATGTGCTGAGCAGTTACTGAAGCAAGAAATGTATTTAGGATAGTAAAATAGTCCTGTTAGAAAACTGATAAATGTGTGACATTTGCATCTCAATTTCAAGGAGGTCCTTATGGGGTGTCAATGTACAATATAAAGTAGTTATAGTTTTCAAGTTGTCTGAGTAATTGCTTTGTACTACCACTGTTACTAAATTTAAATTATTCTGTGAAGGAAATTAAGTTTATATAACTGTCTGTAAATGTATTGAAAACATTTACTTGTCCTTATCATGTAATGCATTAAATGCTGTTGCTAGGTTAATAAGTCACAAAACAGCAATAGAAATGAAAACAATGGGATGCATAGGAATTTGAAAAAAGCATACATTAGCAGGAGCAGTGTCATGACTTCACCAATTTTTTTATAGTTTCACTCCAGATTTTCAACATTACCATTTTTTTACACCTCCTCATAAACAGTATAGCTGTCATTTTTTTTACATCCTATTCAAAATGTGTTTTTGCACCTGTGGTGCCAAATGGCACAGTCACTGTGCAAAATCACCTTTCAGCTAACAAACTGATAGTGTCACTGTTCATGCGGTGGGGTCACAAAAAGCCCATGCTGAAAACTTGGGAGTGAAAATACCAAGAAACATCCAGGGCATTAGGGTTTCTGACCAAAACACCCTGCCCTGTAGGGACTGACAGGCATCAGGGGTGTGACTTGGGATTATCAACAGTAATGCTCACGCCATTCCACCCCCATCCCCACCCTGCAGCCAGTGACAGGTATTGAGGTGTGCCTTTGATTCTTCAACCTCGAAGTTCACTCCATTCTCTTATACTGTACCCATTTCAGTGTATTTCCTTATGGAATGGGATGAGTGTAAAGTATGAACACCCCAAGGCACACCTCAACACTTGTTTGTGTCTGCAGGGTAGGGTGAGGTGAAATGGCGTGAGCGTTATGGGCAATGACCCGAAGGCACACCCCAATGCCTGTCCATCTCTGCAGGGTGGGGGTGGGGTTGGCGTCACTTCAATACTTTACTGACATTCCTACTCTGCCCATCTGTCTATCTGTCTGTGTGTGTATGTGTGTGTCTCTCTCTCTCTATCTATATGTCTATGTAATTATCTATCTTTCTATCAGTTGCATGTATCGCTATTTTTACCTATTTGTAAAACAAACCTGCATATCACATTTGCCTGCACTCTGAGCACATACTTATGAAACTGTGCATATTTGAACTCTACTTCTGAATAGACCTCATACTTTCCTAATATTCCCATATCACAAGCATAACTACCTTGTCCTTATCAAAAGCGACCCCCTCTGAAAGTTACTATCACATTTTCTCTGCTAACACGCCATCATTAAACCTGACTTCCTGACACCAACACATTGCTTAAATATAACTTGCAACACCTCATGGACAAAAACCTTGTTTCTCTAAAAAAATTAAAAAAAATGTGTAAATAATCCCAAGGCTGAACATATGCCAGCCATTACTTTTTCATGTACTGCCAGCTTATGTACCATCATGGGGATCTGCATATGTTTCCCATGATGCTTTGCATTATTGGGGTATGTGCAATTGTGTTTTCTTTAAAATTTGGCTGTCCGGCCAATATCAACCGGGATAACACATACCTCAGTGGCATTTGTTCTGGGGTTCTTTCGTAAACCTATATTGCTTCCTATTCCTTCCATTAAAATGTACACCTCCATATGTTTTCCTAATAATGTGTATGCCTTCCTTAGAACAGAAACAAAAACAAATCTTACTACTTACAAATCATTGTTTTGTTTATCCATATCTCCTTAACAATTCCACACAAATTCACTAACTTCATTATGCAGCTGTGGTGGATCTGACCAGATTTTGTTTTTTTGGGACCAATCCTTTATCAGGAGGGAAAAAACATCCTTTTTTATTTGCCACCATCTTTTTTTCTTTATTTTTTAAAGGAATTTCAGAACTCTCAAAAATGAGATATTGCACAGAAAGCAATACATGTTCTTGCTCATCGGGACTCTGATACTTAGATTTTGTGGTTTACTGTTTGAGAAATGATCCCGAAATGTATTTTTTTAATATTTAAAATCCTTTTTTGTCACTTGCTTATGCTTTTTTCTGTACAGCTTTTTTTGTTCAAATGAAAAAGGGTTTGTCACACAGAAAAAGATTTTGGACTTAGTTTTTTGGCGATTCCTTTTTTGTTTCCTTGTTTTGTTTCACACAGAAAAGGATTCCTTCAATTGAAAAAAGGACTTTGCAAGACGTCCCTGTAATTCTGCAAATTCTTCCTGGTGTCTAGTATCACTCTCCCACCCTCTGATCACAGTACCCCTGATGTTTAAATTTTTCCGTGGTGTCTAGTGGCTCTCCCTAACCTCTGATTGTCAACCCTGTCATTTTTTTTTGGTTTTCCCTGGTGTCTAGTGGTGCCCCCCGACCCGCCGATTGCTGCCCCCGTATGTTTTATATTTTTTCCCTGGTGTCTAGTGGTGCTCCCCCCCTTCCGATCACGGTCCTCATAATTTGTGTCATTTTACCCTAGTGTCTAGTGGCACCCCCACAGTCCGATCGTCGCCCCCATAATAATTATGCATTTCCCTGGCATCTAGTGGCACTGCCTCCGATCACATCACCATAATATTTGTTTTGTTTCCCCTGGTGTCCAGTGGAAACCCCCACCCTCCGATTGCTTTCCCCGTATTTTCTCACCTTTTCCCTGGCATCTAGTGGCACCCCTGTAACAGGGTCCTGTTATGAAGAGAAATATCAAGAATTTACAAGATGGCGCCCCCCCATACTTTTCAATTTTCACTCTATCCTGTCTGCTTCTATATTCGTATCTATCCTAATTTTCTTGTCAGGGTGGCCAACCTGGCAATCTTTAAACCTTTCTTTACTGTCCCTGATTATCTTTAAAACAATCTGGCATCCAAATCTTGATAAGCTGAAAAGCAGTCAGCTGAAATTCTAGCTGTGAGGAATTTCATAAAAACAAGCATTATACAGCACATATAAAGAAAATATGTTAGGAGACTACTGTGTAAAAAAGATTTACTAAATTGTTGTCTTAAATAAATGCATGTTTACTTTCTGGCAATTACATTTAAAAGCAAATAGAATCCTGAAGCCTTGCAAGGAAGACAGATAGGGAGCGCGCCCCTCATCTGTTTTTCCTTGCCAAGGCTCTGAATTTTAATTCAATCTTTAACAAGTGTTTCTTTTCTTTCTGTATTAAAACAAAATGAATGTGTACCTGAATGTCTTGCTTCTCCTGCTGAGGTCCTGCTATAGGGATGGCAGCCTACAAAATGGCTGCTTTTATAGTATTCAGGTAATGTGATGTCACAATAGGGAGGGCTCAGTTCAAGACACACCCCTTCTGGAAAGTATATAAACCCTCCACTAGGAGACCTGTGTAGATGTATAGAGAGAGGAGAGTCAGTACTCGACTGACCACAGAGCAAGAAGGTTGTGTGTGTGTTTCCACACAAAGTGCTGTACAGACAAAAGGAAAGGAAAAGGCAATTCAGGAGTCTGTGGAAAGAAGTATTTCCTGTTTTTGGGTGTGAAGACTAACACCGATTGTTTTCCTTTCTATGAACTTTAAGTTAAGAATATTTTTTTTTGTTTTGTTTTGTTTTGTTTTTGGAAATAAATTGACAAATGCATACCTTTGCGTTTTTTATGCATCTTAAACCTTTGGTCTGGACATCTGTTATTTCCCATGCTTCTACAACCCCCACCCTCCGATTGCCATCCCTCCATTTTTTCACGTTTTTCCTCATGTCTAGTGACACCTCCCACCCTCCGATGCCGTCCCCGTATTTTAGTCCCTGTAATAAAGAAAACTTTCCCTTGATGTTCTCTTTTATCTGTAAATAAGAAACCGGTCCCTCACCCATCTGACTACCCCACCATGACATCCCACTGTGCACTCACCACCCAACACCCCCCCACTCACCTTCACTCACCTGAACAGGTCCCAAGGTGAAGATCTACTCTGCGATCGAAGGCATGTCTTGCTGCTGGAACCGCTGACTGCAATATGAAAAGGTAAGTGCGGTTCAATGTATTTCAATGGGGTTTTCAACTTTGGTGCAAAACTTTGCCATTTTGGCATATTTTGACACCAAATTTTGAACATGGGCTTTTGGAGACCCCACCTCATGAATAATGTAGGTGGAATTATGCAAATCTGGTCCAAAAGGCGACTGTGTGGTCGCTTGGTAAAATCACCTTTTCGGCAGGATTTGAACATTTTCATCTCCCTTGTTCATGAGGTGGTGTCATAAGAAGGCCATGTTGAAAATTTGGGGTCATAATATGTTAAAATGGCAACGTTATGTGCATACATTGAAGTTTCACTACACTCGCTTGTAACATATTTGCACCTCAAATTTTAAACACAGCCATTTCTTTACACCACCTCATGAATATGACAGCTGTTATTTTTCAAATCTTGATCAAAATGCCTTTTTGCGCCTCTGGTGTGGAATGACATTGTGGTGGTGTGGAATGATGTTTTGGCGGAGATATGACATTTTTTAGTACCCAGTTTAAGAGGTGGGGTAATAAGAAGGCTATGCTGACAATTTGGTTGCTGTTGCACTTCTACATCAACATACATATATGCATCTATGGAGGGATGGGAGTGCAGGGGCCAGAGAGCCCTGTGCTCCCACAGGCAAATAAGGATATGATTACATTATCTGAAAAAGTATGGATGGATGGGAGCACAGGGCCTGGAGGGAAAAATAAGTATACAATTATACTATTTAAAAAAGTAAGGACATTCTTTGCAAAAAAACGTTAGGTGAGTGATGTCTTTATAGTGCCAGACAAACCAGCTGAATAATCAGGTGAAAATTAGCAGGCAATTTGCATGTAACAGGGCTACAGAGGAACTCAGAGTGTCCACTATACAGGGGTTGCAGAGTATGGAATGAATAGGATTTTTAACATTATTGGAATAGCTTTTGGCTTTTGACAAGGCAGATCTGTCCATTATAAGTGAGTGTCTGGTAAAAGTGTGTCCATTATAAGTGGGTTCTACCATATATATGTGTGTGTGTCTATATGTGTGTGTATGTGTATATATATATATATATATGTGTACATAGTTAGGGTTGAGCAGGACTTTCTATGTTAAACCTCAGATTTTGCAGTTTAATAACTCTGCAACCATTCAACAGATTTAGACAAATTTTGCATGTGTGGTCTTGTGGGGTAGATCTCTTGACATGCCAAGTTTCGTTCCAGTCGGATGTGCGGATTCTGAGTTGTGCATAACGAAAAAACGTATAAAATCACAGTTTTTTACCATCGCATAGCACACAAATGGTTTGGAATTTTGGTCTGAAATTTTCATGGTAGAAAGAGCTTGGCTCAGAACAATTTCCTGTTGTGGTTTGGTGAAAAAATATTAATCTGTTCCAAAGTTATTATGTTTCAAGAATTTGGGTTCTGAGCATGCTCAGTGAGCACTTCAAAACAGCTGTATGAAATTTTTGTGTGTCTTTTCCATGAGGGAAAGAATCTTTTTTCATTTGCCACCAACTTGTTTTACTTTTTTCACTAAAACTTCAAATTTTGAAAACCACAAAAATGACATTCTGCAGAGCGACCAACACATGTAGCTTGCTTATCGGGACCCCCTTAGGTGGATTCTGCACTTAACTATTGCAGAATTGCCATTGAAATGCTGTTTTTTAAGATTAAAAATCTTTTTTCGTGACTCGTGATACAAAAAAATAATCTTTTTCCCTATCACGAGTCTTGAAAAAAGATCTTTTTCACGAGGGGAAAATCCTCTTTTCCTTTGCTGGCATCTTTTCCCTGGTGTCTAGTGGCACCCCCAACCCTCCGACTGCCCTCCCATATTTCATTTTAAATATTTTACATTTTATTTTCTCCCTGGTGCGAGTGGCACCCCCACCCTCTGATCACCGCCCCATAATAATTTATTGATTTTATTTTCCTGGTTTCTAGTGGCACCCCTCTCCCTTACATTACACAACTTGTAATTTTTTTTTTTGGTCCCTGGTGTCCAGTGGCATTCCTCACCCTCCAATCGTGTCCCCACACTATTTCATTTTGTCACCGGTGTCCAGTGGCACCCCTCCATCCTCCGATGAGTCTCCTCTTCCTGTATACCTGTAATAAAGAAAACGGTCCCTCAATGTCTTTTTTTTTTCTAAACCTGTATAAAAAAAGGTCCCTTGCCAATCTGCCCCACCCCCACCCCAACCTCCCACTGAGCACCCACTACCCCACACCACTGAGCACCCACCACCCCACACCCCCACACACAACCCACACACCGTCACTCACCCGACCCGGTCCCAGTGTGAAGATTCAGTCTCCTATTCAAGACACATCTTGCTGCTGGAACCGCTGACTGCTACATGAGAAACTACGGTAAGTGCAGTTCAATGTATTTCAATGGGGTTTTCAACTTTGCCACAAAACGTTGCCATTTTTGCACATTTTCACCCCAAAGTTTTAACATGGCCTTTTTGAGACCCCACCTCATGAACACTGACTGTGGAATTATGCTAATCCGGCCCAAAAGGTGATATTGTGATCACCTGGTGAAATCACCTTTTGGGTGGTATTTGAAAATTTTCACCACCCTTGTTCATGAGGTGGGGTCATAAGAAAGGTATGTTGAAAATGTGGGCTCAGAATATTCAAAAATGGCACAGGTATGCACATATGTTAAAATGTTGCTATGCACACTCGTAACTTTAGTAATTTTAAATATTTTGACCCCAAACTTCCAGCATAGCCTTTTTATTACACCACCTCATGAACATGACAACTGTCATTCTTCAAATCCTGCCAAAGGTGTCTTTTCCCCCACGTGGCATGGAGTAACGCTGCAGTGGCGTGGGGTCACATTTTGCCAGGGATTTTGAAAGGTTCAGTACTACGTGCATGAGGTGGGGTAATAAGAAGGCTATACTGACAATTTGGTTGTTGTTGTCTAACAAATGGAAGAGCAGGGCCCTCTGAGTGCTGTGCTTCCACTGCAACATATATGTACGCATCTAAGGAGGGATGGGAGTGCAAGGCCCAGAAGTCCCTGTACTTCTACAGGCAAATAAGGATACAATCAAACTGCCCTGCTCTCCCACAGGGAAATACGGATATGACTATACTATCTCACAAAGTAAGGAAATTCATTGCAAAAAAACTTTGGTAATGTACTAGTTAGGGTTAAAGTGAAAAGAGCAGGGAAATGTGGCATTAGTGTTTCCATTCCTAACACCCCAACCCCACCCTGCAGGCAGCAATCCAGGTATCGGATATGCCTTCAGGTTCTCAAGCCAAATGCTCAGGCCATTCTAATACACTATACACATCTCAGCTACGTTACTGTTGGAATGGGGCGAGCATTAGGTTTGAGAACCCAAAGACACATCATGCCTGGTTTGCTACCTGCAAGGTGGGGGTGGGGTGTTAGGGTTGGAAACCCTAATGCCACATTTTCCTGCTTTTTTTCACTTTAACCCTAACTAGTGCATTAACGACGTTATGGGATCTGGGGGTTGTTGCAAAGAATGTAAGACTGTTTATGTAAGCACTTTATGGAAACAGAAACTGGTTGTAAAAACTGTGAAATAAAGCTGTGAGGTAATCTCACAATTTACAAAATGATTGTCTCAGGTCATCCATGGGGGAACGGGATGGCTGGGGGAAGGCAAACAGTGTATGGATGGTCACTTGACTTTAAAAAAACTGTCCATTTCTAATTAGGGTCAAATACTAAAATTGGCAACTTCTTTTGAAGGATTTTGCAACTGCGATCTGACATCTGGTGCTGCTGTGCCATCGACTGGACATCAGAACAATTGTACAACAGCATTCCAATCACAGAATGATGGCAGAATAAGGCTGTGATGTCACCATTTCCATATGTGGAAAGTGATCAGCCACACATTGTATTCTCTACAAAAAACTTCAATTAGTCATCAGTTAGGATTAAAGCACGAGGCTACAAAAGTAAGCAAATGCAATTTTAGGATAACAAGCCCCCTGAATGCTCAGGATTGTGTGAACGGTGTTCATCAGGGTTTGAACGACTGTTCAAAGCAGCATTGGCTTTCCCCTATTTGCAGTTCTGCCTTTCAGGGCATGGATTTAGTTATGCAGGCTTTGAGTGAGGGAGCTAAAGTTATAGTAATGCCAGCACAGTGCTGCTTCAAGCAATCGTTCGAACCCTGAGTCACGATGATTCAGTGGCAGTCATCCTAACATTGCATGTCCCTACTTTTGTGGCCTTCTGCTTCAATCCTAAATGATGATTAAATATAATATTTTGCAATGAATTTCCATCCTTTTTGAAAAGAATATTTAATAACTAATACACATTAATGTGTACTGGCATTTGGCTGACACTGTCAATACTTTTGGTGACAAGCAGTTACTGGGGTCCAGTGGCTCTCCTCACATTCCCCCAGCCCATGCCAATCAATCCATGCAACTCATGGCACTCCTCTCACTCACTCTGCCCCTGTGCAAAGTAGTTCCTGTTGTCTAATGACTCCGCCTTTACACACCCAACCCTGTGCTAAATAGTCCTTAGCATCTGGTGGCAACCCCCAATGCCCTGCCCTATGCCAAGCAGTCCTTAGCATCAAGTGGCAACACCCCTCACCCTGCTCCAAGTCAAACAGTCCATGGCATTCAGTGGCACCGCTCCCTTAGCCTGCCCCAAATCAATCAATCCCAGGTGTCAAGTGACACCCTCTTCACTCCCTCTTCCCCATGCCAAGCAATTCCTGGGATCTAGCGGTACCCCTCAAACTTACCCATTCCAAGCAGTCCCTGGCATGCAAAGGCACCCCCTCCCTTACCTTAGCTTATCCCAAGCCATGTAGTATCTGGCATCCAGAGGTATCCCCACCCTCACCCTGCCCCAAATCAAGAAGACCCTGGCATCCAGTGGTACTCCTCCTACTTCAACTTCCACCAAGTCAGTCAGTTCCTGAGGTCCAGTTGTGTCCCCTTCCTCTCTCTGCCCCAAGTCATGCAGTCCCTGACATTCAGTGACATTATTTCCTCATCCTGTCCCAAGCCAATCTGTCCATCATTCCACCCCAAGCTATTTTGTCTCTGGCATCCAGTGACAACCCTCTCTTCCTCAATCTGCACCAAGTCAGTCAGTCCCTGGTGTCCAGTGGTATACCCTCCTTCACTCTGCCCCAGGCTAAGCAGTCCCTGGCATCTGGTGACATCATGATTCCTCACCATGTCCCAAGCTAATCTGCCCCTGGCATCTGGTGGTACCCATCTTTCACCTTTCCCCGAGCCACTATGTCCCTAGCTTCCAATGCCCCCCCAAGACAATCTGTACCTTGAAACCAGTGGCACCCCTGTTACACAGCCCCAAGCGAAGCAGTCCTTAAGAGTCCAGTGGTAACCCCCCTCCTTCCCCTTACTCAAGCCCCACAACCCTCTACCCCAAACAGTAGTGAACACAACTCCTCCACACGCCTCCACGGTTGGCCACCATCTGAATCACAACCATGATTTTCTAATGCATGCACACAGCATGGGCCCAATTCCAAGATGCATTACGCATGGTGCAAGGTGATATACGCTAAACTCCATGGCGTAAATCACAACTTGCGCCATATGTTACGCTAGTCGCGACTCCAAATCACGACCTGTGCCATGCTGTATGCGGGTTGCACCAAAGGTGGGCTACTCCACCCACTACACCCGCAACCCACAGTGGCATAGCGCAAGGGTGGGTTACGGCAGCAACTGCACCCTATTCCAAGAGGGCGGCTGCCATAACCCACGTACGCTATTCCAAAAGCTGCAATGTCGCAGCAGAGTTAGACCAACAGGGAGATGGTCTGTGGGGCATCTGTCTGTGCCAATAGATGGATGCCCAATCTGCAGCGCCGCGGCACAAACAGTACCCAACTCCCCGTATCCGCCCCATCACAGACATGCCCCCCACCCCCCCCGAATGTTGGGGACCCCGGCCTGTTCACCAGGTGCCCCCAAATACCACAACCACCTGTTAGCCCCCCCTACTGCCCCCTGGTGCATGCCGGTGTTCTGGGGTGGGGGCTCGGGGGGGCAATTCTCTGCAGGCTGCGACTTGCGGCACCCAGGTCCATTACACCACTCCTGTGGCGCTAGCCTGCGGCAGTCGCAAGTCACAGGACATAGGTGCCGGGAACCCTGCCTGTCTTGGAATACAGCGCAGGGTCCACGGCATAGCGTTGCATGGTGCAACTCACATATGCCCGCAAGTTGTGCCATACATTCTGGAATCAGGCCCATGTATTTCTGAAATCCTGTTTTGGGATTATGCAGTTATTGCACACTGGGATTTATGAAATTCATGTTGTGTGCATACATTTAGTACATCCAGGTTGTGAATCAGATGTTGGCCCACCACAGAGATAAGTAGAGGAGTTGTGACGGCCACCATCTGTGTGTGGTGGGGTGTCAGGGCACTACAGAGCCACCAGGGATGGGCTTCCAGTGGCCATTTTTCTGTCTGTGAGCATGGGAGATGTTATTGGGGCACTACAAGACCACCAGAGATGGGATCCCAGTGACCTCATTTTTTCTGTCATGGGGGCTGTTATTAGAGCACTACAGGACCGCTGATGATTGGGCTCCCTGGGGCCACACAGGATTTTTTTTAGGTGATAGATACAACACTGGGGATGCGCTTCCAGTCTCACAAATATATTAAAAAAAAGATTCAGGCACAATTTTATCAGTAGTGGGGATGGGTCCCATGGATGGTTTGTATTTTACTACTGGGCACTTACTAGTAATGGGGATAGGTTCCTGCTGCCAGGATCTAGTTTCTTATAATCTTGAACCCACAGCTGGCCTGCCAGCGCAGTGGCAAGGCATCCGCTTGCGGTGCCAATGTCCCAGGCTCAGTGATGGACTCGAGAGTTGGACCAGGGGGAGAAAGATCAAGCATCCTGGGGACCATTCTCCTTCTCCAGGAGGAGGGGGAAAAAGTGTCCAGTGCTTTATGGAATCCTGGTGGAGGCTGGGGGTACTGCTGTGGCTGGGCCATCACCTTGGGGGGGTGGGACGGATGCTGGATGTTTTTCCATGTCCCCACCCCCAGGAGTCCAGCATTCAAGAAAAAAGCCAGCCCACGGGCATGATGCCCTGCTCTGCCACCATCTCCACTGCCACCAATGTCCACTGGGGGGGGGGTCCTGCTCCCATAGCTCTGACCCAGGGGGTAGGCCAGGGCTTGCCAACTGTGTCTGTTGGTAGAAGGCACCTGCCTGGCAGCCCCGACCACGGGGGGACAGTAGGCAGGGCAGGGCTGAGCTCCGTTGAGCATCGGGGGCTGGACCCAAAAAAAAATCTTGATTCCGTGGATTTGGGGATGGACTCCCAGTGCCACAGGAGAGGGAGGAGATTTGTTGTGTGATTCATAATGGTGCATGACTTTTCACACAACTGTAGTCGCTGAGTGCAATTACAAGCACATGAGGACACCCAAAAAAACGCACTACACATGCAAGACTGGCAGCATTTTATGTTGTTTATTAGTTAATTAATTTGTTGTTTTTAACAGGAAAGGAGGGCTAGATTATACTGCCTATTTTCAGCTTTATCCCGGGGAGATACAGATGCAAACCAACTGACACTGAACCAGATGAAGCTGTTGGAGGTATTTTAGTGAATGAGGGAAAACTAGCCAGGAGACCAGCGAGATTCCCCTACTCCTCTTGAGCAGTGGCATGGGATCTTTAACATCCACCTGAACAGCCAGCAGAAAAGGCAAACAGGACCTTGGTTTAACGTCTCATATGAAGGACAGCACACCCAACCACAGAGCATCCCCCTAGTATTGCACTCGGGTGCCAACACTTATGGTAAATTATGAGCCCAGCCCTGTTTCAGGACTAGAACTCATGACCTTCTGGCCCAGAGGCACATGTGCTACAAACTGAGCCTACATGTTTAAAACTTGTTTATTTAAAGATTTTTCATTCCCCAAACACCAAATGCACCATTTTTGGGACAGGATGTAATGAACATAAAAGTTAAAGTTTTTTTTTTTATTTTAATTTTTTTTTTTTTCGTTTCTTTATTTTTAACCAGGAAGTGAGCTGGGCACAGCCCTTTCTCAGTCATGCCTGACAATAAATAACAATATTAAACAATGCAATAAGCAACATGGAAGACTGAACAACATCAATGAACATTTCATGAACAGGAATTAATATTGCCATAACATTTCTTAGTCAAAATTTTAAAGTGCAATACATTTTAGCTGCAGTTTTAACCAGTGCTAACAGTCTGTTCATAATGGAAGGAGTGTACCAGGTAAAAGACCTTTTATCCAAGGCCAACTTTGGTATATGAAGAGAAAAGTCTTACATGTGTCTTTGTTCTTGAACAGCAAAAACACTCTTCCTAAAACTATTAAGTTTCCCTCTAACTTTCAAACAACTTTACTGAATTTCATTAAATTTAGAGAGGTTGGGGATCCTGCCACAAAGCGTATACACACTAACATTCGGAACCCTTGGTCATAAGACGGCCAAGCTAAAAGTGGCCGGAAATCATGGTTAATATTAAGGTGCCTACTTAACCCTAACTACCACACCATTATAATAGAAGTATATGCTGAACTGCATGGGGCTTACATTAGCACTAGCAAAGGAGGGGCAGTTTGATTCTTCTTCTAAAGCTGGGGGTCATACCAGAAAATATGGGGGTCAGAAATCTTCTGACATATCTTTGTACAACATTACTTTACACTATTATTGGTAATGATGGATGTGCAAAATGTTTGTGTTTTTTGTTAACATTCTTTCATTAAATCTAAATGCATGAGCATACTTCGACATACAACACATGACCACATAATGCATGGGTTCAGACTAGAACAATCATAGTAATTCTGTCAGGATATTCGCATGAAGCAATATGCCACAAAAGAAACAGCAATAAAATAAACATGACAAATAGCACTACAGCCCAACAGAACTGGGTAAAATCTAAAATTATGCAATGGGGTCTGTAAATCCAGTAATCTGACTAGTCGGCTGGGGTCTTTACCCATGGATAAATCCCACCATAACCCACAGGTAAAGTTCCAGCTCTCCCAGCCAACCGCTGTGCAAAATGAAAAACCAGTACACGCTTTCTTTCTGAAACATACATTTAGTCTACATCTTGAAACTGATCTAGCTGCAAGAACAACATAAGTGAACTTCCCAAAACAAGATAATTTACAAAAACTGTTTTAAAACACAATTTGTTTTGAAGATACAATGAATAGTTCTAATAAGAGTTTAAGTAGCAGTTTTCCATGCTGCTGGCACCCGCCTTACCTCTCTCGCTCTCCACTCACTGTCTCTGGTTGAACTGATCACTAGTTCTCCCAGATGTCTGATTAGAAAGTCAGCAGCACTGCCACATTTCAACAAATAAAGAGCCCAGTCGAGCCTTGTAGTAATTTACGTTTTTCAACAGCTTGCATAGAAGCCGCACAGGCTCACCGCTTGAACCATGCTACTCTACGGAAGCCGGTAACCACTTTCACCACACTCTACCAGCTCATACCACACACTCTCTCCCAAACTAACAAAAACTCCCATCTTATAGTTAACTTTCTTTTTCAGCAGTTTGCACAGAAGCAGCTCACTGCTCGAATCATGCTACACTACGGAAGCTAGTAACTGCCTGTACCACACTGCACCTGCTCATACCACACTCTCTCGCCCAAACCAAAAAAGTTAAAACAAACACAAAAATAAACCTCCCACTGTCAGCAACATCAATAAATAGCCTAGCGCATGTGTGTATGTGTTGGGGGGGGGGAGGCTATTACAACCCTAGTCTATCCAGAAATCACTAATTTTCCTAACAGTCTATCTTTATTTTCAGGAACTATTTTTTATGGTGTAACAAAAAATTCATTAAAAATGATCAAAACTGCAAAAATAACTGTCTATGTCTTTATTTTGCTTTCCAAAAAGTTAGGCGGGACATTGCAAAATTGCAATAATCCACTTCAGGGTATGGGTTATGGTGGGATTTACTCACTTTTTATACCCACTTTTTATCACTCGGCCTGCAGCCTCGTGACCAAACCACACTAGGTGTGGGTAAATCCCACCATAACCCACACTCTGTTATGGATTATTGCTTAATTGTTCTTGAACACAAAATGCACCCAGAATCAAAATGCACGTAGAACATGGGTTTCTGAACCAATAGTTTCAGAAACAGAATGCCAAAACAAGCAGGAATGCAGCAAGTGAAAAGCTTTTGAAACCATTCCAGTTCTAGACCTTTAGGACCATGTTGGAAACAGCTGGGGGTCGAAAGGGCAGGCAATCCTGAAGGAGCCCTCCCCCCTCAACGGCTGCCGGAGATTACCGACAGCCGGACATTAATTTTTCAAACTGGAACATTTTAATTTAACACACTTCCCTTCCCCCAACTGCCTCCAGCCAATCAAGAGGCACCTTTTGTGAACGGGGAAGAATAGAACTTGAAGCCAAATGTTTATCATCCAATTATGGACTTATATCCATAACCGAAACATGGTGGGACCCTGATTCTATATGGATTAAACGACTACCTGGATATAAGTTATTCCATAGAGATCAACTAGGCCACATTGGTGGTGGTGTCTGCCTATACATTAGGGAGGACATAACTTCCTACCAACTCCCCCAGTCTAATGACATTGAAACCCTTTGGGTCAATGTTCAAATAAGGGAACAACCCCAATTGCTAGTCGGCACATGCTACAGACCCCCTCAGCCAATGCTGATTATACCTCCACACTAATAAAGGAAATATCAGATATGGCTATCAAAGGCAATATTTTAGTCTTAAGAGATTTTAATATGCCCTCTATCAACTGGGCTACCTTGTCAGGGAAAACACATGGTGAGAAAGAGTTGATCTCACTTACGGTAGACCTAGGTCTGAAGCAGCTTGTCACTGAGCCAACCTGGGGGTAACTTATTGGACCTAGTAATAACTAATATAGAGAATAATATATATAATGTCAGCACCGGGGACCCCTTAGGTTCAAGTGATCACTATTCAATTTCATTTGAACTACTCTTCAATATTATACAGAACCTAAGTAATTCTGAATTCAAAAACTATGACAATGCTAACTTCTCTGCCATTAACGAACATTTAAATAAAATTTTATGGGAAGAAATATCAAGCCCTCTCTCAGTTGAGGATTCTTGGGAATATTTAAAATCAACAATTTATGATTTAGAGTTACTGTATGTTCCTACAAAAAAGAAATATAACAAAAAGGGGAAGATCCCACTGTGGTTAAACAAGACTATTAGAAAACTATTAAAAAAAAAAACAAAGGTTGTTCTCAGCTTTAAAAAAGAGTGAGGGAGCCAATAAAGAACTAGTACTCCTTAAATATAAACATGCCTTAAAACTTGTAAAATACTCTATTTTACAGTCTAAAAAGAAACTTGAATTCCGTTTGTCACACTGTAAAGATAGTTATAAATCCTTATATTCATACCTTAACAATAAAAAAGTTAATAATAGATATATGAGCCCCATAATAGTTAATAATACTTTAATATCTACGGACAAGGAGATTGCTGATGCTTTTAATGAGCAGTTTTGCTCAGTTTTTACAAGAAAAGAGGATCCAAAAATCAATTTGCCCCAGTACACATTCCCATAATTTACAATATTTCTGTAACTGAAACATTTGAGATTCTGCAATCCCTAAGAAAGATATCAAGTCCTGGACCTGATGACATCAACCCAAGATTTTTATTAGAGACAGCTGATGCTATAGCCAAACCCCTAACCTTTAAATTTAATAAGTCTCTTCATGAAGGCCATATTCCCCATAATTGGGCTATTGCCATGGTAATATCTATATTTAAAAAAGGTAATCACTCTAAACCAGTAAACTATCGCCCCATAAGTTTAACATCTGTAGTAAGCAAACTAATGGAAAAATGTATCAAACACTTCTTGGAACAGGAAATAATTTCTAACAATATAACTGATCGTACTCAATGTGGTTTTAGGTCTCGATATTCCTGTACTACCAATCTGGTTTCCTTTTACAATTATATAAGTGAGGGACTTGATAAGGGGGAGCCCATGGATGTTATCGTACTTGATTTCAGTAGGGCTTTTGATAAGGTCCCCCATGGCAAACTTGTTGACCAACTGTTGAGTCTGGGGTTTTCTCACATCTTGGTTAGATAGGTCTATAGCTGGTTAGCCAATAGATCTCAACATGTTAGAATTAATGGCTCTCTTTCTGATGTGGGAAGCGTCACCAGTGGGGTTCCTCAAGGTTCAGTCCTGGGACCTATTTTGTTCAATATATACATTAGTGACCTGCGGGTCAGTACAGATAATCTTTTACTAAAATTTGCTGATGATACCAAGTTAGGGGGACAGTTTCCTCGGCTACTAAGAGGACCATTCTCAGTAATAACCTCAGATCTATTGAAAAATGGGCAGTAAATAACGGGATGATGCTTAATCCTGACAAGTGCTCTGTGCTTCATTATGGGAAAAACAACCCAAGACAGAGCTATTTCTTAAGTAATACCCCCTTAAAATCTCAACATCAGAGAGGGACTTTGGAGTCATTATAAATAATAAACTGACTTCCACAGACCATTGCATTAAGGTAGCTAAAACATCAAATGCACTTTTAACATGAATTAAAAGAACATTCGTCACCAGGACTCAGGAATGTATCATTCCCTTTTTCAGAACTCATGTTAGACCGCATTCTGATTATGGGTCCCATACCTAAAACAAGACATAGATAGAATTCAGAGAATTCAGAGGAGGGCTACTAAATTAGTACCTCGATTGGCAAATAGCGAGTACCAAGTTAGACTACAGGAAATGAGGTTACACACGTTACAAACTAGATGAACCAGAGGCGATTTATTATTATACAACATTTGAATGTCTCAGGATCTAATGGATCAATGTGGACTAAAATTTTCAAGATAGAAGGACTTCCCCTCAGCTCCACAACAAACAACTTGATGTGGTAAAATCAAGAACTAATAAGAGATTAAACTATTTTAATGTAAGAACCCCTAGACTTTGGAATAGTCTACCACAAAATCTAGTGGATTGTAACTCTATTTACTGTGGATTGAGTTAAATAACATACAAACTAACTGGGCTTAAATTCCACCATAGTGGTGGGGGACAATCACAATGGGCCTCAGCCTTCTTTTGTCCCTTGTAACCAACTAAACCAAGCGCTGTCTGACCAGTCCCTGAGTCGGCGTTTCCACTCATTCACTGTTCAGGACCACTTCAGGAGCAGCTAGGAGTCACGAGGGCAGGCAATCCTGAAGAAGCCCTCCCCCTCCAATGGGCGCTGGAGATTCCCACCAGCAGGACATTCATTTTTCAAACTGGGATCTTTGAATTTAGTTCGCATTCCTTCCCCCAAATGCCTCCAGCCAATCAACAGGCACCTTTTGTGAACGGGGAAGAATAGCACTGCAGTTGCTGTTTGACCAGTCCCTGAGTTGGCATTCTGACTCATTCACTCTTCAGGACTATGTCAGGAGTAACTAGGGGACGTGAGAGCAGGCAGTCCTGAAGGAGCCCCCCAACAGCCACTGGAGATTCACACCAGCAGGACATTCATTTTTCAAACTGGGACCTTTGAATTTAGCGCACTTTCCTTTCCCCAGCTGCCTCCAGCCAATCAAGAGGCACCTTTTGCGAACAGAGAGGAACAGCACCGCAGCTGCTGTTTCACTAGTCCCTGAGTTGGCGTTCTGACTCACTCACTCTTCAGGACCACGTCAGGAGCAGTTAGGGGTCACGAGGGCAGGCAATCCTACAGGAGCCCTCCCCCCAATGGCGCTGGAGATTCCCACCAGCAGGACATTAATTTTTCAAACTGGAACCTTTGAATTTAGCACGCTTTCCTTCCCCCAACTGTCTCCAACCAATCAAGAGGCACCTTTTTTGAACAGGGATGGCACTCTTCAGTATTTCAATAGTGGCCTACAAGCAGCTCCTGTGTGAAGGACCACGCACAAAGGATTAGTGCAACTGTCTGCCTTAAGTCTGCTAGAGTCAGCCGGTAGGCCGCCAGTCTGCCTGCCCCTCTGTTTCTCACCCTATCGTTTGTGCATCTTATCTCATATATCTGCTGCTGCCACTGCTTGTGTTATTATATCTTTGCTGCTTAATTCATAAGTTTGCTCATTTCATACCAGTGAGGCTTAATACAAAGGTGCCATATTACTGCAGCTGCTACAGCTCATTACATAAAACCTTGCTGTTTATTTACAAGTTGCATCCTTTCTGACGCTGCCTTAGTTGGTTTCTATAATTTCCTTTGCTACTTTGTCTAGAAGGCGCATTATTACTACTTAATTTAAAAGTTGTTTTATTATTGCAGTTACCACAGTTTTTTATTATATCATTGCTGTTTGAAAGCTGCATTATTTTCTTGCTCTCATCGTTTAGTTTCCTATTGTGCTACTTATTTGAAAGTTGCATCTTGCTGGTAGTGTCTTAGTTAGTGCCTTAGTTTAACTTTGCTACGTATTTGAAACTTGCATCAGTTTATACTGCTGTCACGGATTGTTATTTCCTAATATACCTTTGCTGTATTCAACCTGCAGCCTATCTCCATGGTCTAGACTCCGAATCTCCCGGTACTCACTGAATACAGCCAAACTTTCTATATGGGCTAAGACTATATCAGCTATTTCAGCTTACCGCCTACCTTTATGGTCTAGACTCTGCATCCCCTAATATTTCTGACTATTGTAAATAACCTATCTGGGGTAAATCTATTTTTCTACTTCAGCGTGCTGTCCACTTATAAGGTCCTGACTCAATAACTGGGATAGACTAACACTACATTTGAGTGTCTTGTTTCTACATACTGCTAATTGTTAATCTTTTTGTTTACTCTTGCTACTTTGTCTCCTCCCCTGATATCAACCCTGGTGCTACTCTCTTTCAATTGCTTCTCTGCTTTGCTTACCTCCGTGAAGTCTATTTCCAACTAACTGTCTCATTAATTTATGCTATGCTGTTCTCAGTTCTGGGCCAAGGTCTTGTGCTCTTCTTTCTATTTTATCTTATTACCTCCTTATCAGGCTAAGCCCTCTCCTTATCAGGCAAATAGCTTTCAATTTTCTAACCAGCTTGCATCCTCCACCAATCTGCCGAACTCTACTTGGTGCCTATATCCAAGACATTTTTACCTTATTGCTAGCTGGCTTTCTAATTTTTCTTTCAGAAAGTCTCTAGTCTGCTGGAAGGTCCCACAGCTCTTCAGAAGCTGGCTCCGTGTATTATGTATTACTCTGTCTGGAGATGTCAAGTTAAACCTTGGCCCAAATACCTGCATGAATGATCCCCATTCCCTCCGTTAACAGTGGCTTGGACCCAAGGGTCTTAAAGTTGTGCACCTTGATATTCGTAGCCTTATGGCTAACTCTGCCAACCTTGAAATCTGGGTCTCTAGCTATGGCTGAAACTGAAATAAGGCTGAATCCACTCATCCCTGCCTCTGTTTACTCCCTAACGGGGTACAGTTTGTTAAGGTGTGATCGCTCCACCTCAAAGAGGGGTGGGGATATTCTGATCTATTACAGAGATCACTTGTAACTCACTGCTTTACCATCTCAACCACAGTTGTCATGCGAAGTGTTACACCCCCTGCTAACCCTAGGTAACACCAAGAAACTGCAAGTTATAACTGTCTATAATCCCCCTAAAATGGTCTAGTTGGCCTTAGAGATGTTATCAACTATCTATCTAAAAGCATTGGTAAAAATGAAATCCTACTACTTGGTGACTTCAATCTAGACTAGCTCAGTAAGAAATCTGGCAGCTATGAATCTCTTCTAAGTAAATGTCACCTTTGTTAACTTATTACTTCTCCCACTAGGGTTACTCTGAGGGGCAGTAGCCAGACCCTTATTGACTGGATTCTAATATGGAGGATAGAATCACTACCTCTGGTATATATTACCTGACACCATAAGTGATCATTCACCCATTTTCTGCATTTGGAGCACTCGTACCCCATCTACCCTGCCAAAATATCTTATTTTCCGTATTTTCGCCAAACTCAGTATCTCTGATCTTTTAGCTGATCTGAGGCACGTTGACTGGTCCCCATCTATAACTATGTATGTGTAGATGAAGCTCTCTATTTTATCTCTCAAATTCAGGTTCTCCAAACAAACATATTCCATTTATAAGGCGCAGTGTCAAGGGTGCTGCCACTAAGTGGCTTCATAGTCAGGTCTCACCTGGAAACGAGCCCCGGCCCAGTGTGCTTTTCCCAGTTACCAAATGTTTAAATAAAATAAAATAAATAGTTCCCTACTAACTGAAACCAAGGCTAGGGATAAGAGTTGGGAAAAGTTCAAAGCCTGTAGCTCTTTATCAGACTGACATTAACATAGGAAGCATAGAAATGAAGGTAAAAAAAAGCCATTTGTGCTGTTAAGAACTTCTTCAATGAGTCGTAGGTGACCCCAAACATTTCTGGAGCCATATCAAAGGCCTCCTGGGTGACTGCTCCAGAGGAGATGAATCCGATATGTTAGTGAATGGTATCAACTGCAACAACCCATTAACCACTGCCCATGCCTTCAACTTACTTTTCACAGACCTAACCAAATATACAAAAGGCAACTGTGGCTCTCCTGAACCACATTCCCCAGCCTCACTCCCTAATTCCCTTCCTTTCAATCTCAGAGCGATTACCTGTATAGAGGTGGTTAGATTTTTCAGGGCAATTTCCCCCTACAGTAGCCCTGGAAATGATGGTATAGAACCTAGACTGCTGAAAATTGTGGCACCCAACTTTCCCCACTCATTACCCAGATTTTTAATCTATCTCTTATGGCTGGTGTTATTCCTAAGGTACAGAAGGTAGCAAAGGTTGTCCCTGTTTTTAAAAAAGGAGACACCAAAAACCTGGAGAACTACTGTCCTATTGCTATCCTGCCAGCTCTAAATAAGATTCTTGAAAAATTAATCGCCCAACAGATTACTGATTACCTACAAACACATAACCTGCTATCCGAGTCACCGCCTGGCTTCAGGTCAGGCCATAGCATTTCCACTGCTCTTATACAGTTAACCAATGAAACAGTAGCACAGTCAGAAGTGGAGTTATTGAATTTCATAAACTGTTGCCCGTCTTTGAAATAGCTAGAGAATCAGGCTATGACCGGGGGACCAAGTGCAGTAAGTTTAGGTAAGACAAGGCAGTGGTCTATCAAATCAAAGGCTTTAGTTAAATCAATAAAGACCACACCCGTGCACATACTCTTGTCCATAGCAATTTTAATATCATTGGCTAACTGTATAAAGGCAGTGGAAGTGCTATGGCCTGACCTAAAGCCAAGCTGTGACTTGGATAGCAGGTTATGTGTTTGTAGGTAATCAGTACCCTGTTGGGCGATTCATTTTTCAAGAATCTATTTAAACGACACTGATAGTGATGGGACAGTAGTTCTCCAGGTTCTGCAAGGATGTAGACTGGGCCCTTTGCTATTTTCCATTTTTATCAACAACCTCCCTAAAGTTATTCTCTAAGTGTTCTACTCTGCTATATACGGATGATACGATTGTCTTTACTAGCGCAAAGAACTTTGATGTCATGAATTCTTTGTTTAATGTCGACTTTGGTTGTGTTAAGTCTTGGCTCTCATGAAACAGATTCTTCTGCACGTAAGCAAGACCCACTCCATGTGCTTCGGCTCTCTTCCTAAACTTAAGACACATCCAACTAATTTACTTGTCTTGCGCTCTAATGGTAGCCCCTTACTGAAGTCAAATCTTTAAAGTACCTGGGCACTACACTTGATCCTGCCTTAGACTTTTCCCTCTCTATCTCCAATGTATACAAACTAGTTCACTCCAAACTAGGGCCTGCCTACAGAATTAGGGATACCCTTACTCCTTCTGCTCGACTTGCCATTGCTCGTGGAGTACTGCTGCCTAGTCTAACATATGAACTGGTACCCTTTTCTCAGGCTAGTTCAAGTACTCTCTCCAAGTGGACCATAGCCTATAATGGGATTTGTCACTTCGCATTATCTGCGCACAGGCTGACATACCTCTGTGATCTTTATAGTGAACTAGGATGGCTATCTCCTATGTCTCTCATGCACTATTCACTAGGGTGTACTATCGACAAGTTCATTAGGTCAGGTATCCCCGCTACCCTTATGGCCATGTTCAAGAAGTCTTATCAACTGTATCCCCTCTGGTCCTCCCACCGTGAGCTACTCACCACACCTAAATGCGTCCCTAACATGGGTAGAAAAGCTTTTTCCTACTTTGAGCCTTGATTCTGGAACTCGCTGCCCCAGACTAGGTGGGCCAAGTGGTCCTTATCTGCCGTCAGATTCTATGTTTCTATGTTTCTATACCTTGCACTCCTCTCTGTCTCACTCCACCTGTAAAACTGAGCTCTGCAAGCACCTAATGTCCACTGACGACTGCACGTGTTCCTGTACTTGACACTCGGCATCCTCTAATCTGTTGTTTCATGACCACCTAATGTTTTGTGTGAAAGTTTAGATATCTGCTGTTTAATATTACTGTCATTTATATCAACCATTGTTAGTGTTCATTAACTGATATTCTGATACTCTTTACAGCTGGTCTGTACACTGCTATGTATGCCTACTCTTGTTGTTATTGTTATGCTGCACTCACTGTATCTGTATGGTGTTTTATTGTTATACAGCACTCATTGTATTAGTATGGTGTAATTCCCCCAGGTCATGCCTGAAAATATGCATTCATTTGTCTAGTGCACCTATCCAGTTGAGAAAAACTAAATAAATTGACCTGGTATGCTTCAGAATCCAAGGTTCCAGAACCAGACCCACACCCAAAGCAACTACCAGGCGGTTCTGGTGTGGTTTCAGTAAGTAATAAGATACGACAGGGCATTAGTTATGCTGCTTTTACCACATGCCATGGGGCATAAAAAGGCACAAGGATGTAGGCTGAATGTCTTCTGCCAGTGGAAGTGTGGTAAAACCAGCACAACTACTGCCCCAAATTATACAATGGGTCCATAGATAACTTTTAAAAAACAAACACTTGAAAGTCACAAAAAAAAAAACCTGCTAAAAATGTAAAATAGTCCCTCCACAGATGATTTTCACCAGTCAGTCATCTGTCTTTCTGCACATTTAATGCATTGTATAATTATTTACCACTGAATATAAGAATTCAAACCGTGCAGTATTCCAGTAGTAGAATGCTTCCTCCTCTCCTCCCTCCACACACGTGGAATGGTAACATGGAGCATGTGAGTTACAAGCTATGACAGGGTATGCATTATAGGATTTTAATACACGCTCCTGGGGTGTAGTAAGGGACGAGGCTGATGGGTGAATGTCTTTATACCCCTGGGAAGTGCATTAAAATTCAGTGAAGCACACCATGGAGGGGCTTATTACATTTAGAAAATGGCTCTAAATATGCTTTTTGGGGTAGGAACATGAGGTTCGGCAGCTGATTGTGCATTTATAGAAATTTAAGTCGTGGTCAGGTAACATCTTTCAACCAATGAAATTTCCAGATTTTTTCTTGCCATTTTATAAATGAATTTAAAACTCTGAAGAATCCCACCGGTATACACACAGACACACAAGCAGGCTTCAAGTGGAGCCAGATACCCAATTTAATCTGTTGCAGGGTAAGTAGCAGGGAGTTTACTGGCAAACTGGCAAGGACAGGAGGGGGAATTTTCATGGTCATTAAAGAAACACCAGCAATTGAAATTTTGAGTTGTACTTGATTTTTTAAATGTATGTGTTTGTATGTTCTTAATGAGTGTCGTAACTTTGTAAACAGGACAGCCCTGAAAATAGGCTTGCCTAGTGCCTTATCCTGATGAAATATACAAAATAAATGAAATGTGTGTAAGGAGGGGCTCATGAGTGTAAAGAAAATTCAGTTATTTACTTATTTTGTTTAATTTAATGGACTTTTATTTTTAGGGCACAACTGAAGTGTTTTTTTTATATATGAGTAAATGCGGCAGCCATGTTTATGATGGAAATCAGGAATGAGTGAAATGTCTCATGAATTCTGTATGTGAGTTACCCAAATTCCAAATCCCACTGCCTGAACTTGTTCAAACCTGTGCAGTTGTAGAGAATTAAAGAACAGCTGACGCCTTCAGGAGAACTTTAGCAAAACATAATACTTAGACATAGTTCAGCTTGTATTTTACATTAGTTCTGTATTTCTCCTCCCCATTATTTACATACTAACATACTAAAAGCCAGCAGAATAGGCCTGACGGTCTTTCGCTGCTGAGACTGAGACAGAGAGAGTGAGAGAGCAGCCACAGCTTCCTTGAATCAAGGAGATTATTTTCTAGACTACACTGAACTGAATTATTACTTTTTGGACCTGTGTAAGTGACTAGTATTGATTCTGTTTTTGGGGTGGACTTTTCTTAGTTTTAACTTTAATTTGCCAGGGAGGAACTGCAACTGGGAGATATTTGCAGTCAGTTGTGACTAGACCTGTTACTTAGCCTTTGTGAAATAGGTGTCTGAAAGGAAGGAAGGCACTCCCTGGGGTGAAGGGTAAGAGTTGTAGGTGACTGTTTCTGGACGGCATAGGATTCAGGAAACCTGCTCCCCCACCCAGGGACCACCCAGACCACTGCCACTATCTCAGAGGTTGCCAAGAAAGAGGAGTGGTTGGACCACGGTGGGCTCAGGGAGGGTGGTGGAACAGAGGCACATCCCTCCAGTTGTACCTCTGCACAATTCATTCGCCACTCTGGCGAAGCATGGTTCCTCTATGGAGGCACCTGCAGTTGAGACCAAGGAGGATGCTGGGAACCTCCACAACCTAGACCCACAGGAGGGTGGCCCAGGACCCCACAGGGGAAGGAAACAACTCCTGGTGGGGGACTCAATTGTTAGGGGGTAGAACTGGGGGAGGGAAGGGAAAGGGAGGTAAGGTGCCTGCCCGGCGCCAAGGCTTGGAGGGACAGGAAACGAATCCTTAGGATCGTGGGAGCTGCAGCAAGGGGAGGGAGCTGGATGTCATTATCCACCTAGGGACGAATGACCTGGCTGAGAACGGGATCAGAGCAGTGCAACAGGAGTTTGTGGAGTTGGGGAGGGGCCTTAGACAAGTAGCACACATGGTAACTTTCTCGGAAGTGCTACCTGTCTATGGCACGGATGAGGCTATGGCACTCCGCGCCATGGGATTCAATGACTGGTTGAAAAGCTGGTGCAGAGCTCAGGGATTTGGCTTCACTGGGGACTGAGGCTCCACCTGGAGGGATGCAGGCCTATACAGGCACGATGGTCTGCATCTATCCTGGAGGGGATCCAGGATCCTAGGTGATAGGTTTAAATGTTTCAATGGCAAGCATTTAAACTATCCAAGGGGGGCGGCACTGAAGAGGAGAAGGGAAATCCTAACCCCCCCCAAAAAATCAGGGTAATTAGTGAGGTAAACACCAAGATAGAGCAGTTGATAGGGAGAAGGGCAGGGTAAATGGAGAAAAAGACAAAGGCAGTAGGCACAGGGGCAAGAAAAAAAAAAAAAAATAAAGCCATAAAAAATGGAGAGTAATGAGTACCAATGCCCATAGTCTAGGTAAAAAAACTCCCTGAAATGGTGGCCTTGATGGAAGAGGGATGCCTGGATATTGTGGCAGTCACAGAAACATGGTACACAGAGAACCATGACTGGGATGTCAACATACCAGGGTACACAATCTACAGGAGGGACAGGGAGGGAAGAAGAGGAGGAGGAGTAGTTCTATGTAAGGGAAGGGATCAAAGCAACAGAACTAAAGGGTAAACAGGAAGGAGAGGAGGCACTGTGGGTCACCATGGAGACTGGAAAAGGCTCCACAATCCGCACAGGGGTTGTATACAGACCCCCATCTCAGGGGGAGAAAATGGACAAGGAAATGATAGAAGGCATCCTTGGGATGGCAGAGAAAGGATAGATATTGCTGATGGGGGACCTGAATATGCCAGGTGTTGACTGGAGCACCATTGCTGCAGCCACATCTGAAAGCAGAGCCATTCTTGATGCCCTACAGGGGGCATGCCTCAGACAGCTAGTTCTGGAACCCACTCGGGACAGAGCAATCTTAGACCTGGTACCCTCAAATGGGGACGGAGAGAGGATCTCTGAACTTGAAATGGGTAGCCATCTGGGAACAAGCGACCACCAAACAGTGTGGTTCACAATAAACTTAGCTGTAGAGTCAAGCCACACAAAAGTGAAGGTGCTGGACTTCAGGAGGGCTGATTTTGTCAAAATGGGAGAGTGCCTCAGAAAAGCACTAGCAAACAGGCAAGAAGGTGGGGTGGAGCAACAATGGGAAAACATCAAAACTGCCATCACAGGGCAACAAGCCTTTGTGTGAAGCAAATAAACAAATCAAATGAAAAAAAACACTATGGTTCTCAAAAGAAGTGGCGGGAAGGTAAGGAAAAAGATAGCATTCAGGAAGTATAAGGAAACACAGAAGGAGCAGGACAGAGAAGTGTACCGGTTAAAGCAGAAGAAAGCAGGTAAGGCAGTCAGAATAGCAAAGGCCAAAACCGAGGAAAAGACAGCCAACTCGGTTAAGAAGGGGGATAAAACCTTTTATAGGTACATTAGGGAGCAAAGAAAGACTAATGCAGGGATACTGAGGCTAAACAAAGAGGAAGGTGGTTGGGCAGAGAGCAACAGTGAAAAAGCAGGGATACTGAACGAATACTTCTGCTCAGTATTCACAATGGAAAAGCAGGGGGAAATACCTAATCTGGTCAATAGAAGCACTCTGGATAGGGGGGTTAATATTAGTCCTTTCACAGAAGAAAGGGTTCTGAAAGAACTCTTAAAACTGAAGGTGGATAAAGCAATGGGGCCTGATGGGATTCACCCCAGAATTCTAAAAGAACTGAGGGAAGAACTAGTAACACCACTGACTACCCTTTTTAATAAATCATGGGAGGATGGTGTGGTACCTGAGGACTGGAGGAAGGTTATGTGATTCCCCTTCACAAAAGTGGGAGCAAGACAGAGGCAGGAAACTATAGACCTGTCAGTTTGACCTCAGTGGTAGGGAAAATGATGGAATCACTTCTGAAAGAAAGAATTGTTGAGTACCTAGAGGCCAGTGGGGCACAGAACCCAAGGCAGCATGGATTCAGAGTGGGAAGGTCATGTCAGACAAATCTAATTGATTTCTTTGACTGGGTGACCAAAGCAGTAGACCATGAAGGGGCTGCGGACATGACCTACCTAGACTTTAGCAAGGCATTTGACACAATCCCACACAAAAGATTAATAAACAAATTAGCCAGCCTAGGAGTGGGTCCCAGGGTGGGTAGCCTGGGTAAAACACTGGTTGGACAACAGGAGACAGAGGGTAATAGTAAATGGAGTCCACAGTGAAGAAAGGAGGATTACTAGTGGGGTACCGCAGGGTTCAGTACTGGGGCCGGTCCTTTTTAATGTCTTTATAAGTGACATTGCAGAGGGAGTGGAAGGGAAAGTATGTCTCTTTGCAGATGACACAAAGATTTCCAACAGGGTTGATACACAAGGTGGGGTGGAAAGGATGAAAAGGGACTTGGCAAGGTTGGAGGAATGGTCAAATGTATGGCAGCTTAGATTCAATGCAAAGAAGTGCAAAGTAATGCACCTGGGAAACAAAAACCCAGGGGAAGAGTACACAATGGGGGGTGAGATACTGACAACAACAAAAAAATGGAAAGGGACCTGGGGGTAGTCATATCAGACGACCTAAAGGTGGGCAAGCAATGTGAGAAGGCAGTAAGAAGGGCTGGGGAGATACTGGGATGCATAGGGAGAGGCATCACCAGTAGAAAACAGGAAATTGTTGGCCCTCTGTACAGACAGTTGGTAAGACCACATCTGAAGTACTGTGTACAGTTCTGGAGACCCCATCTCCGCAAAGACATAGACAGGGTAGAGGCTGTCCAGAGGAGAGCAACCAAAATGATGCAGGGTCTGCATCAGAAGACATATGAAGAAAGACTAAAGGAACTAAAGATGTATAGCCTTGAGGAAAGGAGGGAGAGGGGGGACATGATAGAAACTTTCAAATACTTCAAGGTAATCAACAAAGTCCAAGAGGGTAGCATCTTTCGGAAAAAGAGATGTGCAAAAACAAGAGGGCACAATCTGAAGATAGAGGGGGGACGGCTCAGAGGTAATGTGAGGAAGTATTTCTTCACAGAGAGGGTTGTGGATACATGGAACAGCCTTCCTGAGGAGGTTGTAGAGTCAAAAACAGTGGGAGAATTCAAGAATGCATGGGACAGACATAAGGCAATTCTAGTGGGGGGTAGGAGGAAGTAGGCTGTTGGTTAACTAGGATCTGCAACTTATCCGTTAGGTAGGGAAATGGGCAGACTAGGTGGTCCAAGCAGTCCTTATCTGCCGTCAAATTCTACATTTCTATGTTTTGTGTCTGCTTGGTAGCCAGCCCCTATTGGTCGTTAGCTCCTCCTCCCTCCCTGGCCCCCGAGAGGGTCATCCTTGGCTTCAGTACACCCATGCATCTGTCCCACCCCCCCTTGAAGCCCTCCACAGAGCCTTGCTCGACTAGACTCCCGGGCAATGCATTCCATGGCTTCACCACCCTCTCAGTGAAGTAATGCCTTCTACGTTCTCCCCTGTAGGTTCCTCCCTCCAGCTTCCATTCATGGCCTCTGGTTGTGCCCCCTTGCTTTAGCCTGAACATTTCTTTGGCTCTGCCCCTGTTAATCCCTTTCACATATTTGAATACCTCATTCATGTCCCCCCTGTCTCTCCTCTACTCCAGCAAATACAGCCTAAGGGCTTCCAGCCTTTCCTCATAGGTCCTATCACTCATGCCCTGGATCATCCTGGTTGCCCTCCTCTGGACCCTCTCCAACAGTACTATGCCCTTCCTAAGGTGAGGTCTCCAGACCTGCACGCAGTACTCAAGATGCGGCCTGACCAAGGCATTATACAGAGGTAGGATAAACTTGCTCCTCCTGGACGTTATTCCCCGGGCTATGCAACCCAGTATCTTGTTTGCCTTTGCCGTCAATCTTCTGCAGTTCTCACTGTTGTTCATTCTGGTGTCTACCACCACCGAGGTCCCTTTCACTTGAAGTGGCTTGCTGTGAGACCCCTCCCATGGTGGATACATGCCCTGGGTTTCTGACCCCCAGATGCAACATCCTGCACTTCCCCGGATTAAATCTCAGCCCCCACCTCCTTGACCAACCCTCCAGGGTATCCAGATCCTTCTGGACTGCCACCCTCGCTTCCTCCCCGTCGGCCAGTGCTCCCAGTTTAGAGTCATCCACGAAGAGGCTCATCCTACTCCTAACTACCGTCCCTTTATCGGAGACATAGGCGTTGAACACGAGTGGTCCCAATACTGAACTCTGGGGCACCCCACTGAAGACCTTCCTAGGGGAGGAGACTATCCCACCAACCACCACCCTCTGTGTTCTATCTGTAAGCCAGTTTTCCACCCATCTAAGCAACTGTCTTCCCACCCCCATCCCCCCGAACTTTGTCAATAACCCGAACTGGGGTACCAAGTCAAACGCCTTACTGAAATCCAGATATAAGACGTCCACTGGTCTCTTTCTGTCCAGGGCCCCTGCCACCCAGTCGTAAAAATCTAAGAGGCTGGTCTGGCACAATCTCCCCAGGATGAAACCATACTGTTTGTCATCCATGTGCCCCAGCCTATCCAGTTGCCTCCCGAGCATCCCTTTGATGAAGCCCTCCATTAGTTTGGCTACCACTGACGTTAAGCTGACAGGCCTGTAATTTCCCATCTCCTCCCTAGACCCCCCCTTTGTGGATAGGCACCACATGAGCCACCCTCCAATCTTGGGGCACCCTTCCTGTCTGGAGAGAGGCATTGAACAGCGCAGCTAGTGGAGCTGCTAGTTCGTCTGCCAGTTCCTTCAGCACTCATGGATGCAGCCCATCCGGTCCTGGTGCCTTGTCAGTTTTCAGCACCCATAGGGCCTCCCTCTCACTGCCCTCTGTGATTTCACCCTCCCTAGCCTCCCCCTCAATAAGGCCCCATCCTCCTCTGGGCCTGGCTCTCCTGGTATCCCAGCCTCTTCTGATCCTCTCATCTCCCTCTGTCCTCTCCTCTCAGCTGCCCCCCCCGCCTTCCAGTTGAGTGCAGCCCATCTCTCCAAGGCAAAGTACTTGTTTAGTACCTCTGCCTGATCCCCCACCTCCTGAGCAAATCCTTCCCTAGTCCTAATCCTGGATATCTGTGCTTTCCTCTTCCTCTTTTCCCCTATGTATGTATAAAATCCCTTTCCACCCCTTTGGATATCCCTAGCCAGGTTGTGCTCCATCCTCGCCTTGGCTCCCCTCACCACCCTTGTGACCCTTCTAGCTGACAACTCATACTCACCTCTCTCCTTTTCCCCCCTGGAGCACTTAAAACGTGCGTAAGCAGTTTTCTTATCCCTCACCGCCTCTTGCACCTCCCTGGTCCACCAGCACGGCTTGTTGGCCCTACCATTTTTATGCCTTACCCTTGCACACAAGCTAGTAGCCTCCTGTACCCCTTTTTTAATGGTCTCCCACAAGCAACGCACATCCATGTCTGGCCTAATCTGGCTCAAGCTCCCCCTCAGTATCCTGCCCATGCCCATGAAGTCTGCCCCCCTGAAATCCACTACTACTGTGTTTGAGCAGTTGTCTTCCCTCCTAGACACAGCAGAAACCAGACTGTGGCATGGTCTTCTCCTGCCAGCGGGCTACATACCTCCAGACCACTTATCTGGTCGCTGTCTACAAGGACAACGTCCAGTATCCTCCCCCCTCTAGTAGGTTCCCCCACCTGTTGGACCACAAAGGTATCCTGAAACACATCCATCAGCCTCTGCTCCCTGGCCACCACTGATGTCATGGTGTCCCATCCTGCCCCCAGTATTTTTAGGTCCCCCAAGACCACCACCCTTCCCTTTCCACGGTCAAAGTGCCCCTTGATGTTCTCAACCAATTTTCCCTCCAGTTCTTCGTCCATTGCGGGTGGTCTGTATACCACCCCTACTTTCAATCTTTTGCCTCCCCCCCGACTGTAGAGTTACCCAAATTGATTCCACTCCCCCTTCTGCCTCCTCCACTCCACTCACCAGTATGCCATCCTTGAGTATCAGTGCTACCCCCCACCCAATTCTCTATCCCTCCTGAATATTTTGTAGCCTTCCAAGTTTAGGTCCCAATCATTCCTCTGGGTAGCCCATGTTTCCGTAATCACTGCCACATCTGCTGATCCCTCTGCCAGCACCGCCTGAAGCTCGGGCATTTTGTTGCCCATACTCCTGGCATTGACCAGGACCATCCTCCACCCCACCTCCCCTACCCTACACAACTGAATCGGCCCTGCACACTCCCTATTTGACCTTTCCTGCAAAGCTCTTGCTTTGTGTCCATCGGAGTCCCCTGCCCTCATTTGCTGCCCTAGACCAGGGACCTCAGTCAGTCCTGCTGTCTGCAGTCCTTCACTACTCCCTCCCCCCTTTACAGGTTTAAACCCCACTTCTCGTTAATTAATTCAGCAAGTCTCAGTTTTAAGATCTCCTTCCCCTCTAAGTTAAGATGTATCCTATCCCTACCATATAACCCCTTATCATCCCATGTGTCCCCCCCCCCAGTCCCCCAACAGCCCATACCCTTCTGCCCTGCACCAATCCCTGAGCCACTGATTCACACCTCTTAGTTTGTGCTTGGCCTCCCCGGATGCCCTAGGCACTGGCCGGATTTCCAAGAAGGAAACTGAACTCCCTATAGAATGGCAGACTCTGGCTAGTTCCCGAAACCTCGCCTGGATTTCCAGATCGCTGTTCCCCTCCAAATCGTTTGTGCCCAGGTGTACTAGGAAATCAGGGGATCCCCTGTATTCCAATGCTAATGAATATAGCTGGAATTTGGCCTTGTGAACGGATAGTCCCGGAATACATTTAGCCCTGACCGGGCTGCTTTTACCCTCCCCTACTCCCTCCCACTGGATGCCCCTGGTCATGGAGTCCCCCAGCAGGATCACCTTCACCCCCACCTTACCGGCCCTTTGGACCCTTTCTAGGCTCTTCCTTCTATGATCGGCCCCCAGCTTACTCCTCCTACCCCTTTAGTCGGGGATCACTAGTCTGTGCGTGTCCTACCATGCTCTTCCTTCTGTATCGGTTCCCAATTACTCTCCCCACCTCATATCAGCACAGCTGGCCCCGATCCCCGGACTCCCTTTTGGGCCCAGAATCACAGATCCCCCTCCTACCCTTCTACTGCTTCCTCCTGCCTCCAACCCCCTCCGGCCTTGTTTCCCTCCCTTCTGGCATAAATCTCCCTACCTCCCCCATCCCCCTTCCACCCTCAGCAGGTATCTCCTCCTGACACTGGCCCTCCTAGAGTGCCCTCTACCACCCCTCCCTTGGCTGACTTCCCCAGCCTGAGTGCCTGTTCACCCTCAGTTCCCCTCCTCCTCTGTCCCTTCACTCTCCTGCATCCCACCACCTCCAGCTTACTTGTCCCACTCACTGCCTGCCTTCCCCTTCCAGTGTCACTACCACTCCTACTCCCACCCCCGGCATTCTAACCAAATGTTCTCTGACTGCCTGCCCCCCCACCATCCTCATCCTCCTCCTCTTCTGGGTAGAGCATGGTGTATCTGTTGCTAAGAGCGATGCCTGCCGGCACATTGTCTCCTACCCCCCCTCCCCCTGCCGGCCCTCTCCGGAGAGGTGTTTTCCTTCTGTTGCTCATATTACGCCCACCCTCTGGAGTCTCCATAGGGCCCATACCTACCTGCACCCTGAGGTGTGCTGTAGTGTCCTCACCTCCCTCCATGGGACCATTTCCACGCCTTCCCCCCTCCCTCCCTCATGCCTTCCAGTTCTTTTCTGATCCCCTCTACCTCCCCCCTAAGTCCTGCCAGCTGGAAACACACTGGACACCCTGCGTACTTCCATGCCCAATTTAGGATTATCACTGCTCTGCACCCCGTACACCCAATCACCTTGCCGAAGATGCCCGCTCTGGCCAGCCCCAAATCCACCCTCATTCTGGTGTGAGCAGGACCAACCACTTGCAGCCCAATAGTTCTTGCCCACCTCACGGGATCAGACAGCATATACAATCAGCAGATATCACAATTCACAACTTATCAAATCCCACAGCACTATACAAATCAGCAGATATCACAATTCACAACTTATCAAAACCCACAGCACTATACAAATCAGCAGATATCACAATTCACAACTATCAAATCCCACAGCACTATACAAATCAGCAAATATCACAGTTCACAACTTATCAAATCCCACAGCACTATACAAATCAGCAGATATCACAGTTCACAACTTATCAAATCCCACAGCATTATACAAATCAGCAGATATCACAATTCACAACTATCAAATCCCACAGCCATATATGTAGATAGCATGTGCTCAGTTGTGTCCAAGCAGACCCAGCATACGTTTTTGCCTATCCCCCAAAGTTCAGCAGCAGTAAACAGTTCAGCCCAGAATCAGTTCCCACACATCATGTCTCGCAGCTGTATAGTGCTCAGCGTACAGTCGCCTTTTCCTTTAAATGTCCTCAGTCCAGACCCACTCACTCAGCTAGCTCCTCATAAAATGCTCTTGCTCATCACAAAATGCTCACCCACTCAACTTGCTCCTTCCAGCTCCAGACAGCGGCAGCAGTCCAGGACACCCACAGCAGTCCAGGATTCCCACTCACAGCCTTCCCCCCTCTAAGGCTCCAACCTCACCAACTATTTAATAGAGGTCGAGGTTGGGGCCGGGGTGGGTGGTGTGGGATGAAAAGACACTGCAGGCAGCTCTCCCTCTTGCGACTGGGCTACTGGCCTTTATAGCCCAGTTACGCCGTTCAAGTTTGCGCGCTCTGCGCTGATTGGCCCCCACCGCTCCTTGCTCCTGAGCAGCGGCAGCCCTCCTATCATTCCCAGCCACTGATGTGGCTTCCCATTGGCCCAGGTCTCCTCTGACCACCGATGTGGTCCCTCTCGCTCCTGCCGCCGATGCGGCCCTGGAATCTGCAGCCCCAAAAGACACAGCAAGCAGCTGTCAGAGGTCATTTGCATGAAAATAGGTACTTTCCTCCTAAAGTGTTCATCTATTTCTGTTGCTTTCTCCCTACCTGAGGGCATAATGTACTGCTTGTGACATCACAGTTACTCCCATGGCAACACAGTATGATGTCACAATACAGGATTATGACTTGTAGTAGGGAGTAAGCTATAGAGGCAGATGAACTCTAAGGGATAAATATCCTGTAATTATGTAAATTTTCTCAGTACTAAATAATGGGGAGGAGAAATCTATAGAATATATATGGAATGCAAGCTGAACTGTATCTAAGTATTACATTTTCAAAGTTTTCTTTGCTGTGACGGCAGTTCTTTAAGATACGGGTCTCAGAACTTGTTTAGCCTTTCAAGAAATTTCCAACCAATTTTATAAGGTATATTCCAGAACCCCGGTTTCAGTTGGATTCTGGGTCCAGAACCCACATGGTTTTGGAACCACTCCATTTGCTGTGTTCTGGCTGACTTTGGAATTCCAGTTCTGGAATCCTAATTCTGTGTGCATTCTTTTTCAGGAACCATTCTGCTTTTTACAAAATCCTATGGACAACTTGTATTTTTTTTCACTTCAAAATTCTTACAAATTTCATTTGGGGACTTCTGTAGGGAGTCAATGGAATCCCTGCCATGTCAAATATGGTATATTCCAAAGTCTGCCCTATAGTCAGGGAACAGGGTTTTTTATGGGTCCCTAAGCAAATAAAAATAAATGGGGCGCTCTGAGTTTGGGTCGAGATTAGGATTGAGAAATTCAGTTGCAACTTGCCATAGCCCATAGCAGGCCGGTAGGCAGGTAGATAGATAGATATATAGATAGATAGATATTTTATTTCTCAGCACCTTTTTAATGCTTAAGGCACTTTACAAAATAAAAAATTTAGATTACATAAACACATAAGCATTTAGTTCTACAATACATAAAAAAAAAGAATAACATTACATTATAACATTAAAACAAAACGAGAACATACTGTACTTTATTTTTTTTAACTAAGTGGTAACACACTCAGTAAAATATTATGAGAAAAAAATAACATTAACACAAGAAGAAAAACATTAGTGTAGAACTGCAGAAGCAGAGTATCCAAGAAACCAGTTTCAATGGAATACCAATGTTATATGGTATTAGCAGTTTTCAAGAGCCTGGAAGAATAAATAGGTCATAATCAGCTTATAAATCTGTTGACCAAGGGAGCAGAATGGACGTTCCTGGGCAGAGCCTTCCACAGTCTAGGCCCAGCTACTTCAAAGGATCACTCCCCAGCAGACGTTGGTCTAGATATGGGAACAGGTAGACAAAGCTGATCTGTGGAGTGCAAAGCCCTGGACACATGATGGGTGGCAATGAGGTTTGTGAGGTACAGGAGACCTAACTCATTCAACACCTTGTATACCAATAAAAGATCCTTAAATTTGATCTACCATCTTACAGGCAATGTGACAAAGTTATTTATAAAATGGGTAGGCTAAACCAGCCAATCAGAGACCAAGCTCACCATGCATGGAATATGTTCCATGCATGGGTGAAAAAAAGAACGGCAGTAAAAAGGCTAAAATCATTAAGCCTTAGAACGCTGGCATTTTAAAATGTTGCCATTGTTGTTTCCTCGCTAATATTAATCAGCAGGGAAGGAGGGGGTGAATGGACATTTCTGACCCCGAAAATAAAATGTCACCACAGAACCAAATGAACTAAGCCAAAATGTATAACCTCACTGAAACAGTTTTAAAAGCAGTCTCCCCTTCACGAAAAGCAAATGAATGTGGCAGCCTGCACGTGCTGGTCCATGAATACACACTCTGAATGGAGTGCTTCAAAACCTTGGTTCAAAACAAAATGCCAATATCATGCCTGACAGCCCCCAAAAGAAAAAAATACCTGCCACCCAGCGGCACCTAATCAAAACAGAGTTTAGAGCAATTAGAGCATCACATAACACTCCTGTAAATGCACATATGCGATGAATGTGTAGCAGAATTTTTTTCTCGGTAAACAGAACAATCCCTATAGATCATGGGGCTTTAAATCCCATTATACTCCCTACTAAGGAAAACCTAAAACACATCGCAAATGCTCCCCACACGTCCCTCCTAACAGGAAAAGGCTGATGAGGAATGTCACAGAGGCAAGGTGGGACGAGTGTTCAGGTAATGAACCCCCCCAACAAAAAAATAAAGTAGTACATACTGTACCTTTAGACAGAGCCTACACTTCTCAAATCCCCAATCCTGCAGTGATGACATGCTGCCTTCAGACAGAACTTCCATTACCACTGTTTCTTGTATAAGTGTCTACTATTTTAGTAAACAACCATATGCAAATGAGTTCATCAATACTAAATAATTTAGGCAGAAGGACTATTTTATCATTGATTAGCAGAATAAAATGATTTTTCAACATATAAGCATGATTTTCTTAACTGTACAAACTAAAAAAAATAGAAGCCCATTTTATAAGTGCAATAAGACACTCCAGGGTGTGTATGCAACATATTTTACCGCACGCCAGTGGCTAAAGGCACTCGGCCAAGGCCTCATGCCTTATTACGCCCACGGCTGTGCCATAAAATATGTTCCATGCACACCCTGTCATGTCTTATTTTTTACATAATCCATTGCCCCTGTCATTCTAACCAGCCGTGATATAGCATTTTGAAGGAGCTGAAGGCAGCTGATCTGAATAGCCAGTAGGCCCAGTTAGAGCATGTTACAGTAATCTAAGCAGGAGGTGAAATACTGTACATATATTCTCACATTGCTCTGGTCAAGGTAAGGATGCAACGTGGAGGTATTTCTGAGATGGTAGAACCCATGCCTGATGATGGAAGACACCTGAAATTCAAGTGTGAACTTGCCATCAAGAGTAAATCCCAGACTGAGAACAGCCTGCCTGTCCTCAAGTCTGACCCCATCAAAGATGGCCAGGTTGAGGCACTCCTCAACAATACCTCAGACATGCTGAGCCCAAGAGTAACAACTCAGTCTTGCCTGGATTAGGTTTCAATCAGCTTGTGGCCATCCATTTCTTAATTTCTGTTACACATTTACACAGCACACCCATAGAATCACCTTGTCTGAGAACAAATGAAATATATAGCTGATTATATTGAGGCGACATTCTGTGAGCCAATCAGACTGGTTATTTACAGTGCACTGTGTGGTGACAATGTCCTGTGAATAAGCTTAAGAAATACCAAAGACATTTGGAACATTCACATTAGGCAATAAATGGCTTTTGAATATGCAAATAAGATGCAAATGAGCCATGAGGCATTCCAGACATTTCAAACAGATTTCTGAACTAATGTTTACCTTGTGAATGTTATGACAGAAACCTAACTTTGAAACAGAAATGGATTCATCTTTGCATTTCGTCGAGCTGTCCAAAATCTGTTTCCTAATTTTTTGATCAAAATACAATAGCAATAATGGTAGGTATTGGAGGGTCAGCCATTGGGATTAATGCACTAGGCACAATATATAGTGCCCCCGGCCTCTGGCCTCGGTCATAGTCTATGGTGTCCAGTGCCATTATTCTCTCATACACCCACTGAGGTCTCCACTTATTGCTATAGTATCATCCAAACTGCACGGATATCTGTCTAGATAGCAGGAGTCCTGTTTCCTCCTGGGGTCTAGGCAACAGCCTAGTTTGCATGTTTATACTGGTGCCTCTGTCAGGGACTGTACAACACTCACTCAATATGTGTTAGTAAACACCCCTCAATTAAGGGAGCTCTCCCAGTTTTGAACATTTACAGAACGCTAATTAAAACAGCATTACTACTTAGCCAGCAAAATGTCATTCTACCTTTTTTAGCAGTAATGTATTCCTTATAATCTTAGATTCTTCATTCGGGTATTTTAAACTCGATCAACTGTTTTTAAAGGGGAAGGTAACATTGCTGGGCCCCTCAGATTGTGGAAGTCCATGGAAAGAGCTTTCAAATGAGGTACTGGGCTTACCTTTAGCTGTTGGCAGTCCTGAGATATAGACATCAAAATCAGCGGCCAATTAAAACATGGGAGCAGCCATTTCATGGAATCTTAACACAGAAAATGATGTCACTCAGGGGCAAGCTATATGTTGTTAATTACAGCTTGTCCCCCAGTGACATCACTTTCTGTGTTAAGATTCCATAAAATGGCTGCTTTCGTTTTAACTGACAGCTGATTTATATGTTTATATCTCAGGACTGCTAACAGCTACAGGTAAGTCCAGTACCTCGTTTGAAAGCACTTTTCATGGACTTTCAGATCTGAGAGACCCGACATTGTTACCTTCCCCTTTAAGATCACGCTTAATTAAACCTTTTGTAACTTGCGTGGATCTACAGTAATGATGGCAGCCCCAGCAACCTGAATATTAAAATATTCTCCCCAGAGGTTATACACTAACGACACCCACTGTATTTATAATACAGATATGTCAGGATGATCCCAGTGCATGTTTCTGATGACCAACAGCACAACACCACCCTGATCTGCTCACATCTATGATGCTGGACCTGGCAAAGGAAAGGACCAATAACTTTTCGGAACTTCAAAATCCACTATCTTGCCTCAGGAATGAAATAAAGCAAAACGAAAATTAGACATGTTGATGTTTTGGTCTGTCTTAATTCCCAGCCAAATTATTTAAATTTTTGTTAACTAGTACTGCTGCTTTAATGTGTTTAATGGATTTTAGTAAGCTATCCATTATTCTCTTTATATAACGGTAGAAACGCAGTGCTATACCAATTTAGAAACAAGAGAAACAGACTTCTCTTTGATTCTGATGATTTGGCGGAATCAGAGTGGTGCCATAAGAAACATGAGTAATGTAAGAAAGCAGGAAAAATCAAGGAGACAGTGAAAAAACAGGGACATGAAAGGTATGTCACTACATAGTGAGGTTCTGCTCAGAATACTTTTTTATTAAATACCTGTCCTTCCTAAGCCATGTCTACAGTGACAGCCTTCGAAACTCGAAAGGCCATACCTCTCAAATGTCTCTGATTTTCAGGGATGTCCCTGATTTTGCCTGAAACATTTAATCTATCCATCATAATATTGGCATTTCTGTCCCGGAGAAGTAAGCATTTGAAACCTAAAATAATGACACACAGTTATGCCGTTCTGTAGTTCTCCATGGGAAAATGCTTTTCCCACTAAGTCAAATGTTGCAGCTGCTTGAGATAATAGGACTTTTTAACAAGCCTCCCTGTCTTTGGTCATTTATCCATACTTTTTAAGCCTTGTCCCTGACTTGTGAGGAAACTGGTTGAGATGTATGGGAAGGACTCCTGTTGAGTCAGGGAAGACCTAAATCCATTGCCTCTGATGGGCTGAGCTACACCCTGGTGAGCAGTACCTTCCGGATATCATAGTATCACATCAGAAGTATTGTATCTGCCTAAACAGAGCCCAGGCAGTGATACCCCGGCCAGGGCTAGTTTAACAGAACCCAGCCAGTAAGCTAGTTCAAAGGTACATGACATTCCCCAGACTGATGCCTTGTACAACAGATCGAGCTGGCTAGATGGATACCGGCGTCGGCTGCTGCACATGCCTGGTACAATATACTGACTATAGATTACAGTACCTTGCATGCTGTCCCCATCCGCAGTGCTGGGACCCCTCGCGGCAGCAGGCTGGTAGCTGTTCCTGGGGTGCAAGGTGCCGTTGTAGGCCAGGCTGAAGCTGCTGTAGCCCCGGTGCAGGGAGAATTTGCAGACATTTCTGTTCCGATAGGTGCAGTTGAACAGGTAGCAATTGAGGCCACTGCTACTGCTGCTCAGGTCGGCGGCAGACATCTCCACCACGGCCAGGGTGCAACGCGGCTCCGAGCAGCAGACGTGTAGGCACTCCTCCCAGCTGGAGATGCCGGCGGGCGCTGTCAGGAAGGTGGCCCCCAGCGCGATCGAATCCTTCGTCCGGATGATGGAGCCCCTCCATGACGGTGTAGCTGTCCAAACACACGTCTGCGCGCCCGCTTCCTCTGTGCTCCTCCTGCTGGTCCTGCTGCAGCTGCTTGCGGAACTCCTCCAGCAGCTCCTCTACACCTGAGATCTGAGACCTCAGATCTGAGACCTGAGGCGATTTGGCAGAAAAGCACAGTCCGTAGAGCAGCAAGAAGGCGAAGTACCAAATGTGCAAAGAAGGGCTGCGGAGGCGGCAGGGATGGCGATCCGCGAAAGGTGGCATGCTGTTGTTTGCAGTCTCTGGCAATATGTAAAGGGAAGTCTGACTTCAGCTTCTCATCACTGGGCGATCCGCCGAAATCCGGCATAAGGCAGCATTACACCATTTCTTCTCCTTCCATTCGGAAGAGTAGGTTAGACATCGCTGGCGAGGACTTCTCTGCTGCCGTGACGCCGGTCTACGAGCTGTGCTGCTGCACCACGAAGTGGCTGTGGCAGGCGGTGGAAGTGCGGCTCCTTCCGTAGCATTATCAGCGCAGCACCAGCGTGAGTGACAGCTTCGGCCAGCCTGGTTTGCGGGGCTTACCCAGCCGCTGACGTCAGTTGAGAGCAGTAGCTAAACACAGAAATTGGGAAGAAGGTTAACCTTAAACAGTTTTGGGCTTCTGTTAGAGAGCTGCTCACCCTAGTTTAAAAGAAACCCACTGAGTCACAGTGAAAAGCCTATGTCGGATCCAGCTATCATAGGTGAGATTTTTTGTGGATCAATAGCCCAAAGTGGGACATTACTTACTGAAACTTGATTTTGTTGCGTGACAGCATGTAACCTCGACCTATGCAACGGACTTGTTTTCGCTAAATAACGAGAATTAAGACTAAGTGTTACAGTTTTTTAGGTATTCGTATTATTATTTTTTTTTATCATTGTAAGATATTTTAGTTAAGGTATTACATATATTTCTGCAACATTTAGAGGAAAGTAAGAACATATTTTTTTTCTACTGCAATATCAGGACATGTAGCATTTTTCATGTTTTTTGGTAGGACACAGCCGCCCAAATCAGGACTATCTTACTATGACAAATAAGCAACTGATTCTACCTGTCTCTATTCAGTGACCTCATGTTACCAGCGGTATGTTTACTGTGAAGACACCAGATGCGGTGACAAGCTCGCGGGGATGAACCCAAACGGTGATCCAGTCTGCAGGCTGAAGGGCAGGCGAGGATCCAAGGTGACAGGTAACTGGGCACAACTGTTACATAGAAACATAGAATTTGACGGCAGATAAGGACCGCTTGGCCCACCCAGTCTGCCCATTTCCCTACCTACTGGATAAGCTGCAGATCCTAGTTAACCAGCAGCCTACTTCTTCCTACCCCCAACCCCCAGAATTGCCTTATGACTATCCCATGCATGCTTGAATTCCACCACTGATTTTGACTCCACAACCTCCTCCGGAAGGCCATTCCATGCATCCACAACCCTCTCTGTGAAAAATACTTCCTTAAATTACCTCAGGCCGCCCTCATCTTCAAATTGTGCCTCTTGTTCTTGCACACCTCTTTTTGAAAGATGCTACCCTCTTGGACTTTGTTGATTCCTTGAGGTACTTGAAAGTTTCTATCATGTCCACCTCTCTCTCCTTTCCTCGAGGCTATACATATTAAGCTCCTTAAGTCTCTCTTCATATGTCCTCCGTGCAGACCCTGCACCATTTTAGTTGCCCTCCTCTGGACAGCTTCCATCCTGTCTATGTCTTTAGGAGATTGGGTCTCCAGAACTGCACACAGTACTCCAGATGGGGTCTCACCAGCTGTCTGTACAGAGGGATAATAACTTCCTGTTTTCTACTGGTGATGCCTCTCCTATGCACGCAGTATCCCTCAGCCCTCCTTGCTGCCCTCTCACATTGCTTGCCCACCTTTAGGTCATCTGATATGACTACCCCAGGTCCCTTTCCATTTTTTGTTGTTAGTGTCTCACCCCATTGTGTACTCTTCCCTGGGTTTTGTTTCCCAGGTGCATTACCTTGCACTTCTTAGCATTGAGTCTAAGCTGCCATACATTTGACCATTCCTCTAACCTTGCCAAGTCCTTCTCATCCTTTCCACCCCACCCTGTGAATCAACTCTGTTGCAGATCTTAGTGTCATCTGCAAAGAGACATACTTTCTTCCAGTCCTTCTGCAATGTCACTATAAAAACATTGAAGAGGACTGGTCCTAATATTGAACCCTCACGTGTACCCGCTAGTAACCTCCTTTCTTCTGAGTGGACTCCATTTACTATTACTCTCTGTGTCCCATTCTCCAGCCAATTCTTTACCCAGGCTGTCATCTTGGGACCCACTCCCAGGCTGGCTAACTTGTATATTAATCTTTTGTGTGGGACTGTGTCAAATGCCTTACTAAAGTCTAGGTAGGCCATGTCCACAGCCCTCCCTGATCTACTACTTTGGTCACCCAGTCAAAGAAATCCTATCAGATTAGTCTGGCATGACCTTCCCACTGTGAATCCATGCTGCCTGGGGTCCTGTGCCCCTCTGGCCTCTAGATACTCGACAATTCTTTCCTTCAGAAGTGATTCCATCATTTTCCCTATCACTGAGGTTAAACTAACAGGTCTATAGTTTCCTGCTTCTGCCTTGCTCCCACTTTTGTGAAGGGGAATCACATTTGCCCTCCTCCAGTCCTCGGGTACCACCCCATCCTCCCATGATTTGTTAAAGAGGGTAGTCAGTGGTGTCACTAGTTCTACCCTTAGTTCTTTTAGAATTCTGGGATGAATCCCATCAGGCCCCATTGCTTTGTCCACCTTCAGTTTTAAGAGTTCTTTCAGAACCCTTTCTTCTGTAAATGGGCTGGTATCAACTTCTGTATCCAGAGTGTTACTACTGTTTGTTTATGTACCTCCCCTCTTCCCTTGTAAATACTGAGCAAAATATTTGTTTAGTATCTCTGCCTTTCACAGTCTCCTCTGCCCACCCTCCTCCCTCTATTAAGCCTCACTATCCCTCCCTTGGTCTTCCTTTGCTCCCTGATGTACCTATAAAAGGTTTTATCCCCCTTCTTAACTGAGTTGGCTATCTTTTCCTTGGTTTGGGCCTTTGCTGTTCTGACTGCCTTCCCAGCCTCCTTTTGTTGGGAAACTTTAAAGTTAATGATGTGATGGGGCGGGGGGATGAGGACGGAAATATAAGTATGAAAACTGAGCAACTGTCGGATGCAGCTATTATAGGGAGGGTTCAGATCTCTCGTCTTACACTGCAAGGACCTGGGCTAATTGTGCTGCCATACGTAGTCCCCCTTCAAGGTAGTAAACAAAAAAATGAAGAGCTGATCCTGGGGCAGCTACTGACGTCCCAAACTCCACTCCCCCTATCCCAATAGGCACAGTACATGCCTGGAGGACTCTCATCTGAGACTGTCTCTCCAAGTGGGACGTAAGCTCTACAAACTGGATTCTGAGATTCAGCTTGATGGAAGTACCAGTTACTCATTATGCTATTCTTGCAGCCCTGTTGGCTGCTCTATTTACAGCCCCTTTGCCAGCTAGTACAACTAGTTGTTCCTGTATGGCTTTAGGGCAACCCCCTTACCCCACTGTTAACCTGGCCCAACAAAGGGCAGTTTTACATTTTTCTGATAACTGTTGTCTATATGTCTGTATACATTTTATGCTTAGAAAAAGGTCAACCAGAACAAGTGGATGACTGGGGGTGAAGGGGGGTGCAGGTGCATGCTTGGGGGGGGGGCCCAGATGGAAAGCAGCACACCCACCTAGATGGAAATGGCAGACCCTTCTTTAAAACCCCTGACTCTAAATATAAATGGGCTGACATCCCCATTAAGAGATCGCATACCATGTCCTATCTGAAGAAAAGTAAATCTGACCTCATATACCTACAGGAGACGCACTTAAATAAGACTGAGCACTCTAAGCTGTCTAGATTTGGCTGTGGTGAGGTGTACTTCTCCTCTAGTCTGAGCAGAAGGAAGAGAGAGGTAGCTATCTTAATACCCCCTCGTACCACTTTTCAACCCAGCCTGACCTGGGCGGACCCAGATGGTTGCCTGGTGATCATACAAGGCACCATTAATAAGGAGTGTTAGTTCTGTGTGTCTGCTATGCCTCATTTTGTTATTTAATAAAACGCCCTTTATTTTTCTCAGCTCTGGTGTGTGCCCAGCTTTCTTCTTTGTTTGCCTGTAGTAATTGTGGGCTGGAGCACCTTTGAGAGGCTGATGTGTGCTCCTTTATTTTTATTTCATTACCATTAATAATCAGGAGGTCACACTGGCCAATGCCTATTTCCCTCCGGGGCTCACAGTTCCCCAAATGAGGCCTCTGTTGGACAAAATTGTACAAATGACTAGAGGGATGCTGCTGCTGGCAGGGGACTCCAGCATTCTGGCAGACCCCTCTCTAGACTCCTCGAATCCAAAACCCCCATGACAACCCACACCACACAAGTTCTTTAAGAAATTCCTGGGGGAGGTGGGCTGGAGTGACACCAGGTGATACTTACACCCTCACTCCCAAAACTACTCCCACTACTCAATGGTCCACCAAACTTACTCCCACATCGACCAATGCTATACTCAAATAGAGAACTTAGAGCATCTGGTGGACTCCCGTATGGGGGACATACTACACTCAGACCATGTGCCACTAACTACTCTGTGGAGTGTGGGGTTGCAATACTGACACACAGTCTGGTGCCTTAACCCTTACTTCCTCAAAACTCAGCAATTCAGGGAATTCTTAGCAAATAAAATTGAGGAGATTTGATGAGACAATCCCCCAGCAGATTCTACCCCAGCAATTAACTAGGACACAATTAAAACCATACTCTGGGGGCACATTATACAACATATGGCCACCCAAACGAGACAGCGCAAGGAGCGTAGGGCACAACTAGAAGATTCCCTACATTTTCTACAAATGGCCATAAATAGGGAGATACTTCAGTGCTCCTGCCGCTACAGCTCATCAAGGTGGAACTCGACCAACTATGTAGGCAGCAGACCATAGTCATGCTTTCTTTCCTGCGGCAAAGGTTTTATGAGGTCGGCCCCCTTGGCAGCATGGCTTCTTGCATACCAGATCCATAGGCAAAAGAAAATATCTACGATTACCTCAATAAGACACACTGTGGATGGATAACTGCTAACTAAGCTTCATAACATCACAGAGGGGTTTATCTCTTACTGCTCCACTGTATACACCCCTGAAGTGGTTGAGCCTGCTGTGGAGATGGCTGGATACCTACGCACCCTAACAATGCCACAGTTGACCCAGAACCAAGGGGGACAACTAACAGAACCAATTACAGAAATGGAGGTAGCTGCAGCCATTTCTTGGGCAAAAGCATTAAAGGGATACTGTCAATTCCCTTAGGTCTCAAAGTGTCCCTAGTTCAAAAAAAATATTTTATGACTGCCAACATTCAGTAACGATTGCTGATGTAGCTGGTAGTTTGATTCTGACACTTATTTTTTTAAAAAAAGTGAAAAACAGACTGCCCAACATACTGGTGTTATCACACCAAAACAGGTTTGTTTACATCCCTTGAGCAACCCCAAACACATCTTTCCTGGACTTGGGAACGCCCACAAAATAGTCTAGTCCCTCATGATGTAGTGGGAGTTTAGGAGGCTTCTTTCTTATGAGAGACTGCATTGTTTGGGTGTGTTTCTAATGCTCAGGAAGTATGCGGTAAGAACAGAACCAGGATTGTAAACAAAAACAAGGTTGTTTATAAATATACATTACCATGCATTTCAGTTCTACTAAACAAGGAAACTGACAAAACAAACAGCAACATCAATGAATTTTAGAGAGGGTAAACAATCAATATATGTGGGGTTTCAGCTAGAAATAATGTGATGAAAAGCAACTTGACAGTGTCCTCTCCAGGTCCAGATGGGTATGGCACAGAGTTTTACAAAACCAGCAGAGACCAGCTGCTCCCCAGCCTACTAATAACCTTTAAATCGGTTCTGGAAAGGGACCCTCCGCTCCCTTCTTGGTCATATGCCACCATCTCAGTCCTAGTGAAACCAGGAAAAAAAAAAACAGCTGTGTGGGCTCCTACCACCTGATTTCAGTCCCTTAATGCCTACTATAAGCTGTTTATGAGCATTATTGCGCACAGAATAGACACTTATCTCCCACAGCTGATTGGCAGTGACCAAACAGGTTTTGTGCAGGCCCGCACCACGACAGATAACATTAAGTGAACTCTCATATTACCCATGAAATGCAAGCCTGGAAAAACCTTCAGCCTTGGTAAGCCTGGATGCCAAAAAAGCATTCGACCAGGTCTCATGGCCATTTCTGTACTCGGTGCTAGGGAAGATGGGGATTCCCCCTGGGCCTTCATCCAGGTCATCCGGAACATCTACTTGGCTCCACAGGCATAGAATCATAGACAGTGTCGGCAGATAAGGGCCTATGGCCCACCCAGTCTGCCCATTTGAGCTTGTAAGTTCAGTTTGTTTTCCTAGAAGTCTGTTGCCCCTTAACCCTGACCTCTAGAATTCCTTTATGTCTATCCCATGCATTCTTAAATCCCGTGATTGTTTCAGTCCCCACCACTTCCTCTGGCAGGGTGTTCCACTTGTCCACCACCCGTTCTGTGAAGAAATTCTTTCTCATGTTTCCTCTGAATCGTCCTCCCTCCAACTTCATCCCATGCCCTCTAGTCCTGGAACATCTTTTTCGCTTAAAAATAGTGTTTTCCTGCACCCTGTTCCTCCCTGTAAGATACTTGTATGTCTCTATCATATCCCCTCTCTCCGTCCTCTCCTCCAGGGAGTACATGTTCAGTTCCTTCAACCTGTCTTCATAGGACTTGTGATGCAATCCATGCACCATCTTTGTTGCCCTCCTCTGAACCTTCTCTACCCTGTCTATGTCCTTACGTAGGTATGGTCTCCAGAACTGTACACTGTACTCCAGGTGGGGCCTCACTAGTGTCTTGTATAGCGGAATTATGACCTCCCTTTTCCTGCTGGTGATGCCCTGCCTATACATCCCAGCATCCTATTTGCTTTACCTGCTGCCTTGTCACACTGTTTCCCTACCTTGAGGTCATCAGAGATGACAACCCCAAGATCCCTTTCCTGCTTGGTGCATGCTATATCCTCACCCCACAACTGATAATATTGTGCCAGGGTTTTTGTACCCCATATGCATTATCTTTACTTCTTTGCATTGAATTTCAACTGCCAAACCCTTGACCATTCTTCAAGTTTCTGCAGGTCGCTTCTCATTCTGTCACACCCTCTGGTGTGTCTACTCTGTTACAGAGCTTTGTGTCATCAGCGAACAGTGAAATTCTGCCTTCTAGATCCTCGTAATGTCACTGATGAAGATGTTGAATAGGACCGGTCCCAGCACTGATCCCTGTGGTACCCCACTGGTCACTCTTCCCTCTGTGGAGTGACAGCCATTTACCACCACGCTATGTGTCCTGCCACCCAGCCAGTTACCTACCCACCACACTACTGTCCTGCCCACACCCATATTCCCCAGTTTGTGTAATAGTCTTCTATGTGGCACAGTGTCAAAGGCCTTGCTGAAGTCCAGATAGGCCATGTCCACTGCCCTCCCCTGATCCACCTCCCTAGTCACCCAGTCAAAAAATTCAATGAGGTTGGTCTGACATAACCTCCCCCTGGTGAAACCATGCTGCCTTGGGTCCTGTAGTCCATTGACAACCAGATGTTCCACCAATCTCTCCTTCAGTAGTGCTTCCATGCATTAAGATCAGCAGGCACCACTTCCTATATTCCCCCTACACAGGGGAACCAGGCAAGGCTGCCCCCTGTCACGCCTGCTGTTGGCAGCCTTTATGGAACCTCTAGCCCAGAGGATCCGAGAAGTGGGGAACATCAAAGGGATCATGCTGGGAGGTATGGAACACCATATTGCTCTGTACACCAATGATGTTCTGCTGTACCTATAAGACCCGGAGAGGTCCCTACCAACAGATAAACAAATCCTGGAGGACTTTGGCCAGGTCTCAGGCTACAAGCTAAACATTACTAAAACTGAGTTACTGGTCTTCCGCTATAACCCTACCCCCACAATTAGGAACGTATTCCCAATATAATTGGAACTTGCCCAAACTAAAATATATGAGGATCTTCCTGTCCCATAACCTGACTTTAGCCTACAAAAATAACTTTACACCTTTCACCACTCAATTAAAAGCAGACCTAGCCAATTGGAATACCCTCCTGTTGAGTCTTACCAGAAGAATAGACCTTATACAAATGGCCACGCTTCCCAGGGCCCTTTACCTGTTTCAAAATGTCCCAATACCCCTGACACAAGCAGTATTTTGGGTGGGACAAAAGCTCAGGGTCCATCTAAAAGTCTTCTCCCCTCCAAGGGCAGGAGGAGGTCTGTCTCTTCTGGATCTGCTATCCAGCTATAGGGTGGCACAGCTTATGCACCTCATGGTGAGGCAGATTTCCACCTTTGCAACCCATTGGGCTGAAATAGAACAGGCCATTATCTCACACAATGAATACTACCATACACTATACTGGCACGAGCTGGACCCCGTAACCAAACCAATCCACAACTCCTGGATGAGGCATTACATCACTATTTGGGCCTTCATTAGGAAAGCCCTCCATCTCTTCCCCCTTTCTGCCCCTTAAATGTCCTATCTCTAGCCTTTACAACTTCCTACCTGGAAGACTGGATCACGGTTTCCAGACCAGGGAGAGAGATGGCTTAAGACCTCACACAAATCACTGAACAGGGGTGATTTAGGACCTTTGAGGACCTACAGAGAACCTATGGGATCTATAACACCCTGCCTGGTGGAGTAAGAGCACCCGAGCTCCATCACTAAACTGATCAGCCTGAACTCCATACCAAATCAAGGACATCCAATTTTGACCTTCTATCAGATGCTGATAGCTGCCAATGACAACCTTATGGAGGGTATATTCCTACAGTGCCAGGAAGAACTAGGGATGACCATAATGCCAAAGGAGTGGCAAATGGCATGTCAGGATATGGCTAGGGTTACCAGCTCATATCAGTGGTAAGAATACACTTGGACAAATCTAATCGGGTACTTTAGAACACCAGTTATTACTAGACATTACTCACCCTCTGGGGCAGCTGACTGCTGGTCCCTTTGCGGAGAGAAACAAGTCCTCCACATGCACATCATGTGGGCATGCCCTAAGCTCAGGCCATTTATGCAATCCATACAGTCGGAATTCTAGGAACTATACAGGAGGCAGATATAGCTATCAGAGAAGATGTACTGTATGTCCTCTTGAATTTTCTGAGGGATTTCAGAGACCCTAACTCCAGATACCTCCTGGGCTTTCTATTAACAGCTGTTAAAAAAGCCATCACTAAGGTTTGGCTTACACCAAGAGTCCCTGCAGTCCAAGACTGGTGGGCAATAGTCAACCAAATATATCATATGGAAAAAATCACCCGCAGGTTCAGTGACCAAGAAGAGAAGTGCAGCTCCAGATTGACAGCCTGGCTCCTATACTACATGTCAAAAGACAACACCTTTATACCATGAAAACCCTCCTTCTTTTTCCACCCACCAGTAAAGATGATAATGCCTGTGATTATTTGACTGTCCTAAGCTAAACCCATCCCTCATTCTCCCCTCTCCCCACCTACTCCCCCTGCACTGGGTATAGCCTGCTAGAAGGGTGGGCTCCCTTCTCGGGGCCCTCTCCCTTCCTCCTACTGACTATCTGGCTCCATCTCCTTGGGGCTGGACATCACCCAACCAAGGTTACTGGATGGGGCCTAACTGCTTTTTTAAACTGGGAGTACAGAGGCAACAACTTCTCCAACCTTCTGATATATGTATTGCCTAGAGATGTACTAATAGGACCTAGACCTAGGTTGGGTATCTAAATGTAACAGAAATGCTGAATTTGATTTTCTGGTTTATTCCACATTACTATGTCCTGATATTAAGGGCCCACGTTTGTCCGGGTACTGCTCAAACAAGCATACAAACCTGTACCATGATGTAACTGTATTGTTCTGTCGACTATCTGTCCTCTTTAAAATGAATAAAGATGATATTTACAAAAAAAAGACTGTCTTGTAGAAATCAGGACAGGTGGAAACCCTATTGGTTGTATTTGATGAACCTAAAGCATTAGTTCTCAGACTTTATTATAGCGACCCCCCCCCAAGCCATGGAAAAGATCCTGAGCCTCTCCCAAGTATTGAAATAATATTGGGACTACCTAGAGAAAAACAGCATACTTTTTACAGTGCATCAGGAATAAAGTGAAACTCCTTTGAATTGTTGGCTATCATTTTATTCAGCTTAGTGTACCCCCTTGTTGTTAAATGTATTGTGTATTTTATTGATACTGTTGAAGTGTATCAGTTAGGGTACCAGCTTAGTATATGTTTACAGATAATGTTGCCTTTTTTCCATATACTGTACATTTGCCTTTAAGAATAGTTGGAGGATCTGTAGTTGGTTTGCCTTTATATACTATCCTGTTCTCCATGGTTACCTTTTTTATTCCTTTATGGACTTACAGGTTGGTACACTAAAAGACTGATGCTACAGTGGAGCCTGGATTGTTGGATTGATATATGATCGTAGATTCTTTTTCTTTGTTTTTATAATATCAAGGAGATGTACATTAATGCATTTTTCTTACCATTTGTAATGCACTTATCTTGAATAAAGACTGAGTTAAAAAAATAAGATTTTGTGTATTTTAATAATATGTATACCACACCAGTGGGGAATGACTTGGGTAGATAAATCGTGTTATTTGGGGATAAATATTTATTTTCACTTAGAACACCAGTTATAGTGTATGGTGGAATGCTGTTGAGCATGGAAATCCATGCTCAGAACAGCATTGTTGTGTTGTCTTGACTACATCATGACGTTGCTATACTGCACTCAGTATGTCACCAGTGCAGTATAACAACATTGAACTTAGTCACGCATGCGTGATAAAGGGGCCATGGCGGTGAGAGACCAAATGGAAGTTACTGGCGCTGGAGCAACGTGCCGTAGTAAAGAATTTTTAAATTATTTGGGGGAAATTGTTTGCCAGGAATGAGTGCCCGCCTGCTATAAAATATTGTGTATGAGCACTCATACACGAACAGATTACTTCCTGATCTAAGTGGTTTCCATGGTAATGAGACCTCTCGAGCTGCACTCTCGCGATCTCTTCTCACCACGGAAACCACTCGATCAGAAAATAACCTTGCTATGCATGAGTGCTCATACACAATCCTCTATATTTCACTTAGAACACAATTTATTTAACTTATAACATGTTATTTCCACTTAGAATATTGAAATAATCTTGAACTAGAACACAGAGAACAATGGGCCAGGTAGGGAACTTACAATGGAAAGAAAGGCAGTTTTAAGCTAAAACAAGGTAATACACCAGTAAAAGATTATTACAAATGGTATGTATATCAAATACATAATGAGTTGTAGTAGAATAACATGTTTATCTCCAGACATAACTTATAACTAACTTGAGGCTTCGCCACTCATGAGTTATGGATCTTACCACTCACTAGTGGAGATAAATGTGTTATTCCACTACAACCCATTATGCATTCCCTGTATACTTTATGTTTTTTTGTTTGCTTGTTGTGTTTTATCTCATTGCCTATGAAAACAGGCTCTATTCTCATGGATTTACCAGATTTCAAATAAATCAAAGCAAATCAACCCCCCTCCCCAGGCCAGCCTACTTGGTCTGCTATTTTGACTCTCAAACCATTGTTATTCCTTGTTGCAATACAAACATATGAAATTTGCCAGCAGATAAAGGCCTAGAGGTCTATCAAGTCTGCTTGAATGTGCAGCTAGCACCCCTTATTCCACAGCTGCCCCTCCCTTCCACTCTTCCCCTCTATTTACCCTCCCCTTAGTCCTGTCCCATCCCCTTTTGAAGCAGTCCACTGTTCTACTGGATACCACTTCTGCAGGTAACGCATTCCACCCAGCTACCAGCCTCTCTGTAAAAAAGTGTCTTCTCATCTCCCTCCTGAACCTTCTTCCCTCCAGTCTCATATCATGGCCCCTGGTGTCCCTCCCTTCCCTTACTTTGAACAGCCCCTCTGTACCTGTCTTGTTTATTTCTTTCATTTACTTCAAGGTTTCAATCATGTCCCCCCGTCCCGCCTCTCCTCCAGCAAGTACATGTTCAACTCCCTCAACCTCCTGTCGTATGATAAGTCCCCCAGCCCCTTGATCATTGTTGTCACCCTGCGCTGCACCCCTTCCAGTAACTTAATGTCCTTCTTCAGATATGGGCGCCAGTACTGCACGCAGTAGTCCAGGTGCGGTCTAACTAATGACCTATACAGTGGCAGAATCACCTCCTCCCTCCTCTTGGATATACCCCTTACAATGCAACCCAGCATTTTGTTGGCCTTTGTAGCTGCCTTCCTACATTGTGCCGAGTTGTTCATTGACCATGCAATGAGCACCCCCAGATCCTTCTCCTCCTCCTCTGTCTGGGCTAGCTGCACTCCCCCCAGCTGATAACTCCCCCGGGGGTTCTTCACCCCAAAATGCAGCATTTTGCACTTTTCGGCATTAAACCCGATTTGCCAGGTGTCTGACCAGGTTTCAAGCTTTGTCAGATCATCCTGCAACCATTGCCATCCCACTAGGTCATTCACCACTGCTCCCATCTTGGTATCATCAGCAAACAGACTGACCTTGCTCTTGATGTCCAATGATATGTCTGCAATGAATATCCCAAACAACACTGGTCCCAACACCAAGCCCCGTGGAACACCACTCGTCACTACCCTTGGGTGTGAGAGCTTCCCACCCACCACCACCCACTGTTTCCTTCCCTGAAGCCAGTTTCCTACCCATCTCATCAGCTTTGCACCCACCTCTGTGCCTTCTAACTTACTTCCCAGCCTCCCATGCAGCACCAAGTCGAATGCCTTACTGAAGTCCAGATACAGGACATCCACTGCATGGCCCCAGTCCAGTTGCCTAGTTACCCAGTCATAGAACTCCACCAGGTTGGTTTGGCAGTATCTGCCATGTATGAAGCCATGCTGTCTGCTGTCCTGTAGTCTTTTGGCCTCTAGGAGTGCCACCAGCCTCTCCTTCAGGATAGTCTCAATCAGCTTACCCACAATGGATGTGAGGCTCACCGGTCGTTAGTTCCCCGGTTCATCCTTGGGGGCACACTTGTGGAGGGGCACCACATGAGCCATCCTTCAGTCCTGAGATACACACCCTGAGTGTAGTGAGGCTTTAAATAGGTCTGACAAAGGTCCCACAAGGACCTATGCCAGCTCCTTCAGTATCCTGGGGGGATGCCATCTGGGCCTGGTGTCTTGTCCACCCTCAGTGCCTTCAAACCCTCCCGAACTCTGCCCTCCATGGTTTCCCCATCTGTCACCCTATTCCCCCACTGTTTCTGCTGTTCCTCCCCCCTTGGGTATCACCCCCCTCTTCTCCTTAGTAAATACCAAGCAGAAGTAATCATTTAGCGCTTCTGCCTTATCGCACCCTGCTTCTACCCAACCCCCCTCCTTCCTAATCCTTACTAGCAGTCCTTACAGCTCCTTTCTCCTGTGTACCTAAAAGTTCTTCTCCTCTTCTTAATGCCTTGTGCCAGCCTGAGCTCCGTAGATGCCTTGGCTCCCCTTACTGCCCATGTCACCTCCTTCAATTCTGTCAGGTACTCCTCCCTGTCCTCCCCCCTCCCTGTTTTTGTGTACCTCCTAAAGGCAGCTCTTTTCCTCCTTACCTTTTTCATGACCTCCTTGCTCAACCAGCTTGGTTTCTTAGCCCTAGCCTTCTTGCTCTGGGCCTTGCAGTAGGTTTTAGTTGCTGCCACTATCCCCAGCTTTATGAGCTCCCACCTCTGGTTAGTGTCCATACTAGGCTGAATTCTGGCCAGGTACCCTTTTACCTCTTCCCCCTTCCTCCCAAAGTTAGCCCTCCTGAAGTCCAGCACTCTTGTGCCAGATTCCACTCCTTTCTTGCCCATATCCAACGTGAGCCATACCGAGTGGTGGTCACTCCCTGACAGTGGTTCTTCCACTGTAAGTTCTCTCACAAAGTCCCCATTTGCCAGCACAAGGTCAAGGGTATTCCCTAACCTGGTTGGTTCACTGACCATTTGCAGCAGGAAGCTGTCTGGAAGGCATCCAGCAGTACCTGCTCCCTTCTATTCCTGGTTATTGGGGTACTCCTGTCCACTCCTGGCATGTTGAAGTCCCCCACAATCACCACACCACCCTTCTCTCAGGTCCTCCTGATCTGTCCCACTAGTTGCCTGTCTAACTCCTCCATCTGAGATGGCGGCCTGTACACCACTCCCATTCTGAGAATCCTATTCTTGGAATCCTGGATTTGCATCCAAAGTGACTCCATACTGCCCTCCTCCCCTTCCTCCCTCCATTACACACTTCAGTCCTTCCTTCACATATAGTGCCACCCCCCCTTTCCCAATCACCCTGATCCTACGAAATAACTTGTACCCTGGTACAGACAGGTCCCCATCATTGTATTGGGTGGCCCATGTTTCTGTGGTGGTTGCAATGTCCACCTCTCCCTCTGCCATGAGCACCTGTAACTCTGCAGTTTTCCTCCCAATGCTCCTAGCATTAAGGGTAACCACCTTCCACCCTCCCCCCCCCATCCTTCCCTCCTTTACTAGCATCACCAATAGTACCTGCCATTTGTTCTTTGTCACTGTTATGGGGGGTTAGCTCATATGGTTTCCCAACCTGTGGTCTCTGCATATCTCTTCCCCAACTGCCACCCTCTGCTCCTAGTTTAAATTCCTAACTTCCTCTATGTATTCCTCCATCCTCTGTTTCAACACTTTCTTTCCCTCCTCACTCAAGTGTAGTCTGTTCTTGGCATAGAGACTACTGTCCTTCCAGGTCCCTCCCCACTCCCCAACAGCCCATACCCTTTAGCATAACACCAGGTTCTTAGCCATCTGTTCAATTCCTCTATTCTCAGTTTTCTTGTTGTGCTTGCCTTGGTCACTGGAAGTATCTCTGAAAAAGTTACTGATCTTCCTTCCCCCTCACATAATACCTTCCTGGGTCAGACTGCTTTCTCTGTGTGTTTTCCCTTTATTTGAAACAATTTTCCTGCCTGCCTCTGCCTCTCCCCCTTACCTTGCTCAACTTCTCAGGGACCATTTTGCTCCCTCCTGCTCTTGTTCCCAGCACCTCGTTGCTTAACCCTTGTATTGGGTTGTTCTGACACCAGTCTAGATAGTCAGTTGTTACCTCTCATTATTTGTTCATTGTTCCTATTCGTTTGCACTGGTGTTCATTTTGTATTGCTTGACTGGTTTGCAGTTAGCTTTTGAATTATATTCACACCCTACCCATCCCTGGATACACCTGAAATGAGCCTTGGCATGGTGTACCATTGCTTGTCAATGATATGTAAATAAATACATATTTACCCTCTGCTCACTTTACCTCATCCCTTCACACAAAATATCTAGAACTCAATGCCTCCCTTGGAACAGGTTGGGGCCTCCTCAGGGTGGCAGCCTCACCATTTGAGAAACCCTGATCTAAAGTAACTTCCTTGGGTATGTCAGCGAACTCTTCAGTTAAAGTAATTTGCCCTATTTATTTTTGCTTAATTAAGCCTAAGCGGGTTTTAAAAAAGATTAGACTTCTTTCTTCTTATGAAAGTTCAGGTGCTGATGGATTGGAATCATGTTTTTTTAAACTGATAGCAAGCTATATTTCATGTCCTTTTACAACTATCTTTAATTTATCACTAATTACAGGAGATTTTACTTAGCAGTGGAAAAATACTATGCTCATTCCATCTTGGAATCTTGTTCACCAAAGTGTGCCGATAATTATTGACCCATTTCTACTTTATCCTCCCTTAGTAAGACACTAGAAGAATTGGTTAATGATCAGATTGTTACATATCTTCAAATATACAATATTCAATCTGAAGAACTGGCTTCAGACAAAACCACAGTACAGGAACTGCACTGATCAGGTTTACTAACCATGTCAGCTGAGCAATGGGTAGAATGAGCTCACTGACATGGTCTTTGTAGACCTGACCAAGGCCTTCAGTCTTGTTGATTATACCCTGTTTTTAAACTGACTAACAAAACTAGGCCTTTCAAATTTTCCTTGTAGTTGGTTCAGGTGCTACTTAAGAACCCATCCCCTTGCGGTAAGACAGCATGGTTCCGCATCTAGTGAGCATACATTATCCGATGGAGTACCACAGGGGTCCATTTTAGAACCCCTGTTGTTCTCCCTTTTTGTTAATTCTTTCCCTTCCACCTTGAAACATATCAGTGTGATTCTGTATGCAGGCAATATTATAATTTATAAAAGTTCTCCATTTCTCTCTGAGATTACCTAGGCTTTAAATTTGGACTTTGCAAATCTTTACTCTTGGCTTTTTCAATATTATTTATTATTGAACTTTAAAAGAAAAACAAAGTGTATGCTCTTTGAATCAAGACCTAAAATAGCTAAAAATATATCTGGATTTAAGATTCACAACCAAATGGCATACAGTTAGCGCAAATAGAATTTTTTAAATACTTGGGTGTTTCACTTGAATCAAATTTGACTTTTTCATATCATGTAAACAGATTACTTAAAATTGGGCATCTTATACAGACTAAAAAGCTACTTATCAGCTGGAACTGGGAAGCAAATTGGCACTGGTGTTTTGCTGCCTATTTTGACATATGATTCATTTATTTATTTCAAACATTCCACATTTTGACTTACAACATTTAAATTGTACATACTGGCCCATATATTTAAACTGCTCCAGGCTGTGGTGCAAGTTTGGGTTAAGCTCAACTTGGCTGTGCAGGGGCGTGGACTAAGCGATATTCAAAGGAGCTGCGCCATGGCTCAGCAGCTTTGAATATCGCACCCTGGCCACCCCCACTGTGCATGGTGCAGTGGCACTGCACCAGCACAAGTGGCCAGAGTGGAGCATGGAGATGCGCTAAGCGCAAGTGCCATTGCATCAGTCACAGCACCCGATATTCACACTCCTGTGAACCAATGGGCATGCAGCCCTACTGAGCTGTCAGTCAGCGGGTGGGCGGGCGGCAGGCAGGTGAGGTGCTGCCACCGCCCGCTGACTGGGGAGGCGGGGTGGTGGGGCTTAGTGGGCGGGTGGGGAGGGTACCACTAGACCACCAGGGATATTGGACGGGGGGTCCTTTTATTACAACAGATGCCCGCGGTGGGCAGAGTGCAGTCCACTGGACCACCAGGGATATTGGACGACGTCTTCTTTTACACATGCCCATGATCGGGCATGGGGGGGGTGTGGCCAGGTGCAGCTGGAACTCAGGTGGCCCTGCAGTGCGGCAGCTCACCTGTGGGTGGCCATCAGTTGTTCCTTTTTTTTTGGCTTAACTTTGTGCTGGTGCTGGTAGGGGTTGTGCATGCATGGCTCTGCACATCCCGGGCTGAATATTGGGCTGTGCAGGTTATGCATGGGCATGCCCCCCACCTGTGCCTGCATACATTACTGATGCGCTCCAGCGTCGAGTTCGCGGTGCACTTTTTCCCCCATTGAATATCACCGGGCGCATCAGTGGATTGTGCATGGTGCAGCACTGTTGCACCATCGCAACCCTTATGAATATCTGGGCCACTGAATATAGGATAGTGTATGGCCTCCAATTCACAACAAGGCTATTGTTAACCCAAGTGGTTACTGTGATGATTGTTGACCTTGAGAGCGCAGCTTGAGAGGTCACACAGTCGTCATAGTAACCACAAGGGAGAAGATTAGTCTTGTTGTGAATGGGAAGCCATACGCTGTTCTTTATAGTGTATGGACACTCCCAAATGTACATAACCATCACAAACTTGAGAAACAGTCAAAAGATCAGTTAAACATTTTAAACATTTTACTGTAGTGAAGTCTGACACAAGTGTACAAGCAGGTTGATTGGTCTGTCACTTTAACACTGGAACAGGGAAACTCTTCAGCTACCAATCAATTTCTGTGAAGACAAAAATAAGAAAGAAAAGGGAAACTGCTGCCGCTCCAATACAGGGGCTGTATGGACCATGGCTGTCATACTAAATCCTGCTAGTTTCACTGTCAGATTGATCAGTCTTATATTTCATACTGTCGACGCTTCTGGTGTAAGAATTTAAAAAATATTTTTTGGGGAGCGGCTTGTAACTGGTTGCCAAGGATACTACAATGTTCACACACAAGAGAATATGATGTCTGTACGGAAGCAGAATGAAAAGTCATTCTGCTGCACTATGGACATCATTATTGCAGCAGAACAGAATTTTGGATAGACTGATTTCAGGTTAGAACGACGTTCTAACATACACTATATAGAGAATACTGGGTGGGCAACTATGCAGAACCAGTGTGTTCTGCCACAAAGGGATTCTGATTCCCTCTGACCTCGAGAGCGAAGCTCGAGAGGTCTAGGGGAATCAGAACCCCGAGATGGCAAAACACACTGGTTGTGCACAGAGTTGCTCATCCTGTATTTTTTATAGTGTATAGTACTGTGTGAAAAATGTGTTTTGTGAGTTCTTTTGCTTTCAAAATGAAACTGACTCATGCAGTCTCTAGAGATTCTAGAATGCTGTTCTACCACAGTAGGGTAGAACAGCATTCCATAACCTTGGAACTGTAGTAGAACAGCATTTTGAATGGGATGGAATTCTATACAGAGCAACACTCCACTACACACTATACAACAATATTTGTAATTTTGTGTTAAATGCTGCCTATAGAACTTCTCATTGTATATCATATACATTACTTGGCTCGATGAGTCCTGAGCAGCATAGACAATATCAGTATTGTTGCCTTATTGATAAGACTCTGAGACTGCGCCCTTATTCACCTTTATCTGTTTCACTGAACTTAAACTATTTGAGATCAGAGGGTAATCCTTTACTCCCTATATCAGGGTTTCTCAAATGGTGAGGCCAGCCTCCCAGGGGAGGCCCCAACCTGTTCCACAGAAGGCTCAAGCAAGCCTTAAAATGTACTATATTTAAATGTCAAGTTTTGGATGTTTTGTGTGAAAGGATGCAGCAAACTGAAAGCGAATAATGGCATGCGAATTTATGTACAAAATGGTTACCAGGAAAGACATGCCCAACAAACACTTGTTTCCTGGTATGACATGGGGGAAAGCTGTATGGAGGAAATACAATTTTTGGAAACTGTGCAAAATAAAATGCAAAATAATGCAAATGAATAGGAACAAGGTAACAACTGACCCATTATACTGGCTGCAGAAAAACACAAATATAAAGGCTAAGCAGACAGACACTAGGAGCAAGGCCAGAAGGGAGCAAAATGGTCCCCAAGAAGGCGTTTAAAAGCAGGGTAAAACTGACAAAGAAAACAGTCTGACTCATGGAGGTGTTACAACAAGGGGTAAATAGTTCCAAAAGTCAGAAGTGTGGAGCCAGTAGGCTGGCCTGGGGAGGTGGGGTTATAGAAAGGGAGAATAACAAGTTCAATAAAATGAGAATAAACTCAGCGACTCAAAAGCACTTCACTGGATTCTTCCTGTAATTTGCAAAGTATGATAGTTGTTCTAACTATGGGGAGGCCCAAAATGATTTCTGTAGTAGGGGGAGGCTCAAGATCTTTTCCAAAGCTTGGGGGAGGCTCACTAAGGCAAAATGTGAGAACTCCTGCCCTATATCTAAGGTGAGCGATTCAATGGATCTGCATGCATTTTCATTTATAGCACCCAAACTCTGAAATGATCATTCAGTAACTATATGTGCAGTTAATACTCATGTGTTTTTTTAAAACAAGACTAAAGCAATACCGGACCGGACCCAGAGGGTTGTAGTTGGCGGGATAGTCTCATCCCCAAGGAGGGTCATTAGTGGGGTCCCACAGGGATCAGTCCTTGGGCCCCTCCTGTTCAACGCCTACGCCTCTGACACATAAGGACAGGAACTGGAGAGATGAGTCTTCATGGATGGCTCAAAACTGGGGGCGGTGGTGGAAGGGAGGAGGGAGGTGGCCCTAGAGGGGACCTAGAGGCTCTGGAAAGATGGTCTAGAAAGTGGAAGCTGAGGTTCAATGCAGGGAAATGCAAGGTACTCCACCTGGGGGCCAGAAACCCAGGCCAAGTGTACACCCGGGGTGGGGGATGCTACAAGTCTCGATGGCTGAGAGGGACCTGGGGGTGGTGGTGGATGTCAAGATGAACAACTCGGAGACTTGTAGGAGGGCAGCAGCCAAGGCCAGCAGGATGCTGGGATGCATCGCTAGGGGGATCACCTCCAGAAGGACAGAAGTGATACTCCCTCTGTATAACTGCTTGGTGAGGCCACACCCTGAGTACTGCGTGCAGTTTTGGAGGCCACACTTAAGAGAGACATTAAACTTCCTGAGGGTCCAGAGGAGGGCAACAAAATGATTTGGGGCTTGGGGACAGGACCTATGAGGAGAGCTCGAAGAGCTAAATATGTACACATTGGAAGAGAGAAGGGACCGGGGGACATGATAGAGGTCTTCAGGTACATGAAGAGGGTAAATAGGGGAGGAACAGTCAGGGTGCTTCAAAGAAGGAGGAGGGGGCCACTAGAGGGCATGGGTGGAAGCTGGAGAGGGGAAGATTCAGGGGAGAAAGGAGGAGGTGCTACTTCACTGAGAGGGTGGTGGAGCCATGGAATGCACTGCCTAGGGGGCTGGTGGAGGCAGAGACGGTGGAGGGGTTCAAGAGGGGGGAGGACAGGTACAGGGGAAGGGTTCTGGAAGCAAAATCCAATGCAGCAAGAATATGTGAACTGGAAAGGAGAAGCCAGAGAAGGCAAGGGGGGGGGCAGCAAGGTCAGCACTCAGTGTGGGGGCTGACCAATCGAGCAGAATCGAAAGACCGTTAGGCCTATTCTGCTGGCATTTTAGTATGTTAGTATATGTTAGTATGTTAGTAATATTTACATTCTCAAGCTGCATGTAGTTGTTAAACATGTTTATAGGTACTGGATTGTATTTTATACATTGTAACGTGTTTTGTAATAGTTCAACTTTTATAACTGCATATTGCATGTGATATTTATTGTATAATTATTATATTTTTAATGTACATCATCTTGTAATTACTCTTTGTTCAGCCTCGGGCCATATCTGAAAAAGGGGATTTTGGCTCAGTGTGCTAACCCAGTTAACACATAAATAAATGAAGGGAAACTCTTTTTTTTCCCCCTTCTGTTCATACCCCTCCTCGGTTGTGGCACTGTACCCGACTGTCCTTCTGGCACCCCAGTCCCGGAGGACCCCTCCATCCTGCCGTGGTTTGCCCCCCAGGTGGGGACAGAGAGGGATGGGGGCCTCTCCCTTACCCCCAACGCTTGCACATACCTTAAATCCTATCGTCCGTCCTAGAGGGAGGCGCCAGGAGGGTAAGGGCTCGTATCCACTCTCACGTCAGTGTTATGCTGCGGCCAAGGCATTTTCCATGTATACACCCCCCAGGCATGACCTGTGCTTGACACAAGGTGTGAGCCAGCATCCGTCACATCTTCCCCCCTTCTTGAGGACCCAGGCAAGCTGTCCCGCTAGCTACCGCTAGTGGTCAGGCTTGCATTGAGTCGATGCTCCCCACACTCCCCCTCCCCCCCCCAGCTGTCCCTCTGGCAACCCAAGCCCATTCCTGAACTTAAGTCACCAGCGTTGCAAGTGGTAGCATTACCACTGCGACGATGGGCTGGCTTAAAGGGCAACTCGCATCTCAAATGCAGCAAAAAAACAGCAGAAATACAAAAAATGGGAAAAGCACCATGGAGCCATTCCTCCCAGCCATTAGGTGCCACAGTGGGCAAATGGAGCAACAAGCTGTTGCCACATCACCCTAGCTTATACTAAAACTTAACTGTATACAATTTAACCCACCAGAACAGTTTAATAATTGGAAATGTATTTATTTATTTTTAATTTGTGTCCAGGCAAGGCACATTGAGCTGTGACAGCTTGTTTCAGGTGCACCCTGGGTGAGGGTTGGGGAGGAGTATGTTTATATGATTCAGTTTAATTGACTGAGGAAATTTGGCTATTATACCAGGAAAAAAATTCCATGTTTTATAAATACCTTCAACTTCTATTAGGACAGGCACCAGAGATGGGCAGATGGTACCTCGATTTAAGGCTCAACAGTGCAGTACTTCTATCCCTCTTGTGCTTGAACCAATCCAATTGCTTATTTACAGGTTATGGTGTGGGGACCATTTGTTTTGTTTTGTTTTGTTGAATTTTGTTGACCCGGTAAGCCCACTGGCCTAGAAGTCCCTTTTTCAGGGGTGACTGGGGGATACAGATGATAAGCAACTGAAATTGAACCAGATTAAGCTGTTGGTGGTATTTTTAGTGAATGAGGGAAATTTGGCCAGGACACAGGGGAAATTCCCCTATTCACCAGTAGGGGGAGTTTTGGTTCATCTGTGAGATGGCCAGTTGGGCTCAGGACTCAAGTGGGATGGAGGTGTCGGTGGCTGAGGTCCTGGTTTCTACCTTGGACGGTCTTGAAAATACAGTGGTTGACCAGGAGGTTTTCTTTGATGCTACAAATCCCACGGAGGCAGATTTGTCCGCTAGGGAAAAGGATTTGAACATCAAGGAGTCTAAGTCAGTTTTTGTGGATTTACTTGACCATCTTAGATCAGAGGAGTTGGCTAGTAAATTGCAGCTGGAAGAGGCCCTATTTCAGGAGTGCTGTCGGCAGTTACAGCAAGAATTTTTGGACAGAGAGTCGACTGGTCTGTTACAGCCTCCAGTTACCAACCCCCCTTTGCCGGTCCCGGTCGATGGCAGTGCTGAATCGGAGATCGTTCCTTCGGTGGATGGGCAAGTATTGCATCCTATTATATTTCAAACTGAGTCTCATACTCAGGAATCGACAACTGTGTTTACTTTTGCAAGTCATAGGCCTGTACAGGATACTGTTGTGGGTCAGGAACAAACTCTCATTTCCCTTCCGGGAGTGTCATTTGCTGAAACACCTTGGGGGACAAGGCAGAGGCTGTGTAGACAGCAAACTTGGGGGGGGGGGCACTTAGATGGTGCTCACGAGTCAATTGGGCCAGTGTGTGGGCCCAAGAGTGCAAATCTTTCTTTACCTTCTGATGTCGCAGTTACCACGGTAACCCAGAAACTGAATGTGGGGGCAGTCCAAGCCCCGAAGCTAAATAAATTAAAGGACTGTAGACTTGAGGAGAAGTCCGGAATAGTTACCACTGGGCTTTCCTCCCCGAGTACATTAAAACACATGACAGTAGGGTTGACTGGGGCTGTCATGCCTGGGGTAATATCTCAGCAGGAAAGTATTGTCACTGTGCCTACATCAGAACTAGAGCTTGAAGGGAGAGCCATGGTCCACGCATAAGGGAATGACACAGGGGCTAAACGCAAAATGGAAGAGTCTAAAAAGAGATGGGAAAATATGGTTCTTCAGAATAGGAACATTCAGGAACAGGACACTTTAAGTAAATCCCCTGAACGTGTTCCTTTTGACTTCCCCCTCCCCATCTCTATGACCACGGTGCTTAAACAAGCATTTGGGCTGGTCTCCCCAGCAGGTGGTGAACTACTTTGGACTAATATGGCCTTACAAGGTGCAGGGTGGATTCAAAATGGTATGGGGCAGTGGGTACCTGACCCTACATGGGACGCTTCGGTTTTCTCCCAGTCCTTGACTTCCCCGAATGGTAGCCTCCTTTGATATATGCAACCAATCCCCACCCAGAAGTCCAGAACACCGGGGAGCACAGGGTGGTCTCCAATAATAATCTAGTGGGAGTTACGGGCATAGGGATTTTGCCCCTCCCCCAAAAATCTGGTACGGATTTGACACATGGACAAGATGGGCAAGGGATGACAACCAAGGAGACAGCACCACAGAAGGACTCTATTCCAGCTACGGATAGGTCAGAAACCACTGACCCCCCAGGTTCCACCCCAAAGACTGCTGCTTTCTAAATTGTTTAAAACAAATGCGACTGCACCTCTCCCCAGAAAACATGGAGTCCACCTGAAATATAAAGGGGGGCTGGAAGTTCATCCAGACAGACATTATGTAGGTAAAACACTGAGTAAGGAGTCCTTGCTGTTTTACCCAGTGGATGTCTTTGCCTTTATACATATTTTGGGGGAGGACATCTTTGATATCAGTTTTAGATCAGTGGCTCTGCTGGAAGCTTTTTGGGGGAAATACAACCAACTAGAAACCACCCCGCTATGGATCCCCTTCTCAGCTATTCCACTAACCAAACGTTTGACCAAAACTGTGACTATTATATTCTGGAATGAGAGTGTCCCAGTTGGAGATGTTTATCATTGGTTACAGCAAAAATGTCAAGTTCTGGGTAAACCGATGGCTGTATTGAACGATGAACAATTCTGGACATGGGGTTGGAAATTTCAGGTTAAACTACATCAAATGGAGGATGAGATCATTCACATTCCAAACTGTTTTTTTCTGGGCAGGGATTGAGGGGTCTGCTATTATCCAGGGCAGACTTGTGCTTGTTACCAGTGTGGATCACGCACCCACCTTTCCAGTGTATGCGACAAATTACGCTGTAGCTTCTGTAATGAAGTTGGGCATATCAACTCCCAATGTTCTAATCGTCCACGTTGCAATTTTTGTGAAGAGACCAGGCCATGTGTATAAGAATTACCCATGGGCAGCTGCTAATACCAGATCTCCACTTGACTCAGAAGACTTGATCAAACTGGTTCAAAGCTCTGAAGATCTGGAGCCAACTCCCCCCCCCCCAACAGCAACCTGCTCCAGAGTCTAGAGCACCATCTTTAGGTACAGACCTGGGGGTCCTGACAGAGGTGGGATGTCCCCGGTTCAGGAATTACTTTCCTCCAATTTACCTATGATGGGGGCAGAGGATTGCCTTCAACCGGTTTGTTATTCAGACCCTTCAGAATCTTGCGAACTACTGGGGATTACAAGTGTTGCACCTGCCCCACCCGTCTGTGTCCCACTGGCCCAGAGGAGGTCTTCTCAGCGACTGTCAAAAGTTGAACCCTCTCCTTTTGTAGAAACAACAAATCCATTTGAGGTCATGGGCTCCACAGAGTGGGGACACTCGGAACAAGAGGAGGATTCTAAGGACTTCATGGACTTGACGGAGATCCCTTCGTCTCTTCCAGACAAACTATACTCTGGTAAAAAGAAGAAAAAGAGGAAAAATAATTGACTTTATTTTTGATTAAAACATGAAAGTGGCAAATACTATAGTGGCATCATTAAATTACCACAGTTTGTGCAATCCCAAATGAAGACAAGCTATATTTCAGTTAGTTGCTGATTCCAACATTGATTGTGTATTTCTTCAGGAGACATGGTTATCATCAGTTTCACAGTTACAAGCCTGTAAATCAGAATGGCCCTGGGGTCCATCCTTTTGGTCATTTGGAACTGCTAGGGCAGATGTTTTTTTTTTTTTTATTTAAAGGATCCCAATTTTCCCTCTTTCGGATAGTAGATCTCATTCCAGGTAGAGCCCTCCTTTTGGATGGGTACTGGGATGGTGAACCGTGTAGATTTTTGAACATCTATGCTCCTCAGCTTAAAGCTGACAGGACTAAGTTGTTTTCCTTGTTTCAGCCTTACCTCTCTATGGCATGAATGATTTTGTTTTTGGTGGGGGACTTTAATTGTTCTTTAACAGTTCCAAGGTGTGCTCGGTCCGGGGGGGAAAATATACTGTGATTCCTTGGTGTTCCAACGATGTTAATTGTAATTCTCATATTTCTACCCCTCATTATTTTACATACAGGAGGGCACAGTATAGTACGGTAATTGACTACTTATTTATTTTCCAGCATTTGAAAGTGGCCTCTACTACGCTTTGCCCAGTGGAGTTTTCAGCTCATCAAATGATCATTGCAACACTGTCTTTAGACATCACACACCCAGTCATGAAATCTAGATGGAAGTTGAATGTTCATTCCTTGGTACTTCTCCATATCCAACATTCCGTTAAACGACTTTTGACTTCTCGTGCCTCAGTCTTTGACCTCTATGAGGATATTGATGACTGGTGGTATCATACAAAGGAAGACATTGCAGAGCTGTTTCAGAAACATGGGAAACATAAATCTAGACACCAGTACTTTTGGTATCTAACTTTGTGGAAGAAATTCCAGTATCTTTTTCCCTTCCGACACAAAAAGGGATGGCCTCCAAGCACAGATTGAGTCCATTAAACTTCAAATGCAGTCCTTAAAATATGACAGGGCTAGTTCTATCAGAGCAGAACTTTCCTATAGGATACATACATCTCCTATTTTGGACCCTTGTGCAGCATGTAAGTCTAGGAGACAGGCCTCCTCCATTTCCTTTTACAGGATCAAGAGGGTGGGTCAGTTTCCTCCCTGCAAAGTCTTTTCGATATTTATTTATTTTTATTTTTATTTCAACTTTTGTTAACTCTACTAAGCCAGGAGTTTCGTGCACACAAGACCATTGTTCTTTTATCTCATCTTTGCCTAAACACAATTTTTCTGATCAGGAGATGGCTCCCCTGACACAGAATATCACGCATTCAGAAATCCTGGACGCTATACGTACTCGAAAATCAGGATCAGTTCCGAGCCTTGATGGTCTCCCCTTCAATTTCTATAAATGTTTTTCAATTGACTTGGCATATTGCCTGGAAAAAACATTTACTTATTTTTTTCCACGAATTTGGTATCAGCTCATTTTTCCAAAAGTCTGACTATTTATTTGTTTAAATCTGGGGATAGAACCTTACTGCACAATTGGAGGCCCATAAACCTGCTTAATGGGGATTTTACAATTTTGTCTTTTATTTTATTGCTTCGATTATGGGACTTGGCCAAACGTATCATTCACCCATTTCAGTTTTGTAGTCTACCAGACCGTTCCATTTATCACCCATTAGTAGTTTTGAGGAAACTTTGGGAATGATATTCCAAATGGGGTAAGGAGGGATGGATTATTTCCCTGGATCAGAGGAAGGTGTTCAATACCATTGATCATTTCTTTCTTTTTCAAACAATGGAAACCTATGGGCTCCCCCCACCTTTATTGATAAAATAAAATGTTATATCAGGGAGCTTGTTGGAGCCCATATGTTAGGGGAGTGATTGGGCCAGAAGTGACAGTACATACGGGTGTTCGTCAGGGCTGTCCATTAAGTCCACTCCTGTATATTGTTTTTCTGAACCCCTTAATTCAATGGCTGATGGATAACCCTAGGATTCAGGGGTTGAGGGGTCAAGTGGTGGAGGATGAGGTTAAAGTGTTGGCATACGCGGATGACACTTGTTTATTTCTTCAGGATAAGTCTAGTATATTGGAGGCTAGTAGGGAATTGGAAAGGTACTCTGTTGTTTCAGGGGCTAGCTTGAATTTAGCAAAATGTAAGGCAGTCCAACTGGGCTAGGAGGTCACCCCCCTCCCCCCATGGCTATAGGAAGTTTTTGGTGGTTTTAGGCCCAGTCAAGATACTGGGTGTTACCTTTGGTTCTTCGGATATGGCACTGACTAATTGGCAGTTGGTCTGGGCAGATTGTGAATCCAAGGTACAGTCCTGGAAGGGCTGGAAAATGTCCAAACTGAAACAAATTTCTGTTATAAAGACATTTCTTCTCCTGAGAATATCTTATATTGCCACTATTTTTCCCCTTCCTGTAGTTTTAGAAACATGGATATACAGTATTTTTTTTAGGATGCTTTGGGGGAGTCGACTGAATCCAGTTAAAAGGGGGTACACATATCTGGCAAGAAGTAAGACTGGGTTGGGGATGATTGACCCGGTGTTTTTTTTCTTACACTTTTTTGGGTACATTCTCTTAGAACCCCATGGACCATGGTGGGTACTTTGGTTCATAAATGGTTTATGAATAATTGGTATATCTATACTTCCAAATGGACTGTTCTCCCTCCAAAATTTCCCCCTACTTTCCTTATTACAGACTCCATGAAATCCTCTATCCAAAAGTTACATAAATGGAAGATTTCATTACATATTTTGATGACCCATTCTAGGGTACAGTTGTATCAAGGGGTATTGGACACAGTAGGACCTATGGCCCCTGAATTTAAACATTGTCTTCCTGGAGACAGCAGTAAAGTGTTACGCATGTTAACTGAGGCCAGAATCCCAGAACACATGTGTGAGATAGTGTGGCTTAGTGCGTATGAGAGACTTTATGTGAGGGGTAATAATAAGCACAAACCGATGGCAGAATGTACGTGCCCTTATCAGGCGTGTGGTTCCCCTGAGGAGTCGATGGAACACTTCATCCTCCATTGTATTCATTCTAGGAACCTGTGGCCTTTTCTGGCTATGGCTTGGAAACATTCATGGCTTCAGAATTCCACTTATGGTGCCTTGGTGATGGGTAATTACGGTTCTAGGTTAATAAAGTATGATGGGGGCACATTAACGGTGATATTTGCAGTATTGAAATATTATCTATGGCATGCCCATGTTCAATGGGTATTAAGACAGCAATATATGCCCTTTTCTGTGTTTCAACTGCTATGTGAAAATGCATTACGTCAGGTTAAGGCAAAGGACATTGTAAAATATGGGCTAACAGTTACTAATTTAAAATGGGAAGGTCTTTCTTTTTTTATTACGTTTAAATGAACATACATTGATGGTATTGCTGATTTCAGTTTAGGTGTCAGAATTAGGGTGATCTGTTTCCCTATTCTAATTGTTAAGAGTGTCCTTTTTCCTTAATTTTTTTTCAGGACAGATATGCAGCAGATCTTTTTTGGAACATGAGTGCATATGTGAGTCAAAAGGTTCTGTGTTTAACCTTATTCAAAATGGTCACCTTGAGCTGAATGGAAACAACCACAGTGAAAGATGAATCATATGGACAACCAGCAATTGTAACAGTAACATGAACACCATTCCATAATATCTGGAAGGTGTAGAATATCAAGCATGATGGGGTATAAGGGTAAAACTGCAAGCTAAAACTATATAACGTAAACAAAGTAAACAGTAAAAACAAACTAAGATGTCAAAACAGAAAAAAGTGAGAAGGGATAGCATATGCTGTCATTGTGGGAAACCTGGTCCAGATACAGAGGATATTCTAAGGTAGCCGGAAGAAAGCTAGCCCACACCCGTTCTATAGGGGTAAGATATTGTAAAAAATGTTGCTAGCACTTATGGGAGTGAGGGAGAGTATTTTTTGTTAAGTGAGAGAGGCGATCTAGAGTAGCTGCTTGGGCTAAGTTTGATAAATGGGTCCTCACTGCAAGTTACAGATTCTGTCAAGTACCTGGGGGTGATGCTTGACCCTCAACTGGATCTGAATTTGCACATTAGCAATGCTCGCAAAGCCTCATATTGCAAGTTGGGCCTTGCATACAGAGCAAAAAAATGCCTCACCCCTGCTGCTCAACTTGCCTTAGCCAGGGGAGTCCTCCAACCCACGCTCTGCTATGGGATTGTCACCTTCGCCTATGTTGCTAAAACTAGTCTCACAAAGTGGGACACTGCATATAACAACGTATGTCGCTTTGCGCTGTCAGCTCCCTGCCTTACCCATCGCTGTGAGCTCTACTCCCAGCTTGAGTGGCTCCCACCAGAAAAGCACCATTCCTATGTCTTGGGCAATTTCATAGATAATGTTGTCAAGTCTGCCACCCCCTTAGCCCTCACTAAATCTCTAGTTTCGGCTAACCCCGGCTACCTTCTGAGATCCAACGACTCTCAGGCCCTCCTGGTGCCCAAGACTCACATCCAAATGGTTGACCGGGCCTTCGCTGTGTATGCGCCCAGGTTGTGGAACTCCCTCCCCTCAAGCACTTGCTCCTCCCCCTCCAACTGCGGTTTTAAAGCCTTCCTCTGAGCTGTCTCAAATCGGCCTCCACCTGCCTATGCATCAGATGAACCCACCCAACCTCTGTTGCTCTGACTGGCTGAGTCGCTACCAAACTTATCTGGCTATGGCAGTGGCCCGCTGCACCATTATTCCTCTACCGATCGAGAAACCAACTAGTTAGATTAGTCCACTTTAGGCCCAACCGCTCAATCAGTGTGTGCATAGTTAGTGTCCTATTTCCGGACTATCCATTGGGCCTCCTCCACCCTAGTTAGTTTCTTCTCTGCCTACCTACTATTTTTTTTTTTTTGAGTTGCCGCCCGACATGGTGGCCCCTGTCCTATCCTGAGACTACCCTATTGTTATACTACCTGCTGTCTACATTGTTAAAATCCTGCTGTTTTCCTGTACTGACCTTGTTGTTTGATGCACTTTAAATGTAGCCTTACTTGTTTTGCCTGTCCAAGAATGTACCATTGTAATCTCCCGGGTCGCACCTGAAAATAGGCACTTGGTTGTCTAGTGTGCTCACTCAGTTAACAAAAGCAAATAAATAAATAAATAGGACAGATATGCGGCAGATCTTTTTTGGAACATGATTTTCTCTTTACATGAGTATCAGTTTTTTTGTTTTTGTTTTTTGGTCCCCCTTTCTCTCTTTCTTTTCAGGTTGGGTCTATTCCTTGAGGTATGATGGAATTTTGTTTTCCTTTGGACTGACTTTATTTGTATTATGATTAGCATGATCACCATTTCTGATGGTTTTTCCTTGAGCCTCTTTTCTGTATATTGTATTGTTTCCTTCAATAAAAAACACCCCTACTCTTTTCAATGAGTGCCATGGGATCTTTAGCATCCACCTGAACTACCACCAATCCAGGCAGATGGAACCTCGGTTTAACGTCTCATCTGAAAACCACCAACCTTTCAATCTTCTGGCCCCCAAGGCACTGTGCAACCTTCTGAGCCACTAAATAATATAACCATGCCCTGTAAATAAGCTTTAGAAACACTTAAGGCATTTGGAACATGCAAATAGGCAATAAATGCCTTTGTAATATACAAATAGGCCAAAGGCATTTGGAACATGCAAATGAGCAGTGAAGCATTCTGAATGTTTAAACCAGTTTCTGACCTAACATTCTCCTAGTAAATATAAAAAATGCAGCTTTAAAACAGAAATGGCTTCATCTATGCCTTTATACAGCTGTCAGAAACTAACTTTGTAGACCTTGATATACTAATGATATTTGTAGGCATTGGTGGGTTAGTCCTTGCGAATAATGGCACTGGGCACCGTAGATAGTGACCTTACCTCCAACCTTGGTTTTGGTTTAATATGCCCTGTCCAATGCCACTTTTACTGCTTACACTTGCCAATGCCTCCAGTTGTTGCTATATTACCTAAATTTCTTGCATGGGACTAAAACCCACCAACATTTCAATCTTCTGGCTCCCAAGGCACTGTGCAACCTACTGAGCCGCTAAATAATATAACCTTGGGTTTGATTTAATTCCTGAAACACCTTCCATGCACAATGCAAACTGTATCCTATAGCACTTGACAAGGCCAGGAACCAAAACACAGCCATACAGTATATGTTAATAGGGCCTCTGGGCAATATCTTGTTATATAAGAGAGTCATCTTGTTGGGTTTGGGTGTGAGGATGATGAAGCTTAACTGAGTGGTCCTGGCTGCCTAAACCTCATGAAATGACTCATATGCAATAAGAGACATCCCCTAGATATCCTACTTATTATAAATCACTCATGTTAGCTGAAGTGATTTATTTTTTGCAGTTAAACATTTTATTAGAGGTTTACAACCATACAAAAAAAAAATACCAATACATATGCAGAGGAAATGGTGTCAATGAAAAAGTATATGCAAGATCAACAAAGTACTGGAGACCAATTGTGAAACTAGATCACACTGACACAGACGCTAGGGCCTTTAGCCTGGGAGTGCGTATGTGAGTCAAAAGGTTCTGTGTTTAACCTCATTCAAAATGGCCACCTTGAGCTGAATGGAAACAACCACAGTGAAAGATAAATCATATGGACAACCAGCAGTGGTAACAGTAACATGAGCACCATTCCATATGTAACCCCCCTGCAAATGGGGGTTCCCAAAAGACTTCCAGGAGCTTGCTTGAATGCTCCAAGCCTGAATGGTGTTTGGCGTTTAAGCCATTTATCAGTGAGTGTTTTTAGAACCTCTGGTACTGTCTCTTTAAGAGCTGTCTGCTTGCAGACATAATTAGATTGTATGGGGGACTGTGTGTTTCTTTGATTGAGTACCACTCAAGCTGCTGCCAATTCACTCCATTTTGCAGTCACTAGGAGTGCAAAGGAACCTATCTGAAAGATGTAACTGTTTGCCAGAAACCATTTAGAGTGATAATGAAATTACAGTTTGTCTAACCTGCTTTCTTTTGCAGTCAGAACAGTGTCTGCCTAGTTCCCCATTCTGGTTTTGAACTGCTGAACTGGACCAATCAGTGTGGGTAAGCTAGCTCTAAAATGGTGCCTTGGGCGAATCAGAACTTGGACTCATAATCTGGGCCAGCCACAAGAGGATTGTATGGGCAGTGACTCTGGGAGATGTAGTTTAGACTTCAGCACCTTTTTGGACCAACAGCAGCAGTCTATTGTGAGTGACAGCCAATCCAGTCAAGAACTGGGAGGAACTCAAAGGAAGTGCCGGTTTTGTCAGTTGGAGTTTCAGTTGAGCTTTGGCAGTGAAGAAGGAAGGGCCCTGTGCTTTTCAGTGTGCAGTTTTAAATTCAAAAAGCGTGTGTAAGGCCAAGTTCAGGGTCTGCAGCTTATTATGCCTTGTTAGGACTAGATCCGTCCTGTGAAGAGAATCAAAGGATATCTGAAGAGTAGAAACCAGGCTCACCCTGTAGAAGACTGGAGGAATTGCTGAAAATTGCACTCGGTCTGTCAGGAACTGAATCTGCTGTGTGTTCTTCGGGTATTGTGCAGTAATGCGATCGGGATACAGATGCAGCCTGCCTGGTATAGTGCTTTCTTTTATATAAATGTGTGAAGAGGTTTGTGTACCTCAAGTGAGCCTGCTGACGTTGAAGGACCCTATCTTATTTGGAGGTCGTGGAGTACTAATTCAGGTCGCCCTGTTGAATTGCCACATTAAATCCAAATGGAATTACTGTACTGCTGACTGTTTAATTCTCCTTTTCTCTGTGTGAAAGAGCCCCTACCAGCTGCCACGGTTTGGACTAGCACTAGGGCTTGGGTACCCAGGGACAGTAACTGATAGGGATAGGCCTGTGCACAGAGCCATAGGTAGATGAGTAGAGTGATAAGCTAATTAACCTGATTTCCCCCTGTCCTTGTTATATCCCCCTAAATAAATCAGAGCTGCTTGTTTCAGCAAAGTTATACTGCCTGAGGTATTTGTCTATGTTAAAGTACTGTACTGTGATTGTTGCACTGTATCTTATTTCACAGGAGGTCCCAGTGCCGGAACCAGTCCTGGGGGTAAGTGTATACTGTAAAGGTAATTCTGATGTATTGTGTGGGCCACTAGTGGGAAGAAAGGGGGGTTGCAGTGTCCCAGAGGGCTGTGACCAAGTTAGTTTAACTATTGTAAACCCTGACCTCTGGGTGGAGGCACCCGCCATTGGATCCAGGCCCCTCAACCTGTTAGTGGCAAATCAGGCAGGGGTAGTAGCCCCTGGGATAGCGCCATCTAGGGGTTACACATAATATCTGGAAGGTGTAGAATGTCAAGCATGATAGGGTATAAGGGTAAAACTGCAAGCTAAAACTATATAGCGTAAACAAAGTAAACAGTAAAAACAAACTAAGATGTCAAAAAGGCAAGACATGAGAAGGGATAGCATATGCTGTCCTTGTGGGAAACCTGGTCCAGATACAGAGGATATTCTAAGGTAGCCAAAAGAAGGCTATCCCACACCCGTTCTATAGGGGGTAAGTAAGATATTGTAAAAAATGTTGCTAGCATTTATAGAAGTGAGGGAGAGTATTTTTTGCTATGTGAGAGAGGCGATCTAAAGTAGCTACTTGGGCTAAGTGTGACAATAGCTCTGAGTATGAGGGTAGGGATGTTGTGTGCCATTTGCATTGCAGCGATCATTTGGCTTGCATACTATGTAGGGCAAGCCAGTGGTGTTCAGAGAAGTCAATGTGTGGGGTGGTTGAGGTAAGACCCAACAGGAAGAGAGGTTCCCAGAGTGGAATGGGGCATCCCAGGACTGCTGATGCCATTTGGCCCATTGGTCCCAAAAAGGCTGTACCTTAACATATGAAAAAGGTGTCCTTCAGGGGAATGACATCTCTAGCAAGTGTCACCAGATAACAGTTTGAGTGCACAGAGGACCGATGGGGTTCTTTACCAGGAATAACGTATCTTGTTCTGGATATAAGTGCTCCGGATGTCAATGAAGGTCTTCCAACAGAAATACCAACAGCTATCCCAGTATTCTTCTGAAAGGGTCACTGAAAGCATATGCACCCATTTCTTTTTGGAAGAAATGGACTGGTTAGGTATATGGTTTTTGATCTGCCAGTGAATAGAGCCACAGAGGCCTTTTTTTTGTAGGGTAGCCACTTTTCAATGGGAGTGTGAGTCTACAGAGGTCTCAAGGGCTTAAGAAAATGGTGCACTGAGCTACAGCTCTGCAAGTATCACCAAAAGTCAGATCTGGGAATACCCCATCTATCTTGTAAGTTCTGAAAGGAGGCAACTACGCAATGTGGTCTATCCAGTATAGCATGGATATGCCAAATTTCTTTGCTTCTCCAGGAAGCCCAAGAGGGAGGTGCATTGGCTATGCAAATGGTGGGGTTGTCTCACAAGGGAGTATAGCCCATGAGTTTGGGATTAATACCTAACCATTTGTTCAGTTTGAACCAATAAGAAATTGAAGGTTTGATGACAGGGTGCAAAGTAATATGTTTAGGAACAGGGCAGTATATCAAAGAAGTGAGGGCATTCCCACCTATTAAATGTCTCTCAATCTGAACCCATTGGGCATGGTGTGGGGGAGGAGTGTGGAACCACTGCAATGTTTGTGTAGCACTGAGCGCCCGCAGGTAACCAGTGACCCAGGGGAGATCCTCCACTGGGACCAACAGTTCCTAAGTTTCACCCTGCTCTAGGAGGGCTGGACACCCTCCCACATGAAGTAACCTATGTATTTATCCAAGAGGGATAACCAGTTTGGAGGAAACTCCAGGTGGGGATGAGCAAGAATGTATAGGATTTTTGGGGTGGAGATCATTTTAAGTGCTGCTATTTTGCCGGAGAGTGTGAGAGGCAGTGCCCTCCAATGGTCCCATTCTGATTTGAGTTTGGCTAATAGCTAATAAGTTGGCATCGCATATTTTAGCAAGGTCCAATGTGGCCTGCACTCCCAAGTAGGTGATGGACCAGGGAGATCACCAGAGACCAAAGACTTCAGAAGGGTCCGGCTGACAATTGTGGTTAAGAGGGAGAACTTCAGTTTTTTGATTGATTCACTCAAAGCCTACAGAGTGTAGTGAACTGGGAAAGGAGGGCCACCAAGGGTTGCCGTGAAGTAGACGCATCTCCAAGGAGGATAAGGAGGTCATCAGTGTACAGCATGGTGGTATACTCCTCCTCACTAAGAGAGATGCCCTTCATATGCATGCTCTTTCTGATTCCCACTGCTAAAGGCTCGATGGCCAGGGCAAAAAGCAGGGGTGACAGTAGGCATCCCTGCCTTGTGCCCTTAGCTAATGGAAAGGGGGAGAGAGAGAAGAGAGTTGGTGAGGACTTTGGCTGATGGAGAGGTGTAGAGGATTTGGACCCAGGAACCGAAATGAGGACCCAGCCCCAGATGGGCTAAAACAAGGTGAAGGTACTGCCAATTGATCGAATCAAAAGCCTTCTCAAAGTCAGTGGCCACTGTGGTGCCAAGGTGGAGAAGAATTTAATGGCATGGATGAGATCTACCAAGGTGCGCAGATGGTCCAAACTCAAGTGACTTTTAACAAAGACCACCTAGGCTGGATGAATAACTTGGGGTAAAAGTGGGTCCAGTCTAGAGGCCAAGGCTTTTGCATATATCTTGCTATCCACATTAATGAGAGAAATCAGGCAGTAGTTGGATGGGAGGGTTATGTCCTTCCCTTTTTTGGCAACACAGTGATTACCGCTTCTCATTGGGTGTGAGGAAGGATGCCAGAGAGCTCCACCTCCTTATACATGTCACAAAGAAGAGGACAGATTAAAGGAACTAGAGGCTTGAAAAATTCTACCAGGAATCCATCACTTCCTGTGGACTTACCAGAGTTAAGAGACAACAGGGCACTGGAGATTTCTTCCACTGAAAGGTGCACATCTAAAGCTGCGGCTTGCTCCTCTGTGAGTTTGGGGAGCTGTAGGTAGGATAAAAAAAGTCTGAATATGGTTGGGATCTCTGGGGCAGGGTGAGGAGTATAAGGGGGCATAAAACTGTTACATGATGTGATTAATGGACTTGGGGGAGGTGGGTACTGTACCTGCCAGATCCCTAAGGCTGGCGATCAGTCTCTCTACCCATTGTTTGTGGAGACGGTATGCTAAAACTTTACTGACTTTCTCCCTTTCTCCCCTTCCTCCCAGTATTTATGCTTAAGTCGCAGTATAACAATTTTGGCCTTCCTGGATAGAACAGTATTAATCTTAACCTTAGCCTCAAGATGATGGAGTGCAGTGGGGAATTGGGGTCTGAGTGTGGAAGTTTCTTATACTCAGACTCTTTGGCCTGAAGTTCTTTTTCCAGTCTTTGCAGGTCCTGCTCTGCTGGAATGATTTATAAATTGTATGTTCCATTTTTTTTACAAAATATAGTATAATGCTTCTCACCCTGCCTCTGAAATGGAGTGGTCTATTTTAATCTTCCTGCACAAGACAACAACTGTACAGTAAGCAGGATAATAATAATAATACTTTATTTATTAAGCACAATTCTGAGAATCAAAGCACTGTACATAATTAAAAGAATCATAAAACAGAACAACACAATCTAAAATTATTTACAATGTAATTTAAATAAATCAATTAAAATTATCACAAAATGCTATAGACTAAATACTGAATGCTTGCTTGAACAGATACACTTTTAGGCCTGCTTTAAAGCTCTCCATGGTCCCGCACTCTCTAATCTGATGAGGTAGAGAGTTCCACAGGGATGGGACATCAAACATAAAAGCCCAGGCCCCAGATTATTTTCAGCTGAACCCTGGGAACCTCTAACAACCTCTTGTCAGTTGAGCAGAGAGGATGGCCAGGGCTGTAGGGAGTCAGGAGCTCTTGCAGATAGCTTGGACCCAGTCCGTGCAGGGCTTTATAAGTCAGAAGTCCAACCTTGAAGGTGATCCACCACTTTACAGGCAGCCAGTGCAGTTCGCGCAGCACAGGATTAATATGACTAGAACGAGAAGTCCCAGTCAACAACCGTGCCGCAGCATTCTGCACCAGCTGCAAGCGATGGATATCAGTCCCTGGAAGCCCCAGGTGGAGGGAGTTGCAGCTGCAGGAAAAGAGGTCCTGTGGTTCTGAGCTCTGATTGTCTGATATATAATGTTCTGAAGTTGGGCTCTCACAGCTACTCACAGTTTCATTCAGCCTAGTGGTGAGTTTGCTTCCGTTTGTTGTTTTTTGTAGAGAAGCAAACACAACAGATAAAATCTGGAGGGCATTGATCCTATTTTTATGTTACTGGGCACAGTTATAAAGAAATGCTGAAGCTAAATGCCAAAAATAGATGAACTACAAGCTGAAATATTTCAACAAATTGTTTCCCACAGTTTCTCTTAAGATATCTGGGGCTTTTTCATTCCCATATGCCTAGGGATCGACCTTTGTCATGGAAGTTTTTAATTCTATGATGTTTCCCATTTTTTATGAAAAACTCCATCATTTTTGGCATTTCCTTGATAACTCCATGAATTTTGGTATTTTCCATGACAACATTTTAATTTTTAGCATTTTCAGTGAAAGTACTTGCATTTGTAGTGTTTGTAAATATTGGACCCATAATTCTGTGCATCACCACCACAATGCCTTGGTCCCAGTTGGTTACTGTGTAAGATTTTGCACATGGGACCTGGCCTCCTAGATGGTAGCACAATGTGCTGCCTCCTGCTATTGGACCAGATTAACATACAGTTTTATTATTATTATTATTATGCCCTGGAGATGGCAGGCAGGGCTCTGGCCCCACCACCCACGGGAGGCTCGTATCTGTTCCCAACCCGTGACCCCATCACCGGGATCATAGCCAGGGGCTTCATGGAGCCTGCCAGCTCCATTTTATCCATTTTTTCTCCTTGTGCCATGGCCACGCTGCATTGGCCTGGGAGGCACACACACAATTCCACAACGCCTCTATTTCGCTGCCTGCTCGTCACACTACCTCAGGCCTTCACCTGGAGCAGTTGAACTGGGGGGCAACAAGGTCCCTACCCAGGAGAGGAGAGCTGCCTTTCAGCTGCTCAATCCAACCCCCCCCCCCCGCTGAGCCCTGATGACTCAGGCTTGTTCCCGAACCTGGGTCGCTGGCATAGCGTGAAATGTAGCATCCATCGCTTCAACCCTCAGTTCCACTGGGCTGGCCCCTAACATATAGTTTTTTAAACACTTCTATCTTTGCTAATATGCTTGCATTAAATACATATACAGTATTTATACAATACTTGTGGGTCTCTGTTCAGGATGATATTTGAGATATCTTACAAACCACATGTGAGTAGATCAGATATCTTCAAGTTGAATATGTCACAATGGATTTCTTTTCATGCTGGGTACATCACAAAAGGTTTGGAACTCATTTAGAATATTTGGCCTCAGTAGCAGTACTAATCATACTCAAATGCAAATAACTTTAAAATGAAAAGTGATAGCAAGGTACTGTGAGCATGAAAGTTGTTCAGCATAAAAATATCTACAAAATGAGTGATGTTTCATTTATAGCTACCTTTTATTTATTTTTTTTATAATTAGCAAAAAAATCAGTAGGCAATTCAATTTTTTATTCTCTTTTTGACAAACAAATGTGAATTAATTTACAATAAAAATTGATAGCATGGTACAATGAGCACGAAATGTGTTCAGCACAAAAACATCTACAAAATGAGTGGTGTTTTATTTACAGGTACCTTTTATTTTTCATAACTGGCAAAAAAGTACAGAAAATGTACTATTGTTTTCACTTTTTACAACAAACAAATGCAAATAACTTTAAAATGGAAAAAAGATCCACACTTGTTGTACAAATCAAATATGACGTGTGGGAGTAAAATAGCAGTGATATCTTCACTTGCTGTCACTGAACTCTTGTATCCCACTCATGGCTTCGCCACTTGTGGGATAGCAAGAGTTCACTAACAGCTCATGAAGATATTTGTGCTATCTCACTCCTACCCATGTCATATCCCATCTCTCTCTCTCGCTGTAAAAATAGACAACATACACATTACCATAAAATTAATCTGTATCTTTTCATGACTCTTACTATGATTTCTATGATGTCCATCATTTTGACCATGGCAATTGCATGATTTATTCTACAATGTTCCGTGACAGCAGTATAACCTAAGATATACCAAAAGAAACTAGAGCAAACCTCAAAAAATAAGAGAGAACCCGAACAAACTGGATTATTATCAACTACAGTGTTGTACATTATGAAAGTAAATGTGCTGCAAAGTGTGTAATTAATCAAAGGAGCTAGAAATTATATCATGAGAATCGAAGTAGGAGCTTTGATCTTTGCACTGGATGGGGGTGGGGATGCAGGAATAAGCAGATAGGGAAACTTTAACAGTAGCACGCTACTGTCCCATATTAGGAAAGGATGTATCTCATGTTACTACCCAGAAGTCAGCCACCCCACATGGAGAAGATGGTGTTGCACATTGCACACTGCACTGTTTAGAGTGTGAACATTTGAGGCAAACAGCACAGAAACAAAGACAACAGAAACATGTTTTTGTACTGATGACACCATTACTAGACTAACAAACCACTTAAGTGTACTGGTCTTTTAGGCTTCTAGAGTCCAAGTGTGCTTGATAAAGCGACTCTAGATGTCTCAAACTATTTATTGGCATAATAAACGTACCTCTACAAAAAAAAATAGTACATTATACCCTAAGATTTTAAAGCAGAAACATATATTAATACAGACAGCTGAGTGGCATGGTAGGCTGAAGCATGACTACATCACCACCTGCCACACCATTGACGTGGGTTCAGGAATTGAACTGGGTCACTCGAGGGCTGGCTGCGGAGGGAGGATTGAGTGCCTATAGGATAGTTCTCCTCTCTCAGGGAGGGAGTTGTCTATCCCATGGCTTGACTACCACTTGGAGGAATCTGTGAGGCAGTCCCGTGGGATGGTAAGGCCCATGCCTGGATGCCAGCTATGTCTCTGAGGAGGCAGACCATGCATATCACATCATTGCACCTGAATGGACCCCAAGGAAAAAAGTGGAGAAAGAACTCTCCGACTGCGGTGCGGTGATCGCCTGGTCCCTTGCAGGCCCTGTAATAAATGGGCACCTCTGGCCAGGTCATGTATCAGGACACCAGCAGAGAAGGTAAGTCCCAAGAACGTCAGGTGATGGGGCTGGTCGGCGGGGGGGGGGGCTAACAAACAAGGGAAGTCAGGTGACAGGTCTGGGAAGGACAGTCCAGATAGGGGCTAGTCAGGGTGTGGAGTTTAACAAACAAGGGAAGTGAGGTAATGGGACTTGAAAAAGCAGCCCAGACAGGGGCTAGACGAAGGGGGTAACAAACAAGGAAGTCAAGTGACGGGGCAGGGAAGAAGAGCCCAGACAGAAGCTGGTTGGGGTCGGGGGTGACAAACAAGGGAAGTCAGGTGATGGGGCTGGGAAGAACAGCTCAGATAGGGGATGGTCGAGAGGGGTAACAAACAAGGGAAGTTAGGTGACAGAGCTGAGAAGAACAGTCCAGATAGGGGCTGGTCGGGGGGGGGGTGACAAACAAGGAAAACCAGGTGACATGGCTGGGAAGAACAGTCCAGATAGGGGTGCTCAGGGGTGGCAAACAAGGGAAGTCAGGTGACAAGGCTGGGAGGGCTGGGAAGAACAGTCAGATTGGATCTGGTTGGGGGGAGAGGACAAACAAGGGAGTCAGGTGATGGGGCTGGGAAGAACAGTTCAGATTGGGGTGGTCAAGGGTGACAAACAGGGAAAGTCAGGCGACGGGACTGGGAAGAACAGTCTAGACTGGGGCGGGTCGGGGGAGTTAGCAAACAAGGAAAATCAGACGACGGGGCTAGGAAGAACAGTCCAGATTGGGCTGGTTGGGGTGACAAACAAAGAAAAGTGACAGGGCTGGAAGAGCAGACAGATGGAGTGATCAGGATGACAAACAAGGGAAGTCTGGTCGGGGGCGGGGTAACAAATATGGCATGTCAAGCGATTGGGCTAAAGGGTAAGCAAACAAAAGAAGTCAGGTGATGGGGTTGAAGAACAGTTCAGATAGAAGCTGATCTGTATAACAAATAAGAGCTGGTCAGGGGGGTAACAAAGAAGGGAAGTCAGGTGATGGGGCTTGGAAGAACAGTTCAGATAGGAGCTGGTCGGGGGTATAACAAACAAGGGAAGTCAGGTGCCTGGGCAAGGAAGAACAGTCCAGACTGGGGCTGGTTGGGGGGGTAACAAACAAGGGAAGTCAGGTGATGGGGCTGGGAAGAACAATTCAGATAGGGTCTGGTTGGGGGTAACAAGCAGGGGTAGTCACGTAACGGGGGTGGTAAGAACATTATTATACAGCAGATGGTCGGGGGGTAACAAACAAGGGAAGTCAGGCAATGGGGCTGAGAAGAACAGTCCAGATTGGTCTGGTCGGGGGTGACAAACAAGGAAAGTCAGGTGACAGGGCTGGGAAGAACAGTCCAGATAGGGGTGCTCAAGGGTGACAAACAAGGGAAGTCAGGTGACAGGGCTGGGAAGAACAGTCCAGATTGGGGCTGGTCGCGGGGTGGGGGTAACAAACATGGGACATCAAGCAATGGGGCGGGGATGAACAGTTCAGCTAGAAGCTGGTCGGGGGTAACAAACAAGAGAAGTCAGGTGATTGGGCTGGGAAAAACACTTCAAATAGAAGCTGGTTAAGGGTAACAAACAAGGGAAGTCAGGTGATGGGGCTTAGAAGAACAATTCAGATAGGAGCTGGTCGGGGGAGAAACAAACAAGTGAAGTCAGGCGATGGGGCTGGGAAGAATAGTCCAAACTGGGGCTGGTTGGGGGTGTAACAAACAAGGGAAGTTAGATGACAGAGCTGAGAAGAACAGTCCAGATAGGGTCTGCTTTGGGGGGGCAAACAAGGAAAGTCAGGTGACAGGGCTGGGAAGAACAGTCCAGCTAGGGTGCTCAGGGGTGACAAACAAGGCAAGTCAGGGACGGGGCTAGGAAGAACAGTTCAGATAGGAGCTGGTTGGGGGGGTAGCAAACAAGGGAAGTCAGGTGATGGTGCTGGGAAGATCAGTTCAGATAGGGGCTGGTGGGGGGTAACAAGCAGGGGTAGTCAGGTAACGGGGGTGGGATGAACATTATTAGGAGCTGGTTGGGGGTAACAAACAAGGGAAATCAGGTGACAAAGTTGGGAAGAACAGTCCAGTTAGAGGCTGGTCGGGTGGGAGGTGACAAACAAGGGAAATCAGGCAACAGGACTGGGAGGAGCGGTCCAGTTAGGGGCTGGTCGGGGGGCACAAACAGAGGAAGTCAGGTAACAGGGATGGGAGGAGCAGTCCAGATAGGGGCCAGTCAGGGGTGACAAACAAGGGAAATCAAGTGATGTGGCTGGGAAGAACAGTTCAGATAGGGGTGATTGGGGGTGATGAACAAGGGAAGTCAGGTGACAGCGCTGGGAAGAACAGTCCAAACAGGGGCTAGTGGGGGGGGGGGTAGCAAACAATAAAAGTCAGGCGATGGGGCTGGGAAGAACAGTCCAGATTGGGGCTGGTCGCAGGGGTGGAGGTAACAAACAAGGGAAGTCAGGTGACAGAACTGAGAAGAACAGTCCAGATAGGGGCTGGTTGGGGGGTAGGGTGACAAACAAGGAAAGTCAGGTGGCAGGGTTGGGAAGAACAGTTCCGATAGGGGTGGTCAGGGGTGACAAACAAGGGAAGTCAGGTGACGGGGCAGGGAAGAACAGTCCAGATTTGGGCTGGTCGGGGGGGTAACAAACAAGGGATGTCAGGCAAAGGGGTTGGGAAGAACAGGCCAGATGGGGGCTGGATGGGGGAGGGTAACAAACAAGGGAAATCAGGTGACGGAGCTGCAAAGAACAGTTCAGATAGAAGCTGGTTGGGAGGGGGTAACAAAAAAGGGAAGTCACGCAATGAGGCTCGGAAGAACAGTCCAGACTGGGGCTGGTCAGAGGGGTGTAACAAGCAAGGAAAGTCAGGTGATGGGGCTGGGAAAAACAATTCAGATAGGGGCTGGTTGGGGGGGAACAAGCAGGCGTAGTCAGGTAACAGGGGTGGTAAGAACATTATTAGACAGGAGTTGGTCGGGGGTAACAAATAGGGAAAGTCAGGTGACGGTGCTGGGAAGCACAGTCCAGATAGAGGCTGACCGGGGAGGGGAGGGTGACAAACTAGGAAAGTCAGGTAACAGGGCTGGGAAGAACAGTCCAGATAGGGGTGGTTAGAACTGACAAACAAGGGAAGTCAGGTGACGGGGCTGGGAAGAACAGGCCAGATTGGGGCTGGTCAGTGGGGGAGGGTGATGAACATGGGATGTCAAGCAATGGGGCTGGGAAGAACAGTTCAGCTAGAAGCTGGTCGGGGGGGTAACAAACAAGAGACGTCAGGTGATTGGGCTGGGAAGAACATTCAGATAGAAGCTGGTTAGGGGGGGTAACAAACAAGGGAAGTCAGGTGATGGGGCTTGGAAGAACAGTTCAGATAGGAGCTGGCCGGGGAGGGTAACAAACAAGGGAAGTCAGGTGATGATGCTGGGAAGAACAGTCCAGATAGGGGCTGTTTGGGAGGGGGGAAGGGGAGGGTGACAAACAAGGAAAGTCAGGTGACAGGGCTGGGAAGAACAGTCCAGATAGGGGTGGTCAGCAGTGACAAACAAGGGAGGTCAGGAGACGGGGTTGGGAAAAACAGTCCAGATTAGGGCTGGTCGGGGGGGGTGTGGGGGTAACAAACAAGGGATGTCAGGCGAAGTGTTGGGAAGAAAAGTCCAGATGGGGGCTGGACGGGGGAGGCTAACAAACAAGGGAAGTCAGGTGATGGTACTGGGAAGAACAGTCCAGATAGGGGCTGTTGGGAGGGGGAGGGGAGGGTGACAAACAAGGAAAGTCAGGTGACAGGGCTGGGAAGAACAGTCCAGATTGGGTCTGGTCGGTTGGGAGTGTAACAAACAAGGCAAGTTAGATGACAGAGCTGAGAAGAACAGTCCAGATAGGGGCTGCTCTGTGGGGGGGAACAAACAAGGAAAGTCAGGTGACAGGGCTGGGAAGAACAGTCCAGCTAGCGGTGCTCAGGGGTGACAAACAAGGTAAGTCAGGGACGGGGCTGGGAAGAACAGTTCAGATAGGAGCTGGTTGGGGGTAGCAAACAAGGGAAGTCAGGTGATGGCGTTGGGAAGAACAGTTCAGATAGGGGCTGGTGGGGGTAACAAGCAGGGTAGTCAGGTAGCGGGGTGGGAAGAACATTATTAGGAGCTGGTCAGGGTAACAAACAAGGGAAGTCAGGTGACAAAGTTGGGAAGAACAGTCCAGTTAGGGGCTGGTCAGGGGGTGACAAACAAGGAAGCCAGGTAACAGGGCGGGAGAAACAGTCAGATCGGGGCTGGTTGGGTGGGGATGACAAAAGAGAAATCAGGCAGCAGGACTGGGAGGAGCGGTCCATAAGGGGCTGGTGGGGTGGTGGACAAACAGAGGAGTCAGGTAACAGGGATGGGAGGAGCAGTCCAGATAGGAGCCGGTCAGGGGTGACAAACAAGGGAAATCAGGTGACTTGGTTGGGAAGAACAGTTCAGATAGGTGTGATTGGGGGTGATGAACAAGGGAAGTCAGGTAACGAGGCTGGGAAGAACAGTCCAGACAGGGGCTGGTTGGGGGGTAATAAACAATGAAAGTTAGGCGATGGGGCGGGGAAGAGCAGTCCAGATTGGGGCTGGTCGTGGGGGGGTGGGGGTAACAAACAAGGGAAGTCAGGTGACAGAGCTGAGAAGAACAGTTCAGCTAGAATCTGGTCAGGGGGTAACAAACAAAAGAAGTCAGGTGATTGAGCAGGGAAGAACACTTCAGATAGAAGCTGGTTTGGGGGTAACAAACAAGGGAAGTCAGGTGATGGGGCTTGGAAGAACAATTCAGATAGGAGCTGGTCGGGGGGGGAGGACAAACAAGGGAAGTCAGGCGATGGGGCTGGGAAGAACAGTCCAGCTAAGCGGTGCTCAGGGTGACAAACAAGGTAAGTCAGGGACGGGGCTGGGAAGAACAGTTCAGATGGGAGCTGGTTGGGGAGTACAAACAAGGAAGTCAGGTGATGGTGCTGGGAAGAACAGTTCAGATAGGGGCTGGTGGGGGGTAACAAGCAGGGGAGTAGTCAGGTAGCGGGGTGGGAAGAACATTATTAGGAGCTGGTCAGGGGTAACAAACAAGGGAAGTCAGGTGACAAAGTTGGGAAGAACAGTCAGTTAGGGGCTGGTCGGAGGTGACAAACAAGGAAGCCAGGTAACAGGGCCGGGAGAAACAGTCCAGATCGGGGCTGGTTGGGTGGGGGATAACAAAAAAGGGAAATCAGGCAGCAGGACTGGGAGGAGCAGTCCAGATAGGAGCCGGTTGGGGTTGACAAACAAGGGAAATCAGGTGAATTGTTTGGGAAGAACAGTTCAGATAGGTGTGGTTGGGGGTGATGAACAAGGGAAGTCAGGTGACGGGGCTGGGAAGAACAGTCCAGACAGGGGCTGGTTGGGGGGTAACAAACAATGAAAGTTAGGCGATGGGGCTGGGAAGAACAGTCCAGATTGGGGCTGGTCGCGGGGTGGGGGTGGGGGTAACAAACAAGGGAAGTCAGGTGACAGAGCTGAGAAGAACAGTTCAGCTAGAAGCTGGTCGGGAGGGTAACAAACAAGAGAAGTCAGGTGATTGAGCAGGGAAGAACACTTCAGATAGAAGCTGGTTGGGGGGTAACAAACAAGGGAAGTCAGATGATGGGGCTTGGAAGAACAGTTCAGATAGGAGCTGGCCGGGGGGGTAACAAACAAGGGAAGTCAGGTGATGATGCTGGGAAGAACAGTCCAGATAGGGGCTGTTTGGGAGGGGGGAAGGGGAAGGTGACAAACAAGGAAAGTCAGGTGACAGGGCTGGGAAGAACAGTCCAGATTGGGTCTGGTCGGTTGGGAGTGTAACAAACAAGGGAAGTTAGATGACAGAGCTGAGAAGAACAGTCCAGATAGGGGCTGCTCTGTGGGGGGGAACAAACAAGGAAAGTCAGGTGACAGGGCTGGGAAGAACAGTCCAGCTAGCGGTGCTCAGGGGTGACAAACAAGGTAAGTCAGGGACGGGGCTGGGAAGAACAGTTCAGATAGGAGCTGGTTGGGGGTAGCAAACAAGGGAAGTCAGGTGATGGCGTTGGGAAGAACAGTTCAGATAGGGGCTGGTGGGGGGGTAACAAGCAGGGGTAGTCAGGTAGCGGGGGTGGGAAGAACATTATTAGGAGCTGGTCAGGGGTAACAAACAAGGGAAGTCAGGTGACAAAGTTGGGAAGAACAGTCCAGTTAGGGGCTGGTCAGGGGGGTGACAAACAAGGGAAGCCAGGTAACAGGGCCGGGAGAAACAGTCCAGATCGGGGCTGGTTGGGTGGGGGATGACAAAAAAGAGAAATCAGGCAGCAGGACTGGGAGGAGCGGTCCATATAGGGGCTGGTCGGGGGTGGTGGACAAACAGAGGGAGTCAGGTAACAGGGATGGGAGGAGCAGTCCAGATAGGAGCCGGTCAGGGGTGACAAACAAGGGAAATCAGGTGACTTGGTTGGGAAGAACAGTTCAGATAGGTGTGATTGGGGGTGATGAACAAGGGAAGTCAGGTAACGAGGCTGGGAAGAACAGTCCAGACAGGGGCTGGTTGGGGGGTAATAAACAATGAAAGTTAGGCGATGGGGCGGGGGAAGAGCAGTCAGATTGGGGCTGGTGGGTAGGTGGGGGTAACAAACAAGGGAAGTCAGGTGACAGAGCTGAGAAGAACAGTTCAGCTAGAATCTGGTCAGGGGGTAACAAACAAGAGAAGTCAGGTGATTGAGCAGGGAAGAACACTTCAGATAGAAGCTGGTTTGGGGGTAACAAACAAGGGAAGTCAGGTGATGGGGCTTGGAAGAACAATTCAGATAGGAGCTGGTCGGGGGGGGAGGACAAACAAGGGAAGTCAGGCGATGGGGCTGGGAAGAACAGTCCAGCTAGCGGTGCTCAGGGGTGACAAACAAGGTAAGTCAGGGACGGGGCTGGGAAGAACAGTTCAGATAGGAGCTGGTTGGGGGTAGCAAACAAGGGAAGTCAGGTGATGGTGCTGGGAAGAACAGTTCAGATAGGGGCTGGTGGGGGGGTAACAAGCAGGGGTAGTCAGGTAGCGGGGGTGGGAAGAACATTATTAGGAGCTGGTCAGGGGTAACAAACAAGGGAAGTCAGGTGACAAAGTTGGGAAGAACAGTCCAGTTAGGGGCTGGTCGGGGGGGTGACAAACAAGGGAAGCCAGGTAACAGGGCCGGGAGAAACAGTCCAGATCGGGGCTGGTTGGGTGGGGGATAACAAAAAAGGGAAATCAGGCAGCAGGACTGGGAGGAGCAGTCCAGATAGGAGCCGGTTGGGGTTGACAAACAAGGGAAATCAGGTGAATTGTTTGGGAAGAACAGTTCAGATAGGTGTGGTTGGGGGTGATGAACAAGGGAAGTCAGGTGACGGGGCTGGGAAGAACAGTCCAGACAGGGGCTGGTTGGGGGGTAACAAACAATGAAAGTTAGGCGATGGGGCTGGGAAGAACAGTCCAGATTGGGGCTGGTCGCGGGGTGGGGGTGGGGGTAACAAACAAGGGAAGTCAGGTGACAGAGCTGAGAAGAACAGTTCAGCTAGAAGCTGGTCGGGAGGGTAACAAACAAGAGAAGTCAGGTGATTGAGCAGGGAAGAACACTTCAGATAGAAGCTGGTTGGGGGGTAACAAACAAGGGAAGTCAGATGATGGGGCTTGGAAGAACAGTTCAGATAGGAGCTGGCCGGGGGGGTAACAAACAAGGGAAGTCAGGTGATGATGCTGGGAAGAACAGTCCAGATAGGGGCTGTTTGGGAGGGGGGAAGGGGAGGGTGACAAACAAGGAAAGTCAGGTGACAGGGCTGGGAAGAACAGTCCAGATAGGGGTGGTCAGCAGTGACAAACAAGGGAAGTCAGGTGACGAGGCTGGGAAGAACAGTCCAGACAGGGGCTGGTTGGGGGGTAATAAACAATGAAAGTTAGGCAATAGGGCTGGGAAGAGCAGTCCAGATTGGGGCTGCTCGCGGGGTGGGGGTGGCGGTAACAAACAAATGAAGTCAGGTGACAGAGCTGAGAAGAACAGTTCAGCTAGAAGCTGGTCAGGGGGTAACAAACAAGAGAAGTCAGGTGATTGAGCAGGGAAGAACACTTCAGATAGAAGCTGGTTTGGGGGTAACAAACAAGGGAAGTCAGGTGATGGGGCTTGGAAGAACAATTCAGATAGGAGCTGGTCGGGGGGGGGGAGACAAACAAGGGAAGTCAGGCGATGGGGCTGGGAAGAACAGTCCAGCTAGCGGTGCTCAGGGGTGACAAACAAGGTATGTCAGGGACGGGGCTGGGAAGAACAGTTCATTTAGTAGCTGATTGGGGGTAGCAAACAAGGGAAGTCAGGTGATGGCGTTGGGAAGAACAGTTCCGATAGGGGCTGGTGGGGGGTAACAAGCAGGGGTAGTCAGGTAGCGGGGGTGGGAAGAACATTATTAGGAGCTGTTCAGGGGTAACAAACAAGGGAAGACAGATGACAAAGTTGGGAAGAACAGTCCAGTTAGGGGCTGGTCGGGGGGGGGTGATAAACAAGGGAAGCCAGGTAACAGGGCCGGGAGAAACAGTCCAGATCGGGGCTGGTTGGGTGGGGGATGACAAAAAAGGGAAATCAGGCAGCAGGACTGGGAGGAGCGGTCCAGATAGGGGCTGGTCGGGGGTGGGGGACAAACAGAGGAAGTCAGGTAACAGGGATGGGAGGAGCAGTCCAGATAGGAGCCGGTTGGGGTTGACAAACAAGGGAAATCAGGTGAATTGGTTGGGAAGAACAGTTCAGATAGGTGTGGTTGGGGGTGATGATCAAGGGAAGTCAGGTGACTGGGCTGGGAAGAACAATCCAGACAGGGGCTGGTTGGGGGGTAACAAACAATGAAAGTTAGGCGATGGGGCTGGGAAGAACAGTCCAGATTTGGGCTGGTCACGGGGGGGTGGGGGTAACAAACAAGGGAAGTCAGGTGACAGAGCTGAGAAGAACAGTTCAGCTAGAAGCTGGTCGGGGGGGTAACAAACAAGAGAAGTCAGGTGATTGAGCAGGAAGAACACTCAAATAGAAGCTGGTTTGGGGTAACAAACAAGGAGAATCAGGTATTAGGCTTGGAAGAACAATTCAGAAAGGAGCTGGTCGAGAGAGACAAACAAGGGAAGTCAGGCGATGGGGCTGGGAAGAATAGTCAGACTGGGGCTGGTTGGGGTGTAACAAACAAGGGAAGTTAGATGACAGAACTGAGAAGAACAGTCCAGAAAGGGGCTGCACTTGGGGGGGGGGGCAAACAAGGAATGTCAGGTGACAGGGCTGGGAAGAACAGTCCAGCTAGGTGTGCTCGGGGGTGACAAACAAGGCAAGTCAGGGACGGGGCTGGGAAGAACAGTTCAGATAGGAGCTGGTTGGGGGGTAGCAAACAAGGGAAATCAGGTGATAGTGCTGGGAAGAACAGTTCAGATAGAGGCTGGTGGGGGGGTAACAAGCAGGGGTAGTCAGGTAACGAGGGTGGGAAGAACATTATTAGGAGCTGGTTGGGGTAACAAACAAGGGAAGTTAGGTGACAAAGTTGGGAAGAACAGTCCAGTTAGAGGCTGGTCGGGTGGGAGGTGACAAACAAGGGAAATCAGGCAATAGGACTGGGAGGAGCGGTCCAGTTAGGGGTTGGTCGGGGGAGACAAACAGAGGAAGTCAGGTAACAGGGATGGGAGGAGCAGTCCAGATAGGGGCCAGTCAGGGGTGACAAACAAGGGAAATCAGGTGACTTGGCTGGGATGAACAGTTCAGATAGGTGTGGTTGGGGGTGATGAACAAGGGAAGTCAGGTGACGCGGCTGGGAAGAACAGTCCAGACAGTGGCTGGTTGGGGGGCTAACAAACAAGGAAAGTCAGGTGATGGGGCTGGGAAGAACAGTCCAGATTGGGGCTGGTCGTGGGGGGTGGGGGTAACAAACAAGGGAAGTCAGGTGACAGAGCTGAGAAGAACAGTCCAGATAGGGGTTGGTTTGGTGGGGTAGGGTGACAAACAAGGAAAGTCAGGCGACAGGGCTGGGAAGAACAGTTCAGATAGGTGTGGTCAGGGGTGACAAACAACGGACGTGAGGTGATGGGGCTGGGAAGAACATTCCAGATTGGGGCTGGTCGGGAGGGAGGGTGACAAACAAGAAAATCTGGTGACATGGCTGGGAAGAACAGTCCAGAAAGGGGCTGGCTGGTGGTGGGGAAGGTGATAAACTAGGAAAGTCAGGTGACAGGGCTGGGAAGAACATTCCAGACGGGGTGGTAAACAAGGGAAGTCAGGTGACCGTGCTGGGAAGAACAGTCCAGAGTGGGGCTGGTCGAGGGGGGTGGGGGTAACAAACAAGGGATGTCAGGTGAAGGGTTGGGAAGAACAGTCCAGATAGGGGCTGGACGGGGGAGGGTAACAAACAAGGGAAGTCAGGTTATGGGGCTGGGAAGAACAGTTCAGATAGGGGCTGGTTGGGGTGGAGGGTGACAAACTAGGAAAGTCAGGCGACAGGGCTGGGAAGAACAGTCCAGATGGGGTGGTCAGGGGTGACAAACAAGAGAAGTGAGGTGATGGGGCTGGGAAGAACAGTCCAGATTGGGGCTGGTCGAGGGGTTAACAAACAAGGGAAGTCAGGTAACAGGGTTGGAATGAACAGTTCAGATTGGAGCTGGTCAGGGGGTAACAAACAAGGAAGTCAGGTAACGAAGTTGGGAAGAACAGTACAGATGGGGGCTGGTTGGGGGAGATGACAAACAAGGGAAGTCAGGTACAGGGCCGGGAGAAACAGTCCAGATAGGGGCTGGTCGGGGGGGATTACAAGCAAGGGAAGTCAGGTAACGGGGCTCGGAAGAACAGTTCAGATAGAGGCTGTTGGGGGCTAACAAACAATAGAAGTCAGGCAATGGGGCTGGGAAGAACAGTAAAAACTGGTGATGGCTGGGGGGGTAACAAACAAGGGATGTCAGGTGACGGGGCTGGGAAGAACAATTCAGATAGAAATTGCTCGGGGGGTAACAAGCAAGGCAAGTCAGGTGATGGGACTGGGAAGAACAGTTCAGATAGAAGCTGGTCAGAGGTAACAAGGGAAGTCAGGTGATTGGGCTGGGGAGAACAGTTCAGATTGGGGCTGGTGGGGGGTATCAAGCAGAGGCAGTCAGGTATCGGGGTGGAAGAACATTATTAGGAGCTGATCGGGGGTAACAAACAAGTGAAGTCAGATAACAGAGTTGGGAAGAACAGTCCAGATAGGGGCTGGTCGAGGTGGGGTGACAAACGAGGGAAGTCAGGTGACGGAGCTGTGAAGAACAGTCCAGATCGGGTCTGGTCGAGGGGGGTGACAAACAAAGGAAGTCAGGTAACAGGGCTGGGAGAAACAGTCCAAATAGGGGCTGATCGGGGGGGTGACAAACAAGTAAAGTCAGGTGACAGGACTCGGAAGAACAGTTCAGATAGGGGCCGGTCAGGGAGAGGTGACAAACATGGGAAGTGAGGTAACGGGGTTGGGAAGAACAGTCCAGATTGGGTCTGGTCAGTGTGGAGTGTAACAACAAGGGAAGTTAGATGACAGAACTGAGAAGAACAGTCCAGATGGGGCTGCTCTGTGGGGGGGAACAAACAAGGAAAGTCAGGTGACAGGGCTGGGAAGAACAGTCCAGCTAGTGGTGCTCAGTGGTGACAAACAAGGCAAGTCAGGGACGGGGCTGGGAAGAACAGTTCAGATAGGAGCTGGTTGGGGGTAGCAAACAAGGGAAGTCAGGTAATGGTGCTGGGAAGAACAGTTCAGATAGGGGCTGGTGGGGGGGTAACAAGCAGGGGTAGTCGGGTAAGGGGGGGTGGGAAGAACAGTATTAGGAGCTGGTCGGGGGTAACAAACAAGGGAAGTCAGGTGACAAAGTTGGGAAGAACAGTCCAGTTAGGGGCTGGTCGGGGGGGGTGACAAACAAGGGAAGCCAGGTAACAGGGCTGGGAGAAACAGTCCAGATCAGGGCTGGTCGGGTGGAGCGTGACAAACAAGGGAAATCAGGCTACAGGACTGGAAGGAGCGGTCCAGATAGGGGCTGGTTGGGGGAAGGGGACAAACAGAGGAAGTCAGGTAACAGGGATGGGAGGAGCAGTCCAGATAGGAGCCAGTCGGGGGTGACAAACAAGGGAAATCAGGTGACTTGGCTGGGAAGAACAGTTCAGACTGGGGCTGGGCGCGGGGGTTGGGGTAACAAACAAGGGAAGTCAGGTGACAGAGCTGAGAAGAACAGTCCAGATAGGGGCTGGTTGGGGGAGTAGGGTGACAAACAAGGAAAGTCAGGTGACAGGGCTGGGGAGAACAGTTCAGATAGGTGTGGTCAGGGGTGACAAACAAGGGACGCAAGGTGATGGGGCTGGGAAGAACAGTCCAGAGAGGGACTGGTTGGTGGAGGGGAGGGTGACAAACTAGGAAAGTCAGGTGACCAGGCTGGGAAGAACAATCCAGACTGGGGCTGGTCGGGGGGGGTGGGGGTAACAAACAAGGGATGTCCAGTGAAAGGTTGGGAAGAACAGTCCAGGTAGGGGCTGGACGGGGGAGCGTAACAAACAAGGGAAGTCAGGTGACAGGGCTGAAAAGAACAGTTCAGATAGAAGCTGGTCGGGGGTAACAAATAAGGGAAATCAGGCGACGAGGCTGGGAAGAACAGTCCAGACTGGCGCTGGTCGGGGGGGTAACAAAGAAGGGAAGTCAGGTTATGGGGCTGGGAAGAACAGTTCAGATAGGGGCTGGTTGGGGGGGGAGGGTGACAAACTAGGAAAGTCAGGTGACAGTGCTGGGAAGAACAGTCCAGATGGGGTGGTCGGGGTGACAAACAAGGGAAGTCAGGTGACGGGGCACGGAAGAACAGTCCAGATTGGGGCTGGTCGGGGGGGTAACAAACAAGGGAAGTCAGGCAACGGAGTTGGGAAGAACAGTCCAGATGGGGGCTGGTTGGGGCAGGTGACAAACAAGGGAAGTCAGGTAACAGGGCTCGGAAGAACAGTTCAGATAGAGGCTGTTGGGGGGGGGTTAACAAACAATAGAAGTCAGGCAATGGGGCTGGGAAGAACAGTCCAGACTGGTGCTGGCTGAGGGGGGTAACAAACAAGGGATGTCAGGTGATGGGGCTGGGAAGAACAATTCAGATAGAAACTGCTTGGGGGGGTAACAAGCAAGGCAAGTCAGGTGATGGGACTGGGAAGAACAGTTCAGATAGGAGCTGGTCAGAGGTAACAAGGAAAGTCAGGTGATGCGGCTGGGAAGAACAGTTCAGATTGGGGCTGGTGGGGGGTATCAAGCAGAGGTAGTCAGGTATCGGGGCGGAAGAACATTATTAGGAGCTGATCAGGGGTAACAAACAAGTGAAGTCAGGTAACAGAGTTGGGAAGAACAGTCCAGATAGGGGCTGTTCGGGGGGGGGATGACAAACAAGGGAAGTCAGGTAACAGGGCTGGGAGAAACAGTCCAGATAGGGGCTGGTCGGGGGGGGGATGACAAACAAGGGAAGTCAGGTGACGGGGCTCGGAAGAACAGTTCAGATAGGGGCCGGTCGGGGAGAGGTGACAAACATGGGACGTGAGGTAATGGGACTTGGAGGAATAGTCCAGATAGGGGCTTGTCGGGGGGGGGGGTAACAAACAAGGAAATTCAGGTAACAGGGCTGGGAGGAGCAGTTCAGATAGGGGCCAGTTGAGGGTGACAAACAAGGGAAGTCAGGTGACGTGGCTGGGAAGAACAGTTCAGATAGGGGCTGGTCAGGCAGCAGTAACAAGCAAGGAAAGTCAAGCAACGGGGCTGGGAAGGACAGTGCAGATAGGAGCTGGTCAGTGGGGTGGGTAACAAACAAGGAAAGTCAAGCAATGGGGCTGGGAAGAACATCCCAGATAGGAGCTGGGCTGAGAAGAACATTTCAGATAGAAGCTAGTCAGGGGGCTGGGGGGATAACAAACAAGGGAAGTCAGGTGATGGAGCTGGGAAAAACAGTCCAGATTGGTGCTGGTCAGAGGGGTTGACAAACAAGGGAAGTCAGGTAACGAAGCTGAGAGAAACATTCCAGATAGGGGCTGGTCAGGGGAAACAAGGGAAGTCAGGTAATGGGCTGGGAAGAACAGTCCAGATTCGGGCTCATTAAGGGGGGATATCAAACAAGGGAAGTCAGGTAACAGGGCTGGGAAGAACAGTCCAGATTTGGGCTGGTCAGGGGTGAGTAACAAACAAGGGAAGTCAGGCGACGGGGCTGGGAAGAACAGTTCAGATAGGAGCTGGTCGGGGGTTGGTGGGTGGGTAACAAACAAGGGAAGTCAGGTGACAGGGCTGGGAAGAACAGTCCAGATAGGGGCTGGTCGGGGGGGGGGGGTTAACAAACAAAAGAAGTTAGGTGATGGGGCTGGCGGGTAACAAACTAGGGAAGTCAGGTGACAGGGCTGGGAAGAACAGTCCAGATAGGGGCTGGTCGGGGGGGTTAACAAACAAAGGAAGTTAGGTGATGGGGTTGGTGGGTAATAAACAAGGGAAGTCAGGTGACAGGCTGGGAAGAACAGTCCATATTGGGGCTGGACAGGGGTGACAAACACAAAGTGAAAAAACAATACATAATAATCTATGCCTGCCAATGTTAGTTAGTTAGTTTATTATTACAGGAATTACCTCATTGAGCAAGCTCATTCACAAGGAGGTCCTGGAGATTTCAAACAATACAATGACTTACATGATCGTATACAAAACAGATTTGGATAGCACGAGTAAACAGCAATGGCAATGATAAGGTATAACTTGGATTGTTGCAGATAACTAATACATTACATACAAAAAACGAACTGCACTAATGTGCACGGAGATGATACACATAGACTGAGACAAGTCTTCACTGGAGGCAGAAGGAAAAGGAAAAAAGTGAAAACATGGGGCTGTAGATGACATCGCAGAGAAGGGTAGTAGGTTCAGAGGGACAGGAATATTGTGCACCGAGATGGGGGTACAGGGAGGGTGTCCATAGCTGGTTTTAGGCACCAGCGAACCCTGCGGTTGCTGGGAGCCCCTGCTGATGGGGGCCCCCAACCAGAGGAGTTTACCTTATTCATTTTTAAACATTTTTTTATCTTAATATATTTTTAAAACATCAGTAAAGGACTGTGCAGATCCTTCTGGTTATGTCATGAAATACCTCAACAAACTATGATCCAGTCAATATGAGGTGGATAGGCAGCAATGGATGGGATGGTAAGAACAGCCAAAAGAACTGACTGCTGTGTCCTCCTAATTTTTTTTTTTTTTAATACTACTAAGTTATACTAAAGCTATATATAGAAACAAAAAAATATAAAATTTGCCGGCAGATAACTATTGCTTGGCCCGGGGGAGATATTGCTGATGGGTGATCTGAATATGCCAGATGTTAACTGGAATGCAGTTGCAGCAGCCACTTCAAAGAGTGGGGCTATTCTAGATGCCCTACAAGGGGCATGCCTTAGACAACTAGTATTGGAGTCCACTCGAGAGGGAGCAATCTTAGACCTGGTTCTCTCAAATGGAGATGAAGAGAGGATCACAGATGTAGAAGTGGGTAGCCATCTGGGAACTATCGACCATCGAACAGTATGGTTCACAATAAACACAGCAATAGAGTCAAGCCATACAAAGGCAAAAGTACTGGACTTTAGGAGGGCTGACTTTGCCAAAATGGGTCAGTGCCTAAGGAATGCACTAGCAAATGGGCAGGAAGGAGGGGTGGAAGAACAATGGGGAATAATAAAAACTGCCATCACAGAGGTAACAAGCCTTTGTGTGAAGCAAATTAACAAAACGAAATCGAAATGATGTAAGAAACCACTATGGTTCTCAAAGGAAGTGGCAGTGAAGGTTCAAGAGAAAAAGAAAGCATTCAGGAAGTACAAGGAATCACAGAAGGAGCAGGACAGGGAACTGTATCAGTTAAAGCAAAGGAAGCTGGAAGGCAGTCAGAACAGCAAAGGCCCAAACCGAGGAAAGATAGCCAACTCTGTTAGAAGGGGATAAAACCTTCTATAGGTACATCAGGGAGCGAAGGAAGACCAAGGAGGGCTAGTGAGGCTTAATAAAGAGGAGGAGGTGGGCAGAGGGTGACTGTGAAAAGGCAGAGATACTAAACAAATATTTTGCTCAGTATTTACAAAGGAAGTGGAGGTACCTAAAACAAACAGTAGAAACACTCTCGATACAGAAGTTGATACCAGCCCATTTACAGAAGAAAGGTTCTGAAAGAACTCTTAAAATTGAAGGTGGACAAAACAATGGGGCCTGATGGGATTCATCCCAGAATTCTAAAAGAACTAAGGGTAGAACTAGTGACACCACTGACTACCCTGTTTAACAAATCATGGGAGGATGGGGTGGTAACCGAGGACTGGAGAAGGGCAGATGTGATTCCCTTCACAAAAGTGGGAGCAAGGCAGAAGCAGAAAACTACAGACCTGTTAGTTTAACCTCAGTGGTAGGGAAAATGATGGAATCGCTTCTGAAGGAAAGAATTGTTGAGTATCTAGAGGACAGAGGGGCACAGGACCCAAGGCAGCATGGATTCACAGCAGGAAGGTCATGCCAGACAAATCTGATAGATTTCTTTGACTGGGTGACCAAAGTAGTAGATCAGGGAGGGGCTGTGGACATGGCCTACCTAGACTTTAGCAAGGCATTTGACACAATCCCACACAAAAGATTAATATACAAGTTAGCCAGCCTGGGAGTGGGTCCCAAGATGACAGCCTGGGTAAAGAATTGGCTGGAGAATAGGGACACAGAGTAATAGTAAATGGAGTCCACTCTGAAGAAAGGGGGGTTACTAGTGGGGTACCACAGGGTTCAGTATTAGGACCGGTCCTCTTCAATGTCTTTATAGCGATATTGCAGAGGGACTGGAAGGAAAAGTATGTCTCTTTGCAGATGACACAAAGATCTGCAACAGAGTTGATGCACAAGGTGGGTGGAAAGGATGAGAAGGGACTTGGCAAGGTTAGAGGAATGGTCAAATGTATGGCAGCTTAGATTCAATGCTAAGAGGTGCAAGGTAATGCCTGGGAAACAAAAACCCAGGGAAGAGTACACAATGGGGGTGAGATACTAACAACAACAAAAATGGAAAGGGACCTGGGGTAGTCATATCAGATGACCTAAAGGTGGGCAAGCAATGTGAGAGGGCAGCAAGGAGGGCTGGGGGATGCTGGGATGCATAGGGAGAGGCATCACCAGCAGAAAACAGAAGTTATTATCCCTCTGTACAGACAGTTGGTGAGACCCCATTTGGAGTACTGCGTGCAGTTCTGGAGACCCAATCTCTGCAAGGACATAGACAGGATGGAGGCTGTCCAGAGGAGGGCAACTAAAATGGTGCAGGGTCTGCACCGATAGACATATGAAGAGAGACTTAAAGCAGCAGTACTACGAAAAAAAAAATTGCTCTTTTTTGACAGTTTATTCCCTGTGCCCTGCTAATCATATACCTGGTACTCTTTCTCGCCGGCATTGTACTATCACCGAGTAATTTGCTCAGTTATCCCCCGCTTTTGTTTACATTTCAGCCACCCAGCATGTTGCACTGAAACCCCCTCTGCTGCCAACTGCACATGTTTATGACTTGCAGGAACATCAGGAATGATCAGCAGAGGGTCCCTCTGCTGTTGTCAAAAGATGTGATGCGACCTGTAGAAAAAGCGCAGCTGAAATTAGTCAGTCGCCATATTTGTTGTAGCGTTACAACACTTCAAATAAATTGTAAATATCTAAAAAACTAAAGACGACTGGAAAAAAACGTTTACAGGTATAGAAACTGGAACTTTGGCCTCATGCTTACAGCAGAAAAACAGAATTTTGATAGGTCACTTCCTGATTTCATAGTACTGCTGCTTTTAGGAGCTGAATATGTATAACCTCGAGGAAAGGAGAGAGAGGGGGGACATGATAGAAACTTTCAAGTATCTCAAGGGAATCAACAAAGTCCAAGAGGGTAGCATCATTCAAAAAAAGAGGTGTGCAAGAACAAGGGGGTACAATTTGAAGATAGAAGTAGGGCGGCTCAGAGGTAATTTAAGGAAGTATTTTTTCACAGAGAGGGTTGTGGATGCATGGAATGGCCTTCCGGAGTCAAAAACAGTGGTGGAATTCAGCATGCATGGGACAGTCATAAGGCAATTCTAGGGGGTTGGGGCAGGAAGAAGTAGGCTGCTGGTTAACTAGGATCTGTAGCTTATCCAATAGGTAGGGAAATGGGCATTCTGGGTGGGCCAAGCAGTCCTTATCTGCTGTCAAAATCTATGTTTCTATGTTTCTTAGTCTGCCCAATTTTCCCTGCCTATAATATCACCACAAATAAAATCTTGCACTTTGGGTCTTCAGTGAAACACATCAGCTAAAGGTGGGCCAAGTATAGAGGCCCTGTGACTTCACTAATTCTGCTGGGGGCCCCCAAAACCTTAAAGCCGGCCCTGAGGGTGTCTAGGGAAGGATGGTGACTGGGGTAGGGGTAGGAAGGGGTAGGGAGACAGGCAGGTGGGGAAGGGAGGTTGGTAGGTTCAGCAGGACAGGAATATTGTGCTCAGAGATGGGGTACAGGAGGGGTCTGGGGGAGGGAGGTGACCGGGGTAGAGGAGGAGGAGGAGGTAAGAAGACAGGGAGGTGGAGGAAGGGAAGAAGTGCTAGGAGCAGAATGGGTAAGGGGGTTGGGGTAGGAATAAAGGGGTGGGTGGAGCAGATGGGTGAGAGGATAGGCTGGGTGGTTGGTGGGGAGACTGGGATAGGATGACAAGCAGAAGGGATGGTGTGGATTCATATATTAGCTTAGCATGAAGAACAGCACCAGATCACTTCAAATGCTTTCTTGGCTAGGGACTTACAGCAATTTAATGTGACTGTCTCAGTTAGCTTCATGTTTTTTTGCAGCTGGTTCCATACAGATGGGAGGACGAAACTAATGGCATCTCTGCCCTGATTAGTACATGTCCTGGGAACGTCTAGCAGCACAAAGACTGAGGTGCACAGTGCATACACATTGTGAGACTTGTGCACTAGGGAGTATATGTACTGAGGTAACCTGCCAGTCAGCAGTTTTAGAGTCCACTGCCCAATATGGAACATACGCCTGGTTGATAGTGAGGTCCAGTTCAAAGAAGAGTAGAGGGTACAATGGTGTGACCTGGGCGGAGCATTTAGAATGAAACATAATGCACGATGGTACAGGACATCAAGTTTGCGAGTGTGAGTTGGTGCACTGCAATCGTAAATGATATCCCCGTAGTCAAGGAGTGGTAGGAATGTGGCCTGGACCAGTCTTCTTCTGCAGTCGAGTGTAAATAGGGATCTGTTCCTGAAGAAGAACCCCAGCCTGACTTTTAGCTTGTTGACAAGGCATTTGATATGGGCACTAAAAGTTAGTTTACTATCTAGCCATATTCCAAGATACTTGAATTGATCCACAACCTCGAGGGGTTCCCCGAATATAGTAGTGATGGGCGGTGAGGTACTCTGAGTACTGAGAATAGAGGGCATATGATTTGATGAAAAAACATCACCTTTGTCTTCTTTGTGTTTAGGAAAAGTTTTGAATGGGCCAGGATGAAGTGTAGGTGATCGAAATCAGATTGTAACTCAGCAGTGGCTTCACGCAATGAAGGCCTAGAGAGGTAGAGGGCCGTGTCATTGGCAAAAAAGTGCAGCTTGGATTGTTGAATGTTTTGTCCAATGAGTTGATGTAAATAGTGAAGAGGAGGGGCCCTAGAATGGACCTCATGATGGACACCGTGTCTGACATGGCTCCGTCAGCCTTGATTCTTTGCAGCCTATTTGAGAGGTAACTAGAGAACAATCTTACCGTAGTGTCATGAAATCCCAGGGATGTCAGGCAGTGCAGGAGGATGGTATGGTCCACTGTGTCGAATGCCTTGCTTAAGTCAATGAAGTGCTAATTTAACCTTCTCACACTTCAGAACCACTTCAGTGGTTCACTTTGCATTCATTTCCATTTAATTCAAAGGTGAAGGTTTTTTTTTCACTTACTTTTTATACTCCCCCTGCCCGCAGCGCCCCCACTCTTTGGGAGACAACTATGGCCTTGTAGTCTCCTTCCTCTTACCTGGAGCCCAGTGCAGTCCATCCCCCATGTAGCTGTAGCTGTGTCCCCCAGGTGGGCACGGGGTAGGGGCACCCCTAAAGTCCTTCTTGTTCTCGTCCGGATGCTGGTACCGGGTCAGGCAGGGCACTGGGGATTGAGGCCTGGTGCTCCATCTGCCGGGAGTGCTGTGGGGTGTTTTTCCCAATTTTTCTATGGGAGTGGTGCGTGCCCCAACATTAAGGTGTCTTCGCCGATGTCTTCCACTCCCAATCCTCTCTTCATGCTCATGTGCTTGCTATGCCTCTGGCGTCCACCAGAGGCCAGTCAGGTGCCTAACGAACACCCCCCTCCCTCCTGGGAGAGGAGAGCAGTCCTTTGGATGCTCAATCCTCTCCCTCCCCTGCCAATCCCTGACAGCCCAGGCTTATTCCCGAACCCAGGTTGCCGGCGTGGCACAAGGTGTGGAGGTGAAGGGTTTTTAATGAAGATACAGTAACAACATCATTTCCACAGCCTTCTGGTCTTGTTTACCTGATACATGTGGCATGTGTCCAATATTTTGTTCTCGTTTTCCCACACTTTGAGGGACAGTGTCCCACATTTTCCAGGTTTGTGCTTCCAATTATTGGGCAAACAACCCAACATTGTCACACCCAGACAAGCTACTGTAAGCCTGATTCCAGTGACTGGGGTTAGGACAAACTTTCTCTCCTTACAACGCACATACTGGGAGAGTTAACATTTTCGTTTGGTACATAAACAAAGCAGAGGCACTCCAATGAACTAATTAGGAGGTATATCTGGTAGATAGAGCATTAATAATTTCATTGAAGAAATACATGAAGCAGCAACATTTCAAGTCCATAACTACTTCGTTATACTGACATGTTCATTCTTATTCTTCACTGTGAGTTATGGAGAGAGTCATCTATGGGAGAAGGGTTGCAACAGGAAGCATGTACTACTATATATTTTATCTAGCTATGCTATAGAAACATAGAATGTGTCAACAGAAAAGGACTGCTTGGTCCACCCAGTCTACTCAGATGGTCCCTGCTTAGTCTGCCTCCGCAGACCCTAACTGATCACCAGTGACCCTCCCTCCTCCTTCCTGTCTATTTACTAATATTCCCCTACATCTACCCCTTACATGCTTGAAGCTGCTAATGTTTTTATCTCCACCACTTATGCTAGCAGTCTGTTCCAGGTGTCCACCACTATTTCAGTGAAGCAGTACTTTTCACATTCCTCTTAAACTCCCCCCTCCCCTGAGCTTCATTGCATGCCATCCAGTCCTGGTGGTCTTTCTCATTTGAAAGACACTTCCCTCCTGCACCCTGTTCACACCAGTGAGGTACTTGTAATTATCTATCATGTCCCCTCTCACTCTCCTGTCTTCCTGGGTGTTCATGTTGAGATCCATCAATTTTCTTATGGGGCTTTTGATGCACCCCCTACACCATTTTAGTTGCCCTCCGCTGAACTGCCTCCACCCTGATATGATATGATGTATAATGTATTTTTCATGGTGGATCCTTAATATATTGTTGTTTACAACTAGGCAGAGTGAAACACTCAGATAGCTACAGAACTGATAAACTCAGTCAATCTATCTCGATGGTATTCATAAACTGAGTTAGTTGATGGCTGCAGCTTGTTGCTTGTATGCGCGACCAACGATCACAGTCAGAAACATGAACTTCTGACCTACTGGTGTCAGCACTACACGGCTTCCAAAAATAGCTGAACATGAAACCTTCATAGCAATACTAGTCACTTCCAGGACTGCAACCAGTAAACTTAAGCAGCACAATATAATTGAACAGAAAATGAGAAGGAAGAGATGTAAATAATGACACAAACAGTTCTGTCTCTGCCAGATATAGGTGATTAGCACAGATTATTGCTAAGCTACACAGTGCAGATCTGCTCTTTAAGCTGCAAATAGTCTGTCAGAGAACAACAAAGTCCTCATCTGGTTTTGGCCCGCTTCCCACACAGCCTGTGTGACAGTCATAAGACTGGCTATACCAGGCCACCCTAGAAATGGGCAGAAAACAGGATTACTGAAAATGAGTTGTTGAAACATCAGTTGGGCTATCCTGACTATAGAAACAAGACATAAAAAATAACACGAGTAACCATGCGCCATGAGGCTGTGTTTCCATTGAGGGGTTCCGATGACATCACAGGCTTCTCCAAAGCAGAGCTTGAGATGTCCTTGTTGTTACCAGAACCCTGAGATGGAAACACAGCCAGCTTGTGCATGGTTGCCTGCCCATCTGTTATTTTGTATAGTATGTGGTTTGAAGAGTAACATAAAAATGCTGCTTTTTTCATACTGAGAAATCTTTAGCTAATTATTTTTATTATTTAAAAAAAATCCTACTCTTCCAGCTGCTAAAACCCCACTAGAGTGGGAGACTGGTTTATGTTTTTCAAAATGATGAAACAACAGAAAATGTTATGTTGGAGGAGGGTCTGGGTTCCATGTGTGCAGGGAAGATGAAGTTAAAAGTGGCAGGTGGCATGAATCTCCAGTCTAATTTAAAAAGCTGTTTTACCACAGAATGGTACAACTGGTACAACAGCAGTCTATGATGTTTGAACTTTTGTACAACAGCTTTTTATTAGAATAAAAATCCATGCACCAGGGCTAACCATTTATTGTATACCTGTAAGCAGGGCTGTCATACCCATAGACTACCTATGGGGGGACTGTGGCCTCCCTCCAAATTCCCATCTGAGTAGTTCTTTTTGGGTTTAGGAATGCTGTAAACATCTAATTTAGTGTTTCCTTTAGACATATTTTTGATTCTGTGCCCTACCCTTTATTTGATCCAGCCCTTCAGACCATTACCAGGTTTCTTAGTAGTACCTCTGCTTTTCAGAGTAATTGCTGATTGTATTATTACGTATTATTTATTTTTTTGTTACTGATGTATAATTGTGTTCCTTATTGACGTGCATATAAGTACCCTGAGACTCTGGTACAGGGCAGTTGATAAATAAAATTGCCTTGCCCCAGAAATTCTCTTCACGTGACATCCCTGCCTGTAAGAGTATAGAGAATTGGAGTTATGAACGCTCAAACTTGAAGGCAGTCCTGTAAGTAAGAACACATAGAAAATTAACATTTTCTACATAAAGAAGATGACTAGAAATAAATGACCCATGATGTGCAGGCAGGAGGCGTTAATGTTTTCTGAAGCCCAAGTTCTCCTTTAGAGGAGGACTGAGTACAGAATGTTCTGGGCTCTGTAACAAGTGAACAAAGGGACCAGACAGGATACTAGTTGCAGTGACCGCTGGGGTATGAAAGGGACCCCAGAAACATAGAGAGTTCTGAGTTTTAATTGTAGCTCAAGAGAAATGTGCATGCGGTGCTGGCTATGACTGGTTAGAGGGATCTGCCAGGCCCAGTAGGTGGCGCTGTGGGCCCTGGGTCTTGGATGCGGCACAAGTCTCCCGCTAGGACCAGTTAGCCTGGGGAGAGCTGCATGGGGTGGTGTATCGCCTGAAATGAGGGCTCTCCTCCAAGACTTTACTCTGATGGCTGTACCAGTTACCATCTCATCCCATATACATGAAGAAGGTTTGCCCAATCAGTAGATGTGGACTGAAAAGCTAAGTGAGCATTACACCATCACAACAGAATGCTTCAGTATGACTATTAAATGGTCCAAAGGACATGATTTCTTGGGAAGGCCATAGGTTTCTCTGACTATCCCTAATTTTGCAACTACAGTACATACCTTAGCATTGAGAAGAGATTTGTATGGGAGGATATAACATAAGGGCACCCAGCAGTGCTGTTCAGACCTTTAGAGAAGAGGGGAAGCGAATTGTTAGTGAAAAAAGGAAGACAAAGGGGGACTTGCATGGTTAAAGAGGGAAGGGGTGACTGTATGAAGGTGGATCAAGAAAAGGCAAACATCTTGAACAAATACTTCTGCTCAGTGTTCATAGTAGAAGGGAAGGGAAGGGGGAGGGACCACGAAAAGGTAACAGGAGTCTTGATGAGAGGGAAATGGACACTAGTCCATTTCCTGCGGAGAGAGTCTGGAAAGCATTCACTAACCTGAAGGTGGACAAAGCTATGGGATCAGATGCGGTACATCGAAGGGTGGTGAGGGAGCTCAGAGAGGTACTAGCTGTACCTCTTACCTCTGACAGACCTGTTTAACAGATCACTGGAGACCAGCGTGGTCCAATAGAACTGGAGAAGGGCAGATGTAGTCTAAAGTCACAAAAATGGTAGCAAGTAGGTGGTGGGAAATTATAGGCTGGTCAACCTGACATTGGTGGTGGGTAAGTTAATGAAAACACTGCTAAAGGAAAGGATTGTGGAATATCTTGTATACAACTGATTACAGGATCCAAGGCAGCATGGTTTCATGGGGGAAAGTCATGCCAAACAAATCTGATAGATTTCTTTGACTGGGTGACAAAGGAGATGGATCAGGGAGGAGCAGTGGACATAAACTACCTGGATTTCAGGGAGGCTTTCGACATCTTTCCACATAGGAGACTGGTAAGAAAGTTGGGTAACTTGGGGGTGGATAATAAGAAGGAAACCTGAGTAAGAAACTGGTTAGCAGGTAGGACCCAGAAGGCAGTGGTAAATAGAGTTTGCTCAGAGGAAGTGAGGGTGACCAGCAGAGTACCTCAGGGATCAATGCTGGGACCAATCCTCTTCAATGTCTTTATAAAGGACATAGCAGAGGAACTGAAAGGGAAGGTCTGCCTCTTTGCAGATGACACCAAGATCTACAACAGAGTGGATATTAGTGGGGGGTGGAAAGGAAGGGAAGTGATCTGAAAATACTGGAAGAGTGGTCAAGAGTATGGCAGCTGATTTGTAATGCAAAAAAGTGCGGAAACCCAGGAGCGGAGTACAGAATGGGTGGATTGATACTGACAAAGACCAAGCAGGAAAGAGACCTGGGGTAATCATACTGGATGACTTAAAAGTGGCAAGGTAGTGTGACAAGGCAGTCAGAAGGGCTATGGGGATGCTGGGGTGCATAGGAAGGGGAATCACCAGCAGGAAGAGGGAGGTGGTACTGACCCTATATAGATCATTAGTAAGAGCCCACCTTGAGTACTGTTTCCAGTTCTGGAGCCTGAATCTCAGGAAGGACATAGAGTGGAGGTGGTCCAGAGGAGGGCTATCAAAATGATGCAGGGTTTGCATCCAAAGCACTACGAGGAGAGGCTAAGGGAGTTAAATATGTACACCCTGGAGGAGAGAGGATATGGCAGAGACCTTTAAATACCTCACAGGGGTAAATAAGGTACAGGAAGGAAGTATTCGTCAGAGAAAAAGGTGCTCTAGAACCAGAGGACATGCTATGAAGCTTGAGAGGGCTAAATTCAGGAGGGATGTGAGAAAGTACTTCTTCACAGAAAGGGTGATGGATACATGGAACAGCCTTCCAGTCACATCAAATCAAATCACATTTATTTATAAAAAGTTCTTTTCCAAAAAGTTCAAGGTGCTTATACATAATCAAACAAACAGACATAATAATAATTTGAAATCCACAAATAACATATCAAACAGATCTCTAAAATCTACATAGATACATAGATACATAGACAGTGTCAGCAGATAAGGGCCTATGGCCCACCCAGTCTGCCCATTTGAGCTTGTAAGTTCAGTTTATGTTTTCCTAGAAGTCTGTTGCCCCTTACCCCTGACCTCCAGAATTCCTTTATGTCTATCCCATGCATTCTTAAATCCCGTGATTGTTTCAGCCCCACCACTTCCTCTGGCAGGGTGTTCCACTTGTCCACCAATCTCCGTTCTGTGAAGAAATTCTTCCTCATGTTTCTTCTGAATCGTCCTCCTCCAACTTCATCCCATGCCCTCTAGTCCTGGAACATCTTTTCGCTTAAAAATAGTGTATTCCTGCACCTGTTCCTCCCGTAAGATACTTGTATGTTTCTATCATATCCTCTCTTTCCCTCCTCTCCTCCAGGGAGTACATGTTCAGTTCCTTCAACCTGCCTTCATAGGACTTGTGATGCAATCCATGCACCATCTTTGTTGCCCTCCTCTGAACCTTCTCTACCCTGTCTATGTCCTTACGTGAGGTATGGTCTCCAGAACTGTACACTGTACTCCAGGTGGGGCCTCACTAGTGTCTTGTATAGTGAATTATGACCTCCTTTTCCTGCTGGTGATGCCCTGCCTATACATCCCAGCATCCTATTTGCTTTACCTGCTGCCTTGTCACACTGTTTCCATACCTTGAGGTCATCAGAGATGATAACCCCAAGATCCTTTTCCTGCTTGATGCATGCTATATCCTCACCCCCCAACTGATATGTTGTGCCAGGGTTTTTGTGCCCCATATGCATTATCTTGCACTTCTTTGCATTGAATTTCAACTGCCAAACCCCTGACCATTCTTCAAGTTTCTGCAGGTCCCTTCTCATTCTGTCTACACCCTCTGGTGTGTCTACTGTGTTACAGAGCTTTGTGTCATCAACGAACAGTGAAATTCTGTCTTCTAGGTCCTGCGCAATGTCACTGATGAAGATGTTGAATAGGACCGTTCCTAGCACTGATCCCTATGGTACCCCACTGGTCACTTTTCCCTCTGTGGAGTGACAGCCATTTACCATCACCCTCTGTGTTCTGCTACCCAGCTAGTTACCTACCCACCACACCACTGTCCTGCCCACACCCATATTCCCCAGTTTGTGTAATAGTCTTCTATGTGGCACAGTGTCAAAGGTCTTGCTGAAGTCCAGATAGTCCATGTCCACTGCCCTCCCCTGATCCACCTCCTAGTCACCCAGTCAAAAATCTAACGAGGTTGGTCTGACATGACCTCCCCCTGGTGAATCCATGCTGCCTTGGGTCCTGTAGTCCATTGACAACCAGATGTTCCACCAATCTCTCCTTCAGTAGTGCTTCCATGATCTTCCCCACTACCGAGGTGAGGCTGACTGGTCTGTAGTTCCCTGCTTCCTCTTTGTTCCCACTTTTGTATAAGGGGACCACATCTGTTGTCCTCCAGTCTTTGGGTACCTCCCCTGTTTCCAGTGATACTCTATATCATATAAAATCTTCAACAGTCTTCGAACTAGAAGCAATCTGGAAAGGCCAGGCTGAATAAATACCTTTTTAATGCTGTTTTAAAACTCTGGATGGTCAGACACTCTCACCCAGCGAGGTAGAGAATTCCACTGGGTGGGGGCCACAAAAGCAATAGAATGGGCCCCTGATGTTTTCAGTCGAACCCTGGGAATCTCTAGCAATCCCTCATCAGTGGAGCGGAGTGGGGTGTGTGTGTGCAGTTGGGGCACAGGAGATCTTGCAAGCAACGGGGTCCCTGTGTGTGTAGGGCATTATAGATCAGTATGCTGACCTTGAAGATGATCCACCATGGTACTGGCAGCAATACGACTGGCCCTAGAAGAAACAGTCAAAAGCCTGGCTGCCACATTCTGCACTAACTGCATGCAGCGGATATCAAACCCCGGTAACCGTAGATGAAGGTAGTGGGGGCAAAAGCAGTAATAGCATTCAAGAATACAACAGAAGGACATTTGTCTGAGTTTGGTCTTGATTTTAGCAATGCAAAATGATCCAGGGCAACTGGACTGAGTGGATAGGCTGGACTGTCAAGTTTCAGCTGCACTGAGAGGGACAAGGGGGGATTGCTTATTCACAACAGTGTGAATTAAACATCTCAAGGTAAATTTTTGGAGGGCTGTCAGTGGGAGCCATCTGAGCCTGGAATACAGATCACAGTGATAGGTGTATCTGTCTGTGGCCAGGACAAACCTACAGATATTATTGTAGGCCACATCCCATTTTTGCAGGGTGGTTTTGGAGGCGGAGTAATGTACTGCCATCCCATAAGTCTGTTTGGGTAGTAGGAAGCCATGTTGCAATAGCAATATAGGCCAGCAGTGTAAGATGTTCTCTAACTTTGAAGGAGAGGTCAAGTCTAGTACTGACCGCCATGCAAGTGGGGAAGATATGCACTGAGAAATCTAGGGAGGCATCAAGTGTGACTCTGAGGTATTTAAAATTAGGAGCTGTAATGAGGTAAGATGCATCAGTTCATTCAACTGTGAGTAGGATATTGCACATGTTTAACCTAGGAGCCAACCCAAAGAGCATGGCTTGAGTCTTGGTGGTATTCATAAGTAGCTTGTTGCAGCGGAGCCAATGTCATGTGAACCGGCGGTCAGAGAAGAGGTGGTAGTTTAGTTTAGTGATGTTGTGGGAGCCAGTGTAAAGGGTAAGGTCATCAGCATAAAGGATTGGGATGCAATGTTGGAGACAAGTATGGGTGGAATTTATATGAATGGAGAAAAGGAGGGGCCCCATTGTGGAGCCCTGAGGGACCCCAACTGTGGTGGCAGCCGGGTCAGATAAGGTATGGCCAAATTTAACTCGCTGATACCTGTTTCCAGCGTAACTTTTGAATCAGGGCAAGGCAGATGGAGAGATGCCCAAGTCACTTAGCTTATCACATATTAGTGTGTGATCGACTAGGTCGAAAGCCTTCATGAGATCAATGAAAACTGCCCATGAGCTCGCCTCTGTCCATGGCAGAGGAGACAGAGGTGAGTGATAATAGGGCAGTAGTGGTGCTGTGGGATTTATGAAAGCCATGTTGTGCAGCGGTGGACAGGAGGTTGTAGATGGTGAGATAGTCAGTTAACTGGGAAGAAACCAGTTTTTCAAGTAGTTAGTTTAATATTGGAAGTATCGCAGTAGGTCTATGGTTGTTGAGTTTACGTGGTCCCCTTTCTTATAAACAGGAACAATGTTGGATATCTTCTAGATATCAAGGAATGTTTGTGAGGTTAATGATTTTTGTTACTGGGAGGGAAAGCTCATCTGCAGCAATCCTAAGCATTTGGGGTTCAAGATCGTCACAGCCAGCAGATTTTAAGGCAGAAATTAGCAAGATGAGTCTGCAAATCTTGTGACAGATAACTGCTTTAAAGTAAAAAGGGGGCTGCTGGGAGCTCACTTCAAGGGAGGGAGGGCAGAGAGGGGGAGCTAGAAGAGGTAGGGAAAGCATCTGTGTAGGCAGAGAGGTCAGAAAAACTAATGTTGAATGCATTTGCTATAGTTACCAGATTATTGCAGTTGGCACTGTTGATATTTAGGTCATTTGGCATGTGTTTTCCCTAACTAACCAAGAACTTGTTTGAGATTGTTCCAAAACAGTTTAGAGTTCTCTGCCACGTTAGCTGATAGAGATTTGAAATAGAGACTTTGCTTCTAGTCATGGCCTTTTTGCTTGCATTCCTAAGTGTTCTGTAGTTGGCCCAGTTTGTGGTGGTCATGGTGGCTTTATATGTGGACCAGCTAGCATCTCTCTGATTAATAAAGGCCAGCAAGGGGCAAGTCAGCCATTATGTCCCTGATTTTGCCTCAAAATGTTCCTCTGTCCCTCCTACAATTTGTGTTTCCATGACTAAACAGCAGGAATTGTAAACACAAAATGATATCAAACATTAAAGTTACAGTCTTGTTCTTAAAAAAATGGATCTTACACTTAGCCTCTTAATCTACCAGCTTCCTGAATGGCTATCCCACATTTTTAAGATGTGCCTCTTGTTTCAGCCTTTTGTACCTGATTTATGAGACAAGAGGTTGAAAGGTATGTCTGCAGCATGTCACTGGCAGAAACTGTGGTGACAATGTTGCATCTTGACTGACTCCATTGTATGTTTACCAACCTCAACAATACATACTCTGAATTTGTCTTTCTAGTGGGTTAATACAAAGTATATTGTCAAGCAGAGAGGGTATCCATGAATCCGAGAAAAATACTGCAACAAATAACTTACTCATTTGCCATCAAAGGAATGTGCACAGACTATGAATAAAATTGTTCTTGTTTTACTGTAACCTACAATATAATTACTTTGTTTGTGTCTGCATGCTGAGACCAGCAGAGAAACTGAGGAAAGAGGGAAGGTACTGAAGACAAAAAGTAACCAGAGAAATGTTTTGTCCCCCAAAAACATTATGCCAGTTGCCACAGGCATGTGAAGTGCCCAGTTAGCCCATAGGCTATCTCACAAGGAAATATTACAAAGTGCCCCCCCCACCAGAGAAGTGAATTTCGTGTGCCACCTATCCACACCAATTATGCCAATTGCCATAGGCATATGAAGTGGCCAGCCAGTCCATAAGCCATTTTGCTAGGAATTGTTATGGGGTACCACCACCACCCAGGTTAAGTGATTGCCAAGTTCTATCTATTTTTTTTATTTAGCTTTGTTTACCAGGCAAGTACACTAGACAAAACATATGCCTATTTCCAGGTACAACCCGGGAAAGTACAGGAAATAAAAGAACATACAGAGTACAACTTGAAGCAAGTAAGGCAGATACACTGAAACCAGAAGAAGCATAACATACATAGGAAATAACTCAGTTTTCGACAGCAGTACAGTCAAACATAAATCAGTACAGAGTCATTCTGACATTGATCAAAGCAGTATTTACAGATAAATACAAGACTGTCCTCTCTGTATTTCCCAAGGGATAACACCTCTAGGTAGTACCTTGAAAGAAATCACCTTGGGTGGAGGCACTGTACTTTTGGAAACCCTGAAATTGCATCACCAAGTCCAGGAGCCATCTGCCTAGAAGATGGGCCATCTATACCTTTATATCATGTACTGTGCTAGGGCTTGGCCAGCCCTTGTGGGCAAGGCTTACAGAATAGAGGTATCGCTGGGATAAACTGGGCATGCAACCATGTTCAGGTAGACACTTGATAACCCATGAGGGACAATACATTGACTGGGAGAGAAAGTTTGCCAGGCTTGAAGCAAGAAAATCCTAAGCTGACTGCTATGGACACTTGTTGGAGACTTCTTCATGAGTGACTTAAAAATGGAACTGAACATGTTCCTAAGAGGGAACAGAGGTCTGAGCACAGAAATTATTCCTTGGAGACATAGTGTTGCCATAAACTTGGGGAAAGGACAGTGGAAAGCTGTGGTACAGTAAAAAAATAGAATGGAAGACTAGAGTTTGCACAGCATTGTGTGAAAAGCCTGTTTTTTCACAGAACTTAGTATGTGAAGACCGTGGGAGGACTCTGTCTCCAGCCCCTGTACTGTAGAAGCCATCATGTCATCCAAACCTGAGGTAAGAGAGGAAATGGGAAACTCTTGGGATGCCATTCCCACCTAGGGATGTCTTGGTACTTAAGATTTTTGAATGCCCTTGTCTTCTACTGCAGGGGGCATATGGGACCTGACTGCTAGTGCCTGAGTTTAAACACTGTTTGGCTGGTAGACAAGTTGCCATGAGCCTTTGGCCACAGGGGACATTTGGGCGGTGGGTTCTGGGGGTGGTCTATTGAACAGACTGAGACAGTGAACTGTGTATGTAAACTTTTCTTAACATGGAGAACTACAGACTGAACAGTGCACGCTCTTCATGAATTTGCCTATCGTAGGGCTGTTCAAATCTCCAAGCTCCCCATTGGGAGTCAATGGGCTGGAAAACAAATCAAGCACATGATTTATTTCTAAAGATAGAACAAAGTTACTGTGTTTACTTTTGCTTGTTGCTGTGTTGAAATGACCAGAAAAGTAAAAATGGTGAACGATGATTGTTTAGTTAAAAATGGTTGCACACCAAATGATTATGTGTCTGTTGCATTTAAAGGTTTACCACAATGAAAGTAACCAGGATGCATCTGAAAGTCAGCTGCAAATAAATGTTTCACTTCATCAGATAGCCTTAGAGTAAACAGGGAGTAGATGAGGCACTGTGGGTCACCCTGGAGACAGGAAATGGCACCACAATCCACATGAGGGTTGTATACAGACCCCTATCTCAGGTGGAGGGAATGGACAAGGAAATGATAGAAGGCATCCTTAGAATGGCAGAAAAAGGGGAGATATTGTTGATGGGGGATCTGAATATGCCCAATGTTAACTGGAGCACCTTTGCTGCAGGCATATCCAAGAGTAGGGTCATTCCTGATGCCCTACAAGGGACATACCTCAGGCAGCTAGTATTGCAACCCACTCGGTAGAGAGCAATCTTAGATCTGGTACTCTCAAATGGGGATGGAGAAAGGATCTCGGATTTAGAAGTGGGTAGCCATCTGGGAACAAGTGACCACTAAACAGTGTGGTTCACGATAAACACAACCATAGAGTCAAGCCATACAAAAGTAAGAGTATTGGACTTTAAGAGGGCTGACTTTGGGAAAATGAGAGAGTGCAAGAAGGAGGGGTGGAGGAACAATGGGGAATAATCAAAACAGCCATCACAGAGGCAACAAGCCTTTGTGTGAAGTAAATCAACAAAACAAAACAAAGGAAAAAAAATACTATGGTTCTCAAAAGAGGTGGCAGGGAAGGTTAAGGAGAAAAGGATAGCATTCAGGAAATATAAGGAAACACAGAAGGAACAGGACAGAGAACTTTATTAGTTAAAGCAGAAGGAGGCAGGGAAGGCAGTCAGAATAGCAAAGGCCCAAGCCAAGGAAAAGGAAGCCAACTCTGTTAAGAAGGGGGATAAAACCTTTTCTAGGTACATTAGGGGGCGAAGAAAGACCACGGGAGGGATACTGAGGCTTAATAAAGTGTGGGGGGGGTTGTGGGCAGAGGGTGACAGTGAAAAAGCAGGGATACTGAACGAATATTTCTGCTCAGTATTCACAAAAGAAGAAGAGGGGGAGGTACCTAAACCAAATAAGAGAAGCACTGTGGCTAGGGGGGGTTGATACCAGTCCATTCACAGAAGAAAGGGTTCTGAAAGGACTCTTAAAACTGAAGGTGGACAAAGCAATGGGGCCTGATGGGATTCACCCAAGAATTCTAAAAGAACTAAGGGTAGAACTAGTGACACCACTGACTACTCTCTTTAACAAATCATGGGAGGATGAGGTGGTACCTAAGGACTGGAGGAGGGCAGATGTGATTCCACTTCACAAAAATGGGAGCAGGGCAGAGGCAGGAAACTACAGACCAGTTAGTTTGACCTCAGTGGTAGTGAAAATGATGAAATCACTTCTGAAGGAAAGAATTGTTGAGTACCTAGAGGCCAGTGGGACACAGGACCCAAGGCAGCGTGGATTCACAGAGGGAAGGTTGTGTTAGACGAATCTAGTAGATTTCTTTGGGTGACCAAAGTAGTAGACCAGGGAAGGGCTGTGGACATGGCCTACCTAGATTTTAGCAAGGAATTTGACACAGTCCCACACAAAAGAGTAATATACAAGTTAGCCAGCCTAGGAGTGGGTCCCAAGATGGTAGCCTGGATACAAAAATTGAATGGACAACATGACACAAAGGGCAATAGTAAATGGAGTCCACAGTGAAGAAAGGAAGGTTACTAGCAGGGTACCGCAGGGTTCAGTACTGGGTCCAGTCCTCTTTAATTTCTTTATAAGTGACATTGCAGAGGAACCGTCAGGAAAAGTATGTCTCTTTGCAGATGACACAAAGATCTGCAACAGGGTTGATACACAAGGTGGGGTGGAAAGGAGGAAAAGAACCTGTGCGCTCATGATGGAATGTGTGAAAGTCTGCAAGCTCTCAAATGAATGAACTTCACTTTTGTGGGTAGCAATGTTTTCAAATGAGCTCATTTAGAGCACTGTAATGCTATTGTGAAATGCTTTGCATGTAACTGCCTGCATATTGAAAGGCAATTGGCGCCATAGATATGCAGTACAGCAGGTAATGTAGGCCTAGGTGCTTTACCCATATAGATAAGGGATGACTTTTGGAGCATTTACGTTGTGAACATTTCTCTGCTCACATTTAGTTTTTCTTTCTCCTCCATCAAGGTGGGCTACATATATCTTGATGCAAACATCAAGGTTTTTGTTCAGGGCAGAAAATGTAATGCACCTCAGCAGGCAGGCAGGGTTTAATATTTTTTTCAAGTCCAAGTCTTCCTCTGGAGAAAGGCTGAGCACAGCATGTTCTGTGCTCTGTGACAAGTAAACAAGGATACCCATGCAGGAAATGGGTGCAGTAGTCACTGGGGTATAAAAGGGAGTCCAGGAACACAGAGAGTTAGTTCTGAGTTCTGATCCATGCTCAGCAGAAGAGTACTCATGATGCTGGCTGTGACTAGCCAAAACCTGCCAGGCCCAGGAGATGGCACTGTGGGGACTACATCTGGGATGTGGCACAGGTCTAGCCTCTGATTAGCCAGGCGAGAGGAGAGCTGCACAGTGTGGTGTATGGCCTGAAATGGGGGTCCCCACCTTAAGAGGTTCATATAGATGTCTGGGACGGTTACCATCTTGTCCTGTCTGCATGAAGAAAGTTTGCCCCATCAGTAAGCAGAGTAAAATGTGAACTCAAAAGATACATGGGCCTTACAATATCACAGGTGAATATCGCAGTGAGACTAGGTGGTCTGGTGACACAACCAGGAAGTGGGAACAAACCGTGAGGAGTGGTGTTTGTGTGGATTTTTGAGCTCTGGATTATTTATCTCCATTTTTGTAAATTTCTATGCTTATTAAAGGATGTATTGCATATACCAATGAGAAGCCTGAGCTGGTGAGTCCATTATATTGTGACACAGAGATAATAGAAAATATTCTGAAGCCTTAGCAAAGATGCGGGTCTTTCTTTGTACAAAGACTATGGGATAGCCAGGAGGACTTAGTTTCTTGGGAATGCGCAGGTTTCTGCAGTTGGTGGCAGTCTTGCAACTATTCCAGCACTGTGAAAGGATGTATCTTGGAGGACATAAAAGAAGGGCTCCCAGCAGCACAGTTCAGACCCTTAGAGAAGGGGGAAAGCAAATTCCTAAATCTCTCATTCAGATAGGCAAGACTGTCTCGTGAAAATGGCTGAGAATACTGATAATCAAATGTGGTATTAACCATGCCATGGACTCCTAACTGGTGCAGGTTTGACAAAGAGAGGGGAACATGAATGTCATGGATGCCACAAGGGTTCCACAGTTTGATGAGATATGTTTTCCAAACCTGACAGTGCATTAGTTGAACATGTCTTACTAGTCGATTAATACAAATAATGCTTCCATGGAGAGCGGGTACCCATGAATCTAAGAACAGTACTGTAATAAATGAATGATCTATCATTAACTCATTGTCTCCTAGCTGACGCCTGTAGGCATCAGTAAAATACACTGGTGTGTCCTGAGGACCCCTACAGTAGTCAGCTACTGATCTCCTGTGTGCCCTGGCAACATCTGGAGAAGTCACTTATATATTTTAATATATAATGTAACAGAATATAATATATATTTGACTGCATAGCACCATTGGAAAGGTAATTTTGTGCTGAACAACTTTCCCACTGATATTCTGTGTATATCATGTATACCTCAGGAGTTATTCGTATTTGTTTATGGTATGGTGTGTATGGCTTATGTTGCCTGTTTTAGTGAAAAAAAAATGTTTTTGCTGTTTCAACCAGCATAGAAAAAAATGAAATGACATATTATTATTTGCATACCACCACTGGAAAGGTAATTTTGTGCTGAATAGCTTTGCCACTCATACTTTGTGTCCAGCACGTATGGTTCTTGAGCTATTAGGATTTGTTTGTGGCATGCTGACTATAGCTTGATTTTGCTTAGAAAGGCCCAGGATTTACAATTAACAGTATACAAGAGACAGTGGTGAAACTTCAGAGAGATCCTGTGGAGGCAATGAGTTAAAGGCTTATGCATAACCTGTAAATGAACTTGTTCTTATGTTACTGATACTTGACATGTGTTTGGCTTGTTTGTGTGTTTGCATGCTGTGATCAGCATAGAAGCTGAGGTGCTGAGGAAGGCTCTGAAGACAAAAGATAATTGTAGAAATGTTTTGCATCAAAGGTTATGCCAGTCATCATAGGCATGTGAAGACCCCAGCCAGCCTGTAGGTTATCTCTCAAGGCAACGTTATAGAGTATGACCCCCCCCACACACACACACACACAAGGCTAAGTGCCATCTATCCACAGCAATTTTCCCAAGGGATAACACCTCTAGGTAGCATCTAGAAAGGAATCATCTTGTGAGGAGGCACCACACTATTCAGAAATGCCAAACTTACATCACCGAGTCCAGGACCATCTGCCCAAATGGCAGATCCTCTAAACCTTTATGTCATGCATTGTGTCAGGGCCTAGCAGCTCTTAAAGGCAGTGGTCACAGAAGATAATGACAGATCAGTTTACTCATGCCCTCTGGAGTGAACCCAAATAAAGTTATAAAGGTTATAGAAACATAAAATGTAACAGTAGAAAAAAGGCCCACATGCCCATCCAGTGTTCCCAATCCTGCCAATACATGAGTGATGGCCCTATTGGCCACCCATGCCCTTGTCTCCCTCTTTACCCTTATCATCCCCTGATATCTTCATGCCACTGTGCCTATCCCACCCCAGTTTGAATTCTCCCACTGTTTTAGCATGCACAGACTTCCTCAGTAGTCTGTTCCACCTGTCCACCAGGATTTCTGTGATAAAATATTTTCAGAAGTCCATCCTGAACTTCCCTCTATCCAGTTTCAGTAGATTTCTCCTTGAGTTTGCGTTTGCACTTAGGATAAACAATTCATTCCAGTTTACCCTGTTAATCCTATGGAGATATTTATAGATTTCTATCCTTCCCCCCTTTGCCTCCTTGTTTCCAGGGTATACCTGTTGAGATCACTCAATCTTTCCTTGTATGTTTTCTCTCTCTGCCTCAGGATCATTTTGGCTGCCTTCTTCTGCACTACCTGCAACCTGTCACAGCCATTCTGAAACTGTGGACTCCAGAACCTTGCACAGTACTTCAGGTCGTGGTCAGTATGTTATATTCAGCAATGTGAGGAACAGGGAACTGGTACAGATATGACAGCATTTGGGGAAAAGAATATTAGAACTAAGTTTGTCTTGTGTGCAAGCACCAGTGATATGAGGTATCCAATTAGCAGTGAATCTCCGGCAATAGAGAATGAAAAAAGCTTAATGGTAACTCTTGTGACTTATTGTTTCATTTCAATGTGGAAGGATAAAAACCATTGGGTGAAACCATGGCTTCAGATAAGTCTATTTTGGACATATTTTACAACCAAACATTCACTCAAAGCATCCAAAAATTTTGTGTCTGGAGTCACTGATGTCCAGACAACACTTCACTTGCCAATAGTGATATCCGCTTTTCATTGCGTGGACGTCACATCTTTAAATATTTTTTCAGTCCTGTGAATGGGTTGCCAGCACTGCAGTTGCCATGGCAATTTTGTCTCCAACAATTCTGCCCCCCGCTCTGCCCCCTGCAAACAGGATCCTGTCATGCATGCTTTCGTGCATGCGCAGCCTCACTCACACACCTTTTGGCACCTTTATTTGGCACGAAGACTGAGAGAGAGAGAGAGAGATGTGCAAGTTGCACATGGCAGAATAGAGGGAACACGAACGAGCATGGGATGAGACTAGGTGAGTTAAAGACAAGTTAGGCAGGCCCAGTGGTGCAGAGGGCTGAGGTGCTGGATGCCACACCTCGAACCATGCTGGCGACCCAGGTTCGGAAACGGACTCGGGCACCGGGGGTCGGCAGGGGAAGGGGTAGGATTGAGCATCCATAGCACTGCTCTCCTCCTCTGGGGAGGGTTAGGGACGCATGATCTCTCTGCAGCAGCCCCTGGTGGAGACCGGGTGCGCAACAGAGGGATCGCATGAAGGAGAACATCACAAAAATGGAAATACTGCTCGCTGGCTGCCGGATGATGGCTCTCTGTCCCCGATTGCCTCCAGTGCCTTCCTGGGGCCTCCTTCTCCACGGCAGCATCCCCGGGCCCTAAGAAGAGTGTACTGGGGTCATCCCTCTCCCCCTGGTGCTTTCCCTCTCAGAGGAGGGGGGCCAGCCCGGTGAAGGGATATGCTGGGATATCCTGGGGATCGGCTGCGATATAAGGAGTAAGAGGAGGGCCAGGTTAGGACAGGAAGGGGCTCTCAGGAGACATGTAGAGCCTGAAGGAGTGGGGGCCTGCGAGAATGAAGAGGGTAAAAAAAGAACATACAAAAAAAAAAAAAAGACAAGTTAGGCCTTCAAACCAGCCAGAGGTTCTGAAAAATAATTATATATTTACTTTTTCAGAGTTAATCTATTTATTGCTAGCATTTGCTTGCTGCTTTCCTGTAGTGTTAAGTGCCAGGATGGAGGAGTTGTGAGTGGACCGTGACCGGACTTCAGGGAACTGTGGTGTGGTGGTGGAGTCAGCAAGTGGGAGTCGGGAGGAGAGGAGGGAGGAAGTCTGTCTCTCAAGAGTTCACTAGACCACACACCAACCGTCAGGCATCAAATCAGCAGCAGGCGTTCAGCTGCAGCAGCAGCCAGCAGATATTTTTTGTTTGTGTGTCCGTGGTTGCCTGGGTGGGTGGGCCACTGTGGCACTGGGCCTGGCTGGTGGTCGATGGCAGTGGATGGCAAAAGTCATTGAGACCGGAGACAACACAACAGCAAGAAGAGCTGCCTGAGCATGAGGCCTAGACTGAGTGGTGAGGGCTTCCCGCGGCCTCAGAAGCACTCATGATGACTTGTAGGTGCCAAAGCGGAGGCCAAACTTAGCAGAGTTGGAGTCGGGACTGGGAGGGAGAGAGCCTGAGGACTGTCTGGACTGAGGGACTCTGGCACCATAAGAGTGACTGTGATGGTCGGTCAGACTGTGGTGTACTATGTCAGTGTGGCGTGGGCTGCATGGTGTTGGAGTCAGAGAGAAGTGCCGCAGTGCGGTGTGCGGGGCCTGCATGTTGATGAGTGGTCTACCGGAGGCGTCATCTGAAAGAGGGAGATTTTGAGAGCCCAGAACCAGATCCTGAGGCGAACCAACCTTGTTGGTTGGGGTTCCCTAAGCTCCAGTTGTAAGCTGCAGGAGAACCGAGGTTCATTGCCATTGATGAGGATAAAAAAAAATTAAAGGTATTTTTTTATTTCTTTGCTGCTTTGCACATTTTAGCCAAATAGCCACTGGCACTGCCCATTTCACTTTCAGATATAGCCTGAGGTTGTCTCAGCTGCCAGCCTGCCTCATGCCTCCCTCTGTCTAGTGGCCGTCTGAGGCTGAGAGTGAGTGAGTGAGTAGTAGTAGTAGTAGACAATACTGATTAGTCCTCCTCCTGCTTGAAGCTTCTTAAATTAAGTCAAAGTGCTTTATTTGTCTGCAAAATGTATTTGGCTGATGTTTATAGGTTCATAGATGTTGTACAAGTTTGAGGGACATGCCCATATTGAACTTGTCACCTAAAGGCGAAGTAAAATTTCTTTACTCCCATATAGTGATCTAGTTTGTACTTAAAATCTGTCAGACTGCCATTTGTAACTATATCAGCTGGCAATGTATTTCAAACAAGTGGAAGTCGCTGGGTAAAAAAGTTATCCCTTTTAGTAGTTTTATTTACCTTAGATTTTAACTGGAATTTATGTGATCTGGTGTTATAGCCAGATGCAGTTTCTTCAAGACAAATGGCTTCACAGAATGCAGGGTCACGTAATGCCCTGTAGGCCAGGCACAGATCACCCCTCAATGCTTTGTATTCTAGTGAGTATAATCCCAGAGTTTGAAGTCTGCCACTGTACTCAAGGTTTTTTAATCCTGTTACCTTCTTAGTGATTCTTCTTTGAACCTTTTCAGTGGATGCCTTACCATCCAAGGAGGTGGGTGTGCAGAAGGGGGCACAAAAGTCTATATGTGACCTAACCAAACTTGTGTATTGAGGTATTAGAACCTCTGGTTCTCTACTTTTGATATGTTTCAGGATACATGACAGAATACCGTGGCATTTTTTATTTATATTATTGGTATGAGAGGTAAATTTTAAATCATTAGTAATAGTAATACCCAAATTTCTTTCAGATGTGACAATTTGTAGTATGGTGTTATTAAGTTTGTAGGTAGCTAACATATTGTTCTTACCCAGGTGCATAACCTTGCATTTAGTGGCATTAAAAGTCATTTTATTCACAACTGACCATTTAGCTAAATTATCCAGATTTGATTGTAAGGACTTCACAGATTCTAGGTCATTGACAATACAGCTTAGTTTGCTACGATCAGCATATTTATGTATCCAGGCCCCATTGTTAGCTTGCATACTGGTTATTAGAATATTAAACAATAAAGGTCCCAGGACAGAACCCTGAGGGACGCTGCTACTAATGAAACCCCATTCTGACATTTGCCCCTTAATGCTCACACGTTGTTTCCTATCACTGAGCCAGGAATTGATACATCTAATAATATTTAGGTGGAATTTATATCTTTTCAGTTCCCCAGCTAATACACTGTGAGAGACGGTGTCAAAAGCCTCCTCAAAATCAAGGAAGACAATATCGACTGGTAGTCCCTGATCCAGTGCCATACTTACTGGTTCAAAATAGTTAATTAAATTATACTGACATGATCGTCCCTGTGTAAAATCATATTGGGAAATGTCTATGATATTCATATTAAAAAGGTGTTTAACCATTTTCTGTTGTAATATTCTTTCCATTAGTTTACCCAGACAGGAGGTGAGGCTAATAGGTCTGCAGTTTGTTACATACTGATGTTACCACCGTTATGAATTGGTGCCACTGTTGCCAATTTCCACTCAGAAATGGCTTTCCCTTCACTGAGTGATGCATTGAAAAGTAGAGTAAGTACCCCTAATAATTCAGTGGCAAATTCTTTAATAAATTTAGTGAAGATGCCGTCAGGGTCCGGTGAAGAGTTTAATTTAGTGGTCTTAGTGGCTGTCATAACTTCATCGAGTGTAATCAATGGGTCTGTTACATCAATAGGTAGATTATCCAAGGATACAACATCCTTTGGTTTACACACACTGAGAAAGTACTGATTGAATTCGTTAGCCATAGGTAACTCATTGGCTATAGGTTCATTATCCTTGAGTAATGGCCCAATATTTGTTTCCTTCCCCTTCAGTGACCCAACATAGTTATAAAATTGTTTTTTGTTATCCTTAGTTATTGTAGCAAATCCTTGAACTTGTGCAGTTTATCCACTGACTTTTTTTTTTTATATTAAAAACCCTTTTTTTGCTTCTAACCAGTCTCTTAATTTTACTGTTAAACCGTGGTGGGACTCTTTTATTATTATTATATTTTATACATTCAGGTATCCAGGTATTAATACAGAAGTCGATCTTTTTCTGAATAGCTTTCCATATCTGCTCACAATCTAGGTTTTTAAGTTCATCCTCCCATTTTCAGTTGGACAAGTATTTTTTTAATTGCCTCATAATCTGCTTTGTAGAAATTCCTAGATTTAGTAACACCATATTAATTCAGTTTAAAATTGGGTGTCCATATTTAAAGTTTGCAAGGCCATTTTGGGAGCATTACCATGTGTACAAATGTTATATAATCATTGTAACGTTTATCTTGACTGACTGCTCTGCTGCATGATCCTGCATCTTCACACACCACTACAGTGAGCATTTGGGACTGCGGAGAGAGCAGATTTGCCTTGTAGTTCTAGAGAATATGTTAAGAGCAAAAAAATTGTGTGTGTGTGTGTGTGTGTTTCACTGTGGCAATGGGCTGGCAGCCTGGCATACAGCAGCTACAGTATATTTTTTGGCCCCTCACTTCTTGATGTATTGTATGACTGCTACTGCAGTCATTGTTTCACTCATAATACTTTACTTTTACTTTTTATTCTTTGAGCTTAAGGGAGACAGCTCACTTTTGAGGTGTTGCAGACAGTTGTAGTATGTGTGGTGTGGCTTTTATCTTTTCTCTATGTCCTGCATACTGGCATTGTGACCTAATTTTGTTTCTGGTTGTGGTACTCACTGACAGAATGTTCTGTTGGAAGAGCACATGGGATGCGGACAGAAGCAAACAGAGTGAATAAAAACAAAACTGAAAAGTTTGTTTCAGTCGACGTTGTGTTGTTTTAGTAGCTGCTATATATGTACGTTCATGCTTTGCATCTTGACATGCCATTCTGCTGATGCCATCATCAGTGTATTAATATAATGTAACCCCCCCCCCCCGTTACCCGGGGTTACTAGAATCCCAGTAAGACCTAGTGGTAGGCAGGGAAGGCAGCTTGTGAAACTCCAGTTAAATGGATTTCACACTGTCTCACTCTGTTCTCAGTCTCAGCTGAGACTGAGGGATGACATCACCATAGAACTATCGCAGCTGCATGAGCCACATTGAAATCTGCAGAAGGGAGTTAGATTAGAATGTTGGGAGTTTTGAGCGGTCAGTTGGAGAGTGTTGTGTGAGCAGTCAAGAGGAGAGGAGCACAGCAGTTCTGTGCACAGGCTCTTGGAGACTAAGCTCTGATATAGAGCTACTTCTAGGGAAAGGTGTGTGTTTCCGCCTAAAGAGGAACACAGTAAGCTATTCTTGAAGTGGTGGAGACTGCTGATACGAGTATCTGTGCCCCATATCTCAGGGGATGGGGGTGGAAGGTTTGCCTGTTATTCCAGGGGTAACCCCCTGGTTCCTGCTAGAGAAGAAGCTGCCAATCTTTCTGAAATGTGTTGTGTCACAAGAAGCTTTTAAGATTCGCCTGTGGGGCACCTGCAACCAAAGGGTGAGTTCTGCTCTTTTCAAAGGGCCCATGTTTCACCTGAACTGTGTTAAACTGGGGATTGGACTGCTGAAGTTGTGGGAGACCTAGAGGAATAGGCTTAGCCAAAGTAAAAGTATGTTCAAGTCCATGCACAAGGGGAAAGTCAAGACATGTAGAGGAGATGTGCTATACGTCTACCCTGTAATCTACATTGCCAAGCTTTCAAAAAGAGTTGTTTAGTGTCCAGAGAAATGGCTTGGTATGGATTGTGGGAGCTGGAGCTGGGAGACCCCCCATCTTTAGTAACCAGGTCTACCTCTATGGATTTGCTCTGTGGATTTCTACTTTGCCTCATGCACTTGGCCAGTGATGAGGGAAGTACCCAGATGTGGGATTGGAAGAAAATTTCCCTTAAGGAGTCGAAGGCTCTAAGGTGGTATGGGGAGCCACCAACCAAAAATTTGGTTCACTGCCATATGGACCGCGATCGAGTGGCCGGCGGGGGAGGCAGGCCAGGGAAAAACCAAGTAATGTACAAGTTGGGCTGTGTATCCAAAGCTGTGTGCAAGTCTGGGCTGTGTGCCTGGTGGGTTCAGAGCCTGAGGGCTGAAATAGTGAAGAAGTGTTCTGTATCTCTTATCTGCATTACCAGGAATGTAGCCCCGTGGGGGTCCATCTATGCTTTGTTTGTTCAGTTTGGATATGAATAAAAGCCACACTTTAGAATCCCATTCCTGGTATTGGACATTACAGTTATTGCTTCCTGTGTTCAGATTTACTTGGGTGCCCCTGTGCAGAGTAGCCAAACCTAGGCCCCATGTGCCGAGTAACCTAGTCCTCCCCGAACCCAGTCCCCACCAGGTACGGCTGTCAGCTTCAACAGCATACCACCTGTCGTCTTGCAAAAAGGCAGGGGTAAGGGGCTTACAATAACATGTTCTAAAGTAAATAAATTATCTAACTGAAATTAATGGTGTTTATAAGTGAAAATAAAGATTTATGCCAAAATAACATCTGATTTCTTTACCCAGTTTATTTGCCACTGCCCACTGGTGTTGTATACATAAGCATTAAGCCACTCAAAAGGAGGCATTTACAAGGAATTAATGCATGGTTGGGGGGGGTGGGAGGGTTGGTGCAGAGGCTGAAGGCCGAGTGCTCCAACCACCCAGCCATGCATTAATTTCTTGTAAATGCCTCCTTTCGAGTGGCTTAATGTGCTTGTAACATGGGTGTTATGGCCACAATGTGTGGTAGTACTAAAAGGTATAATGCAAATATAAACACAGAAACTATATGTTTAGCACTCATCATTTTTATAGAAATATTACTGTACTTCACATCCAAGAAGTAACTTTCTCGAACCATGCTTATTTATCTACATATGAATAATATCCACATCCGTGTAACAAACTGTCTTTGGTTTTCTTACAATCTGTCTTACATTAACTACTGTGTTAAATTAGTTTACAAATGGTAAACAAATTACAAGTTATATTGCTGACAACTGTAATACATTCGCAATGCATTCCTGTGACTGGTGCTTATTTGCATAAAATAGAATGCAACTTATGGCGTAACGATTCTGCACAATATTGGTTTCAGAAGACATTTTTACTTCGAACATTACTGTGCTTATAAGATAGCTTTTTGGTTTCTCTAACATTTCTAACATTACACGCGTAAATACGCACTGACATTACTGCACTGCAACACGGAACTTGTGCCCCAGAACTGATTTGTTCCTGCAGATTACTTAATACATTCTGCAGTTCAACTGACAACAGTTTAAAGAATATAACTTTCTGCACAATAAGCATTGCACTCATTACATGCTTTTATTCTTTATTTAACTGTTCGTTTCTCATACGGTGATGTTCACTTCTCTGTTGTAACTCTGGAATATGGAAGTAATGCATCTCAGATCCTGTACTGGGTGATGAGTGGCAGTGGAAATTTACTCCACCATTAATTGTAACATTGGACATTTGAAATGGGTTGCTCATATACATTTCATGAGGTATGTGCTCTGAGGGTCTTTTTCTTATGAAATTATACATTTGTAATTTGCATTAAAACATAAAAACATAGAAACATAGACTTTGATGGCAGATAAGGACCGCTTGGCCCACCTAGTCTGCCCATTTCCCTACCTACAGGATAAGCTGTAGATCCTATTTAACCAACAGCCTATTTCTTCCTGCCCCCAACAAAACTTGTCTTATGTCTGTCCCATGCATTCTTGAATTCTCTCACAGTTTTAGACCCCACAGTCTCCTCAGGAAGGCTGTTCAAGCATCCACCACCCTCTCTGTGAAAAAATACTTCCTCACACTGCCCCTGAGCCATCCTCCCTCTATCTTCAAATTGTGTCCCCTTGTTCTTGCACATCTCTTTTTCTGAAAGATGCTACCCTCTTGGACTTTGTTGATTCCACTGAGGTACTTAAAAGTTTCTATCATGTCCCCCCCTCTCCCTCCTTTCCTCAAGGGTATACATATTAAGCTCCTTTAGTCTCTCCTCATATGGCTTCTCTTGCAGACCCTGCACCATTTAGTTGCCCTCCTCTGGACTGCTTTCATCCTGTCTATGTCCTTGCAGAGATGGGGTCTCCAGAACTGGACGCAGTACTCAGATGGGGTCTCACCAACTATCTGTACAGAGGATAACATCTTCCTGTTTTTCTGCTGGTGATGCCTCTCCTGTACATCCCAGTATCCCCCAGCCCTCCCTACTGCTTTCTCACATTGCTTGCTAACTTTAAGGTCATCTGATAAGATTACCCCCAGGTCCCTTTCCATTTTTGTTGTTGTTACTACCTCCCCGTTGTGTAACTTCCCCATGGGTTTTGTTTCCCAGGTTCATTATTTTGCACTTCTTTGCATCGAATCCAAGCCGCCATACTTCTGACCATTCCTCCAACCTTGCCAAATCCCTTCTCATCCTTTCCACACCTCCTTGTGTATCAACCCTGTTGCAGATCTTTGTGTCATCTGCAAAGAGTCATACTTTTCCTTCTAGACCCTCTGCAATGTCACTTATAAAGACATTAAAAAGGACTGGACTCAGTTTGAACCCTACAGTACCCTACTAGTAACCCCCCTTTCTTCAGAGTGGACTCCATTTACAATTACCTTCTGTGTCCTGTTGTCCAGCCAATGTTTCACCCAGGCTACCACCCTGGGACCCACTCCCAGGCTGGTTAATTTGACTACTAATATTTTTTGTGGGACTGTGTCAAATGCCTTGCTAAAGTCTAGGTAGGCAATGTCCACAGCCCCTCCCTGGTCTACTACTTTGGTTACCCAGTCAAAGAAATCAATTAGATTCGTCTGACATGACCTTCCTGCTGTGAACCCATGCTGCCTTGGGTTCTGTGCCCCACTGTCCTCTAGGTACTCAACAATTCTTTCCTTCTGGAGTGATTCCATCACTTTCCCTATCACAGAGGTCAAAACTGACAGGTCTGTAGTTTCCTGCCTCTGTCTTGCTCCCACATTTGTGAAGGGGAATCACATTTGCCTTCCTCCAGTCCTCAGGTACCACACCATCCTCCCATGATTTGTTAAAAAGGGTAGTCAGTGGTGTCACTAGTTCTCTCCTTAATTCTTTTAGAATTCTGTGGTGAATTCCATCAGGCCCCATTACTTTGTCCACCTTCAGTTTTAGGAGTTCTTTCAGAACCCTTTCTTCTGTGAAAGGACTGGGATTGACCCCCCTATCCAGAGTGCTCCTGTTAAATGCATTAGGCACCTCCCCTCCTCCTCTTTTGTGAATTCTGAGCAGAAGTATTCCTTCAGTATCCCTGCTTTTTCACTGTCTCTCTCTGCCCACCCACCATCCATTCTGTTCAGCCTCACTATTCCTCTCTTTGTCTTTCTATGCTCCCTGATATACCTATAAAAGGTTTTATCCCCCTTTTTAACCGAGTTGGCTATCTTTTCCTCAGTTTGGGCCTTTGCTATTCTGACTACCCTCCCTGCTTCCTTCTGCCTAAACTGGTACAGTTCTATGTCCTACTCCTTCTGTGTTTCCTTATACTTCGTAAGTGCTATCTTTTTTTCCCTAACCTTCACCACCACCTCTTTTGAGAACCATAGTGGCTTTTTCTTTCATTTTGATTTGTTTATTTGCTTCACTCAAAGGCTTGTTGCCTCTGTGATGGCAGTTTTGATGCTTCCCCATTGTTGCTTCACCCCTCCTTCTAGCCTGTGTGCTAGTGCTTTTCTAAGGCACTCTCCCATCTTGCCAAAGTCATCCCTCCTGAAGTCCAGAACCCTCACTTTTGTATGGCTTGACTCTGTAGCTGAGTTTATCATGAACCACACTGTTTGGTGGTCACTTGTTCCTAGATGGCTACTCACTTCTAGAGTTGAGATCCTCTCACTGTCCCCATTCGAGAGTATGAGGTCTAAGATTGCTCCCTCATGAGTGAGTTCCAAAACTAGCTGTCTGAGGCATGCCACCTGAAGGGCATCGAGAATGGCCCTGCTTTTGGATGTGGCTGCAGCAAAGGTGCTCCAGTCAACATCTGACATATTAAGGTCCCCCATCAATAGTATCTCCCCTTTCTCTGCCATCCTAAGGATGCCTTCTATCATATCCTTGTCCATTCCATCCCCCTGACATGGGGGTCTGTATACAACCCCTGTGTGGATTGTGGTGCCATTTCCAGTCTCTAAGGTGACTGACAGTGCCTCCTCTCCTCCCTGTTTACTCTTTAGTTCAGTTACTTTTATCCCTTCCCTTACATAGAGAGCTACTCGTCCCTCTCCCCTCCCTGTCTCTCCTGTAGGTTGTGTACCCAGGTATGTTAACATCCCAGTCATGGTTCTCTGTGTACCATGTTTCTGTGACTGCTACGATATCCAGGCATCCCTCTTCCATCAAGGCCACCAGTTCAGGGAGCTTATTGCCCAGATTATGGGCATTGGTACTTATTACCCTCCATTTCTTGATGGTCTTATCCCTTATTGCCCCATCCCTGTTCTCATTGCATTTGGCATTTTCTCCATTTACCCCTGCCCTTCTCCCTATCAACATCTCTATTTTGGTGTTTACCTCACTTAGTACCCTGATTTTTTGGGGGGGGACTAGGATTTCCCTGCTGCTCTCCAGTGCCTCCCCCCTTGGCTACTTTAAATGCTTGCCAATGAAGCATTTAAACCTATCACCTAGGATCCTGGTTCCCCTCCTGGACAGATGCAGACCATCACGTCAGTATAGGCCTGCATCCATCAAATTCCTGAGCTCTGCACCAGTTTTTCAACTACTGATTGAATTCCATGGTGTAAGTACCCTAATCTCACCAGTGCCATAGACAGGCAGCACCTCCGAGAAGGTTACCGTGCGTGCTACTTATCTAAGGCCCCTCCCCAACTCCACAAATGCTTCCTGCGCTGATCTCTTTCTTAGCCAGGTCATTTGTTCCTAGGTGGACAATGACATCCAGCTCCCTCCCCTGTGTAGCTGCTCCGGCAATCCTGAGGATTCGCTCCCTGTCCCTCCAAGCCATGGCACCAGGCAGGCCTCTTACCTCCCTCTCCCCTTCCTCCCCCAGTTCTACCTTGCTAACAATGCTGCCTGTTAATGTTGCGTGATCTACTGTCTCCAATGGGTGGGTGAGTGGGACACTGACAGTATTACTAATATTTTTTATTCTTGTGGTTGCTTATACTACTGCAGAGCCGTGCATATCTAAGGAATTAATGCACAGCTATAATAGTAACATGTGATGTGTTGTAACCAATCATGTATCTTTTTCACTGTCATTACATTAATGCCATGTTACAATTGTATTTCTGTGTCTTACCACTCTAAAGTTGAGATAAATGTGTTATTTAACTGCAGTCTGATGGGGACACAGAGTAATCTATTCTACATGTGTTGGTGAGTTTTGCAGTCTATTATGAATTAATTCCCTATATAATACACAATCGGATCTGATAGTAAAACAGATATGACAGTAAAAGCTTTAATAGGAAGGAGAGAAAGAGAGACTTTGACTGCGTTACTGTTTATCTGTAAGAGTGATTACCACACTTTGAATGTAGCAGGCAGCAGGCATCTGTCTGCAAGCAGGTTAACATTCTGTAGTACATAGCATGATAGCATGATGAAGTTACTTGGTGATGGAACTGCAAGAACGATTCATGAAATAAACACATATGTCTGCAAATGATTACTGTACTGTTTGTTTTTATTTTCTAACGTTAAGAAATGTATTTGTGTGGATGTAGCATGGATTACAATGAGCTGACTTCTAAAAGTATAGGACTGGAATTATTCTGACTTCCAAAAAATTTGCATCTGGAGTATTTTGACTCTAGTAAAACTGAAACAACTTCCAAATTTCAAGCCATGGAAGTATTTGACTTCCACCCAGAAAAAATTATCTGAAGCCCTAGGTGAAACACTTATTTTCAATGGTATACCAGACATTGAGGTTACAAGTAAGACATGTACCTGTTACCTAAAGCATAGTAGCTAAATACTATTTTGATAAAGTCATAATAATGAGTGTTGTGCGAAATTTAAATATTTTGTGTGACGAAATATTTTGCGTAATTCCGCAATTACACAAAATGTTTCACCTATTCGAAAAAATGTTTTTGCCTGTTTTCTTGATTTCTCGTAATGGCGACATTTTGTTTAACATGCCTTGGTGACATTTTTCACCTATGCAAAGTGAAATTTAGCTTGGTTCCACGATTTTGCATACATGGCGAAGTTTCGTGTAAATGCGTTTGTCTGCCAATTTCACCCAAAGATGCTCCAAATTTCACCTTGTGGCGTAATTTTGCCAGCGTAACTTTTGATTTCGCCAGCGAAATTTTGGTCCAAAGGTGAAATTTGCAATGCACTGTGGGTAAATAGGTCAAAAGTCACGTGTAGCTTGTTTACAGCTCATTCTGCTGCATGTTGAGTTGGAGGGCAGTCTGTTGTGGTGCATCAAAGCCAATAAAGCCTTTGAAAACATAGCTAAAACTTGTTTTTGAGAGCTAATTGCTGCAAAATATAAAGTTTTTTCTAGTGCTATTGTGCTGCTAGGGAACATTTTCACATTTTGTGGATTTTTGTATAATATGTAGTTTAAATTAGGTTTACATTTCTCTCTGTCTTTGAAAGAGTTGTGTGAGGTACAGTAGGAATGTAAAGCAGTGCAGGCTATTTCTAGTCAAGTAGATTGGTATTTACTCACATTTGTGAATTATTTATTTACTGTTTATTTCTTATTAATTTTGTTATATCTTGCCATTTATTTTTCTCTGAAAAGTTTCTCCATCCTGTTTTAGAGAGTTCCTGCCGCTGTTAGCTGTGTTATATGTAATAGATATACCACTCTGAGGTGTGTCGTTCGTGCTCTGATATCACATGCGCCTTGGTGTGCGTGCGTCAACACCGCCCAAGGCGTGCGTATATCAGAGCGACCGCACACTCAGAGTGGTATATCTATCTTACAAAATGTCAAAATTGTTTTGGAAGGGGGTAAAAGTGCAGGTGTGCGGTTGCGCTCTGATATACGCACGGTCATGGGATGCTCAGGATCCAATAGAGCAACAACAATGTCCCGACCCATTTATATATATATATATATATACACACACACACACCATTATTCTGCTTTTAGTCGTGAATTGATTGTGAATTCTAAAGTTTTAAACACACAGAGCTGATCCTTTGTTTTATTTGTTTTGTGGTTAGTTCTGTTTGCTGGAGTGTTAACTTGTGTTATTAAAATTGTGAAAAACAACAGTTCTCAATTGTTTTGTATCTTTACTTAAGTACTTCTACTTGATCACTTGAACTTGTCCATTTACAGTCGCACTGCATTGTTGAATTGTTCCCCTGTATGTTATTGCTGGAGCTTGACTCTGCACATTGCATGGTGTTCCTGTTTTAGTTAACTTACATTACCCTTTCTCAGTTATAGCAGTGTTTGCATAACACCTGACATGCACATTATAAAACTGTATATATTAAAATAGTCATTTTCAAAAGATTTCTTGGTGATCCCTCCCATCGAGACCACTACCATATTGTGTGGCACTTGCCTTTGTTGTGGTTTTATGGTTGTCTCTGCCCTTATATAAAAAAAAATCATGGTACTAAGTAATAACACATTACAGTACTTTATTTGTCCAGAGACACAGGTGCTCTGTATTTAAAGTAGGCCACTTGTGCCCTTTTTCCTTGTATGTGTTTCTTTAATTTCTATCCTGTTTGGGGAAAAAAAAAGTTACCTTTTTGTTGTTTACTAGAATATGCTGCCTAACATATATGGCATTAGCTGTACTCTAAGTGTTGGTACCTATTCTGATTATGTTTGGACTTGTAAGGAAGCCGGTACTGTAGGTGTGTGACATCATCATTCATGTGTGAGGTGATATTCACACAGTTAGTATTAATACATCCTTTCTTCAAATACTCCCAGAGAAAGGTAACACTTTGAAGCAGCAGTCAGCAAAAATGCTTGCTAAGAAGCGGCCAAGTACAGGGGGGAAACGTGGCAGGGGGATGAAGGAGCTAAGAATTCTGCTGAAAAAAAGTACAATTTCAGTTCCAGTTCCCCATAGCAGTGAAAGCACATGTATGTCTGCATCAGTGTCTTCTGATGTGAGCCCTGGTGGTGCAGCAGGAACCAACAAAGGAGTTGGTGGCTGAACTGGGTCAGGCATGCCTGTGTCTTACTTTTTTAAAGCTCAGACTGTTGCAGCCATGCTGGTGGGGGATGCTGACAGGGAGAAGAAGGGATGCACTGACACCAGCACAGGAACAGTGGTCCAGGACTTGGAGGAGGGTGATAATAAGTGTATCAGTGTGACTGTCCATGTTCCTGCAGGAGTTGGTGATGATAGTGTTCAACAAGAGTCTGATAATCCTGAAGGTAAGAATAGTTAGCCCCCTGAGATGGTTGTATAGAAAGAAAAAGGTGCCATCCTCCAAGAAGACAGTGATGGGGGGAGGAGGAAGAGGAAGACAAGGACATCATCATGATTGGTGGTGATGATGATGACTGGGATGATCCCACATGGGAGCCTGAGTTAAAAGAGGTCAAGGGTGATGTAGGCCATTTACGTGTACAGCCCATGGGTCAGTCTGGTACCAAGCCTATAAGAAAACCACCAAGCAGTCAAGTAACCCCCTCCAAAATGTGGTTTTACTGAAGTGATGAGAGCAGCCCAAAAAACACACACTTCCACAACTGTTTCTGAACTATCCCAGTCCAAGAAGCATCTGAAGTCCAGAGGTCGAAAGTCCCTAGTCTGGGACCTGTATGTGCTAGATCCTGCTGATGAGACCATAGCAATATGCCAACTTTGTCAAGCCCATGTTAGTCAGGGGAAAAAGGGAAGCCACATAGGCACTGGTGGCCAACACGCCTAACTGAAAAAGAAGCACCGCTGAGATGGCAGCAACACTAGAAGGATGCCAGAGCTGCTGGTAGCAATTTACATGTAGTAGAACAAGAGCAGGAGGAGGGAGGGCAGAGTGACTCGGTGGTGGAGGAGGAGGTTGAGCAATCCTTTGATCTATTGAGTAGTGGGCATAGAAGTACTGGTGTGAGTCCCAGTCCCATGAGTCTAAAAAGTACACCGCCACACCCACAATCAACCAAAATAACTGGTTTCATGTGGTCTGCACAACCCCAAGAGTCAAGTGTTACCCCTTAAAGAAAATCATTGCTGCCACAAGTACAGTATTTTGGTTGGACAGCCCCAAAGATGCTGCCCACTCTGAAGACCATCCTTGAGTGGCAGGCAAAGTACCCCACCCCAATCATGCTGCTGCATGAGAGTTAAATACTGCCACTGCTGAAATGCTGGCCATCGATCTGCTGCCATTCTCATTTGTAGAGAATGCTGGTTTCCACAGGTTGAAGGCCCATGCCTGTCCCAAACGGCAAGTTCCATCGCAAACCTATTTTATTAAGCGTGCCACGCCAGAGCTGAAAAATAGAGTTGCTGATTACATTAGACATGCATTGAAGCATAGTGCTTCACACTATAACCATTTTAGCATGGATATGTGGACCAGTGGATAAACAGCAGCAAGCTCATCGTATCTGTGTGTAACCCCTAGGTGGTGCTATCCCAAGGGCTACTACCCCTGCCTGCTTGGCTAGTAGCAGGTTAAGGGGCCTGAATTCTGAAACGGGTGCCTCCACCCGGAGGTCAGGGTTGGTAGTGGTCAAGCTAACTTGGGCACAGCCCTCCAGAACACTGTAACCCCCCCCCTTTCCTTACTAGTGGCCGGAACAATACACAATAATCACTTTCACAATACCCCTGATACACCACACAAGTACCCACAGTGTTTGCACTTACCACTAGGGCTTTCCTCTGGCTCGGCTCTGGGGACCCCCTGTAAAACAAGGTTATACACAGCAAATAACAGCAGTACAGTACTCTTGCACAAACTGGAACCACAGTCAGGGTAAATGCAAAGAAGAGAATCTGATTTATTTAAGGGATTTGAACAAGGGAGGGGCGTAATCAAGTTAATTTGCTTAAAGACTCTATCATTCAAACAGTTGTGCATGCACTTCAGGGTCCATAAACAGTCACACACTCTGGGTACCCAGATGGAGAATGGTGGGCTAGCCAGGAACTTTGCAGCTGGTTGGGGCCCTGTGATGGAAGAAAACAACATGCACAACACACACTATTTGTAATCCGGAGCCGGAGGGCTCAGTTCGTGAAAAGAAAACAACAAGACAATCAGATGACACACTTTTAGATTAGGCTGTTGTTGCAGGGAGCTACCCTGATGATTACTCACGATACCCAAGACTGGACACAGGCCGGACGAAAATCGAGACAGCAGGTGGTTGATCTGGAGTGCCAAGAGAAGCAGGGCCCGCACAATTCGCCAAGGCGTCATTCCTGTTCAACCGTGGAGCAGGGGGCTTATCCCCAGGCAGGTCTCTCATCAGTAGCTTTCTCTGTGCAGCAGGGTAGTCTGACAGGGCCAGTGTGGCATGGCCCAGGCCGAGTGGAGATGAACCCGGATTCAGTCCGATTAGGCTGGATAAAGCTTCCAGCAGCAGAACACAGTTCACACAGTGGGGAACCAAATCACGACCCACTTTCAATACACAGCACATTTATGTGTAAAGGATATTCTACTGTACCAGGCAAACTGCTCTCCGGTCATGATCGCAGAGTCTCTGCACAAACCGGGGATTCAAAAGCAGCTGGAAATCCTGACAGGCCGATCGCATTCAACAAAATCTTTGGTCTTCTTCAGGTATGAGCCTGGTAAACAATCAGTGGCTTACTTCGTTCTCACAAACTTGGATTTAGTCCGAAATAATTCTCTTCACTCCCTCTCAGGGGCAGCAGGCAGACATGCAGGCCACAACTCAGGCCTTTCTACAGTTCTCTCACGCAAAACTACTCAGATGGCTGCTTGACTGTCTCAAGCTGTTGCCTCTTCAGCTCCCAACTTAGATCTGACTCAACTGCCAGCAAGCCAGGGACTTTCCCCAAAATCCAAAAGGTTTGGTTGGCTGATCTGTCTGTCAGTCACAACAAAGGCTCCCCCTTCAGGTGCAAACAGGTGCCAAAAGACCAAAACTACAATTCCTACAGATTTTGACTCAAGACAGCTCCTGTAGTCCGGCTCCATTTTAGGTCCCACCAGTACTGATTGGTCCAATTTGGCAGTCCAGGACCAAGATAGTGGAGATAAACAAAACAGTCCTTGCTACAAAGAAGGCAGGTTAGACAAACTACATTATCATTATCACTCTAAATGATTTTCAGCAAATAATTACATCTGTCAACAGAGCTCCCTCTCAGATTACTTATGACTGCAATCCAGGCAGCTCTTAAAGAGACAGTGCACAGAGGCTATACAGGCAGTCTCTGGCAATCACATTTAAACTTCTAAAACGCAGGACACCAGCCTGGCAGTGAGCATTTAGGCAAGTTCAAGGAAGACTTTTCAGGAACCCCCATTTGTAGGGGGGTTACACCCTTCTCTGCCTGAAAAAACTTGGCGTCCATGTCAAGTCTGTGCCATCATGCATCAGTTAACATAAACTTATTACTTTACTATACTTATTCACTGCATTTCCCAATACTTTGTCCATTCTAACAATACATTATGCATATTTCACACAAATTAACTGAACATTACTATACTGAATCAGGTAATAACTTCTTGTACCTTAAACAATGCAAGAGGGGGCCCTTCCTTATCAGCTAACTTGGGGCTGGATGGGGCAGGGGCACCATGGTGAGAGAGAGGCAAAGACAAGTAACCTGGAATTGGCTGTCAAGCTCAATTTGGGCAGTGAGCTTGGTGAGACATAAACAATTTTGTGCACCACATTCAGAGGCAAATCCACTGGCCTCCCGGGAGAATCATAACTGAAGTGTACTACTGGCTTGACAGCTCGGCCAGTCTTTCTGACGGGGACAACTACAGTCTCTGTACTGTCAGCACTGGTCTGGGGACTCTCGTCACTTTTGAGGGGTGCCTCTGCTTGGATGGGAACATCCAAACTTGGAGCACTGTCAGCTCCTTGCTCTTCAGGCTCTGTTTCTACAACACTTGACTCATTTTGTGAAGGCTCAGGCACAATCAAACTTTGAGGCACTGAAGGGAGGTTGAATGCACTCTCACGGTGTTCTTCAAATTCTGATATGTCACCAGAAAGACTCAAACCATCAGCCCCTCCTTCAGGCAAATCATACAGCCACAATACACAGAGACTCAGCATCTTCAGATGTGATACTTTGCACTTTACATTCTAGGAACATTGGCTCCAAGGACGAAGCTGGTGGGTAAGGCAGTCCAGAAGGCCCAGTTTCATCCCCACAATTAGTCATAGGGTTACCTCGAAACAGCTGACTCAATTCATAAGAGGGGTAATAGGCATTGTCACATTCACTTTCGTCTGAGGTGGACTGACAGTCACTATCATTCTGAACCTGCTGCGGGGGAAACCTTGAACTTGTAACCACTGGGGTAGGTTGACTCTGTCTCTTCCTTGCAGCAGCACAAGTCACCGGCCCAGGGAATCAATCTCTGATTGTTCAGCCTCAATTATGACTTGGCCAATAGGTAGCAAGTGGTTATGGTCATGGTCTTGACAGCTTTGGAGTTGTTCTCTGGGCGCACCTTGTACACAGGTAAATCATCCAACTTTCCAACTACTACATGGGGAAGATGGTGCCACCGATCAGCAATTTTGTGTTTACCATGCAGTCCCAAATTGCGTAGCAACACACAGTCTCCAGGCGAAGCTCTTGAGCCTTTACTTTTTTATCATGCCTCTCTTTGTTGGCTATATTTCTGTTGGCGGCCATTGTCTTGGTCAGTTGATAGGCATGGTTCAATTGAGCTTTCAGTTTTTTTACATATTGCAAGTAGTTTTCGGCTCAGATCCCATCTGGAGAGAGACCCCAAAACAGACATCAACTGGCAGCTGGGCCTCTCTCCCAAACATGAGGCAGTAGGAGGAGAACCCAGTAGCATCATTTTTCGTGCATTTGTATGTGTGTACCAAGGTGCTAATCTGCTGGCTCCATTTATGCTTGTCTTTTGGGTGGAGGGTGCCCAGTATGTCTAGAGGGGTTCGGTTAAAACGTTCTGGTTGAGGATCTCCCTGCGGGTGATAGGAGGTGGTTCTAGACTTTCATGCCCCTCCCCCATAGAGAGAGCATTTCTTTGATTAGTCGACTCTCAAAATCTCTGCCCTGGTCAGAGTGGATCCGCTGGGGGGCACCATAGTGGACAAAGAAATTTTGCACTAGCACCTTGGCCATGGTAGATGCCTTTTGATCTTTGGTGGGAAAAGCTTGTGCATACTGCGTGAAATGATCCGTAACCACTAACACATTGCTGATGTTCTGCTGATCAGGTTCTAAACATAAGAAGTCTATGCAGACTAGTTCCATGGGGGTGCTGGTAGTAATATTAACAAGGGAGCAGCCCTCTGAGGCAGGGCTTTTCTTTGCAGGCAGCGACTACAACTCTTTACATGGTGCTCAACATTGGCCCCCATTTTGGGCCAGTAGAAGTGAGATCGTACCAGGTCAAGGGTTCTGTCAATACTGAGGTGCCCCATGTGATTGTGGAGGGACCTCAGTAGCAAATCTTTAAAGGCCGTGGGCAGGACTGATTGTTGCTTGTCTACTTTGCCACTATGATCTACTCTCTCTCTCTCTCTCTCTCTCTCTCTATATATATATACAACAACTGATTGAGCAACTTCAATCTGGGGCCTTCTTTAAACAATAAAGCGGTTCGCAAGTCAGTGGAACGTAACTTAGACGCATCTTTCCCCGCATGCAGGGCATCAAGTGCTGGCTGAATCATAGGAATTTGGGATTGAGCCCACTGAATGCTGTCATTGTCAAATTGAGGTAGTGCACTAATATCTAGAGCAGAGAAGTGGCAATAAGCAGCTGCTATGCAGGTGTCAGAAGGGCCCAAGCAATCTACTAAACAGTCCACTGTTTCCACAGACATCTGTTCATCTCCATCAAACTTTTGGCACAGTGCTCGAAGGTGAGGTTCAGACAGCCTGATCCAATCACTCTTGGAAGTGGGCCTTCGTGATAGGGCATCAGCATCAATATGGTTCAGGCCCGGTCTGTATTCAACAGCATAATCATAGGTTGATAATGCAGAAAGCCACCAGTACCCAGTGGCGTCTAATCTAGCTGAAGTCTGTACATAGGTCAACGGGTTATTGTCAGTCTTCACCAATATCTTTGCCCCATAGAGGTACTCATGAAACTGGTCAACGATGGCCCATTTTAGCGCAAGGAACTCCAACTTATGCACAGGGTAGTTTCGTTCAGATGGGTTCAAGCTCCTACTGGCAAAAGCTACTGTTCTCAGGCCATTCTCATGGTCTTGATGCAGCACCGCTCCTAGACCCTGCAGACTAGCATCCGTATGCGGCACATAGGGTTTGGTGGGGTCAGCATAGGCGAGGATGGGGGCGTGGGTGAGCTGGTATATGATCTCATGGAAGACTGCTTCACAGTCGGGCGTCCAGCGGGGCCCGAAGAGTTTACCTTGGCGGAAGTGTATTTTTTCTGGTTCTTTAACAGCCCCTTTTTTGTATTTACAATTGGTAGGAGGGTAACCCTGGGTAAGGTTCAAGAGTGGGCGAATCACCTTGGGACAGTCTTTTATGAACCTGCGGTAGTAGCCACAGAACCCCAGGAAATGCTGTAGTTCTTTCAGATTGTGGGGCTAGGGCCAAGTAGTCAGTGTTTCAACCTTGCTGGGATCAGTCTGTATTCCTTTTGTAGATACTATGTACCCCACATACTTCATGGAGGTTTGGAAAAACTGGCACTTGTCAATGGACAGCATGAGGCCGAAAGTCTTCCAGTCAGTCTAGGACTTTAAACAGCCAGTTCTCATGCTCCTCTAAAGTGCTCCCAAACACAATGACATCGTCCAAGTACACCAGGCATTCCAGCAAATTCATATCTCCCACCGCACATTCCATCAGTCGCTGAAAGGTGGCCGGGGCGCCCAATATCCTCTGTGGCATCCTCAGAAACTTGTAGGACCCCAATGGACAGATGAAGTCTGTTTTCTCATGGTCTTCCAGGGCCATCGGGATCTGGTAGTATCCGCTGCGAAGATCCAACACTGAGAACCATTTTCTCCCATTCAAGCAATCCAGGGCATCTTGTTTATGAGGCATAGTGTATTGGTCTGGGATGGTCCACTGGTTCAGGGTTCAATAATCAACACACATCCTCACAGACCCATTCTTCTTATGCACAACCACAATGGGAGAAGCGTATGGGCTCCTGGATTCTTGTATCATGCCAGCAGCGAGCATTTCCTGCAGGTGTCTTCTGATATCATCTATGTCTGCTGGGGCTAGGCGTCGGGACCTCTCTAGAAATGGCCATTCATCGTGCAGACGTATGTGATGCTCCACACCCTGGACACATCCCACATCCCATTCCTTCAACGAAAACACTTGGCCTTTCTGGGCAAGTCTGTTGCTAATTCTAGCCTTCCATTCAGCTGGCAATGGTGAGTTACCAAAGTCAAACAAGTCTGGGGTCACTCTCTCCTTCTCACCAGGGTGCTTGTTTCTGGGCAATACTGCAGTGTCTGCGCAGTGTACCGTAGCTAGGGTGCGCCCTAATTCTCTTCTCTCCCTCTCAGGGGCAGCAGGCAGACATGCAGGCCACAACTCAGGCCTTTCCACAGTTCTCCCATGTGAAACTACTCAGACAGCTGCTTGACTGTCTCAAGCTGTTGCCTCTTCAGCTCCCAACTTAGATCTAACTCAACTGCCAGCAAGCCAGAGACTTTTCTCCAGAATCCAAAAGGTTTGGCTGGCTGATCTGTCTGTCAGTCACAACAAAGGCTACCCCTTCAGGTGCAAAAAAGGCGCCAAAAGCCCAAAACTACAATTCCTACAGATTTTGACTCCAGACAACTCCTGTAGTCCGGCTCCATTTTAGGTCCCACCAGAACTGATTGGTCCAATTCGGCAGTCCAGGACCAAGATAGTGGAGATAAACAAAACAGTCCTTGCTGCAAAGAAGGTAGGTTAAACAAACTACATTATCATTATCACTCTAAATGATTTTCAGCAAATAGTTACATCTGTCAACAGAGTTCCCTCTCAGATTACTTATGACTGCAATCCAGGCAGCTCTTAAGGAGACAGTGCACAGAAGCTATACAGGCAGTCTCTGGCAATCACATTTAAACTGCTAAAACGCAGGACACCAGCCTGGCAGTGAGCATTTAGGCAAGCTCAAGGAAGACTTTTCGGGAACCCCCATTTGTAGGGGGGTTACACGTGCATAACAGCACACTGGGCACAGTTGCCTGGTGGTACTTGATTTTGGGTTTGACAAAACATGCGTGAAGCAAAATTGTGATCGTAGTAACACAACTGGTATTCGGCAGCAGTGCATGCAACCCTGAGTATGACAAGTGTCGCAGGTTCTCACACGGCTGCGAAAATGCTTACTGTTCTGATGGATGAGATTGATGGGTGGCTACACACACAGTCACTCATAGCAGGTTTCATCGCAAGTGATAATGACTCCAATGTAGTGAAGTGCATTAGCGATGGTGTTTTTTTCATAGTGCTCAGCCTGGCACACTGCCTTAATCTTGTTGTTCAGCAGTTTCTCAACCATGCGGACATTAAGGAAACAGTTACTGTTGCCCGTCACATCTGTGTCCACTTCACCCGTTCTGCAAAGGCCCGTGACCATCTATGTGAGCTACAGTGCAATAACCAAATAATCATCTGCCTCAGCACCGGATGAAGCTTGATGTTGTCACCAGGTGGAACTCCACACTGTACATGCTTGACTGGCTGTATGCACAGTATAAGGCTGTGTCTGAATACTTGCTGCTGCACACCACCCATGACAGTACTGTAGTGCCCATCGCTCTAACAACAGAGCAGTGGTGCCAGACTGATGGGCTAATATGCATTCTCCATCCATTCAAGCATGCTACACAGGCAGTGGTGGGGACACTGCTTGCATAAGTCAGTCCATACCCCTCATCGTGTGCTGAGGCAGACACTAGTGAATGTGCAACACCAGACAGAGGCAAGTGGGGATCATGGCACTTGTGATCTAATGGATCACATGCTCCATGTGCTGGACACAAATACCCATGTATCTGGCATTTTACAGTCAGCTGACTTTGCAATCGCCACCATGCTGGATCCATGCTACAAACGTGGCCTGCCCTCTATAATTGAAGGAGGTTATCAGCAAGTACAGCAGTTGACAGAGAACCTCATTAGACTGGTACATGCTGCACAAATGAAAAATGCACGCACTGCATCAAAAATGGGTGTTGCTACCACCACCAGTGGCTCTCAGGCAACCCAATCAAAGAAAATGGGCAAGGCAGAGCAGAAAACAGCAAGCAATCCCATTTGGGATGTTCTCTTTCAGGTGAGAGTGGAAGATATGGAGGAAAAGGAGGAGGAGGAGGAGGAGGAGGAGACAGATGAGGCAGCTGGACTCTGGGCAGCAGAACAAATGGTAGAGGCCTACATGGGGGACCCAAAGCACCTTGCCATTACTGACGAGCCACTGCTGTACTGGAGCAGTAAAATGACTGACTGGCCAGCACTAACATCGGTTGCTGTAAAATAGCTAAGCTGCCCGCCAACCAGTGCCACTGTGGAATGAGCGTTTAGTGCGGCTGGGGTAATTGTGAGTGACCGTAGGACCAATTTGTCCCCCAAGAATGTGTCCATGCTAGCATTCATCAAAATGAATGAAAGGCACATTCCACACAACACAGTGATGTCAGTGGTGTTGCCACAGGAACTGTGTCTTGGTGACAAGGATGATGACGATCCCTCGCCGAAGGTATCCACCGGCAACGAGGTGGATGAGGCAGCAATGTTGAGAGAATTCCCATCCGATGAGAACGCCAGTCTTGACGACTGTGAGAGGTGCTTCTTGGATGATGTGGAATTGGAAGTTGGAAAAGGCTGAGTTTACTCCAAGGCCTCCCCCCAACAACTTTCAACTCAGTATGGTGGCTGGGGTGTGTATGTTATACCTTACTGTTAGCTCTGTACCATTGGACTGGTTATGGAAATGTGTTGTTATGTGCTGCAGTGTGTATAAGTTTAATTTGATCACCCTTGACAATAACCCATTGATTGGTCACCTCACCACCAATCCCCAAAACCTATATAAAGCAGCAGCAACGTAATTACCATAACCGTAAAGATTTTGCAATTGCATGATTATAGTTAAATATCTTACTTTTCAGTTTGACTATATCAACTCCATCCTACAGCAAGATATGTTGTCTGGATGTCCTTAAAAGTACCACGATGGCAAATTCCACACTGCCCCACCACCCCTCTTGTCACCGATCTAACCTGACACACCCATGCACTCCATGCAACTGAAAAATGTTTTGCCACTTAGTATCAGTGACATGTACAAGAACCCTGGCTCCTAGACTAGTACAAGTATCATATGAATGTAAAATGCTTATTCAACAGTTAACACCACAGGTTGAACACCTTTTGAGAAATGGTGAATGGTGGCCATCTTTAATGATGCGAGTCATTAATTACAAAAGTCATCATGAAGAGCAACAACTACAACATCAAATCCCTCAAAAGGTTACTTATTCTACAGTACCAGGTTAAGGTACACTGAACACGCAATGGTTTCTGGGGGCGGATCAGGGCAGGGGAGGGTCCTGCTGTCCTCACTTTGAAATGGATTCAAAATGTTCATGATTACTGCAGCTATGCAATCTCCATTGATTAGACAAGGTATTAACCCCTCCACCTAATTATTTACTAAACACCATCTCAACCATCTGTTTTCGCATATAGTTCCTCCCTGCATGTGGGTGGAAGTGGTGATTACTCATTAATGGTAATGGCATGGACATCAGTCCAGTGGCCAACATTGCAGTTCAACCAACACCCCTGTCTTCCACAGACACAACACAGCTCCTGCAGGGCCTGGATGGATGTAGTCATCAAGATACGATGAAACCTCAACAGAGGAAAATGACCTAAGCAAGACCAAAGATAAGAAAAAATAATGGATACTCGTCAATCTGCATACCTGGTTTTACCTGACAAGTTGGAAAAAGAAGTAGAGAAAAAAAATGTATACTTACCATACCCCGTGATGTCATTAAACTGCAGCCATTCCCCACAGGAACATGCTGTGTGGTGTACATGATTCTAAACCAAGGTCCATGATGAAGCACAGTAGCACTAGTAGTAGTAGCAGGCATTCCCCTTCCCCTATCAGCAATATGTACCTTGAAAAAAGGAAAAAATAAGAACAAATTTTGAGGATTGTTAAAAGTCCCCCCACCATCTGTGACCGCCCACCAACCCCCTGCCACAGAAGACCATAAAATGAAGAAATACTTACCTCAAGGACTGTGAAAGTGGAACCATCGCACAATTAAATAAATCCCCCAGATCTGGTTGAGCAGCCAGCAGCGGCAGCAGGATGGAACGAGCCTTAACTTCGCTGGAATTCCTGATGTTGACAAAAGCAAAAAATAACACAATTACTATTAAGCTCAGTCAACCAGATGGCAGTAACAGACATACCACACTAGTATGAAAATTCCAATACTCACTGTCTGCGTTGGGAAATTGGGAAATGCAGTGCATTCAAAGATCCATAGATCTCCCTCCTCCTGGCCTGGCATGATGATGTCATCCACAGCACACTGAAAAATAATATAAGAGCAGTACAAGCATATTAGAACTCAAGATGCCATATACCAACCACCACACCTTACTACAGGAAAAAAAATGAAGACATATACTTATGTGTTCAGCAGTAGCAGTATGGACTGGTGAAGATAATCCACTAGGCATCAGCCATCCAAAACAGTAGTTCTTGTGGCAACTTGGCAAGAAGTAGTCAGAGACAGCAGCAGGCAGCAAGCTACAGTGCCCCAAAATGTCATTCACTCCCCACCACCAGGCAAGCTACTACCACAGAGTCAGTCAAAACAGCTAGGCAATCAGTACAGCAGCATGAGGATAGGAAATGATAATTATACATTTCTATCTCAATCAATTGAAACAGCAGCAGCAGCAGCAGAGAGGAAAGAATTGTAAGTAGGCAGCATTTTGCAGGAGGAATTCATTTTCTGCATGGGTTGACACTACTTTTCAGGTCCCTGAAGTGGTGGTGCACCATAAAACATCAGGCCTGACACCACATTTCAGTCTCAATTTGATGTAACATTTTTTCTGTAACATTTCTGGACTTGTAGGCCCTGTTTGGCACCAGCAGCAGTGAGTTTTAGGCAGAAATATTTGGCAAACAGGCCCTAAAACAACATTTTAATGTCTGGGTGGTAGTTTGGGCACCATAAAACATCATGGCTGAGACCAGATTTCTGTCTGACTTTAATGTACCATTTTTTAGGAAACATTTCTGGACATATGCTGCTTGTGCTGCACTCGAAGAAGCAAGATGTGGCCTAAAAGCAATTGTAAACAGTAGACCAAAGACCATCATTTGGTCCGGGTGTTGGTTTGGGTGCCATAAAACATCATGGCTGAGACCAGATTTCTGTCTGACTTTAATGCACCATTTTTTAGGAAATATTTCTGGACATTTACTGCCTGTGCTGCACTCTCAGAAGCAGGATGTGGCCTAAAAGCAATTTTAAACAGTGACCAAAACAGCATTTCAATGTCTGGGTGATGGAAGGGCACCATAAAACATCATGTCTGAGATCGGATTTCTGTCTGAATTTAATGTACCATTTTTTTAGGAAACATTTCTGGACATTTACTGCCTGTGCTGCACTTGCAGAAGCAAGATATGGCCTAAAAGCAATTGTAAACAGTGGACCAAAGACCATCGTTTGTTCTGGGTGGTGGTTTGGCTACCATAAAACATCATGGCTGAGACCAGATTTCTTCTGAATTTAATGTACCATTTTTCAGAAAACATGTATATTAAAGGTATATTTCTAACCACCGATATTGTCCATCAATGGCCAAAGAATTGGAATGTCCTGCCTTCAAAATTACCCTCCCGCCTGGTATAGCCTTATTCGTAGCTGCATGCTATAGACCCCCTGCAGCGGGCCTGTGTATACTGCCCCATATTTACTCTGTCCTGGAAAAAGTGAACACAGAATGCATTATCATGGGTGACCTTAACCTTAATTGGAACGATGCCAGCGCAAACAAGCTTAAGGACTTCTGCGACGAGCATGGACTCACTCAGATTATCTCTGGCGTTACATGACCTAACAAGAAAAATCCCGAACGGTTCACTTCTGGACCTTATACTTGTCAACAAGCCACATAGTATCTCATGCAGGGTCTTCCACAATGATCTGAGTGATCACTGCGCAGTCACCTGCATTAGGTGCTCCCCACACCTCCCCTCCACTTCTACTTTCAAGCTTAAGCGCAACCTAAAATACTTCAGTCTCCCGACCTTCCTGACAGATCTTGGGAACATAAAGTGGCAGGATTTCTACCTTACACCCTCTGTGTCTGAAGCATTCTGTATCTTCCAGAACCTGCTAGTACACATTATCAACAAACATGCACCCTTAAGGAAAATCAAATCCAGGAAACACGCACCTGATTGGTTTAGCTCACTACTTAAGAGGGCCTTATGGCATAGAGGCACCCTTTGGAAAAGGACTAGGAAGTTGCAGTCTGACTCAGACTGGCTCTCCTTCCGGGTAGCCAGAAATGCCTGCACCAAACTGGTAAGGTTGGAAAAACAGCGGTTCTTCCAGTCAGCCCTCGAGGCAAAAAAAAAAACTGTTCCACCAGTTTTTGGCAAATACTGAGAGAGGTTGAGGGACAGTCCCCTGCCATCCCGCTACCAGCTAAAATTGTGGTAAACAACACCTCCTACACAAATAGGTCTGAGATCCTCGATCGGCTCAATAACCATTTCACCACTGGAGGCCTCGGATTCAACATATCATCTGTTAGTAAACTGAGCAACACAAGCACCACCAGCATAGCTACTAGACCAACCATAGCCCCCCCCCCCACTGATCGGCCTCTCTTCAAGTTCTAGCCAGTCTTCTACAAACAGGTGGAGGACCTGCTCCTCTTGCTGGACACCAAAAGAGCACTGGTGCTGATTAGCTGAACCCTCTTCTTAAAAACAGGTTCTTATTATCTGGCAGCTCCAATTGCCCATCTCTTTAACGCCTCATTATCCTAAGGAATAGCCTCCTGGTTGGAAAACCGTGCACATTATCCCCTGTTCAAGTCAGGAGACCCCCAATGACTTGAACAACTATAAACCTATTTCTTTGATTCCGTTTTATCCAAGCTACTTGAAAAAACTGTAAACTCTCAATCAAGGGAGTACTTGGATTGTGAAAAAATCCTCAATCCAGTTCAATCAGGTTTCAGACCCAAGCACAGTACTGTGTCTGCTCTTGCCAAAGTGTCAAATGACTGGCTAAAAGCCCTGAATAGTAAACAGCACATCTATGCACTCTTCTTTGACCTCAGCAAAGCATTTGATAGGGTTGATCATTCCATACTTCTTGATTCCCTGAGTAGCATCGGTCTAACCTCTGCTGCAGTAAAGTGGTTCCGCTGCTACCTCACAAATTGTAAACAGCAAATTAAAGCCCAAGGGAATTCTCCCACTAAAATTACTGCCCAGGCGTTCTGCAGGTTTCATTTTGGGACCTATCCTCTTTGCCCTTTACATCAACTGCATTGACTCTGGCCTGGTTGCTGGAACCGTTCATCTCTTCGCAGATGACACAGTCCTCTATACAACCAACCCCTACTTGGACATTGTGTACAAGGAGCTACAGCAGGATTTTATCATCCTCCAGCACAACCTGCTGAATTTAAAGCTCTTGTTAATTGCAAAAAACAACCCAAAGCTATGATTATCTCTCCATCCCACAATATGGGATACCTGGGACCCTACAGATTATTACCCTCCTTAATGAACCACTAGAGCTAGTGGATAAATTTAAATATCTGGGAGTCTTGTTGGATAACAAACTCACCTTTGGTGTACATCTAAGTGAGTTAACAAAAAAGCTAAGGCAGCGCCTCAGTATTTTCTGCCGCATAAGACACCTACTCACCCTAGAAGCTAGAAAGCAGCTGGTTCAAACAACCTTTCTTCCCCTGATCGACTACGCTGACTTCCTATATAGCCATTGCCCCCCCATATGCACTCTAAAAACTGGATACACTCTATCATCGCACATTGAGATTTGTTCTTGACTTGCCCTTGCAGACTCATCACTGCTCATTGTACCAAGCATTAGATTGGCCATCCCTCTCCACGAGGAGGCAAATAAATGCCCTCATGTGGCTATTCCGAGCTTTGTCCAACAAACTACCACCGTATATCTGTGACCTGTTTGAACGTTCAAAGGGTGCCTACAGAGTAAGGAACTCCTCCTTTGTTCTCCTTAAGCTACCACGAACAAGGACATGTCTTGGCTCAACTGCCATTAGCTCCTTTTTACCAGCGCTTTGGAATAACATGCAAAAATTACTTAAAATCTCCTTGCTGCCCAGCCATTTTATATTTAGGGGGCTGCTCTATAGAGGCTTGAAAATAGCATGTGATTGTTTCAGGTAAAGCCTTACCCCGCTCAACTGAGTCCCTTAACCTCTGTAATCCTGGGCCGCCTATTTCCCCTTTGTCAGCCAGTATCCCTTTAGAGCAAACATCTCACCCCCTACCTCCCCCCTCTCATCAATTAGCTTCTCAGGGGCCTCATTCTTTTAGGCTGCCCTATTTTCCCTCTCTACTATGTGTCTGATATTTTCTTCCCACTGCCCTTCTCTATGTCCCTCCTTCCTCTCTTCACTTGTACTCTATAAGCTACAACCTGTATACACTGCACTTTAAATGCCAATATTTGCATTTGCTTTACATGTCTGATTCATCCAAGTACTGAGTTTGTATATTATAATTGCCTGCACCGATGTCTACTTTTGTATGAAGTGTTGTCTACTGTAAGCAAAAGTGTTTTCTGTGTCCAGGACCATCTTGAAAATGAGCTTGCTCAATGATGTAACTGCCTGGTTAAATAAAGTTTGATTGATTAAATAAAGTTTGGTTTGATTGATTGATTGATTGATTTCTGGACATTTACTCCCTGTGCTGCACTTGCAGAAGCAGATGTGGCCTAAAAGCAATTTTAAACAGTGACCAAAACAGCATTTTATTTTTGGATCTTGTATAATTTTTATTAATCATATTAAAATACAGGTTAAGTCATGCAGTTATTGTATTGATTACAATCTATAGTCCTTAACATTTTCCTTAACAGTCCTTTTCTTATAATATGTTTCTAGATTGTTCATCTGTCAACTTGAGTTGAAGAAGATTTGGATGATGCATTGTCCTTATTCCTTGGTGGTCAGTTCTCTATACAAGTGTGCCATCTCAACTCTCAGTTTTACACACTTCGGCCCAGATATTCAAACTGCTCCCAAAATGTGCGCAACAGCAGGAGCAAGCACAATTCAATTGTGCATATGCGCAACAGACGTGATATTCAAACATGGAGCAAAACAAATTGCGTAAGCAGCCAACGTCTGAATATCTCACAAACTGCGCCATAGCGCAACCAGGAAGGGGAAGCTGAGCAGAAAGGTTGCGCCATAGCGCAACAAGGCTAGCCCAGCTGAGCAGTCCAGAGGTGCCATAGCGCAAGCAGAGCCCCCGCCCCAGCAGAGAAATGGAACTGCACAACCAGGGAGGCAGGCTGGGGCCCACCACCAGCCATGCCACACATGGGCACAGGAACACACTGCAGAACCAACAAGACACCCGCACACCCCAAGCACAGCATCACTGGGGCAGGGACGGATGATCCACTGGCCCATGGGGACAAGCCAACAAAGCACAGCAGGGCCATGACGCCCCAGCACAACCACTGGCAGGCTGAGACTGCCACACACAGGGGGTTGACATCCACAGTGCACATCAGCCCCCCCGTCTGCACAGCACACCTGTACCGTGACTCAAGACACCACCCATGTGCAGTGACTGTCACTGCAGTAAACACCATGCATCCCCCCGCACACGCCAACCTCGTGTAGCATAGAACCATACAAGCCAGACCCACCCTGTGCACCCAGCAGTGGGTGGCAGCAGATGGCAAGACCGACAGAAAGTCACTGCCACACCGGAGACACCTCCCCATGCATGCACACACACACACACACACACACACACACACACACACCAGGACCATACCCCAGATGGCATGCACACCACTGCAACTGAGCAACCATAGCCAGCTGCAAATCAGAGACCACCACAGTATTCATAACAAAATATATATATATTGCAAAAGAGAAAGTAGAACAACAAGAACAATAACAAAACTATTTACAAATATTTACAAGACGGGGGTAGGGGTACAAGGAGGGGTGGGCAAGGGTAGGGGTGAACAACTGGGAGAGGAAGGCAGGGTGGGAGGGATGGGTGAAGTGGGAAGGAAGCCTGTCTAACGCCTAGCAGGCTGGTCTTCTGCTGCCTGGTGCTGTCTTGGTTGGCTGTGCCGTCGCCGGAGCCCACGGCGCTGAATGTCCTGGAGGATGTTACGGTTCTCAACGGACACCCTGGTCAGCTGGTGGAGGGCACGCTCAATCCTGCGTAGGACGCTGAGGCCTAGGAAAAGGGAACACAGTCAATGGCTGTGACTGTCCACAACCCTGAACACCACCTATCCTGCAAGGCATATAGCCCAGTGTCCCACACCTGTGATGGTATGCACCCACCCACAGTGACCATGCACATGGCATGCCCAACCAGGCAGCACCAGCTATGTGCACCACTGCACACACACACTGCCCATGTCCATCACAGCACAAACAAGGCTGTCAAGTGATGTGGCAATGTGGTGGGATGCCAGTTCCACAGCCATGTGCCCAGTGCATGCATGGACCACCAGTGACGCACACACAGACGTGCAGTGACACTGGACAGTGATGACTGTCGCCTGTGTCATGCATGGTTGTGTTGTCCATGGCTGGTGGTCATGCCCACCCCCTCCAGCATGCAGTAGCATCCATGATGTAATGATACTCACACTCAGCAAGCAACTGTGGCTGCTGTTGCTGATGCTGCTGCTGCTGTGGCCCACCCCTCACATCACCTCCGTCTGCCACCTGGGCCCTGCCACGGCCCTCCTCAGCCCGTGCCTGCATCCTCTCTGCCAGGCCTGTGGGTGACAAATGTTGAGAAAAACATCAGTGTGACTCCAAAGCAGACTGCCCCCTGCCCCAGTGAGTGTGCCTGCCCACACAGCCAGACCCATGCATCTCACACCTGCACACACTGACACAGCCAACCATGGCAGAGCCATCCCTATGCACAGCCACCAAACACAGTCACACCCCTATGGAGAATATGCATAGATGGTACACCCACCTGGCCTCAGGCACAACGCCTCCTGGCACGCGGGTCAGAGGGCGTTGTAGCACATCTGGCTCCCTCCCGCGGAGGTCACTGAATCTGTGCCGGCACTGCTCTGCAGACCGGCGCCGCCTGTGACCCTCACCCAGGTCAGTGGCCACCTGCAGCCAGACCTAGGTGCAAGCCATGGTGAGGGCTGCTCCCATACAGTGCCCATAGTGGGCTCAACCAGGCCACCAGGTTGGCCACCTCCACTGGGCTCCATTGGGGCCTCCTGCGTGCCATAGTTTGAGTTGTACAGCAGGCAATATGGTGCCCTGCAGCGTGGCAACCCCACGTGGAAATGTTGCAATAGACCACCATAGGTTCCAATCGCGCTGTTCGTACAGCGCCGTCGGTTCACATAGCGCTGTCGCCAAACAGCGCAATAGGGCCGTACACATGGCAGCGGAACAGCGCCAGGGGGCAAAGGTCGGACACCAGGTCAGGGGTCTATGACGCAAGGCCACGCACAGCGCCATCTGATGTCTACGCATCCTGCGCGACCGACCACCTGCGTGCCAGTGCCACAGTGGACTATTGCACAGTAGTGCCACAGCGCCATATGGTGCCCAGTGCTGTAGCACCACTGGCACAATGGTGGCCATGGCCTGAATTGCCGATTGCGCACAGCACGTCATCAGTGCGGCAGATGCCTGCGTAAGCTACCTGGGCATGCACAATGCAGTGTACCACACAGTCACAGATCTGCGCCATTGGCTCAGCCGGCTCAACCAGAATTGCGCAAAGCGCAACGGCGCGATATTCAGCCGACACATGCAAATCATCTGATCAGCCATTCAAAGGCGCAGTGGCACAATTTGCATCTCATTACAGTTGCTCCACTCCTAATTTGCATGCATTGCGCTATAAATGTGCGACATTGGGCTGCGCTGGCCAGATTCGGTTACTGCAGGTGAGAGGTGGGTTGCATGCTGTGGGATGTTCTGGACAATGGGCATGGGATAACGCTGTAGACTGCACAGTGACAGGTGTCCACTTCCACCCATACAGATCGCCATGACCGAGCAGAGCCAAGGTGAGGGTGAGGATGGTGGGCGAAGGAGGAGGCCCAACTTCACCATGGCAGAGACAGAGGCCCTCTTCCAGGCCTACCTGGAGGAGGAGTCACTACTGAGTGGACGGCGGGGCACCCCTCAGGCCCATGCAGCTGCATGGGAGGGGGTAGCTCGGGCAGTGAACCTGCACGGAAGCCACCAGCGCTCCGTGCAGGAATGCAAAAAGAAGATGGGGACAGACCGCAGGAGGGTGAAGGAGAAGGTGGCAGCCCTCAGGGCAGCACGTGCTGGCACTGGCGGGGGCCAGCCAGCGGTGGTGGAGCTGACCCCGGCTGAGGACTGACTGGCTGCATCAATGCAGTGGAGTGCTATTGAGGGCATACCAGGAGGTGGATTCCAGACAGGTGGAAGCCCATCACTGCACGGTATGACATGGTGGTGGTGTTGGGGGAAGGTTGTTCATGCACTCACATGTCCTCTCTTTCTGTTACAGATCCTGTTCATCTTCAGGGGATGGTGGTGGTGGGTCCAGGCAGTGAGGAAGACCTGCTGGACATGGAGGAGGGTCCATCCACCTCTGTCACCAGCCAGCATGCACTGCACCAGCATGCACGCTGGGCTGCCAACTCTGGTGTTGGTGAGTCGGGTGTGGGGGATGCACAGCCTGTGTCTCAGCAGTCTGGCATGCAAGCATGCCAGCACGCTGTGACTGTGGCTGTAGCACGTACCTGCACCATTGATGATGCAAGGACTGCAATGGACAGTGACATGTGTGTCCCATGACGGACACACAGAAGGCCAGCATGTGCCCCTGGGCCTACCTGGTTCCAACGTGTGTGCCAGCATGTTGGCACAGTCCCAGACTGTGCCTGTCAGCACCGGTGGGGCAGCACCGGTGGCTGTGCAGGTGTCTGGCACTGTTGCGGCCACAGCAGTGGAACGAGTGGTCCCTGGGGCACAGCGGTTGGAGGGGCAGCAGCAGTCACCCACCAGGTCTGGGGTACAGTGTCCAGTGGCACATGCCCGCCCCCTTTGATATGCCATTCCTGGTCCTGGTGAACAGCGCCCACCCTCAAGGGGTGTTGAGCATCAGGACCTTCCACACCCTGGGGACAGGATGCCGTTGTGGCAGAGTACCCATTTGAACAGCACACCCGCCTGCTGCGGGAATCAGTACAGCAGCAAAGGCGGGTTACAACGTCTGTGGAGGCACTGTGTGTGGCTGTGGAGTGGCACAGCAGGGACTGTGCTCTGGACCGTGCAGAGATGGTCCATATGCGGATGGATGTGACCGCCGCCATTGATAGGCAGATCCAGGCATTGGTCGCTGTCGTGGCTGCATTGGGCACACAAGCAGGTGCTCCTGTACCGCGCACCCCACACAGTACGCTTTCCACTCCCCGTTCCCGGTGTCGTGCGACACCAAGCCTCTCGATGCCGGGTTCTGCTGTGGGCATCCCAAGCACCCCTGATGCAGGTATGTTTGGCATCCTACAGACCCCACTGTGGACAAGGTCACAATCGCGCAGTGGGACCCCTGGTGGTCCATCGGTGCCACCCCATGTGGCCCCTGCTCAGCCTGCCAGTGCTGTTGGGTCATGGTGGGGCTGCCCATGCATCCGCGGTGGCTGTGGAGCGGTGCAACATGACTGACCTGTCTCCCAGTGCGGGCCCTGTCTGGTGCTGCCCTGTGTGCACTGTGCGTCATGGTGGGCAGTGGACTGGTGGGTGCCCTGCCCATCACGCCGACATACGGACCACCTGCACACCATCCCGACTGCTGTCCACAGGTGCGTGTGCATGATGATGCCTGCATTGTACTGTACACCAAGGTGCAAGGGTGCCCAGCATCTGACACACGTGCTTGGACAGTACAGCTGGTGGGTGTGGTCTGTGGATCTGTGTGTTTGCCATGTCTGTTCCTGCTCTGCTGTGCACCTGCCCATGTATGCTTTGTGCCTGGTGTGTTTGTGTGTGTGTCCATATGACTGTTCACCCCTTCCTGATGGTGTGTTTGTGTGCCTGGTCCCTTCCACCCCCCTTGCTGTCATGCACCCCTGGTGTGTTACTCTGTGTGCCTGTGAGTTGCGCCAGGACAGTGTTGTTTGCACATGGCCCCTTGACTTTCCTGTGTTGTGCATAATGCTCCTCCATGATGGTGTCCCGGTGCATCTGGGCCTGCCGGATCAGTCGGGGGTCCCGCCGTCCAAGAGGGGGCTGCTCATCACCATCAACACCGGCGCCGCTGGTGTCCCCATCGCTGTCCCCCTCTTCAACCTGTACGGCTATCCCACAGTCATTGGCCATTTTGTGCAGGATACAACAGGCCAGGAATATCCCACAGGCCTTTGAGGGGCTGTACTGTAGGGCACCGCCGGAGGTGTCTAGGCATCGGAAGCGTGCCTTGAGCATCCCAAACACCCACTCAATGATGTTGCGTGTGGTGGCATGTGCCTCATTATAGCGTTGCTCGATGATGGGGTCATGAGGCGCCCGATGCGGTGTGAGCAGCCAGGGATGGAGTGGGTATCCGCTGTCACCTGTGTAGAGATAGTGGAGATCAGTATCATGTTCAGGTCCATATTGCCCATATCCCCGTGTGCCGCTACCATGGCACCTGTGGCATTCCCACCCTTGCCCTGAGTTTGCATTTCCTACATGCGTACTCACCCACTAGATGGCCTGTGGGGATGTCCCCACTCTCGAATCGATGGCACAGTGCGGACTGATGCCATATGAAGGCATCATGTGCTCCGCCAGGGTGTGTGGCACAGACATTGATTATCGCCCAGTGGCATCACACCACCTGGCAGTTGACACTGGAGAAGCCCTTTCTATTCCTATATGTGGCCCCAGTTGGGGCCAGGTGGCGTGCGAATGGCCACATGGGTGCAATCTATGGCCCCTAGCATGCCAGGCATACGTGCTCTGTGGAACGCCTGCATGTTTGCTGTACGCTCTGCCGCGGTGCTGGGGAAATGGATGTGCTCCGCAGCATGTGGCAGCAGTGCGCTGAGGAATTGGGTGAGGATGCGTGACTTGGCCGACTGTGTGATGCCTGTGGTGTCCCCTGTTGGCCTCTGGAAGGTGCCAGTGGTGAGCAGGCACATGCAGGCTGTCACCTTGGTCTCCACTGACAGAGCATGACTCCGTCGTGAGGGTGCCTGCATCACATCACTGCACAGCTCACAGAGCCGCCTCAGTATTGCCCTGTTCAGGCGGTACCGGCCCACAATCTCTACATCTGTGTACAGCTCAAAGCTGATGCGGGCACGGTACTGCCTGTTGGGGGCATACCGCCGACAGGCCCATCCACGGCCACGTCCCCCTGCACCTTGCATTCTCACCCCCCTCATTACAGCTTCCATGTGGAAGCTGGCACTGTCCATCTCCCTGGCTTGTGACCCCACCCGGCTGATGTTGCTCTGTTACCCCCGCTGTCCTGACTGCTACTTCCACTGCACCGGGCACCCCCCGCTGGCCTCTGCAGCCTATGGCCCACACTGCTTCCCTTGCCTGCCCTGGCCTGTCACTGTCTGTCTTTCTCTCTCTCTCTCTCTTCCCACTTGGCATCCCTGTAGCGTTCTTGTGCCTCTTCCTTGAGCCTTTTTATTTTGGCTCATTTCCGCTGGGGCGCAACTTCCGGCTGTTCCGCTGTTGCGCATTGCGCAAGTCTTTGGATATCGCATTGCGCTCTTTATGCATGGATCCACCCCCTTTGGTTGCGCATGCCTTCATTTGCATTGCGCTGTTGCTCAGCATGTTTTCGGTGGCGCAACTGCCTTCTGCTGAATATCGCAGAATGGCGCACTTTTGGACTTGCGCAAGCGCAACCCTATTGCGCATGGCACAACCCTTTTGAATATCCGGCCCTTCATGTTTATCTTCAGATCTATGACTGTCTCCAGTAATTACTGATTCAACAATGTCTACTATTCCAATAAGTAAAAAGAGGATAAAATACATTAAACAAAAGCATAAATTAAAATCAACTTGTGTGGAGTCATATTTCTTATTTTTACAGTTCTTAAATTTATTTACTGTACTATGGTTAAGTTAATATTTGGTAGCTGCATGGGGTTTAGAGTATCTAATAGTATGTCTATATAGGGAGTTTCTTTATTTGGGGTTTCTTCTCTAGCTGGTAAGATGTTGGGCAGAGTCTCTAATTGATTACCAATGGAGCAGTTGTTGTTCTATCACTGCTATCCCATCCCTTTTCTCTACAAAACCATAAAAGGATAGCCATCTGGAGTTGAATTTGTCTGTTAATAACCTCAGGTGGGCTGTAGCCCCTTCTATGGTTTTAATATTTTCAATATTAGCCCTCCATAGGTCAAGTGAGAGAGAATGCGGGTTAAGTCAATGTTGTGTGATAGTTTTCAGTGCTGCTGCTATTAAAATATTAAATAAATATTTTTGACCTGCTGTTATAACCTCTTTTGGGGGGAGGCCTACCACTAAATTCATTCCATTTAGGCTGGTTTCCAGCTGGAGGATCTCTTGGATTGCTTATGTTACTTCCCTCTATTAATTAGTAATTTGTGGGCAGTCCCAGAAAATATAAGAATGTTCCCTTTTGCCCACATGATCTCCAACACCTGTCCGTGGAGGGCAGGGACTAGTGAGCTGAAATTGTTGGGGTCATGAAAAACCTGGAGGTAACCTTCCAGCGGTATTCTCTCCACACAGGGGAGCTTGTTGTTTTGCTTATCCCGGACCACACCTTAGTCCATTCTTTCCCTGTTGGTGTTATAGAAAGCTCCTCCTGCCATCTCTGTTCCATGGCTTGGATCGCTAGAGTGCCCATCCCTTCCTGTATGGTTTTGTATATAAAGGATATGTAGCCCCTCAGGTCCCCTGAATAACTTTTTTGGTGAGTCTGAGCCAATGGTTGTGCTATAGGTTCTGTGAGTGCATTCATACCTTCACGTGAAAGTAAATAGTGCCTGCATTGTAAATATTTATAGAACTCCCTCTGTGGGATATTAAATTCCTGTTGCAGATTCGTAAAACTTTTGATCACTTCTTCTTGAAGAAACTGAGCAAGATAGATTAGCCCCCTGTCCCTCCAAGTCACTAAGCAATGGTACTCAGCTGTAGTAGGGAACTGGGGGTAAGTACATTAAGAGTATATATTTCCCAACTAGTGTAATAATCTCCCAGCTCTGTCTAATTTGTGGCCAAACCGTTATTGTATGTTTAGTCCAAGGATTCTTAATTTTATTGATCTCAGATGGTACCGCTGTCCATGGGAGGTATTGCAGGGGGATTGATGGATGGGCACATTTTTCCATCTGATACCATCCACTCGGGCAATCTGCAGATAACATTTTTAAAATTGGTTGGCTCTGGGCTGCTTGATAATAATTGTAAAAATTAGGGACACCTAATCCTCCTCTGTTCCTCGTTTCTGTTAATAGGTCCCATCTTCTCCTGGGCCTCCTTCCCGCCCATATGAACCCACTTAGTTTGAGTTTAAGCTCTTTCCAGTCCTTTTTGGTAAAACGTAGGGGAAGACATGTAAATAAGAACAAGTATCTAGGTAATATATTCATTTTCACAGTCTCCACTCTGTTTGACACTGTGAGAGGTAGGTTTTGCCAGCGATAAATATCTGTGAACACCTGTTGTTTAAGTGACCCATAATTAATGTGGTAAAGCGTTGAAATCTTTGTGGGTATCAGTATGTCCAGGTACCTTATTTTGTCTTTGGCCCAAGTGAAGGGTATGGTTGAATTATTCCCTATCCATTTCTTGCCTTTAATCAAAAACATTTCAGATTTCTCTTTGTTTACTTTGAATCCTGAAATGTTCCCAAATTAGTCTAGTAAGTTTAAAAGTGGGGGGAAGGAAGTCTTGCATTATCTAGATTACATGGAGACCTTGTTCAGAGTCTTTTCCACCTTAATCCCCTCGATCTTATCTTCCTGCCTGATGGCCTGAGCAAGGGGCTTAATGCTTAAAGCGAACAGGAGTGGGGAGAGTGGGCATCCCTGACGGGTGCCCCTATTTACACTAAATCTTTCTGAGAGTGTACCATTAACCCTTACTCTTTAAAGTCACCCATTTAAGAAAATTCCCTTCTATCCCCATCTGCACTAGAATTTCTTGCATGTACTCCCAATTAAGGCAGTCGAATGCCTTTTCTGCGTCTAAAAACAAGGCTATTTGAGATTTATCTGTTTTAGTTTGGGCTGTTAAGATATTGAGCAACCTCCTGATGTTGTCAGAGAGGTGCCTGTGGGGTATGAACCTGGACTGGTCTGAATGAACCAGGATTTCTATGTAATTCTGTAATCTGGTGACCATTACTTTAGTTAGAAGTTTTAAATCTTGATTCAACAGTGAAATAGGTTGGTAAGATTCATAATAGATTTTAGGTTTTCCTGGCTTCGGGATTACTGAGATTATAGCTTCGGACCATGATCTAGGAAACATGTTTTATTCCAAAATTGTGTTCATCACTACTGTTAGCTTTGGGGCTAATACTTTCCTAAGTTTTTTATAAAATTCAGCGGAGAACCCATCTGATCCTGGGGATTTACCTGATGGGGGTTGTAGTATAATGGAGGTAAGCTTCTGCTCTGTGATTGGTGCTGATAAAACCTGTTGTGCCTCTACTGGTAGTCTGTGGAGTGACAGCCTCCTTAAAAATTGTTTTGTTCTCTCTGCCACCTCCTGTGGTTGTTTGTCCTCTGAATATAGATTTTTATAATATTGCATAAACTGCTGAGCTATGTCTGGGGTTTGTCTCCAAATTTTGTTGACCAGAGTGTTACTTTGGATACATTGAATGTATCTACTGGGCTAGATTTTCTTAAGCCAAACTGCTAGCAGTTTCGTGGCTTGGGGCCCTCCTTCATAATACTTTTGGGTAGAGAATCTCAACAACCCTTCAACTTTCCTATTGTCCAGGGACTGCAGTTCTGTCTGGGCTTTAGTAAGTTCTTTTAAGATCCTGGAGTTACTTATGTTTGGCCTCCCAATCCGATATTTTATTTTTAGTCTCTATGTATTTTTTTGTTTGTACTTTTCTTTTTAGCAGCTGCAAAACTTATGAATTGCCCTCTTAGAACAGCTTTCATAGTATCCCACCAAATTAGTGGGCAACTATCTGCTGGGGGGAATCAGTTACCAAATCCTGTATCATTTTAGTTATGTGTTGAAGGAAATTCTTATCATTTAGTAAAGAGACATTCAGTCTCCATAATGATATTTTAGGTACGTTGCCCCAATATAGTTCAAGGGAAATCGGAGCATGATCCGACAATGTTATAGGATGTATTGTGGAGCCTACACATATATGGAGATCTGTTTGGTGGGTAAGAAACATGTCAATGCATGAGTATGATTGCTGGCCTGCTGAATAGTATGTGTAGTCCTTTTCTGTGCTATGTAAAGACCTCCAGATGTCTACTAGCCCCCATTCCTGCATCAGTGCTTTCAGTTTCCTAGTGGCTAATTTGGCTGTTGAGGCTTTCCCAGGGGAACGGTCTATTGTTGGACATAGGACAGCATTAAAGGCTCCCCCTATTATGAGCTGGCCTTCTGTTAGTTCAGCTAATTTGTGAAACATCTCCTTGAAGAATTTCCCTGCTCCCACATTTGGTGCATAAATGTTTATCAGATGTACTAATTTGTTCTGCAGACTGCCTGATACTCTAAGGTATCTCCCCTGCAACGCCCCCTCTACCATTTGAAATGGGCTATTCCTTTTTAGTAATATGGCTACTCCCGCTTTCTTTGCTGAGTCATGTGAGGACGCTTCAACACGGCCCACCCATGAACACCTAAGTTTTAAATGTTCCTGGGGACTCAAATGTGTCTCTTGTATAAGAGCTATGACATACCCCAAGTGCTTTAATTCCACTAGTAGTCGTGTCCTCTTTATAGGAGAGTTAATGCCTTTTACATTATACAATATAATATTTAATTGAGTCATTTTAGTGCCTGTAGGTTAACTATTGATCTTTTTAGTCTGGTCCTTTTGCTATCCGATGCTCTGTTCAGCTTTGACATGCTGCTTTCTTGAACTCCAGTTACAATCATAGTCTGGCCAATAAATTTCTGTAATACTCCACAATAAGAAAAATTAAAAGTAAAAAGGGTATATACACCAATAAAACTCTTTGCCACTAACAGGTGTCCCTGAATATGTAACAAGTGGTTCCCTGCAAACATTGAGAACTACTAATATTTAACAACAAAACAGTGAACAGTAGTATTTTATGAAAACTTCTATCTAAGCTTCCTAGGCTTTACCTGCCATACCTCTGACAGGCAATTAATGTGTATATTCCCCCGTTGGTCAAGATCTTACCCTGGGGGTAGTGGTTGTCCACACGGTATTTGTGTGTACCTTCCCACTTGTTAAAGACACCATGTCCCATATCAGCACCCCTGAGAACTGCCCCCATTCCTTTTTCCATATTATTTCCCCTCCTAAATAGAGAGAAAGAAAAACTCTACCTCACCCCATGATTCCTACTTCCTCTGTATATTTAGGAATTATACCCCGTCATTCTATAATGTTCCCTTGTTTATTTTCATTTCTTCTCTTCCTTCAGCCAATTGCCAGCTGTCCCACCTTCTCCCTCCCCCTTTTTCCTTACCAATATCTAGGAGATTTTTATTAAGCTATACAAAAAATCATTTGCCTGCAGAGTACTCTGCTGTTTGCTCAGACCCTAAGCGAGGAATGTAAAGGTCGAGAGGTTTTGTTAGCTGTTGATGATCCCCCCTGCCTTCCGCTGTGCTTATCCAGTAGGAAAGATTCATCCCTCTTCCACCTCATACCAATCAGTATTAAAATAACACAGTAATCAGTCCTTTCATTACCGCAGATGTTATTGTTGGGCAAATAGCATTTTTAACACCATAAAATTGAGTCCTCTGGTGTAGACTGAATGGTATTAGTCTATGCTGGGAGTGTCAGTCCTTTTGCAACCTGTCGACGTAGTAAGGCTTTCCCTCATGGGCCCATTTTTTTCCCCTGTATTTAAAAGAAAGCAGTACCTCATCTCTCATAAAATAAAAAGTCATCTCCTCAGGGAATCAGAAGAAGAGGGTGTAGTAGAATGTTTCTGGTTCCTGTGATCCGATCATTTCAGCAGTTTCCTAATGTCTGTTGTTGTCGCCTGTGGTATGATGCTGGTTAGTCCTCTCTTCATTCCTGCGTTTCTAGTTGTGGTGGACCAGGCATCCGTGCGTAGCTTTTTCTCCAGGATCTCTGCTTCTGAGTCAGGCATTTGAATGCCTAGTTCCTTTAACAGGGTAACTGCTTCAACCAAGGATGGAAATGTCCTGATTCCAGATTCTAAATGAATTTTTAGTTTGGCTGGATATAAAACTTCAGCACAAATATCTTTTTTAGTTTTTAAGTCCCTGATGATGCCTCTCACTCATTGCCTCTCCGCCTGAAGTGCATTGGAAACGTCCTGGTCAAAATATATGAGGGCATCATGATATTTTAGCTCTTTGTGATACCAAGCTTCTTTTAGGATCCAATCCTTGCTTTGATAGTACACCATCCTAATTATGAGAGAGCAGGGTCTAGCTTTGGGATCGGTGGGCTTAGCGATTAGCGATCTGTGCACTCTATCGATTTCCAAATTGAGGTCCGAGGGGATGGATAAGACTGACCAAAGCAACTGCTGTACAAAATCTACAACTGTAGCATATCCCTTTTCCTGACCCTCTGGAACACCATGAATTCTGAAATTATTCCTACGGGACCTATTTTCTAAGTCCTCCATCTGTTGTTGTGATTCCTGGTCCCTCTGCAGCAGATAGAGGAGCAGGCACTCATTTGCATCTTGGCCTCTGTCAGCTCAGTAACTTTTGTGGCATTATCTGACACTTTCTGGTCCAAGGTACGTACATCTCTCCGAAGATCGACTACAGCAGAGTCTATTTTATTTACTGTTTTTAAAATCTGGTGCAGAGTACTAGATGTTTTGGTTGCTGAATCTTGTTCTTCCTCATTGAAGTCAATGGATGAGTCAGATGCCAGGTGCTGACATGGAGGGAGTGTGGTTCAGCCCTCCATAGTCTCGCCCAAGATCAGTTGTTTCATTTTGCCTGGCACTGTTGCCGATTTCGAACTTCTGGGTCTCAACGATTTCCTCATCATCCTGGACAATTGTAGGGTCCGTTGATGTGTTTGTTATAGCTTTGAATGGTGAGGATTCGGTTACATTGTGGTAGGGTTGTGGAGGAGCTCAATGGGTTAGCATGTGACCATGTCCATGACATCACCGGAAGTCCTCCAAAACAGCATTTTAATGTCTGGGTGATGGTTTGGGCACCATAAAACATCATGGCTGAGACCAGATTTCTGTCTGAATTTAATGTACCCTTTTTTAGGAAACATTTCTGGACATCTACTGCCTGTGCTGCACTCGTATAAGCAAGATGTAGTCTAAAAGCAATTGTACGCAGTGGACAAAACATCATTTTAATGTCTGGGTGGTGGTTTAGGCACCATAAAACGTCATGGCTGAGACCAGATTTCTGTCTGAATTTAATGTATTATTTTTTAGGAAACATTTCTGGATGTTTACTGCTTGTGCTGCACTTACAGAAGCAAGATATGGCCTAAAAGCAATTGTAAACAGTGGACCAAAGACCATCGTTTGGTCCAGGTGGTGGTTTGGGCACCATAAAAAAATCATGGCTGAAACCAGATTTCTGTCTGAATTTAATGTACCATTTTTTAAGAAACATTTCTGGACATTTACTGCCTGTGCTACACTCACAGAAGCAAGATGTGGCCTAAAATCAATTGTAAACAGTGGCCAAAACAGCATTTTAATGTCTGGGTGGTGGGGAAGCACCATAAAACATCATGGCTGAGACCAGATTTCTGTCTGAATTTAATGTAACATTTTTTGGGAAGCATTTCATTACTTGAGGGACCTGTTTTACATGAGTAGAGGTAAGATTCAGTCTGACATAGCTTTGGAAAATATGTTTGTTCATAGCAAAGTTCTTATACTTGACATTTGTGGATAGGATAGAAGGAGCAAGAAGGGAACATATAAAGAAAAATAGAGTAAAATAAAAGTAGAAAGGTACATGGTTTATGGGTATGATACTACAACAGGGGGATGGGGAGGTGGGAACCGGGGACATGCATGGTCAGGAGGACAAAGTTATTCATACTCATATATGAAAGGGGATGGGAAAGGGAAGGAGCATGAACAACTGGGAAAGATAAAATAAACAAGAGGATATAGATCGGAAGACAAAGAGGACAGAAAATATATATTTTTTATTTAATTTTTTTTTTTTCCTTTTTAAGGCTGGGGGTGCAGAACAAGAAGAGTGACAATAACAAAGAAAGGAGAAGAAAAAGAAAACAACACTGGCCCACCACCACAGCCACAGGCCATTCATTGCTGGGCACTGCCACCTGTGCCACCACCACCACGAAGCTCAAACAGGAGGTTCAAGCTGGCCCGGTGGCACTGAGGGTTGAGGCATTGGATGCCACAACTTATGTCATGCTGGCGGCCTGGGTATGGACGCGAGCCCGGGTTGTCAGGGGTTGGCAGGGGAGGATAAAATTGAGCATCTGGAGGACTGCTCTCCTATCCTGGGGAGGGATGTGGGTCCCCACCGCTCTGCAACAGCTCCTAGGGATGCCTGGAGGCACTGCTAGAGTCAGTGCAATGGAGGGAGGAGTGCAGTGGACATCAGCATGTCGGTGCTCAGACATTATTGCATGTCTGTACTCCTGAGGGATTAATCAGGAGGAAAAATGGCAGCAGTGTCCACAGCAGCTTGATAACCACACTTCCTGAGCCCGGCGGGGCTCGCTGGTGCAGAACCAGACCGGTATTAGTTCCTGGCCTGGCGCGGGGACTGAGGAGGCGGTCCCTTTTGCAGGTACAGCTGCATATGCTAGCTGGCCCGGGAGATGTGCCTCCGTGGTCGTCGGGGGAAGTGGAGCAGTGGCTGGAGAAAGGGCAGGTCAGTGGCTGCAAGTATAGAAAAATAGAAATAAAATTAAAAAAAAACAGGAGGTCCAAGACCTTCTTCTGGTCCACCATTATTTTTTGGATGTCCCCTCTGACCTCCCGGTGAAGCTGGTCAATGTTCTGATGGACACTTAGGACCTCGGTGTGCACAGCCCCCAGGTCTACCCTGGTGACCACCACCTGACTTGGGGAGGCTGCAGGATGCTCGGGGGGGGCGGCGCTGCCGGGTCCTCTGTTGTGCATTGTGGGTGGGGGATGCTTCTATCTCTTCTAGCTCCGGGTGCGTCCTGCTGCTAGACCTTCTCCTCCTCCTGGTATGGCACCCCTGAGCCTTAGTGCTGCCTCCTGCTGCTGTCTCTCACTGTTTTGAGAGCCACTCTACAGCATGATGGTGCTACAGGTGGCTCCTTTGACCAGAAGTCCCAAAGTGGGACTCTGATTTCCCCCTATTTACATTTTTACCAAAAAGGCTGCAGACAACCACACATATCATCTGCCTTTGTGGTAAAAAATGCCCAAACTGATGATCTTTCATTGGGGGGAGTGCAAGCTGATGTCTCGGGGGAGCCTCTCCCTCTACATCATCATGCTGGGGGCTGGCAGCCACAGAAGCAACATGATCCTCTTGGGGGGGCAATGGGCTCCGAGCCTGAGTGCTGCTGCTGCTCCTGCTGGGTGGCTGTGGCAGGGTCTACATCTTGCTGCTGGGAGGGAAGCTGCTCCTGCTGACAGTGCTGTGGACTGGGGTGGGGAACCTGCTGGTTCGGGGCCAATGACCAGCACCTGCTTATGCTGGGGGGCAGAGGCTGGGGCCAACTGCTCCTGCTGCTGGGGGGGGGAGCTTATTTATTAATGCTCGCCTGTTAAGGCAAATGCATTGTCCTCCCCTTCTACTCTGTCCAGCTCCCGAGTCAGACCCATTCCTTTGCATCATTTAAAAAACCAAAAAAGTTTATTAAACTCCTAAAGAAAAAAAATGAAAAAAGGGGGGAGTCAAACACACTCACACACACACACACACACTAAAGAGAGAAAATAGAACACAAGAGAAAGATAAACTTTTGTTAAATAAAGAAATAGGGGATGAACAGAAGTTCAACACACACACACACACACACACACACTCTCACTCTCTCACTCACAATTCACCAAACGATATGTTTTTTAGTCTCTCTCTCTTTCTCTCGCTCTCTCTCTCACTCTCACAGTCTCTTCTACTGTCTCTATCCTACAAACTGCATGAAAAGGATGTAGATTCAGTGACTTCCTGTCCGAGTACAGGCACACATGTGACCTGCAGTCTGCTTCAGAGAGCAAGTCATGTGACATGCCTTTCTTCCTAATTTCGACTTAGTTAAATGCTAAGGCAAAACTTACCAGCCAAAGTGAAATTTACAGGTGAAATTTCACTGCACAATATAAGGTAAAGTGTGCCTCACTATACAAGCGAAATTCCGCCCCAAAGTAAATAATTTTGCAAAATGTTCCATGAGAAATTAGTAATTCGCCAGAATTTCGACGGCGAAATTAAATTTTGCTGTATCCCTAATAATAACATAAATTCCACATAAGCAGTTACTTTTAAAGAGGGGCACCAAGACTTGTACTTTGGTAGTGAATTTATGAACCAGTTTTGAACTAATTTATTTGTTGTAAGCTTTTTGATAGATGGAAATTAGAATACACATGTCGTCTCAACTCTAGGTAGCAACCTGCCTGAACAGGTACACAATTTCAAGTACTTAGAGGTGTGGCTGGATCAGAATCTCAGCTTTTCCACCTATATTGATGCCATGCACAAGGAACTTCACCCTAAGCTTGGTATGCTGTACTGAAACAAATCATGCCTTCCTTTCCCGGTCCACCATGACAGCATCCTTAAGATGATCTTATCGGTATTTGACTATGCAGATGCAGTCTACAGTGGTGCCCCAAAGTCTACATTTGCCAGGCTTGTCCCCTTTTTTTCTTGGGCCTCTTTGGCCTTAGTGTTCCATCTCTCGCCCATCACTGCTCTCTCTGAATGCTAAGCTCTCCCGTCTTGAAGCCTGGTGTCTCTCACATTGATCTTACTTCAAGAGGGCTCTTGCAGTGTGTAATAACCATTAGGACTGCGTTCCCTGGCATCAAGACCACATGGAAAATCTTTAGCTAGCAGTGTCTGGCAGGGGACCGCCCATCAACGTCATGTGACCAATGTCAGCGTGACCCTATATAGTAGGCGATCCCCAGCCTGCTCTCCTGTTCTTTTCCACCATCAACCTGTGCATGTCAGACCTCGTGGAGAGCGCTGTTCTAGTTCGACCACCATTTTGAAAGAGTATTCATCATTATTTTGATATAATCATCGTGCATGTCTTCTCCGATGCCTTCTGGGTCGCATAAGAACAAGTGCGATTCCTGCTGCTTGCAGCTCCTGCATAAGGATAACCATTCCCTCTGCATCTTCTGCCTGGGCCCAGAACACAAGACCAAGGACTGTAGGTCCTGCCTGAGTTTCAATCAGGCCACACAGAAATGCTGGCAGAAAGCCCTCAAGGCCCATCTCTTAAAATTAAAAATGGCATAGATGGAGAAGGAGTTGCAGAAGCTGCAGAGTGCTTCTTCCTCCCCATCTTCGGAGCATCGACATAAGAACAAAAAGGACAAGGAGAAGCACTGGGGCCAGGGTCGGTCCCCTTCTTGTCCGCGGTGCTCTCTGGGGACAGCAGATGACCAGCGACCTTCTTCCTCTGGAAAGAGTGCCTCAACGGACAAGCCTGCCTCCTCGTCCCAGGGGCAGACCTTGGTCTTCCTGCAGCCAATGGTCATGGTGGCGGTGGGTGCCTCAGCCAAGTCTGAGGCTCCAGCCACTTTCAGGTCCCTTAAGACAAAAGAGTCTAAGTCAGTTGGTGGGGCTGATAAGTCGCTCATCAGGGGTCCTGATGAGCGCACAGCCTAGGCTGATAAGTTGGCTACCAGGAACTCTGGTGACCACCCAGCCACGGATGTTAATCTGGATGTCGCGTCTTCCAATGCCCACTCAGCCCAGGTACTTCCATCGGGCCTTGAAGGGTGTTTCAACGTTGATCTCTAGCACCTGCTTCCTCTTTGGTCGCAGCCCACCCTCGAGGGTTCGCCCCACCAGGGTAACTTTTCTTCCTCCCAGCCTCTCCAGACCACCAGGAATCAGAGCTAGCATGAAGTCAGCCTGTCATTACTCTTCCTGGGTCAAAACTGAGCTTTGTGGAGAACCTCCCAGCTTACCTTCAGGACCCTTCATCTCCAGTTTTGCAACAGGATGCTTTGCCTCTCCACCTAAACCAGAGGGTCCCTCTGGGCTGACCCAGGTTTTTTTTTGTGGGTTCTTATGCTCTGCCTTTCAGGCCTTCTCAGGGTCCTCCATCAGGCCCTGTGGCCCCTCTGTCAGGGCCTTTGATGGAGCCCCTGATGCACGGTTATCATATGCCACACTATTATACCCCCCAGATACCTTCCACTGGGGTGCCAGGCACTGGGTCTTCCTTCAAAGAGGTATTCGCCACCGGGGTATGCACCTCATTACCATATGATGGGTTATCTGATGCCAGGATATCAGACATCAGGCTACCCAACGGCAGGCTATGGCTCCGGTTTCAGCCGGCATACCAGCCCCCACCATCCCCTCCTACACCCCCTCAACCTCAGGCAGACTTCAGGGCTGTTCTTCAGTCTTGGTGGAAGGAGACTAAGTCCCAGCTAGTCTCCGAACTGGACTGTCATCATCATCCGGTAGTGGCCTCTACTCTGGCACGCCTGGCCCTGACACCTGGGTCCCTTTCACCAGTGGAGTCCTGTCCTTTTGTGTCAGGCCTTTTGAGGGGCTCAGCCTTCACCGACAAGGACAGAACCCCTGTTCTCATTCAGGAGGTTCCTCACTTAGGGGTCATGTCTCCAGTTCCGACCCATTCGTCGGACTCAGACTCGGAGTCTGACTCCTCTGCCTCGGCGTCTGGGTTTCATACTCCTCCACCGGATGAGCCTATGGCTAAGGAGTCCCCCAAGCCTCCTCCGGTAGTCCCCTCCTTCATGGACCTCCTTAAAAAGATTGCAGAGGCCAATGAATAGAAGTCTGACAATCAGGACCCCAAACCCACAAGGCTGGCTGAGCATTTTGATATTTATTTATTTAAATTTCGGATTACAACCTTTGAGCCATTGGCTCTTTTATACAGGTTCCATGTCAAAGTATACATACAGAGAAAACAAGCTTTGGTAAAGCCAGGCAATAGTTATTACATACAAACAAAACAAATGATAGTTACATGGGTAACACTAGTCACATCAATTGCAACTGTACATACAGGCAAGACCTAGATTATATCAGAGAAAGTTCATAGACCTAATATCAGGAAGATAAAAAATGACTATAGTGGATATAATTACAGATGAGAAGTGCAGCTGCTAGGCCTTGTCAAACAAAAGAGTGGCTAAGAGGACAGACAAATGGGACAGGGAGTTTCGCAGGCAATGGGTTAATGGGGAGGGAAGAAGAGGTGTATCAGGCACAAAATGTTGCATGGTATGGTGGAGATTGGGGAAGCGGTGGGAGGATTGCAGGGGTAGAGGGAGAAATGTGGCAGCATAAAATTAGCTCAGGAGGTGCCAGGAGACCAATTACTTGATAGGTCCAAAGGTCAGGAGGGAGGGGGTGAAAGGAGCTGCAAGGTAGGAGAGGATGGAGAGAGGTGGATGCTGTGTAGGAAGTAGACAGAGGGTGACAGCAGCTAAGTGTGGCAATCACAGGAGGCACTGGCCACAAGTGACTCTGAGCTTGTGTAGGAATAATCCCAAAGTGGTAGAGTTTGCGATTTCACTATACAGGGAAATAAACCACTTTGGTGCTCTGACTGCAAATGAGCACTGACCTTGCACAGTCCAACAGCATGGAATTTGGAGGGTAGAGGAAATGGTACTTCTGGTGAGGAGGTTGCTGCTAGATAGGCTGAGGATGTTCTGTACTCCCTGGGGCAAGGAACCAAGTGAGGTCTTCTTCACAATAAGGCAGGTTTGGTAGAATAATCTACCATGTAGCTGCAGCCAATTTGCATGCTCGTAAAGGTCACAAGTGTGCATCTGTGGAAGGGCCCCAGTAAGAAGCCTACAGGCTTTGTTCAGTGCAATAGAGATAAGTTTTAGTGCTGTGCTGGTGGCAGATCCATAAATAACAAGCCCATAGTCAATTATGGAGACAATCAAGCTTTGGATTGCTTGCTTAAGGGCTTCGGCAGTAAGACAGTGCTGATGCCTATAAATGAGACCTATGTGGGTATTCACAGATTTGGCTACATTGTCTATGTGACTAGCAAAGGACAGGGTGTTATCCAAGGTCATGCCAAGGTACTTGAAAGTCGAGGTCTGCTCCAGAGGGATGCCTGAGCGGTTCCTGACTGCCAGCTGTTTGGATTTATGTTTGTTGTGAGTGCCATGGAAGAGCTTTATTTTTGTTTTTTATAATTGAGCCCAAGTTTCTGCTTAATAAACCAATCCTCAACTTCCGTGAAGCTTTTCTGTAGCTGATTCTCTGGGACAGTTGGATCAGCGTTCTTTGTGAAAACTACCACATCGTCGGCATACAGTAGGATTTGTTCAGAGCAGACAGCAGGGAGATTGTTGAGAAATATACTGAAGAGTAGAGGACCCAGGATTGACCCTTGTGGAACACCAGAGTGGACAGGCAGCTTTGTCGAGAGTATGTCATCAATCTTGACCTGTTGAGAGTGGTCAATGAGGTAGCTGTTAAACCAACATAGGGTGTCTGATGATAGGCCGAGTTCCGCTAGCTGTTTGAGCAATAGTGAATGACTGACCGTATCAAACGCCTTGGTCAGATCAATGTAGATCTAGATGGCCTTGGTCCAGAGCCTGCTGGATGTAGTCCATATATTCGAGGAGTGCAGTGGTGGTGCTGTGGCCCTTTCCAAATCCTTGTTGCTGGGGGCATTGAAGGCTGTATTTCTTCATATACTCTACCAACTGATCAGCAACAATTCTTTCAAGTGCTTTAGATAAAGGAGGAAGAATGGAGATGGGCCTATAATTTCCATGTAGTGTCCTGTCTCCACTTTTATGGATAGGTGTCACCTGAGCTAACTTCCATTTGTGGGGAATTTGGGAGAGCAAGAGGGTCTTGTTGAGTATCTTAGTAAGGGGGGAGAGGACAGCATCTAGCGTTAGGGCCACAAATTTCAGGTCAAGGGAATCCTCACTTAGTCTGGTCTTCCCAAGCACTTTTAGTAGATACTTCTTTGCTTCGCTTTCATGCATGGCTTTAAAATAAAATGGCAGATGAGCACGCACTGTGGCTGACATGTCAGTAGCGCTATCATAGGAGGTAGAGTCATGGAAATTTAAGGGTAAGATGTGGCTTAGGTTGGTAAATGACAAATTAAATGTGTTGGCAATAGTTGTGGAGTCTAGTGTTGTGATACCATCATTATTAAACATAGAAGACATGGCTCTAGAGTACTTCCCGGTCAGGTCCTTAAGATTATTCCAAAATTTCCTACCATCCTTCCAGTAGTTGGCTAAGCATTTCTGTAGTAAGCAGCTTTTTCCAGTTGAATTGCCCTGGTTTATGCATTTCTGGCAGTCTTATATGCCTGGATGTTTGAACTCCTGCCTGTTGCCCTAGCTCTATACCATAGATGGTCACAAGATTTTATCCTTTGTAGGAGGTTGAATGTAATCTATGGGTTGTCAGTTCCCCTGATTTTCCACTGTTTAAGTGGGGCATGAGCGTCATAAGCTGCATTAAAAGTTTTGACAAAGAAGTCAAAGATTGCGTCCACGTCGGCAGCAGCGTCGATTTTCGACCAGTCTTGTTGTTGTAGACAACCAAATAGCATGCTCAGAACCTTTGCATTGCTCAAAATGCAATTCACATTTCTGGAGAAGGGTGCTGCTGGTGTGTGGCATCCAGTGCACCCCCCCCAAAAAAAAAACATGGCATATATTCAACATTCAAACATTTTAACTGCCTAATGGTTTTTCTTACTTTAAACTCCATGTAAAAAGCGGGTCCTCTTAGTTTTCAGATTGGAATTCCAAAATGAGCAAGCTATACCACCCCTTCACAGTGGGACCCTTTCGGTATAGTCCCTACACTAGCTTCTCAGCTCTGAAATGCCTGCAGTGGCTACTCATAAATATAGAGTGCTGCCTAAATTGGCTTAAATCATATGGAGGTTGTGCACTGGTATTCTGTTTTAACTGCTGTTGTTTAGCACAACCCAGTAGCACCTCCGAGCAGAAATGTGAATTACATTTGTGGCAATGCAGAGTGGAGCATGTTGATTTGGGGAAGGTGTGGCACCCCTTGCAACATGCTCCCTTCCATCACCTGTAAATGTTCCTGGGTGGAAGTACCTTATTTAAGGAGCCAATTAGGCAATGTATTGTAGGCCAATTCAGGCAGCACTCTATATTTGTGAGTAGCCACTGCAGGCATTTCAGAGCTATTAAGCTAGTGTAGGGACTATGCTGAAAGGGTCCCACCGTGAAGAGGTGGTATAGCTTGCTCACTTTGGAATTTCAATCTGAAAACTAAGAGGACCCCTTTTTCACATGGAGCTTAAAGTAAGTAGAGCCAGTAGCCATGAAATTGTTTAAATATTAAAATGTACCATGTGGGGGGGGGGGTTGTGCACTGGTATTCTCATTTAACTGTTGTTGTTGTAGACGCATTTTTAAAGGCGCTAGTTGCCCCCGGGTAAGTACCCTGCTATTAATGAATCGGGCCGGGGGTTTAATGTGTTTGTTGGTCCAATGACACAGGATGGGGTAATGGTTGCTTATCGTGTCGGGGAGGACTTCTGTGAGCATGATATGATCGGGGCGGTTAGAGAGCACCCAGTCCAATAGCGTGCTGGTCCCAGTTCTCTAGTTAGTCCTTGTGGGTGATTGAACCAGTTGAGGGAAATTAGCTGCTGCCAATGCATCCTTGTAGTTGCTTACTTGGGGTGTGAGCCAATTTAAATTAAAGTCACCCAGCATTATAACCTCCGAATTATGCTTTAAATTGTGGTTGTTGTTGAGTATAGAGTTTAGGCCCAAGGCGGATAGCTTAGGAGGGATATAAACCGATGCTACAGTCAGAGCCTTGCTGTGTGCACCAAGTAGTAGTTTGATAGCAAGGAACTGGATCTCAGGCCTTGGACTGGGCATAGTCAGAGCATGCCCTTTGAGGTGCTCTTTCAAATAGATGGCACAGCCACCTTTTTTGTAAGTCTGTCCTGTCAGAAAACTGTGTAACCCGGAATAGTTATGGCATGATCAGTGATCGCAGGGGACAGCCATGTTTCGAGCACTGAAAGGACGTCAGGGTTATGTTGGGAGACCCAGACTGTAAGTGCATCTAACTTTTTGAGTAGACTGCAGACATTGAGGCTAGCAAGGTTTAGGGTCCCCAACCTGTGATTGCCATTTTATTTTATTTATTTGGTTATTTGGATCCAAACTCTGAGTATACACTCTTTTACAAAGGTTCCACGTCAGGATGTAAAACAGCAGGGACATAACAAAAACTTGACAATTAACACAAAACATAAGATTGCTATGTAATACAGAAAATAGGTAAATAATACATTTGAGTAACCTAGACAACTGAAATTAAACAGCGGGAGGAGATTTCCAATTAGCAACATATGGCATAGCTGCCCCAGGGGGGCCTGTCAAGGTAGAGTATCGGAAAGGGTAGGAGAAAGAAAGGGAGGAGAGTGCAAATGAGGGGTAGATGAGAGAGAGAGAGAGAGAGAGAGATAGAAAGGGATTGGGATGGCAGGTGGGGGTCCAGGGTAGATAAAATAGGACGAGAGCTCCGACAGACGAGGGGGTATCCGGGTTCAGGATATGGACGCAGGTAAGGGAGTCAGAGGTGTTTAAGAGGAGGTATCCAGGTTGAAGATATGGATTCAAGGGGACTGTTCTGGGGTGGACCAGGATTAGGATGGATATTTCCTGAGATAAGCAGGAGGAGGAGCAGCCATTTTAGTATTTGTTTGAGGTGCTTGACATAAAGCAATCACTCCTTCTTTCCAGAGGGGTGTTTGCAGGATTTATGCTGTACTGTACAGACAGCAGAGAGTAGAATTGGGGCGTAGTGAAGGGTAGGTGTGCACCTTTGTGGACCAGGAAGAGACCCGATCATCAGAAAAGTGACTCTGTGCAGGGTGACACTGCTGGTGACAGTGCTATAGCTGTACCATTGATGTTTATCATTGGGGGTTGACAGGGAACGTGGTGAGCACACACAGGAAATGTCAAGCCTTGATGCCAGTATATTAAAGGTCAGGAGGAGAGGCAGGCAAGGTAAAGTTACCATGGTGCTAGATAGCAGGATGGTCACTGAAGATTTATGTTTATGGCAGACCTTTAGGACTCATCATTACACAAGCGCTGGAGGCAGCAAAACAGGTTATAGAAGGGAAAAGAGCCTTGATGCAGCTGAGAAGCAAGCAATGAACTCACTAGCAACTGTGGTACAGGTAGCTGGAGAAATTGATAGGTTCATTAACAGGCTTGTGTACTCTGCAATAGGGCCAATAGAGGAGAAGGTTGGTATGAAGGCGGAAAAAGCGTTATTTAATAGAGGCCGGGTGGGTGGGTGGGACAAAATACTTGGTAAACTAAAATGCGGACCTGTCTCCTGTCCTCATGCCTCCTTGGTTGGAGTCCCATGAGGACTTAGCCTCCAGTATTTGTTCAATGCCTTCATCCACCTTGGCGGTGGCCAAGAAGGCTGACAGGCTCTATCGCACGCCAGAGGATAAGAATCACCTTAGTGTCCACCCTAATGTGAAACCCAAGCACATGAGCACCTCCCCTCCAGATAAAGAGTCAAGGCTGTTCAATCAATTTGGATGAAGGTACTATTCATCATCCACCATGGCACTACAAGCTCTGAATTACATGGCGCACATGTTGGTATACCAGATGTCCCTGTTTCGCAAGCTGGAGCCAGTTATTGAGGCCATACCGGACTCTGAGGAAAAGGTAACCCTGTTGGATACCATTAGGTCCGCTAAGGTTGCCTGTCACCACTCACCGAGGGTGACGTACAACACTGTTGACTCCTCAGCCAGGGGCACGGCCACAGCTGTCTGTCTAAAGAGGTACTCTTTGTTGAGGGTTTCTGAGTTGGCACCTGGTGTTCAGGCTGCCATCCAAGATGCACATTTCCGAGGTTCTGTCCTCTTTGGAGGTGATGCTCAGGACATCATCACTAATCTCCAGAGTAGGGGGCAGGCGTTACACTTGGTGCAAACCATGTACTGCGCTGGCTTTAAGCCTAGACAGCCTTTTCATCACCAACAGAGAAGGCTGACGAAACAGCGGCATCAGACCAAATGTCAGACCAAACATTGGGCCCGCTCAACTGCAGTCACTCCCCCAGCCAAGAACCAAAGGGCTTCAGGGGTGAGTTTCTCCAACCCTCCCTCTGCCTCTTGACTCGCGAGCCGCCTCCCCTCCTCCTCTTCTACAGTCAGAGGAACCGATGAGCAGAAGATTCGCCAGTCATCTGGCAGGGTGGGAGGTGATTACTGCAGACTTGTGGGTCCTTAAACTAATTTTGCAGGGCCACACGTTAGAGTTTCTGGAGAGACCCCCAGACACTCCTCTGGGTCCATCCTCCTATCCAAGGGTACACATTCCCATCGACAGAGAGGAAATAGAGGCTCTGCTGCAAAAGACAGCTATAGAACCCATTCCTCCAAACCAACTGGGAAGAGGGTACTACTCCCACTTCTTCCTTGTACCAAAAAAGACAGGAGACCTGAGTCTGATATTGGACCTCAGCACAGTAATCCTGTACATAGAGTATTAAAGGTTTCGAATGCTGACACTTCCAGGCCTGCTGCCTATGCTATGCAAGGGACAGTGGCTCTGTGCCCTGGATATGCAGGACACTTATCTGCACATACCAGTTTTTCAGGCCCACTGCCACTACTTCAGGTTTTCCTTTTAAGGGGAACACTACCAGTTCAAGGCCTAGAGTTTTTACCAAGTGCCTGGTGGAAGTGGTGGTGGCCTTGAGGAACCAGGGTCACTTAATCTTCCCATACCGCGACGATTGGCTGATCTCTGCCTCGTTGAGGGAGCAGTTGGAAATTTCCCGTTCGGCAATCCTGGATCTGTTTGGCTGAGTCAGGGTTACAGTGAACTACCCTGAGTCTCACCTTATCCCCTCCCAGTGCCTGCAGTTCATTGGGCAGTGCTGGATATGGCCCAGGGGCATGCTTTCCTCAGTTTGGACAGGGCGGAAACCTTGCAACAGCAGGCACGGCTGGTGGCTTCCAATTGTTGGGGCCTGTGCTGCACCTTCTTGACCTTATGGCAGTGGCCATCCTGACTGTCCCTCTGGCCAGGCTCCACATGCAGATATTGCAGTGGATGCTCAGAGTTCAGTGGGACCAGAGATCAGATGACCTCAACCACAAAGTCTTAGTCTCCAAGTCGATGCGTCAGGACCTCCTGTGGTGGCAGGATTTCAGTAGTCTCTGCAAGGGAGTTCCTTTTCAGTCCCCTTCCTCTGTCCAGACCATGGACACTTCAGGGCTGTGTTGGGGGCTCATCTAGAGACCCACAGGACCCAAGGGGTGTGGCCTCAGTCAGAGCTGCCTCTGCACATCAATGTGTTGGAGATGCGGGCGGTGTTGTATGCTCTTCAGGCCTTTCAGCACCTCCTCAGTCCAGGTCCACTGCTGGTCCCAACAGACAATGTGTGCATGGTCTGGTATCCGAACAAACAAGGGGCACTGTCTCCTACCCTCTTTGCAGGGAAGTGATGTGGGTTTGGAACTGGACAAATCTTCATCAGATCTCTCTTGCTGCAGTCCATGTCCCGGGCATCCAGAATATCCTAGTGGACAGTCTCAGTCACTCCCAGGCCAAGGCTCACGAGTGTGAACTAAAACAGTCAGAGACATTTTTGACCTATGGTTTCATCCAGATCTTGATCTGTTCACCTCCCCATTCAATGCAAAACTTTCCAAGTTTTGCTCACTTGTTCCAGGCCTGGTGTTTTCTGGCAAGACACACTATCTCTTTGCTGGGCTTGGAGATTATTGTACATCTTTCCTCCCTTTCTGATCCTGCAGCGGGTACTGGTCAAGCTGCAAGCGGAAGAGGCTCGCATGATCTTGATCGCCCAGCTTTGGCCCCGCCAAGGTTCCCACTTCTGCAACAGCTGGCACTGGAGCCTCCAATTCCCCTGCAAATCTGTCATGATCTCCTGACCCAGGAGAGGGGCACACTCGTCCACACAGGACTCAAGTCCCTTCACCTTCATGTGTGGTACCTTTGGACATAGTTGCCTCACACTTTGGAGTTTCTTCTAGGGTAGCCCAGCTGCTCGTGGAGGCCCAGAAGCCTTCCATGAGGACTACAGTACTTACGCCATGAAGTGGAAAAGATTTTCCATTTGTGCCACCTCAAAGGATTGGGACCCTTTTTCGTGCCCTTTTCCTCAGGTCATGGAGTATTTGCTGCACCTCTAAGACCTGGGCCTGAGTTACTCTTTGCTGAAAGTCCACCTCTCAGCCATTTCAACCTACCATTTTCTAGTGTATGGCAAAACTGTCACTCAGCTGGAGGTTTCCAAAATGTTTCTGAAGGGAATCCTCCACCTGAAGCCCCCGGTGCGTAACCCTGCTCCACTGTGGGACTTAAATTTTATTTTGGAGAAACTCACCTTGCCTCCTTTTGAACCGGCCGCAAGTTGCAGCATGCTATACATGTCATGGAAAGCACTCTCTGTAGTTGCTGTCACTTCCACTCGAAGGATTTCTGAGCTTCAGGCTTTGATATGTAAGCAGCCTTATTTGGTTTTCCATAGAGACTGAGTGGCTCTGCGTACAAATCCCAAGTTCTTGCCAAAAGTGGTTTCAGAGTGTACATTGAATCAGACTATTCAACTACTGGTTTATTACCCTGAGTACTCTAATCAGGGGGAGGCACTTCTGCACACACTGGATGTTCACAGAATTTTGCGTTACTATATGAATCGGACGAAGTCGGTCCATAAAACAGATCAACCTTTTGTTTCCTTCATGCCCAAGTGACAGAGTGTTGATGTTTCTAAGCAAGGTTTGTCCAAATGATTGGCAAATTGCATTCAGTTCTGTTACCAGAAGTACAACAAACCCTTGCTGGGGGAAGTCCAAGGGCATTCTACCAGAGGTATGGTTGCATCTGCTGCTTGCTTCAAGAATGTGTCTGCTGTGGACGTTTGTGCAGCAGCCTCTTGGAGCTCCATCCACAGTACTTTCACAGAACATTACAGTCTGGACATTGCCTCTAGGTACAGGGCTGGCTTTGGACTAGCTGTCATTCAGGGCCTCCTTTCATGATTTTCTTGTATCTCTGCAGATCTTTCCTGCCTCCTGTGCTTCAGACTTGTCTGATTTTCACTGCTTGGGAATCAGTCCTAATGGTTATTACCTACTGCAAGAGCCCTCTCAAAGTAAGATAGTACAGTTACTCAAGAACTTACTGTAACAGTAGATCTTCGAGACAGGATCTTACAGTAGGGAACTTTCCCTTCCACCTTCCCCCAGCTTCTGTTACTGCCTTTCTAGTTTATTTGGGCTCAAGCAGTCCACTCCTTTCTCCTATCACTTTGTTATAAGGTCTCTGGTGGGAGAACTGGTGGGAGGGGCTGGGGACTGCCCGCTATATAGGGTCATGCTGACATTGGTCATGTGACATTGGGGGGGTGGTTCCCCACCAGGAACTGCTAGCTAAAGTTTTTCCGTGTGGTTCTGATGCCTGGGGATGCAGTCCTAATGGTTATTACTTACTGCAAAATCCTCTCTTGAAGATCTACTGTTATGGTAAGTTCTTACATAACTGTACTTTTCTCCTTCATGGCCAAATACTGGCATACCACTATTCTTACTTACCTCTCCTCTCTCTTTAGCCCTGTCACCACCCCCCCCCCCAGTGTATAAAGTGTACAGAAATAAATGCTGGGTCTCTAAGGGTCATAATTATAAAAAGATGCATGGGCCACTACCATGAAATTCCTTTTTTTCCTTCATGGTGCGGAATTTGCCTTTTCATTATTGTCCAGTTTTTCAATAATAAGTCAAAACACAGGCACAGGACATGAAGATACTGTAGGAAACTGAGGGACAAAGGAACTAAGGGAAATACTGTCCTCGTGAAGTCATGGTAAGAGAAAATAAACATGGAGGAGGGGTCCTGCTTTGAAACCCTGTGAGACTCCCCTTAAAGCCCTCAAAATCTTTTTGTCAGATCTGAGACCCTGCAAGAGCCAGCCACATTAAGCCCTGCCCCCCCCCCACTTCCTCCATTCATCTGCTGCTCGTTCCTTTTATATCCCTCACAGTGAATCGGTAGCAGGCCAGTAAGCTTTCTCTGTCTGACTTCCTACACTTTGGAATAACTTTCCTCTCTCCATCCACACTCTCAAACCACTCTTACTGCAGATAGAATTTTTCCTCCTCTCTCCACGTTACAACAACCCATGTCCTATCCAGGCTACTCTGCTTTTTTTGCCTGTTTTACCCATATTTGCCTAATCAGTTGTGTAGCTTATGCAACTCAATATACTCTGTAATCTGAATGTTAGGCCTCACTGGTTCTGTACAAATGTTGTGCCCAACATTGGTGGCACAGTCCTTTAGTTGCCAACCTGCCTACCCTATAAGGGGAAGGGGGATTGTTTAACCAGGAAAGGCACACTAAGCATAAGTTTGTTTCCAGGTGTGACCTGGGAGCACAAGGAAGTTAAGTGACTTGCTCAGGGTCACACAGTATGTAAGTGGGGCTGATGGGATTCAAACCCAGGTCTCCAGGTTTACAGTTCAATGCCCTTAAACACTACAATATACTGCCTCCTTTCTAGCATACCTAGCCAACATATGTCTACTCTTTATATATTGTTTTTGTCTTTCTCCGAAATTCCTTACCTGTACTGAGATGTTTCATACATGTTCATGCATATATTGATGTAACTTTGTTACTGCTGTTTCACTCACTGTTGTATCCCCTTCCCTAGGTTGCACCTGGAAATGAGCCCTGGCTCAGTGTCCCGATCCAAGTCAACACATTTTCAGTAAATACCTAAATAAGTAAATAAACACATAAGGGAGAAAGGATTCCAAACTTGGGGGCAATAGTAGCTGAAAGAGGAAAGCTCTGAATGGTTTTAAATTTAGGCATACTAAATTCAACAGAGCCAGTCGAGCAAAGGCTTTTTAAATCTCCTGAGTGAGTAGTTAACTGTGAAAGATATTTGAATTGTTACAAATACAGCAGAATGGGTGTGCAAGAGCAGACAGCTGTAGCAAAAGTCCCTGATGTAGGCCACAAACAGACAAATGCCTTTTTTACAGCATGAACATTTTTTACTACTGGTGCCATAAAAAATAAATAAATAAATAAATAAATAAGGCAGCTGTGTTCCTGCTTATTTTTATCACTGCACATAAGATCCAGAGACTTCTGAATGGGCTGTAGTTAAGCAATACGTCATGACAGGGCATGCATTACTGTGAATTTGCAGCATGCCTTGGGAAGTGCCCTTTTTGTGTCTCCTTGTGCTTGCACAAGAAACACCATGGGACAGTACTGCATTTGAGAGGTGTGTCAGGGATGAGTCCAATGCAGAGCACTGTACAGTGGGATCGACCCTGACACACCAATGACCACTGAAGCCGAGTGTGATGGCCGACGGAATTTCACAGCGGGGAGCCGGCTCGCACTTGAGAGAAATGAACCACAGCAATGAGACAGTATGCTTCATTCCTCTCATTTGCATAGCCAGCATTGCAAGTCTGCAGACCCTCCCACTCCCTCCCACTGCTGCTGTCCTTCCTGCTCCTGTCCCAGCCCCGGGCATCTAACTGAAACCCCCCCCCACAGTTGGGGGCTTACCAGATGCCACCTCCATTTGCGCCGCCTTGCTCCCTGGATCCAGAGGGTCCCTGAGTGCTCTTGCCGGTTCTGTCATCCTCGGTTTTGCTAAAGTGGACCGGCACAGCAGGAAAAAAGTAAAAGAAACAGCCGCATGCTGTGGCAGGTTGCTGATCACTGTACAGCTCCTGGGTGAGCTGCTGCAGTTGGCTCCTCCCCCTCTCCCTCTCGCACACTGAAGGAGCGCTGCGGCACTTTCAAAGTGAAAGCTGCTCCGTGTGGCTGGCAGCAGTCCTCTTTGTGTGTGCCCCAGCCCCAAGTGAAATGTTAATGAAAGTGGGTCTGGAGGCACTTAGGGAGCAAATAAATAAAATGTTAACCCTCCTGCTCCCTCCCACTGTGTGCTGTCCACTCCTCACCCTCCACTGCCCATTCCTGTGCTGACATCTGGGTGCCCAATCCGTGTCAGCATCATGTTTCCCCCAACTCATGTGGCATACTGAGAGCCCACCCCAGTGTGCCCAAATTTCTTTTTTTTTGTACCTGTAAATAAAGAAAACTGTTCTCTGACCTCTTTTTTCTTAATCTGTAAAACAGAAAACAGTCCCTCGTCGTCTCCCTAGTCCCTCCTCCCTCATCCCCACCCTCTCACTGAGCACCCACCTCCCCGCATCCCCCTTACCCCATACTTACCTCCGGAGGTCAGTGCTGTCGTCTTCTGAGGACCGGGACACGTCTGCATTCTTGAAAGCCTACCGGCAAACTGAAGAATCAAAGGTAAGCACTGTATAATGGCAGTCAATGGGGGTTTCAACTTAGGTTAATATCTCAAACATTTTTAGGAACTTTGGCCCCAAATTTTCAACATGGGGTTCTTGGGACCCCACTTCATGAACACTGTCACTGTCATTTCATTACTCGGTGCTGAAAGGTGATTTTGTGGTCGCTGAATGGAATCACCTTTTGGACCGATTAACAAAATGACAGTGCCAGTGTTCATGAGGTGGGTTCCCAAAAAGCCCATGTTGCAAATTTGGTGAAAAAATTCCAGAAAATTACTGTGTTACAAGCGTTCGTTGCACAGTTTTACGCAGGCTCCTAACTTCACCGATTTTTTATATTTTCACTCCAGATTTTCAACATTGCCATTTTTCACACCTCCTTATGAACAGTGCAGCTGTCATTTTTCACATCCTGCCCAAAATGTGTTTCCGCACCTGTGGTGCAGAACCGAGCCGTTGCTCTGTGAAATCATCTTTTGGGATAAGTGAATGAAATGACAGTGGCACTCTTCATGAGGTGGGGTCCCAAAAAGGCCATGTTGAAAACTTGGAGAAACAACTCCAAAAAATGGCCGAGTTATACCCGGTCATCCAAAATTTTCTACGCATGCGTGTAACTTTGGTCAATTTCAATATTTTCCCTCCAAATTTTCAGTATAGCCTTTTTGTCACACCACCTCATGACCAGTACAGCTGTCATTTTTCACATCCTGCCCATAATGTGTTTTCACACCTGTGGCGTGGAATACCGTTTTCCCACGGATTTGAAAATTTGCACCTATAGGGTTCAAGAGGTGGGGTGATAAGAAGACTATGTTCAACATTTAGGGTTAAAATATGAAAAAATGGCAAAGTTATGTCCACTTGTTACAATTTCGGTACACATGCTAGTAACTGCAGAAATCTTAAATATTTGCACCCCACATTTTTTTTTATTTGTACTCCTGCTCCACAGCCCTCTCTATCTGGAGGGAGCCCCTGCCCCGCCCCCTGATGTCCACCAGCCGACACCAACCAGCTACTCCCAGGGCTTACCCCCTGGCGGGGTCGGTGGGGGGACCCCACACCCACCAAGACCGGATCCAGTACAGTGGTTGGCGCTGTGACTATTCTGGGGCAGGACCTGCGCGATCCCTCCATCATCCACCGTGAGCTTTCTTCCTCCTGGTTTCTCTGCCATGAGCTTTTTTCCTCCTGGTTTCTCCTCTTCAGGGACGGCGTGTGCAAGGATGCCAGTGATGGTGCCACACACGCTCCTGTGCACACACCCCATCAGGCGTCTGCCCCGCATCTGACCCGATGTCTGCAGTGTTAGTGTGCCAGCCCCTAGCTGCTGCTAGGGGTCAGGCATGCACCAACAACTGGTCACCCTTCTCCCCAGAAAAGGAGAGCTATCCCTGGGATCTCAATCCTTCTCCTCCCCTGCTGACCCCCAGTGGCCTGTGCTCACTCCCGAGCATGGGTCACCAGCATGGCATGAGGTGTGGCGTCCAGCGCCTCAACCCTCTGCACCACCAGGCCAGCGATGCACCCCACATTTTCAACATAGCCTTCTTATTACCCAAGCTTCTGTATCCAAATGCTGTTCTAAATATGACAACTTGTCAAAACATAGTTCAGGCAGGCTTTTTCTCCCACCAGACAAAGTTATGCCCATTTGTTGCAGTTCCAGTACGCATGCTAGTAACTGCGGAAATCTTAAATGTTTGCACCCCGCATTTAAAAAAAAAATTATTTGTACTCTTGCTCCATGGCCTTCTCCATCTGGAGGGAGCCCCAGCCCTGCTCCCCCAACGTCCACCAGCTGACACTGACCACCTACCCTCAGGGCTTACCTCCCCCTGGTGGGGTCAGTGGGGGAGCCCACCTCCACCAAGACCAGATCCAGTACAGTGGTTGGCACCATGGCTATTCGGGGGTGGGACCTGCGAGCTCCCACTATCATCCACCATGAGCTTTTTTCCTCCTGGTTTCTCCCCTTCAGGGGTGGAGTGTGCAAGGATGATGGCGATGGTGCTGGGCACACTCCCATGCACGTACTCCATCAAGCATCTGTCCCACCTCTGACCCACTGTCTGCAGCGTCGGTGTGCCAGCCCCCAGCCGCTAGGGGCCAGGCGTGAACCAACAACTGGTTGCTCCTCTCCTCGGAGAAGGGGAGCTGTCCCTGATACATTCAGTTCTTCTCCTCCCCTTCCCTGCCGTCCCCTAGTGGCCTGTGTCCACTATTGAACATGGGTCAATGGCGTGGTGCAAGGTGTGGTGTCCATCACCTCAACCCTCAGTGCCTCTGGCCCGGCGATACAACCAACATTTTTAACATAGCCTTCTTATTACCCGAGCTTCTGTATTCAACTCTGTCTAGAATATGACAGCTTGTCAAAACATAGTTCAGGCAGGCTTTTCCTCCCACCAGAGGTTCAACTAACAGTCTACACACCTGTCACATAAACCATGCAAGGAAACATTCGGCATTGACAAATGTTTGTTCTGTTTGCTTCTGCGCACAGCTTGCGAACGTTTTGTCACAATAAGGACTTTCAGAGGCATGTCACTGTCAGGTCCAATGCAGCTCAGGCTGCCGGAGGCTTGACAGTGACAGACCAACCAGGAGCAGGCTGATGGTGATGCCATTCAGCCTGGCCGATGGGTGTAAACTTTGCATAGTTAAAATTATAGAACTCACCAAATTTAGTGTGGTTCCATCCTTTCAAGTACAACACTCCACCCAGCAGCTAGCTGAGCGATGCAATCATCAGTCTGTAGTGGTGCCCCCTGCGTTCTCTCCCCTCACATCACCCCCAGACTCTCGGAATCCTCCCTAAGCACCAGCATATGATGCTGTATGCATGTTAAAGCAACCCCACTAGTGCCTATTTGATTTTGCCAGTTACTGAACAGCTACACCAGTGGGATCATGCAGAACACAGAATTCATAAAGAAGATGTATTGAATTATGTGGCTACTAGCATGAAATGAAGATTCTGTTGACTGGTCTGTGTGACTGACAGTTGTGGGTGACCAACAAGAAGGCAGACATTGCCTTGAATGGCATGAGTGAGAGCAAATCACTGTTTATGCATTCCGTGTTGTTTAACAGTTCCACCATGGGAAGGCAGGTTTTTGAGACTGCCACCACATAGGGGAGTGTTGATGTGTAATGAGTGCACCAGGCTGTAGTGACAGCAAATCAACAGGAAATGAAGGTTTGGGCTTGCCACCATCTCGGTCTGGAGTGGAGGCTGGAACTGTTGGATCTACTTGCAGGAAAATGGCAGTAGGAAATATAGCTGTTTCTTAAAAGTAAGTCTCACGCACCCACCCCATCTATGATGGACAGCGACATTAACTAAACACACCCATACTTTTGGTTAAGGTTTCTGCAAATATAACCAATGAGAGGGGCAGGAAAGTGGCCCTAAAGACTGCCAGGGATACCATTCTGCCAAGAGTTGTCCAGGTAAGGCGCTGGCTCTGCTTGATGATGCTTTGGTGATGGTCATGGTTACTGTCTTCTGGGGTGCTTTATTTGTTCTGTTAACTCGACATTATTTAGTTTTCACATGCTTGATCCATAACTTCCAATAGTATTTACTGCTAGATATGGAAGGGAGGCAAATCATATGAGGCTGTATAGTTCATGTGGCTATAGAGGGGAGTGCTGGCATTATTGGGACTACAGCTCATAGACAGGACCCCAATAGGTGTAACAGTTTCCAGCATTTTGCACATTGGTCTTAAATCTCATTGACATGCTGGGGTCTCCAAAATGGCATGCTGGCATTTCAAGAAGCATACCAGTTGCTCCAAAAGGTCTGCAATGTTTTCCTATGGCATGCTAGCCCTCCACAGCACATGCCCATACTTCCTAACTGCTATGCATTTCACACCAAATGTTACCCTTGTTCCATGAAGATATACTGATGTTCCACACAACAATAGAGTCATTGCCGAACACACAAACTGTTATTAGAAACAGGTGTGTCAGTAGAGCAGGACCTCTTGGTCCATCCAGTCTGCTCAGATGGTCCCTGCCTAGTCTGTCTCTGCAGACCCTCTCTCTTTTCTACCTATTTACTAATATTACCCATGGTCTGTCCCATACATGCTTGAAGCCCCCTCCTGTTTTTGCCTCAACCACTTCCGATAGCAGTCTGTGTCAGGTGTCCACCTCTCTTTCAGGAAAGTAGTACTTCCTCACATTCCTCTTGAACTAACCCCCTCCCCCCAGCTTCATCACATGCTGTCTGGTCGTGGTGCTCTTTATCCTTTTAAAGAGACTCCCCTCCTGTACCCTGTTCACCTCCGTAAGGGACTTGTTAGTCTCTGTCATGTCCCCTCTCATTCATAGGCAGTGGAGCAATGGGGTCAGGGGGGTCAGAAGACCACTCACATTTGTAGCTGAAGGGTCAGGCAGTGAATTTTGACCACCTCCCCATATTTCAGTCAGTGGAGCAGCATTAAAGTAAGGCTGGTGGGATTTCTCCAGTGACAGCAGGGAAACTACTTTTCAGCCTGGTACGCAATATACATTGAAAAAGCCAAGCAACCAAAATTATACTTTTTGCAAAACCTCTATGGAATATTTTGTTTTACCATTGCATAAGTTGCACTGTTCAGTTATTTTTGTTTTCCTTTCTCCTCTCACACCTCTTCAAAAGCTACAACTCCTGACCCTATTCTGTTTTGATTATTAAGCAATAAGGCATGATCAGGGGTTATGTTAATGGTCTGTTAATCACGCTCTAGGGGTGTAATGTGGGACGAGGCATAGCCGAGTACCACATGCCCCTAGAGGGTGATTAACTGACCATCAACATAACTTCTGGGAGTGCCTTATTGCTATTATAATAAAAATGCTTTTAAACAGTGTTAAACCTTGTTCAGCATATGGTTAAGCTGTACATGTATGTTAATAAAAGATTAACATAAGGCTGTTAGAATGTTTAGAGCCAATCAGAAAGCTCCATTTCTCAAACCCTTTTTATAATTATGAATAACCCATGCATTTCTGTTAATAGATCGTGGATTATTCATCAAAATCTGTGTGTAACCCCTAGATGGCGCTATCCCAGGGGCTACTACCCCTGTCTGATTTGCCACTAACAGGTTGAGGGGCCTGGATCCAATGGCGGGTGCCTCCACCCAGAGGTCAGGGTTTGCAATAGTTAGACTAACTTGGTCACAGCCCTCTGGGACACTGCAACCCCCCTTTCTTCCCACTAGTGGCCCACACAATATATCAGAATTACCTTCACAGTATACACTTACCCCAGGACTGGTTCCGGCACTGGGACCTCCTGTGAGAAATGAGATACAGTGCAACAATCACAGTACAGTACTTTAACATAGACAAATACCTCAGGCAGTATAACTTTGCTGAAACAAGCAGCTCTGATTTATTTAGGGGATATAACAAGGACAGGGGAAATCAGGTTAATTGCTTATCCTCTAATAATCTACCTATGGCTCTGTGCACAGGCCTATCCCTATCAGTCACTGTCCCTGGGTACCCAAGCCCTAGTGGCTAGTCCAAACCGTGGCAGCTGGTAGGGGCCCTTTCACACAGAGAAAGGAGAATTAAACAGTCAGCAGTACAGTAATTCCATTTGGATTTAATGTGGCAATTCAACAGGGAGCGACCCTGAATTAGTACTCACGACCTCCAAATAAGATAGGGTCCTTCAATGTCAGCAGGGCTCACTGAGGTACACAAACCTCTTCACACATTTATATAAAAGAAAGCACTATACCAGGCAGGCTGCATCTGTATCCCGATCGCAATTACTGCACAATGCCGGGAGAACACACAGCAGATTCAGTTCCTGACAGACCGAGTGCAATTTTCAGCAATTCCTCCAGTCTTCTACAGGGTGAGCCTGGTTTTACTCTTCAGAGATCCTTTGATTCTTTTCACAGGGACAGATTCAGTCCTAACAAGCTGTTACACAAGCTGCAGACCGGAACTCTGGGCCTTACACCGTTTTTGACTAAAACTGCACACTGAAAAAGCACAGGGCTCCTTCCTTCTTCACTGCCAAAGCTCAACTGAAACTCCAACCAACAAAACCGGGCACTTCCTTTGAGTTCCTCCCAGTTCTTGACTGGATTGGCTGTCACTCACAATAGACTGCTGCTGTTGGTCCAAAAGGCACTGAAGTCTAAACTACATCTCCCAGAGTCACTGCCCATACAATCCTCTTGTGGCTGGCTCAGATTATGAGTCCAAGTTCTGATTCGGCCCAAGGCACCATTTTAGAGCTAGCTTACCCCACACTGATTGGTCCAGTTCAGCAGTTCAAAACTAGAATGGGGAACTAGCAGACACAGTTCTGACTGCAAAGAAAGCAGATTAGACAAACTGTAATTTCATTATTACTCTAAATAATTTCTGGCAAACAGTTACATCTTTCAGATAGGTTCCCTTTGCATTCCTAGTGACTGCAAAATGAAGTGAATTGGCAGCAGCTCAGTGGTACTCAGAGAAGCACACAGTCCCCCATACAAACTAATTATGTCTGCAAGCAGACAGCTCTTAAAGAGACAGTACCAGAGGCTCTAAAACACTCACTGATAAATGGCTTAAATGCCAAACACCATTCAGGCTTGGAGCATTCAAGCAAGCTCCTGGAAGTCTTTTGGGAACCCCCATTTGCAGGGGTTACCCTCCCTGGCCTGGGAAAGCTTGGCGTCGCGTCAAGCAAGTACCCATAAGTTTCAACTGCAACCATATACATTTGCATTAGGCGCACATGGAATCATCAGTCAATATATCATTTTACCAAGAACACATTTCTGAAACATTGCAGTGCGTCATTCTTTACACAGTATTATACACATTGTACCATAACTCAAGTTATTACCTCTTGTACATGAAACCTGAAGAGGGGGCCCTTCCTATCAGTTACCTTGGGGCTGGATGGGCAAGGGCACCATATAGAGAGCAACACAAGTAACTTGGAGTTAGCACTGATGCTCAGTTTGGGCAATGAGCTCGGGACACACTACACTCCTTTATGGACAACATTGAGAGGCAAATCCACAGGCCTCCCAAGGGAATCATAACTGAGGTGCACCACAGGCTTTACAGCTCGACCAGTCTTTCTAGGGGAACTGTTACAGTCTCTGCACTCTGAGCCTCATTTTCAGCATTGTCCTCACTTGTCAGAGGAGTCTCCATGGGGGGTAGAGAGCTAGAACTTGGGCACTTTCAGCTCCAGGAGTTACAGTTTCTGAGTCCACAACATTTGGCTCGCATGGAGAGCTTTCGGACACTGGCAGTGGACTGTCAGGGCACTCAAAATACTCTTCTTGTTCTGGTGTATCACCAGTCTGACCCAATCCATCATTTTCCTCCCCTGAAAGCTCAAACAGTTCAACTATGCACAATGATTCCATTTCATCTGATCTGATGCTTTGCACTTGACTTTCTGGGAGCATTGGCCCAGGGACGAAGCTGGGGGCTTGGACAGTCCAGAAGGCCCAGCTTCATCTCCAGTATTGACTAGGGATTGCCTCAAACAATTGACTCAGTTCGTAAGAAGGATAGTATTCAAAGTCACTCTCACTTTCTTCCGATATGGACTGACAGTCATGCTCAACTGGGACTTGTGGAGGAACACTTTAACTTTGCTTCTGTAGGTGCAGACTTTCTTGATCTTTTCTTAGCAGCAGCTCTAGTCACTGGTCCAGAGGGGCATCTTCTGGGGCTCAGACTCAATTAAGATTTGTCCAATGGGCAGTAAATGATTTCTATGCATTGTTTTACATCTTTTGAATTATTCTCAGGCCTTACTTTGTACACTGGCAGATCATCTAGTTTGCCCACTACAATGTGAGGAGATGGTGCCATCTGTCAGCAATCTTGTGCTTGCCATGCAGTCCCAGATTTCTTAGCAATACCGATCTCCCTCCTGGAGTTCCTGTGCTTTCACCTTTTATCATACCTTTCTTTGTTGGCTGATTTCTTTTGGCAGCCATGGTTTGAGCCAGTTGTAATGCATGAGTTAGCTGGGCCTTAACTTTGCACATACTGTAAATAGTTGTCAGCTTGAACCCCATCAGGAGAGACCCCAAACACACATCTACTGGTAGTGAGCTTCTCTTCCAAACATCAGGTGGTAGGGGAGAATCCAGTGGCATCACTTTGGTGCAGTTATAAGCATGTACCAGGGTGCTAATTTGTTGGCTCCATCTAGGCTTGTCCTTTGGGTGCAGGGTGCTAGCATCTAGCAAGTCTTGGTTGAAACGTTCAGGCTGTGGGTCCCCTGGGGTGGTAAGGAGTGGTTCTGGACTTTTGCACTCCCCAGAAAGCATCTCTTTGATCAGACGACTCTCAAAGTCTCTCCCTTGATCAGAATGGATTCTTTGTGGAGCCCATAGTGAACAAAAAGTTTTCTACAAGTACTTTGGCTACAGTGGATGCTTTCTGGTCTTTGGAGGGAAAGCTTGGGCATATCTCGTGAAATGGTCAGTGACCACAGCACATTACTGATATTTCTTTGATCTGACTCAAACTCAGAAAATCAATACAGACCAGCTCCATGGGTGCACTGGTGGTGATGTTAACAAGGGGCAGCCTCTGGGCAAAGCTTTCCTCTGTAAGCAGCGACTACAAGTTCGAATGTGTTGCTCCACATCAGCCCCCATCTTAGGCCAATAGAATCTGGATCTCCCAAGTCAAGTGTTCTGTCTATACCAAGGTGCCCCATGTGGTTGTGCAAGGACCTCAGTACTGAGTCTCGAAAGGCAGTGGGCAGCACTAGTTGTTGTTTGTCTACTTGTCCCCTTTATCTACTGTTTCTCTGTATAACAGTTTATTGATCAGTTTCAACTTAGGACCTTCTTTGTATAACAGTGCAGTTCTCAAATCAGTGGGCGTAATTTGGACACATCTTTCCTGCATAGAGGGCTTCTAAAGCTGCTTTGATCATGGGATCGCGGATTGAGCCCCGAATACTGTCATTGTCCAGCTGAGGCAGTCACCAATGTCTATTGCAGAAAAGTGGCAATCAAGCAGCAGGTATGCAATTCTCAGAGGCTCCCAAGCAATCCACCATGCAGTCCACTGCGTCCGTGGACATTTGTTCCTCCCTGTCAAACTTCGGCAGAGTGCCCGAATGTCAGGTTCTGCCAATCGGACCCAATTATTCTGGGGAACAGGCCTCCGGAGAGAGCATCAGCATCTATGTGGTTCAGACCTGCTCGCATTCGAGAGCATAGTCATATGTAGATAATGCAGAAGCCACCTATGGCCAGTGGCATCCAACTTAGCTGAGGTCTGCACATAGGTCAAAGGATTATTGTCAGTTTTTACTAGTATTTTAGCCCCATACAAGTACTCATGGAATTGGTCAACAATAGCCCACTTCAAAGCTAGGAACTCTAACTTATGTACAGGATAGTTCTTTTCGGCTGGGTCAGGCTTCTATTGGCAAAGGCCACTGGTCTCAGGCCATTCTCGTGCTCTTGGTACAACACAGCCCCCAACCCTGTAAGCTAGCATCAGTGTGCAGGACGAAGGTTTTCTTGGATCGGCATAGGCCAGCACTGGAGCATGGGTAACTTGATATATGATCTCATGAAAAGCAGTCTCACAATCAGGAGTCCAGCGGGCCCCAAATACTTCACTCGGATGAAAATACACTCTTTCAGTCTTGAGGGACTGACTTTTGGTATTTTTTGTGGGTTGGGGATACCCTTGAGTAAGGTTAAGTAAAGGCGGATCACTCTTGAATAGTCCTTGATGAGCGCCGATAATAACCACAGAATCCCAGGAATCTTTGCAGTTCTTTTAGATTTTTGGGCTGTGGCCAGGTGGTCAAGGCCTCAACTTTACTTGGGTTGGTCTCTATTCCTCGGTGGATACTATGTGTCCCACATACTTTACTGATGTTTGAAAGAATTGACACTTATCAATGGACAGTTTAAGGCCAAAGTCCTCCAGTCGGTCCAATACCTTAAATAATCTGCTCTCATGTTCCTCCAGTGAGCTGCCAAACACAATAACATCATCTAGGTATACCAGGCACTCTAGTAAGTTCATGTCCCCACTGCACGCTCCATCAATCGTTGAAAAGTGGCTGGGGCACCTGAAACCTTGAGGCATCCTCATGAATTCATAAATAGCGGACAGATAAAGGCCGTCTTCTCATGGTCCTCTGGGCCATCGGGATCTAGTAGTACCCACTGCGGAGATCCAGCACAGAGAACACTTGCTCCCGTTTAGGCAGTCAAAGCATCCTGAATGGGGCATTGTGTACTGATCAGGATAGTCCACGGTTTAAGATGCGATAATCCACACACATCCTTACTGTTCCATTCTTTTTCCTCACTACCACAATGGGGAAGCATAAGGGCTTCTGGATTCTTGTATTACACCAGCAGCTAACATCTCTTGCAGATGCCGTCTCACATCATCTATGTCAGCAGGTGCCAGCGTCAAGACCTCTCACGAAATGGTCTTTGTCATGCAGCCAGATATTGTGCTCAGCTCCTTGCCGCATCCTACATCCCATTCCTTTAAAGAAAACACCTGGTCTCTCTGGGCAAGCTTCTCACTGATCCTCACTTTCCATTCAGCTGGCAGCGGTAGTCTGAAATCAAACAAGTCAGGCGTTACTCTGTCATTCTTCCTTGAACTCTTGCTGCTGGGTAGCACTGCAGTGTCTGCACAATGCACATTAGCCAGGATGCAACCTCTGTTTACTCGAATGTCTCTTTCAGACACATTATGAACTTGGACCATTACCCTTCTGGCATAAGCATGGGCTCTAGCTGGCAAAATACTAGGCTTGACCAGCAGTCCCTCTGGCAATTTTCCATCGCCTGGTGCATCCAACATTAATATTTTATTCTTAACATCCTTTCTGATACGGACCTCTCCCTGTAAGGTACACTGGGCATTTGGCGCCAGGATCAGAGACTCAGGATCCTTCTTCCATACAATTCCGACCGTTCCTCTGGTTCTGTTTTTTCAGCATCTCTGTGCCTCATAGGCCTTCTTAATTAAAGCCGAACCTTAAAGCTCTACTAGTCTTTGACCCTGTTTTCATAACACAACTGTGCCAGCCTTCCGAACATATGAGCATTTGTTCCAATCAACAAAGGGACACCATCATACAGTCAGTGGGGGGACACACTAAGGCTAGGGTCTCTACTTGTTGGCCACTCCAGCCACGGAGGTGGGGAAAGACAGCCAAATTGGATATACCCGAATAGGGTAGGCCTTCTCACTAACCCCCATACATGCAGTCCTTCTAATGGTTGTAAGGGCACGTCTGACAAATGCTTCTGATACCAATCTTGGAACATAATTGTCACTTGGGAGCCACTGTCTAATATAGCTCTTGTAGACACTCCATTCACCTTTACAGTGGTCTCCATGGAGGGACCCACTATTCTGGACCAGTCTGGAGGCGATAGTGAGGCCTGGGCAACTGACCTTGCCACAAAGGACGTGAGTTAGCATTTTTGGTGCCCTCACTGGGATCATTACGTGCACCTCTTAACCACTGATTTGTTCTCTGAAGCTCTCCTTGTAGCCTATATGCAACTTTGTCAGTGTCTTTTGGGGACTGGCATTCCCTTTCATGTGCCCATCTTTCCACAATTATAGCAAAAACATACTTTCTGGAGTTTGAGCTGGCCGGAGCGCCACACTGGGAGCCAGGGCGGGGTATACTAACTGGAAACCTGGTGCCATCTCTGTCTGCGGCATGATAAGCATTTGGAGACATCTAGTCAGTTTCTCCACTTCCATGGTCAAGGAATTGAGTTTGGAGCTGTTATCAGCAGGAGATACATGGGTGGGTACCCCCACCCCATAGCAGATGCAGTCGGATATAGGTCAGGGCCTGTACTTGCAGGCGTGGCCTTCATAAAGGACTGTTTTGAATTCCCGGATCTCTCTCAACAGTTCGCCCCATTGTGGCATATCTTTTCCTTGTCAGAGCACTCATTGACTGCCAACCTCTGCCCTGAACTTCACTTGATGGGTCACCTCAGTCACTCGGTCGTAGCCGCAGCTATTGGTGCAGGTCCCTCCCGAGGTCGTCTTTTCTCAACTCCTCGAATTTCTCTCATTAACTCATCATAGGAGGGTGGGGATTCCAGTCTATCTGCCAGGCGTAACTGAAGCAACAGCAGTTCTGAGAAGGGGGCAGACTTAAGGATCCTGTCCAGCCTGATTCGGTCCAGTTCAATCGCTGGCAAACTACCTTTTCTGAGGCATTCTTGCAACAATTTTTCCAGCCGAGATACATACACAGACAACAACTCCCCTTGGTACTGTTGTGCATCTCTTACTCTCCACCATAGGTCCTCATCAGAATCTGGGCTCCCATACACATTCTCCAAGGCCTCAAGATAGGCCTGTGCAGTCGCTTCAGGGTTACTGGCCCGTTTAGCACGGATGGTAGCCAGGGCAGGACCTCGGAGGCTCTCACTAACCCTCTTTCACTTTTCGCCTTCCGAGCATTGCCATTCTAGCACTTGGGGGGCAACATAGTCTATCCAGGTCTCCCAGTCATCCTCCCCTTGGGGGGTTGGGAGGGTGCCAGAGAAGATCCTCAACCTTCGGTAAGAGTCGTGACTAATGGCAGGTGCAGAAATAGGAGTCTGCATTGGTTCAGCCACCATTACGGGCACTGGAGCAGGAGAGGATGTTGGGAGAGGAACACCCCCAGGTGGCAAGAATAGTTTCTTCAAGTCCTCACAGTTTCCCTCTCCCAGCAACCATTCAGCAAATTTCTCCTCAAAAGTTTCAGATAGTGGTGGGGCTGATTCCCGGTCTTTACTGTCCTTAGTTATCACTCTCCAAGCAGTGAGGGCTCCCTCTGGGGTAATAGTCTGTGGCACTTTGGAGCTATCTATGGGATCCTTAAACTCTACTAGGGCCAGGAAAGTGTGGGTGAGCAGATTAGCATGCCGACCCACCACCACAGGGTTTTGTAAACCTTCCACCTTGGAAAGTACTCCTGCACAGTGTCCGTATTGATACCCAGGGGATGTCCAGGATAAGCATAGCATTTTGGGGTCGATCTCCTCCCAGTACACCACTCCACCAGCCGTGCACAGCCACTTCTTCGGGTACCCATTTTTTTCTTAACAGTGGTTCGTAAATATGGCCACTAGAGGACACACACAATCCCAGCGGTGAGCCTCCAAGATGTAACCCCTAGATGGCGCTATCCCAGGGGCTACTACCCTGCCTGATTTGCCACTAACAGGTTGAGGGGCCTGGATCCAATGGCGGTGCCTCCACCCAGAGGTCAGGGTTTGCAATAGTTAGACTAACTGGTCACAGCCTCTGGGACACTGAAACCCCCTTTCTTCCCACTAGTGGCCCACACAATATATCAGAATTACCTTCACAGTATACACTTACCCCAGGACTGGTTTCGGCACTGGGACCTCCTGTGAAATGAGATACAGTGCAACAATCACAGTACAGTACTTTTAACATAGACAAATACCTCAGGCAGTATAACTTTGCGAAACAAGCAGCTCTGATTTATTTAGGGGATAACAAGGACAGGGGAAATCAGGTTAATTAGCTTATCACTCTAATAATCTACCTATGGCTCTGTGCACAGGCCTATCCCTATCAGTTACTGTCCCTGGGTACCCAAGCCCTAGTGGCTAGTCAAACTGTGGCAGCTGGTAGGGCCCTTTCACACAGAGAAAAGGAGAATTAAACAGTCAGCAGTACAGTAATTCCATTTGGATTTAATGTGGCAATTCAACAGGGAGGACCCTGAATTAGTACTCACGACCTCCAAATAAGATAGGGTCCTTCAATGTCAGCAGGGCTCACTTGAGGTACACAAACCTCTTCACACATTTATATAAAAGAAAGCACTATACCAGGCAGGCTGCATCTGTATCCCGATCGCAATTACTGCACAATACCGGGAGAACACACAGCAGATTCAGTTCCTGACAGACCAGTGCAATTTTCAGCAATTCCTCCAGTCTTCTACAGGGTGAGCCTGGTTTCTACTCTTCAGAGATCCTTTGATTCTTTCACAGGACGGATTCAGTCCTAACAAGCTGTTACACAAGCTGCAGACCGGAACTCTGGGCCTTACACACGCTTTTTGACTAAAACTGCACACTGAAAAGCACAGGGCTCCTTCCTTCTTCACTGCCAAAGCTCAACTGAAACTCCAACCGACAAAACCGGCACTTCCTTTGAGTTCCTCCCAGTTCTTGACTGGATTGGCTGTCACTCACAATAGACTGCTGCTGTTGGTCCAAAAGGCACTGAAGTCTAAACTACATCTCCCAGAGTCACTGCCCATACAATCCTCTTGTGGCTGGCTCAGATTATGAGTCCAAGTTCTGATTCGTCCAAGGCACCATTTAGAGCTAGCTTACCCACACTGATTGGTCCAGTTCAGCAGTTCAAAACTAGAATGGGAACTAGCAGACACAGTTCTGACTGCAAAGAAAGCAGGTTAGACAAACTGTAATTTCATTATTACTCTAAATAATTTCTGGCAAACAGTTACATCTTTCAGATAGGTTCCTTTGCACTCTAGTGACTGCAAAATGAAGTGAATTGGCAGCAGCTCGAGTGGTACTCAGAAGCACACAGTCCCCCATACAACTAATTATGTCTGCAAGCAGACAGCTCTTAAAGAGACAGTACCAGAGGCTCTAAAAACACTCACTGATAAATGGCTTAAATGCCAAACACCATTCAGGCTTGGAGCATTCAAGCAAGCTCCTGGAAGTCTTTTGGGAACCCCCATTTGCAGGGGGGTTACATGTGGATTATTCAGGATTGAAACTTGTCTTTAAAGAGCAACTCTCTGTTATAATAAAAAGCTTAAAAACACTACATTTGCGCTAATTAAGTTTTAACTTAATGGTTTTTAGTTCTTTGGTTTTTTTTTTACTTTCCTCTGCTGTTGGTCTACTAAATATTGTAGATAATGCAGCAGTTAGTTCACTGAGTCTTTCAAAATGTATCTGACTCTCCCCTGCTAATCACACCATTGCTGTTTCTGACATCACAGTCTTGTCATGGTGAGCACTATGATGTCATAAATAAAGGCACTGTGGGGTTAACAGAGGAGAGGTAAATGTTTTCTATACAGACTTTTTAGATTGACTACAAAGATGTGCTGTAAATCTTGGAAAAGAATTTTGAAAATGAAAACAGTGTATTCTCCAGTAACTTGTAACAGCTGAACCATCTTATTTACGAAAGCAGGTGCTGAAGTGCAGAGTTACTCTACAAACTGTAACAGGTAGTGTGGAGGGAACTAGCTCAAGAGAGTAATCTTGGGGCTGAGTAGATTCAGCAAGCCCTGTGAATCAGGTGTGTAATGGGAGGGGGCGGAGATGTTGACAGAGACTTAGTGCCTTCTTACAAGAGCACTATAGATGGACTCCCTTCTAACATGTCTCACACACGTTCGTGTCCCAGTGAGTGAATGGAACAGTGAAGAAGTGGAACAGGCAACTGTTAGGCATCAACAAGTGTCCCCAGAACCAAGGAAGCAGGGGACTCTTCCGGCTGACTAAGGTAAAGCACCTGTTCACTACTCTGTAACAGTCACTGATGGGATGAGCAGAAAGTAAAAGGTAGGAGCAAGATCTTGTCTAGGGTAGGAGTGTAGTATATGCATGGATATGTATGGTAGTATATACATGGATATATATGGTAGGAAGTGGATTAGAGTTGTAGTTTATACACATGGGTATTGTAGTCCATTATATATGTAAGTTCCTGTCACGCCCATTAAGCCTTTCTTTGTGTATGTCCAGTGATGCAAGACCACTATCTCTAGTTGAATAAAGATGGCCACTGAACTGACACACCGTGTATGAGTCTTTCCTGCACTGACCCACAATATATCACAATATAAAGAGATTTAAACAAAGTACGGGGAACACAAATGGAAACAAACAAAAAAGGGGAAAACTAGACACACCCTATGAGGGGTAGAGGTACAAAAGTATTTCCAGGAAACACAGGAAGAACAGAAGTGGGGAGTGATGGGAGTGGTGCAATGCAGTGGCTATAGGGCAGCAATTTTCAAAGAGACATGGAGTCTGCAGTGCTGCTGCATCGGCACACACCTCTCTGGATTGGGGGAGGAGGTTGCTAGACTCCAGTCCCAGCTGTCTAGGATTCAGGGAACCTCTTCCCCCACCCAGAGGACACTAAGTCTGTCACCGTTACCTCAGAGGATGCCAGGGATGAGGAATGGTAGACTATGGTGGGCTCTGAAAGGGCTGGGGTGGTGGGATAGAGGCACATTCCTCAAATGGTACCACTATGTAATTCCAATGCCACTCTGGTGGGGTGGAACTGCAGGGATGAGGCACCCATGGTAGGGACCAGAGAGGATGTGGGGGGCATCTGTAGTGCAGACCCCAATGAGGGTAGCAGAGGCTCCCAGAGGAGGAGGAAGCAGCTTCTGGTGGGGGACATAATTATGAGTGGGATGATTTGGGAACAGGAAAGGGGAGAGAGGCAGTTTAGGGATGGGAAGTGGATCCTGAGGATCACTAGAGCAGCAGGATGGGACGGAGACATTAATGTCATTGTCCACCTGGGGAATAATGACCTGGCCAAGGATGGGGCTAGGATAGTGCAGGGGGAGTTTAGAGAGCTGGGGAGGGGTCTTACAGAGGTAGCACACTCGATGGCTTTTGCTGAGATGCTGCCTGTCTAAAACAGAGGGTAGGAGAGGGATCTCCACACCAGGAGCTTCAACTCATGGCTGAAGGAGTGGTACAGAGACGAGGGAATCAGCTACATTGGGGACCCACCTGAGAGGATAAAGGCTTATACAGGGGTGATGGCCTGCATCGATCCATTGGAGGAATCGCAGTCCTCAGTGTACAGTTTAAATGTTAGTTCGATAAAACATTTTAAGCATTTAAACACGCACCTGCCCTTGGCCAGGCAGTGGAGAGCCCTCACTATTTCTAACCTACAGGCTCCTCACCTCCCTCGGTTACCATATAGTTGCACTGGACTATGAATGCATTGTATTATGTATAAGACAAGGCCTCCCTGAGGCGGCTTACTACCAACTCATATCATGCATTGCTTTAGCTACCAATTGTATCGGTCTTAACCGCTCATTAGGTAAATGTGTCAGTAGCTCTGCCCTGTTTTAGTTACCAAATGTACAGGCATTAACCCATGCTCATTGTACTTATACTCTGTATGATTGCTCACCCACATTTATTCTATGTATGTACTGTACGACTGTCTATGTTTTATTCTGATGTGGAGCCTTTGGAAATGAGTCTATGACTCAAAGGTTGGTAATTCCGATTATCTAAATAAATAAAAAATAAATAAATAAATAAAGCTGAAGTGGGAGATGGAAGGAATTGGGAGGTGACACCTCCCCCACAGACTGAGTAGAGGTTAGGGAGAACTTGGGTGGAGAATTCCCCACAGGTGCAAAGTAATAAAGGAAGCAGTGTGGTAGAGATGAAGGGGAAAGGAAAGGAATAGGAGCATTAAGGGGGGGGGGGAGTAACTAGCAGAGTGGAAACAAAATCTGGAAGGCCATGTGTGCAAATGCTATAAGTCTAGGAAATAAGATTCTGGACCTAGAGGCCATCATGGCAGAGATCAACCTGGCTATTGTGACCATTACCGGGTCATGGTACACTGAAAACCATGATTGGGACATAGCCATACCAGGCTGTATTTTGCTCAGGAAGGATGGTGGGAAGAAACGGAGGGGCTGTAGTGCTTTACATGAGGGAAAGCGTACAAGCAACAGAGATACAAGGAATACAGGGGAAGACAGAGATACCAATGATCATCCTGGAGGCGGGGAATGGAGCCACTATTCACACTGGAGTGATCTACAGACCTCCACCACAGGGGAGGAGTTAGATAAGGAACTGGTGCAAGCCACTGGCAAGATGGCAGAAAAGGGGAAGGTGCTGCTTGGTGGGGGACTTCAACCTGCCAGATGTAGATTGAAGCCTCCCAGAAGCAGCTTCAGCGGGTAACCCATGCTGCAACGACATCTATTTCAACGATGTAAATGACAGCACACACAATGCACCGACATCAGCCACCACGCCCCGACAGTTCTCCAGGCAGTAGGAGCAACGTCCCTCATGGAGGCTAGCACCCCCCCCCAGCAGCTTCACCCCTACTTATTTAAATAACCAACTCTGGGTCACACCCTGGTGGGAAGAAAGGTGAACCACAGATCGCCCTTATTGCCCAATGTCAAGAAATTAAAGGTAGCTGAGACAGCCTGCACCAACATCCCAGAGACATCATCACCACGCCAGAAATCAGTCTGCAAATTACTGGACTACCAGCTTCATCAAAGATCAGGGACATCCTGGACTCTCTGCAGGAGGTGTTACTCAGGCAACTAGCCAGTGAACCAACTCATGATGGGGCAACACTGGACCTGGTACTCACTAACAGGACAGTGTTGCAGAAGTCAAGGTGGGAGGCCACCGGGAGACCAGTGATCACCGTATGGTGTGGTTCAATATAGGGACAGCTGCGGAATTGAACCACACAATGGCAAGAGCCCTGGACTTCAGGAGGGCAGATTTTATAAAGATGTGTGAATGCCTCAGGGCTGATCTGGTGGAGGGGATGATCTGGTGGGGTGGAGGAACAGTGGGTGAAGCCAAAAGGGAGCATAATACAGACAACAAACGTCTGCATCAAATAAGTGAGCAAAAGCAAGAGGAAAAAAGAGAGATTGCTATGATTCTCGAAAGAGGTGGCTGAAAAGGTAAAGATTAAAAGGGTAACATTCAGAAGTCATAAATAAGGAGTCACAGAGGGAGGAGGAGGATAAGGAAGTGTATCAGGGGAAACAGAGGGAAGAAGGGAAAGCAGTAAGGAGTGCAAAGGTGCAAACTGAAGAGATACTAATCCAGGAGATAATGAAAGGGGACAAGACATTTTTTAGGTATATAAGAGAAAAAAGGAAGACCAGGGGTTTCATTGCAGGGTTAAAAAGGGAAGGGAGGGGGACTGTGCAGAGGGGGACCAGAAAAAGGCAAACATCCTCAGCAAATTATTATTTATTATTTATTTATTTTTTATTTAGCTTTTGTTAACCAGGTAAGTACACTAGACAAGACAATTTGCCTATTTTCAGGTACGACCCGGGAGAGTACAGGAAATTACATACTTACACACTTGGGACAACATGGTACATAATTAGGAAAAAGATTACAAGTCATAAGACAACAAGGTACAAGTTAGGAAAAAACAACTCGTATGTCACATGCGAACATCATAATTTAGAATACACAAAGTACAAGGTATGTGAGGCACATTTGGTTAGAGTAGGTACAACAGAGTAAACGGTGTGTGCCAGTTTTGGAGCAGTACAAAACAAGGATTGGTAGCAGCAGGTACCAAACTATCAACATAAGGGCCAACTGTTTTGTATGAGGGCTGAGTGCTAACATTTTTGTCATGGGGGTTTTTGGCACCCATAGGCTGATGCGGGCTTGAGATGGTTCCATAGGGAGGAACGCAGGCAGCCCTGAGAAGGGGTTACTTTTGTTCAGTGTTCACAGAGGAAAGAGAAAGGGAGGAGGTCACAAAAAAGTGACAATCTTTGGAGGGAGGCGGGCACTAGTCCCTTTTATGACTGTGGGCGGAGCCTACAGGAGTATTGCATGTACAAAAGGAGTGATGTCATGTTTTCTGTCCGTGGAACTGACTGAAGGTGTAAATAGTCTCCTCCGCCTTACCCTCCTCCAAGCAATGTTTTCTGCCCTCAAATAAATACACTTTCATGTTAGTCAATGGTTGCAGGGTACTATTTTCTTTCTTAAATGGGTGGTACAAGAACTGGAACCTGAGTAGTGGGAGGCAGCATTAGTTTTTTTTTTTGAGTAAGATCCACCTCCACCCCAAACTTTTTTCTGATTCATGTGGGAGGGGCATGAGATAGCTCTATCATGCTGTAACAAGATACATTAGTTTGGGACACAGACATGCCCTGTGCAGTGGAGAACAGTACAGAACAGAACAGAGCAGAAGATATTTAATGCCTTCAAATTGACTTAAAAATCCTTTGGAACAAATGATTATCAGAGCCACCTGGGGCCTCAGACAGTGACCTAGACACACGTTCTAATTTACAGTAAGAGCCACATGTTTTCTTAAACATCTATCAAGAGATATAGGTTTTTAGTTTTACTTTTTAGTTATGTTATAAGAGAATTTATTTACTTGAATAAAGGTCAAGGTTAACAAATAAATTCTACCTTTAGTTAGATTTGGTCTAATTCAATCAAATGTGATTTTAAAAGCTATTCTGATCAGAGCTGACATAAAAAAATCTTAAATATTTTTTATTTTCTCATGGATACTAGAAATAGGATGTCAGCTTTCACTCCATTAAACCTGTTTTTCCGTTTTTTTATAGCATCTTGCTAAGGTAATCTTCCCAGAATGCAGTATGTCACGGGGGGGGTTGAAATTGTTTTAATCATGAAGCATTGGTGTTAGCAATGCATTTAGAAATACCATTTTTGATTGTCTTTACAGTTAAACATGCAGTTTCATGTCAGGGCACATTTTTTGGGGTGGAGGGGTTCAAATTATTTTAAACATGGGCACAGTACAGCCTTTGATGATAAAGTGTATTTTTTCTTCCATGTTTGAGAAGTATGTTTTATATATAAGTGTAACCATGTTGTAAATGGTTAAATATCTTCTGTTCTGTTCTGTACTGTTCTCCACTGCACAGGCATGTCTGTGAGCTAGCTAACTGGGATTTCTGTAAGACAACAGCTACTAAATAGCTGTGTTGTAAATGGTTAAGTAGGCAGTGGTTTAAGGCTCTAAGCTACAAACCTGGAGACCTGGGTTTGACTCCCACAGCCCCCACTTGCATACTGTATGACCCTGTGCAAATCACTTAACTTCCTTGTGCTCCCAGGTCACACCCGTAAACAAGCTTTCAGCTTAGTGTGTCTCTCCTGCTAAAAAAAACAAACAAAACAAGCATTTGTCAATGCTGAATGTTTGCTTGCTGGCATTGGCATTGGTGGGGTGTGCCTTTGGGTCATCAGGCATAATGGCCTTGCCATTTCACCACACCCTACTCTGCAGACACAGACAAGTGTTACGGTGTGCCTTGGGGTCTTTGGCTCGTATGCTCACCCCATTCCATCACGAAATATGGTGAGATGGGTGCAGTATAGGAGAATGGGGTGAACTTTGGGGCCGAAGAGTCCAAGGCACACCTCGATGCCTCTCACTGGCTGCAGGGTGTAGGTGGGGGTGGAATGGTATGAGCATTACAGGTGACAATCCCAAGTCACATCCATGATGCCTGTCAGTCTGTACAGTGTGGGGTGTTATGGTCGGAAACCCTAATGCCTCAGGTGTTCGTTGGTATTTTCACTCCAAATTTTCAACACGGGTTTTTTATGACCACCACCTTATGAACAGTGGTAATATCAGTTTGTTAGCCGAAAGCTGATTTTGCACAGTGACAATGGCATTTGGCACCACAGGTGCGAAAACACATTTCGAACAGGATGTGAAAAATGACAGCTGTACTGTTCATGGGGAGGTGTAAAAAATGGCAATGTTGAAAATCTGCAGTGAAAATAGTAAAAAAACTGGTGAAGTCACGAGCGTGAGTAGAAACTGCGCAATGCACACCCTTAATGTAATTACTTTGGGGATTTTTTACAGCAGATTGTCAACACAGGCATTTTGGGACCTCCACTCATGAACAGTGTCACTGTCATTTTCTTAATCTGTTCCGAACACTGATTTTCCACAGCGACCACGCATTTCTACAGAAAGTGTGAAAGCACATTTCAGCCATGTTGTGAAAAATTACAGCTGTACTGCTCATAAGGAAGTATGGAAAAATGCCAGTGGTGAAAATCTGGACTGAAAATATTACAAATTCATGAACTTACGAGAGTTCGTGGAAACAGCACAATGGTCACTCGTAACACAGTAATTTTATGGACTTTTGTCACATAATTTTCAACATAGCCATTTTAAGACCTCTGCTCATGAACAGTGTCACCGTGATTTTCTTAATCTGTCCCAAACATTCATTTTGCACACCGACTGAGCCATTGTGCGCTACATGCGCGCGGAAACACATTTTGGGGGAGATGTGAAAAATGACAGCTGTACTGCTCATAAGGAGGTGTGGTAAAATGGCACTGTTGAAAATATGAAGTGAAAATATTAAAAATTTGTGAACTTACGAGCGTGCGTATGGACTGCGCAATGCACGCTCGTAAAACAGTCATTTTTGGGAATTTTTTCACCAGATTTTCAACATAGCCATTTTAAGACCTCTGCTCATGGACAGTGTCACTGTGATTTTCTTAATCTGTCCCAAACATTCATTTTGCACACCGACTGCACCATTGTGCGCTACATGCTTGGAAACACATTTTGGGCAAGATGTGAAAAAATGACAGCTGTTCTGCTCATAAGGAGGTGTGGTAAAATGGCAATACTGAAAATCTGGGGTGCAAATATTTAAAAAATTCACTAACTTACAAGCATGCGTAGGAACTGCGTAACACACGCTCGTAAAACAGTTATTTTTGGGAATTTTTTCCCCAAATTTTCAACATAGGGTTTTTGGGGGAGTACCTCATGAACTGTGACACTATCATTTCCTACAACGGTCCCGAAAGGTGGTTTCGTGCAGTGACCGCGAAATCACCTTTTGGGACCAAATAACAAAATGACAGTGCAAGAATTCATGAGGTGGGGTCCCAAAAAACCCATGTTGAAAACTTGGTGTAAAAATTCCCCAAAATTCCCAAGATATGCATCAAAATTGAAAAAACCCTATTTAACCCATTATACAGCTTACCGGCATTTCCTCAGTTCGCGGTCGGCTTTGAAGAGTGCAGACGTGTTCCCGGTCCACCGAAAATCATCGCGCCAGACTCCGGAGGTAAGTATGGGGTTGGGGAGTGTGGGGAGGTAGGGTGCGTGCAGGTGGGGGTCTGACTCAAGACAGTCAGCGAAGGACCATTTTTTCTTTCTAGGTCTTTTCCTTTTAGGAAGATGACGTGGGACATTTGCTACGCTGGGGGGGGCTCCCAGCGTGGCTGCTAGAAGTTTTTTTGGGGGGGTCAGCGGAGCCGACGGGGGATTGGGCACCCCCACCAGCCATAGAGATTTTTACCATGCTGGGGTGGGCTCCCAGAGTGGCACCTGGAAGTGTGTTGGGGGAGGGGCAGCAGACGGACGTTTGCCACGCTGGGATGGGTCCCAGCGTGGCACTTCCAAGGCTGTTTGGGGGGGTCAGTGGAGCCGATGGGGGATTGGGCATAGGCACCCCTGTCAGCCTTACAGATTGTTGCCACGCTGGGGTGGGCTCCCAGCATAGCACCTAAAACTCTGTTGGGGAGAGCGCAGCACAGCCGACGGGATTGGACACCCCGTCAGCCATACTAATGGGGAGCATGTGAGCACGCTGGGGTGGGCTCCCAGTGTGTTACTTGTTTGGGGGGGGAGGAGCTGTCTATGACTGCTGTTGCACTGCAGCGCCGACGTCTAGGAACTTCGCATACTGCCGACGTCAGTATGCAAATTGCCTACACGCTTCAGTGCCTTTCATTCAATTGTACGCCACTGCATTTGCAAACACTGTCATAGACAGCTCTTGCATTCAATGGTGCTCTGGGGCCATGCCTGCAAAAGGCAGCAGGGCATTGGAAGTAGGGAGGCACACCTAGGAATTCTGTATGGTGGCACTATGTTTCTTGCACATGCGTGCAAGCAAACATAAAAAGTGCCTAGAATTATTTTTTTAATATAGTTGAGTTTATATGTGGTAAGTAGGTAGGGTATGATGTTTTGAATGTGGCAGTAGGATTTAGCATGTGCCTTGATTTAAAATCATTTCACAGCATTTTATACTTTCTTAAAAAGATACTCCACATTTCTGTGGGGGCTGTGGGATTCAAATCAAGATTTCTAGAGAAGAGCCTTAAACCACTGTGCTATACTGCCTCCCTAGTTATGGCAGTCATCTGTTTTATGGTTCATGGTGTTGGTGTAGTAAGCATACTAACATACAAAAATGCCAGCCGAATAGGCCTAGCGGGCTTTCGTGTCTGCTCCTTTGGTCAGTCCCCACCCTGGGAGCTGACCTTGCTGTCCCCCCGCCCTCTCAGGCTTCTCTCTTCCCAGTCCATGGGAGAGCTAGCTAACTGGGGTTTCTGTAAGACAACAGCTACTAAATAGCCATGTTGTAAATGGTTAAGTAGGCAGTGGTTTAAGGCTCTGAGCTACAAACCTGGAGACCTGGGTTTGACTCCCACAGCCCCCACTGGCATACTGTGTGATATTGCGCTAATCACTTAACTTCCCTGTGCTCCCAGGTCGCACCTGTAAACAAGCTTTCAGCTTAGTGTTTCTCTCTTCTGGTAAAAAAAAAAAAAATGCCTAGAATTATTTTTTTAATATAGTTGAGTTTATATGTGGTAAGTAGGTAGGGTATGATGTACAGAGAATCTGAAAAATTCATAACATAATTTATTGTGATTCAATGGACTGATAAATGGGGATTTTGGTTTCTTTTACAAATTCATTTTTCCTGACCATGGATATACTAAAGCAAAAATTTCTCAACAAAATGTTTTTAAATAAAGAGTTTAACTCACAGCAGCAGAAGAAGCATGTTGGCATTAAAAGCTTAGTGGCGTGGATGTAGAGGCACCAGTTTTTAAGCATGACTTTGGTAGAGGATTAATTGTGACTGGGGGTTGACAAAGGGAGTGAGTCTTGATATTTGTAGCATAATGGTTTTCTGAAACTTCAGCCTTCAAGGGGTTAGAATCTGCAGCCATCTGTACAGTATATCACTAATCCATATGCAGTGTGGTATGGGTAAAACCCAGATCACCAGACCAGGACCAGTGCTGTAAAATCTGCACTGGGCACAGCTTGAGCAAATATTGCTGATCCAATGGATCAAATAAATATGTGCAAATAAATAAATAAATAAATACTCTGCTTCGCCTCTTGCTTCAACCCACCCCAGGAGTGATGTTATTACATGATAACACACACCCTGTCGTGCCTTATTGCTTAAATATGCCCTTTCTCAGTGTACTATACTTTGATTCAGTTAGTGTATGCAACAACCTTCACGTGAACACTCTGGGCTTCTCTTTGACTCCTGATGTCTATTTGCTTTGGCTATTGTATATTGTTTGACCTGCATTGGTCTTCTTGATGTGGTGCCTGTGTGCCTAAACTATGTAATCTGTTTATCTACTGCTACCCATGTATCTCTAGTGAATGATTGTTATAACTGTCTGCTCTCCAAGCCATTGTTTTTGGACTTGTTTACTGTACTGTCTCTGTATTAGTTTTGATGAGGTGCCTTTGTAAATGAGACTCTGACTCAAAGATTTGTAAATCTGATATTTGTTAAATAAATAAATAAATGCTTATGTTTAAGCCCATGAAACACCCTTACCTAGTTAATGCATTCACAGTCGTAGTGGCTCTGCCACAGCTTGTTCAGAGGAGAGAGTACTGAAGGGACTCACTAATCTGAAGGTGGACAAAGCAATGGGGCCAGATGGTGTGCATCCAAGTGTACTGAGTGAGGTACTGGGTCCACCTCTGACAGTCCTACTTAATGTAAGTCCCCCCTTCCCCACTGTCTAGGGGTTCCAGATGGTGAAAAAGGGGAAAGGGGCCCAGTCCAAAGTGCCATCCTGAAAACATCTTCTGAATCACAGCTGGAGCAACAAACAAGTTAGAGATCATCCTACCTGTAGATGTCTTCCCCCCCCCCACCCCGAGTAGGATGACTTTTATTCCCCCGAGCAGATCTTAAACCCCCAGCAGGAACACAACAGAGCAGGAGCCACTTCATCTGTTCTCTCACTGCTCTGGAACCCAGCAGGCCAGATAGAAACTTCCTCTAGGAGCCGGCCATGTGGACTGTGGAAAAATGTCTTTAGACTAAAAATAAACACAGTTAGTTCACTGATATTCATATGGTAATCAACAACTCGGACTCCAGAATATCAGAAAATGAAGCAAATTTATTTCCTGACCCCCTAAAATTACTTCTGGGCTCAGGAGCTAACTTGCTTAGCAACTCCTTTGAACACAGCTCCATGGGGCTAACAAAGCATCAACTTAAAGAGAGAGAGACAGAACAGCTTAGGCACATATCTCTTATCAGCATACAGCAGACTTCAAACAGAATTTCAGGACTAAAGGCTAGAACCTGCAACCCTGGTATATACTGAGCTTCTTCAACAGAAACCTAATGTTACTTGTTACACCTCCCATAATCTTGTCTCTTGAAAATTCTCTCTGTAGGGGAGTGAATTACTCCTCCAAAATGCCGGCCAAGTTAGGATACCTCTTGGGGTGCTGAGCAGCCTAGTCTCCACGGCTGCTCCCAAAGTTTTTTCCTCCATATCACCTTTCTTAACCCTGTTAAACGGTGCTGATAGATTGTCTGATGCCTTCCCAACTAGAGCTCTTCCCAGAGCTGAGCAACCCAAACAGTGCAGTGGTTCCCTTCCTTCCCCATCCACTTTTCACGGAGGAAATCGTGACGCTTCTGGCCTAAAGACCTATCCCAGACATGGGCATGGTAGGTCCCAGACCTGCCCCAGACGTGGGCATGGCAGGCCCCAAGTCCCAGGCTGCATTCCTCCCCTCCACACTTACTCCCCGGGCTGATGTGCCAAATGGGAGAGGGTACACCTGTGCTGCCACCAACCAGTGACCCCTGTTGTGGTCCTGCCACCACCACAACAGTCCCATCAATCTGGTAGCCTTACCTTGTACTGGGTTCCAGGCCCCCATTGCCTGCAACATACTTGGATGATCCCTTCTGGCCTTAGCTCCCTTCAAACCAACAGTCCTGCTGGTACAGCTGCCTGAACACTGCCACCCCCAAAAGGGAGGTGGGGTATAGAAAATACCCAAACCCAATGACTGTTTCTGCCTGCTCTTGTGTTTTCCCATGCAAACTCCAAAAAATGGACTGCTGCACCGCCACTACTGTGCTGACCTGCCTAAGCTGGGGGGGCCCACCTCCAGAACTGCCCTACCCACAGACCACCAACCTCCATCTCTCTCCCCTCTCGAACCCAAAACCTGGACTTTAAATACTCCCCCAGGTGCTGCCCCATGCTGGCAGAAGCACCAAAAGGAAACCCTAAGGTGCCTATACTTCCCAAGACTCTGGGAAGGGGGAGGTGGCCATGTACTAGTAAGCCCCTCGGCTTACATTAACAGCTCACTGGAATCAGGGTGGAGTGGTGGACATGGCCTACCTAGATTTCAGTAAGGCTTTCGACACTGTTCCAAACAGGAGACTAGTAAGCACACTGGGTAACTTAGGAGTGGGGCCAGAGGTGATAAACTGGATAAGAAATTGGTTAGGAGATAGGCGAGAGAGGATGGTGGTAAAAGGAGTTCAGTCCAAGGAAGGGAGGGTGACCAGCAGGTTACCTCAGGGATCAGTGCTGGGACAAGTCTTTTTTAATGATTTTGTAAGTGACATTGCAGGGGAGCTAGAAAGGAAGGTCTTCCTCTCTGCAGATGACACCAACATCTGCAGTAGGGTAGACACTTCTGGGTGGGGTGGGGGGAGTGGAAAGAATGAGCAGAGACCTGAGAAAACGAGAGTAGTGGTCAAGGGTATGGTAGCTGGGCTTCAATGCAAAAGTGCAAAATAATGCACTCAGGGCACAGAAACCCAGGGACAGAGTACAAAATGGGTAGAGCAATATTGACGACTACCAAGCAGGAACGGGACCTGGGGGTAATTATATCTGATGACCTAAAGGCAGCCAGACAGTGTGACAAGGCACTCAGGAGGACTAGTGGGATGCTGGGGTGCATAGTAAGGGGAATACCCAGCAGAAAGAGGTAAGTGATGTTGCCTTTGTATAGACTGCTGGAAAGACCCTACCTGGTTCTCGAGATCACATCTCCAGAAGGACATAGACAGAGTGGAGGCAGTCCAGAGGAGGGCAACTAAAATGGTGCAGGGTCTGCATTAGAAGCCTTACGAGGAGAGACTAAAAGACCTCAATATGTACACCCCGATTGGGGGGGGGGCTATGACAGAGATCTTTAAATACCTCACAGGGGTAAATAAGTTACAAGAGGAAGTATTTTCAGAAAAAAGGTGCTCAAGAACAAGGGGACAGCTATGAAGCTGGAGGTGGGTAGAGTCAGGAGAGATGTGAGGAAGTACTGCTTCACAGAAAGTGTAGTAAATTCCTGGAACAGCCTTTCAGCAGAGGTGGGGGTGGGGGGAAACAATGGTGGGGTTCAAGAATGCATGAGATAGACACAAAGAATCATAGTGGGAATGAAGGAGGGAGGGAGAAAGAGGTGTAGAGCAAGTAGTGTCTGTGGCAATAATACAATTAAAGAAAAGTGAGCAGATTGGGTGGGCCAAGCAGTCCTTTGGTGTTTTTAAGCTGGGTGGGTGGACTAAAGTATATTCAAGAAGGCAACTGTTTTCCCAGCACCCAGGGCTAAAGTGTTCTATACAATCTGACCCCCATCTTTTGTTACACTCCTCCACCACTGCCCTCACTCTTCTCTCTTCCAGGGTTTGCACATTGAGATCCCACAGTCTCTTCTCATAGGGCTTTTGATACAACCCCTGCACCATTTTAGTTACCCTCCTTTGGACTGCCTCCACCCTTTTTTATGTCCTTACTGAGGTGCGGCCTCTAGAACTGGACACAATAATACTTCAGGTAGGGTCTCACTAGCGAGCGATACAGTGCAACACCACCTCCCTCCTCCTGCTGGGGATACCTTTCACTATGCATCCCACTGTCCCTACTCACTGCTTTGCCACATTGCCCTTCTACATTGAGGTCATCAGATGTGATAACCACAAGGTCCCTTACAGTACCTGCTTAGGGACTGTCAGTACCTCTTCCCATCCTATACTCAGTTCCTGGGTTCTGTGCCCTAGGTGGTTCGCCCATGTCGTAGCGACATACATTTTGCTGACACCGATCACGGCACTGGCAGAATATTGCCTGGCATTACAGTGTCAGGCATTTCATTTCCTGGGAGTTACAGCACCAAAGTGCCCTCCGGAAATGGTCACTTTATGGGGGACTCACACCTGCACCCGCCAATGGAGAGCTGCCCTGCACTCCCCTCAAACAAAATAGTAACCTCCTCTGGGGCGGGCATGCCCCAGAGGGGTTAGAAACTGTGTGGGTGCAAAGGGTGACATGAGTGAGGGATGATCTAAAATCAAGATCGCCCCTTCCACTGTCGCCCTTGTTATGGCATCCTAATTGCGGTGGCCATATTTACTTGTCAACTTGATGGGATACGGCCCTAGGTGCATGATTTTGCATTTTTTGGCATTGAATCCTGACTACCATGCTCTTTCCACTCCTAGAGTTTCCCAGCTATGTTCATCATGTAGCTCTCGTACCTCTCCATAACTCTGTCTCTACTCTCGCTAGTATTTTTCCTCATACTAACCCATGTTTCCCCTTTATTTCTACAGGTATGACAGGACACTGACAACAGTGTGACACAGTGCTGACCCTCATATCAGATAAGTATTATTTTATCTTTAACATTCCCTGTCTCTCCTATTTTTCCCTAAAGAACTACAGGTCTTTTGTGACCCCATCTTTCCTCATATTTTACAAGGATGACTGCATGTTGCCTCGAAATCCCCATCCCAGGCTCTCCAGGATCCAAGTAAAGGATCTCCTACTTGCTATCTATGCTAGGTGGGTAGGCTGTAATGGTCCAGCAACAACTGTTACATGCTGTCAACTTTCACTTTTTTTAATACTGGCACCAGAGGTCCATCTCCAGTATTGGCTTTCATCTTTTTTTTCACCTCAATACTGGAGGCCTATCCTGAGTGTTGCCTTTCAATAGTTTTTAAATGGCCACATCACCAGACAGGCAACAGATGGTACACAGCAAGCAAGCATTCAGCATTGACCAATGCTTCCTTAGTACAGAGAATGTTCAGCAAAAAAAGCCAGCCTGACCTCAGCAGTCTGATGTGCAGATACTTGACTAAAGTGAGACATCTGAAAGCTCCTTGTTTTTAGGGGAGAATGGATTGAAAAAAATATACGATCCAGGAGTGGAAGGAGATGACACAGGTTTACGTCAGAAAAAAATATTATAAGGCACATAAACAAGCTGATGAAATAATGAGTGGGTTGATGGGAAGCAGTTTAATGGGCAGACTGGGTGGGACAAGCAGTCCTTATCTGCTGAAAATTCTACGAGTAAAATCGGAAAACATAGCAATATTCAGCTGAATGTTACATGGGATCCAGAAGCTATCTTTGGAATTTTAAAACAGTACTTTAGAGAAGCTACCTAGTGTATGGTGGAATGCTGTTATGCATGGAATTATATGCCTGGAACATGCTTGTTCTGCTGCGGTAGTGACATCATGATGTTGTTCTGCGGCAGTAGTGCTGTCACTACTGCAGCAGAACAACTTGGAATGCTGTCACATACTTGGTTTCCCCTATCCAAGTAAACTGGAAGTTGTTTTTTTAAACTTGAACTTACAGAAACATCTGCAGCACACTGTGTCAGTAATTGGAGCCTACCACCAACCCTCAGTGCACCCCCCAACCACCAGTTCACTGAAACAAAGTGCAATGTCTGAAATAGGCATGGGTGCCCATACATTATATAGAATGGTGGATGGGCAATTCTATGCACAACCAGTGTGTTGTGCCACCTTGGGGATCTGATTCCCATGGACCTCTCGAGCTTCGTTCTTGAGGTTACAGTGAATCAGAACTCCTCAGTGGCACAACACACTGGTTGTGAATAGTTCCTATCCACTATCCTATATATTCTTGTATACCCCTGGCTGATTTTTCTGCCACTGTGCCAAAACATAAGGTAAACTTTGTAGTTTACTGGATTTGGCTGAGTAAAGATATTGATGTGGCAGATGAATGTCTAAGGAGGCAGGGGAGAAGATTAGAGGATCCTAGCCACAAAGTGGTTATGACGTTTATGCAAAACTGTCCTGATTCTGTATTAGTGTAAAAATTTAAATGTAAAGAAGAATCATCAGTTATATAATGTTTTTCATACACACTGTATCCCAAGGTGCTTCACAAGCTATGCTGGACTGGTAATGAAGTGACTGAACATGTAGTGGCAGCCATTTCACACATCAACACCCACACGTAGCCTAGGACAATTGCATGAATCAGTTTTATGGGAAGGGGAATCTTGGCCAGGACACCAAGAAAAGTCCCTTACTCTTCCGAAAAGTGTCTTGGATTTTTTACTTCCACCTACACAGCAGCAATAAGTAGATGGGACCTAATTTTAATGTCTCATCTGAAGGACAGTACACCCTGACAATACAACATCCCCCAATACTCCACTCGGGTGCCAGCATTTAGATATGAGCCCAATCCCAGTGTAGGACTAGAACCCACAACCTTCTGGTCCAGAGGCAGATGTGCAACCAACTGAGCAACACTGACACCTTGGGAAAACCTTTGGATAAAAATGGTCTACTGGGAATTCCAAGAGAGGTGGGATAAATACCAGCAGTGCCTTTAATATCCAGCATCCAGTTCAAACCAAAAGTGTGACAGCTATTGGGGCCAGTAATACCCTAAGTTAGCTTGATCATATGAACACACAAAATTTGGCAGCAGAAACAGACCACGTGGTCTATCGAGTTTGCTCGAAAGTGCAGCTAGCACCCCTACCTTGCAGCTGCCCCTCCCCCTCCCCTTTACAATAACTCCTCCTCTCACCCTGTCCCATCCCCTTTTGAAACTCCCCACTGTTCTGCATGATACCACCTTCTCTGGCAGAGAGTTCCATTCCATCACAACCCTCTAAGTGAAAAAGTGTCTCCTCATTTCCCACCTACAGTATATATCTTCCCCCCTCCAATCTAGGATCATGACCTCTTGTGTCCCTCCCCACCTTAACTTAAATATCCTTCCTTGCATCTGTCTTGCTAATCCCCTTATACCGGCATTTCTGGCTGTCCCAGTCATATCCCCCTCGATCTCTCCTCTCTTCCAGGGAGTACATATTCGGCCCACACAGCCTCTCCTCCTATGGTCTTTCCCCCAGTCCTTGGATAATCTTAGTTGCTCTGTGCTGTACCCCTTCCAGTAGTATATCCTTATTTAGATATGGGCGCCAGTACTGCATGCAGTACTCCAGGTGTGGCCTGACCAGTGACCTGTAGTGAGACAGGACACCTCCCTGTTCCTGGTGGAGATTCCTTGCTCAATACATGCCAGCATCCTGTTGGCCTTTGCTGCTGCCTTCCTGAATTGCCCAAAGTAGTTCATTTTCCCAGTTACCACTATGCCTAGATCCCTTCCTTCCTTGGTGGCACCTAGCTGTACTCCCCCCAGCTGATAGCTCCTCCCTGGGTTCTTTGCTTCAAATTGCATCACCCTGCACTTTTTAACACTGAACTCCCAGCTACCACTCTTCTGACCACTCCTCCAGTTTAGTCAGGTCATTTTGCAGTCCCTGCCATCCCTCTATGTCACTCACCACTGCCCCCACCCTCAGCACTGAACCATAGTTCAGTAGAACTGCTGTATCTGCATTAGACAGCATCCATCTTGGTACCTCTATTATTTCAACCAGCCTGATAGGGGAGCATCAAGTTCAGCATGAAAACTTGGGTCTCCCACATGCTGAATATGCTTACCGCTATGCCGTCAGGCTGGCACAACGTTACGTTGTAACCAATGCTGTTTAGTAGATGCACTTTGCTGTACAGCAGCAGGAATGCTACTGCATTACATCTTTGCCTGAGTTGCTGTTCCTGTGAAATGGAACATCTTCTGGTATGTGCCTATGCTCAACCTCTGCGCAGTATAAGTACATCCTGCACTCATTGACAAACTGTGTCTCAGTTTTCGACTGAACTTTTCCCTGCTGCTTCAGCTGAAATCAATCAGGAAGGGGTGCTCTACGAGGAGTGCTCACAGAGGAGGTGGGGGCAGGACTAGATAAAAGGATTTATGCCACTCACGACGCGAGCGGTGTGAGTGGCACGTGCCACTCAGTGTAAGAAAAAACTAGATTTGTTTTACAAATTTGGGAGAGTTTTAAAAGTTGCTGCTAATTTCTTTTTTGTGAATATTGTAAGAGCTGATATTAAGTTTTTGTGTGAATGCATTTTATTAGTTGTACAGCCTGAGTAGACTGAGTTCAGGTTTAATGCACAAGTTAGTTGGTTCAAATGACTGACAAACCTACCATATAGCTAGGGCAGTGTTGTTTACTCTTAATTTTCACTAGAAAGTTTAATTTTTTTTATTGGTTTTAAATATAATTTAGATAGGCATGTTAAATAGAGGATTAATCTTTGCAATACTGTATGTGGCTGTTCTCAGTGTCACGGATCCATTCATCCAAAATATTGATTGGGTGGAAAAAAATGGCCTATATGATCAAGGGCCAGGACTGGATCTATTATACAGAGAACAAATTGGAGATGTTGGTTATGAGGCCATGGGACTTTTAACTAGAAGGGAAATTCAAAGTGTGAGTATTCACCTATGTTTTTGTAGGTTTGGTTTGAATCTAATTTGTTCTTTATTCAAAAAAATACTTGAATCTGGTGATGCTGAGCAGAATCCAAAACCTCAACCCAGTGTACCTCTTATTAATTGGTCAAAATCCAGTGGTATGCGATTGGCACATTTGAATATGTGCAGCCTATTACCAAAATACAGGAACTAGAAGCATGGGTTGCTGCAAATGATACTGATGTTATGTTAATAACTGAGACGTGGCTTAAACCCAAAATTAATGATGGTTTATTGGCAATAGGGGGTTATCTCCATTTGCATAAGGATAGATTAGGTAAAAGGGGAGGTGGTCTGATCATTTATTACAAAATTTGTTTGGAAATAAATGAGATTGTAACCACATCCTTTGAATCGGACTGTGAGAGTCTATTTGTGGAAGTAGTTATAGGGAAACCAAAGAAATTAATAATAGTCTGTGTGTATAATCCTCCAAAATCTAAGATATAGAGTTTGGAAAATATTATTGATCAGGTTGAAATTTTTAAAAATAAAGAGTTGATTATCATGGGGGATTTAAATCTAAATTGGTTACGTCACGAAGAGGGTAATTACAGGAAGCTATTGCAAAAAGCTGATTTGGAACAATTAATTATCAAAGGGACTAGGCCAAATCATAAAACAAAACAGTCCTCTTTACTAGATTGGGTTATGCTAAATAATATGTTAAATATAAGCTCCTTTGGGGTTTTTCCAGATGTAATAAGTGATCATTTGCCAATTTTTAGTACCTGGAGTAACAAAAGACCCAGGGGTAGATTTAAAATTGTAGAAACTAGGGATTGGAATGACACAAAGTTATTTGGGTTGAAACAAGATCTCTCGCAGGTTAATTAGCATTAATTGTTAAATACTAATGAAATAAACGAGGTTGTTGATTTTTTCCAAGTAAAACCTGAATCCATAACTAACAAAAGAGCCCCAAAAAGGGGAAAAAAGTGTATAAGGAGCCTGTAATAAATGGTTGAACAAGAGGTTATTCAAGTTAATGAAAGATTGGGATATTGCTAATCAGATTTATAGAACTACTAGGCTCGAAAGAGATTGGAATCACTTTAGTCAACTCAGAAATGAGTGCAAAAAAGAAATGAAAAAGGCTAAGGTAGATTACTATAAAAATGAGCAGTTCAATAATTTCAAGAAAAAAAATTCTGGAGGAGCATAAATAATCTGCTTACTCCTAGGACTAATAAAGATTTACAGAAGTTATTAAAAGATAATCAAGAACTGACTGACAGTAAGGAAATTGCAGATTATTTTAATGAGAGATTTACTTGCTTGTCAGAATATACACAGGATTTTGGGTTATTGCCAAAATTGGACAGCCTTACATTCCCTACACAAAAGCCTAAATTTTATTTTAGGAAAATTACCTGGGAGGAAATATATCATGAATTAATGGGACTGGATGAGTCCAAAGGCCCAGGGGCTGATAATTTGGATGCAATTGTATTAAAATACACTGCAAGAGAGCTTGCTTAGCCCTTACAGGTACTATTCAACATGTCCCTAAATATAGGCATTGTTCCAGAAATATGGAAAAGAGCAATAGTTTCCCCAATTTTCAAAGGTGGTCAACCTAACCTCCTCATTAATTATCGACCAATATCCTTATTATCCTTGGTAGGAAAGGTACAAGAAAGATTACTACGTTTCCAAATTGTGAAGCATTTGAACAAGTATGGATTATCAACGACTGCTCAACATGGTTTTCGTGAGGGGTGTGGCACAGCGACGGCCTTGGTAAGGTTCACAAGCGACCTGTACGAAGGTATAGGTGAGGGGAAATACGTTGGTGCAGTGTTCATGGACCTGACCAAGGCCTTCGATCTTGCAGACCATACACTAATGGGACATAGACTAAGGGAATTGGGCTTTGGGAACCCTTTGGTGAACTGGTTCTATAGTTACTTAACAAAAAGGGTACAACAGGTCCGTGTTAATGGAATATTATCCAATATAAAGGGGTGCACCACGGGGTTCCACAGGGCTCAATTCTGGGTCCTTTATTGTTTTCCATTTTTTTGAATAGACTTCCGACTATTTGCACTGACTCATCCATAGTATTATATGCAGATGATGCTGGGCTTTACGTAGCAGATAAGAATATTGAAAGACTTCAGGAGAATTTGAGTAAAGATTATAATAATTTGACTTGCTGGCTAAGGGACAATCGTCTAGTCCTAAACCAGAAAAAAACTAAAGGAATGCTTTTTTGTTCCCCTGCAAAGTCTAAAAATTTACAAAATGCATTTACTATTTTAACCAAGGATAGCACTACTGTTGAAGTTGTTTTAAACTTTAAATATTTAGGGGTGACTCTAGACAGTGAACTGAGTTTTCATTTACATACTGACAATATAACTAAGCGGTTGCATAGAAAACTAGCGGCACTTTACGCTGTTAGGGATTACTTGGCTGATGACACCAGGAAAGCAATTGCTGCCGCTTGTTTATTGCCAGTGTTAGAGTACGGAAGTTTAGTCTGGGGAGGTAAATCTGAGAAGATCAGGCACCATAGAACAACTTTATGTAATGCTATTTGTAGCTTTGCCTTAAGGGCAAAGTCCAGGGAACACCATTGCAGTCTATATAATAGATTGGGGTGGTTACCCCTGGACTACAAAGATACACTCCAGAAACCGTGCTTCACGTACAAAACAATCCATTACAGTGGGTCAAACCCTATGTTTAATTTTTTTCAACAGAGAGTTCTTCCAAGAAGTTTATGGTCTGAAAATGCGATCCAGCTTTCAGCTCTGACCTGTAAAACTGTTAAACATCAAAAATCATTTAAACAATGCACCATACAAATTTGGAATGAACTGGCAGCTGAAACACAAAATATCCCAACTTTTTATTAGTTTAGGAATACTGTAAAGAAAGATCTATTTTTAATCAGTATGTTCTTGCACATAATTTATATGATTGTATTGTTTTGTATGTTACATTTGTGATTCATCATTGTCCTTGCCACGCTTTTGTCCCTGTAAATTTGTACATGTATATGCACTTCATTCTATTTCCATCTTTTTTGTAACATGTTTTTGAGTGTCTTTGACTCTCACCAAGTAAAGCCTGTAAAAGGGCCATGTGGCCCAGTTGCTTTTTTACCCGGTTACCAAAAATAAAATGAAATGAAAAATGAAATGACATGAGTCTCCGGTGTCATGATTAATTGTGGGTACCTTATACCTCTTGGCAGAGAAGGATGAGGTAATTCCTAAAATGTCTTTGTGTTTCTTCGGCAGCCAGGTTCTATGAATGTGCTTAGAGGTTGACACACGCCTACATCAACTTGGTTTATATCAAACCTATAACTGTGCAGACTGTCATGACTAAAAACAAAAATAGGAAAAATGTTAAAGAAATGCCTCCTGCAGAAAATGTAACAGAGGCATGCAATTCCCAAATTGGAAGTGGCACAGCAGATGTTACAGATATTGTAGGCTCAACAAATGAAGTGTGCAGCATTGAAATTCATGTGAACATAGAAACAGGAATGACTTGTATTTTTGCATAATTTTTATATCTTCCACTTAGTTGGTTCTGAAAGTTGTAAAGAACACACTATAGCTGAGGACAAACGATAGTTCTATAGCATCTGCTCAGTTGATTTTGTGTAAACTGGGGGAAAAAACTGCAGGTGAAAATGGCATGGCAATTTCTTTAAATTAGGAGACAGTGGGCCCCATATCTGAACAATTAGCGAAGCGTTAGCAGGTTAAGCACCACGTTCACAGTAAATCACGTGACCAATGGTCAGTTCGCATGCCCAGTGCCATATTCAAAGGCACTGTGCTAACCTGTTAGCACAGCGGTACTAATAAAGACCAGGCACATATGCAAATGAGGGGTTGTGCATGCATAAAGTGGGCACTGGCACTTTTTTTGTAACATATTTTGTTAAATTAATTGTAACATAATAGTTCACATTAATGCACAATTAGGTCACATTATTTCTTTCTCACTGCCGTTTGTGATTTAATTGCTAAACAGTGGCTAATACTCTAATTGTCATAATATACAATAGTAAAACACAGAACTGCAGATGTAAATTGCATTGTGATTTTTGTAATACCCATAAAAGATGGATAACTAATATACTTTCATCCTTGTAAAGTTATACATAGTGTGCTGGAGTACCTATGGGTAGCTAGTGGTATGGGAGGTCAAGCGAGCGGGCAGTTCATTATTGCAATCAGTTTGTTACTTCCTCTTCATGTATGCCCACATAACATCAGGGTTACAGGGTTCCTGAGTGTAATTTCCACATCACTCATTCTGAGTTTAACTGAACCCTGCTCTCCAGGTCCATAGTTTGGCATTCTAGAGCTGGGTGCTCCCTCTTATGTTGAGAAAATTCCTTTCTCTGTAACAGATATTAATGGCTTCCAGATCGAGAAAAATCTGTCCCTGTCATTATTTCCCTTCATTTGTGTCCTCACAATCTGCATGCACAAAAGTAAGTTATTTGCCCACTATGTTTCAGAGGGTGGGTCTGTACTAGTCCAGTGCTGGATCAATGATTTTCTGGCTGTAACCAGTGCCAGTCCCACAATAGCTCCCTTGTTTTTCCTTCTCAGTGATTCAAGCCCGGTTCCAAGCATTTGTTCTAAAGACAGTTTTGGAAGTTAACTCCTACTACTTTTCCCATAGTGGAATGCACTTCATGCCAAAATGGAGTTATTCAAGAGCACAAAAGGGTCATATGTAGGAAATTTCCTTCTTCGGCCAAGCATGTGGGGCACTCTGTTGTAATCTTTATTATAATCTGGGTTTATTCTGTGCATTTTGACAGGGGTGAAGTAGTATGCTCTGTACACCATATTGTACTGGAGTTGTCTGAGCCTGTTAGAGCAGGAGCAGCTATGTACATGTTTGATAACCACTGTCCAATATTCGTCAGTGAGGTCTATGTCTAAATCATCACCCTAGGCTTTTCTGGACCCACCCTCTGGATCTGGACTTTTCCCCTGGATTAATTTATGAAAGGCTGTTAATTGTCTTATATTTAGTTGTGGCCTGAATAGTATTTCCTCCAATGAGGAGGGAGCAGTTGTGCCTCGAGTTTGTTTAGTAAGTGGCATGTTTTAAGACGGACAAAGACATCGCCTGGCTGAATGGAGTGTTCGCGCCTAATCTCCGTGAATAATTTTAGTATGCCTGCTGAGTGCAGGCCTTGCACACTCTTAAGTCCCTTATGGCACCACCTTAGTATTGTTTGGCACAGGCTCACATTGCAGCCGGCCTTGCCTTTAAATATTACCCAGACGACTGCATAGGGGAATATTAGTTTGTTGTGGCCTATCAGTTTGTGTGCTGCATTCCAAATTTTATCCATGCATCTGATGAATGGATAGGATCCATCTATGTTGTTACTGGTGAACAGGTGGGGGGAGTGGCAGCTTTCTATAAGTGATCCATTAGAATCACCTTACTGTCTGTACACCCACCATGGTAGTCCTGCTTCTGTGGTGCCGACGGCTAAGACTTCACATTGTGCCACCCAATAGTACAGTCTGAAGTTAGGCAAGGCTAGTCCACCTCTGGAATAGAATAATTGCACTACAGATTTACTTATCTGGATGTTCTCTCCCTTCCAAAGAAATATGTTAATTGTGTAGCTGTTTTGTTTGAAGAATGTGTCAGGTATGCTAATTGGTACAGATTGAAATAGGTACGAACATTTGGGGAGAATTCACATTTTGACTGAATTTATTTTGCCAATCAGTGAAAGTGGCATGGGTTCTCACCCCTCACATTCTTTTCTCATATTAGATAACAGTGGGAAATAATTCCTCCTTATACGGCTGAGACAATTTCATTGTTATTATAATCAACAGGTAATTTAAGCACTGCACTAGTCGAAGCTTTAAGGGGCAATTTTCCAGAAAGGATTTTGAAGACACTGCCACTGCCAGGACCTCCCTCATTGACCAGTTAAATTTATGCTCAAATAGTGGGCCATATTCATTTAGCAATAAATGGACATCAGCATCGCAGAGACAGGTTCCTTCAAATGTAGCAAAGGATCATCCGCAAATAACAATACTTTGCAATGTGCTTTCCCCACTTTTAGGCCTTTAATTAGCTTATCATGTCTGAGGGCAATTGTTAACAGCAAAAAGATTAACACATATAACAGAGAAGAGAGGTGACATCCCTGCCTGGTACCTCTGGAGGGACTGAATGATTGGGTAAGGCTTTCATTGACTAAAATTTGTGCTAGAGGCCCTGTATAAAGCACCTTCACCCATTACCTGATATTGGCTCCAAATTGAAATCTCTCAAGTGTTTCAAACATGTCCCTCCACTCCAAGAGGTAAGAAGCCTTTTCTGCACCCAAGGCCAACACCGCAGCTTCATGCCCTCTAGTGTTTGCTGCCTTACCACATTAAGTGTTTTCCTGATGTTATACTTCCCTTGTCTCTCTAGTACAAATCCTCCTTGATCAGGGTGTATGATCTCTGGTAACACTTTCTCTAGCCTAGCAGCAGTGACTCTAGCTATAATTTTATAGTTACTCGACTGTGAGCAGCAGGGAGATGGGCCTGTATAATGTGCTTAATGTGGGATCTTTGCCAGGTTTGCTGAGGATGATGATGGTGGCTGACCACATGGAGGGGGGGTAGATTGTCTGTGTTAAGGCTGTTTGACACAATATCCATAAGTAGTTCCTGGAAAAATTCTCCACAAACTTTATGAAAGTCGATTTCGAATCTATCAGGACCCAGATCCTTTCCACCTTTCAGATGTTAAATAGCACTCTGCAGAGCAGCCCAGACAATTGGTCTTTTGAGGTTCCCCTGTTGTTCCGCAGACACATGGGGCTGTGGGGCCTTTTGAAAGAATGCCAGTAATCCTCCTCAAAGGGGGATATCTCAGATGTGTAAAGTTCAGAAAAGAACTGTGTGATGCCACCTCTCTCCCAGCTTGCATTTTTATCTGGGCTATGCTACATGTACCTTCCCTATTTTTTAACTGCCAGGCAAGCAGTTTACCCCCTCTGTATCCATCAAAGTACTGGCCAGCCTGTGTTAATAAAATTGTTCTCTCAACCCTTGCACTGCTGATAGTGTTGTACTCCCACATTAGTTTTTGTAAGTTATGCTGGGTCTTCCATGTGTGCCTTCTCGCACTTGGCTATTTGCACTTCTAGTTCCTCAACTTGGGCATGCTCTGATTTTTGCAGTGACTTGCTAGTGGAATTATAGTCCCCCTAAGCACAGCTTCAAGTGGTTCCCTCCTGGTGCTGGCTGTTGCATCTTGTCTCAGGTTATATTCTGTACCCTGCTGTATGGCACGCCAACATGTTTCCTAAAGTCAGCCCTCTTCATGAGAACAAGGACTAGCTTCCACATCTTGGTGCCCATTGCAGATCTCTTGCCCCCCACTATGGACATTATTAGGGCATGGTCTGAGATAATTATTGTGCCATGCTCTACAGCTCCCAGTGATGAGATTAGTGTAGTAGATGGCAAGATTCCATCCAGTCTTGCATATGATGAGTATGCATGGGAGTAAAATGTGTATTCTCTCCTGGTTGGCTTTACATACCTCCATATGTTTACTAACGCATGTTACATCATCAACTCCCCCAAGCCCTAGCACTACATGAAGTTGGCACAGTTGTCTGTGCTGATCTATCTAATGTGGAGTCCTTACACAATTCCTGTCCCCTCCTAGTACCCATGAACCATCAAAAGTGGCCATATACACTGCCAATGTGTGGTAGAACTCAGTGGTGTCCTACTTCAGCCTGTATGCTGAGCCTACAGCTAGTATCTCACCACTATCCAGTTTAACCTGTATGACAGTGTATCTCTCTCCCTTGTTCTCTTTTGATATGGTTACAGTATTTCTCTTGGGAATTTATGTCTCAATCAAACAGCAGTACCTCTGGGTTTGAATTAAGACAAGCACCTCTCCGGGTACCTCCCCAGTTCATCTGCAAATTAAATGCCTGAATTAAGATGGCATCATGTGGATTTCCTGCAACAGAACAGTGTTGGCCCCAAACTTACAGATATTGTAAGCCCCATTACAAGCTTGATAGCACTCAGGGAAACAAATAGTGCAGTGCACCTGCTGTGCTAAATAAGGGGGATTTCAAGCAACCTTTAAATAGCACAGGGCTACACCATTATACAATAGTGCCACAATGTGGCAATTGAAATGGCTGCCTACGTACTGGCAGCAGCCTGTGAGGAGGAAGAGGATGCAGAAGTCTTTTTTTAATTGTTTTAATTTGGAAATTATTTACTCAGGATAGCCCAGATGCATCATCTTGTTTACAGTGGTCTTGCCTCTATCCATTTGCTCAGCTATGTGATCTGGAGCACTGGGAGGTTATGTGACTTGCCCAAGGTCGCACATTGATTATTTCACTCTAGCAGGGTTTGAACCTGTGATCTTCTGGTTCCCAAATCAAGTAGATAAGGGACCACACAAGATGCTGTACTATAGCCCTGGAGCCAGGAAATATACAGCCTACTGCATGTTGGATGACTGTGCCTTTAACAGCAAATGGTGCATGCTCTTTTGCCATTCTGAATCACATGGTGCTTGCACTACTGCAGGCTCCTATATGGTAGTGTCTGTAATGCCATGTTTTGTAGCCCAGATAACAAGCTAATGACTTCTTGAACATTAATATGCCTTTTATACGCAGGCACCATGCGATTCACGAACATACCAACCGTGCCTTTCATCAGTGCTCCTGTTGTTTCTTGAATCTTGTGGTACTTCAGAAATGGCAGTGGGTTCTTTATTTATCAATCAATACTTTCTTATCACACAGTACCTTTACCTTTATGGATCTAGCACAAAGTGTTGAACCAATGACATTTAATAATTATATTTGAGTGAGTTATGTTTAATTGTGTTTCACTCACTAAATCGATCTAACCTGGGTTCAAGAACAAAATAGGGCCACTTGGGACTGGCCAATGGAAGGAGCATTGAGCATCCCCAGGACAGCTCTCTGGGGGGTGGGTGGGAGTGGCACCATGTCAATAAAACAATTTGTTACCTGGGTTCCAAGATGATGTGTCTGAGGGGGTGCCAGCCTTACTTCGTAACGTGGGGGGTACAGCAGCTGTGGGGGCAAGCTTGATTAGCACAAACGTAATGAGCCAAATGATTGAGTCCATTGTCCACTCCAGGTTAAAAGAAAGAAATACAAATTCAATGTATCATATTTGATTAACTTACTCCATGGAGTGGTGGGTGCAAATCACATGATGGGTAAACAGTTAGGGTGACATGCCCAATACAGTCTGCAGCAAACATTTAGTTGTTAGAATCTTTTAACACTGCAGTGCTCCCTCAGGCTGAACAGGCTCCTATATCTTGGCAGCAGCAACAGAGCAGGCCAAAAGCAAGGCCACAAACTGGAGTGTCTTCTCCCCAAACCTCTCTCCTGCACAAAGCTTTCTTCTCAACTTACTTTCTGGAAACATGCTGGCCACACACCGCATAGATGGCTACAGATAAATAGAGTATTTGAAACTACAGGCAGTACTCCCAGCATTGGAGGTTTGAATCCAGAGCTCCCCAACATACAAATTTTCAACAGAAAATACCAAATCCCCTCTATCCTAAGCCAACTGTCACCGGGCATGGGTTTAGGATAACACAATTTCAGGCAGACCACAAGTCAGGTACATAAAAAATGCATGGTTGCATTTATCATTTTATTTTCATCAAGTAAAATATACAGAAAGCAAAATGGTAAGTCAGACAGCTGCTTAGCTTTAATAGTTTCTAAGGTTTTTCTTCAGCCTAGCATGAATCAAACAGTGTGAAAGTACACACTACCAGGAGGTCTTCCACCTTCCTCAGTCAGTATCCAACTGACCGCCCTATCTCTCCTTTCAGCACTGAGGTGGGGCTTTTTATAATCTCACTTGAAGCTGGAAAAATTTTCCACTGCCTTTTGATTAACAGCAGACATAACATAAAACTAGCCACTAGGGGCCACTGTTGCACCACAGAGAACAGTTATTTGGCACCTGGAACACATTACATAACTTGTTTACAACATTGTTAAAGGTCAAAGCCGAGGTTAGAACATCCTGTGCTCTCTTAAACTCTCCTGCAGGGTCATATTATCTCATGCTATCCGATGCAAAATGTAACTTAGAAGAGGGCTACTAACATCTAGAAAAAGAAGACACAAACTTTTGTTATTCTCATATGAAAACTGCCTTCTCATTTTGTAACTGTACTCTTAGTTTTGTTATAACCAGCCAAGCAGCAAGTTGAACATTTTACAAAACATATAAACTGCTTGGGGAAGGGGTTTCAATTTATCCCAGGGGTGTCCACTATGACAGGGGCACTCTGTCATACCAATGTGCAGCTCTGAGCATCCCAGGGCATTTCTGATAACCCTGGCCACCCTGGAGACCCATGCACTCTCCACTCTTAGGCCGAATAGGCTCCCAAGCACCTCCTGGCCAGATGAAAGTGCCACTGGAGAAGGGAGACAGGCTGCCACCACACTCCCTGCAACACAGGCTGCCATCACCATACTGCCCCAATGACCTGGCAAGGAAACCGTTTGAGGATCCCACCCAAGGACGAGAAAACTAGAAGAGCGAGGGCCCCCCAGTGCCGACCCCACAAAGGTGCCAGAGAATCATGAGGTGGGCCACTTTATGTCTTCTTGGGCTCTGGCTCCCACACATGCACAGGTGGTCCCCTTAATGCTCTGTACTCCCGACCACTCACTTAATCCACCAGTCTTCAAGGGTGGTGGGCCAGGGTGGCAAGTGGCCCATCCCAGCCCTGAAGCTCGTCCCTTCTGGTTAAAAATAACTCAGGACACCTCCTGTTTTCTGCCTTCTCCTCTCAACTCTGAAACTCTCCTCCTGCCAAAAACTCTGTCTACTTATACCCTTGGGCTGAGGCCACCCCTGCCAGTAGGCAGGGCACCAAGCTCCAGACTTTGCAGCTGCAACTACATTAACTAGTAAGCTCCAAAAGGGGACTTACACACATGTACTAGCACAAGTGTCATTGTATGCTGGCTACTAGGGAGAAAACAGAAGAAAAACCACCCCAACTGGCAGGATGAACCAGCACTCGCACAGTCCCAGCAGCACCGATCGAGGCACCCACCCACCAGATACTTGTCCAGGGTAACTGGTAGAGGTAAGTCCTGGGTAAGGTGAGTGATGGGGCTGAGGGTACCAGAATATTCAAGCTGGAAAGGCAATCAGGAGATAAAGTGATTTTTTTTAATTTTTTTTTATTGTTTTTTCAAGGGGGTACAGAATATAATAGTTTATAAAATGGGCACAACATTTCTAGAATCCTGATTGGCTAACAGCCCCTTTTACCAGTGTCCTATTGCGATAACCATACAACTGGCACTAACTGTGCCAGGTAGAGCCACATAACAGAGAGGACTCACTAGTGCTCATGCCACCCTGCCACCCTACTGTGCTCTCCAAAGCTGATTGCAATGTCAGTCAGGCCTCCCCTCCCCCCCCACACACACACAAGCAAGTGGCAGTACAAAATATTTTAAAGTTGAATTTATCACTCTGTCTTAGCAGTTTCACAGTACAAAGACAACGGCGATATGCAAAGCTGTTCTAATACTGGAACTGCTCTCCAACATAACCCCTTCCACACACACACACATTCAGACAAACTGTTGGTTTCAGTAACTGTGTAGATCACTTTTTTTTTAAACAAAGTCTAACCTGTGCTGCTTGCAGGTAAATCCAACCACAATAAAGTCAGACAACCGCGGGTTTCAAATCCTGCTACACACCCTCCGGTATTGACGCCTGTAATTGATCCGGTGAGTATCAAAGCAACTTATAAATTTATTATTTAATTATTTAGTTAGTTTTTGTTGACGGGTAAGTGCACTAGACAAATTCTGCCTATTTTCAGGCACAACCCGGGGGAGGGGAATACAGATGAATGCCAACTGACCTTGAACCAGATTAAGCTGTTGGTGGTATTTTTAGTGAATGGGGGGAAATTTGGCCAGAGCACTAGGGAAATTCCCCTACTCTGACAGTGGGGGCACTGCTACCATGGAGGCTGACATGATGGAGACTCATTTTGCTGGTGTACCTGGGGGACAGCAGGTCTCCCTGCCCTCAGGTCCAGCAAAGGAGACCTATGGTGCGATACAAAATTGCATGGAAATGGAGAAATTTATGGCAGAACCTATCCCAATGACACCTTGTGTATCGACAGGTCTGCTTGGACCAGATGCAGTGTGGATGGAGATCATTCTACAACAAAATAAAACATTATGTCAGCAAACTGATACAATCCTTACGGAAAATGTATTGCCGAGGGAGGCGATTTCCAGTATCAAAGAAGTGCAGTGTGACAGTATTGATGTGGCCCTTCTGCGAGACGCTGCCAGGTTAATTCAGGGCGAGCAGGTGAAAGAGGTGGCTGAAGGAAATCAATCAAAGTGCTGCATGAGTCAGCTGGATGACACATCACTGCCAGACAGGAGTGTTTTGACAGAGTCAACTTTCGAAACGCCGAAACTGACAACTGAGTTTCGGCCAGACACAACAGTTTCTTTTGTTTCTCCGACGGAGCCACCACCAGAGTCTGTGAGTACAAATTCATCTATTAAAGAACAACCAGAAAGATTACAAAAATCGAACTTTTGCCTAAGAAAAGGTAGATCAGATGATGACCCTTCCATACTAACGAGCAAACGCTTGCTGTCTTCCCTAGAGCGTTCATTGTTTGGCACAGGGTGGAAGCGAGAAGACGCGGGCGTCTGGGTCCCAGACCCGGCCCACAGCCCAATACCTGATCGACAGGCTATTTCTATGGATTTTCTGACTGGATTAGAGCCAACAGAGGCATGGCAGGAATTTCAAGAACTTTTAGACCCTGCAGTGCAAAAGAGACTTGTAGAATGCAGTACAGCTCTCCCAGAATCGTCATCTTCTGAGTCAGAAAACTCAGTTACGGCGCATACAGAGTGGGGTGATGTAGTTGAAAAATCATTGCAGCAGACAGGACCTTTACCTGACTTTCCCCAACAGGCAAAAGCTGCTTGGGAATCCTTTTGATGAAAAGATCCTTTTTCAGGTCCCCCCCCACCTTTACAATGGAGAAATGCTGTCTATTTAGAGTACTAGGGTGGCCTAGATTTGGCTCCTGATTGTACGTGGAGAAACATTGTTAAAAAATTCTATGGGCTTCTTTTCAAACGAAATTCATGCTCTTATACACGTTTCAGGATCTATGTTTTATTATGTGAGTTTTGACACTCCACAGGGCCTAGATCGCTTTTGGACAAAACTAGATTCACTTAAATATACTGAATTGTGGATGCCTTTTAAAGTGATACCCTTAACCAAACCAACTATTAAGTCAGTAACTGTATTGTTTCGAAATGAATCAGTTCCAGTTCACGATATTATATACTGGTTACAAAAAACAAGTGAAGTGATTTTGGTTTCCCCTTCCCCATTTTTGATGAGGAGTCCATATGGAATGGAGGGTGGGTACTTAATGTACACTTAAGAAATAACAGCCTAGGCCCAGTTCACTTGCCAAATAGTATATTCTTAGGTAATGAAAGGGGGCATTGTTTTTATCCTGGTCAACCAAAGGCATGTTTTAAATGTGGATCCCACACTCATTTGGGCTCCACATGTGATAGGTTGAGGTGTAATCTCTGCCTGGAGTTCGGTCACCATAGTTCAGAGTGTCAGGCAGAGTTGAAATGTAATTTGTGCCTGGAAACAGGACATACATACAGATCCTGCCCATGGGCTACACACAACTGGATGGATAGGAAGAGTCAGGATGTTATCATTCAAGAAGCACATAAAAGGGAAATGTCTAAAAGAAAAGCTCAGGCCCCAAAAAAACCTCCCCCAGAACCCAGTATAGAGCAACCCCTCCCCCTCCCCCTTTCCCACCTATAGAAATGGAAAACCCTGAGGAACCCACCACCATAGTATCAGAAGAGACCAGATAAGATAGATGTTCAAACTTCCCAGTTGATTAAAGAGAAGTCCCCTATAATGAAGGATCACAATCTGCTTGAGATGCTCCCCCAGGCCAAAAGCATGGCAAAAAAGAGGAGTCTAAAACAAACTAAACCTAGATCTAAGGTAGCTAAGGCTAATCTAGACAAGACTGAGGGTATAACATTTTCAAATAAATATGAGCTTTTGCTGCTTCACTCTCAGGAATTGGAACAGGGAAGGGATTCAGAGGCCTCTTCCTTGGCCCCTCCTTCTTCTGATATGGATGGTGAGGTTCAGGACAAGTGTACTGTGACTGTTGGTGAACCCAGGGTTAAAACAAGAGTACGTAGAAGTACCAGAGTAAAGAAGCCACCCTGAAGTAGTTTCTTAAAATAAATTGGATGATGACAAACTTTAACCCCCAGTTGAGGATAGCTACCATCAATGTAAATAGCATTAAAAATGCTAAGAGAAGAATGGTAGCCCTCACAGTATTAAAAGATTCAGAATGTGACATTTGTTTTTTACAGGATACAGGTTAAACACAAATAATTTGGTTAGAACATCACAACAACTGTGGTGTTGGGGTCTGTCCTTCTTTTCCTTTGGTACGGATATCTGTGAAGGGGTAGGTATACTGTTCAAAGGGGATACATTTAGAATTTCCAAACTAGTAGAAGTTTCATTGGGGAGAGCATTACTGGTGGATTTTACTTATGAGGAAGTGGGGTGGAGATTAATAAATGTTTATGCCCCTCTTACCAAAAAAGGACGGACTGAACTGTTTGGTTTAATTAAACCTTATTTAATGACCACAAAATTAGTAATCGTGGGGGGGGGGGGACTTTAACTGTGTAGTCGATATAGGAGATAGAGGTGCAAAAACAACTAAATTATATTGTGACACAAACTCACTCCTTACAATACTATCCCAAAGCCAATTATTGGATACTTATAGATCAGTCCATAAGACAGGAGGGCATACATATTTTCGAGGAACTCTATCTACCAGGATATACTTTATTTTTACAAAATCTAATATTGTGGTGGAAAAAGCAATGCTGATTCCACTAGAGATTTCAGACCATGTCATCTTATTGGTTTCTTTAGGCACCATTAATGGTCCGATGTATGGGAGGGGGCATTGGAAATTAAATACTGCAGCTCTATCAGAGAAGAGGCTACAGGGTCAGATTACAGAATTCCTTAGAGCTCGAATGTCAGTAGCTGGGCTGACAAGAAACATGAGTTTGTGGTGGGAAATCATGAAATCAGGATTAAGGAGACTTTTTCCGAAGTTCTCCACAATAACAAATCAGGATCAGTATAAACAGTATTTGAAGTTATGTATGCAGTTGAGCAACATATATTTAAGTATTAACCTTTACCACCTACCCTTAACAACACAGGCCTTGAATGTGAAAAAAGAAATGTTTGCTTTACAGTATAACAGAGCAGTAGCAATGCTACATGAACATGAAATATGTACTCCTGGGAAAACAGGCTTTGGGGATGCTTTTAAAAGCTGTTCTCAAAGGATAAATGCTCATTTTATGACCTCTCTCACAACCAATACTGGTTTGGTAGTTCAGGATGGCCCAAGTATTCTAAACACAGTGTCAAAATACTTGGAAAACATGTACTGTATACTGCACCATTAATTGAAGAGGGAAGTGTAAAAGATACTCTATCATCCCTTGAAATACCCTCAGTACCTCCTCACTTGTTGGCAGCACTCAGGGAGCCTATTTCGATTTTAGAAATAGAACAAGCAATTGAGTGTCTTACAAAAAAAATTCAGCCCCAGGTATAGATGGTTTACCGACGGAATTCTAGCTCACATTTAAAGAGTTGACAGCACAAATTTTAGTAGTGGTCTTTAACTGGGTATTATTAACCTTACAAGCAAATTTTCATTTCTGTATAACAGTACAAATATTGGTTCATAAGAAAGGTGATAAAACCATTCTTGATAACTGGAGATCACCGAGTCTACTAAATTCAGATTATAAAATACTAATGAAAATACTACATTTTAGGCTATTGCCCCTAACATCATACTTAATTACACCAGCCCAAACATGTACGGTACCAAATAGGTCTATTCAACACAATTTACTGTTAATTAGAGAATTAGTAGAGCAGGGTAAGGACGAGCAACTTCAGGGATATATAATGTCATTAGACCAGGAGAAAGCCTTTGATAGGGTTCCACATTTATTTATAGCTCAGGTTCTTAAGGCTTATGGTAATCCAGAGAATGTTATACAATGGATAACCTTTCTGTACAATCATGCATATGCAATTCCCATGGTAAATGGACATTTAGGAACATACATTAATGTCTCAAGGGGAGTATGCCAGGGATGTCCACTAAGTCCTTTACTATACGTGTTCTGTTTAGACCCAATGTTACGATTAATACAGCAAGATGTACATATTAGAGGCATAAGGCCGCAAGGAGGAGGGGGAGAAGAGGTACTTGTCACCGCTTATGTGGATGATATCTGTGTAACTGCAGCAGATGAACAATCAGGAGAGAGAAGCTTGGATTTGATTGGTAACATTTCCCAAGCTACAGGAGCAGGTTTGAATAAAATAAAAAGTGTCATTTACCCCCTGGGAAGGTCATCACAGAAAAAAAAGTCCTGGCAAGATATTGAACTTTCACATAACCCATTCAAATACTTAGGGGTTTGGTTTGGGAAAGAAGATTATAGTATGTTAAACTGGAACATTAAATTAGAAGAGGCTTCTACTAAAGTAGCTATTTGGAAGTCTTGGAACCAAACAAAAAAGAAGAAAGTGATGGTGGTTAAAATCTATCTCATACCAATCTTTTTATTAGTTCAGTCTACCCACTGCCTAGGATGTTAGAAACATACCTTTTAGGTCTGGTATTCCAGACTATCTGGGGTAGTCGGTTGAATCCAATTAGGAGAGACGTCTTGTATCTTCCAATAGATAAAGGTGGATTGAATCTACTGAATCCTATAGTATTTTTCTATACTACTTTTTTCTACATAATTTATTTGATTTATTTAAACCTCAAACGGCAGTATGGGTTCCATTTGCTGAACACTGGTTAAGGCCTATATATCAAAAATTGGGAGAACAAGGAGTAGTGACTGCCCAAGTCAAGACTAAATGTGTATTTTTAGGCCAGCCCTGGGGAAATTGAAGATGTGGAGATTGAAGTTAACAATATTAGCCTCCTCCACAAATAAAATACTGTATAATACAATACAGCAAGGAAGAGAATTAAAACAGGTAGAATTTAAGGGAGTAGATTCCAAGTATATTCCAAAAATTATTGGACACCTTGAAAGATCCAGACATTCCGCCAAGACTATGGGATGTAACCTGGTTAAGTGCACCTGGTCGTTTAAGTGTAAAAGGGAATGCTAAGCATAAAAAATGTGAAGAAAGAATGTGTTCACGGCAATGCTGTATGGAACAGGAAGAAACTATGCTACATTTTTTTGATTCACTGTCCTTTTGTACAAGAAATTTGGGGATTATTGGCAAAAGTCTAGAACCAACCCCGTTGGGGGACCCTTTCATATGCTGAAGTGGTGGGAGGTTTTAGTACAGCTGATTTAGGCTTACCACCTAAAATGGTACGATTAGTACTATCCTTTATAAAGTTTATTCTCTGGCAAGTGAGATGTAAATTTATATTACAACAGATATACCAAGTCCCAGAGATGGTTCTATGAATTATTGAAATGGAAATTTTGAAACAATGTCAGTTTGAACAACAATATATGCCAGTAGCTGTGTGGAAAAATAGATAGTTAGCTGTTCCATTTATGAAAGATAAAATTGGATGATTAGTCAGAGATAATTAGGTTGACACATTTATCTATCTTGATCAGTTGTTTATGTTAATTTTTGTTGTTTATCTGTTTAAGTTCTTGTGTTGTGACATGTTTAGTTTTTTTCAATAAAATTTTCCTCTACTCTTTTCGAGAAGTGCCATGGGATCTTTAACATCCAGCTGAACTACCACCAGAACAGGCAGATGGGACCTCAGTTTAACATCTCATCCGAAGGACAGCACCTCAGGAGTGCAGCACCCCCCTCATGCTGCACTACAGCATCAGTATTGGGATATTAACCCAAGTGCCTGGTGTGGGGATAGAACCCACAGCCTTCTGATCTCCTGGCCTCAGAGGTGAGTGTGCTAACTGCTGAGCCACTGACAGTGACAATAATAAACCACCATTGCTACTTATATCTAAACTTCATAAAATGAAAAAAAAATCCATTATTGTGACAAGCACACAGTTACAACAGCAATGTAGGAAGCACTGTGACAAAAGTGCTTAAGTACGGTGACTGCATTGGGACACACTCACTCTCATTGAAATTGTATAGTTGTCCTTGGGCAAACGCCCACTGTGATATTTGCACCTGTCAAAGACAGCAGAAAACAAAATGACTGTGGTAGGGGGGTCTAATAGTAGTAAAAGCACCTGAGGAATATTTAGGGACCTTCCACTACTGATCAAACACTTCTGAAACTACTTTAAAGGGGAACTATTTTTTACAGTTCCATCCATTCAAATCTAATTTTTGTATCTTTTTGATTTTTTTTCTTTTTTTCTTTTTAAAGTTACTTGGGAGGCCCATTTTATAAGTGCAATAACACACATCTGAGGTGTGGGTTATCTCCTGATACGAGCATGCCCAGATGCATGAGACTGCGCCCAGCGCTTGTGCCTCATAACGCACCTGGGCGTGCTCTTATCAGGAGATAACCCACACCTCGTTGTGTGTTATTGCTTGCTTCACATCACATCCTTTACATTTATTTTCCAATGTTTCTGATTACAACATTTTGTAATACTGTTACATTGCTCTTAGGAGTATGTAGCGGAGGGAGGGGCCCCCATGGCACCAATCTTGATTGATTTAAACGGTGGGTGGTGTCCTCCCATCCCCCTACTGGAGAGGGAGAGATAGGGCACCTAAAAGTAATATATGTATAGGACCGATTAACCTGAGTAATGACAAGTGTGCATTCAGTTTGTCTCTAGGGAACCAGGTCTGTTAGGAGATAAAGTGATTAACAAAATACTGCATAAAGGACTGCTCCAGCGCAGCAACTGCTGTGCATATGGTTTAGCTGTGCCTGACTGTGCATCACAAATGTCCTCTGGCCCTCCTGAGACAGAGGTATCTGTCACCAAAGGGCTGGCTGGCATTTACTATAACTGAAGTATATGATAAAGCAAAATAATAAAGTTACAGAATAGTTCTCCTTCAGAAAATGTTTTTCTAGAAGTCTGTTGCCCCTTACCCCTGACCTCTAGAATTCCCTTATGTCTATCCCATGCATTCTTAAATCCTGTGATTGTTTCAGCCCCCCACCACTTCCTCTGGCAGGGTGTTCCACTTGTCTACCACCCTTTCTATGAAGAAATTCTTTCTCACATTTCCTCTGAATCGCCCTCCCTCCAACTTCATCCCATGCCCTCTAGTCCTGCAACATCTTTTTTGCTGGAAAATAGTGTATTCCTGCATCCTGTTCCTCCCTGTAAGGTACTTGTATGTCTCTATCATATCCCCTCTCTCCCTCCTCTCCTCCAGGGAGTACATATTCAAGTCCTTCAGTTATGATGCAATCCATATATCATCTTTGTTGCCCTCCTCTGAACCTTCTCTACCCTGTCTATGTCCTTACGTAGGTAAGGTCTCCAGAACTATACACTGTACTCCAGGTGGGGCCTCACTAGTGTCTTGTATAGTGGAATTATGACCTCCCTTTTCCTGCTGGTGATGCCCCTGCCTATGCATCCCAGCATCCTATTTGTTTTACCTGCTGCCTTGTCACACTGTTTCTCTACCTTGAGGTCATCAGAGATGATAACCCCAAGGTTCCTTTGCTGCTTGGTGCATGCTATATCCTCACCCACCAACTGATATGTTGTTCCAGGGTTTTTGTGCCCCATATGCATTATCTTGTACTTCTTTGCATTGAATTTCAACTGCCAAACCCTTGACCATTCTTCAAGCTTCTGCAGGTTCCTCCTTATTCTGTCTGCACCCTCTGGCATGTCCACTCTGTTACAGAGCTTTGTGTCATCAGCAAGCAGGGAAATTGTGCCTTCTAGGTCCTGTGCAATGTCACTGATGAAGACGTTGAATAGGACGGTCCCAGCACTGATCCCTGTGGTACCCCACTAGTCACTCTTCCTCTGTGGAGTGACAGCCATTTACCATCATTTCTTTGTAAAGAAAGAATACGAAGTTTATTTTATTGCTATTGCTTTTTATTGCCGAACATACGCTTAGCAATTGTCGCCTGTTGCCTTCAACCCCTTGAAGGCAACATAGTCAAGCGCAGGGTTACTGGTCGGATGTTCTGGCAATAAACAAGCTAATTTAGCAGTAAAAAAGCTGAAGGTGTGCTCGTATTTCTTTCTTTCTTCGTAAATTGAGGTTTGCTACCTTCGTATGAGCACCCCCCTCGCTGTAGTGTGCTGTTTACTTCAGTAGAATTTTTCATTTACCACCACCCTCTGTGTCCTGCTGCCAGCCAATTACCCACCCACCGCACTACTGTCCTGCCACACCCATATCCCCCAGTTTGTTTAATAACCTTCTATGTGGCACAGTGTCAGAGGCCTTGCTGAAGTCCAGACAGGCCATGTCCACTGCCCTCCCCTGATCCAACTCCCTTGTCACCCAGTCGAAAAATTCAATGAGGCTGGTCTGGCATGACCTCCCCCCGGTGAAACCATGCTGCCTTGGGTCCTGTAGTACATTGACAACCAGATGTTTCACCAATTTAGGTGAATGCATATAATTTCTGAGAAAAATAACTTTATAAACAGCTACTAGTTAGAAATTATTTTTTGTCCTCTTTAACTGCAGTAGCCCTCCCCCATATAATGAACACTGTTAGAATGAATCCCCCTGATCAAGTGAATGTTAAAAAAATGCAGTTTCTTAAAATGTATTCCAATGCAGAAAAATTCTCCTTTATAATGCATTAGCCCCCACTTACAATGGAGTTTGTGGGAAGGCGAGGTGCATTTTATGTTATTGTTGAATGCTGATGAAGTGACTTTGGTCACGTAATTAGTCACATAATTAGAAAAGCAAAATGGCAACTTATTTTGATAGTTTTTGCTGTATTTGATGTCTGTTTATTGGTTATTCATACTCCATGGTAGTTTGTCAATAAATGCATTTGCTGGCCAGTCAAGTGGTGTTAGAAATCATCTTTTTGTTTCCTAAGCCTTAATGCTCTGCAGTATTGGACAACACTGGGATAGGGAAGGAGGGGGAGGTGGAATCTGTGATGCAAACTCAGGGACTGTTGAGGGGCACAGAACTGGAAGATCAGAATCACAATACATCATCAGTTTTGTATAACTCGATAACTGATGCCGTTTGATTTTACATGTGTAATTGATTTGAAGTGTGCAGGACACCACTGAAAATGAACCTTTGCTCAGTGGTCTTCTCCTGAATGAAAACTTATTTTGCTGCTTACTAGTACTACTTAAGGGTCCCACAATGAGTCATCAATCAAAGTACTGCCACCCACCTGTGTCATCTGCTTAGAACTGCCTCACATAGTTCTAAAAGGGGGGGGGGGCTCTGTCATGTAGCCAACTATTCTGAGGCTGGCCATTATCTGAGCTTGGCTCATTTACATGCTGGCCCTTTCCCTTTCCCTGTGCTGCTGCAGTGACCATTGCAGCATTCAAGGAACAGGTCTGTGACCCCGCGGTGTACGTCACAAAGGAAAATTATGAAGAGTGGTGCAGCACTTAAGGAATAAGGCACGAGAGTGTGTGTGTCATGTTTTGATAGCATCACGCTTCGCGTGCATTGAGAGGCATAAGGTCACAGGCCGAGTGCCTTCAACCACCTGAGAAATGATGTTATCCTAGTGACACATGCCTTGAAGTGCCTTTTTGCAGTTACGAAATCGATCCATTCATGTGGTCATGATCATTAAGTAGGCTGTTATGTGGGCACCTGTGAAGTTGTGCTGAGATAACATCACGGTGAAACTGAGTCTCCACCAATTAGTTTTTAGCATTTTGTAACTCATTTTAAAACAAATTGTAGCTATATATGGCCCTAGGTGAGGAGATCATTTGTTTTTCAGTGAACGTCAAAAGCTTCCCTAAGTCCAGAGGTGGAACTCATTCCAGTTTTCTGAAATACTTCCCAGCTCCCACATTTTGGATATCAATATTAAGGGAAGACAATTCTTTGAAGATAATATAAATATCAGTAAAAAATCTGACATTTTTAACTTCCAAGTCTGCAAAATTGGATGTCAACTCATTTTCCCCACAAGTCGGAAGTCAGCTACTTCCCTTTTCTTTTATTTTTAAACTTTTGGCTTATTTCTTGAAGTCAAACACTTTGTGCTTCCAAGAAGAAGTTTTTTTTAATTTATTTAAAAAGTTGGTAACCGGGAAGGCACACTGAGCCGAGGCTCATTTCCAAGTGTGACCCAGGAAGAAGGGAAATACAATTCATAACAGTGGGCAGAGACACACATCAGACTTAATAACAAAAGGCAGAATGCAAAGTTACAAAATAATAAGCACAAGGTAGCAAAAATCATAACAAAAATGGCACCAGGCAGAGTGCGAACAGCCAATAAATCAGTGCATGGTTACAATAGGTGGTAGCTAATGTCAAAGAGTTGTATAACTGAATTCCTAGCTGAAGCCCTCATTCATGTCTTTGTCTTAGCCTGGCTTGACTAGCACAACTCTGTGTGGTCTCCCCAAGTCGCTCCTCAGTAAGCTCCAGTCTGTCTAAAATGCTGCTGCTGATGTCTGCTCGCTTGGTCCTGTAAATTGGATCACATCACCCTGATCCTCAGAAGCCTGAACTGGTATTCCCTCCACTTCCACATACATTACAACATATAGAATAGTGGATGGGTGACCATCCACAACAAGGCTGTGTTTCCATCGAGGGAGTTGATGACATCATACAGACCTCAAGAGTGAAGCTCGAGAGGTCTTTATGATGTCATCAACTGCCGAGATGGAAACACTGCCTTTGTTGTGGATGGTCACCCATCTACTATTTTATATAGTATATGGTTGCCCATTCAAAGACAGAGAAAACCCATTCTTGTTTTTTTACCTTCAGCATTTTTCTGCTGATGCTGTCGCTTATGCTCACTCCCACTCCAGCCTCTCCAATCTATCCCTCTCGGTATGGCTTGCAGAGACTCTGACCGTGTCAGGGAGAAGAACTGCTGTGTGGCGGTTACAAATGCCTGTGGTTGCTCTCTTCATTTTTTTTTATGACAAAAAAAAAAAGGTTTACTTTATTTTTATAAATGCGAGGGTTCATGACCATGTCTGGACTACAGCAGTGCGCAACTCAGCACTTGCTAAGTTGCGTCGTCATGTTTTTTCAATTTTTTCCATGAGAGCATAGATTGCACCAATCAAATTGCAGGATGTGTTTTAAAAGTTGTTGTGCTATCGAGGTGACATCACAATGATAGTACAACAACTTTTTTGACCTTTGAACTGTCCTACAACAGGATTTGGAAAACCATCGTTTTCCATCCACAACAAACCCTAACCATATACTATATCCTTATTCTGGTCTTCAAAATTCTCCACCCCCTATCTCTCTGACCCTGTAATCCCCTACCCTCCATCCCATACTTTCCACCACTCTAACTCTGGGCTTCTCTTTGTCATCATGTTGCCTTTCCTACCACTGGGGGTGGGTCCGTTACCTCAGCCGCCCCTTCAGTCTGGCACAGTTTTCCTACCTTGCTACACCTCACTGACACCACAACCATCTTTAAATACCAGCTCAGAACTCATCACTTTTCCCTATACCTCAACTTGTGAATTGGAAATCCTGCCTCCTCCCCATCCCGCTATGTCTTTAACCCTTGCTGTGCCATAGAAAGGGAACATTGTTTAACCAGGAGTAGCACACTAAGCCAAAGCTTGTTTCTGGATGCAACCTGGGAGCACAAGGAAGTTAAGCGACTTGCTCAGGATCACACAATATGCACCATAAACTGAAATATCAGTCCAGAATTACAATGCGTTCTAATTCTGTCTTCAGCCTAAGAGGTTAACAGTGCTGTGCTTGTATCATTGTTTTCTGTTTTTTTATTCTCCTGTATTTGAAGTACTGCATTGTAAAGTATTACAAATTGCAAATTGGTATGGTATTGTACAGTATGAATAGAAATCCGACTTGTCAATGTTCAGACCAGGGAAACGCCAGCAAGTTGATAGCCTTTAGTGAAAAAAACGGTAGTGGAGGAAAATCCAAAGAAATAAAACAGAAAAGACATTTAAATCGTATGCAATATCTTTCATTTGTAAGTGACACCTGTATTTACCTTGAAAACCCAGCCCCACTTGACACATTCCTTTATTTTGTAGTTAAAGATTTTAAACAAAGATATTTTTATGTAAACATCAAGGGAACATATGTCAATATTTGTGTACTGCAGCATATGGCCTGATCTGAATTGAATTATGTGCTCGTGAAAATGTATTCTATTAATGGATGGAACGTCAGGCACTTTTTCATTTGTGTCCGGTGTTGATAACATAGATGTATCTAAAGCACTCTGCTACTTGTATATTGCCATCTAGTGGCCAAATGATGTATTACTTTTGTAATTAAATTAATGCTGGAGTGTTGGCTTTTTAGTCTTTGTCAATGCCCTTCCCGTGTAACACTTGTCCCAGTGCTTTTGTGCTAAGGTTCTTTGTCTTTTTGATTACTTAGTCTCTGTTACTTCCAGTCTCATGCCTTTCACAACTCCTAATACACAAGAGAAAAATAAAAGAGGTTGTTTAAAAATCTCTAGAATTTATTTATTTAAAACTTGGTAACTGGGAAAGGCACACTGAGCCAAGGCTTGTTTCCAGGTGCGACCCAGGGGATGGGGAATGGGAATACAACCAAGCAAATACAACAGTAATGGATGCATACCATACAGATAGGGTGCAAACAAAGGGAGTGCAACATGACAGAAGTACAAAACAACAAAAGCGCATGTCTGGAACATGACCCGCTCTACATCCTGAGATATTATTTAACAACTATCTGCTATCAGTGCAGTGAAATTAGGAGATGTAAAACTGATCCCGGAGGGGGGCCTGAACTGCAGAGAGAAGAGGAACATAGGGCATGTCAGGTATGGAGCTGATAGGTGCAGGATGGGGTGGGCAGGAGTTTAAGCTTATGTTTAAGGGAAGCTGGGGAAGGTGAGAGACAGATAGAAGAGGTGAGGAGGTTCCAGAGCGAGGGTCAATCACTCAATCAATCTTTATTTATATACTGGAAAAGCATGTGAGCAGAAATGCCTGTTTTACAAATGTCCAGTGTAAAGTACACAAATACAGAGAGAGATAACTGAGAACAAAACAGAATCAAAAATAACAGAGTACAGCATGTGAATAAAAATATATAAACAGTGGTATGAATGTTATGTAATACAGTCTGGTCTAACAGATAACATGATGAACTAAGGGTGTGCCATAATGCAGTGTGGGCAGGGTACAACAGACGAGAAGGGCAAAGTGGGGAGAGTGCAAAAAAACAGTAACAACTAGGGTAGCAGTAAAAAGGGTGAGAGAGGTGAAACGGTAGAGATGGGGATCTCCGGGTTTATGGAGAGTAGAGAGCAGCAAACCAAATGAGGGGTGTTGGGAAGAGACACATGGGGGGGGGGGCAACTAAGTGCAGGAAATGGGGATAGTGCATTAGGCCATATCTAGGTGGAATCCAGTGGTCTTAAGTGGAGGAAGGTGCCAAGCTGGGTTCAGAGTTAGGTCTGGGAAGGGCAACTGCATAAGGAAGTACTAAGGAGGTGGGCCTTGAGGGAGGAGTTGAAGGAGTGGATGGTATTACAGGCTTGAATTTCAGGGGGTAATCTGTTGTCCAACTTAGTCCCGGTGTAATAGACTGAATTCTGAGCCAGTTTAGTTCAGAAAAATGTGGTGTCAAAGACCATAGTGGTGGATCCGTGAGTCAAGCGACCAGGTGCTGTGAGCAGGAAGAGGGTGTTGAAGCTGGGTGTCATCTGTTTGAGGTAGATTATGTGAAGAAAAGAAAGCATTTTAAGGTGAAATCTCCCTTCAAGGGAGGACCAGCAGAGGGAGGCATAGAGGGTGCAGTGGTAGGCTTTCCAGGGTAGACCAGTGACGAAGCGCACTATACTGTTGTATGTAACTCTTAGTTTGAAGTAGAGGAGTGAGGATGTTGGAAGGGAGAAGACTAGGGAACCATAGTCGATGAGTGGCAGGAGTAGAGTGGTAGCCAGGCGTAGTCTGGTGGTGGGAAGAAGGAACTTACGGATCCTGTAGAGAAGTCAAAGTCTAGTGTGGACCTTCTCAATGAGGTTGTTTACAGTAGGAGAGGTGTGGGTCAAGATAGGGTAGGTAATAGGAGAAGGCTGACTGCCCAGCAGAGGAGCGAGGGTGGGGAAGGGGAAGAAGAGCAAGGGTGGGGGAGGGAGAAAGGAGCAAGCGGGATGGAGGGAGACATGTAGCAATATGTAGCAACAAGTAAAGATTAGAGGACCACTGGTTCCTCACTACCTACTAGTCCTGAAGCTGCATGCCAATAAAGTGCAAAACTTTCCCTTTTCAGTTACTTTAATTATTACTTTAGGCATGCCCTGGACTCATCAGTGTCCATGTGGATCAGTTGGTTGCCTCTCAGCAGTGGATCGTAAGTTCTGGACCAGAACCCTTCTTCAGTTAGATTTAAACAATATATTATACTGGCTTTCGGAGCACTGCTTCATGATCTATGGTAAAACATATCATACCCATGTTATCTGGTACCCCATTTCCCAAAAATGCATGTATGATCCCCTTACTATTTTTCTTGATGGCACCCCTTAGAATTTGTCACTCAGTTTAAATATCTTGGTCTTACCTTTGACTCTCTTTGTCTTTTAAACCTCACACATATCACAGTTTCCAAAGTCTTGGCCTGAACTGGACGATATGGACAAACCACATATTGCCTGTCCCTGATTGACAGGCAGTGCATTTATGCTCAGGCCATCTGACTTATTTTAGAACATGGGGATTTTATTTTACTGACACTGCTCAGAGACTACTCTTGTCTCATTATCAAGACTGCATTATTGATGATCAAGTTTCATTTGAAATGTCAGTTGTGAATTATCTCTCTCTAGTTTCAAGAGGGAAGCTAAGATGGTGCCGGTGGATAATAAGTCCATTCACAGTCTCTGCTTCCTACCTCACTACTAAACTTCATGTACCGAGCTGGCCCGGTGACGCTGAGGGTTGAGGCGCTGGACGCCACACCACGCCACGCCAGCGACCCGGGTTCGGGAACGGACTCAGGTCATCAGGGGTCGGCAGGGGGGAAGGAGGATCGAGAGTCCCAACGGATGCTCTCCTCCTTCAGGGAGGGACCAGGGGTGTTTAATACACCCGACGCTCGCGAGAGCCAGTGGAAGCACCGACTCTCGGGGCAACGGCGGCTTCCTAGGGCAGGGAGCCGAGGAGGGGAGGACGCCTTCGGCACTTGGCAGGCATGCGTAAGCACGTCCCGCCCGAGCCGGCGTCCTCGGGGGGGGGTGAGAGGGGAGGGACAGAAAACTGGAAGAACAACCCTCAGCACTCTGGATGATGGCAGCTCCGGCCACCCAGACGACACAACACGGGCAGACCCCGCTGTGTAAGGTGCTAAGGAGGCAGGTAAGAGCACCTGAGAAAAAAGAGACACTCTAGGGGCAGACTCAGTGGGGGAGTTTGGAGGGCATTGAGACAGCCCGAAGGAGAGGAGTGCAGGGGGCGTCCAGGAGGGGATAAAAAAAAGAATAAAAAAAAAAACTTCATGTACCAGTCCGCCAATAATCACAAAGGAATGTTCCACTTTGTTGCAAAAGAAAAGAAGAGTTACCTCTGAAAAAATAAGCAATGCATTAGGTCATAAGTATTTTTTGCACTTTTGAGCAGAGCAGACTATGGTAACCTGGGGCCCTAGGCCCAAGAGAAATCTGGGTCCCCTCTCGCCATGACTATGCCCCTGTGCTGTAATGCAGAACCCTGTCACAGACTGTAATGCACCTTGGGAATCTATTTACACAAACTGTAACCCATGTTAGAATACACTTTGTAGGTAAATAGATACAGGCAACAGAATACAGATAAAAAAATCCTACCTTTCTGTTCCCCTTCCTCAAAATTACATTAGTGACAGTGGACACCATTCTCTCCAGTAGATTTACAGAATGCACCCAAAGCCTTATGAGGAAAAAGTTGAATATGAACACGCTGGAGCAGAGAAGGGACAGGGGGACATGATCAAGACCTTCAAATATCTCAAAGGCATGAATAGGGTGGAAATGACAAACCTCTTTTAGGTGCAGTCAAACTGGAACAAGGGGCCACAAAACAAGACTGAGGGGTGGCAAACTCAGAGGAAACACAAGGAGGGTTTTCTTCACTGAGAGAGTTGTGGACTATGGAACTGGCTCCCAAAAGAGACAGTAGATTCTAAAACAAAAAAAGAGTTCAGGCTTGTCGTCGCAGAGGTTGGATTTTCATCTGCGACACTGGTGACCCGGGTTCAGGAGCAGACCCAGGCTGCTGGAGGGTTGGCCAGGGAGAAGGTTAGAGCATCCAATGACAGCTCGCCTTCTCCGGGGAGGGGGACACAGCTCATCATGTGCTGACTCCTGGAGGAGGCCAGGGCATAGCAGCATGTCAGCGCCTATGAGTTTGACTGGCCACAGGTGAAGGTCTGGGGATCAGCAAGTCCTAAGGCTGATGTAATGGGGAGGATGTTGGCACTTGTGCCTAGACATCAGGGCTTCCACGATGCTACCAGAAAAAAAATGGAAAAAGCCTTCCAACTCCAGGTAGACAGAGCCTCCGGAGCTAGCCCTCGTGCTTCCGCCTGCCTGCCCGCCCGCCTCAGGATCAACAAAACCAGAATGTGTTCCGGGTGTATGTGCCCCACCTGAGTCCCTGCTCAGGGGGGGATAGCTACGGCTCCATGGGGGAATGAGGATGGTTCAGGTAAGGCAGGAGTGCAGGGGTAGACTCCCAGAGGCTCCCGAAGAGACGGAGCTAGAGGGGTGTAGGAGGGGTGAAAAAAAAAGAGTTCAAGAGAGCTTGGGACAGGTGCAAAGGAATCCTGGTACATGGTAGTATAAAATAAATCGGGGGTATCTTAAAATACAAACAGGCAGGTTAGATGGACAGGAAGGCCCCCCAACACGTTCTATGTTTCTATGTTTCCTCTCCCTTTTCTCCAAGTGTTACATACTGTTTGATTTCAAACCAACCTTTAAAATATCTGCACATGGCTGGGGTGCTTGTGATAAGCTCATGAGGTGTAGACAGTAGAAATCTGGCACTCTCTACCTCGGTCAAAAACAAAAGCAGCAGCAAGCCATTGAGGCTAAAAAGACTATGTTATTTCCATGCCACAAGGCTAGCAGCCAGAAAAATACCTGACATGTTTCAGACAGCAATGTGTCCTCTATCAATAAAACAAATATGATTTGATGGCCACGGCTGCCCCTGACGGCATTGTAAGCCTATCTATAGCACTGCAGCCACTTTACTACTTTGTGTCATTAAAATGTGGTTTTGGGGCAGTGGTAAAGATCAGGCTTAGCCATACTGTTTGTGAACTGCAATACAGTATTGTTAAAGGACTTTGAAAATACAGCCCCATTTTTTTCTTTTTTTCATAACTTTAATGATCATTTTTATGGCTCTCATTGCCCCAACCCAAATTTGACCACGAACCTACCTACTAATTGTCCACGAGTGGAGAATTGCATTTAACTATGGTAATCCACTTCCAGCGAAGAAGTGTAAAAACTAATACTTTAGGTAGTATATCTTAGTGTCTGCAGCCTCAAGCCAAGAATCTGGAAAACATGTAGATGCAGAAAACGTGGATGTGTGACCCACAACCTGTTTACATACTGTGTGACCAAGGGCTAGGCATGTCACAGAATATTTGTGTGTAATGAGAAGCACCTGGAACTTGGAACAGGCTCTCCAATCAGCAGGCTCTGCTGGCTCTCTAATCCTTCTAGTATGAATGAGAGGAGCCCCCCTCAAATGCACAAGATGAGGCAAGTAGTGGACAAATGACTGCAGGGGACCCCCTTTAAGATTAACACACCAAGTCACTCTCCCTATTGGAAACATTAACTGGGGGTAGGGATCTTTCTAGACACTTCTCCCCAATTGGAATACCAGGGTGTGGGAGACAAAGCAAAGAAAAAAGGCATGTTTTTACCTTAAATGTCAGTCTGGCTTGAGCCCCTGAAGCTAACAGCTATACTTTTTTTTTTGCCTGATTTCAGGTCCCCAACACACCCACTGCTCCCCTAATCTCCAGGCTTCCCCCATGGACGGGGCTGCCAAGCGGGTGACCCCCCCATTGGAACATGGGCCATGAAGCCCTGGCTTGCCCCCCAGGGTGGGGTCACAGGAGCGTGACCCCCCAGCAGACTTTGGTCAGAATGAGGAGTGGTGGCAGCGTGGGGGCCATCATTTGTGGTCATTTTTTGTGATGATTTTTTTTCCCTCTGGGGGCGAGGAGGTGCAATGACACCAGTGTCCACCTTGCCCCCGATACATGTGGCACCAGCTGTGCAGGAAGAACCCCAGCCTCCACCAGGGATCCTCACTGCACCAGACACTCTTCCCCGTGGAGAGGGGAGCAGTCTGTGGGATGCTCAATTCGTCTCCTCCCAGCCAGCCCTCTGACTCCCAGGTCCATTCACGAACCTGGGATGTTGGGGCCGCAGACCGACACCTTGCCACTGCACCAGCGGGCCAGGCTCTATCAGCTGTACTTAACACCTAATCAGGGAGGCTAGCTTCACTTCAAGCAAAGGAAAGGGGCTTTTTCAGACCTTAAAAGTCAATTTGGCTGGAGCCTCCAGAAGCTATTAACTGCACTTTACACCTAATCAGGGAGGTGAGATTCACATCATACTTCAGCTCCTGCCCGCCTCAGGTTATTCAGCAACCAAGTCCATTACATAAAAAATGCAGTTTAGGTAGGAAGAAACAAGTATTTAGAAAATACATTTTGGGGATTGCTGTGGGGGGTCTGGCAGGTGGGGGTCCTAGGCTATTGCCTATGTTGCCTATGCCTTAATCTGGCCCTGCTTTTGAGGGTTTGTTGCCTGTCCTTATAATATGTGTCTGCAATTTTGAATACACTGATTTTTCATACAAACTATATATGTTTGTGAATATATTCCAAGGAAAGCATAGAGTGATGTCTCTAACATTCTCTGTTTATGTTCTACATTGTGCCTTAACCCTGCCAAAAGTCTCCCCTCAGAAGTTCAGAACTATAAAGCTTCTTTCTTTTGGTGACCCTTGGCACCCCCCCCGGCTTCTCCCCTTAGTAGTATAAGTTCAGCCTCCTTCACAGCAGTTATGAAGGCTTATTTGCTAACAATATAACATATTTGTAGATGTTTTGGCTTATGTTTCGGTTTTACAGTTTTACTTTATAATGCTGGTACATATTGAATAATACATGGGGTGGTGTGTTAAACAAGATTTTACACTAACCCAAGATGTTGGATTCTACCTAAACCCTGAGAGGAAAGTTTGAGGGGGTTTATTTAAGCATCCAACACTGAGGGTGCATGTAAAATCTCAAGTTACTAGCTTCAGAATGGTCGCTGAATAAGAAGTGTTTCCCGGCATAGGACATTTTTAAGTGAGCTGGAAGTTGGAGAAAATGGGTGATTCCCAATTCCCTCAGTCCTGAATGAAAACCATCACAATCTCTTCTCCATCCCCTCATGGAGTAGCTTAAGTCAGGATAACAATGGACAGTCTGAGATCCATTTAGAAGTAATGAGCTGTGCTCCTTGGCTTTGAGTAAAAGTGTATCCCTTTGATGTGAACCCCTGGTCATCACCACAGAAGTCCTTGGCAGTTCAGGACTGCATGGGGTTTACTTTGTAGGTCTGGTGAATATTGATCCCCTTAACATCCCCAAACCAAGTTTAAAAAAAGTTTGTGATGTATTTCATCCCATCTTGAGCTTCTGATCCCTCCAGTATACCTAAAGGGCGAATACTAGAGGAGCGCACAGGATGGGTGGCAAACTGGCTGGCGGGCAGAAAACAGAGAGTGGTGGTAAATGGTATACAGTCAGGAAAGATGCAAGTCACAAGTGGGGTAGCTCAGGGATCAGTCTTGGGTCAGTCCTCTTCAATATCTTCATCAGTGACATTGCAGAGGGACTGGATGGTAAGGTTTGTCTGTTTGCAGATGACACCAAGATCTGCAACAGAGTAGATGATCCAGATGGAGTTGGAAGAATGAGAAGAGATCTAGATAAACTGGCAAAATGGTCAGAAGAGTGCCAACTGGGGTTTAATGCAAAGAAGTGCAAGATCATGCAAATAGGGAAGAGAAACCCTGAAGCCACCTATAGGTTGGGAAGGGAGTTGCTGGCAAACACAAGGGAAGAAAGAGACTTGGGCATCATCATCACAGATGACCTGAAATCATCCAAGCAGACCACTAAAGCAGTAGGTAAGGCTAGAGGGATGTTGGGGTGTATTAGTAGGTGTATTGCAAGTCATAAAAAGTAGGTAATAATCCCTCTTTACAAGACACTGGTTAGGCCCCATCTGGAGTACTGCGTGCAGTACTGGAGGCTGCACCTGCTCAAGGACATTAACAAAATGGAGGCAGTCCAGAGAAGGGTAACCAAAATGGTGCAGGGACTGCATCAGAAAACATATGAGGACAGATTAATGGAGCTCAATATGTATGCCCTAGAGCAAAGGAGGAAGAGAGGTGATAAGATCAAAACATTCAAACATTTTAAAGGCATTAACAAGGTGAAAGAGTCTAGCATGTTTCAATATAAGAAAAATAGCAGGACAAGAGGACACAGCATGAGATTAGAAGGAGGCCAATTAAGAGGTAATGTGAGGAAGTTCTTTTTCACAGAAAGGGTGGTGGATGCATGGAATGGCCTACCTCAGGAAGTGGTGGATATGAATACAGTGCAGGGCTTCAAACAGGTATGGATAGGCATAAGAGAGCAATACAGATGAGTATGAATAGATAGGCCATTGACAGAGTAAAGGCCTACGGCACATTCATAAGGTAGAAAAAATGGGCAGACTGGATGGGCCTTGTGGTCCTTATCTGCCATCAACTTTTATGTTTCTATGTTTCTATGTTTTTCAATACTCTGCAGGTGATATTGGAGCAGTTTGTTTTCTTTTATCAAGCTATTCACCACGGTGAAGGTTTTATTGGTGGATTTGGTGATCGCGTTGTGGTCTGCAGACATTTTCTCCATTTTAGTTTCTAGCACAGTTACTCTTGAATTGAATGCATCCATTTTAGACAACAGCTCCCTGACTGCCACCAAGACCCCATCTTTCATGTCCTTCAGGGTCGGTTCTGCCTCTATGATGTCTCCTAAGCCTTGTCTGCATCCTGCTATTGTTCCCACCAGCATGGGCTGCTTTCCTTTTCCGGTCCCCAAGCCAGACTGATTTTTAGGTTTTACCATTCTGTTGCCCACTCAAAACTTATATCATGGAGGAGCTCCCACTAAGGGTTATAGAGTGTTGCAAGTTATTTGAATCAAAAATCACTTTGGAAGGCTTAATTTCCAAATTTTAACACTGTCGAGACAGAACACCCACCAGAGCGTCCTTTCCAGTTAGCCACTTGCTATACCCCCTGTAAAAACTATATTAAAAGGGCAAAAAGAAACATAGAATCCAATTTAGCAAACAATGCCAAAAAAAAATAAATGATAATGCAATTTTTTTTTTATAATGATAATTTTTATTAATATATTTTTTCTTTTTTGAGCAAGGACTTGTATAACATACGAACATATGAATGTGCCAGCAGAAAGAGACCACCTGGTCTATTTAAGTCTGCTCAAGTGTGCAGCTAGCACCTCTAGTTTGCAGCTACCCCACCCCCTTCCCTTTGTCATCCCACTGCCACCCCCCACCTCCCCCACACTCACTCTCCCCTGTTCCCTGTTCCATGCCCTTTTGAAGCTGTTCACAGAGTTACATGATACTACCCAGTCTGGTAGGGCATTTCATTTTGCTTCCACCCTCTCTGTGAAATAGTGTCTCCTCATTTCCTTCCTAAATCTTCCCCCCTCTATTCTTAGCCCATGCCCCCTGGTGACCCTCCCCCTCCTTAACTTAAAGACCCCATCTGCCCCATCCTTATTGATTCCCCTCAGATACTTGAATGTCTCTACCATGTTCCCTGTCCCTTCTATCCTCCAGGGTGTACATATTCAAGTCTCCCAGCCTGCTGTCATAGTCTCTCCCCTCCTTGCCACATATCATCTTTGTTGCCCTCCTCTGCACCCCCTCCAGCAGCCTGATATCACGCTTTAGGTATGGCCTCCAAAACTGTACACAATACTCTAAGTGTGACCTTACCAGTGACCTGTAGAAGGGCAAGATCACCTCTCTTTACCTGGATGAAAACCCACTCGCTATGCACCCCAGCATTTTGTTCACTTTTGCAGCCACTCTCCTGCACTGGGCAGTGTTGATCATGGTCACTGTTATCATTACCCCTAGGTCCTTCTCCTCCTCCTCAGTGATCCCCAGCTTAATCCCTCTGAACCAGTATTCTGTCCTTGGGTTCTTCACCCCAAAGTGCATAACCTTACACTTCTTTGCATTGAACCCCAGCTGACACCTCTCTCCTCTAGCTTGCTTAGGTCTCCCTGCAGCTGATTCCATCCCTCCTCTCCATCCAACACTGCTCCGATTTTGGTGTCATCAATGAACAGACTTATCTTGCTCACCACCCCAAGTGCAATGTCTGATATGAAGAGCCCAAACAATACTGGCACCAACACAGAGCCCTGTGGCACCCCACTTGTCCGACTTTGGAGTTGAGAGCTCCCCTCTCACCACCATCCATTGCAGCTTCCCACTCAGCCAGCTTGTAATCGAGTACCTAATTTTTGCCCCTACCCCTACACCAGTTAGCTTCCCCCAAAGCCGCCCCATAAGGCACAGAACTGAAGGCCTTGCTGAAGTCCAAGTAAAGAACATCCACCGCATGACCCTTATCCAGCTCACCTGTCACCCAGTCATAATATTGTATCAGGTTGGTTTGACAAGACTTCCCTGAAATGAACTCATGCTGCCTGACATGTTGGAGGCCATTGTCCTCCAGGTATGACACCAGTCTTTCCTTTAGTATTGTTTCCATGAATTTGCACACTATGGAGGTGAGACTTACCAGGCGATAATTACCCGGTTCATCCCTTGGTCTGCTCTTGTGTAATGGTACTACATGTGCTATCCTCCAGTCCAGTAGCACACATCCCAACTCCAGTGAGGTGCTGTACAGATCCACCAGCGGCTCCACCAACACTTCTGTCATCTCCCTCAGCACCCTGGGGTGGATATCATCTGGCCCTGGTGCCTTGTCTACCTTCAGTGCCCTCAGTCCCTCTAGGACTCTACTTGCCTCAAGTTCTTCTATCTGTTGCCTCCTCTCCCCCTGTCCCCACCCTCCCAGCCCATAGTGGTAGCGGTACCCCCTTTTCTTCCATGAATACTGAGCAAATGTTTTCATTCAGTGCTTCTGCCTGCTCCTCACCCTTTTCCGTCCACTCCCCACCCCTTTTTATCCTCACTATTGTCTCCTTGCACTTCCTTTTCTCCATGATGTATCTGAAAAAGTCTTTCTCCCCCCCTTTAATTCCCTGCACTAATCTCAGCTCCCTCTGGGCCTTGGCTTCTCTCACTTTTCTGGTCACCTCCCTGGACCATCTTACATACTCCCTCCTGTCCACTTCCTTTCCCATCCTCCTACACCTCTGGTGCGCCTCTCATTTTGCTCTCACCACCTCCACTACCTCGCTGTTCAACCAGCATGGTTTTCTTGCTCTGCTCCTCTTACTCTGTGTCTTGGTGCAGGCTTCTCTTGCTTCTGTAATCCCCCATTTAATAATATCCCATTCTGCTCTGCATCCATCTTCTGCCTTATGCCCTCTAGTTTCCCTTTTAGTACTTCCTGCATCCTCCCAAACTCTGCCCCCCCGAAGTTTACCACCTGAGTAACTGATTTCTCTGGCTCCCCGCACATCGTGATATTAAACCACACCATTTGGTGATCACTGTCGGCTAGTGGGTCCTCCACCTTTATTTCCCTTACTGCCTCCCCATTCGAGAACACCAGGTCTAAAGTGTTCTTTAGCCTAGTAGGTACACTAATCAACTGTGTCAGGAGACCCTCCTGGATCGCATCCAGGAGCACTTGCTCCCTAGCACTGGAGGTGACTGGAATGCTCCAGTCAACCCCCAGCAAGTTGAAATCCCCCACGATGACCACCTTCCCTTTCTACATACCTTTCTGATTTGTCCTGCTAATTCCCTGTCAAGATCCTCAGACTGGAGCAGTGGCCTGTATACCACCCCAAATCTTAGTTTCCTACCCCTTGAGCCTAGGTGCTGCAGCTAGAGTGCCTCTGTTCTCCTTTCTTCCCCCTTGTCCCTTGTGCATTTGATCCCGTTTCTCACATAGACTGACACCCCACAGCCTTACGGTCCTTCCTGTATACTTTATAACCTGGGATTGCCAGATCCCAGTCCCGGTGCTCAGTTGCCCACGTTTCTGTGACAGCTGCAATATCCACCCTCCACACTGCTAAGAGTGCCTGTAGCTCAGCTGATTTGTTGCCTAAGCTTCTTGCATTCAGCAAGACCACCCTCCATCCTGCCCCTTCCCTTCATTGGCCTCCATTTCCTTCCTTGTACTCCCTCCTTTTTTGGCCGCCCCGAGTCCTTCCCTGCTAGCCTGGGGGGTAGGCTATGACTGCACTCTATTGGATCCCTGCTTACCTGCTGTCCACTTGCCACCCTGCCATCTAGTTTAAATCCATCTTTGTCGCAATATACCTCCCCAGTCTTTGCTTTAATGCTTCTTTCCCCTTCCCACACAGGTGCAGCCTATCCCTTGCAAACAGATTGTTTTTATCCCAGGTACTGCCCCGGCCACCCACAACCCCATATCCCTTAGTTTGACACCATTCTACCTTTCAAGTGCTCAACTCCCTAATCCTCTCCTTTCTCACTGTGCTTTTTCAGGGTACTGGGAGCACCTCAGAGAATGCCACAGACTCCCCAGTCTCCTTGCACAACCTTCCCACTTCCTCAGTCCTCTGCTTTGTTACCTCCACTGTTTCCCCCAGTACGTCATTTGTCCCCACATGTACCAAAATGTGTGGTTTCCTCCTACCCCTCCTTATGCACCTTAGGATTGCCTGTCCTGCCTGGTCTGCCTTTAAACCTGGTATGGACTCCACCCATATGTGACTGTGCCTCTCTCCCTTGCTGCCCCAGCTGATCACCTTGAGTATGGAGTCCCCCAACACCAGTACACCTCCCTTCTCTTTCCTTGTGCCCGTCGCCACCCCCCACCCAGGTTCTCATTTCTGGGTCCACTCAAGACGGTGCTTTTAAAATGTGTCCCAGTGTCTTCCCCCCTGCCCTTCTCAATTGAGACTCCTCCTCCTCCTCCTGTTTGACTTCCAACCTTCCGCTCCCTCCTCACAATACATCATACACTATTCTCTCTTTCCATACAGCACTGGTACAGTTTTCTTTTGTACTTAACATGCTGTCATGATGACAGTCCATTTCCTTAAGTAATTATCCATTTGAGATTTGTATTACTATGCTTTCTAGTATTATTCAGGTTGCATCTTACTCAGATATTCTTTCACAGTTACAGTATGCTAGTTTCTTGCAAATCCTGATTATCCTTATTTTACATTATAAATACAAAAAATAAGAGGGTCTAACTGAGAGAAGCAATGGGCGGGGATGATAGCTTTCAGGAGTTATAAGGGTGAGATATGGTTAGTAGGAAAGGAAGAAGTGGTAAAGGCCGGAATCAGTTGGGGGTCTGAAAAGTGGGGAGGGGAGAAGGAAGGGGCACCTCTGCTCTGTTGTTCCATAGCTACAACATTTCATAGATAAGAAAAGTTATTTTGGAGACACCTTCCCTATTTTTCAGAATGTTATTCCCCTCCAGGGATTTAAGGCACAAACTCTGAATTGTGGTCCAGTTGATACGCAACCCACTTGCGCCATCTTATTTCAAATGTGGGGAGAAGACCTTCAATCTTGGCCTCCAGTCGCTCCAAGTTATAAACTTCATAAATAAGTGTTCTCCAGTCTTGTTTTGTAGGTACTCTTGTGGTATGTCAGAGCCTAGTTTTCACTTTTTTGACTGCCAGCAGGAGAAGAGTTATCTGCCTATATACATCCTTAGTTAGTTTGTGCCCATAGGGGTTACTGCTGTCAGGATATATATTGGAGTGAACAATTCTGGACATTCATAAATCTGACTTAATTCCTGTATTACCTATTGTCAGTATTTCTTAAGGCAAGGGCAGGACCAGATTACGTGTTCAGGTCTGCCATGACACATCTACACTTTCACCAGCATTGTCCCTGGTCTGCTTTTTTATATTTTGCTACAATGGTTGGGGTGCAGAAGAATCTATGCCTAGATTTCCAGGTGTATTCCTTCCAATATGAAGTAGAAGACACCTTTATAGCTGGGAGGGCTGTCTTTTCCCATAACTGTGGGTCTAGTTCATGTCCCAGTTCTTCCGACCAGTGTCGTCGTATGCTATCTACTGTATCCCCTGGGCGCTCCCTCATAGCCTTATAAGGATTACTGATAAGGTGATCAAGCAACTACCATTGAGGTGCTGTGTTATTATAGATATTAAAGTTGATGGTGTCTTTGCTATATCAGTCAGTGAGTCCTCGTAAGGTAATAAGTGTGCCTTTACACTCATATAAGTTTGGATTTCCCTAGAAGGGAGTTTATATGTGGTCTTTCGGGTTGCAAATGACTGTATGCCATTGGGAGTCACTAATTGATATACATGAATGATATGGTATTTGTGCCAATTCTGTAAGGCTTCAATCAAGGTTTTAGGGAATGAAACTTTGTCCCCCACTAGTGCTCCCAGGTAGTATCTCTCAGCCAGCTTAAGTTTATGTTATATCATCTGTTTCCACTGCTGAAAAGGTTTGGCTGTATATGGTGGGAACTTATTAAGCTGTAGACAGGTTGGGGGGAGTACCTAGAATATAAGGACACACATCCCAAATATCATTCAATGTCTGTTCTATTCTTTTCCAGTGGGCATTGTTTGCTGGGGTAAGCCAGTAGAGCACTACTCGCACCTGGGCTGCCTGTGCGTATGTTTGCATGTTTGGTAAGTTTAGTCCCCCTTTGTCCCGTGGTAGTTGTAATATGGGATATCTTATTCTAGGGGGCTTATCTCCCCATGTGAACCTAGAAATCATCTTATCCCATGCTTGAATGTATACTCTGGAGGGCATTATGGGAAGGGTTTGCAGGAAAAAGCAATACAATGTTTTATAGTTATCTTAACTTGTTATAAGAAAACTGGAGCAAAATTAACAAATACTATAGAACATAATAAGGTAATAAAAGAATTGCAAGAATTAGCCAACAGCTTTAGAAGATATTTCTGCACAGTGTTTTCTAACAAAACCCAACCAATCCATCAAATGAAACTTGAGTTAGCAGATTGTATAACCATCGATGAATCACATATATTAGACAAAATAAAACAGTTTAAAACAGTTTCAAACAACATGGTGCACCTGGTGCAGATAGTATCACTCCACAGATGTTAAGAAAAGTGAAACACAGTATCACCACCCTCCTAAAATTATTGTATGAAAAATCTTTAATGGATGGAACTGTTCCAACTGACTGGAGAGATGCAAAAGTGGTACTGAGTCAAAAAAGGGAGACAGACATAATGTTGCAAATTACAGACCAATAAGCATTACCTCAGTGCCTGGTAAAATTCTAGAATCACTCATTAAGGACATAATAGTTGGTGATCACATAAAAACAAATAATAAAACAGATTGGGAACAACATCGGTTCACTGCAGGTTGATCCTGTACTTCCAGCCTTGTATGCTTTTATGAAAAGATAAGTAAGCAGCAATATAATAAGGGACCAGTTGATGTTATCCTATTTGACTTTTGTAAGGCCTTCAATGCTGTTCTGTATTGGACTGTGGTCGAGAAGTAAAAAAAAATACTTAACATAAACTGTTACGTAGTACAGTGGGTTAAAAACTGGATAACAAGCTGTACATGAAGGGTCACAATAAATGTTTATTTGTCTAAGGAGGGTAATGTTAGTAGAGGAGTGCCACAGGGCTCTGTCCTGGGGCCTATCATTTTTCAGATTTTTATTGCTGACATGAATAATAATATCATTAACTGGATTACAAAGCACGTCGATAATACTAAACTGGGCCAACCAAGTGGCACAACAAAAGATATACGTACTGTCCAATCTGATCTGGATAATACAACTAAATGAGTGTACACATGGGGTATGCATTTTAATTGAGATATACAGTATGCTGGGTTCTACACTTGTGGAAAACACAGGTACCTCACCAGTATACACTATGTAATACCACATTGAAGGTCAGTTTGAAAGAAAAGGACTTAGGTGTCATAATAAACGCCTCCTTTGACCCAAAGGACCACTGCATGACAGCAGTAGCAAAAGCCAATAAAGTATTAGGCTCAGTTAAAAGACATATAACACGTAGGAAATCCAAGGTAATAGTACCACTGTGTCAATCACTTGAAAGACCACTATTAGAATATGGAAGCCAGATATGGTGCCCATATAGGAAATTAGATATAGAAAGAGTAAAAAAAGTGCATTGTAAAACTACTAAAGTTATAAAAAGTTTAAAGAGATGTCACATCCTGGTAAACTGAAGAAAATAGATCTCTTTTCCTTGGAAGAACGACAGAAAAGAGGTGATATACTATTAATATGCAATATAATACAAGACCCGCACATTTAAAAATAACCCAGACAAATGTGTAAAAACTGGTGGAAATTTGATACAACTAGACCACAGGAGCTACTTATGGCAACCCGTCTTTCCAGCTTCTTAACCTTTTGTGAAACTTTGTTACCAGTTGAGTAAGTCTTTCCTGGTACAACTTTTGAAATAAATAAATAAACAAACAAACAAACAAATAAACGGGGTTTATCCCTGAGAATGATGGATGGAGGTGCATAAACACCTCTTTAAAAAAACATAATTCATGGATGTGCTACCATCTGTGTCAGAGGCACACTGCTATGGTTTGTCAGTTTTTGACTCATGTACATCAGCTAATGGTAGGGCACTGTCAAATTTAGTTAGCAGAACATCTCTCCCTTATTTAGCGTCTTCCCCCATAGGAAGGATGGCTTTAATGTTACAATTAAAGTGGGGGATGATTATTTCACAGTTTAAAACTCATGTCATCTGCCTTTGTACAGCTGTTTTGTCCCCAGGCAAAACCTCACAGTCAGAATGACGTGGACAGAATGTCGTGGGATGAACAGAATCTGCTGAAAATGCCACAGGGCATGTTTCATTGAGGACAAATAGTCGCCGCATACTCTGATAGCAGGACAAGTAGCCGTTAATGCTAAGCAGGCATAGAAACATAAAATAGGGAATAATGGATATGGAAGTGTGTGTTATGAATATTTTTTTCACACCCGAGGTGTGTGATGACCCATAAACCTCAAGAATGAAGCTCGAGAGGTTTATATAGTCATCACGCAGATGTCTTTATTCATACTTTCATCTATATTTTATTTTTATATAATTACTGGTGCATGGACTTTGTGTGTAGACGTTCTTGGACGAGAGAGAGAGAGAGAGCGAGCATGGCCCAGCAGTGTTCGTTTCAGTAAATTACTGGTGCAAGCACTTCAGTGCTGAAGACAGTTTCCCCCGCAGTTTCCATAGACTGCCAGTGAGTCCTGCTGCACCCGTGGCCCACCACACACACACACACACACACATATGCTCCTTCTCTATTCTGCTGAGACATGCACAGACACAACACACACACACATACACACACGCTGTCTCTCACTCACTTGCGATCGCGCTCTCTCTGAAACCAACTGTTTTTCTTTCTTACAGTCAGGTGAGACACATCCTGGATCACACTTAGCATCTTCTGATCCAGACAAGTGGCAAGATCAACCAAATATTTGATATTTAAAATGCTAGCTGAAGAACAAAAAAGTAATTAATAACGATTGTGAGGGGGTGAGAAATAGCGGCTCATCGGTAAGTGGAGCTGCCATGTTTAAATATACTGTTCACCCCGCCCACACAAAGAATTCAAGCCAATGAAGTTGCAGGAAGCAAGTGAATGACAGCCAAGGACCGCGCTCAAGAAAGAAAGTTTTTCAGAACGCCATAATAACTCGTTTTCAGGTTATTACGGCATTTAGGAGAGCTGTGTAAACGGGTTGATAAAGGGGGTCACCAGTAATTATAATACATTAAAAAACATTAAATAACTCACCAACCTGTAGTTCATATGCACCTAAGGCAACATAGGGCATTCATATGCAGCAAAGGTCACATGTGGTGTGCAAGAACTTTAAAGTGACAGTACTCGCATTCAAATAACACAGCACATTGTCAGGCGAAAACATTTTTTTTTATTGTAAAACAGTATTTTAAAACAATAAGTTATAAGGTAAAAGACTGATAGTATTATAAGAACATTAAAGAACATTAAAGTGACAGTGGCTAGCTAAATGACTAAAAGTATACTAAGCTGTGTAAGAACATTAACATGATATGCTATTTAAAACATCCCATCCCATCCCACCAGCGGTACAAAATAAGCTAAAAGCACAGTTTTGTTATATATTTGGAGTACTGTCCTATTTAAAACATTCCACCAGCACACCACACTCTGCGTTTCCTACTGGCTCGAAGTCTAATGACTGCAACCTTTTCATGCAGAGGTGCATGGTTGTGCTCCATTGGAGGCAGTGTAATACTGTCACCCACAGTGTGGAGCCGTGCACGACAGGAGTGCTGCTCACAGCACCATATCAGCTTCCCCTTTGTTCCTTCCTTTTCTTTTGTGTACAAATAGTTGTCCAATGCAAGTTTTACCTTGCCTTTCTGTGCTGGCACAAACTCCATGCCTGCTGTTTTCAGAATAATGAATGAGTAAAAACTTTGCCTGCACCTTTTTATAACTTCTTTATTGGCAACAGGTATGCACAATATTTTTACAAAGGGCAGCTGTTCTGAATGGCTAGTGATTAGAGCCACTTATAATTAATTAATTAAGGAGTGTTACTGTTGCTTTATAAAGAATATCTTGTTAGAAACACGCCCCCCCTGCCCACATGTGACTTCAAGGAATGGACAAGTCAGGTCTGCAAAACAAATCTAAACTGCTATGAATGCCAGCATGCCAGTGTTTTACTGCCTTAGGTAAGTCTGCTGTTATTGTGTTGATACCCAGCTGCTTTTATGAATTAAGAGGCATACTATATTGCAGACAGTGCAGAGGCCTAGAATAGGAAGGCTACAGCCTGTAGTTCATAGAAACATAGAAACATAGAAGTTGACGGCAGATAAGGACCGCAAGGCCCATCCAGTCTGCCCATTTCTTTTTCTACCTTATAAATGTGCCATCGGCCTTTGCTCTGTCAGTGACCTATCTATTCGTAGTCATTTGTATTGCTCCCTTATGCCTATCCCATGCCTGTTTGAAGCCCTGCACTGTATTCATAGCCACCACTTCTTGTGGTAAGCCATTCCATGCATCTACCACCTTTTCTGTGAAAAGAATTTCCTCACATTCCCCTTAATCGGCCTCCTCTAATCTCATGCTGTGTCCTCTTGTCCTGCTATTTTTTTATATTTAAACATGTTAGACTCTTTCACCTTGTTTATGCCCTTAAGGTGTTTAAATGTCTCGATCATATCACCCTCTCTCCCTCCTTTGCTCAAGGGTATACATATTGAGCTCCGTTAATCTGTCCTCATATGTCTTCTGATGCAGTCCCTGCACCATTTTGGTTGCCCTTCTCTGGACTGCCTCAATTTGGTTAATGTCCTTGTGAAGGTGTGGCTTCCAATACTGCCACGAGTACTCCAGATGGGGCCTAACTAATGTCTTGTACAGAGGGATTATTACCTCCCTCTACGTACTTGTGATACCCTACTAATACACCCTAACACCCCCTAGCCTTACTCTACTGCTTTAGAGGTCTGCTTGGATGATTTTAGGTCATCAGTGATGATGATGCCCAAGTCTCTTTCTTCCTTTGTGACTGCTAGCAACTCCCTCCCAGCCTATAAGTGGCTTCAGGGTTTCTCTTCCTATGTGCATGATTTTGCACTTCTTTGCATTAAATCCCAGTTGCCACTCTTCTGACCATTTTGCTAGTTTATCCAGATCTCTTCTCATTCTGCCCACCCCATCTGGATCATCTACTCTGTTGCAGATCTTGGTGTCATCTGCAAACAGACAAGCCTTACCCTCTAGTCCATCTCAGAGGTCACTAATGAAGATGTTGAATAGGACTGGCCCCAGGACTGATCCTGAGGTACCCACTTGTGACTTGCATCTCTTCTGACTGTATACCATTTACCACCACTCTCTGTTTTGCCAGTCAACCAGTTTGCCACCCAGTTGACCAACTTCTGACCCACCCGAGCCTACCTAGCTTATTTATCAATCTTCTATGTGGAACAGTGTCAAAGCTTTGCTGAAGTCAAGGTAGGCGACATCAACTGCTCCCCTTGGTCCACCACTCTGGTTACCAGTCAAAGAAATCTATGAGATTAGTTTGACAGGACCTTCCTTTGTAAACCCATGCTGTCTTGGATCCTGTGCCCCTATGGATTCCAGGTGTTGCACTATCCTTTCCTTAAGGAGTGCCTCCATAATCTTGCCCACTACTGAGGTAAGACTGACCGGTCTGTAGTTCCGCCTCCTCCCTGCTACCACTTTTGTGGAGTGGGATCACATGAGCCTTCTCCAGTCTTCTGGGACCTCTCCTGTGCTCAGAGACTCACTAAACAATTCTGCTAATGGCTCTGCTAGTTCCTCCTTAGCTCCTTAAGTACCCTGGGATGTATGCCATCAGGTCCCATTGCCTTATCCACCCTGAGCTTAGCAAGCTCTTGTAGGACCCTTTATTTTGTGAAGGGAGTAGTGCTCACCTCCCTCCCCCCTGTGTCCATGATGCTGAGCTGTGGGCCCTGCCCTACCTTCTCTTCAGTAAATACTGAGCAAAAGTATCTATTTAGGATAGATGCCTTTACAGGGTCCTCCTCCTCACATGCTCCCTTTTCTCCATTAAGCTTAGCAATACCCCCTCTGGACTTTCTCCTTTCACTAATGTATCTATAGAAAGTCTTGTCACCTTCTTTTACTGTTTGTGCTAGCGTTTCCTCAGTTTGGGACTTTGCCTGCCTTACTGCCTTACCTGCTTCCCTTAGGGCAGTTTGGTATGCCTCCCTATCTTCATCCCGCTGTGTTCCCTTATATTTTCTGAAGGCCAGCCTTTTGGCTCTGACCTTTTCTGCTACTGTATTTGAGAACCAAAGTGGTTTCCTTCTTCTTTTGCACTTCCTTTTCTCTCTAACACAATGGGATGTTGCTTCAAGTATTGTATCCTTAATGCTTGCCCACTTGCCTGTACCTCCTCACCTGTGTTTCTTTTTGCCAGGGCCAAGCTTAACTCTGTTGGCCATCTTATCAAAGTCAGCTCCTCTGAAGTCCCATATTTTTGCCTTGGAATGGGATGATTTAGATGTAGTAGCCAAATTGAACCATACCATGTGATGGTCACTGGCCCCAGGTGACCTTCTACCTGGAGATCTGTGATCCCTTCTTTGTTAGTCAGTACTAGATCTAGGATAGCCCTGTCTCTTGTGGGTTGCTGTACCAGTTGTTTGAGGCCCTCCCGCAGGGAATCCACTATGTGTCTAGTTCTGGCCGATGTTCCTGCTGGTATTGACCAATCTGTATCTGGCATGTTGAAGTCTCCCATTATCAGAACCTCCCTTTAGCTGTCATGTTTGTATATCTTCTAACAGTAATGTGTCTATGTCCTCCTCTGGTCTGGGGCCTGTTGACAACCCCAGTTCTTATGGCTGTCCCATTTCCTGTGTCCAGGGTGACCCACAGTTCTTCTGGCTCCTTATGTGTATTCTGAATTTCTGTAGCTTTGATATTTTCATTAACATGGGCCACTCCTCCCCCAACACACACCTCGGTCTTTCTGAACAATACAGCAGCCAGGTACTGAAGTCTCCCAAGTGTAGTTGCTGGTAAACCACGTCTCACTAATTGCTACTATGTCAAGTTTAGCCTCTGACATTATTGCCTGCAGGTCTGGGATCTTATTTCCAGGCCAGAGCATTTGTGTCATGATTTTCCATTGGCCAGATTTTGGTGTGTTAGTTGTTGGGTGAAGTTTGGCATTACCCTGTGCATCATGTGGGAGACAAACCTTTTTCTTACCTGGTGATGCAAATGAACAGCAAACCCGCTTGAATTCCTGTTTGACCACTAGCTGAGGGAGGGTGTTCTTCCCATTCGGCGTATGGGGTGCTGCACCCCTCTCCCCATTGCTAGTTTAAATATTCTGCAAAGGCGTCAAACTTCTGCCCCAATGCATGACTCCTCTTTAGTCAGATGCAGTCCATCAAATTTAAAGAACTTTGCTCCCAGAACTGTTGCCAGTTCCCTACAAATCTGTGTCCTTTTTCTGGCACCAGTCCTTGAGCCACGTGTTTAGCTCCCTATCTCCCCTTCTCTGACCTTCAGGTCCATCTGCTCCTTCTCCCAGACTGGCAGGATCTCAGAGAAGGAGATGCTGAGGCAAAATAGATGATAGTTTGTCACCCAGCCTAGTCCCAGGTGTTCCTTGGTCTCCACAACTGACCGGCTGGCGAGATCGATAGTCCCTATGTGTACTAGGACATCAATGTTTCTCCTGCTTTGTGAACAATTTTAGTAATGCGGTCAGTGTCTCTCCATGCTGATGTACCTGGGAGACATCTGACCATCACCCCTGGCTGGAGATGGGTATCAACTCCCGAATCATGGAGTCTCCCTATGATCAGAAGTTTTTTGGATTTCCTTTGTGCTTGTTTAGCTTTGGTTCCTGATTTGGGTGAGTATTGTTGTGCCAGCTCCTGTGCCACAGTGTCTGCTCTGCAGTGTCTTCTGCCTCTTTATTTGATTTCAGAGATAGAGACAGATACCTGTTGTAGTGTTTATATGGTTTTGGAGGTAATGTGTTGGAGATCAGAGAGTGATGGGGCACCTGATTTGTTCCTCTAACCACCTGCCAACCTCCCTGACCAACTACCCTCTCTGGTCGAGGTTTGTTGGATGCTGGGGAAATGGCGGTGGTTCTTATAATGTATTTCCTCTTCAATATGAAATTTGAGGCGTGCAATCTCTGCCCATGCTGCCGGAGCTGAGACCTAAGATCTCCAAAGGCCCAGCATGTAGGACAGTGTCCTAAATCCTGTAAGACTGTCCTTCTGAAAATTGTTCCACAGTACCTGCAGTTAATGAAATCCATTACAAATAAGTTGCTGGGTTTGTAACCTAGTCAGAGTAATTAGAAGGAAAAAATGCAAGTAATGGTTTAATTGTGCTTTGTTTAACTTGTTATAACAAGTTAAATTACTAGTGCCCCTGTAAATGAGATCACCTTGTGGAGGCCCCACTGATCCGCCCCTTCCTGCTCTGTCACAGGAAATGTCACAACTGTGGTACCCTATAAAAGGAGTGTAGCGTGGGGTGGTTGGGGATGGGGGTGGGTGGCTGGGCCCTTCCCCTGCCTAAAAAGAAGAACCACGGACGAAAGAACAAGGAGGTAAGAGCAGAAACAATCAGTCAACAACAAATGCAGTAACCCTGAAAGCTTATCCTAATGTTAGATAAAACTGTAAAACCTGTAAAGCACCACCTGTAATAATTTCAGAGAAGATATACCCTGTAAGAAACACTTTGCTCCAGAGAAAAATAAAGCAGTAACAGAAGATATACCTTGCAAAAGTCAATTTGAATCAGAAGATTACAGCAGTAATCTGTTAGCACACACCTGTAGGCACACCTTGTAATAATGCAGAAGAAGGTATACCAGCAACAACAATTTGAATCAGAGAAAAATAAAAGCAATGAAATGTTAACAACAAACAGTAGCAATCCCTGTGAGTAAAAATAAAAACACCACCACACAGTAAATCTGCTTAGCCAAACAAGTCTTAATCCTTCTCCCTTGCTCTGGTAAGTTTCTCTACTCTGCCTTTCAAGCAGTCTTGAAGGAAGAGCTCAGGTGAAGCTAGGTGCCTTGGCCAGCAAACCAAGTCTTCTACCTCCAAGATATCAACTAACCTGACTTTTTAACCCTTCTTTCTGTTGGAAATTACTGACAGTTTGCCAGCTCCACCCCACATACACACCTAATCCTTTGGAAGAGCTGTGGGAGGAAAAGCAATTAAGCTCCAGCTAATGTGAGGAAGGAGACTGAAACACCTCTGAGACAACAAACCTTTTCAACAAACAAAAAAAATAAAACACAGTGTCAAACAGTAATTTTGCTTAGCCCAATGATAAAAAGTCACAAAAATGTAAGCTCCACCTGTAATACAGTAATTTCAGAGAAGATATACCCTGTAAGAAACACTTTGCTCCAGAGAAAAATAAAGCAGTAACAGAAGATATACCTTGCAAAAGTCAATTTGAATCAGAAGATTACAGCAGTAATCTGTTAGCACACCTGTAGGCACACCTTGTAATAATGCAGAAGAAGGTATACCAGCAACAACAATTTGAATCAGAGAAAAAATAAAGCAATGAAATGTTAACAACAAACAGTAGCAATCCCTGTGAGTAAAAAATAAAAACACCACCGCACAGTAAATCTGCTTAGCCAAACTAAGTCTAAATTCTTCTCCCTTGCTCTGGTAAGTTTCTCTACTCTGCCTTTCAAGCAGTCTTAGAAGGAAAGAGCTCAGGTGAAGCTAGGTGCCTTGGTCAGCAAATCAAGTCTTCAAGTTCAAGGGGGCGGTGCAACTGGCCACACCCCCATCCAGCCTATTTAAGGGCTGCTCTCCTCACTCCCCATGCAAGCATTTTTCCTTGCAGCTGAAGGCGCTGTCAGTCTGTCTTCTCTCCTAGGGCCTACAGGGGCTTTGCCCCCCAACCCCATGTGCATGCTTGGACTCTGCTTGGTTTATGCTGGACTTCTGTTTTTCTGTTCTTCTGCTTTTGGTTTGTATTGCTGGCCTCTGGCTGCTCCGTGCTTCCATGTGTACTGGTTTCCTTCCTGTTCCTGTCCTTGTGTTTGTCTTGTTTCTTTTGAGCTTTCTAGTTTTCTAGTGCCCTGTGTATACAGTACAATGCTACTTGTGCTTCAAGTTACACACTGTGTTTCCTTGCCTCAAGCTGCCCTGTGCCTGTACCCCCAGGCTCCATTTCTCACCTACTATTGCAGCCCTCGGTTCAGTGCATTGTTCTCTGTATGCTTTAGCACAACCTGCTTTTCTGCCTATCAAGCCTCAGTCCCTGCTATTGTCATTGTCTGTTTCAGCTCACACTGCAGTCTGCTACCTTGCTCCACTTAATTGATTACACCTGGTTCATGGCTCTGCTGCCTAGCTAACAACTACTCCCTGTTTTACTGCCTTACAACAACCTAACTCTGCCTTAAAGGCATTTAGAGTATCATACCTCTCATTCATTTCACTATTCCTATTGAAACCATAGCAATCATCTGCTCACATCATCCAATCCTTGTATAAACTACAATTTATTCCCCTTAGCAGGTATCACTCTGTCTCATTCCTCTGCCTGCTCTAGCAGTGTCCTGCCCTTCTGCATTACTCCTTATTTCTTTGTTTGTGTTATTTAGGCTTATTTATTGCTCAGTTATTGCTACTCCCACTATTGCCAAACCTTACGTTTACCAAACCTACAGCAGTCTGTTTCTGATGATAACCTAATCCTGCTTTCATGGCTGGCACGTATTTAACTTATTTTCATTAACTCCTTGGTGTCATGGTGTTCTGTTCATGGCATCCTTGTTTTTCTTATGGTGGGGGACTAGGGAGTCTCAGCAGGCATCGCAGCCCCAGGCAGTGGAAGCAGCTTTCTATTTGTCTTGTACTGTATAAGCCCCTGGCTCACCTGACCTCCTCCTGCTGCTCTGCATAGCCTTCATGGCACTACACAACCAGCAATTCCAGGCAACTCTCTAACCAAGGGCTTTTGGCTCTACCCAGCCTTCTACCATCCCTTCCCTAATATTATGTACCTGGTTTACATAGTCATCCCAACCTTCCTCTTCCTTGCACTACCAGCAAAGCTCATCCCCTTCCAAGTCTGGCAGCATATCATGTTTACTTGCTTCAAACCGCACCTCCTACTGTACTGACTTTGCAGCCTTCTCCTAGCTAACCGTCTTCACAGCCTTCTCCTCTCTAACCATCAGCCCCAGGCTTTGCCCAGCCTCACTGTTTTCTTACTCATAACATACAATTCAATTCACTCCCAATTTGGCTTCCTAATGGACTTGGTCGGCATGCATTCCTGTGGTTGACAAATGCTATTTGCCTTACCTAGACCCACAAGATGGTCCATATTGCTCAGCCTGACCTACATACAGGTCTCTCCCTGTTAGCTCTCATCCAGTCAAGACCCACGAGAGGGTCCACAGTGCTCAGTCTGATCTATGTACAGGTCTTCCCATGTCTGCTATCATCTATCATGACCCACATGCAGGTCCCATGCTCTTTACAAATCACCTCTCCACATTTTGGAGACATGCAGACCATATCTAGTACTTCCTGGACTCAAGGCTAACCCTGTGTCCAACAGTCTCTCTCTCTGCACCCTCCAGTCCAAATCTTGAGCATGTGAAGCTTGGGACGAGGTCCTTCTCACCTGGCTCATAGTTGGGGATGTCCTCACTCTGGGTGGACCTTCAGTCATCAATTGTTCTGACGGCACCTCTCAATGTAATATTTAAGACTTCAGCGGTGAAGAGGTGGGGCTTTTATAGAAAGAGCCCCTTTGGCTGCCCAAGCGGGTTTGGAGGCACCCTTTCAAGCTATTTTCCCTACAACTGCCTCTGGTTCACCTGGTTTATTCTTAGATTGGTAGGTTGGCTGTGTTCCTCAGTGGTCATTACTCTCCTTTTACTGTCTTGGTTGCCCATTGTTGTAGAGTTTGCTTGCAGCCTTCCATGATATTCCTGTTGGATAGAGCAAACGTGTTCTCCGAAATTGCAGTTACCCTGGCTTGTTCTACTAAATTGCAGTAGCAGAGCCATCACTAAACAAAACTGTCCCAAAGCCTGGAGGGAAGGCAACCTAGGCCTTGTATCCCCAGCGGTTTCCTCCTCAAAGGAATTTTTTCCTCTCCTCTCCTCTCCTCTGTACCAATGGTCATAATACTAGATAGGCATAATTGTAGTCCCTAGATCACTTAGTTAGGTTTCCGCTGTTGGATGGAGTTGGGTGACTGCCTCGTAATTGTCCCTTCTCCCCCTTTGTCTGTTCTCTCCCTCCTTAGTAAGGTAGGCCTCCATGCTTTATAGTCAGACCTCTGAGTGGGTCACTATTCACCTTGTGTTTTCTGCCTAGGCTACTCAAATAATACGACCCATTAACCCATGCTACCAACTGAACCCATACTACCAACCAACCTACATACAGGTCTTTGACCCCAATAAGTGTTCACTACCTTTGTATGCTTTGCTCAACACTCTTTTTTGGCTTCTTCCTAAGGTACCTTTAGCCAAGGGAATCACTCCCATGGCACCTCAAGGGGTGGAACCCTCACCTAGTGTTCCTTGCCATCGAACCCCTACAGGGTGGCACATCCCATGGATAGAGAGGTGAACAGCCAAAGATCATCTATGTTACATAAGCATGAAAACCAGTTGCACAGGCACATTGAATTGGAAGGCTACAGCCTGTAGTTCAAGGGGGTGGTGCAACTGGCCACTTCCCTATCCAGCTTATTTAAGGGCTGCTCTCCTCATTCCACACACAAGCATTTTTTCTTGCCCCTCCATCCACCCCCCCTCCTCCAGCAGCATGCCTCTCTCTTCCGTGGGCTTCTTCTTAAGGTATCTTTAGCCATGGGAATCACTCCCACAGCACCTCAAGTTGTGGAACCCTTCCCTAGGGTTCCTTGCCTTCATGCCTCTACAGGGTGGTATATCCCATGGATAGAGAGGCAAAAAGCCAAAGATTATCTATGTTACACAAGCAAGAAACCAGCTGCACAAGCACTTTGAATGTAGGCAAACTAGTCATGCAATCATGCAAATGCAAAAAGGGGTCTGTAAGCAATTGAGTAAGGGAAGATTACAAAAACCCTTCCACATTAAAAAAGCTAACTTAGTAGGCACTAAAGCATTTTTGTTTATCCCCAATTTTCTATGGGGGAAAATGTCACACTGAAGGGCATCTGAAGCAATAAGGTCGCATCTAATAGATGCAACATACTGTCGACAACAGTTTGCCCGGTGACCATTTAACCCAGTACCTTTTCTTTGTGGCAATACAGAAACTCCATTTTGGACTGTGACATTCTGTCCACATGCCCATCTGCCAGAATTACAAATACACGAAATACAAAGTTTACAGTTAAAAATTACCTTGGTGTTGCCTTGTTTTAACTGGCTTGCTTTCTTAATGTCATCCAGGAAAATGTGAAGAAATCTTATTTGAGACAGAATTTAACTCAGGGTTGTTCTGTCCACACTTACATTATGTACAGCAGCCCCAAAGGGCTTCAGTAAGCTGACCAAAGATTCAACCAGAGTCCAGTTGCTGGAACTGAGCATGATGTCTACATTACTTATTTGATTCTGTATGGTGTAGTCATGTGCAGCAACCCACTTTGACCTGCTCTGCTAAGTTTCTCATCTACCCAGAAGGGGATGGGCATGGCCCCAGTCTAGGGACGTCTAAGTGTTATGGGTTGCCGGGAGCCTCCATGCAAACAATGGATTTCCTGGGCTGGCTGTGTGTCCTCTGACCCTTTCCCATCAGTCTCTAAGGCCAGAGGGCAAAAACATGGCAGTTGTCTTTCAGTCCTTTCCATAGTTGAAAACATTTCTGTACCTCAGTGCAACTTCTAACTATAGTGTGTGTCAACTTGGTCCCTGCAGCTGTGCAGCAGGATAGGGTACTATCTGTGTGATTGCTGACTGCTGTTGAGTAATCCACTGGATTTGTTCTCTACTGGGACTTCCCACTTGCTGAGAGCAAGTTCAGTCGGTGGCTGTATGTGTGTGGCTTTGAAGCTGTAAAGAATCATGGTGGTGGCCATCATGAGCTTTTTTTTTTTTATTAAGTGTGCTTTATTAATTTTCAATGATCCAGAAAGCAGATACATAATATCATACAAAACAGGATGGATCATGTTAAAACACACAGAAATTAAAGTACACAAACACCAAATACACAAAAACACGGTAAAGCACACACCCCCATGCCTTATACCAAACACTGCCAAGCTAAGATTGAACCAAGCAATCTATCACACTGTAAAGTCTACAAGACTATTAAGGTTTCCATAAGATAAGAAGGGTCTCCAAAGATCCCCAAGTTGTCAGAAAGGCTTTCAACCTATCTTGCATAGAGGCAATATGTCTTTCCAACTGCAACGCAAGTAGAGCCTCCCTATACCATTCTATTACAGGTGGAAGTATGTCATCTGCCCAATGCCTCATGATAACCAGTTTGGCAGTTGCAGCAATAAGTGCCATATGAGCCTTTCTGACTCTTGGAGTTCCAGAAGGATAACAATTTAACAAGCAGGACTCAGAGGTAAACAAAATATCTAAGCCCAAAAGAGGATCCAAAATTCTGCGGACAGATTGCCAAAAGCTCTGTGCCTTAGGGCAAGTCCATAATATGTGATAAAGAGAACCAATATAGCTCTTGCATCGACCACAATCCAGTGAAATCAATTTACCCATTTTAAAAAGCTTTATTGGCGTAAAATAAAGGTTATTCATAATATTAAATTGGACTAAATGAAGTCTATCCTGTTTAATAAATTTGTAAGATGTCTGCCAGAGTTTTTTCCATATAACAGTGTCAGCAGGGATTCCTAATTCCTGTGTCCAATAATAACAAATCCCAGTTGGTAAGCTAGAATCCAACACTTGGAGAATCTTATACGTATTGGAAACAGAGTGGGGCTGGTTAGCTACTTGAAGGATTGCAGACAAGTCCTCAACATTCGAACCTATCTCAGGAATACTGCGGAAAAAGGAAGTAAGAGCCTTACTAACTTGTGCATACTTATACGCATAGGTATCTGGAACTCTGATGCTCCTTTGAAGGTGAGCAAAAGGAATCGGTCCCCCATTCAAAAGTAGGTCAGAGACGCTATAGCTATTGATCAGAGGCCAAAAGGTAGGAGGTATTGGGTTATTTCCAATCTTAAAATGAGGGTTACATATGATAGGCTGCTCAAATGACTGGTACCATCTCACTCCAAGATGCTTTTGGAGTTGATAAAGGGCCTTAAGGGTCCATCCAATGGGAGTATTCTTAAGAGATCTGGGTATATGAGAAGGGGTAACATACAAAAGTGCGGATAACGAGCAATGGGTTTTTGATGCCAATTGTTTCTCTATATTCAACCACAGGGGGGAATATTCTAGCTGTGCTGAAAGCCCGTAATTTTGGATCCAAAATGCCAACTTACTGACATGATGAGCACTATAATATAAGAAGAAGGAGGGGGCTGCGCGGCCTCCCTGATGCTTAGGAGCCGTTAGCTTAAAATAAGCCCTGCGAACTCATTTCCCTCTCCATATAAAGCCATTAACCATTTTTTGAAGCCTGGTAAACCACATTTTGGGCAGAAAGCATCCTAACATCCCCATTGGATATAAAATCCTTGGTAGTACCTTCATTTTAATAGTGTTCACTCTTCCCCACAAGGAAAGAGGGAGCAATACCCATCTCTCCATGTCAGAGGATAAACTTTTAAGTAAGCTGAAGAGGTTATCCTTAATCATTATTCCTATATCCCTAGAGACTCTAATACCCAAATACGTTAGGGACTTCGCTTCCCATAAGAAGCAATAAGGTGCGAGATCCGCCTGCATTAATCTGCCATTAAAAGTGAAAACTTTAGTTTTGGAGTAATTTAATTTATAGAATGATACCTTTGAGAAGTCCTCAATTTCAGAAAGTAAAACGGGGATAACCGGTTGAGGATTCTCAACATGCAGTAATATATCATCTGCATATATAGACAGTGCATATCTTGCACCTTCTACCTGGATACCTGTAATTCTTGGATTAGTTAACAATCTTCAGATCAGGGGTTCCAAATAAAAATTAAAAAGTAATGGGGACAAGGGGCACCCCTGCCTAGTACCACGATAAAGTTGGAAAGGAGCAGAGAGTATATCATTACATCTAATTCTAGCTGATGGGGAGGTATACAAAATCTGCACCCACTTAAGGAATATATCAGGCAATCCAAAGTGGGTTAGGGTGGCAAAGAGAAAATCCCAGGAGACCCTGTCAAATGCTTTTTCCACGTCCAAGGATATCAACGCCATTGGCACGTTGGAATCCCTGTACGCGGAAATTAGATGTAAGAGTTTCCGCATGTGATCCCCAGACGATCTCCCCACCATAAACCCAACTGGCTAGTAGCCTATAAGATTTCCCATTACCTTCGAGAGCCTATTGGCAAATATTTTAGCCAGTATTTTAACGTCAGAGTTAAGCAATGATATGGGGCGGTAACTTCCAAGATTTAAAGGATCCTTCCCTGGTTTTAAAATTAAGGTTATCAAGGCCTCCTGGAAACTGGGGTCTGATATAGTCTTGTCATACCAAAAATTGAAGACCTCACTCAACACTGGAATTAAAATAGATTGACAGGTCTTATATAAATTATTTGGTAGACCATCAGGGCCCAGAGATTTGTCAACAGGCAATTGTTCTATGGCCAGTTGGATTTCTACAGTGGAAATGCGGGCACTCAGTAAGGTTGCCTCAGCATTAAATATTTTAGGCAATATTATAGAATTAAGATATTGATTTATATTGGCCCTAGAGGGGTGTAGGAGAGGATCGACTGCATAAAGTTCTTGGAAGTACCGTCCAAAGCCCTCCTCTATCTCCTTGGGATCGATACAAACTTGACCACCTTGTGCAAAACAAATACCGGGAATAAATTGTGAAGTTTCCATTTGTCGAATTCGAAGTGCAAGTAGTTTCCTTGCTCTTTCTCCTGAATCTAAATACTTAAGTTTAGTTCTGTGGAGAGACAGCTCCACCTTCTGCATAGACAAACCTGCATACTGGGCTTGCAACTGGTGCAACCTGGCCTAATCTTCGGCCGGGGAATGCTGGGAAAGGGTGTGTTCCAGGCTTTTAATAGAGGTAAGGAGAGCAGCTATCCGAGCCCTCTGTTGACGAACTCTTGTTGTCGCCATTCGAGTACACTCTCCCCTTAAGGTACATTTTAAAGCTGCCCATATCAAATCATATTTGTCAACCGATCCCTTATTACTCTCGAAAAAAGATATAATAAACTCCTTGATATGAGTTAGGGAACCAGTATTACGAAGCAACTGAATATTCAGCCGCCACTGGGAGGTTCGTTTGACTCCTGACCCTATCAGATAATTGATACTAATGGGCGCATGGTCTGACAAAACTCTGGCATGAATGCCCACATCTAAAACACCAGGTAGGGCAGAAGAGCTTATAAGAAAATAATCAATTCTGGAATAGGTACCATGGGGAGGAGAAAGAAAAGTATATTGCCGCTCTGTAGGGTTCAGTACTCTCCATACATCTACCAAACCAGTTCCTCTAATCAAATCTTTCAGAGCCCTTCGAGCTGGGGATAAACCACATTTCTTGCGGTCTGACCTATCCAATTCTGTTTGGAGGACAAGATTCCAGTCCCCACCCAATATCGTTAGCTTCGGGGGATTGGTCACCACGAGGTTCAGTAATTGTATAAAGAAAGAGGGGGAGTCTATATTTGGGCCATAAATTGCACCGATCAAAACTGGCTGAGATTCCAGCAAACCATGTGGGGAGGAACAGTTTAATGTGACTTGTACTGTACCTTGAGTACCGTATATACTCACGTATAAGCCACATTTTTTCCTCCAAAATTGAAGTCTTATACCTTACCCCTCGGCTTATACGCAGGTCATTCAGTAGATGTGAGTGAGGAGGTTGTCCGATTTCAGCAAACCGGTACAGTAACAGGATGCCACCGCAACCTATAAATATAAAGTGTCACCAGCATGTTCATTACATGTAAGAATGAGCGTTGAGAAAGCATTGTGCTTTTGATGCAGCTTTCAAACTATGAGCAATTGAATATGCAGATGCTACCAACAACTGTGCCACAGCACGGCACTTCAGCATCAACGAGAAGCAGGTTACAGGGTGGAAGAAACAGAGGGAAACTCTTAACAAACTCCCCAAAAGTAAAAAAAAGCCTTCGTGGAGAACGTCCGGCATTCCTGTAACTTGAGAGTGACCTAAACTCATGGGTACTGGAATGCAGAAAAAGCTGGTTCATTGTGACTCGTATGTCCATTCAGATGCAGGCTGTTAAGATGGCTATGCAGGACACAGGACGATGCTCTGTACGAGGACAGTGAGAGCAAAGAGCAATGCCCAGAGATCGAGGAGGATGACAGTCCATCCTATGATGTTCTGACTGAGGAGTTTATGATGGAAAATGAAGCAGCATTGGGGTTTTCAGATGTAGATGATGATAACGAGGAACAATAAAAACTAACAAGGACTGCAAGTACTATATCTAGCACTAGCGCATTTTGATTCACTGTGGTGATTACAGTAACTGTAACTAAATTGATGTTTTGTATGTATTTGTACACATTTGGTTAAATAAAGATTTCAGCATTGGCTTATATGAGGGTCAGTAGTGTTTACTGAAATCAGCTATTTGAATTGGGGGGGTCGGCTTATACGCTAGTATATACGGGTAGTTCACATTGACAGAACTTGTATTGGTTATGTGTGCAAATAGTACATTTTTAGAAACAAATGGAGTTTTTCTGCAGTAAGCAAATTATCATTTAATCCCCAATATAACGGCCCCCTCGATCCCAAATCTCTTGGGTTAGCCTAAACGGGACAGTTTTTGCTACTAGAATCACTACCCCGCCTTTATTAGTTGATATCCCTGATCCGAAAGCTTGTCCCACCCATTGCTTCTTAAAAAGGGAACTGTCCTCTCACTTCAAATGCATTTCTTGGAGACAAGCTATCCCTGCTCGAAGATATAACAGATGTTTTGATATTATTTGTTTTTACCCCTATCTTTGGCCCCTTTAATATTCCAACTTACAAAGTTATATTGACTACCCAGGCTCTAACAAAAATATCTTCCTGGATGACGGAATTAATCCCAGCAGAAAACCCCAAGAGTCATTAAAAACAAAGCATGGCAGTGTTTGGCTATCCCCCCATTACCAAGACAGAACCCACTCCCTAATATCACATAAAAACCTCCCCATAAGACAACTCTATGCCCCCCAAAAATAAAACTCTGAAAACAAAAATCCCACAGCACTAGAAACAACCCCCAGTTCAAATTAACTGCACTACCACTTATACATTGCCACATAATGTTGTAGTTCAAGCCTAATAGAGACAGTCCAAACCCCCTCATGCCCCCCACCATATCCCCGATACCAATCCTCTGAACCTGAAAACAGTAAAAGCATCTGTTGATACTGTTCCTAATCCAACCACCACCCTGTATTTATCTATATATACACTAACACTGCACTCTATAACCAAACATGTAATATGTTAACTTAGCACTTGAAAAAATAACACAGTACCATGATACTGGATTGGTGTCTATGGAAACTTATACTGCAGTTTCAACTAGCATTTAAATGCAATGCCGCCAATTGAGGAAAAATAGTACTCAATGGAATTAAGAACCAGTGTTAAGCTACACTAATTAGCTGTGTAAGCCTCATTGCTATTTATTCACACTGGCAACAGGTCAAAATAATCCCATTTTCCCTATTTAAACTGCTCCCTAAAATAAGGAAACATAAACCAACATTCCTTTATTCAGGAGATAAGTACATCTTAATAATACTGGATATAGGAAGCCCCCAAGACCACGTTTCGTCTAAGGAGTATGTCCATTCAAATAAACCAGAACCCTGCGATGTCACGTTTAGCTAGAAAACTAATTCAAAATCAGAGGGGTACAAACCTCTTAACGTTATGACTCTATTAAAGGGAGGAAAAAAAAAATAACCCCCAGTGCACTAGCCTTATTAGATCGACAATCCAAGTTACGAAGCAAAAGTCCCTCAATTTTTTTTTTGCTTTATGTGTTTATACCCTCCTCCCATGCTTCACTGTCCCCCACTCCTTCAGGCTCCACAAGTTCCCTTCATCCCCACTGACCTTAGCCAGTCCTTCTCAGGTCCTCAGATTGCAGCCGACCCGTGGGATATCCTGGTGTATCCCTATCACTGGGCGGGTCCCCATCCTCCGAGGGGGAAGGGCACTGGGGAGAGGGGAAGGACCCAGCACACACTCCATTAGGGCCTGGGGATGGTGCTGAGGAACAGGAGGCCCTGGCCAGGTACTGGGGGTGCTCTGGGAATGGAGAGCCGTCATCTTGGTGGGCAGTGAGCAGATTTTACGCTTTTCCTGTGGGGAGTAACGTCTGACGTCAAGGCGTATGCCGACGTCTGCCACCACCCCCTTGAACACCGTGCCCCAGCTGTATTCTGCACTCCCAGCCTCCGCCAGGAGTCAGCCTACATGGGTATGCATCCCCTGCCCACCTCCCAGAGAAGGAGAGCTGTCCCTGGATGCTCTATCCTTCTCCCCCCGGCCGGCCCTCCGGCAACCTGAGTCCGTACTCGAACCCGGGTCGCCGGCATCGCAGGCAGAAATCCAACCGCTGCGCTGACAGTCCGGCCCAGTCCCTCAATTTAATGACAGGAAGCCGGCTTGCTGTCCAAGATCCAAAGTCTGCACAAACTTGAGAGGTGAGGGAGTATGTCACCACTGCTCCAGTTGCTGAGAAGCAATCTGCCATCAAGAAAATTCCCCTCTTCACTCGAGAAGTAAAAGATCCCCGTTCCATTCAGTCAGTATTTGCTTTCTTCACAAGCAATGCTCAGGTAATGAAATGGAGCACTATTAACCACATATTGCCCCAAATGAACAACACAACAAGAGTGCTATAATCGAATGTAGAAGCGTGCACTTTGGACATTTCCTCCACATACCGCGATGCTCCTGGAGATCAGTTAGATATGTGCATGGTTATCAGAGACGAGGGATCGAATCCAAACTGCCCAAATTTATCAACCCTACCATACAGAATTGCCGTAGAAGGACAGAGTGCAATAATAAGGCAAGATTCTCACCACACAGCTGTTCGCAGCCACCTTAACACACCATTCCAATAGCAATCCCCTTCGACACTTGTATAGGTCGGGAAACAGTTTCTTTAAGCCTTGCATTGCCTGGACAGGAGTGTCAAAGGACAGCCATTTGTCGTCATGCTTAACTAAATGAATCACCAGGTATTTAACCCGAAAGGGCTTACCAGCTGCCACTAATTTGGATACCATCGGGTGTAGCTCACTCGCACAGAATGCGGGAGATCTTGTGTGATACGGATCTTCCGACCCTCCCAGAACACCTCTTGAATCTCCCTCACCTTCATTAGAATATGTTGCTTATCGAGAAAATTTAATAGTTTAAAGATAATTGGTCTGGGAGGCAGGCTTGCCGGTGGCATGGGGCGCAGGGCACGGTGAGCCTTTTCAATGACATAATCCCCTCCATTAGAGGATGGACCTGCTATTTTTAAGCATAACTTTTGTAAATACGGAATCGGGGCACTGCCTTCTTCCCGCTCTGGAATTCCGATTACAAGCAGGTTGTTGCGCCTGCTGTGCCCCTCCAAGTCCTCTAATTTATCTTCCAATTTTTTAAGCCTACATGAGATGGTCAAGTTCTCCTGGCCGGACTTCTCCTGTTTCTTTTCCAAGGAGACAATTCTTGCTTTGGAATCCCCTACTCGCATCGTTAATGTTGCCACTGAAGTTTTAATCGTTTGTAAGTCATTTGAGATCATGGCTACGGCAGCTTGTAACGGATGCATGATTTCTAAAAATCTCTCTTCCGAGAGAACTGTTGGAGTAGAAGATATTTTTGGGGAGCTGGAGGCCTGCTGCTTGGCCTGCTTAGTGGCCTTGTCCTTTTCCGGCGTGGGAGGCAGCGAATGTCTCGGAGGAGCCTTTTTCATATATACCGCCATACTGAAGTGAGTATCCAACTTCTCTGACATGTTATGTCACTAGTCATCTTCACAAAAAACAATGTTTTAGTTTCTATCAGTAGTTATAAACAAGATATAGTTAGGTGGGAAGCAGAGCAACGGGGAAAAGCTGCTTCTGCTCAGGCTGCCATCACGTGACCTCCCTCATGAGCTTTTTTCTGGTTCTGATTGGTCTGTGGGGTCACGAGAGCAGATGCACTGCAGTGCACAACTGCTGCAAAGAACAATGCAATTCTGTGCAACAAAGAGAAGCTGCATGGCATGACTGTGTCTCTCATCCTGGTTGCAACAGTTCATGGGAGTGGGAGAGTGGAACAGGAGCTGCCATTGGCTGTGGAGATTGAGCATTTCCAGCGCCGAAGAGATAGGCTGTACTGTGTCTGACCCCAGGTTTTCTGCAGAAGTCTGTGAGTGGACTGAGGAAGCAGAGAGCAGTTTTGGAAAGGAGGCAACAACGGTGCTGCTCGCTGTGCAAAGAGTATGAGCCCTTTTTAGGATGGGATTATGTGCATAGTGCATGTCAAACTGTTATATTTATGGTGCACTTTACATTTGCTAAAAGGAACAGAAACATATCCTTCATTAAAACTTCCCCAAGGAGGACACCCCAATATCCAATTGGTACTGCAGTTTGACATCACAGAGGTGACTTTTGATTGGGAAATAAGCATGGGTCTGTCTCAGGCAGCTCAGAGACCACAATGCTGCAGAGTGCAGTGCATGCTGTCCCAGGGAGCCACTTTGACCCTTGTGACTGAGGCATGACAAATCCTCTTCCACAGATGGAGGTAGTAAAAGCAAAGTGGCTAATGCACCACTAAGTGGGAGGGATGAAGAAAGCATGTTACTTCAGAGCTTTGAGTGACCATAAAGCTTCAATGGCTTCCAATAAATATGGCAAGAGAAAATGAGAGTAGAATCAGATAAAGCCCACTACTCATTACTCCCCCCCCCCCAACTGGATCTGTCTGCTTCTGATTGGGTGGTTGTTCTCTCTCTCATGGGACCCCATCATGAATTGGGCTGGGCTCCTGTATGATGTAGCACTTACACCACATTGTCCTTCTAGGTGTCAGATTCTGGTATGACAAACTCTGCAAGTGCCTACATGGAATATTTACACCTGCCTGCAACACATCTTATTTCCTTAGATCTGAGGTGGCCAAGAGGTTCCAAATTCCATGTTGCAAGGGGGTAGGGAGGGGTGTTGTCCTGTTTAACAAAGCTCAGTGGAGGGGGAGCACTGTGGAGCCTGAGCTGTGCAGACACAAGAAACATAGCTCTGCATTGTTATGTTTTAAAAAGTGTTTATTTTTCTATCTTTATTCTTTGAAAGCTGCTAAAAAGGGTATTGCCATGCAGCAGAACATTGGGAGTGAGATGGGCAAGCTCAAGAAGAAAGATCAAGGCCAGACATGAGCAAAAGGGCCAGCTATGAGTTCAACTAGGCAGAACATGGTGGCTGGTGCCAAGGCTGAACAAACTCTGCAATCACTGGGTCATAAGCTTAAAACTTTAATAAGCTTAAAACATTAATCTCTTGAGTGACCACCATGAATACCAAGTTGGATTTCCTAACAGGGTGACTTACCTTGGTGGAAACCTCTGTGGACCAGCTGCAAACTACAGCTGGTGATCCCGAGTAGCAGGCAAAATAATGTAATACTGTCATGGTGGGGTGGGCACAGGAGTTCCAGCACGTCAACAACAGACTGGAATTGCTGAAGAATCAAGTTCAGAGCTATACTATTCACATGCTTGGACTCTTGGAGGGCCTGGAGGGGATCATCCCCTGTTGTTCTTCAAAGACTGGATACTGGAGCAATTTTCAGGCCAGGGAGATTTCTCTGATTGGAGGTTTGTGAAAGCATACCAGGTTTGGCCACATGAGTGAGTCTCGGGGGATACTCCTCGAGTGTTGAAGGTGGCAGCAGAATGTATAGGCACCAGAGATTGTATTTTAACTTTAGCAAAATGTGTGGACCCTTTAAATGTGCAGGGAAAAACAGTGGACCCTTTCCCTGATATTTCTTATGCTGCTCGCTAGCGACGAAAGAGGTTTGATGGGGCGAGGTGAAACTCCGTGCCTTTGAGGTGACTCACACCATTTTGTTACCAGCAAAGCTGTGACTGGTTTATAAAGATAAAGTCTACATTTTTACGGACCTGACTGATGCTGGGAAGTGGATTGTATGTTTAGAGGTGCAGCAGCCCACTCTATCTGAACCATCCACAACTGAATGGATAGTATAAATCCTAGTCAAAACGTTTGCAATTTTACTAAGAAAGACACTAGAGGGCGCAAGTTCTTTTGCAAAAATGTACTATTCCCTGTCTATGAAACTAACCAAACTGTTTGAATAGTTGAAAGCAACTCTACTGTATACATACACCAGGGAAACATGAGGCCTGTTTACACTAATCATTCTGCAGTGTTGTGAGTGTTATAGTGTTTCTGACCTGTTGCCAGCAGATTAGAATGAATGAGTGCCTGAGTGGTGGTAGCCTGTCTGTTTCAGCTCCTGTGAGATGATGTAGTGGCAGGGAGCCAAATGCGAAATGGTATTTTCATTCCTTGGTTCCTTGCGGATACTCCCCTCCACCTGCAGCAACTTAACTTTGGGGTTAGGGTCAAGGGGGAGAAATTTATATTGAAAAAACAAAACACAGGACCTGTGTCAGTGGTGGAGGTACAATAGGTTGTTAAGAAAAGTAAGTTGGAGGAGGGAACCAGGCCACATGCAGTGTTCCAGAGCACTTAAAGGTGTGGCAAATTATTGCAAAAATTATTTAAAGCTGATAGTAACTCACAAATATCGTTAGTATGAAATAAGCCTGATCCCCTGCACTTTGAGGCTCACTGCTTCTTCATTAGGGTGGGGGGGGGGTGGCTTATCTCAACAGTTGAAAGATCAGTCATTTATAAGGATAATCACCTACATATTTATTTCAGCTTTAGATACATTTTGGAATAATTTGCTGCAGTTTTGAGTGTGCTGATTTTTCATATCGTAATAGCCTTATCTCGGCAGCACCGCGTTTCACTTCTGAGTGCGTCTCTGTGTGTTTCTCATCACATGCTGTGTTCCACAGCTCCCTGTTTGGGGACATGCTGGACTTCACTCCACACATTTATTTATTTATTGTTTTTAAATTATTTACAAGGAAGACCATGCTGAGCAAAAAAATAGCTCATTTCTCGATACATCCTCCTGGACAGGGCGCAGGGCAGTAAACAGCAGTGTTATGATAGTCACCTGGGAACAATTCAATAATATGGTGCAATAAATACACAGTGCAACAGCTAGGAATAACGGGCAATAGCTTAGCTTTACTGGGTATTGTTGCTAATAGTTTTAGTTTACTCACTGTAATAATATACTGCTGTATTTTACTGTAACCATATTGTGTAAGGTACACCGAGTCGGTGGGATAAGGTGCCAAATAAATTATTTATTACTTACATACTTCATTAACACAGTATAGTTCTTGTCCATATGGTTATATTTAGGTTCAAGACTACTCAAAATGAGTCCAAGTTACTATACATCAGACCGGAACAGATAACAAACACCTCAGGTCTAAACAGAAAATACAGAAATAAACAAATGGATCTGCACTTGCATTTACTTGGCACTTGGCAGTCTTATTTCTAAGTAGGCATGGGCAGGTAGTAAAATACCCTACCCTAGGCACTACCCGCAGGTACCTGTAAACTACCCTAAATTACTCTAAAAATACCCTAATGCAAAACAAGCAGTTGGTTAGGGTCGGGCAGTTTGTACTGTAAACATTCTACTACCCTATTACCCTATCCTGACTATAACAAAATGTGAAAGACTTTATTTTTGACTGCTGTAAACAGCGAAAACTATTCAACAAGATCTGTCTTGAGTCAGCTAAGATAGGCACAGCTGCTCTGTGTGAGCCTTCTACTGTTTCCAAAAATTATACCCATGGCGGGCATTGCTGAGGCAGGTACAAGAGGTTCAGCTGTTGTGAGTGAGCCTGCTACTGTTTCAAAGAATTATACCCATGGCGGACATTGCTGAGGCAGGTACAAGAGGTGCAGCTGCTCTGATTGAACCTGCTGCTGTTTCCAAAAATTATCCCCATGGCGGGCATTGATGAGGTAGGTACGAGAGGCACAGCTGCTCTGAGTGGGGCTTCTACTGTTTCCAAAAATTATATCCATGGTGGGCATCAAACATAGTAAACTGGTGATTGACAAAACTAAGAGTGATGTGGCACATGTGGCTGGCTGGTGGCAGTGGTGATGGCATATTTTGTCAGTAGTACGTGTCTAAGGAGAATGACAGTAAAACTGAGGAAAAGTGATGCCAATGGAAGAAACTGCAGTAACAAGTATGACCTAAGACTTGTAAGTTATTAGCAACAGTTCTTCCAGAATTTGTGTAGTGCTCATATAGAGCAAGACTGGAACAGTACGTGACATGTGGAACACATTTGACAAGAAAATGTGAAAAAAAAAGTAAGTGAACTCAAATTGAAATAATGGTGCTAACATTATCAGAAAAACTACAAACATGCCTGGTTCTTCATGAACTGTCTGTGACCATGGCAGGATTCATTTCAGAGTGACAGTTGCAACTGCTGAGAGAGAGAGAGAGAGAGAGAGAGAGAGAGAGAGAGAGAGAGAGAGAGAGAGATAGAGATAGAGATAGATAGAGATTAGCAATGTTAAGTTACCAAATTTGGCAGTATGCCACTCCACACAGGATTTTCTATCCATTTCATACGCAACCTAGTCATCATATTCAGTATCACTGTTTGCAGGCTGTTGTTCATGTTCAGGGTCAGACTTGCATAATTCATTTTATTTATTTATTGAAATGCTTCACCAGGAGGGCGCACTGAACAACAAGTTGCTCATCTCACAGTGCAACCTGGGGGGAGGCATTACATAGGGTTGTGAAGGATGATCAGTTACAATAGTATGTGGGTAGTACAAACAATGCAACATTGTAAGATTGTGCAACAGCTGGAACACAAGGTATTGTACAACAAACAGTAGTAGAACATTGGGTAAATTACATGTCCAAAATCATACAAAAGAACATATAAACGTACAAAATTGTGTACCAGGAGCAGGCTCGAGGTAGTATGCAAGTGCTGTTGGAGTAAAAAGGATGGGGTTAGGTTGCACACACTGGTGATCCAGAAGGGCAGGTGGAGAAGAGGGGGGAGAGGCCAGAACTGAATATGAGGAGAAAGGGTGGCCATTTCCTGATTTCCCCCTTCAGGATGTTGAGAACCCTGCTGGGAGGGGGCCGGGTCATAGTAGGAAGGCAGAAACTGGGGATAGGTATTAAGGTGGGTTAAGGCAGGAACAGCTGAGAGAAAGGTAATTGTGTAGGGCAGAGGTAAGGGAGTAGTTGGAGGAGGAGGAGTGTCATATTTCAGGGGGGAAGGAATTCCAGATTTTAGAGAAACGAAGGGTGAAAACAGTCTGACCGACGAGGGTGGAGAGGTGAGGAACCATCAAGGTGCGGGCGTCATTTGATCTGAGAGAGTGTGTGTGTGGGGAAGTAGAGTGGAGAGAGAGAGAGAGGATAAGAGATAAGAGGGGAGCCCCTCAAACCAGAATTTGGAGTTTAGTTTAGCACAGTGAGAGATGCGTCTGTGAGACAGTAGAAGGAAGGTTAGAGAGCGATAGAGTTCACAGTGGTGGGAGTGAGAAGGGAAGTCGATAGCAAAGCAGCAGAAGGAGTTAAAGAGAGTGTCCAACTTGGTCAGGGAAGATTTGGGAGCAGCACCATAGACTACGTCACAGTAGTCAAAGATAGGGAGTATCATCTTCTGGACAATTTCGCGCCTTGCAGTCAGCGGGATGTAACTACGATTCCTGTACAGAGCACCAAGCTTGGGGTGCAGTTTCTTCAGGATAGCATCAATATGCACAGAGAAATTGAGGTGCTGGTCCAGCCAACCCCCCAGATAGCTACATGAGGAGGTGTCCTACAAGATGGTCCCATCAAGGGTGTGGAAGGTGGGTAGGGCTGGGAGCCTAGACAGTCTCTGCCTGGTGCCAAAGGTCATTCAGACTGTCTTCTTGGCATTTAGAAAAAGCTGGCGAGATGCAAACCAGAGCTGAACTTAGTTGAAGTCATGCTGTAAGCTGGTTCAGAGTTTGGGACAATTGGGAAATTGTCAGCCTTCATTTTGAGAGATGTAAGCTGTTCCACATTTACAGGACTTAGCAGTGTTCTGTGGCCAGTGACTATTCCTTCAGCTGCACTAAATATGCATTCTAAATATACCCCTGAAGATAGACAACTGAGGTACATTATTGCAAGATTTGCTATATCTGGTCATATTGTTCTCTTTTGTTTACAATAGAGTAACGGAGCTTCCTTGTATGGTCTGCAAAATACTTCCAGATCATTATGTTGTGTGAGATGGTTACCAGTCTGGCAGATGAACCAGCTTCATTTTCTTTACAGGATACTAGTCCATGTTGTCGCAGGTGACTCAGAACTGATTTGCCTTTCTGACACTGAACATAGGATGCCCAAGAAGTAGCTATAGGTGTCCTTTCCCTTGCCGATGACACTAGTGATTGTGAAGAATTTATAGATGTGCGATTGTCTGTGCCAAAGGTGCACTCAGATGGTTTGGCAGAGTTTGACCACTGTACATCAGTTAATGATGTTGGTGGGGCAATGTCATTTTTGGTTATTAGACGCTCTCTCCAATACTCAATGTCTTCCCCTGCAGGAAGGATGGCTTCAATGTTCCCCTTAAAGTGGGGATCTAGCAACGTAGCCAACACATATGTGTCATTGTTAAACATGACATTTATTCTCTGATTAGTCATTCTGAGACTCAAATCATCTGCCAGCATAACAGCGGTGGTGTCTTTTTTTGGCTAACAGTCTTTCTTTATGTCAGCAAGGAAAATGTGAAGAAATCTTATCTAAGGAAGAATTTTACTCACCAGTTACTGTCTGCACTGACATCACTTGTGGCAGCCTCAAATGGCTCAATAAGGTGACCAAAGATTCAAGTAGACTCCAACTGCTGGAACTGAGCATGTCTACTTTACCTATTTGTTTCTGCATGGTGTAGTCATGTACAACTTTTTTCTGTTCAAGAAGCCTTTCCAACATTTAAAATGTTAAATTCCAGCAGGTTGGAACTTTCTGCTTTAATGTCTGCAATGGTAAGTTGTTTGGCCTCTACAGCCCCTTCAGGATTTTTTGAGCTTTCACAGAGTGGTTGAAATACCCACATATTTTCCTAGCAAAACCTAACAGGTTTTCAACATTTCTGTTTCCATTTAATAAGTTATGAATGAAAGATTTAAACAATGTGCAAAATAAGGTATGTATTGGTAATTGCCATTTCTAACAGCTTTGACTATCTTGGCACCATTATCTGACACTATGAATCTTGGAGATCAGGAATATGGAGTAAGCCATTTCTGTAATTGTTTTTCCAGCTCCTGCAAAATATTCAGAGCAGTATGGTTTTCCTCAAAAGTATTGACACTTAATACAGCCTGCTTCCTACTGATTACAGTAGAGCAGGGATTATTACTTTCCGACTGAAAACTTGTCCAGCAATGAACTGTAACAGCCATGTAGTCAATTATTTGGTTGCTGGTCCATATGTCTGTAGTTATGTAAACCTGTGTCACCTCAGAGAATTTTAACTGCTTACAACTGTGGAACAGCCTTTTTCCAGAAATATGTTCGACAGGGAATGGTGTACTGTGGTTCAATCCAGTTTGTGAATTTGAGAAAACATTTTTGAGCAACAAAAGCAAAAGGGAGTTGACAATTGGCCAACAGCTCTGCAATGCCTCTATTCAACAGCTGGCATGTTGAATATTGGTGGGTAAATTTTGATCTCCTCGCAACACTTTCTTTTAATGTTAGTTGATGAGATATTTTTAATGTTTGTAGGAATGTATTTTTCATACCCTTTTCACATGGAGTACTACTTTAGGACTTTCCAGTACTTAATGGTGTCAGAAAACAATCTATGGCCCCATGCATGAATGTACAGAGTGCCTACGCACCATGGATCTGCAGCGCATAGACACTTCGCACCCATCGCACCCACTGCGTGGGATGCCCGAAATGGAGCATGCAACCCTTAGGTCAGGGGTCTTCAATTAAGTTTTGTGAGGGGCCATATACAGGCTATGTCAGACCAACGTCAGGCCAAAGTGTTACCATCATTTGCTTTCAACACCAAAGTCACTACATGGCTCACATACAGTGCACACACTGGACCTTTTTCATGTTACAGCCATGAGGAAGCATATATGAGCAGCTACTGCAACTGTAACATACGCTGCACCACCGACTCATTTGTTATTGTGTTCAGCCACATAATTTCATGAAGCATGCTTCTGAGGTGAGACACACTGCAGCTAAGCATGTTGCCATCAGTACAAGTAGTCAGCTGTCTTACCTACACAAGTAAAGTCGAAAGTTATCTGCTGACATCACGAATGCCTGAATCCAGATTGGTGAATCATTTGAAGGAGCTTGTCCATTCCTCAGCAGCAGGATCTGTTTTTTATTGGGTTTTTGCTTGCGATGTGAATCCTTGTGCAGCATGCCGACTCTACTGCTCACGGAATTAGCTGCAATGCTGTTGATATTTAAATTAAATAGCACGGCAAAAAAAATGAAAGTAGCATCATGGCGGGTAAGCTGATGGGACAACAACGGAAGTGGATCCCAAAACGTGCCTCCTGATTGGAGCAGTACTGTGCGCCAGTGCAGAACTAGCCAATTCCTGTTGATCACGCAAACTAGTGGTGCTCATTCCGTGTTGTCTGTTGCCCCGCAGTAAGTCTGCCCCTCAGTACTGTACCATGCAGTGAGTCTCTCTGTCTCACATTCTTATTTTTGTGCGCCTTTAGATATTTTGAATACACTGTCATTGTGTACAAAGCATTGCCTTGGGGACCATCTGGGGGCCAAACAGAAGTCCGTCATGGGCCACATCTAGCCGGCGGGCTGCCAATTGAAGAACCCTGCCCTAGGCACCTAAGCCCTGGTGGCATGGACAGCAACACACCGGGGGCTTGCCGGGGGCATGCCAGCACTATGCTCCATGCACCAAGGTGAGTAGTGCTGTGCACTGGGGCTTGTTGGAGGGCACCCATTATGCCAGGGAGAACCCTGCCATAAGTTCCCTACATGCCCTGCCCCCGTGCATACTGGATCATGGAACAGCCCCAGGGCAGGTGGGCATCCTCCCACACACAGCGTGGGCCAACCCCCACCCTGTACTCCTGAGGCAGGCACCTCCACACAAACACAAACACACAGTGCTGCCTCATCCCCCCAATGCAGCACCCCCCAACCCAGGGCTGCACCGCTGTGCCCATGCAGCTCACTGCCTGACACAGTGCCGAAAAGGCTCGTGGAGGGGCACAACACCCCCCCCACTCCTGGCAGCAACCTTTCCCAGTCTGCACAGCTCCCCTGAGGGCTCCTGTCCCAGGTAGTACAAGCCCCCCCATTGGCATCTCCGACAGCTCTGGCATCCATTTACCTTCTTTCCACTACTTTTCTTACTTCATGGATTCAGAACAGTCAGGCTGAGATTTTAAGTCAGTACGCCAGTCTGGATCAGGTATCCATTTTCCCTTCGGGGTCTGAATCCATCCTACATCTTTCAATGCCTGTTCAGGCATCCAAGTTTTTTTCTCAGTTTGACACTCACTCACTCCAAATGTGGCTTGCAGTCTGCTGCAAACTGACGGTGGCCCATGATGTTCCTCTCACAGCTGACTGTCATTCTTGGCATTCTCCAATAGCTCTGTTAAGATACTATGCAGATTGTTTTCCAATCTCATATCAGGCCATTCTGCAAAATTATCAGTCTTAAGTGCCAAAGGGGGAACTTTTACCATAGAATTTTGTCCTCGCTGCTTCAGTGCTGCCTTTCATTTGTTGTCATACTGTAGCCTCCTCATATCTGCCTGTAGGGAGCAAATTTGGGAGCTAAAGTCTTGTCCCATGAGGTCAGCCACAGACAGCACTTTCTGCAACTGATCTCGCAGGGACAAGTGTGGAAGGTATCCACTGGTTGACTTTTGACCAGCATAAGTTTGAAACAAAGCTCTGAAATCAGATTTACTATCCAATCACCAATCAGTCAGGGTATGATATAGACACTGCATGGAGATAAGGGCCAACCACATGGAAGTCCACTTGGTTATTAAAAGCTGATCATGCTAGAAAGCCATATTCAATCTCCAGGGGCCCTTACCATGCATCGAGGCGCCAGTCCAGGTAAGGGTACTAGACAATAGCAAATGATCAGAAAATTCCGTTCCACTAATGCATGCATCCACTACCTCAAAAGCTGTGAGACAAGAAGGTAATCAATTTGGGTAACAAAAAGCCATGGAAACAGGTCTGTTCCCCAGTAGGGTGGAGGGCCCTATACTAATCCAACCATAAGAGATACAGTCAGGAGAATCAAATTCAAACAATTAGAATCAGAAAATAGTTTGTCCATCTGCAAACCCCTATCATCCCACTCAAAACCACAATGGAAGTCCCCACCTCACAGAACTAAGTGGGAAGTATGCAAAAAAGTCTGAACTGACTGAAAGAGGAACACACGGTCAGCCTTCAACTGTGGTGCATACACAGTAATAAGGCGCAGTCTGTCCTGCTGAAATGTGATATCCAGGGCCAAAGCATGGCCGGAAAATATATCAATTAATCTCAAAACACGGAACTCAGAGGAATTAAACCAGATCCCCACGCCATCACAGCGGTCTTGCCTGACAGACCAAAAAGAAGGGCCTGTCATCCACAAGCGGGTTACTTGAGCCAATTCAAACCATGTTTTCATATGGGTATCCTGCAAGAATAGTACATGAGCGGTAAGAGCCCGCAAGAATGTAAGCAGCAACAGCCTTTTGGCATAGCTCTTTAAACTATTAGCATTAACAGTGGCCACCTGTAGGGATCCCATCAAGAGCAGAGAAAAAAAGGAAGAACACAATATATCATTTAATAACATTCTGAGATCTAGTTCTCCTCCTGTCTTCCAGTGGAGGGGTCTGCATAAACTTGGGTGGTCAACATGCGAGGAGTAATCCATCTGGGAGGGGGTAACGGAGGAGGCCTCCGAGTCCCCATCCTCAAGATCTGTGTTAACTCACTCAACAAATTTGGCCAGGGCCCCAACCCTATTCTTGTGGATCAAAGCATCCATCCCTTTTTTCCCCCTGTAGAAGGGAGGTGCTGGTGTGATGGGATCTTTGTTTTTCCCTTGAGGTGGACCAGAACAAAGTCATCCAGAATGGGGGGGGGGAAATGACTGGTGAAGAGACTGAAGAAGAAGAAGGAACCAATACAGGCGGATCCTCTGCTACTCGAGGAGCAGACATAGCAGAACCAAGGGTCCCAGAGGACTCATCAGGGTCAGCCACCACAGGGGGGACCAGGAGATCATCAACCTGTGCTGTGGGTGGAAGAGCCAGGGAGGGCTGCACAAGGGAGGCCTCCGGAAGAGTATGGCGCTCCAAGTCCTGGATGGCAGAAAGCTTGGGTGTTGAGTGCTGTTGTTGAGCACGAGAAACAATATCATCCTGTGACATGGTAGAGCCCTTGTTGTGGGATGCCCAAGGACATTTATCATATTCATAAATTACAACAAAACCCATTTGGGCAGCCCATGGCCAGATGACCAAAGGTAAGACAATGGCTGCACCGAATACTGTCACAAGCATTACTAAAATGGGTATAGGAACCACAGTTAAAGCAAGTCTTGTGCTGTCCCTGGTAGAATAACATACCCCTGTCCCTACTCAAATAAAAGGTACAGGGTAACTGCAGTACCCCAAAATCAGACTGTAGCAATTTAACTTGGATCCGCCACCCCCAGTCCAAATCTGTTCCAAATCAATTAAAGCTTCTGGGATGGCCAGGACTTCACAGCATCTTTGTAACCAGCTCAAAATATCCACAATGTTCACCCGCTTATTGTGAAAAAATACAGTGATGGTCTGAAAAGTTATTTATTACATAAATCTGTTTGTAACTGGAATTTGCCATTTGTATTTTTTGGTTTTGTATTGCTGTTGATTGTGTTTGTGTATTTTTGTATGTTTTTTTGTCCGGGTCGGGCCTGAAAAGGGACCTATGGTCCAATGCCTTTACCTGGTCACTAAAGAATAAATGAAATGAAATGAAAAAAAAGTAGGATGAGTCAAAGGGACCACCAAGAAGGGGGTCCAAAAGGAGAAGTCCTACATGTGTTGTAATGGGCCCAAAACTTATCCAGCCCAGAAATAAGTTTAAAACTGACATCATAGCTGGAGTCCCCCACATTAATCAAGGCATAAATGTCAGATGCCTGAAACAAATAGGAGTTCTTCAACAGCTTCTTGGCCATGTACACTTGGTCCAGGGGAAGGTCCAAGCCCTTTATAAATCAGTCAAGCCGTATTTTGATGTGGGGCCAGTTCCCCATGGGCTTGGAACAAGTCAGAAAATTGTCTCGGCCATGTCAGGGGTGGTACAGGTTGCGGGGAGGGGGGAATCAGGTTCCAAGCCAGGAACTGCAGATAAAGCTGTCTGAGCAGCAGAATCCAGGTCCAAAGGGGCACTAGCTTCCATCAAATCAGTGGTCACATGGAGATCGGCCTCGGGTATAATGGGGGGGAGCATTAGGAGCCTGAATCAAAGTCACTGGAAGCGATGTAGGCTGGGGCTGTGCACATGGCAAGGACAGACTATCAAAGTCCAGAACAAGAGGCAGAAACTGCAAAGGAGGGGTCTGGCTGCCACCCAGTAGGGAGGACAGGGGTGGCCATCAAACTAGCAGGCAGAGAATCATGAGGGAGAGCCGCAGTTGAGCCGGTCACAGCAGCATGGTACTGTTGCACAACTGGGTCTGAGGCATTCAGGACCCAATTCCCAACACTAGTCAGCCATGCTCCAGTGTTTGCAAGGGCCCTTTCTGGTGTCCAGGGTTCCCCAGTGACAGACTGCTCAAGTCCAGATGATCTCCAGGGTGTACAAGCCCCCAGAGTATGAAATACTACCTCAACAGTATCAGACATGGCAGCACTAGCTGCCTCAGAAATGGGCTTCGGTAACTCTGCAGACTGTACACCAGACCCCCCGAGCGAAGGAGTAGTATTAATCAAAGACTGTACCTCATGCTGAAAGCGGAGGTCCTCTGCACAAAGCTGGGCTAGTAATGCGTCCTTCCGATAGGAATGCTGCAGTCGCAGCTCTCTTTCAGCCTCCTGGAATCCTGAGGCACTTGTATCAGCAGCAGCCATCTGTAAGCCCAAACCACACTGGGCAGATGCAGACTCCATCAGTATCCTGGAACAGTTTGTGGCCTCCAAGAATGTGGCAACAAGGGAGGAGGTAGAGTCCCCAGGCACCTGAAGTGGCGCAATCGTTGCTCTGACATCCATGGCGTCCACCATCTTGGATCCGCGGTCATAGGGGCCCCCTTACTAGAGAGTAGGGGAATTTTTATTATTATTGGACTTCATTACAAAAAAAAATACAATACAAACCTTAACATTCATATACAATCCATCAATCATATATTATACATCCATCAACTTAATTTCCTAAAAATTCATTATACAACATAACTTGAGCTTTAATCCAGCCAAACCAAACAGTTAACCAGAGATGTTGTGATTTCTCTAATGGGAACCTATTCACATCTGCATTTTGTATACTCTGTAAAGATAACTTTATATTATTCAAAAGCTCCTGATAAGTAACAGTTCTTTGTTGTATTATTAGCATGCACCTTGATTGCCATAAATAGAATCTAACTAAAGCAAAGGTTATATATAAAGTATCCCTATGATACTTACAAAATCTATTCCGCTCTGGCCTATACATAATCTCCGAATATGTAGATGTTGCTAATTGGTTATCTAACCAAAATTGTGCCAAGTATGCCCGAAAGGAACTAGCATAGGGACATTCCAAAAAGAGGTGTTCCTGTGTTTCCAAGATGAAAAAACAGGTCCCTCTGGGACAGTATCTTTCTGATAACTGTTTGTGTTTGTTATTGTCCTTGATGCCCAGTCTACCATAATTACTGAGCCATACACAATCCCATATAAGTGCTGGCATCCTAAGATTAGATAGTTGTTGTAAAACATATATTTGGTTGTCAGCCGGACACCCTGGGAATTCTACCACTGATGTCTTCTCAGTCTGTAGTATAGTTTTATATATCCCCATCCTATCCATAGTCGTCAACTGTGTTGGGGCAACCTTCCACTTAATAACCTGCTTTATACATTCTTTTCCAAACTCTGGCACCCTAACAGGAATAGATCTTGTCTTTTTGTCTTCCCATGCCAACCTACATGGATTTAGCCATTCCTGAATCAAGGGAGCCCACACTTTTATATTGGGGCATAAGGCTGGGTGAAAATTATAATTCAAAAACAAGCTATAACAGAAGGCGATAGGATGAACCATCCCTACACCACCTTCCTTAATTGGCAAGTATGTAAATTCCCTCTTGATTGGATTCAATCGAGAGCCCCAAAAGGCCTGAAAGAACAATCCGTACAAGCTGGTAAAGATAGACTGAGGGGGAGGGCAAATGTAACTAATATAAAGAAACTGGGGAATCAATAGAGTTTTTATTAAAAGTACTCTTTTCTTTTTGGATATTTGCTGCCCTTTCCACTATTTACCAGTTTAGTCACATGTTCAGTTTTACCAGACCAGTTTAATTGTGCCATATCCCCATGTCCAAATAGAACTCCCAGTATAGGAATGGGGTCTGATGAAATATTAATCCTGGCCCATATGCTTGACATAGGTACAGGGGTATTGCCCAAAACAACTCTCTTACTTTTCCCCAAGTTTATTTTGGACCCAGACAGATAAGAGAACTGTAGTAACACTGCTGTTAGTTGCATTTCGGAGGATGTGCTAGAAAACACCAAAACCAGATCATCTGCATAAGCCAAAATCTTCACCTGTAAAGAATCAACAAGTGTAATGCCCATCAAATCCATATGAGTCCATATTACTCTAATTAAAATATCTATTCTGAAGGCATACAAAAGGGGACTTAAGTGGAATCCTTGCTTAACACCCCTATGAAATTTTACTTTCCTTACAAACCAGCCATTTATATTCGTCCAGAGGAAGGAAGGAAGCAGCATACATCCCTTTAATCCAGTTCACAAAGGTGACTGATATCCCAAATTCCAATAGTGTAGAAAACAAAAAATATGGGAGAGCCTATCAAAGGCCTTCTCCTGGTCCAGACTCAAGATTAACCTGTTTCCCCTACTAAATTCCCTTGATAAAGGGTTTCTCGTAAAATTATCAAATTATCGTGTTGTTTCCTGTTCTGTATAGCACAGGTTTGAAAAGGGCTAATCAGGAAAGGGGCTACTTTACTTAACCTTGCTAATAATATTTTATTCAGAATCTTCAAGTCCGAGTTCAACAGGCTTAAAGGCCTCCAATTTCCAATATCCTCCCTTACATCTTTCTTATGAATTAACACTAAAATGACACCCATCATAGACGCTGAATATGTAGACATCTGTAGAATATGATTATATAAAATTACTAGTGCAGGGGAAAGGCTTTCCATAAATGTCCTATAAAACCCTATTCCCAATCCATCAGAACCTGGGACTTTGTTGATGGACAGTTGTAAAATAGCAGCCTTAACTTCCTCTACCGTAACCTCTGTAACTAGTTCCTGGGCATCATTATCCTGGAGCCTAGGTAACCCTAGGGAATCTAAGATTCCTTGTACACCTGTTTCGGGGGTACCAAAAGTTTGAGTAACCCACTCTTCCACCACTCCTAGTAACTCTAGAGGGGAAGTGACCAATTCTCCTGAGGAGGAAGAGAGTTGTGTTATGACTCTGCTCTCAACTCTTTTCTTATTCTCTTTATAAGGATCCAGACCACCTTTTGTCATTTGTGTGCCAAATCTAAATTCTTGTTGTAGGGACTTTGCCCTATCATACTGTACAGTCGCCGTTTGTGTCTTCAAGTTACCAGCCAGTGCACTCAGGTCCTGCCCTGTTGCATCCATCAGGGAAATGAATCTCTGCAGCTGCTGTCTAAGCTGTAGGTATGTGAGATATTCAGAGGTGGATTTAGCTTGTGCCCTTTGCTGAAAAAAGGAACACCATGTTCTCTTTGAGTCTTCCCACCAATTCACCAGTTTCTAGTAGCATTCCACTACTGATAACCTTACCACCCACTCCCTTTCCCCATGCTTTCTGGACCCGGGGGTCAGTGAATAATGATTCATTCAATTTCCAGTACTGTTTATTACATTGTGGGGAAGGCTCTGTTTGTGCACATATTTTAATAATCATGTGATCAGAGAACTCACAAGCTAAAGTTTGTGCTTCTTGAACCATTACCCCTGATGAGAGAAAGACAAAAATCTGTCCTTGTTCTTAACATCCCTTTATGGTAGGTAGAAACATAGAAACATAGGAGTTGATGGCAGATAAGGACCGCAAGGCCCATCCAATCTGCCCATTTCTTTTTCTACCTTATAAATGTGCCATCGGCCTTTGCTCTGTCAGTGGCCTATCTATTCATACTCATTTGTATTGCTCCCTTATGCCTATCCCATGCCTGTTTGAAGCCCTGCACTGTATTCATAGCCACCACTTCTTGAGGTAAGCCATTCCATGCATCCACCTCCCTTTCTGTGAAAAAGAATTTCCTCACATTCCCCCTTAATCGGCCCCCCTCTAATCTCATGCTGTGTCCTCTTGTCCTGCTATTTTTCTTATATTTAAACATGTTAGACTCTTTCACCTTGTTAATGCCCTTAAGGTGTTTGAATGCCTCTATCATATCACCTCTCTCCCTCCTTTGCTCAAGGGTATACATATTGAGCTCTGTTAATCTGTCCTCATATGTCTTCTGATGCAGTCCCTGCACCATTTTGGTTGCCCTTCTCTGGACTGCCTCAATTTGGTTAATGTCCTTGTGAAGGTGTGGCCTCCAATACTGCATGCAGTACTCCAGATGGGGCCTAACCAGTGTCTTGTAAAGAGGTATTACCTCCCTCTTATGACTTGTGATACCCCTACTAATACACCCTAACATCCCCCTAGCCTTACCTACTGCTTTAGAGGTCTGCTTGGATGATTTAAGGTCATCAGTGATGATGATGCCCAAGTCTCTTTCTTCCTTTGTGACTGCTAGCAACTCCCCTCCCAGCCTATAGGTGGCTTCAGGGTTTCTCTTCCCTATGTGCATGATCTTGCACTTCTTTGCATTAAATCCCAGTTGCCACTCTTCTGACCATTTTGCTAGTTTATCCAGATCTCTTCTCATTCTGCCCACCCCATCTGGATCATCTACTCTGTTGCAGATCTTGGTGTCATCTGCAAACAGACAAGCCTCATCCTCTAGTCCATTTGCAAGGTCACTAATGAAGATGTTGAAGAGGACTGGCCCCAGGACTGATCCCTGAGGTACCCCACTTGTGACTTGCATCTCTTCTGACTGTATACCATTTACCACCACTCTCTGTTTTCTGCCCGTCAACCAGTTTGCCACCCAGTTGACCAACTTCTGACTCACCCCGAGCCTACCCAGCTTATTTATCAATCTTCTGTGTGGAACAGTGTCAAAAGCTTTGCTGAAGTCAAGGTAGGCGACATCAACTGCTCCCCCTTGGTCCACCACTCTGGTTACCCAGTCAAAGAAATCTATGAGATTAGTTTGACAGGACCTTCCTTTGTAAACCCATGCTGTCTTGGATCCTGTGCCCCTATGGATTCCAGGTGTTGCACTATCCTTTCCTTAAGGAGTGCCTCCATAATCTTGCCCACTACTGAGGTAAGACTGACTGGTCTGTAGTTCCCTGCCTCATCCCTGCTACCACTCTTGTGGAGCGGGATCACATGAGCCCTTCTCCAGTCTTCTGGGACCTCTCCTGTGCTCAGAGACTCACTAAACAGTTCTGCTAATGGCTCTGCTAGTTCCACCTTTAGCTCCTTAAGTACCCTGGGATGTATGCCATCAGGTCCCATTGCCTTATCCACCCTGAGATTAGCAAGCTCTTGTAGGACCCTTTCTTTTGTGAAGGGAGTAGTACTCACCTCCCTCCCCCCTGTGTCCATGATGCTGAGCTGTGGGCCCTGCTCTACCTTCTCTTCAGTAAATACTGAGCAAAAGTATCTATTTAGGATAGATGCCTTTACAGGTCCTCCTCCTCATGCTCCCTTTATCCATTAAGCTTAGCAATACCCCTCTGGACTTTCTCCTTTCACTAATGTATCTATAGAAAGTCTTGTCACCTTCTTTTACTGTTAGTGCTAGTGTTTCCTCAGTTTGGGACTTTGCCTGCCTTACTGCCTTCCCTGCTTCCCTTAGGGCAGTTTGGTATGCCTCCCTATCTTCATTCCGCTGTGTTCCTTATATTTTCTGAAGGCCACCTTTGGCTCTGACCTTTTCTGCTACTGTATTTGAGAACCAAAGTGGTTTCTTTCTTCTTTGCACTTCCTTTTCTGTCTAACACAATGGGATGTTGCTTCAAGTATTGCATCCTTAATGCTTGCCCACTTTGCCTGTACCCCTCACCTGTGTTTCTTTTGCCAGGGCTAGCTTAACTCTGTTGGCCATCTTATCAAAGTCAGCTCATCTGAAGTCCCATATTTTTGCCTTGGAATGGGATGATTTAGATGTAGTATCCAAATTGAACCATACCATGTGATGGTCACTGGCCCCCAGGTGACCTTCTACCTGGAGATCTGTGATTCCTTCCCTGTTAGTCAGTACTAGATCTAGGATAGCCCTGTCCCTTGTGGGTTGCTGTACCAGTTGTTTGAGGCCCTCCCCCTGCAGGGAATCCACTATGTGTCTAGTTCTGGCAGATGTTCCTGCTGGTATTGGCCAATCTGTATCCGGCATGTTGAAGTCTCCATTATCAGAACCTCCCTTTAGCTGTCATATTTTTATATCTTCTAACAGTAATGTGCTATGTCCTCCCCTGGTCTGGGGGCCTGTGGACAACCCCAGTTCTTATGGCTGTCCCATTTCCTGTTTCCAGGGTGACCCACAGTTCTTCTGGCTCCTTATGTGTATTCTGAATTTCTGTAGCTTTGATATTTTCATTGACATACAGGGCCACTCCTCCCCCCCTTTTTGCACCTCGGTCTCTTCTGAACAATACATAGCCAGGTACTGAAGCCTCCCAAGTGTGGTTACTGGTAAATCCACCCTTAGGATGTACTCTCCTATGGGCATCAATAAGCCCTGCTTGATTTAAAATGTTGTTCAGCGCATTAGTATCAGAAAAGATGTTCCCTGTTTGTAAACCCCCATCTGCCCTAGAGAGGCCACAGTTAAAATCCCCCAGCCAGTACACTATCCCAGAGGTATGCAGAAAAGGCTGCACTTCTTTAAATAAAGCAACTCTTCGGGCCTTTGCCTGTGGGGCATATATGACTATAATCCTGTATCTACAGGGACCATCAGAAATGTCCAGCATCAAGGCCCGTCCAGGATGGATGTCCACCAACTGTGACACTTTAAGCCTGTAATTAGACAATAACATACCCACCCCATCACATGCCTCTGTTCCTGAGGACCAAAAGGATGGTCCTAAAGACCAGGATTTGGAGGCCTGCTGTAATTCATAATTAGTTTTCAGTCGGGTGTCCAACACACAAATAATGTCACTCTGTAGCCTTCTGAAAGAGAACATGGCCCCTACACACTTCCTCTCACTTTTTATACTATTGATGTTAATAGTACATATGGTGAGGCTATTCATCAGTAGAAGTTATTTACCCTGAGGAAAGGCTAAGAGGTCTTAGATGTCCTACGCTGTCTAGTCCACTTCGCAATGGATCCCTCCCCACTCTCTTCTGTGTCTGTGTTTGATGTAATAGAGGAGGAGTCAGATTCTTCTCCATCTGAGTCTCTATCTGTCCCCAATTTTGTTAAGGTGGCATATCTGCTCCCTGATTTCCAGGAACCGGTTCCCTGACCTGTCTTAGGCACATTTTGTTTAGATTTAAGGTTCACTAACCTCCCAGCTCTAGGTTTCTTCTTTAAAGAAATTGTTTGAAAGGCCCCATCCTTGTCTGGGGGGGCATAACCCTTTTCTCCACATTCATACCATCCTGTGAGCTTTCTACAATTGGCACAGGAGGCTCTATGGCAACTTGAGCATTCTCAGAGCTTTGTGTTTCTACTACCACCTCCATACATACTGGATGTACACCACCCACTGGAGTCTGAGTTGGTTGTATATCGATGTTCTGTAAACCCTGCACAGCTACCCATTTGGCTTGCTGGTGTTGGGCTCCATTAATTATGACTTCCTGAGATGGACAGTCTTCTCTGTTGTGAGATGCCCAGGGGCATCGCCCATAGGCGTGTCCTGTTTGTTCACATAAGTTACATTTAAAGAGGCTCAGACATGCAGAGGAAGCATGCCCAAACCCCAAACAGTGGCTACAATGTGGTGAGTCACAAGCGGAGCTGAAATGTGCTCTTGAACCACACTTGAAGCAAGAGCGAGGCTGACCGTTATAAAAAACAGACCCTTGATCCTTCCCCCCCAAAAAGGAGCTGGGTAGATGCATAGGACCTGCATCCGAGGAGTGCAACTTCATTTTTATGCACCAGCCTCCATCCCAGATCTGCTCACTGTCTAACGTAGGCAAAGGTTTACCTAATATGTCACAATGTTGCTGCAACCAAAACTAAATGCCTTCTATATGGACCCCTTCATTTTTAAACATCACAGTAATTGTTTTAATCTGCGGCCTTGTCAATGCTATTGCATGGAAGGGAATCCAAGCAGGGGTGTTCCTTAAAATTTGGTATTGGGCCCAAAATCTCTCTAAATAGCAACATTCTTGAAACTTACTGTATGTCATAGTTCCCATTGCCTAAACTAATTAGGGCAAAAATCTCTGATGAAAAATAACGCATGAAAGCCTTTAATAAGTTCCTAGCTATGTACACCCAGTTGGGAGGATCCTCCAGACCCCCTTTGTACAGAAGTCTGACCGCATTGCGCGGGGAGGCCGGCTCTCTCCTGGTAGCAAAGAGGTCAGACATCTTTTTAACTGGCTCTGAAACTTCACTATCTACTGCCTTATCGCCTTCTACTTGCTCCTTATTCCCTCTTTCTACAGGTACACCTGCATCAATTCCCCCTACTACAGGAGGGATACCTTCCATAACATTTCCAGCCACCTGTACAGGTATTACTTCATTATCAACAATTTCCCCAATCAGTACAGTGTCATTTGAAACATTACCCCAGGGTAAGGAGGAGCTCTGTTGTTGTATATCGTTGGTAGCCACAGAATTCAACAATAAATCCCGGTATGAAGATCCTTTGGGTCAGGTGATCATTTCCCTGAGGAGTCTTGCTCCCAGCCTGTCTGCTCCAGTGTGACTTTGGGAGACCAGTCAATCGATTCAAGTTCGGCTTCCATAATATCTCCTCAGTCCTTACGACGTGGTCTATCCTTAAAAGAAAGGTTTGTTCCGAACTGCTCTGCTGCTGTTGCAACACACTGTCCACCAACTTTTGTCTAGTGCTGCTCCCATTACGAGCAGCTAATCCAGGCCCCAAACACTGCTTCTGGTGTTTAGACTGTGTAGCATTCTTGCCAGAACTTTGAGGCTTTGGGCACACAGGCGGTGCTCTGTATAGACTGCCAGCCTCTGATTGAACCTCTCCCTCCGTTAATGTTTCAAGCCCCGTCTCCTTCAAACACCCCTGCGTTCTTGAGGGGTGAGTCATTGCACTGGATGCTGTCTCTCCTGTGTTGACAACGTTATTCACAGCCATACCAGCGTTTTGCAGATGCTGCAGAGAAGAGAGCACTTCATCCAGCTCTCGCAGCTGCTGCAATTGCGTCACCTTTTCTGCGTGTAAAAACTCCAACCTTGTTTGAACCACAGCGGGTTCTCCAGCAATATGTGTGGCTGAAAACACAGCACCAACCTTGTGCTTTCTTTTTTTTTTATACTTTCTTCTTTTTCCTCCTTCCTACCTCCGGAGCCCACTCCTTCTGTCCGCTCATGTCCCCCTTGCCCACCTTAGGGATCTGCCCCTAGAGTGCCCATCCTCCACTCCTTGCACAGCGGGGTCTGTCCTGTAGGTGGTCCGGGTGGACTTAGGGCGGCCTTCATCTAGGGCTGCCGGAGGGGATTTTCTGCTTTTTCTCCCCTTACATCCCCTACCCTCTGGGGCGCCGAACGCTTAGGACGTACGTCCTGGTGATGGCGATGCTGGCTGTCACCAGAGCCCTCATGCGTCGTGGCGTCTGCCACTGACTCCGTTGAGCGGAGCCGCCTCCATCCCCTCTCTGTAGCCGGTGCTTCCACCGGCTATGAAGGTGATGTAGAACGTGGAAGCGTTCAGGTTCCACCCTGAGGGAGGAGACCATCCGTTGGGGCCTCGATCCTCCCTCCCCGCCGACCCCCGGCCACCTGAGTCCGTTCCCGAACCCGGGTCGCCGGCGCAGCGCGAGGTGTGGCGTCTAGCGCCTCAGCCCTCAGCGCCACCGAGCCAACCTTGTGCTTTCTGACTTCCATTCCTTGCAGGTCAGTTTTGACTTCCATGTCAACCAACTCGTTTTCCATCTTAGGGCTGTCCATTTGAGTTGCAAAAATCAGTTCATCATTCGTGCCTTCTATAGAAACTTACACAGAGTCCTCATGGCTCACCTTCTCCTGCAAAATCTCAACTGGACTGGCCATAGCGTAGGCCAGCCCAGAGGTTCCCCCTACAGTCCAGTAGGGGAATTTCCCCAGTGTCCTGGCCAAATTTCCCCCATTCACTAAAACACCACCACCGACTTAATCTGGTTCAATGTCAGTTAGCTTCCATCTGTATCCCCCAGGATGAGGCTGAAAATAGGCATAACTTCCTATTCCTCCTTTCCTGGTCAACAAAAACTAACTAACTAACTAACTAACTAACTAACTAATTAAATACCGGAACCATCCTTAGTGTTCTATACACAAACCATGACATAGTCAACGCTCCAGATCACTAGTTCCATGAAGAGAACTGCGACAGAATGCTGCCCATAAAAACAAAATGTAACCCCCCCCTGTTGGGAGCTTACCTGTGAGCCCCTGAGTTTGGCTTCCATTTCCCCTGGGGTTTTGATCCACCCTTATTCTTTTTTCCCCCAGGTCCTGGTTCTTCCATTGTGGCCCTGTGGTCCCTGGATCCTCCCTCGGTCTCCTGCATTGTTTTGCTAAGGGAGCAGGTCCGAGGGAGCTGGAGTGTGAAGCCACCACCTGCTTTTGGCACTCTGGTGCCAGGTGATGCTCCACATATGTGCAAAATGTGAAAATTTGTTTGGCCATTTCAATGACCCTTAAGGTCACCTCTCCGGTGGTCTTGGTCCCGTTAGGCACTAAGAGAGGGACCAGAGACCTTGGGCAGCCCAGAGAGATGGCGGGAAGAGACGCAGGACTGTTTTTCTGTGCGCCAATCGCACGCGTGTATTCCAATGCCACCTCATGAATATTAATGAGGTGGCTTGCATTATAGAGAAACGTGAGCTTGTCTAGCGTTGGAGTAGAAAGAATAGCACTAGCAACAGGCAGAAGTAAAGTTAAAGGGTACACTGTTGTGCTAAATGAAAAGGGGCATGTTATAGTTCTGTGAGGAAATAAACAAAAGTGTACATGTGGGCCGCAGAGGGGAAATCAATAGGGTCCATATAAAACTGCAATGGGGCTTTGTGTGTGCTGCCTGGGGACCTGATAAAATGGCAGCAGCAACAGCAGAAATGTCAAGGGAGACTCAGCAAAACTGCAGTCACTTAATAGGGCACAGGGTGGCTACCAGATGGTGGGGTAATTATAAAGTAAAGGTAAACAGTTTGGCTGCAGGAGGGACTTAAACATGGGACATTGTGCAAACTGTGTTGAACTGTTTACACCATCCACCATTTTTAGCAGCCATATGATGCCAGACAGGCACCCACTCAGCCAAGATTCTTGCCAAGGATTATGGGGCTTGTTGAACAGACTCTTGGGGGAGAATACCAGGGAAAATCTAGGTGCCAATTTTCTGCACCAATGAGGTGTTGAGGGAGCCTCATACATAGTAATTTTTCTTAAGGACAGTGGCTCCAGCCAATGGGGAACTGCCAAAAGCTCCCAAAAAGTACAGAACTTTTGGACTCTGGATCAGTCTGGGGAGAGCCCTTCCACAGTGAGTGGGGCTCTTGCCCGTGGTGAGGAGATGGGGTTGCAAGGCAGAGAGAGAGCCTTGCCTGGGGGCTGGTCATGCCTTCCCCCACCGAGAAGAGAGTGGATTGCAGAGAAAAGGAGTTAAGTGAGCAGCTTTGCTGGAAGAAATTGGAAAAAGCTGCAGGTTCCTGGAAGAGTCTGCTGTGGCAGGAGAATGCACCACAGCGGTGAAAGGAAGACAAGGTTGAAAATGCACCACAGTGGTGAAGATCAGGAAAAGGTTATGTCCTGCGCCTTGGAAAAGGACAAAGGTTGTGTTTTGAGCCTGGAAAAAGACAAAGGTTGTGTCCTGAGCCTCTTAAAAGGACAAAGGTTACATCTGAGCCTGGGAAAAGACAATATGCTTATCTGCAACTCTTTGGTGGGACAGGAATGGGAAAGGAAACTGGATACCAGATTTCTGAGAAATTGAAGAGAGAACCTCTTTAGATTGAAGAATTGCTATGCACCTGCACAGTGAGAAAAGAGACTTCCTGATGTGCTGATGAGAGATCAAGTTGCTGGATTTGGGTGTGATCCAGAGCAACAAGTGGCTGCTGTATTTAAAGTTGAGAGACTGTGAAAGCAGAAGGATGGACAGTTGCCTATCGGGCAGGGTGCCTGTTGTCTGCTCCTGAGATACAGCAAGGAATAGACTGATGTGGTAACCCTGGGTTTTCAGACTCTCCACCCCCTGGAGTCTGGGAGTCAGGATAGGACAGAAACAGTTTTGGCTACACACAGTAGCTGGTAACTGAGCGAAAGAGAAGAGGAGAAATGTGTTGAATGACCACTAGGACACCAGGGCCAGGTGGGGAACTCACTAACCCCCATCAAGTGGGGTCTGCTGCCTGCAGGGGATCACTGGACTTGTCCCCGAGTGCACCTGCACTCTGATCCAAGGAGGAGCCTGGCCGGGGGCCACTCCTGGGTCTGGGTCCCTTGTGGGTGGCAGGCCTTACGCACGTGCCCTGCAACAGGCTCATAATAGGCCGAAGGGAACAAACTGCAAGAACTGCAAGCAAGCCAAAGACCCAAGCTGCAGCCTCTGGGCCCCCTGTTTCAAGCATCGAGCGTGGTTCTGCAAGTTGTTTCCATCAACCCCAGGACTTCAGTGAACTGTGCCACCCGAGGACTGATTCTGCAGAACCGTGAGTAAGCAGCAGGAATTGCCCTGCACCTGGGGACTGTATATAGTTAATGTTCAAGCATGCCACTGGCATTGGAAGCCAGTATAGCAAGCTGAGAGAAAGGAATGTAAAAAGTTCATTTTAAATCAGCAAGCGTGCCAACCCTGGCAACCAGCAGCACCTCAGGCCTGCAACTATGGGATCTGGATATCCAAGGACAGAATTAGGGGCATCCTTCTGGACTGGTACCAGTTGGGGGTTCTGGGCATGGTAACACCGGCAGCAGTTAGCAGCTAGACAGATCTGGTGGCTGCATTGATCAGAATGTGGGGTTTCGAAAATAAAAGGAAAATGATTATGAGAAATTGCTAAATCTTTAAACTGTTTTGTGTAACTTCTTTTCCACTTCCCCTATCCTAACCCTCCCCTTGTAAATAAATTGTGATGTTTGCAGCAGAACTGACTCCAGCACCTATTTTAGTGAGCATGTTATTGTCTGAAATGTGAAATGCCAAATATCTGAATGTGGGGAAGTTTGAATCCTGGTAAGTCCATATCTGGGGTAACTGTTTTGGAGAGGTGGGTTGGTACGATATCCCAGGGGGTTGTACTGCAAGTAATCTGATCCTCTAAATATGTACTCTAGATGGAGGCACTGCCATTTTATTTGCATCTTTGGGAAAGGACCTCCTAGTTTACAGCTAATGGGAACCCAAGCCCCTTAACCTGTATCTAGGTAGCAGGCAGGGGTAGTGGCTCTCTCTTGGATAGTGCCAGAGAGGGGCTACAAAAACAGTGCAAAATACTGTTTTTTCACATCAGTTTTCTATTTAGGTACAGTTAAACATAGATCATTTAAGGTATGAATATCATTTCTGTAAATGTGAACATTATAAATAGTTGCTCATTTAAAATAATTGCATGTCCTCCTTAATTTAAAAGTAAATTTCACTTATATCAATTTGTACTAGTAACCTTAATTATTTTTGACAGTGATTTTTTGGGATATAATGAATCTCTTAATATTGGGCACTATGCACAAAGGGTCCAGTAGTACACACCTAGTGAGTAATGTGCTGCGCCTCTACGTGGCGCCAGGGCAAAACGAACACGTGGTATGCATGACTGCATGCACTGCGGTGCGCACACAGAGGGCATGAACCATGGCTGTGCAGAGTGACACACAGAGAGTAAGTGGGCATGACCAGGAGACACGGACCCGCCACTTGACCCCACCATAGGTGACGCAGGCCGTGATACGCAGCAACACAGCTGTGAATGCCATGCAACAGCAGTGCGGATGAAGAATGGTGGAATGACAGGAGGATGCAGAAGGGCCAGCAGAGGTGGACGGAGAAGGTGGCAGTGGAGGCAGGGGAAGGAGAAGAGGGCATCGTGGTGGTGGCACAAGATCGTGGTCCACCAATTTCAGCAGCAGGCAAGTTGTGGCAATGATCATGGACATCTGGCTCAAATACACCAGATTGTATGGGGCTCTGGCACTCACCACCACCCTGGAGGTGAAGGCCCAGATCTGGCTGGACCTTCAGGTCAGTGTCAATGCTGCTGGTGCAGAGGCAAGAACACTGACAGCCATTAAGCAAAAATGGCATGACTTCCATGCGGCCATCAAGAAGAAGCTGGTGGCCGGTGCACGGGAGCAGCAAGGCATGGGCAGAGGGTCCCCGGCACAGAGCACCCAGCTGTCACCCATAGAGACAGAGAGAGAGAGACTGGTGGTGGAGACCCTGTCAGAGGTGGCTGTTCATGGCAAGGATGGAGGGGTGGACACACTGGTAGGTAGGTAGGTACAGTCTGTGTGGTGGTGACAGGGTGACAAGGGGGTGGGCAGTATGGATACACAACGCTATCCCTACAGTGTCACCCTCTCCCCCCCAGACATGGCCAGTGTGCCAAGGAATATAGCAACCAGTGGGACGCTGCCAGTGTGAGCCACCGTGCCACAGCCAGCACCGAGCAGCGCCGTGCAATGGGAAGCAATGTCAGATAAGAATCAGTGGCTACAGTTGTGCGAAGCACCATCCAGTATGCGGGACTGAATGTTGCACTGATGAAAACCACATTTGTCTCCACAGGGACAGAGATGGAAACTGGGACCCAGCTAGACAGTGACAGCAATGCTGAGCTGACTGTTTCCCACACGGAAGACATGGACACCACCTCCAGGAGCAGCAGCCATCAGGACGATGGGGCCATGGACAGCCATGCCAGCAGTCCACGCCAGCCCCGCAGGGCACCATCACCCACCTCGAGCAGGGGCACCACGCTACCCACAGCACCAACTGGTGCCAACAGAGCCATGGACCCTGCCAACAGCGACGATGAGGGCCCCTCCACAGGCACAGCCAGACACAGACGTGTCCCCTGGCACAACCCATACCAGATGGAATAGTACCAAGTGCTCCAGCAGCTGGAGAGGGACCGGCTTGTGGAAAAGCGGAACACCATGGCCGCCTTTGCTGCCCTGACTGAGGTCACCAGGGCCATCTGTGATGGCATCACATGGGGTGCCGTAGCGCAGGAGCTGAGCCTGCAGCACCTATGGACCATGCCTGCTGCACTCCCAGATGCAAACCCCACTGAGCATCGTCCGCGCACCATTGTGGTGGCCACCCAGGCCACCTGCACAGACCCCGACCCTGAGCAGGATGTGTGTAGTGACATGTTACTCACACTAGATGCATGCGCTGCTGTAATATCCCCCCCACCAAGCACAGAGCGTGCCAATGGGGGGGGTCGACACCGATGCCACAGTCGACACCAGCCAGGACACAACAGACACTGCTACACTGCTGTGCAGTGCCAACACCCAGGGCCATGAGGGGTGTAGGGGTCGTGGTGGTCCACATGCACATGCAGCACCTGGGTGCCAGGGCACATTGACATCATCATGGCTGCAGTCACAACTGGACAGAATGGGGCTGTGAATGCAATGGCACAGCACACAAATGCACACTGATACAGAGCACCGCCACCCCCACAGGACCACGCAGCAATAAACACCATCATTGTGGCTGCATTTCCAATGATGACCCCGGCCGACAACCACTGCATGCAACATGCCGGCCGCAGCTGTGTAATGACCCTGCCATGGCTGACAGGACAGTGTGAGTGACTTGCCACAAACCCATATGACAGGCAGAGGTGCAGAACGTGCCTTTGTACTCACCCAGTAACCACTTATCAGTGGGCCTATCATGCAGCAGTGCACCAAAGCTGGAGGCATCCAGTATGTAGGAGCCATGCATCGGTCCTGGGAACCTGGTGCACACGTCCTTGAACAGGCCATTGGCATCACACACAACCTGTCAGTTAACACTGTGGAATCCCTTTCTGTTCTGGTATGCCTCCTCATTCTCCGATGGCATCAGGATTGCGATGTGCATGCTGTCAATTGCCCCAGACATGTTGGGTATACCGGGCATGGCACAGAATGCCTGCTTTATGTCGCACAGCTCCTGCTCATTCCGAGGCATGTAGACATGGCCCCCAGGTGTGCCAGCAGAGCATCAGTGACCTGGACCATGGCATGGGACACAGAGGACTGGCTAATGCCGAGTGTGTCACCGGTCACACACTGGAACAACCCACTTGCATAGTAAGAGAAGGCACACATGACCTTGGTCTCCACTGACATCGCCATGGAGTGCTGGGTCCTGGGTGCCATGGCCATGCAGACTATGTCGCACAGCCATGCAACAATCAGCCATGGGAATCTGAACTGTTCCAGGCAGTGTGTGTCCTGCCATCTTGTGGTGTCGACCCTGTTACTGAGCACTCTGAGACGTGGAAGCCTGTTCCTCTGTCTCCGGTCAATTGCCTCCATCAGAAACAGATGTATACCCTCACCTGGGCACATCCTGTATCACTGTTATGCCTTCCCCTCACACAGTGTAGCCCAAATTATGCTCCCCCTTATGGTGTGCTGCAGGTGATGGTCACCTATTACGTGGGCATGGCGCTGTCTGCCATGCACAAGCCTGTAGTGTGCCATAACAGTGGTATACAATGGCGTACACAGTGGTGGACAGGATGGCAGTGTTCCCCCAGCACCTCTTCGGGGTGTTGGAGGAGACATACACCAACAACTGGGGCATGGGGGACCTGTGGCAGGCCCGTGGATTTGGTCAGGTAAGTACGGCATGTCCCGTGTGTGCATCTCCTTTGACACTGTCTGTGTGAGCTGTGTGACTCAAAGCCTCTCCACTTTTCTCCCATGAAGGACTCATGCAGCTGGCCAGAGCACATGGAGCTGAGCCTGCAGGTACAGCTGGATGGGGCCATGTGCTATGTCTGTGACCCTGGACAGTGGTTGTGGAGGTACTGTCTCCGGTACCCTAACTACATGATGTTCAAGGGGGGCAGCATGGTCTATTACGAGGATGTAGGTGACAGACGTTGGGAGGTCTACGTCCTATCTCCGGTAAGTACTAATGGTGTGGTGCTGTGGGCGTGGGCATGGCATGCCTGCAGACAGGGTGCGTGGGATGCTGTGCCACCATTGACCTGTTCTTTTTGTCTTGCAGTGCTATAGGGGCCCGGTGAGGTGCATCATGCTTAGGAATATTGGACGGCTAGCACCGGAACTGTGTGTAGCACCTCAGTGCATGGAAGGACACTTTTGGGGGTGGGGAGTCCATTAGGCTTGTTGCCAAGGTGGTGGTTGTGTGGTCTGCTTCCGCTGTTTCATGGGGTGGGGGGGGATTCAGCTGTTGGACTTTGGAGTGCACTTTTGATGCTATACTGCTAAGGGGGGCATGCACTCGGTGTTGTGCTCACCACTGCGTTGTAATTAAACATTTAACCATGCCACTTGTGTGATCATTGACTCCAGGGAGGGGACAGGGTTCCAGTCAGGGTGGTGCTGCCATTTGCCTTCAACTGCCAGTGCACCAGGGTTGGGCGTGCATGTCCAAGGCACCGCTGCAGGGTGTCTGTGCATGTGCATGCCGTATGGCGTGCACACGTGCAACACCCACACTGCTGTTACAGTTCACTTGCCTGTCCCATATGGTGCCACATTCACCATGTGCTGTGCCATGTGGCCACATGCAGCACCGTACGATCACCCATGTGGGTAGCCCATGCCCATTCAGCATGCCCCATGTACAGGGATGTGCCGTATGGCATGTCTGCTCGTGCCATGCCTGTGGGGGTTGCCATGCCTGGGTGGGTCACCCTATGGTGGCAGCATGGCCATAATGCCTGCTGTGCTCAGTGGTGCTGCCCACCTCATGTACTGGCGTACCATGGTGTGGCGAGGTACGTGTGGGGTGTTCTACGAGGGCATGTGGCTCCACACTGGCCTGAGCCCATCTGGGTGCATATCTTTACAGAAACCCCTACCCTTGTGTTGTTGTGGACCCCGTACCTTCACACATGCGTGTCGTACTTCTATTAGGGCATGCATGCAGGTCCCTTTGCACACCCGTTACCGCAGGCCAAGCCCCCACAATACGGCTCCATGTTTACCTCACACATGGCTGCACATGTGTCTGCTGTGTGCATGTTGTGCATGTCACACTGCGTATGCCTGCATGGCCGGGTGTTGTATCCTGTGCTGTGCGTGCTTACACATGGTGCACTGGGTTTGTGCAAAGCACCCATAGATTGCACTGCATGTTATCAGCCACACATACTACATAAGTGGTGGGACTCAAAAATGCAATTTTAGGTGTCAAGCTAGAAGCTGGTTGCTGCTTGCTGCCATGCATACTTTTTAGTGCAATTTTAAAGTTTAATGTTACCTTGCAGTGTGAGTGAGCAGGCTGTGCGATACAGTTTGTGGAGTGGCATGTTCAACAGTATGTAGTACCAGCTGAGACATTGCCTATTTAGCGTAACCCCCATCCACCCACCCACCCACTAAGATTTACATACCATTTATGCTTTGAATTATGTTTTAGGCTTTAGAGTACATGCAAATAGATCGGGAAGATTTACAAAAAACCAAAAAATGGAAAACTATATTTCTTCTTGTAATGTTTATGCATTCCCACATATTGCTCTGTTTCCCAACTGCCTGTTTTTTTTAAGCTGCTTCACTACGATGTTACTTCTGACTGTTATATGTATTTCATACACTGGTCTGTAGTGGACTAGTTGGGTAGTGTAAAAGTGATAGCCTTGGGCTGCATGTCTGGACCCAAAGTGTGCAATGGCAGTGATTACACAGGCTTATTGCTCACTATGGCCCTCTCTTAGGCTATTGTTGATCAACCAAGTTGATACACAGTATAGTCATTGGTCATACATTCCTGCAGATGAAGTAAAATGAGAAGACTGAAGACAATATGAAGGTGAAGACATCTCAGCAAATAGTTTAATTAAATACTGGTAGTGCAAGGACTGTAGAGTAGTATAGAATTAAAAATTATACGAGACATTTCCTATTCAGCTCCCCCCCAAAAGGATTTGCATACCAATAATGCTTTCATTGGCTTTGGAATGCATGCTTTTAGCTTAGAGAGATTTACAAAAAGCAAACAAATTGGAAATTATCTGTCTTCCTGTATCATTTCTGCATGCTACATACAGTACCATAGAAACCTAGAAGCATAAAATTTGATGGCAAATAAGGACCGCTTGGTCCACCTAGTCCGCCCATTTTTTGTTTTCACTCTCTATTCTGTCACTGCAGACCCTACTTGATCTCTGGCTCCCCCCCCCGTTCCCACTAAGATTTCCTTGTGTGCTTTACAGTGTCGCCACATTTATATTGCACATATACTGTTGTGTATTTTCGGATGTTTTGCTTCTTGTTTATATTCTGAAAAACTTCAATAAAACGTATTAAATAGTAAAAAAAAGATTTCCTTGTGCGTATCCCATGCATGCTTGAAGCCCACCAATATTTTTGTCCCACCATCTCTGCTGGAAGACTGTTCCAGGCATCCACCACTCTTTCAGTGAAGAAGTACTTCCTCACATCTCTCCTAAATTTACCCCCTTCCAGCTTTACTGCATGCCTCCTTGTTCTCATGCATATTTTCCTCTTAAAAATGCTCCCTTCATGTTCCTTATTTATCCTCATGAGGTATTTATAAGTCTCTATCATATCCCCCTCACTCTTCTCTCTTCCAGGGTGTACATATTGAGGTCCATCAGTCTCTCCTCCTAGGGCATCTGTTGCAGACCCTGCACCATTTTAGTTGCCCTCCTCTGGGCTGCCTCCACTATGTGTATGTCCTTCCTGAGGTGTGGTCTCCAGAACAGGACGTAGTTCACCAGGTGGGGTCTCACCAGCGATCAAAACTGTGGCAACACCACCTCCCTCCTTCTGCTGGTGATACCCCCTTCCTGTGCACTCCAGTATCCCACTGGCCCTAGCCACTGCCTTGTCTCACTGCCTTGCCACCTTGAGATTATCAGATATGATTACTCTTAGGTCCCTTTCCTGTTTGGTGACTGTCAATACCTTTTCTCCCATATTGCACTGTGCCTCTGGGTTTCTGTGCCCTAAGTGCAGGATTTTGCAATTTTTTGCATTGAAACCCAGCTGCCATACCTTTGACCATGCCTTGAGTTTCTCAGCTCTCTGCACATTCTTTCCATCCCCTCTGGAATGCCCACCCTATTGCAGATTTTGGTGTCAACTGCAGAGAGGCAGACCTTCCCTTCCAGCTTGGAATTCTCTTTCGCCAGACTTACGCAATTTTTCTACATATACTAGCTTTAAAAAGGTTTATACTGAATTATGTCATTTTCAATGTGAATGTTAACTTATTGCTCTTGTACTGTATGATACCTATGATGTCTTGTATTTTAATCTCTCTTTAGTATGCAACTGTAACGTTTGCACACAGGACAGCCCTGAAAAAAGGCTTTGCCTTGTGCCTCATCCTGTATAAATATAAATAAAACTTGAACTTGAGCTCCTCTGCAATGTCACTTAAAAAGGCAATAAAGAGGACTTGTCCCAATATTGAGCCCTATGGCACCCCACGGGTTACCCTCCCTTCCCCACAGTGAACTCCATTTACCGTTTACCACCCTCTGTTGCCTATACCTTAACCAAATTGTTACCCAGTTTACCATCTTTGGACCCACCCATAAGCTGCCCAGTTTCCTTATGAGCCTCCTCTGTGGCATGATGTGGAAAGCCTTACTGAAATCAAAGTAGGCCACATCCACTGCCCCACCCTGCGCTATTTCCCTGGTCACCCAGTTAAAGAAATCTATCAGAGTTTTCTGATCTGACCCCCCCCCCACACACACACACACAGTGAATCCATGTTGCCGCAGGTCTTGTGACCCAATGGATTCAAGATACGCCACAATCTTTTCCTATGGAACTGACTCCATCAGCTTCCCCCACACTGATGTAAGACTGACTGGCCTATAGTTGCCAGCCTCCTCCCTGGTGTTGCTTTTGTGAAGGGGGACTCCATCTGCCCTCCGCCTGTCCTCTGGAACCACTCCTGTTTCTAGTGAGTTGTTAAAAGGAACTGTCAGAGGTGCCTCCAGTGCCTCCATGCGCTTCCTCAGTACCCTTGGGTGTACACCATCTGGCCCCATAGCTCTGGCCACTTTCAGATTTGCAAGTCCCTTCAGGACTCTCGCTTCTGTAAAGGGCCTTGTGTCTGCCTCCCCTATCCAGTGCCCCTGTTGCTTTTATGTGGCTTACTCCCCTTCCTCTTCCTCTGTGAAGACAGAATAAAAGTATTTGTGAAGGATTTCTGCTTTTTCCTCCTCTGCACAATTCCCACCTGCCCCTCTTAACCTCATGCAACCCCTAGGTGGCACTACTCCAAGGGCTACTACCCTTGCCTTGTGGGCCTGTACAAGGTTGAGGAGCCTGCGTTCCCAAACTTTACTTTAACTGGTTCTTTTCCATGCTGTTACCTTTGCGCAGTGCCTCCACCCAGAGTTTCACTTTTAAGTGGGCTGGCTGTTACCTGTTACAACCCCCTGGGATGTCATACCACCCACTTTGATCATTTGCCACCCCAACACATGATCCAGGAACATTTTCCCACACTTCAGACATGTCATTAATTAAAGACTCTCTCTATTAATATGCTCATGACAGCACATTTGCAAAACAACAATAACAGTATTTATTTAGGGGGCATAAGGGATTAGGAATGGGGAAACAGCAGGAATAGAGGTTATGCAGTGATTATTAATAGGTGCGTAGTTACATTTGATTTGTCTAGATTAGAATTTGGTGCTGGTAGAAAACCATTCAACTGGGTAGATACCAGTTAAACTAGAAGAAGCAATCACTTTCTACCAATCTAGATATCCAGAGCCCTGGCTACCTAAACTGCATAAAATCAGATGGAACACATTTCATTTTTCTCCCACCACTGTTACCAGTTCCCCAGACTTGGAATGAGACCCCCGCAATCCCACACATTAATCCTGGGTACCCAGTTATCAAAGTCCTATGATGGTTGAAGGCCTGGTGAATGGTGCAGCTGTGCATTAGCCAGCTTGATTTAAAGTGGAAAATAGTAATCCAGCTGAAAGTAATTAGATAAACAAACAATCTCAGACCCTTTGGGGTGCGCAGGGATTGCCCTGCATGTTGCAGTTAGAACGTTGGCTAGAGGCAACCAGTCGGTCACACCAGATTTGGAAGTTAAGCATTTCTTTCTGACTGTTTAGCGCATTTACAGTATATGATTTGAAATACTCTGCACATTTATAGAAGGGATAGTGCCTTTCACCCGGGGGGCAGAATGGCTGCCCTGGTCAGATAACTTAGTGGAAAACAGTCATTCCCAGGTTACTGAAATCCAATTCCAACTTTGGGGTCACAGTCCATTTTGTGGTTTGCTACTGTGGCTTGCAGCTCCACTGGATGTCTTGACCAGATAGTTAGCACAATACTGTAGGCTCCATAGCAGACATTACAAATCAGCACATTTCCACTCTGTTCTGGGCTCACATGGGTTCCCCCAGAACAGTCATGTTCTGCAAAAGTTCCAGACTAAGGGCCCACCCATGCTGGGCTAAGGTTAGATGCAGCAGTTGCAGGGTGCAGACACTAGAATGATCTTACATAGCACAGTCACTTGGGCAAGGCTGCCCAATTCAGCAAGATTTATTTCTTTCTTGCACCAGGGGGTACAAGAGTACTCACTTAGGCTCCTCACGGTAGTTCTCCACTATGAAGGTTCCTGAATTCTTCAATCCTCTCACAACTGAGGTATGATCAGCTCTCTCACAACTGGCTTGATATCATCAGGTTGCATGTCCACATCTTTCCCCAAAGTGGAAGGGAGGGCTAGCACCTGGGGGACATTCCGGCAGCCTCCAGGCTAGCAGGTACTACACAAACTAAATAACTTTAACTTTTTTCTGCTAAGAAGGCAAATACCCCTTCCTGGATGGAGAGGATCAACTGGATGTCCAGGCCTGGATGCATGGCTGGGGGCCTAAGCCACCACCTCCGTAGGGGTTCCCGCTCAAATATGGCAAAATTGCTGAAAACATGGTCTCTTATAGGGCTCTCCTGAGGCTCCTGATTGTCTGAAGCTATTTGGTGGTTGGCCTTCAATTGGCTGGAGGGCCTGTCAATCAAGAAAATGAATTTTGCATGAACCTCACTTGATGCAGTTAGTTTGCTGTTTTGGTCCATGTGGTTTCCCCCATGAGCACTTAGTATTTTCCCATGAGCTTTGGCTAATGTCCCACAAATCCTGTCTTTGATATTCCAGCTTTTCGATTGGCTGTGCTGCTTTGTAATGGCTGCTTAACACACAGTCCCTTAAGCAGATCAGATACAGTCCTAAATCAAAATTCTGGTGCAGCCAGAACAAATTAAATATTTTCCCAGTGTCCTCACAATTCAGTAGCCCTGGTTGTGTACTTGCTGTGCTGCACAGATTAAACATTTTGCTTCAGTCCCAAGCCTGTCGCTGCTGCCAGTATTTAGCCACCCTTTGCAGCAGGCAGACTATCTCTCTGAGTCCCAACATCAGTCTGGTGCAGCCAGGAGTAAACATTTATTTATTTTAACATTCTCCCCTTTGTAAAACAGTTTCCCCCAAACATACAGCAGGCACATTATTATTTTTTTTACACATTTCTTTTTTTTCTTTTCGATGATTGCCAAGAACACGCTTCCCTGAGGGCAGAAACACCCTCATGAATATTCATAGATTGGGGCTCTGGGCTCATTAATATTCTTGAACTCCGATCTCAGACACCTCGTGGAGCTTCTTAGTTTTTTAAGACGAGCGGGCGCTCAGGGCCCTGTCTGTGGTCACCAGGTCCCACTGATGAGGTGGGGACACTGAGACCACTGAACACTTTCTTTGTTCTACCGCCAATGCAAGCAGTCGAATAGCAAAGGCACCACTCTCGGCTGCGCGATTCCCGCTGCACCGGAGTGCCTGCTTCAAGCCGGTGATTGCTGTTTGGCTTTGGGAGCCCCCACAGGACTGAACTGACATTTGGGCTGTACTGGGGCTACAGGGCAGAAAAGTGAGCTTGTGCCAGGTGGAGGGACCAAGGAAACAAAATGCAGGCATTTCCTGAAGGCACCTGGCAGAAGAGCAGAAGAGCAGAACGGGAGCTAATAAGCTACAGGTAAGCCCCAAATCAGTAGGGGGGGTTACACTCACAATTCCTCCCCTAGTCTTCCTATTTTCACTTATATACCTAAACAATGTTTTGCCCCTTGAATTACCCCTTTGGCCATTCTTTCCTCAGTTTATACTTTTGTGCTTCTCATCACTTTCCCTGCTCCCTCTGCTTCTCCTGATACTCCTCCCTGTCATCTTCCCTTTGCATCTCCTTATGCCTTCTTAATGCTACCCTTTCAGCCTTTACCTTTTCAGCCAATCCCTTTGAGAACCATAGTGGTCTCTTTTTCTTCTTGTTTTTGCTCACTCCATTTGCATAAAGGTTTTCTGCTTTCACTATGCCTTCTCTTAGCTTAGCCCTCTGTTCCTCCACCCCACCCAGGTCATCCCCCTGCTAGGTCATCTTTGAGACATTCACACACTTTTTAAAAACTGCCCTCCTGATGTCCAGGACACTTGTCCTCATGTGGTTTAGTTCCGGTGCCATCCTTAAGTTGAGCCACACTGTATGGTGATCACTGGTCACTGCTTTTCTTGCAAACAGCCACTCTGGTATGCTACATCTGACAGTAATGGGTGTCTTGTACATTGGTTTGTAGCGGACTGGCTGGGTTAGTGTGTAAATGATAGCCTTTTGCTGCATTGTTGTGGCTCACAGTGTGGCAGGGGTGTGTGAACACATATATTTAGTATTCGCTGAATACTTTAGTGAGTATTCAGTGTATTTGGCTGTATTCAGAATACATATATTGACCCACCCCAAAAGCCTATTGTTTCATAAAAAAGACTGTTACAAGTATTTTAACTACCCACACCCATGTGGCAGTGTTGCCCACCCATCTCTGCCACCTGTCACCCAATAAAGAAAAGTGCATCCTCACGTAGCACTTCCTCCTGTTTCAGTAGGTCCTGTCCCAATAGAGCAAATCAAAATAAATTACCAGCTGGAGTAGTGTGCTTCCAGCAATAGCTAAGTCAATCCCCTCTGCTCCCTCTGCCCTAACGTGTTAAAATGCTGACACCCCACATCAACCTCAGACACCCACCATCCTCTTCCCATCCCCAGCACTCACCACTGACTCCCCCACATGAGTCAGAGAAACGTGATCCCATGGCGGCTGACCTTGCCTCAGTTGTTCTCCGCCAAAGTAATACCTGTTTCTATTATTTGTTGCACCAGTCTGCATCACGGCACCTTTACTCAAATTAAAATTCATTTTAGAGTTTTCTGCTATAATAAACAGTTTATTTAATTCCTCTTGCAGATTTGTGTTTCCTTCAGGTGTGTCTACCATGTGCCAAACCTTAGCATCATCTGCAAGTCAACTTATCCAACCCCTGTTGTAAACTCTCACGTCTTTTACAAATATATTAAAAAGCAAAGGTCCAAATACTGAAGCCTGTGGCGCTCCACCATTCACATGCTCCCAATCTGAATGAAATCCATTTATCCTGACCCTTTGGATTCACTCAGATACTGTAAGGCCACCCATTTTATTATTTTCTCATAGATACCCACTTTGCACAGCTTCTTGATGAACTCAAAGTGTGGTAATATAGCCTAAAAGTTAGAGGAATGAACTTGGTATATCCAACAGACCTAGGTTTGATTCCCAAACCTCTATTTGCATACTGTGTGACCCTGAGCAAATCACTTAAAGATCATGTGCAGATATAATGTCTTATATTCTCTTTTGTTTTTTTGTTGTTTTATTTTTTAGGGTTCCCTACCTTTGTCCTCTGTTATGAAAGTCTGCCACCTTTTTCTGGTTATTTTAAACGTATTTTCGGTATTTGAATACTTTTATCTTTCTGGATGACCAATTCCTCAATTTAACATTGACCCTTGTGTGTCGCCAGTGCCTAGTTGTGCTGAGCATGTGTGTGACATCACAATGTGTGAGCCAAGTCCCCTTCCATGCTGAACGCCCACCTGTACTATAATGCTTTTGCTCTACCACCGGTGGCTGAAGCATCCTAAAAACAACCTAAAAAATACCTGCAGAGGATGAAACCAATGTTTCTTTCTTTAGCAGGTTCGGTGCCCCCATCCAGCCTTACAGTTCTGAGCTGGGGGTTGGACATTCACCTGGAGCATCGGGGTAAAATTCATCATCTGAATCCAGCAATGATGGTGATCAGTCAGACAACAGCAAAATGGCAACAGGAGTGAAGGAATGGTGCGTGTCTTTTTTTGTTTTGTTGATTTAGTAGATCAAATGTTGCTAATGAGCTGCAGTTATGTTTTACAGCACAGCCACAAAACGCTTTATTTCTCAGTATAGTTAACATTTATTCGAGAAGTAGATTTTTTTTTCTGGCCTGATCATGTATTAGTGGTAGCAGTGCTGCTAGTACTGTGATTATATCCTTTTTCTTACTGCTTACGTCTGTATTCATTCCTATAGTGCATTTTAAGGGACATGACATGAGACATTTCTTTTGGTTGAATCCATTTGTAAGTGTAGTTCCTGCTTTTCCAAAGCCACAGTGGCAATCATAGCATTCTTGGGGGTGGGGTTGCTTGTGTTTTGAACACCAACATTGGTTGCTGCAGACTACTTTGCTTCCCGTAGGTGTTTCATGTTGTTTTGAACACCAACATCAGTTGCAGAAATCAGTATGGTGTTTTACGTATGGATTTAATGTTGTTTTTTATTATCCATAAAACAACATGCCATCTGATGCAGCCAGTCTCAAGGGAAAAACAAAATCAATACCTTCCTCACGCCACAAAGTAGCATTGCACGTGCTGTAACTGATGCTGATTTGAGTAATCAATGCCTCACAGACCAGGCACACCATGATGGCTGCAGCAACTGATGTCTGTAACTGAGGTTTTCAACACAGACACCTGGTGCAGTGGCATGTTTTTTGTATCATGTTGCATGTTTTTTTTTTCAATTTCAGCTTCGCCTGTGTCAAACCACATGGGGCCCAATATTCAAAAAATTGCCCTCAGGCATATTTTGCAATGCCTAGTAGTCAGCATTAGCCCACAACCCATTGCACACAATATTCAAAGGAGTAGCTCATGGGCAAACACTACTGAATATAACGTGCAAATGGATGCATGCAAAGCCAAACCCAGAGTGCAGTGCAAAGAGTGCCTGGCACTGAAGACAGCTCTGAATACAGCAAATGGGCATACATCAGGCTAGTGCACACAGAGGCGGTGTTGGGCACAAGCGAACCAAGTGGCCACTGGGGGTGCCAGCACAGAAGGGGTGCCATAAAATAGAAAGTACAGGCAGGGATCAGGATGAAATGCAATAATAAAAAATAGAAAAAACAGAAGTATTGTCATTACACATGTATACATAAAAGTAGTACCACATTTTGGATGTGTGGTGGGGAAGAAGGGTGAAGACGGGGCACGGAGAGTGGTTAAGGGGGCACCACAAATATTTCTGCATGGGGTGCCAGTAGGTCTAAAACTGGTCCTGGCTGTGCACAGAAGGAAGACACATGGAACCCTGACATGGAGCAGGTGACAGCACACCGAATGACACAACGCACGGGGACACAGGGGGATGGAAGGCAGCTATGACAACAAGGACACAGCTACGGACAGGTCACAGACAGAGGCCACCCTGCCAGGCAACACAGGAGGGGAGTTTTCCAAAGTACAGGGATCATCCCCGAACAATGGACAGCCACAACCGAGATGGTGGCCGTCACGCACAGGAGATGTTCAGGGGGACACACGGGGAAAAGAACATGTCTGCCAACAGAACAACATACCCACCACTCCCAGAACACTGTATAGGTGGAAACACAGCCACACACACACTTGCACGGACAGCAGTGGTAACCCTGCGACACAGGATGGACATCACCTACAAGGAGATTGTAAGTGGGCAGAAGGGGCAACACAGCAAACCAGAGAAAGATGTCATCAAAGCACCAAAAAAGATGCAGGCCACAGGAGCTTAACATAAAAAACATTTTTAATCCAGAAAAATATTTAAAACACAGTATAAAATATATTTCTGAAAAACTTGAAAAGTACCACAGCGGGGAGGGAGAGGGTGAAAAACAGGAGAAGATGGGTGGGGGGATGAAAAAGGGAATATGGGGGAATCTAGTGCAGCCCCTCCACAGGCCTGTGGAGTTGAACAAGTTGTTAGAGGAGCTCGACCGTTCTCCTCGTCATCCACTCCATGTTTGCCTAGTGCTCCAGGAGAATCCTCTGCTGCCTGACTAGCTGTTGTAGCAGGACATCCCTGTGTTCGCCCTGTTCAGGGCATCGTGCCCATGTTGCCGTATGATATGTGCCTATGGGGAGAAAGATGCTGACATTAGTACGGTGATTTGACACTGTGGGTAAGACACCCTCAGCAAGTACAATTAGCCAAGTCCCACTGAGCACTACCACCAGCAAGGTACATGTGAGATATGTGCGGCATGGCACCCCTAAAGACTGTGGAAACATCAACACACACGGACAGTCAGACAGGGGCTGGTACCACACATGCCCCAATGCACTGCACAGGGGGCGCAGTATGGGTGGATGGGAGCAAAGATGCAGCAAATGCCATGTAAAGTGGGCACGGGGCATGGTCTGGCCAGCCACAACCGATGTGTTGCTGGCCACAGTGTGCATCACTGCCGGTACAAGGTGGCACACTGGATTGTTACAGTGCACTGTGGCCAGTATGCATGGATGTCATGGATGGATCCCACATGCTCACACCAAAGTGATGACACCACATCAGGATACCTCAGGCCCAGGCTAGTGGCAGAGCATATGAATGGAGCATGGTGCGGGCACATGGATCCACGATGGGTGTCGACAAAATTTTTGTTAAACGCCCCGTCAGTGACACCGGTAGGTCGACCGCATTCTGCAGTCGACTGCCAGTGCCCACAGGCTGACTGTGTTTTCTTTGGGGCTTGCCCCCGAAGACCCCACGCGGGGGCTGTGCCCCCCCGCACTCCCTCTTAAGGATTTATCAACTCCAAGTCAGAGCTTATTGGGGGGTGCAGGACCCACGACAGACAGCACCTGGTTCCAGCGGGTTTCCCACAGCGGCTTGGCGCTGTAGTCGCTGTGGGGGATCTTGCTGGTGAAATGTCGCTGTCGGGGGGGTTAACCGTGGGCACACACACACCCATGGCAATCTTACAACAAGCCAACCCAGCATGTAACAGACATGAAGACCTCCAAATTCAAGCTGTACAATGTGTCAGAAGCAAACATGTGAATGACATATGTATAGGAGCACAAAACAAAAATTCCCAGGAAGAGAGCATCCTATCACCTGGTATAAAACAACAGTACATTGGCAGCAGAACAGTTATGCACAGCACTCCAGCAACACACTGTGGAACAACATGGACCTGGCCCACACCCAGGGGCAGAGTATGCGTGTGTCCCACAGGGGACCATAGTCCATCACACGGAGGCAGATGTGCAAATTTCTGGGCAGCGGACAGTGCTGTAGCATCAAGTTGCAGGCACACATCTGGGACAGGTCCATCACATGCAAAATATGCCATTCCAGAAGCAGGACAGCAGTCAGACATGCTTAAGGGGAGTGCGTGCTTGTGTAGGGGAGTGCAATGCGCAGAGTACACATAGTACATGTGCCGGGCAGGCCTGGCACACCATGTAATGGCAGTACATGGCTGAGAGGCACACACATGCCTACACAGCAAAGGACAACAGGCTGTGTGGTCAGTGAACACGTTAGCCAGGTGCACTGTGCCACATGCCGCCATAGGGATGTGTGTAGCATGGTAAAGTAGTGTAGCAGCAGGGTCGACTGTGTGATACACCAACACTTGAAGGTGGTGGCATGGGATGACAATTCTGCAATTCCAATGTACACGACATATGCCCTACAGTACAGTGAGCATGGTCCACAGCAATACAGAACAGTCCCATGTGTTCCAGGATCATGGCACCACAAGACAGCTTACACAGTGTGGGCGATGCACCAGTGGGCAACATGGGCTGTCAGAAACAGGAACGCAATCCATGCACCCAGCCTAATATGACACACAGCCCAAAATGTACAGCTGCAACTGACGTTGTCTAGGTAAGACAGAGTTATCACAACCTGTGCACGGGCAACACAAAGTGAAGGGGCATGTGACACAATAGGAGACAGAAGGGTAGAAGGTGTGGTGAGTACTGCACACGGGAGACCACAATGGAAGAGAGGCCAGCATCCAGCAAACCAGGTCACAATAGACATGCTGCAGTGTGCCCCCCTCCCCCAGTCAGGGATGTAAGGTAACCAACCAGCACAGAGGTGATCCAGTGTGTACCCTTGTCACACAGTGTATGCGTGTCCCGATCAATGGACACTGAAGGAGGCCTGCCTACAGTGCCGGGGTAAATGCACACTGTGTTAATGTAGCAGGCATGTAACCCTGCATCGTGTGGGATCATTGAACCACAGGCGGTCAAATATGCGACACCACAGGATGCATGGTCACGCAAGACACACGTGTCCATGCCATGTGTGACACACTGGTGACGTGTACCAGGAGGACTGTGCAACAATGTGCAGAGCACAACAGGCACATATGCAGCAACTGGGCATCCCAGGAGATGGACCTCACAGGCATGGGCACCCTGTGGGATGAAATAGCACTGAGCACAGCACAGGAGGTGGCGTTCGGAGATATCAAGACATACAAGCTGGACTAGCATTATCTGTGAGGTGGGCAGTGGTTGGCAATGCACACCAGGCCCACGTTGCACTGTGACAGGTGTTTTGCCACATTGCGACAACACGTCAGGTGGTGAGAAAAAGGTGTGAAGGGGTAACAACCCTGTCACAAGCATCCTGGTAAGTCACAGGTGGTTGCAAAAACATAGCATACTCATGCGTCACAGTCCTATGGGACATCCCTGATGTTCTGGGAGGATGTCCCAGGCTCTGCTCCCTTTGCTGCCTGTCTTATGTACCCTGGTCCATTCGCCATCCTCCGGTGTTGTGATCTGTCAAGTGTAGGAAAAAGGATATTGTCAGTACTGTCATGGACAACAATACCGCCCCATCATTGGTCATGGACCACGTAACAGTGGCATCATGAAACAGAGAAGAGCCATAAAGCAGGGATCATACTGTAGTAGTAGCCATACAACAGTGTAATACCAAAGACTCAACAACACAGCTGTGGAAGCACACAGTTTCAAATGGCACTAGATACAACAGGAGCCAAAATAGTGGCAGGTGTGCCTGGAACCAGACCACAGGACACATCAAATACATAAGCGGCAACCATCCCTGATACACAGTGACATATGCACTGTACGAATCATAAAGTACCAGGCCCCATCTGCCCCACACTGACACATTGTCATACTAGTCACTCAGCTGAAACACCATACAGTAATGTTCTAACACCCTTCCAATCAAGAAACACAATATTACGTGTGCACACAATATGTTCCCATGTGTAAGCTGCTCGTATCACCATGAGTGAGGCTTTGCTCCTTGCCAGGACTGTCCCTGTCATGCAATAGCCTCCATGTGCAGCAACAAAGAATGTACAAGTCCAGCATGTCAGGAACACATGCCGCAGAGTTCTGTACACGGACACACATGGCTGGTCGTGGTGTGCCTAATGCCCCTGCCCACACTCAGCCTTACCCATGCCCAGAAAATATTAGCCATGCACAGGACCACCTACCTGGCCTTGGGACTGTGCCATCACATACACCATCTGTCGGAGCCAGTCCAGCCTCTGCCTCTCCCTCCTTACCAGTCACCATATCTGTGCCTGCGCTGTTCACCTGTATGGGTAACCCCGGTCCTGGCACTCAGTCACTGTACCATGGAGGCCCACACCTCACAGCAGGGGTGTGAACCCTCCTCCACCTCCCCAAACAGCTGGCACTCCACGGCCACCACTAGCACAACTAAATTACAAGCTTGAATGACCCTCACCTCTAATCACATTGCTGCCAGACTGCGCTGGAACGTCTGCGTGCTGACACTGTCCTGCAAGCACTCAGACTGTCCTCAACACTTTCAGCCTGTCCTCAACACTGTCAGCATGTGTGGAATGGTGTGACTGTTGTGCAGTGTTCCACATAGGCTGCACAAATGTCATTAGTGCCACACAATTGCCATGGAAGCCGACATAGTGCATGTGTGACCCCATGCATGACCTGCACAATGTCATGCACATGCATAGCACTGTGCACACCTGTGCATGCATGGCCACACCGCTGATGTCATTGGAGCACTGTACAGATGCGCAAAGTCATGGCATGGTGCCTTGTGCAATGTGCAAGTACAAAACCACATTATGCATCATGCAGAATCACTATATTCAGCCAGGCTATGCAAAATAACCTCATTGGGCAGTCAGTGGGCAAATGGACATGTTAGCATGTCATTACAGGTGGATTTGCATCCATTACCACGTGTAATTGTGCCTGGGCTATTTAAAGGGGACCAGAGCCCCCTGTACACTGCACATTGGAACTGCAGCCAAAACACAGCTCCAGTACAGTGAAAGCAGGCCACAGTGAGGACTACCAGTTATGGAAGGGTGTAATAAACTTCCCGCAACCCCGAGTAGGTATATCTCATTCCATTGTCAAATACATGCACTGTGTTAAATGGGATACAACCTTAGACAAGGTCATGGGTGGGATATATTGAGGGGGGAGTCACATTGCATCATGGTATGTGGCCTGTACTCCATTATCATACAAATTGTGCTCCATACCTCTCAACTGTCCCTGATATTCAGGGATGTCCCGGACTGTGGCTCAAAATATTTCTCTGACCCTCGTAAGGGTTGTGTTTATGTGACTGAACAGTGGGGATTGTAAGTAAAAACTATTGACAAACATTAAAGGAGAACTGCATTGAATTTATAAGTGAGTCTTCCCAGTTGGAACTGTTTTTTTAAATACTAGTTTGAATTCTGCCGTTGCTCTATCTAGCTATGTTTTTTAATCATTGTAGTGGGTGTTTCTGATGTACATGCAGCTGGTAAGAACCGTTTTAGAACTGTACACTGTAGGTTCTGTCCCTGTTCTATACTTCTATTGTTGGCACAATGCAGTTATGTTCTACTACTGAACTCAGAGGTTGTTTGGGACGTAAACAACAGCATACAGTTCTAAACTGGTACTCACCACCAGATCTTACAGCACAAACACCCACTGAGGTTAATAAATAGCCTGTACACATGCATAAATAACATAAATCCAACCAGCACTTGAAAGTGAGATTCTATTGGGAAAAATCGCTCACAGGTTCAGCACAGTTCTCCTTTGAAGGTACAGACTTGTGTTGTCCACATAAGATACATCCTATTCTAGTCCCCTTAGTCTGTCAACTTTCCGGGTGACTATTACCAATTTGTAGGATGTCTTCCTGATTCTGGGTCTCTGTCCCTGATTGTTATAGCCCATGTCCCTGGGTTATGGGGCAATTGGTTGAGAGGTGTGGTAGGCCATTAAAACCACAAACAGTAGTGTATGCCTCGGATGTTTCATGCCCTACGCGACATATTACGTGATGCGTTCGTAGTGACCACATCCCACTGGAAGGCCAGTGAGTGATCTCTGTTCTCTCTGTACCCATGTCCTGCATGGAACCCCTTTCCTGGAGCACCTCTGCACATTGATACTGTCAGACTACGGTACTGATCAATGACATTCGTACTGTGGGATGCAGTCCTTGGGATAGCAGAGAATGACACCTGTCAGGTGTGTCCTGGTTGTGTGCGTATACCTAACACGGCTCACCCAATGCAGCATGTGTGGTATGGGGACAGGGGCAACTGCACCCCACAACCGGGGCCCACCCTTGACAGCCAGAGCACTGTACAAATCCACATTATGGGAGCATGCATAGGGTGTGGGCCCCCATGGACCTGCAGGGTGTCATTGCAAGGCCTGCCCACCACGTCACATGTTCTCATGTGTCTGAGTGTGTCACATGTTTTGAATGTTGTATTACATAGCCCTGCATTCCATGGCCCAGGCCACACAACCTGCCCATCACAGCACACTGATCCCCCCCCTCCATACAGTAGCCTATGACTGCATGCTCAGCGGCATGAGCGGAACACATTTCCAATACATGGGGCTCGTCACAATGTTCCTGACACCAGAGGCTGACAGCAGGCATATCACTACATGTGTGGAGAGGGTGCATGACAGCTGTGCCTGCAACAGTCCCCCAGTGTGCTGACACCAACCACACCAGTGCTTGTTTGGCCGCATCGGCACAGAGGCCTACGACCTGGCACCAAATTCTGACATGGCACCATGGATGTGGTCTGACAGCCAGGTTCTGCCCATACCACTGTTGTGCATGGGGGAGCAAGGCAGTGCCATGTGTCAGATGTGTGAGGCCATGTCAGGCCAGTGGACTGTGTGTGCCAGGAGTAGTATACGGATTGGCCCATTGCACGCTTTGTCCAGGTGCAGCTCTCACATATGCCATGGTGTGTTTGCATGTCCCATGCAGTGCCCCTGTGTGATCGACATATGCCACTGGGTGGGGGGGCCAACACATGCACTGCCCCACAGCAGCCCCACCTGTGTGCTAGTGGCCTCTATGCTCCGGGACAATGCTGCCTGGGTGGTGCAGCCAGGGGGTCTGCATGTCCCAGGTGCCTACACCCCTGCAGCGTGGGATGGCAGTACTTTGGCCAGACGTGGGCCCTGGGGCCACTTATAGGCTGCCATTGCGTACAGGCCACCCGGTGCCACACTGGTAAAGCATACATGGCATCATTGCACCAGCATGACATATTGCAGATACGTGCACATACATTTCACAAAGACACAGCACCAACCTCTGTCTTTCTACTTTCTCTTACAGGTCCCATGGGTGAAGGTGACCATTTAAGGGCCCACCAGTTCTTGGAGGACGAACTACATGCCCTAGCCCAGGGCTTCCAGGAGAGGGAGGTGGTCCTGTCCCACAGCTGGACCATCGACACCTCGATCCAGCAGGCCTGGGAGGAGATCACTGGGGCCATTAATGCTGTTGGTGGTCGGAACCACATGGTGGAGGCAGTACTGTAGCATTTCCATGTGCCGGAAGGCCTAGGGCACCCTGGCTGCCCTGCACCGTGAACAGCGGGTCACTGGTGGGGGACCACAGTCTGCAGCGCTGCCAGTCCCATGGACACAGTGGAGGAGGTGGTGGCATTGACTCTGAGGGCTGTGGAGGTGACAGGTGTGCCTGGGGGGAAATTATGAGACCCAGGTGGTGTATAGCCAGCCATGTAAGTACACTGCAGGTTCACTTCCTTGTGTGCATGGGTACATGTGTGGGTCTGCGGCCTTGGCGTGGCACACATAGTGTGTGCTGTCAACACCCTAGGCACTCCTTCACATGCTTTGCTGCTGTATGGCGCACTGTAGCCCCCACTGGCGCATGTTGCATTGACACCCCTACCAGTAGTGCAGTGCACACAGCTCCACTGGATTGTGCCCATACACATAAGGAGTTTGTGTGTACTGTTTTGCTATTTTCTGTCCACGGGTGGTGGTGCATGCAGACACGTGTGCTGGGTGTGTTGGTCTGTGTGTGGGGTACTGACCTGCGCTGTGATAGCCTCTGTCATACCTCTCAACTATCCCTGACTATCAGGGGTGTCACTGATGTTGCCTCAGATACTGTATGTCCTCTGTTCCACCTACATTTGGAATTTCTGCCACTGAGGAGTAAGGATTTGGATCATAAAGTAATGCCAGACATTGGTGTTATAGTCTAGTTCTCATTAAGACAATGCTGTTCATAATACGGAATATATTGTACACAGTTTCTGGACCTAATATGACTATTGTACAGATGTGCCCCTGATTTTGGTCATGTGTCCCTGATTAGTTAAGCCTTGCCCCTGTTTTGTGATGAGGGAGGTTGAGAGGTATGGCCTCTGTGCATGTGGTGCGTGTGAGGTACTTGATCAGAGAGCACAGTCATGCTTGCACGATCCTCCCTTCACAGGTGTCTGTGTGACTACTGTGGGCCAGTGTTGGTAGACCTGTTGATCCTAGTTGCAGTATACCTCTTAACTGTCCCTAATTTTCAGGGACATCCCTGATTTTGCCTAAGATAGGACATCCCTGATTTTGCCTAAGATATTTCTTCTTTCCCTGCAAAATTGTCATTTGTGTTGCTAAGGCATAGAAATTTAAATATTACAATAATGTCAGCCATTAGTGTTACAGCGTAGTTCTCAATATGAAAGGGCTATTTTCACCAAACAGCATACTGTACCCAGCTTCTGGGGCTGTTATTGCTATTTTTTGTGATGTGTCCCTGATTTTGGCCATTTGTCCCAGATTTTTTTATGCCTTGTCCCCGATTTGTAAGGCTGCAGGTTGAGAGGTATATATGCTGGCACCAGGCAACACAAGGCGCCGTACACATGCATGCACCATCAGCAACATGCATTGTGTACTGCATACTGTTTGTGACCCTGTCAGTTTGCTCCTCTCTCCACAGTGCATGATAGCCATCAGAGGGCGAGGACAGACCTGGAACATCATCTGGAGTGCAGCATGTCTCAACCAGCCAGCAGTGGATCCCATCACCTACATTGTGGTGGAGGAGGAGAGTGAGAGTGACAAGGACATATACAGCACCACCACACAGATGTCACCTGTTCCACTGCCAGGGGAGCATTCCCTATCGCGAAGCCTCCTCCCGGCATTGTACGGCAGTAAAATGCCAGCCCCCACACCACAACAGTCCCCCATGTCCCTGTCCATGGCACCGCCGTTGCCACCACCTCCACTGTCAGTGCCTTCATTGCCACCACCACACACACCACGTGCCTGGAGCCTAGGAGGTGTTGTGTGGCCTGGCAGCACCCCTGCTAGCCCATAGCAGGCCTGTGTGGCCACCCACAGCAAATGAGCCTTTGCCACTTTCCCCATCACCCCCTTGTGTGGTGTCCACACCGGCCGCTTGGGGCCTCCAGTCAATACCAGGTCCTGTCCCCCAGGACAGTGTCCCTCAGAGGCAGGCTGAGCTGGACTCCAGGCAGCTGCTGCAGTCAGCCATGGAGTCCCAGACCGCTGCACACTGTGTGCTTGCCCTCTTCAGGTGTACAGTGCATGAGGACCTCATAAGCATGTGGGACCTCTTGCATGTAGACCTGCAAAAGGCTGAGCAGCAGGCAGAGGCCCGTGACACCATCCTGGTCCAGAACATTCACACCATCACCGGTGACCTCACTGTGGCGGTGCATGAACTAATGGCCACCATGCATGGCAGTTTGCTCCAAGGTTGCAGCACTGCTACATCTAGTCTGCGCAGCCCGGCTCCGTGGGGACACCATGGCACACTTCAATGCCATGCAGTGGATCTTCAGGCTCTGGTAGCATGCTTGTGACCCCTGGGACTGGTGCGACACCACGCACCCTATTCTGTCTTCCAGCTCCTGGCATGGCCGTTCGAGGAGCAGGATGCCTCAGTCACCCTGGGTGTCACCCTTCCCCTCCCCGTGGGCCACACCACCTGCCACCAGGGATCTGCAGCAGCTGCATGCAAGAACCTGCAGTGGCAGCAGGTGGATGTGATTGTGATGACCCACCCCCATTTTCCCACACATCTGCAGCACAGGACATACAATGTTTAAATGTCACTTTTTTTATTTTAGTGTACTTCCCCACCATCCCTCCCCTTGGCCACCCTGTCCAACTCCCCTTCTTTTTTTTAATGGCACTGTTTGCTTTGTTTGTGTGTGTTTCACAATAAAATATTTGCACAGTGTCCTTTTTTTCTTTCCACTCACCTGCTTCTGTGTGAGAGGCTTCTTATGATATTTTCACGGTATTCCTGTGCCCTCCTGGCCACGCGGGGGTTGTTGCCTGTCAAACTACTCCAGCATCCCCAGAACCTCTGGCTGCATGTCACTGTCACTCTGTTCCTCTTGGACTGGCAGGCCTATTCCATGGGTGAGCACCATGGCGTAGCATACAACAGGCTAGGAATTTGCCACAGACCATCCGAGGGGTGTATTGTAGGGCACCACCTGAATGGCCCAGGCACCAAAATTGCATTTTAAGCATGCCAAAGACTCACTCAATGATGTTGCATATGACGGTGTGTGCCACATTATATATGTCCTCTGCCACAGATGTGGGCCGGAGGACAGGTGTGAGGAGCCAGGGGCACAAGGGCTAGGCACTGTCCCCTGTAAGGTAAAGGTTAGCACCTGTTCACATTGTTGCTGCCTTCATAGCATTAAAGGCCAATGAACTGTGATGTTTGCTGTGCACCTGTCCACCCTCCCCTGCCCACCCTTCCCTCGGTGAGGCATGTGTTGCTGTGTATTGCTGAGTACTTCGGGGTTCTGTGGGTATGCCGTGAAATCACCGCACAAGTGCTCCTCTGGGCATGTAGCCACCTTCAAAGATTTGGCATAGTGTGGAGTTTTGCCATATGAAGGCATCATGGGCACTGCTTGGGTGTCATGCCAGGACATTGGTTGTGCATTGTTACATCACACACCACCTGGCAGTTGATGTTGTAGTAGCCCTTGCTATTGAGGTAGGCATCCACCCCATCACCAGAGGGTGCACAGATGGCAACATGGATACAGTCAATGGCATTGAGTACTGCAGGTAGGTGTGCAACCCAACAGAACTGCTGCATGGTTTCTTTGCACTCCTCTGCTGTGCTGAGGAATGTGATGAGCTCACCAGTGTGTGGCAGTAGGGCATCTAGGAACTGGGCCAGCAGGTGTGAGGTGGCAGACTGTGACACACCGATGGTATCCCCCACTGGTGTCTGGAATAACCCAGTGGCTAAGAAGCATATTGCCGCCGTCACCTTCTGCTCAACTGTCGTAGCATGGCTGCACTAGGTGTCACTGCACAACAGCTCATGCAGGAGCTCACACAGCTGCCGTAGCATTGGCCTATTAAAGTGGAAAAGACCCACCAGCTGGTCTCAGTGACAGTCTCGAAGGAGAGTCGTGGCTGGTACCATCAATGCGCAACATATTGCCTCTGCGGCCTATCGAGTGGCCCAGGGTGGCCTTCTGCCCTCTACTTTTCCTTCATGGCCTGTTCCGTGCTGAACAGCATATGTGCTGAGTATTCAGCCATGTTGTGGTCTGGTTGCAGTGTCACCTCCTGTCTCTAGGGTTTGCCTGGAGTAAAGACCTTTTTTTTATAGGTGATATTTGTACTGTTAAATGGTGCCATGCAAACACACGTTCTGCAGCACAAATGCACTGCATATAGCACTGCGTCTATATTCAAGTCCATGCCCCTCACTTTGCCCAGTACATACATTATCCTTTTGTGCACACGGTATTCATTATTGCCCATGCTACTAGGACTTTTATTTTATAATTGCATAATCAGTGCGCAAATGGTGCAGTCTGTTTGCCCACTGGGCAAAGTTTTGAATATCTGACCCCTGGTGTTTTATGTAGAGTATTGGGTTGGTAGGAGTGTACAGGTCAGATTTTTCCCCATACCTGCTTTTGCTGCATCTGTCGTTACGTAGTCCTGTAATGTATATAATGAGGTTTTCACACTGACTGTGATGGCAGCAGACCTCCTGATGTTTTGTGCATGGGGGCATGGTGCTGTCACAATGACACTGGATGCAGCTGTCATCATGGTTTTCTTTGCAGGGACTGAAACAATATTAGTTATCACAGTGACATTTGCTGTACCTTTCGCAGTGTAGTTTGGGGGGAGCCTTCTTCTGCAGATGTTGCCACATATCTGTGTGTGTATTACAGTTCTGTTTTTTTTAACTAACCAAGGCTCCAAGCCTAGATATGCAATCAGTTCTGCTGTTAACCCCCCAATCAGAATAAAAAACACAAAAACGGTTGCTGAAGCCATATTCTTGTGTGTTGTAAAATGATTTTTTTAAACTAAACATTGCTCTGTGCCGACAGTTGCAAACAATTAAATTGTTTGAATAAAAAAAAAATGAATGCCCCCCCAAAAAAACAATGCTGGTGGTTGCATTCCATGTCATTGTAAAAAAAAAAAACACTATGCTACAAAACAAACACCCCCCACTCTTCCTGAGCGCACTATCCTTGCTACTGCGGTTAAATGTGGTTTATAAACATAGTGCTGCACATAACAGAGGGAGTTGACAAATGTGTTATCATAGTGGAAGTGGCTGCAGATTGTTGCAATCTAATTTATTGTTGAGGAAAATGATTACACCAGCGCCAGCATGTCAGCAGCTGTCATAGTATTCCAGAAAGGTCATGAATGCTGCATTCACAATGCCTGCACTTGAAGAAATGTGCACATATTTGTGTGTGTGTGTTGCCACCACTATAGAAACATAGAACGTGACTGCAGATAAGGACCACTGGACCCACCCAGCCTTCCCAGTTTGGTCTACCTTCATTTTTTGCTGCACACCCTACTTGATCTATGGTGCAACCTCTTCCCCCATATCTCTACGATTCCCTTGTGCCTGTCCCAGGCATTTTTCAATCCCACAACTATTTCTGCCCCCCAACACCTCTGCTGGAAGGCTGTTCCAGGTATCCAACACCCTTTCTGTGAAGAAGTACTTCCTCAAATCCCTCCTGAATTTACTCCCTCCAGCTTCATGTCATGCCCCCCTGTTCTAGAGTACCTTTTTCTCTGAAAAACACCCTCTCCAGTATGTATTTTACCCCATGAGGTATTTAAAGGTCTCTATCATATCTCCCTTCTTCCTCCAGGGAGTGCATACTTACTCCTCCTTTAGGGCTTTTGATGTAGACCTTGCACCATTTTGGTAGCCCTCCTCTGGGCCACATCCACTCAGTCTATGTCCTTCCTGAGATGTGGTCTTCAGAACTGGACACAGTATTCAAGGTGAGGTCTTACCAGCTATCTACATAGCGGCAGCACCATTGCCCTCTTCCTGCAGGCGATTCCCCTTTCTGTGCACCCCAGCATCCCACTAGCCCTCCAGCCTGCTTTATCACACTGCCTGGCCATCTTTAGGTCATCCGATATAATTCCCCCAGGCCTCTGTCCTGCTTGGCCTTGATCAGTATCACGCCCTCCACTCTGTACTCAGTTCCCAGGTTTCTATGACCAAGTGCATTATTTTGCACCTTGTTGCATTAAAACCCAATTCTCATATCCTTGACCACTCTTCCAGTCTTTTTAGATCCCTCTCATCCTTTCCACAACCCCCCTCGGAGTGTCCACTCTGTTGCAGATGTGTGTTGCAACAGCAGCAAGCAATTTGGGTATTTTCAGGTGAAGTTCGATGCCATGCAGAACATCAGTTGTATTATCTGTCACCCAGGATTTGCATCAGACTGCCAGAATCAATATATTCTTGAGTCAGCTATAAAGAATTCATATGTCTTGATGGTCCAATCAGTGAGACAACTCCAACAAATTAGAATGTTTTTAAGAATTGTATTTATGCAATATGCATGGACACAAAACAAAGTGCACGAATAGGTCATATGCCATTGGGCTCCACGTAATGGCTATTTATGACCTATATTTACCTCACTAGTGGCAATGCCACCAGTATGGTGTATAGAGGCCTTAACCCGATTTTTTGAATCAAACATTTATATTCATGTAGCTCAGTGAATGAAACATTTATACATCGCCAACTTTTATTTGGGCAATCCAATTTTGAAGTACTATTTCTGTGGCCGACCCACTGACACATCAGTTGAGCTACCACTTGTGACATTGTCACCACTGGTTTGGGAACAAAACCTGGCGTGCCAGAGGGCCAGCTGGGGGTAGGTAGGATGAGCATCTCATAGGCAGCTTTTCTTCTCAGGGGGATGATGGCGCTTTGTGTTCGAGTGCTTCCCAGTGGTGACTGATAGGATCATGGCCGGGACTGGCGGTAGGAAAGGACATGGCAGCAGATGTCTTCTGGTTGGGTGTGAGAGAACGCTAAACTGCACACCAACATCATTGCACATACGCTCGTCTCCATGGGTAACCTAAAGGGAAAAAAAAACATTCCTGACTGATCACTTAGAAGCCATGACTCAGGCAGGGACTCTAGAAAGACAAGTGATGCCCTGCCATGCTTATCGGGGACTGAGGTTGATCTCTCTCTCCCTCAAATCACCCCCTAACCCCCACTACCCATGTGCAGCCATGCTGTGTGGTGTAAACCATGGGCCCCACCCACACACCTCCAACCACTCAAGCATCATCACATGTACAATGATCATTGTGCTCACTCTCATTTTAAACAGACACCCATCATGCACCGGTTTGTACCATGAGATGTATGTTAGGTCTATATCATGCCACCTGTCACTCCAGTCTCTGACTTGTGTACAACTTATGATAACTCAGTGTATCCCCGGAGCACTCATGGTTAACACGTGCACCATATTACCTTCCATAAGGTGGTCAGCATCAACTGTGTTTGTGAACTTCCTGAAGTGTGGCTTCAAAAACATAGGCACAGTACTAAATGTGTAATGAAGGTAACGAGAAATAACAAACGATCATAGCTAAGGAGAATAAGGAACAAAGAGGACATCTGTCCATAGTAGTTTCTGTACGTTACACACAATAGCATAGTTGTGTTCCTGAGACGAGATATCTATCTAGATTTGTTTTGTGGTCGGCTTTCAACCTACTAGCTACTACATCTGTTGCTGGATTATTCCGTACATTTCTTACACATAGAAACATAGAAAAATAAAAGTTGTCATCAGAAAAGGACCTCTTGGCACACCTAGTCTGCCCTGAAATCCCTACCTACCTACTATGCTACCGCAGACCCTACCTGATCTCTGGTCTTACTCCCCTAGCCCTATTACTACAGTCCCCTTATGTCTATCCCATGCATTCTTGAACCCTGCTACTGTTTTCATACCCACCACCTCTGCTGAGAGGCTGTTCCAGATGTCCACCACCCTTTCCGTGGAGAAGGATTTTCTCACATTCCCTCTGAGCCTCCACCTTCCAGCTTCATATCATGCCCAATTGTCCCTGAGCATCTCTTTCTCTGTAAAAAAAGCTCTCCTGTACCTTATTAATACCTTTGAGGTATTTGAACATTTCTATCATGTCCCTCTTTCTCTCCTTTCCTCCAGAGAGTACTTATTTAATTCCTCGAGTTTTTCCTCATAGGGCTTCTGGTGCAGGCCATGCACCTTTTTGGTTGCCCTCCTCTGTACTGACTCCACCCGATTAATGTCTTTCCGGAGATGGGGCCTCCAGTACTCGACACAGTACTCCAAGTGTGGCCTCACCATCAGTCTATACAGGGGTAACACTACTTCCCTCTGTCTGCTGGTGATACCCCTTCCTATGCACCCCTGCATTCTACTAGCTTTCCCCACTGCCTTATCACATTGCTTTGCTACCTTCAGGTCATCAGATATGATGACCCCCAGGTCCCTTTCCTGTTCTGTGGTTATCAGCTCCATCCCCCCAAATTGATAAGTTGTCCTTGGATTTCTGAACCGCATGTGCATAATTTTGCACTTTTTGCCATGGAAGCCCAGTTGCCAAACCCTTGACCAGTCATCCAGCTTTTTCAGATTATCCCTCATTTTTTCCATGCACCCCTGGTGTGTCCACTCTGTTGTAGATTTTTGTGTCATCCACGAACAGGCATACTTTCCCTTCTAACCCTTATGTTATGTTGCTAATAAAGACATTGAAGAGGACTGGTCCCACTACTGACCCCTGTGTCACCCTGCTGGTTACCATGCCTTATTCTGAGTGATCCCCATTTACCACAACCCTCTGACTCCTGTTACATAGTCAGCTTTGTACCCATTTTACTACTTTTGGACCCACTCCTAGGTTGCCCAGCTTGTTTACCAGTCTTCTGTGTGGAATGGTGTTGAAGGCCTTACTGAAATCTAAGTATGCCACTTCCACTGCTCCTCCCTGATCCACTTCCCTGGTCACCTAGTTAAAGTACTTGATCAGGTTTGTTTGGCAAGCTCTTCCCCCCCCCACTCGTGAACCCATGCTGCCTTGGATCCTGTAATCCACTGATCACAAGATATTCCCCAATCTTTACCTTCAGTAGTGTTTCCATTACTTTGCCCACCACCGAAGTCAGGCGTACAGGTCTGTAGTTTCCTGCCTCCTCCCTATTCCCACTTTTGTGAAATGTAACAACATCCCCTCCTCCAGTTCCCCAGAACTTCCCCTGTATCTAGTGATAAATTGAACAGGCTGTCAGAGGTGCTGTCAGCTCCTCCTTAAGTTCCCTCACTATCCTGGGGTGAACCCCGTCCGGCCCCATTTTCTATCCACTTTTAGTTATGCTAGTTGCTTGAGGACTCTCTCTTCCGTAAAAGGGCTAGTGTCTACCTCCCTTCCTTTAATGCCCTCTTCCCCTATCTGTGGCCCGTCACCTATACCTTCCTTCGTAAATGCTGAACAAAAGTACTTGATCAATATGTCTGCTTTCTTCTGGTCCTCTTCCACACAAACCCCCTCCTTCCCCTTTTAGTCTTACTAACCCTTTCTTGTTCTTCCTCTTTTCGCTTATATGCCTAAAGAATGCTTTATCCCCCTTTTTTACTGACTTGGCAATGTTCTCCTCCGTTTGTGCCTTTGCGCTCCTAACTGCCTTCCCGGCCTCCCTTTGTTTCTCCTGATAAGTGCACTAACACAGTCGCAGCTAGCGCTCTCCCCTATTCACATCACCACTGTAGCCACACCCACTGCTTGTGCTCAGATGATTGTGCTGAACGTTGGAAGAGGCAGAAACAGAATTACAAGAAAATAAACAGTGAAATCATCAGACTAGTAAACAAATTAAAACAAAAACACTGATGGGGTACCTTAATGCTATTGTTCTATAAATACTGTATTAGAAGCTTTGCACGTAATCTTTAACAGCCCTGTGCTCCCAGGACACACCTGGAAATGATCCATTGGAAACCATTGTAAATGAACCCCTGACTCAATGGTGTATATGTTTCTCATGAATAAAAATAAATTATTATTATTATAAAAGCCTTACTTGGGTTGAGATAAACCACATCCACAGGTTTCTTTTCCTCCAGCACAAAGCTAACCCTTTTAAAAAATCCACAAGATTTGTTAGACAAGTCTTTCCCTTTTGAAATCAGTGGATGCCTCATATAGTGGCCTGTAGTGGACTGGCTGCTTTACTGAATGAGTGAATGCACTGTTTTGCATTTCCTTGATTCTCTGTGGGGTTGGCACTGCTCACACCATGCTGACTGCTCACTATGGTTCTGTTGGGCTGCTGCTGATCATTCAAGCCAAGACTTATTATGGTTCTTCAGTATAGCTTAACTGCTCTGCAATGTCTTATTTCCCATGGGGTTCTGCTTCTGCTTTGGATGGTGTGATATCTCAGTACCTCTGGTAATTTGATTTCAGCTTGCACCAATTGTATTCATTATGTCAAGGGGTTTCCCTTCTGTTACTGTAGCTATCCAAGACTCTGTAACTAGTCATTGCACAGCAATAACAATTCTGTTTTCAAAGTCTCTAAGTTGAATTTCTAAATTTAAAATAGTTACATTTCCCTTGCTAATCAGAAATCTTTAGTTATTTAAGTTCATATGTGCCATAATCGTGTGCACTGTATGGATTCTGCCAAGTGCACTAAAGCCTGTGGTGACTCTTGAAAATACCAGACTACCAGCTTGCACTGAGTTAAACTTTATTTCGAAGCATTCATGATTTCATGAAAAGGATAGCATTCAGGAAATATAAGGAAACACAGAAGGAGAAGGACAGAGAACTTTATCAGTTAAAGCAGAAAGAGGCTGGGAAGGCAGTCAGAATAGCAAAGGCCCAAACTGAGGAAAGGATAGCCAACTCTGTTAAGAAGGGGGATAAGACCTTTTATAGGTACATTAGGGAACGAAGAAAGACCAAAGGAGGGATACTGAGGCTTAATAATGGGGAGGGAATGTGGGTAGAATGTGACAATGAAAAAGCAGGGATACTGAACGAATATTTCTGCTCAGTATTCACAAAGGAAGAGGAGGGGGAGGCACCTAAACCAAACAAGAGAAACACCCTGAAGACGAGGGTCAATACCAGTCCATTTACAGAAGAAAGGGTTCTGAAAGAACTAATAAAATTGAAGGTGGACAAAGCAATGGGGCCTGATGGGATTCACCCAAGAATTCTAAAAGAACTAAGGGTAGAACTAATGACACCGCTGACTACTCTCTTTAACAAATCATGGGAGGATGGGTGGTACCTGAGGACTGGAGGAGGGCAGATGTGATTCCTCTTCACAAAAGTGGGAGCAGGACAGAGGCAGAAAACTACAGACCAGTTAGTTTGACCTCAGTGATAGGTAAAATGATGGAATCACTTCTGAAGGAAAGAATTGTTGAATACCTAGAGGCCAGTGGGGCACAGGACCCAAGGCAGCATGGATTCACGATGGGAAGGTCATGTCAGACAAATCAAATAGATTTCTTTGACTGGGTGACCAAAGTAGTAGACCAGGAAGGGGCTCTGGACATGGCTTACCTAGATTTTAGCAAGGCATTTGATACAGTCCCACACAAAAGATTAATACACAAGTTAGCCAGCCTTGGAATGGGTCCCAAGGTGGTAGCCTGGATAAAAAATTGGCTGGACAACAGGATGCAAAGGGTAGTAGTAAATGGAGTCCACAGTGAAGAAAAGAGGGTTACTAGCGGGGTACCGCAGGGTTCAGTACTGGGACCGGTGCTTTTTAATGTCTTTATAAGTGACATTGCAGAGGAACTGGAAGGAGAAGTATGTCTCTTTGCAGATGACACAAAGATCTGCAGCAGGATTGATACACCAGATGGAATGGAAAGGATGAGAAGGGACTTGGCAAGGTTGGAGGAATGGTCAAATGTATGGCAGCTCAGATTCAATGCAAAGAAGTGCAAGGTAATGCACATGGGAAACAAAAACCCAGGGCAAGAGTACACAATGGGGGGTGAGATACTGACAACAGTAAAAATGGAAAGGGACCTGGGGGTAATTATATCAGATGACCTAAAGGTGGGCAAGCAATGTGAGAAGGCAGTAAGGAAGGCTGGGGGGATACTGGGATGCATAGGGAGAGGCATCAATAGTAGAAAACAGGAAGTTGTTATCCCTCTGTACAGACAGTTGGTGAGACCCCATCTGGAGTACTGTGTGCAGTTCTGGAGACCCCATCTCCGCAAAGACATAGACAGAGTGGGAGGCTGTCCAGAGGAGGGCAACCAAAATGGTGCAGGGTCTGCACCAGAAGTCATACGAAGAAAGACTAAAGGAGCTTAATATGTATACCCTTGAGGAAAGAAGGGAGAGAGGGGACATGATATAAACTTTCAAGTACCTCAAGGGAATCAACAAAGTCCAAGAGGGTGGCATCTTTCAGAAAAAGAGATGTGCAAGAACAAGGGGGCACAATTTGAAGATAGAGGGGGGACAGCTCAGAGGTAATGTGAGGAAGTATTTTTCCACAGAGAGGGTTGTGAATGCATGGAACAGCCTCCCTGAGGAGGTCATGGAGTCAAGAACAGTGGGGGAATTCAAGAATGCATGGGACAGACATAAGGCAGTCCTAGTGGGGGGGTAGGAGGAAGTAAGCTGTTGGTTAATTAGGATCTGCAGCTTATCTGTTAGGTAGGAAAATGGGCAGACTAGGTGGGCCAAGCGGTCCTTATCTGCCGTCAAATTCTATGTTTCTATGTTATTCTAATCTTGTACTTCTGCAAGTTTTTTGAGACAGCTGCTCAAATTTGTGAGCCCCCTGCAGTGTAGAACATTCTAATACAATACATTTGTATTTGTAATTGTCTAAGGGGCTTGTATTTGTTTCTTTTGAACATATTGGGCTCGATTTTCAAACAAGATGAGGTGGTGCACTGGATTTGAGGCAGGGTGTGTGACGCAAGAGGCAACTTGCATCACACCTTGCAGCAAGTGCAATTTTTGAAGAAGTTTTCTGCAAATGCACACCGCTAGTGCAGAATGTGGAATGCAGGGAGTTAGGCCAGCTACTGCCTGGTCTAATTTTGCATCTGGGATCGCAGCACTTGCTCCAACCCTTTGGTGCAAGGTGCCATAAAGTGGAGAAAATGTCGCAAATGTGCCAACCCTTTGAAAATCAGACCGCTTTACATCTGAGGGGCTTTGGCACATCTGTGACCACCTTTGTGTTGGACGCAGGGCTTAATGCAAGCCCTGCGTCCACGTTCTTAAATTGAGCCCATTGTATTATTGTCTACCTGCTTTTCCTGCAGACTACTGTTTTAACCATACTAGAATATTCTTGCTTTCCTGATTGGAAAAGTGTGTACTGCTTTAATTAAGCACTGTTTTAACCTCGTTATGCCTCTGGGTGAGCCCCCTCAGGAAGTATAAGTGAAGCGTTGGGGCATGAGTTTAAGTCAGGGCATCTCCAAGTATTTTTTGCTCTGCTTTAATCTGCTGCTACAGTAAAGTACTGTAGCTTTTAAGATTGCAGACCTTGGTGCCTGACTTCTTTTGCCTACTTATTTCTTAGCTGTGAACATAGCATTTTCCCAGAGAAACCCTGTGCTTGCCTGGTTCTGGTGTGAGAGGCAAGTTTCACAAGTGGATATGACCTGGGAGAGGGTGCTTTAAACACATTACTGGAGAGCCACGGGCCAAGTGTGCTGTGAACATACATAGCTGACAATACAGGTCAGTGTATGTGCCCCATTTAGAGCAGAATAATCTGCTCTAATTGGTGTGTGTCTCATTGCACTTCATCTCAGCTTGACTTAGGATGAGAATCCCGTTGTATCAGATGGTGCCACCATATGCATCCACGGTGTGAATGCAGAGCCTTGACTTTGTCCACACTATGAACACACAGGGTTGAGGATGCAGCAGGCTGGGCAGTCAGATGCAGACTGTGTTGTGATGGACAACATACCAGGGTGGCATAGCCACAAGACTAGCTTGCATCCATGACACGGAGGGGCGGGGCAGCAAGATAGTTGCAGTGCTGCTGCTCTCCCTGCAATATGCTGTTTGCAACATGCTCTCTGTTCTTTGAATGCCATTTATTAAAAGGCTTTCTTGTGTTTTTTGATGAAAGAAACCCAAAATGTTTTGACTTATGGTCTTCAGAAACTGGCCTTTTCGGTAGTTTGGAAGCCACAAAAGCTGTAATTAAAACACTTTTGCATTTTGCACAGTTGTTCAGCCGTTGGTTTTCGGCATTCTGCCGGGCATTGCTGGAATGGTGACAGAAAGTTGTATGCATGCCATGATGGTGTGTTCTACCTGGAATTTGTTTGGAAACATAGAAACATAGAAACATAGAATTTGATGGCAGATAAGGACCGCTTGGCCCACCCAGTCTGCCCATTTCCCTACCTACTGGATAAGCTGCATATCCTAGTTAACCAGCAGCCTACTTCTTCCTACCCCCACCCCTTGGATTACTATGAAAAAAGTAAGCTCCTATGTGTTGCATGTGTGAACGCTGACAGTTTGGGCAGCTTTGAATACAAGTTTATTTGTTCTTATGAACTGCCTTTGCTGGAGCTTTATGAGGCAGTATGCTATCCATAGATTGTCTGAAAGTCTTGGAAAGCCTTGGGCAAAATGAGAGAAATGTGAATGCGAAGGTCTTCAGAACTGAACAGAAGATTTGGGACAGTGACAAAGAAAGTGCAAGGAGATTTCTGCAGCAATCTGCACTTTTGGAGCATTGTTAGTGCTGAAAGGCTGTCTCTATATCTCAGTGAGGTATGCTACCTTTGCCTAGGGGGTTACAGAGAGTTTGCTTGCTTATGTACCAATGTTATTACGCTCAGAGGAGTGTTTTCTTTGTTTTCTCTCATTCCCCCAGGAAATGATGCTCAGGTGCAGAGGAATCATCTGCTGACTTATCCAATTAAACATGAGGAGAAAGATGGCGTACTATAATTTGTTTTGATACCATCAACCACAATCTCCTACTTGCCCAGCTTCAACTAGCAGGGCTCTCACCTAACTCGGTGGACTGGTTCAAAAGCTACTTAGACAACTGCTCCCAAAGAGTGAGAATTGCTGGCACACTCTCAGACCAAAGACCAGTCTGGTCCGGTGTCCCACAGGGCTCAACCTTGGGCCCACTCCTTTTCAGCATTTTTCTGAACTCACTGCCAGAATCCTGCCCTGAACAGATCCTACTCTACGCGGATGATGCTGTCATCCTGGCATCCCACCATGATCCAGTCCATCTACAAGGTAACCTCCAACAGGCCTTCTCTGCACTCGAAAACTAGTTCACATAACACTTATACTTAACCAGAAAAAAACAAAGACCATGATCTTCTGCAGCTCCCAAAACAAATACAAACAATATCAGCTCTCCATTAAAACCAAGCAAGGAATCACCCTCGAACAAGTTCATATCTTCAAATAATAATAATAAATAATAATAGTTTTATTTATAAAGCGCCTTTCAACATATCAAGGCGCTGAACATATTAAAACTGCAACATCAGATACAAATTAATAAAACATATAAATAAAATCATGCCATGACAACATCAAATATTAAAATCAAAAAATAAAATAGTCCATAAAATCATAACACAATACAATTAACTTAATTGTCCAGGAAGGCCATTTGCCACGGGTAAGTTTTTAAATTCTTCTTAAATACCTCCACGGAGGTGCACTCCCTTAACCAGCGTGGTAGAGAATTCCAAAGAGTGGGTGCAGCATAAGAAAATGCTCTGCTGCTGGATGATTTTAAACTCACTCTTGGAATCTCTAACAACCCTTCATCGGCCAAGTGGAGCGATTGGCCGGGGCAGTAAGACACCAGAAGTTCTTTCAGATAGGTCGGACCCTGATCATGAAGGGCTTTGAAAGTCAATAAAATGACTTTAAAGGTGATCCACCACCGTATAGGAAGCCAGTGCAGTTCACGCAGCACCAGGGTAATATGACAGGACCTCCTTGTCCCAGTCAAAACCCTGGCTGCAGTGTTCTGCACCAGCTGTAGGCAATGGATTTCAACCCCAGAAAGACCAAAGTGAAGGGTGTTGCAGTAGTCTAAGCGTGAGGACACAAAGGCGTGGACCAACGTTGGCAAAGAGTCAGATGGAACAAGGTGCCTAACCCTGGCAATATTCCTAAGATGGTAAAAGGAAGTCCTGACAATGGCCAACACTTGAGATTGTAGGGTCAGCCTGTCATCTAGGACAATCCTAAGGCTACGCACCCATTCAGAGGTTGGAAGTGACATGCTGCCAAGAAACATTCCAGAGGGCGTGCCATCATGTGACCTCTCTATCTGACCACCCAGGTCCACCACCAAAACCTCTGTCTTCTCTGAGTTTAACTTTAACCAACTAGAATCCATCCAATCTTGGATTTCTTCCAGACAGTTATTAAACACCACGCGAGCTCCATCCTGGTCGGGTGCGAAAGACAGGCATAGTTGGGTATCATCTGCATAGCAGTGAAACCTCAGCCCATACCATCTTATAATGTCTCCGAGGGGCAGCATATACACTGCGAATAACATGGGAGATAGCACAGAACCCTGAGGCACCCTGCACAACAAAGAAGTTGGGCCGGAGGAATAAACCCCCGACACAATTCTTTGTGATCTCCCAGTGAGGAATGAAGTGAACCATTGTAAAACAGTTCCCGACATTCCACAAATTAGCCTCAGGCGTGCTAACAACACCAGGTGATCCACAGTGTCAAAAGCTGATGAGAGATCAAGGAGAACCAGAATGGAATGTCTCTTCTGATCCCTCGCCCTCAGAAGATCATTAAGCACCCGAACCAGCGCAATCTCGGTGCTGTGTCTTTTACGAAAACCAGATTGGAAGGATTCGTAGATATTATGGATGGTTAAGTGGTCCTCCAATTGGGCTGCCACTACCTTCTCAATAACCTTCCCAATAAAGGGAAGGTTAGAGATAGGTCTATAGTTTGAGAAACAGTCTGGGTCCAAGGTAGCTTTCTTCAAGAGAGATGTCACGACCACCTCTTTCAGGGAGTTAGGAAACTCACTGACTCCAAGGAGCACCAGACTATTTGCACCAGGACTGGACCGATGATATCAGAACAACCCAAAATTAGGGAAGTCGGTCCAGGATCCAAACTACAGCTTGTGGGACACACACTATGGATGATCCTCATAATATCCACGAACTCAGGTCGACAAAAGGAACTCCAAGAGAACTGAGGTACTGTGAACTCTCACTGTTCTACGATGTCACCCTTAGAGATTCCCGGACACAAGTCCGCCTTGTTGTCGGCCTCTTTAGTTGCAAAGTAACGAGTGAGCTCCTCGCACTCTAATTGCGAAAAAACTTTTCGAACTTGCAGACAGGCTGGGTTGCACAGTCTGTCTATAGTCCGAAACAGCTGATCCGGTCAATTCCGAGCAACTGCAGTCTCCCTGGACAGGAATTCTGCCTTCTTATGGGTGATTGCAGATTGATAGATAGAATAATGTTCCATCAATCTAAGGCGGTCGGCATCAAGGGTGGACTTGTGCCAACAACGCTCTAACCTTCGCCCCTGTCTCCGCATCTCCCTCAGTGTCCCATCAAACCAAGGGGACCTGGGGTGAAGGGATAGGGGGCACTCATGAACAGGAGCAATAAGATCCAGAGCCACTGTAATGGCCGTAATATAGGCTGACACCAGTGCCTCTGGATTACTGCTTGCCAACACTGGGGATGATAGGTCAAGGACCGCCGCAAGGCCTTGTGAAGTAATATTCCATAATGGGAGGTACCTGACCATCTCCACAGGGGAAGGCCTTCTCAGGGGGGGTGCAAAAATTGAACCTCACGGTGTAGTGGTCAGACCAGGTGACTGGTTCCACCCCCACATCAGATGTATCAATCCCTAAGAGGAAAACTAAGTCCAGAGAATGCCCAGATTTATGTGTAGCAGTGGAAACTGTCTGTGTAAGGCTCAAAGAAGACATTAATTGGAGGAAGTGATTACCAAATTGTGAGAGCTCATCTTCGACCCAGGCATTAAAGTCACCCAGAACCATCAATCTGGGTGACTCAAATGACATATCGACGAGGAAGTCTGCTACTTCCTGTAAGAAGCGTTTCCCATCTCTGGGTGGACAGTAGATGAGAACGATTCGAACACCTACACCTGCTACAACTGTGCACTCAAAAGACTCATCCTCACCTACTACTACATTCATGAGGCCCAATTCAGTCTTAAAACAGACTGCAGCCCCCCCTCCCCTGCGGTCCAATCTTGGGCGGTGTATCATCGAGTACCCGGACGGAGTGATGGCCTCCAGTATGGGGCCTGAATTTTCATCCAGCCAGGTCTTGGTGATGCAAGCCAGGTCAGCTGAGCTAACAAGATCAGCAATAATGGCGGTCTTATTCCTAACGGACCTGGCATTGCATAACACCGCCCGAGTTGGACAAACCTCGGAGGCCATCAGGCCTATCTGCCTACTAAATTCAGTAGTGCCCTTGGGTATGGGCACCAGACATGGTAAACCCTGGTCTGGGTTCCATTTCACCCCAGGGTGCCTTTTGGACTTAATAACCCTGATACAGTGGCCCTGCTCTTTCATCCTCTCCTGTTCGCACACCCCCACCTTCCTCACTCTCCTACGGACAATTCCCAGTGCTCTACAGCACTGGTAAGTATCGAATTGTAGGGGAGGAGTATAAAAAGGGTGGAGGGCGCGAAGAGAGGAGGATGAATAGCACACCACCGTGAAGACTGAAGGCCAGCACATGTCACTGCTTAAACAAAACAATAAACTCCAAACGCAAAATAATCAATCTTAACAATATAAAATTAAGCAAAAACCCTCAACTTAACCAATATAAATAAACAAAATCAAATAAACAAAAGACCCAACCTTACAGAAAAATCGAATCTGGACTGGGCTAAAAGCCCACAGATAAGTAAAATAAAAATAAACAAATCAATATAAATAAATATAAATAAATACCTCGGCCTCACCCTCGATTGTTATCTCTCCTATGTCCCACACATCAATAACGTGGCAAAAGTAGCCAACACCAGGATGGGCCTACTATTCTGACATAGGAAACATCTAACCCCAGAAGCTCTGTCCATAGCTGTCCAGAGCTCCATCATCAGCATCACTGACTACGGTCTCATTACCTATGGATCTGCCACAACCTCATCTCTCAGGCGTGTTTCGACTTCCCTCAGTCAAGCCTGCCGACTCGTTACTGGTTCCCACCGTCTCACCCACACCTGCAGCCTCTACTCCAAAACAGGCTGGCTGCAACTGAACAACCGAATCAAATACCAAACCTGCATCACTGCTAAGAAAATCATGATGGGAAAGGCACCACCAGGAGTCAGCACCCTCCTCAAACCCAAAATCACCAACTGCAACACCAGGAGCTCTAAGCCCCAAATCCTTCAAATCCCCCGCTGCTGCACGTCCCAAGGCCAAAGGTTGTTTGCATACAGGGCTCCAAGTTGGCTGAACGAGCTCTCTAGTGACACCTCATCCACAGCAACAATTGGAGTGTTCAAAAAAAAGCTCCGCCACTCCATAACTGGCACCTCCACCTGTGCTTGCACCCCATAATATCTTCATTCCCTACGCTGCTTCTGACCTTATAGGTGTCAGTTTCTGCCCTCTCTTCTTACACTTACCTGTCCAATGCAACTTCTAATGCACTCGCCCTGTGTCTGTCCTGACAAGGCCCTTCGGCTGCCTCACCCTGATCCTCTATGCCTATGTCTTCCCCTACCCTCAACCCTCTTCCCTTCTTGCCCTCTTCCTCCTATTGTTTCTTGAGTTACTCATCGCTCAGCCTGATTTTGTCAAGCAAAGTTACTATCTAAAACTATGTACCTGTAACTGTTTTATGTTTTAGTGTCTGTTACCCTGTAACCAGCATGACATGGAACCTTTGTAAAAGAGCCTTGGCTCAAAGGTACTTTGTAATCCTAGACACAAATAAAAAAAAAAAAAAAAAAAATTTAATCACAAGTCTCTGCCAGCAACGAACTCCAATATATTGTCGACACCTTGCTGCTTAGCTGGTAAATTACTGAATTTGGGATTTTGGAACAGAATAGGTAAGCCCGATGAGCTGGAAATGGAGGCTAGTAAATGCTCCGAAAACTTGAATGTCAGACTTATAAAGAAATCTGATTTACCAAAGGACACATGGAGACAATGGGCTCCTATCCTCACTCTAAGAAGTGAGTGTATTATTCAGTTCTAGTAGTGATACTTGAACGGCTGTAGTGTTCTTCTGAGTGCCGATTTGTGTAACTCAGTTTTGCCCATGGTGGTAGTTAATTTTGGGTACAGCTCCTCTGAGGTTCTTTATTACATTTTGATTAACTGGCCAGGATAACTAACTTAAATGCCTGGGTGTTTTACTCTTGTTTTTAAAAATGCTTAAGGAGCGAAAAAGGCTGGCTGAGGTTTCAGCTCTGGTGTAAGCTGAATTTCGGTACCTTATTTTTTCCCATTGAGTGCTGTCCACAATAACTTTAAAAGTTGCTGTTTTTCTACCTTTTTGGAGTCTGAACTTAAGTTGGATATACCCTGGATATACCTTGGATATCCCTTATTGCTTCTGAAAGAATATATTTTTCATGAAGTACCACATTTAAAAATGGAAGCCTTGGCCGGAGTGGTGGCACTGAGGGTTGAGGTGCTGAATGCCACACCTCACACCACGCCAGCAATCTGGATTCGGGAACAAGTCTGGGCCACTGGGTTTGGCAGGAGAGAGAGGATTGAGTAGCCGGAGGACTGCTCTCCTCTGTCCGGGGAAGGGGACTAGTCATCCCACCTGATGACTGCCTGCTAGCGGTGGCTTGAGGGCAGTATGGATCAGGAGGCTCAGAAGCTGACATGCTTATGTTGGAGGGGAGGGAAGGGAGAAAACTGAAAAAGGCCGGGGCTCCATGGACCTGTGATGGCCTGACCACTGTGGCGAAGTCTTTCCCCCGCCACCAGATATGACATACCGGGTGGCGGGGGACCGCTGATGCCCCCCCACACCTGGCCCTGCCATGGAGGGGGAATCTGCAGGGGAACCTCGGGGCAGATGAGCTGGGGGTCAGGCCAGAGGATGTACCCCCTCCGAGGGGGGGCAGGTTCATAGCCCTGTGGAGTCAGTGGCAGGGAGGTAAAATAAAAAAAATGGAAGCCTTAAGCAGGGCAGTATAACGCAAAGCAAGATACACAAAATACGGCTATATCTTGTTTTAGATTTCTGATGTGCTCTGGTACTTACAAACATATGAAATTGCCAGCAGATACAGGCCATTCGGTCTATCTATTCTGCTCGAGTGTGCAGCACTTCAGTCCATTAGACTGCAGCTGCCCCCCTCCCTCATATGCCCCCCATCTCCTGCCCCCTCCCGGTTTGTACCCTCCCCTTGAAACTGTCCCACTCCCTCTTGAAGCCCCCAACACTCTGCAGCGACATACCTCTCTGGCAGCTGCCCACCCTGCCACCATCCTTTCTGTGAAATAGTGCCTCCTTAGTTCCCTCTTGAACCTGCCCCCTTCCATCTTCATAGAGTGTCCCCTAGTTTCCCTTCCACCCTTCAGATTAAACATACACCTGGCATCTATTCTGTTCAAACCCTTCAGGTACTTGAAGGTTTGAATCATATCCCCTCTCTCCCTTCTTTCCTCCAGGGTATACATATTGAGCTCTCTGAGTTTCTCCTCTTATGGTCTGTCCCCCAACCCCAGGATCATTTTTGTTGCCCTGAACTGTACCCCCTCCATTAGTTTGATGTCCCTTTTCAAGTAGGTGCACCAGAATTGCATGCAGTACTCTAGGTGTGGTCTCACCAGGGACCTGTACAGGGGCAAGATGACCTCCCCACTCCTAGAAGTAATCCTGCTTGCTATGCACCCTAGCATCCTGTTTGCCTTTGCTGCTGCCTTCCTGCACTGAGCAGAGTGGTTCATCTCCCAGGTTACCAGCACTCCCAGTTCCTTCTCCTTGGATTTTGTTAATGGGACATCCTCCAGCCAGTAATTGTGTCCTGGGTTATTGCCTCCTAAATGCATCACTTGCACTTCTTGGCATTGAAACCAAGCTGCCAAGTGTGAAACCATTCCTCCAGTTTTGCCAAATCCTCCTGAAGTACTTTTGCCCCCCCACCCCATCTACTTTGGCACAAATCTTTGTGTCATCTGCGAAGAGACTGATCTTGCTCTTACTCCCTACTGCAATGTCGGCTATGAAAATGTTAAACAGAACTGGTCCCAGCACCGAGCCCTGTGGTACACTACTTGTTACTGCATTGGGTTCGGATGCCCCCCCCACCCACTACTACCTTCTGCTGTCTACCCTGCAGCCAGTTCTCGACCCATCTGATCAGTTTTCTACCTGCTCCCAGACTCTTCAACTTGCAGGTCAGCCTACTGTGTGGCACTGAGCCAACGGCCTTGCTGAAATCCAGGTAGAGGACATCCACTGCGTGTCCCCTGTCCAGTGCCATAGTAACCCAGTTGTAAAAATCAACCAAGTTCGTTTGGCAGGATCTGCCTGAGACACACCCATGCTGCCTGCTGTCCTGGAGATTGTTATCCTCAAGAAATTGCACCAGTCTTTCCTTGAGGATTGTCTCCATCAGTTTTCCCACAATTGCAGTAAGGCTCACAAGTCTGTAGTTCCCCAGTTCATCCTTGGGCCTACTCTTATGGAGAGGTACCACATGGTGCTTCCCTCCAGTCCCTGGGCTTGAGTTCAGAGAGGTATTGAACAGGTCCACCAATGGCCCTGCAAGGAACTCTGCCAACTCTCTCAGCACCCTGGGGTGGACTCTGTCTGGGCCAGGTGCCTTATCCACCTTTAAGAACTTAAAGAGACACATTCATGTAGAGTGGCAGGCATAGTTTGAAAGCCCATGAAAAGTTCTTTTAAACTATATCTGAGACTGTACATGAATGTGTCCCTATAAGACCCTCCCTCACCCTTTCCTCCGTGATTTCCCCATCCTTGGTTGCTTTTCCCCCAACCTCTCCCACCTCACCCTTCCTCTCAGGTATGGGCCCATCCCTCTCCTTGGTGAAGACTGAACAGAAGTATTCATTAAGTACTTCTGCCTGCTCAGACCCCTGTTCTACCCACCCACTTCCCCACCTGATCCTAACAATTTGATTCTTACCCTTCCTCTTCTGTCTGATATATCTGAAGAAATCCTTTTCTTCTTCTTTGATCCCCTGCGCTAACCTCCCTTCCCTAGCGCCTTTGCTGCCCTTACCACTCTGCTCACTTCTCTTGATTTCTTCACATATTCTTCTTTGTCTTCTGCCCTGTTGGATCTCTTGTAGGTCCAAAATGCATTCCTCTTTTCCCTCATCTCCACTACCCCTCTACTCATCCAACTTGATTTCTTGGTCCTGGCTTTCTTGCTCTGGCTCTTGACGCAAGTTTGGGTGGCTTCAGCCAGTCCTGCCTTGATGACTGCCCATTTAAGAGAGCTTCATGACTATTTTTATTTTTACCATGTAAATTTCACTTTAGCTCATGGTAATTCAGGTATTTTTATTTAAAACGGAGACCTTGAATGAGACTCTTTTTGATCTGAGTCACTGGAATGCTGATATTTTGCCACAGTTTATCATACATCTTGAACATAAATGCATAAAAAGATTGGACAGTATACCAGATGATTAGTTTGATGTGGTGTGATGGACTCCTGGTTAGGAGCAGCCTTGGGAATATCTGCTTTTTATAGCATCGGGGAAAGTATTGCTGATAATGATTCTGAACTTTGGTCCCCTTGCAGGCCTTGTTTTAATATTTTAATATGCAAACGGCGGCTATGGTCTTGTAACCAATGGACTCCAGAACAGGAACGGAGCCTCTGGTTCATAACTGATGGACTCCTAAGTAAACAGAGCCTGAAAGTTTAATTTAAAACAGATGGACTCCAGAGCCCAATGGAGCCACAAGTCTGTGCCAGTTGTAGCTTATTTTTAAATATCTTAAGCTACATTCATGCCCTTATGTTTGCAGATTAATTTATAAATCATTTGAGTACTTTGCTCATTTTTTGTGCCAGGAAATGAATATTATGTATATCTTAATATATCTTAATATCGGAAGATGATTCACTGCCTATTGTAAGCTAAGCATTGATGCGAACAGTCATGGAATGCATCAATGGAATGTGTACAAATTTGATGTATATGTTTGTATATCTGTAAGTTTTGTAAAGGCTATCGCTGATCAAATAAACCTTTGATTGATTGATTGATTGCATCCATGACACTGCTTTATGAATACTGCCCCTGTAGTACACTCTAGTAGAAAATGACGAAACATGACAGAAAACCACAAGGTACACTACTTAGGAGCTAGGTTGTTTAATGACTGTGGTTAACAAGCAGCTGATCTATTGAGCTAGTTTCAGATAGTTACCTAATGTGCTACACTGTGCCAAAATTAGTTTTATAAATTACCTTGCTTTCAGAATTTTCTACTTACTATTTTTCTTTTGTTTGTAAATGGAATTCTGATTTGAAGACATGCTGCTGCATTGCCTGCATAATTACTAAATATTTTTATAGAGAGGAAGGGGCTTCCTTTTTACAGGACCGCACCCCATGTTTGCAGAGTGCCTGTTAGGCAGCAAAAACAACAAGACTGCACAGATGCTCCTGGCTGCAGTGATACCTCTAGGCTAACATATTCCCACACAGGAAACATCACTATAGGCTCCCTCCCCTTGTCCTAAGCTGCTAAGGACACTGTTAAATCCGTTTGTGTCATTAGGGTGCTACCTTGCTGTCACTTGGGGCAGTGAACAGAGCTGTGAGTTCCTGGGCCAGATTTTAAAACTGAGCTGCAGGGCTTGCATAGTGCCCTGTGCCATGGGACTTAGGTTCTGCTGGTGTGCCAAACCCCTGTGTCACAGCTGCGCCCGATTTTCCATTCCTGGGTGTAGTTGCAACAGTTTCCATGCTCTACGGCAGCTTGCGCCAAATATCTGATGCAAACCTGTATCTTTGGCTCCCAGGTGTGGGGCAGGCTAGACCACAAATATGTGGTCTAAGGACCTGTGAGTGGTGCAAGGGATGTAAAATCCCACTTGTCATCCCTTGACTGCTGTAAGCCCCATGCGCTGAATGTTAGATGCACTGGGAGCATGTGGCATTCCAGAAGGTTTGAAAATCCTGCACCCTATGTCAGGCCACTGGTAAGATCACTATTTTCTTTTGATCTTACCGGCAGCATGCTACCATCTGCGGTAGCAAATTTCATAAAACTCCCACCCGTCTCACTCTAGTTGCGGCTCTGCATGGAATTCAGAGACTCTGTAAAAACTGCAGGTGAGGAGGAGAAGGAAGCGGCTTGGGACAAATAGCTGGAGGATTTGCAAACTAAAACAGCACTTTTTAAAGTGTTGTCAATATATTTAATTACTTTTGTGGCTCACAGTTTCACTCCATTTTAATGCCCATTTCCAACGTTTTCTAAGTGGCAACCGACATGGCAGATTTGGAGTTCAGAAACCATGGTGGCACAGTGATACCGTTCGCAAGCTGGTTGCTGTTTTTTTAGAACTTATTATTTAGTGTGGTATAATGAAAATAAAAGGCATGGCTGGCAAGAGCTGTCAGCCAATCATGTTCCATTACTGTCTCTACCCATTTTATAAGCGAGGTTAAACATTCTGCCAGAGGAATTCTGCAGAAGTTTTAATTCCTGTACTCCATAACAAACACTCCATCTACTGAAGGTGTAGAAAGACAGATTATTGACAGGTGAGGAGGGGCTATGTTTTAGAGTTACTTTTAACAAAAGAAAACACCTGTTTTTAACTATAAAAGTTGCAATTTTTTATTTAAATTATTTCTCAGTTTTCACATTTTATAAGCACAATAAGACACTCCAGGGTGGGGGTTAGGCTGAGATAATTACCCTTCCAGTGGCTATAAGGCCCTCTAACTGTGGCGTCGGACCTCACTACACCCCTGTGTAGGCAGTTTTATCAGCCTATCACAAACCCTGTCATGTCTTATTGCTTGCTTAAACTGACTCCAGGAGTGTCTTAATGTTATTGTTGAAATGACGTTCTTTCAAGTCTTTCAAAAAATTGTTTTTTTTTAGTTGTGAGGTTACCAATGAGGGTTTCCTTATCATTAACAGAACCCTTTCAAACTCTTTGTTACTAACTAAATTGCATTATTCTCACTGCCCTTTTCATAATGTACACCAAGTGCTCCATCAACCAACTTTATGTCAGTGAAACAGGTCAGATACAGAAGAGAAAAATGAATGTGAACTACTACAGCATCAGAACTAGGGTAACATGTGCCAGTGGGTGAAGGGGTCTCAAGCCTGGCACCTAACAAGTGTCAGTTCAGATGGGAAACTAAAGGGGCTTTCACAGATGTGTCCCAGCTAAGTGTGAGGTGAGCAGCCACACCCACTGGTTTGCAAAACAAACAAACAAAAAAATACAACAAAAAAAACCTGGACTGGTGCTTTGATTGGCAGTGTGACACCAGTCAATATTCAAAAGTTTGCCTGGGTGAAAATCCTGGTTTGCATGCACAAACTGGGCTTTGCATAGATTTCCTATATTCAAAAGTCCAGTTTGCGGGCGCCCAGGCAAACTGTGAAGGAGGGTGCAATGCAAATGGAGGGGTGGGGACCTGAATACTCAGTGCAGTCCGATATTCTGAGTAATTGCGCCATGCAAGGGCATTTTGCACAGTCCCCTTGCATGGTGCAAATACCACTGACAAAGACCACGACTTACTCCTGCTCAACCCTAGCATTGGCAGAAGGAGTGTGTTGAACTCCCCCCCCCGCATTGGTCCCGATCCACAAAAACAGCGTCCCTGGTGTCCAGCAGTACCCCCCACCCAATCCCTTGCCTGGTAAATGCCTATTTACTCCCTGGTGTCCAGTGGCATCTCCTCCCACCCAGTCCTCACCCAATAAATGGCAACATATTCCTTGGTGTTTATTGGTCCCTCCCCACCCACGCCCATGCCTGATGGTGAATACATTATTCCTAGTGTCTAGTGGTCCCCCACTCCCGATGCCCTACCCAAGTACTAAAAGAATATTCTTCCTTGTGTCCAGTGGTTGTTCCTCCCGTCCAATCTCTGTCTGCGATGGTGACATTGTGCAAGTAATGTCCCCCAAACAACACAGCCCTGTCCCCATCCCTGCTTGTCAGTCCCCAACCCCCCAGCCCATTCACCATTGTTGTCTAGTGGCTCTTCCATCCCACGGCACCAACAAACCACCCCCCGGGTCTCTCTTAACTATTGTGCCGTGGTGCAGCGACAGCAAGCAACATAGCCGTCTACACACAAATCTGGCCGCCCACCATCTGACAGAAGCAGGGAGCATGCTGTTTATTTATAGGGTGTAAATAAACCGTGTTCACCCTGCTTCTGTCAGACAGTGAGTGGCCTATAATTGTAGAGCTTAGATCCAGCTCAAGAGACTACCTGTAACTGCAGTCTAAAGAACTGTAACTCCACTGTTTCATTATTAGCACCCAGATACACTGTACAGGATAAAAAGGGCTCTGTAAATAAAGTTCTCTGATAGGTTTCAAAGATTTGTTAAGGGGTAATGGTAGGGAACCCCTCATGTACAATGTATTGTCTCATAACCATCAAGAATGCGTAACAAAGACATGTTTAAAAAAAAAGTTCTAAAAACTTCCCCTGCTGCCTTCATCACTGAAGCTCACTGACATCTTGCAAGTTGTTCAGAGGAGGGCCATGAAGATGATTCAGGGGTAGCAGGGGAAGATATATGAGTAGAAGCTGGAGAGGTTCTGTATGTAAACATTGGAGGCCAGGAATGGGACATAACAGAGATCTTTCAGTACCTAACAGGTATTAATTAAGTGGGCAGCAGTGTCCTGTTCACAGCTGAGGGTACAGTAAGAACAGGCTATGGATGGAAACTGGTGGGGAGGGCTTTATGAGAGATGTAAGGAAGTTCTTTACAGAAAGGGTTGTGAAGAAGCAGAATGCCTTGCCAGAAGAAGTGATTGACATGGAGTCCATCGCTGGCTTCAAACACTGGTGGGACAGGCAGAGGAGAAAAGTCCAAACTAGAGGATTGAGAAAAGGTGGGCTGTTGAGGGAAGAGGATGAGTGGAGTAGGGAGAGGATTTTGAAATACAGTCAGGGCAATCGGAAGACTAGCTTTGGTCCAGAATAAGGCTGGGTGTGAATGCAGGCAGGTACTGGGCAGACTCAAGACACCATCACCATCTATGTTTCTATGAACCCTCAAGAAGCCTCCTAGCTTTGACAAACTCGTACCTGCAGCAGCCCCTGATATTGTAACAGTATGTTTAGTGTTTCTTATTTCATACAGTGACAATAAAGTGCCCCATGAAAGGCATTCCAGAGCCCGATCTAACATGAGCTTATCCCCCTACTAGGTGCATAAAACACATGGCTTCATGTTGTTTCTCTTACACTTCTTGGAGGTAATTAACTCATATTAGAGCTGTGCAGGATGTGCAATGCTTTAGAAGTTTAATTCTGCCAAATTCCAAAAAACTTTATATGTAAACTGCAAAGTAACTTACTGCGGATCATGTAAACTGCAGAATTATTTTCTGTGGATTTGCAAAAAAAATGCACGGTTTATGTAACCCATGGAATACTAATCCACAAAAAACATTTCACTTTCAAAATTCTGGAAATCCGCTACCGATCAGAATTTGAACATTCTGCACAACACTAATGCATGTTAAACAAGCCCCTGTCAGTTATTCATCTATCCATCCATCCATCCATGCTTAATTACAAGACTTACTAAAAGCCCTGCAATAGTTTCCTTTGCATTTGCACAAACAATTCTGCCTTTTCTCTACCTCAAATCCTTGAGGCATAATTGTAGCCTGGCCAAGGGCTGCTGGGGAAGTGCACTGTGCTACTGTGTGGAAGACCAGGGTTCGAGTCCTGAGCTTGACTTACCTTCCCCAGGCTGGTGGGGCATGGGGTGCTGCCATGGCAATCCACTTAGGCTCTGGGGGAGTGTAGCAACCATCTTGCACCTTGGGTACCTCCGTCAGTGGGTTGATGGGGTGGGTTTCTCAGTCAGTGGGTTGATGGGGTGATACTTGTGCCATGGGCTGACATGCAGAGCCTGCTCTCCATACAAGTTAGGCACTAACCAGAGAAGGTGCACACAGGGAGGTGGGATGGTCCTGGGCAGAAATGGTAGACCCCCTCCCCACTGTGAAGATAAGGACTGACACTATACATTTCATCAACAGGCACAGTTCCTCTCCGTAGCAGCACAACTTAGAAGCTCCTGCTCCTGTTCTCCAATACAGTGCACCCTATTGTGAAATGTGCTTCTTACGTGGTGTGTAAACAGGGGAGATCTGGACTGCAAGCTAGAATGGAGTACCATGAGCTAGAAGGTACCTGGAGAACAAGGAGAAATAAAGGATGTGTGAGTGAAGAAGGAGGTAGGCAGTAGAAGTGCATATAAACTAAACAACACAAAAGAAAAAGACTTTTGACCCTAAAACGTACCTGACAAAGACCTTTAAGGGTTCTCAGAAACCTGCAAATCTATCACATTCGTTAGCCAAACAAAGTATGGTACTACCTAGCAAATATTTGATCTGTTCACCCTCCCCCATCTGTGTTTTGTAATAGATAGGACTGTGAGCTAAATTCCAGGAGGACAGGGAAATGCTACGAAGGTAATTAGGTCTACTGGCACAGTAAGAAGTGATGACCCTGCATGGCTGCCTAAGCTCTGCTGTGCCTGCAGCAGAACAGAGCTCATAAAGTGGGACGGTAATGCAGGAAAGATTGGATGCACACAAAGGACCAGTTTAAGCACTTCAGTTCACTGAGAAAGGCAGAGGAATTCAGAAGAGAAAAACAGAAATGCCCTCTATTAGTAATATTTACATGATCAATGAATTGACAAATAACCATTTGATTAAATTATTAATTTATCTGAATTTTGATAACTGGGTAGGCCCACTGAGGCAACCTATTCCTTTTTCAGGCGCGACCTGAAATTTAATCATGTTCAGTATAAAGACAGTAAGAGACACTGCACATTGCATTCAACATTATTATCCATGGGACCAGAGACTCCTAAAATAACTTGGAGATTAGTTTCTGAATCATTATACATGTCCTGCACATGCATTTTCATTTTCTTTTTTTATATATCGCTTTTTGCTCCTCCGTGGCTACCTTTTCCTGTCATCAGGGCTCCTGACACCCCCAAGCCCGTCAGCCTCTCCCCCACCACCATCATACCGGTGGGGATTCACAAGAAGGAGGGTCTGAGAGTGGTGGGAGCCATCACATATGGTCATGGAGAGACATGAGTTTTTCTATTGTTTCTCCTTGCCCTTCCAGAACAACAATGTGCATGGCAAGTGCGTGTGGGTGGAAGTGTGCATGCACTCCTGGAGGTTGAGTGCTTCTTCCACCCTCTCCTATGTTACATCAGCCCCTGACTCTGTTCTGACACCTGGCCTCCACCCGGTGACAGCCAAGAGCAGGAACTGTATCTCCCCAATCCAGGAGATGAGAGCAGCCTAGTGGCCACTACCATCACCTCCCAGCCCTCACCTGCTGACCCCTGGTGGCCCAAGATCACCCTCGAACTCAGGTCGCTGGTGTGGCATGAGGTGTGGCATGCAGTGCCTCAACCCTCAGTGCCACTGGGCCAGCTCTGCATTTTCATTTTTTGCAGAAAGTGCACCCACATTAAAGTCTACAGAAAGAAATCGCTTTTTTTTTGTCGTTGATAATGTTACTTTTAGATCCCAGAATTGTCAGACAATCACATTATTTCATCAGCAGCATGTGCTTCAATCCATCCAATTGTATGTCAGATGAAGTCCATTTTTATATACCATTACACTATAGCTTTAACTTCTGTTAAGTGTACAGTATCACACTGCAGGGGTAATTTTCCTTTTTTGGTAAGGCTTGTTTATTTTAATTTGTAGCATATTTTATCAGGTAAGCAAGCAGAGTCAGGAGGGGCTAGTTTCCAGTTGTGATGCAGTAGAGATAAGAATTCACGGTTAACAAAAATACATGGTGTGCAAGTTGGGGTTTATAAAAGTGATTAGTACCTTATTTAGCAGGCTCTGCCACCTGCTTATCGTTAGCAGCTCCTATACAGACAGTATCATACTCTTACACCCTCAAATTATGATCGCTGAACCTCTGTAAAATTTGTTGATTTACCTGTTGTTGTTTTTTTTCTTCTTGTTTGTTAGTAAAAGTGAAAAATTGCCAATTAAAGAATTATGTGGTCTCCTCTCTGTGTATTCTTCTTGACTTTAGGAAGAAACGCCACCCCTTCCCCACCAAACAATTCAGACATGTTCAAGTTTATTGTCTTATTGGGAGAGAGATCTTGAGGGAGGCTCATTTTAAAGGATACCTCAAGGGAGACATGTCACAATTTACAAGTGACAGTAATGCACAAATTACCAGTTTCAGCAGTAATGACAGCAATAAATTAAAAGATACAAGGATCACTGTGGTAAATAAAAATATAAAGGTCAACACAATTTGAATGTTACAGGTAGGAAGTGGTGCAGTAATTGACAGAATGAAATAATATGATTAACTGGAGTATCGGAAGACAAATATTTATGCACCTTTGTGACCTTTTGCAGCTGACATAGATGCTTCAGGGTGAGCCCTTGCATCCTGCTGCAGGACAGCAGATCAAACATCTCTGACATACATGCTGAACAATATAGCAATCTGAGGTCCGAGGGGACTCTTCTTTTTTAAATTTAAAATGGGATAACCTGGTAAGAACCCAAGGACAAAAAAAATGTCCATTTTCAATAAGGACCCAGGTGCATATAGACATGAAATAAGCATACAACAGTAACATGTCACATAAAACAGCAAAATCTGGTGTTGCATGTTCAGAGTGAGTAAAGTAACAAATGTTGTTTACAATGCTTCTTAAACAAAACATGATTTCTAGCCTCTAATAAGGGGCCTGATGTATAATTCCAAAGCCAGCTGGACAATACACTTTGTAAAAGCTCTTTGACACAATTTTGTTTGCCTAAAAGACAAATTTAACATTTATTGTTCAGATGTACAGTTATAATACTTAGATGCTGAAACAATGAATAGGCCAGACAAAGAGTTTGGACCAAAACCTTTTAACAATTTCCACAATATAGACATGACAAAATAATTATGCGACTGTTCCAAAAAGAGCCACTGTAGTTTTTGATACAGGGAAAAATGATGAGTAAATTTCACAACACCAAGTACAAAGCAACACATTTTTTTAACAAAATTGTAACCCTATGCATACAAGACATATTGTAACACGGCTCTCTGTCGGGCGGCGGAAAGGAGCGCGGCGATTGGCCCAACGGCCACAGCTGACTGAAACCGAGCGGGTATTAAGCCACGCGTAACGCCGCTCGGTCAGTACCAGCTGTGGCCATGGAGGCACCCGAGGGTAGCGGCCCGCTGCGGCAGTACCCGGAGTGGCCAGGAGGCAGAGGGTGCAGCACTGAGCAAGCAGTAGACATGCCAGAGATTGCATCGAGGCGCGACTCCCCACCACCGCAGCTACCCAGAGAAGCTGGCCGGCATGCCTGTCCCGCCAACACCCCAACAGATCAGCACCCCGCCTCCCCCAGATGCACAGCGGCGGGTCCCGGGAGCCTGCACCACACGCCGGCCCCCTCAGTGAGTGTGGCAACCCCCCCCCATGTCGCAGAGCGTTCGAGCGAACAACAGGATGTGCCTGCTCGTTCTGTGGAAATGGGTGCCGCCGGAACATACAGGTCGCCGCAGGTGAGCGTGCAACCGATCCTGGCTGCCGGAGGTGATGCCGGTAACATAAGCTCGTCATCGCGCTGACGAGCCTGTTACCTAGCGCGTGTCACCTTCTGCTTCGGGCTCTACGTGATTAATGCCCGCTGGGCGCCTCAGGCTGCGCCCGGCACGCGCTTCCAGCTGGCATTAATCCACCCGTAGAGCCCTCAATGGCGGTGATTAATGCTTACTTAGCTGCTGAATAAATTGGTAGAACATAATTAATCAGGGACACAATTGACCCAAAAGCTGCTAGCTTTCTAGTTTCACATACTAGACAATTGTAATGCGATACAAAAGGCCTAACCTCGCATAAGCAGATTGAACCAGTGCATTTGCATGCCTACCATAGGACAACTTATTTCCCCAAAATCAATCCCACTATTTCAACTCGGGAGCAAAATCAATATTTATTTATTTATTTATTTATTTGCTTTTGTTAAGTGGGTAAGCACACTAGACAGCCAAGTGCCTATTTTCAGGTGCGACCCGGGAGATTACAAGGTACATACATGAACATCAGGCAAATACAAGTGGAGTGTTACATTACATAGAATTAGCACAACAGGGACTTTACAAGCATCAGATTTCATCAGGCAAATGGTAGTGAAGAGTTGATATAAAAGTGACCAGAACACAGGGACATTGTAAGACAACAATATCAAAAACAGGTATTACAATACAGTATTAAACATTGCAGTCAGTAGGAAGAAGTGCAGTGTGAATTCATCGCTCCAGGCAGCAAGTTGTAAGGCTAGCAGTTAGAATAAGGAAGAGTCACAGTTGGGATAGAGTGGGCCCAGTGTGAAAGAAAGGAGTGCACAGTTATAGTGCTCACCCTCTTTTGCCGGTGGGCCTAAATGGTCCATTTTTATATATGCTGTGAGAACAGGAGGAGTATGAGCACAGTTGTGCTCTGCCCAAGTCGTAATGTTTAGGTAGCATCTCAGTTAGTTGGGGCATCTCAGGCTGAGAGGGTTTGTCTAGTGCAGAGACAGGTGGCAGCTGTTTTGAGAAAACCCCAGAGGGAGGATTTAAAGCTCTGGTGCGAGGGAGAGGAGCGAGTGCTAGTTGGAAGAGAGTTCCAAACCCTGGGCGCATACGCAGTGAAGGCTCGGTCACCCATTTGTATGCGGGTTTTAGGTACCAGGAGGGCATGGGAGCCGCTGGATCGCAGGTTGTAGGAGGGTGTAGCAAGAACAAGGGTCTCAGCAAGGTTTTGAGGGGTGGCAGTTCTGACAATATTGTCAATAAAGTTGCCCACGACATAAGAGCGGTGAGTTTCCGGTTGGAGTCACTCAAGCCAGGTGTAAAGCTCGCAGCGGTGAGTGAGGTGGGGGGCTGAGAGCGCAAAATGGCATATGTGGTTGTACGCTGAGTCCCACTTTACTAGACTAGTTTTTGCAACGTGGGCAAAGGTGATTAGTCCGTAGCAAAGCGTGGGTAGGAGGACTCCCCTGGCTAGAGCAAGACGGGCAACTGGAGTTAGACAGCTTTTTGCTCTGTAAGCCTGACCCAGCTTGCAGTTTGAGGCCTTGCATGTATTTTGTATGTGCAGGTTCATATCCAGCTGTGGGTCAAGGGTTACCTCCAGGTACTTGACCGAGCCTGCGACAGTCAGCGGTGACCCATCAGCCCCACAGGTCTGTAACGAATCCGGGGAGGCTTTTAACTTGGCTGCTGAGCCAAATAGCATGGCCTGCATCTTCTGTAGGTTAATAACAAGTTTATGGTCCTGCAACCAAGTTTGGATGTGGTCAAAATCCAAGTTTAGTTTGGTGCTAATGGTGGTGATGTCGTGGGATTTGGCCATGATGACTAGGTCGTCTGCGTACAGCACTGAGGACCCTACAGCCGGAGCCAATGGTAGCTCATTTATGAAGAGAGAGAACAGGAGAGGCCCCAGGACAGAGCCCTGGGGGATTCCGCAGTTAACCTGGGCAGGCTCAGACAGGACCATGTTGAATTTGGTGTACTGATGCCTGCCCGTGAGGTAATTACTGATCCATGCAAGAGCTGGGGAGGAGAAGCCAAGTGACAGGAGAGAGGAGCACAGTGATGTGTGGTCAACCCGATCAAAGGCTTTTGAGAGATCAACAAAGATGTCCCTGGTCAGTTCACCTTGGTCAGCAGCAGATCTGATCTCCGAGGTAACAACTGCTAGGGCTGTGGAGGTGCTATGCCCCTTTCTAAATCCATGTTGTGCAGGGGAGAGAAGGTTCTGGGTCTGTAGGTAGTGGGTGACCTGAGAGGTGACTACCTTTTCCAGGAGCTTGCTGATCGCTGATAGGATTGCAATGGGACGGTAGTTCTTGAGGTCTTTTGTGTCCCCTTGCTTGGGTACAGATATCACCTTGGCCATCTTCCAGATGTCCAGGACTATGCCTGAGGTGAGCGATGCGTTGAAGACATAGGCTATGGGCTGGGCTACTACTGATGCCCCTAGCCTCGGCAGCTTGGGCTCCAGGCAGTCATGCCCAGCTCCAGTGTATGGGGATAGACCAGCAAGGAGCTTCTGGGCCTCCATGTCTGTTACTGCCTTGAGGTAAAAGGGCAGTAGGGGGGTTGTCCCTCTGGGTGAGGAGGCCTGGCCAGCAGGGTAGTGCGGCAGTTTGGGTAAAGCAGGCAAGTCTGTGAACTGAACGTTGAAGGCATTGGCAATAGTGAAGGGGTTGTTGCAGTTAACCCCATCAATAAGCTAACCATTTCAAGTCTTGATCTCCAAGGGCAGAGACTCCCCACGCTTAGGACCGGGAAATAACATAGGTTTGGTTCTCTTCACATCCAGTATCAACTGACTGCCAGCCAGCCAAGACTGTATATAATAAAAACCTTGTTGAATTTCATTTTGAATAGTTACAGAGCCCCTGCCCCTGGAACATAACATTTCGCATTATAAACAGCTATAACATAATATTTGCGTATAACAGGATTTGTGGAAGGTAAAAACATTTTTTTTTTACACACGCTTGGTTTGCTTTGATTTTGTAAACCACTTGCACATTTTCAAGATCTCAAAAGATGTTGGTATCTAAACATGCCTCTTTATACACGGTCATGCATACATTATTTTATATTTAATAACTGAGTATCAGTTTTTTAATGTAGATGACCAGTTATTATTTGCTATAATAACTGGCTGGTTATTACAGCAAATATACACAGAGTGAAAAGCAAATAGCTGTTCTCAAGACTCACTGTAGTCTATCTCTGTCTTGAGCACAGCATAGGCTCTCTTACAGCAGCCTGAAGTGATTTCAGGACATCGGTACAGAGACACAGCAGGTCACAGTCTAAAAGATTTTAAAGTGGAGCAGATTTGAGTTATTCTGATGTCTTTTTAAAAGAGAAAGCAGCCACGTGAATATGTTTTAAATGCAAAACACCACAGCGCTCACTACCAATGTTTCTGAGGCATTCAAAAAAAGAAACAGTGCCGGAAGCACATTTCTCTTTATGGGTGTCACCAGAACACTACACATTCATTCAAGAACAGGAAAATTGAAACACCTGTCCCAACCAATTGGAGGGAGAACAATTGATGACCAGTGATTATATAAAACAAAACATGTGGTGCTGTAATTATTCAAACTTAACACATACCTGAGGTATGTAATGCCTCCATGAACCCCTGAAGCTTTGCTCTCAGGGTGTATGTAGCATCATACACCAGGGTGTGTATTAAATTCTTGTAATGTACACCACCCCATATATTATTTTGTGGCACCAGTCCCAGAGGGCACCAATGAGTACTCCTGTCTACTAAGAGCAGTGCCTGTCCAAAACCACCACCACCTTCTGCACCCTGCCCCAAGCCAGGTAGCAACCCACCTTGTGTGTGTCTTGTCTATACCACACTAGTTTACTTTGCCCAGAAGCTTGTCATGTGCCACAGTATCAAAGGCTGTGCCAAAGTCCAGACAGTCTATGCCCATGGTTCAGGAAGGGGGGGGATTAAAGGAGGAGGGGTTATACTGTATGTAAAGGAGGCAGGGGTCAAAGTGATGGAAACGCAAGGAAGTTAGGGGGAAGGAGGGGTTGGAGGTGCTGTGGGTCATCCTGGAGACAGTAGCTGGAGCCACTCTTCATACTGTGATGTTATACAGGCCTCCAACACAGGGGGAGGAATGGATACAGCACTGGGGGAAGCCATCAGCACAATGGCAGAAAAAAGGGAAGTGCTACTGGTGGGGGACTTCAGTCTGCCAGATGTAGATTGAAGCATCTTAACCATAGCCTCAGCTAGAAAGAGGGATATCCTAGACTCCCAGGAGGGGGTGTTTCTCAGGCAACTAGTCAGAAGACTCACTCATAATGGGGCAATACTGGACCTGGTGTTCACACACAGGGACGGTATTGCAGACATCAAGATGGGAGGCCACCTAGAGACCAGCAATCACTGTACTGTGTGGTTCAATATAAAGATGGTAGCAGAAACAAACTACACAAGGACAAGGGTCCTGGACTTCAGGAGGGCAGATTTAAAAAAAAAAATGAGTGAATGTTTCAGAGGCAACCTATCGGGGGGATGGTCTGGGTGGGATGGAGGAACTGTAAGACAAATTAAGGGATAGCACAGTGAAGGCAACAAATGTCTGCGCAAAAGAAGAGAACAAAAACAGGAGGAAAAAGAGACCACTTTGGTTCTCAAGGGAAGTGGCTGCGAGTGTAGGTAAACACATCACTGGAAAGTTCAGAACAGGAAAGTGCCCCACAGGAAAGTTCAGTACAGGAAAGTTTGGCACAGAAAAATTAAACAGCCAGAAATTTGGTCCATACCACCATGAATCATCACTCCAGTGAAATTTCAGGTTCAAGTGTGAATTTACTATTACAACACCGTGCCGCCATGAATCATCACTCCAGTGAAATTTCAGGTTCAAGTGTGGATTTACTATTACAACACCGTGCCGCCATGAATCATCACTCCAGTGAAATTTGAGGTACGAGCATAGATTGACTATTTCAACACCACACCACCATGGATCACTGCTCCAGTGAAATGTGTGACCAAATTTAATTTTTCTGTGGTAAATTTTCCTGTACAGAACTTTCCTGTGATGAAGGTTACTGTTCCGAACTTGCCAGTGCCATATTTGCTGTGCCTCATGGCTGCAAAGGTTAGAGTTAAGAGGGTAGCATTTAGGGAGTATGAAGAGACACAGAGGGAGGAGGACAGGGAGGTGTATAAGGGGAAACAGGGAAGCGGGGACAGTGATGCGAGGGCAAACAGGCAAACTGGGAAAGGATAGCCAAAGGGGTAGCTAAAGGGGGCAAGAACTTTTTTAGGTACATAAATGAGGTTAAGAAGGGTGGGGGGGCTGTGCAGAGAAGGGTCAGGAAAAAGCAGATATTCTGAACAGATACTTCTGTTCAGTCTTCACAGTGGAAGGTGAGGTGGGTGGACTACATAAAAGCAGCAGGAACACTGGGGGAGGTTGGTAGACACAAGACCATTCACAGAGGAGAAAGTCCTGAAAGCAACTGCAAATCTGAAAGTAGACAAAGCTGTAGGGCCAGATGGGGTACACTCAAGGGTGCTGAAGGAGCTCAGGGAGGTACTGGCTGCACCTCTGACAACCCTGTTCAGCAACACCCTGGAAATAGGAGTAGTTTTGAAGGACTAGGGGAGGGCAGATGTAGTGCCACTTCATAAAAGTGACAACATGGAGGAGGCTGGCAACTATAGGCCAGTTAGCCTGACGTCAGTGGTGGGGAATTTAATGGAGACACTTTTAAAGGAAAGGCTTGTGTAGTATTTTGAATCCAGCAGCTTACAAGACCTGAGGCATCTTGGATTCACGGGGTTGGGGAGGTGCTGTCAGATGAACCTGATTAATTTCTTTGACTGGGTGACCAGTGACATAGATCAGTGTGGGCTGGTGGATGTGGCCTACTTAGACTTCAGCAAGGCCTTCAACACTGTACAACATAGGAGGCTCGTAAGTAAACTAGGTAGTTTGGGGTGGGTCCTAAGGTGGTAAAGTGGGTGTGGAATAGGTTGATGGATAAGAGACAGAGGGTAGTGGTAAATGGCATTAACTCAGGGGAAGGGAGAGTGACCAGGGAGTACCTCAAGGCTCGATGCTGGGATCAGTCCTCTTCAATGTCTTTATGAGTGACATTGCAGAGAAGCTGCAAAGGAAAGTATGCCTATTAGCAGATGACACCAAAATCTGCAACAGGGTACACACCCTGGGTGGGGGGGGGATGAGCAGAGACCTGAGAAACTCAGGAAGTGGTCAAAGGTATGGTAGCTGGGTTCCAATAAAAAAAAGTGCAATATCATACACCTAGGGCACAGAAACCAGGGGCAGAGTATAACATGGGGGAAGAGGTTTTGACAGTCACCTTGGAGTGATCATACTGGATGACCTCAAGGGAGAGAGGCAGTGCGAGAAGGCAGTTGGTAGAGCCAGTGGGATGCTGGGGTGCACAGGGAAGGGTATCATCAGCAGAAGGAGGGTGGTGGTGTTACCAGTGTATAGATCATTGATGATACACCACCTGGAGTACTATGTTCAGTTCTGGAGACCACATCTCAGGAAGGACACAGTCAGGGTAGAGGCTGTCCAGAGGAGGGCAACTAAAATGGTGCAGGGGCTAGGCCAGAAGCCCATGAGGAAAGATTGGGGGAAATCTCAATAAGTACACCCTGGAAGGGGGGGGCATGATAGTGCCCTATAAATACATCATGGGGGTGAATAAAGTACAGGAGAGGAGTATTTTGCAGAGTAGAAGGTCCACAACACCTAGGAGGCATGCAATGAAGCTGGAAGGGAGGAAATTTAGGAGGGATGTAAGAAAGTACTGTACTTTTTTTACTGAAAAAGTGCTAGATGCCTGGAACAATCCTGCAGCAGAGGTAGCAGAGGTCAAAAACAGTGATGGGCTTCAAGTATGCATGGGACAGGTACAAGGGAATCTTAGTAGGGAAACAGAGGGGGGAGGTAGCCAGAGATCAGGTAGAGTCTATGGTGACAGTATAGACAGGGAAAAAAGGTGCAGACAACATGAGCCAAGGGACCCTTATCTGCCCACAAATTTTCTTTTCTATGTTTCCATGATCTTGCCAAGTCCTTCTGCTGTGGGTTGGCATTTGACACCCACATGGAGTATATCCTACAATGCTCCTGAATGGGACTCCACACGAAATGTGGATGTGTGTGCATACCACTTTCACATGCTGTGTACTTGCCAATGTGGACATTTATTTATTTAAACATATTTTATCAGCTAAGCAACACAAAGCCCTGGGGTCATTTCCAGTTGCAACAGGGTGTGTGTGTGTGGGGGGATGGGGGATGGGGGGTTAGGATAAAAGGGCACAGCTGCAGATTACAACAATACAGAGACATACAATTTCCACTGCATAAAACAAATGATGCCATATTAGGCAGAGTTCAGAGTGAATGGTGGGGGCTCAGAAGTAAAGTAGAAGCTGGTGTCTCTGAATGCACACAGTCTAGGGAACAAGATGGATGACTTGCAAGCGCAATGTGCAGAAGGGAGAGTAGACATTGCAGCAGTAATGGAGATTTGGGCCAAACCTAACCACGACTGGGACCTCTCAATTCCGGGGTATAGGCTATACAGGAGAGGCAGAACAGAAGGAAGGAAGGGTGGCATTATTCATTAGGAGAGAATAACGAGAGAATAACAAGCACAAGAGAGGAATCAGAAGAGGGAAAGGCAGAAGCAATCTGAATCCAACTACAGACCGGTAAGGGGAGAAAGGTGAGGATGGGGGTGGTTTACAGACCACCCAATCAGTGTAAAGAAATGGATAAGGACCTGAGCTTTCAAATTCTGAAGGCTGCAGGGAAGGGGAAGGGGAAGTGGTTGTTGTTTATTTTAGGAGTAACCATTGAGCAATATGCTCATTTACAATTGTTTTTTTTAGTTGTTTAACCAGGTATAGCACACTAAGCTGAAAGCGTTTTTACAGGAACGACCTGGGAGCACAAGGAGGTTAAGTGACTTGCTCAGGGTCACACAGTATGCAAGTGGAAGCTGTGGGATTCAAACCCAGGTCTGGTCTGCTGGATGTCACCAGATTTGCAGCTCAGAGCCTTAGACCACTGCGCTATACTGGGTGTACCTAGTGTGTACAATAAAAACATATAATAACAATACAATGGCAATTCATACATTAACCTTACAGTATTCACATACAGTGTTACACATTTAACTAAAACAATTACAGTTTTTAACATTTGAGAGCAGATATTTCTTTAATGTGGAAACAGATGGAGTTTTTGAGAGCGGGGTCCCTAAAACAAGATGGTAGTTTATTCCAAAACCTCAGAACCAAATTACTAAATATTACTAGGACCTTTTAGTATTGGTCTTGGGAGGAAGTGGTCTTCGGAGGAAGAGGTGATAGTGGGGGACTTCAACCTGCCCAGGGTGGACTGGAGTGTGTCATCCATGACATGTGCTAGGAGTCATAAATTACTGGAAGTATTTCAGAGTGTATTTTCGACCCAGGGGGTCACTGAACCTACCTGGGAAGAGGCAATCCTTGATCTGATGCTCAGGAATGGAGAGCACAAAAAGGATATAACAATCAAGGAGCCTCTGGGTGGAAGTGACCATCACTCGGTGTGTTTCCACCTGGACATGGGCAGGGAAAGTGTACCCACTAAGACCTAAATCTTAGACTTCAGAAGGGCGGACTTTAAGAGTATGGGCAAGGTACTGAAAAAACACCTAGCAAAAATCACAGCAACTATGGAGATGGACCTAAAATGGGCTATTATTAAGGAAGGGTTAGAGGTTGCAATGGAGGAATGTGCTAGGTACAGAAGGAAGAACTCAAAATGCAAGGCACCAAGCTGGTTCAGCCTTAAGATAGCCCAGGCAGTGAGGGAAAAGAGGTTGGCCTATAAGAAGTTCAGGAGGACCAAGAGAGAGAGAGGAGGACACTGAATTATACCTAGGGCTGGCAAGGGAGGCAGGAAGGGCCGTTCGGAGAGCAAAGGCACAGAAAGAATTGCAGTTAGCAGAGGGTATTAAGGTGGGGAAGAAGGCTTTCTTCCGCTATAGAAGTGAGAAAAGAGGCAAGACAGAAGGAATAATCAGACTGAGAAGAAGAGATGGGTGTGTGTGTGGGTGGAGGAGAATAAGGGAAAGGCAGAGTTAACAAATGAGTACTTCTACTCTGTCTTCACAAAGGAGAAAGAAGGACCTATACCGATAAGGGAGAAATAGGGTTCAGAAGAGGTAAGGGGGGTCATATTGGGCAATAGATACAGAATGAGTGAAAAAAGGGCTGCTAGCTTTGAAGCCAGACAAATCACTTGGGCCTGGAACCAGTGCACCCTAGGGTGCTGAAGGAGCTGGCAGGGGAGCTTGAGCAGCCACTGGCAGACCTGTACAGTTGTTCGCTGGAGTCAGGTATGGTGCACAGGACTGGACAATGGCACATGTGGTGCCCCTCCACAAGAGCGGTCCCAGGGAGGATCCAGGGAACTATAGGCCAGTCAGTCTCACTTTGATAGTGTGCAAGATTATGGAGACAATACTGAAAGAAATATTGATAAAGCACCTGGAGGGACATGGACTCCAGGATGCAAGGCAGCACAGATTTATGGGTGGGAGGTCTTGTCAAACAAATCTGATTGACTTCATTGACTGGGTCACTAAAACAGTGGACAGGGGCCTGGAAGTGGACATCTTGTACCTGAATTTCAGCAAGACCTTTGACTCTGTACCACACAGAAGGTTGCTAAGGAAATTGACAGACCTTGGAGTACGAGAAAAGATGGTTAAGTCAGTGGAAAACTGGCTAGGGAACAGGTCAAAAAAGGTGATAGTGGGAAGAGAGTTGTCTGGTACCAGGGCGGTCACCAGTGGCATCCCACAGGGCTCGGTGCTGGGGCCTGTGCCATTCAACATGTTCATTAATGACACTGGAGACGGCATCAAAGGCAAAATGTGCCTGTTCACAGATAACACCAAGCTCTGTGGGAGCGTGGACACAGCAGAGGGGATACAGGATCTTAAGGAGGACCTACGAAGAATTTAGAGGTGGCCTGGGATCTGGCATCTGGGCTTCAATGCCAAAAAGTGCAAGGTCATCATGCACATTGGAATCAGAAACCCCAGGACCGAGTACTAACTGGGAGGGGTCTGGGTATCTCCCACAATGGAGGAGAAAGATTTAGGATGATGATATCTAGTGACCTAAAGCACTCTGCACAATGTAGGAAGGCAGTGACAAGGGCTAAGAGGATGTTGGAGTGCATAACCAAGGGGTCAGCAGTAGGAGACAGGAAGTGATTCTGCCCTTGTATAGGTCGCTGGTGAGGCCTTATCTGGAGTATGTGGCACAGTTCTGGCGACCTCACCTCAAAAAGGATATCAACCTGATTGAGATGGTCCAAAGAAGAGCGTTCCAAAATGATTGCAGGGCAACAAGATAGTTCATACGAGGAGAGACTGGGGGCCCTGAACATGTACTCCCTGGAGGACAGAAGGCAGAGGGGAGATATGATTGAGACCTTCAAGTACTTGAAAGGGATCAATAAGGTGAACAAGGAGTGTCTCTTCAGGCTAAGTGGCAACAAAATTATGAGGGGACACAGCTTTAAGCTGGGAGGTGGGTGTTTAAGAGAGAGCTCAGGAGACATTTCTTCACAAGAAGGGTGGTGACCAAATGGAATGCGCTACCAGAAGAGGTGATCTCAGTGAGGACAATTGTTAGCTTCAAGAGAGGATGGGATAGATACAGAGGAAGGATAAGGATCATGGGAGGGGAGAAGGTAGTGAATGGAAATGTCGAGGAGGGGGGAGTGGGGACAACAGCCTGTAAACTATGTGCATTGAGCAGACTAGATAGACCAGAAGGCCTAATTCCACTGGCTACTTCATATGTTTGTATTTCATATGAAAGCCTCTGAAAGGTGCATGTCATCTAGGCACAGGTCAGGAAGCATAGGAAAACCAGGAGCAGTTATAAAATTCATAAGTACCATTTTTATTATGATCAATAACCGTAAAATAAAAAATAAAATTGTTCAGTATAACTATTTACAAAGGCAATACAAACAGAGAAAACCAAGTCCTTCGTCTGAGGGTATCTCTAATTCTAAATTTCAGTCTCTCCCTCTAACAAAATATTGCTGCTCTTTTAATAACAAGTCTTTGCCTGGTAATTAACTTCTGCAACCTCATCTCATTAAGAGGCATCCTGTGGCTCACAAAATGTATCAGAACTCTGTTAATTTCCTTGTAGGTGCAACAAAATAGATCATGGTGTCCTAGAACTAACTTCTTGTTGGCAGCTCTGCAAATGAGCTTCTACTGCATCCCAGAGTTAACCCCCTGAGTTCCAAATAGCTTTGTGCAATCATTTCAGCAGTATAACTATATACATTTTCAAACCTAGGGATTCCCAGTTTCACACAAAGATTCACATACATTTTTACAACCACAGATATACAAGGAGGAAGAAAAGAAAAGACAGAAACAGCATGTAAAGGCAGAGAGATAGTGGGAGGTGGAGAATCGTGAGACCGTCAGAGTGATCAGTTCCTAGGTCTCACAAGAAAATTTGATTGTGCAGTCTGACAGACAAGACACAGAAAAAGTGAAGATAAAACAGATCCTTGCATTTTACTCATTCTGGGTAACAAATGGGACAGGGCCTTATTCAGTCCTGTCATAATGCAGTACAGGGCATGGGGTCATAATGTCGCCTACATAAACAGCGCAGCACTAAATGCTGCAAGCAAACTGCCGTGCTCCAATATAACGTCAGGCAAAACAGTGACCATAGAACAAAAGTGCACAGTCATTGAAATCAATGGCATTTTTTGTTTTTGAGGAGGGCTTCACCTCCCGCACCTCACACCCTTGGACTTCAAATAATCAACTCTGAGGAAGTGTGGACTTCAGGGATGGGGAGAAACTTGGGAGGGGAGAAAATTATTTTTATACAAAAAAAAAAGCTGTAACACCAGGGGACATGGAGGGGACCAAACCGTGGTCGCAGGTCTCCATTACTACTGTGTGCTGGTGCCTTAGCCACTCCACCATGGGAGCAGCTCAACCAGGCACAGCAGAACAGGCTTTTTCAGCATTTCTTCCACTTTATGGTCAGTGACAGGGGTAGCGGTAATTCCCTACCGCTATTATACTCCTGTTGCTTTAAATGTTTCTGCGCCTTATACAGCGTGGTTATTGCTGCGCTGTTTTTTTGTAGCGCTATATTGACCCGGTACCCAATACAGTGTACACACAGTTTCTGAATTCATACAATTCAAAGGGCAAGATTTGATGGTAGAAATCCATGTAGACATCAAGTTAAAAACCACTGTGTTCCCCCAGACAGAGCACAGAGTTGGGCAGCAAAAGTTACAGCTGGGTTCTAAAAGAGGGAGTCGGACTGCATCCATCCAAAACACCTGCCCTGTGTGGCCATGTAGCACACCTAGACAGTTTGGAGTTCAGGCCATTAGTGATTTGCCCAAGGTCACACAGTTGGTACTGGGCTCTAGCAAGGTTTGAACTTGTGATCTCCATGTTCCCATACCAGTGCTCTAACTGATTAAACCCCACTGCCTCCATTTACAGAAAATATTCACTATATATTTACTATCATATGGCTAAATCAGCCAAAATGCCTCTTCAAGGGGAAGTAATCTGACTTAGAAGCAGTGGCTACTTCGTATTTATCTCTCAGAGTTCTGTCTTGCAGTACTTTCCAGGACCTTTATTTACACCTGTTTTGTTAATCTTGCTCTCTTTCAATCTCACTATTAGCCATGCGTGTGGTGCTACATGTTTAAAGATAAAACTCATATCTTCAGTGAAAATCTCCCCTCCAAAAATCTATTATAAAAGCTGTTACATAATGCAACCTCCTGATTGGTTCCTCATATTCCAAGAGCCTTATCTTTTGTTACTATACTTGCTGCTAATGTTCATACTAAGGTATGTAAGAGCAGGAGAAGGTGGGTAGCCCATAGATAATGCTCCATCACTATTCAGTTGCAGCTGCTTATTCCAGAGTGCCCTTCCATGTGTTTGTCCAATTTTCTCTTGAATTCAGGTTTGTTTTTACTATCAGTTCAAAAGGGAGACTATTTCATGAGCCAGTTACCTGTTGGGTATACCAATACTGTCTTTTTTCTGTTTTAAATGTGCTTCCTTTAATCTGGTGCGGGTGTCCTCTAGTCCAACAAGCAGAGCCTTATGACACAAAAACATTATGTGTCTCTCTAAATTCAAAAGCAAATCATTAGTTTACTCAACCCAATTTTCATAACAGCGGTAAGGTACTCCCAGGGGCTACATTAACAGCCAGTTAATCACTTCAGATGGACACATGTTGGTCCCTTGAGGGTGATTGATGGACTGTTGATGAAACCCCTGGTCCTGACTTATTGCTTAATTACAAAACCCTGGCTGGAAATGGAGCAATCTGCCTTTCTCACTGCATTAAAGCGTTTAAACTAGCCAAGGGGGGAGGCACTGAAAAGGAGCAGGGAAATCCTAGCCCCAACCCATAAAACAGGGCAGTTAGCAAGGTAAACACCGAGGTAGAGAAGTCAATAGGGAGCAGGACGGGATAAATGGAGAAAAAGACAAAGGCAGTAAGAACAAGGATGGTGCTAAAAGGGGTAAGATCATCAAAAAAATGGAGGGTGATGAGTACCAATGCCTGTAGTCTGGGTAACAAGCTCCCTGAACTAGTGGCCTTGATGGAAGAGGGACATATGGATAGCATGGCAGTCACAGAAACATGGTACACAGAGAATCATGACTGGGATGTCAACATACCAGGGTACACAATCTATAGGAGGGATAGGGAGGGTAAAAGAGGAGGAGGAGTAGCTCTCTACATAAGGGAAGGAATCAAAGCAATGGAATTAAAGGGTAAACAGGGAGGAGAGGAGGCATCATGGGTCAACCTAGAGACAGGAAATGGCACCACAATCTGCATGGGTGTTGTATGCAGACCCCATCTCAGGGAGAGGCAATGGACAAGCAAATGATAGAAGACATCCTTAGAATGGCAGAAAAAGGGGAGTTATAGTTGATGGGGGACCTAAATATGCCAAATGTTAACTAGATCACCTTTGTTGCAGCCACATCCAAGAGCAGGGTCATTCTCGATGTCTTACAGGGGGCATGCCTCAGACAGCTAGTGTTGAAACCCACTCTGGAGGGAGCAATCTTTGACCTGGTACTCTCAAACGGAGACGGAGACAGAATCTCAGATTTAGAAGTGGGTAGCCATCTGATGAACAAGCGACCACCAAACAGTGTGGGTAACAATAAACACAGCCGTAGAGTCAAGCCATACCAAAGCGAGGGTACTGGACTTTAGGAGGGCTGACTTTGGCAAAATGGGAGAATGCCTCAGTAAAGCACTAGCAAATGGGCAAGAAGGAGGGGTGGAAAAACAATGGGGAAAAATCAAAACTGCCATCACAGAGGCAGCAAGCCTTTGTGTGAAGCAAATAAAACAAAATGAAGGAAAAAATCACTATGGTTTTCAAAAGAGGTGGCAGGGAAGGTTAGGTAGAAAACGATAGATACATAGATACAAAGACAGTGTCAGCAGATAAAGGCCTGCGGCCCAACCAATCTGCCCATTTGAGCTTGTAAGTTCACTTTATGTATAGCATGCAGGAAGTATAAAGAAACACAGAAAGAGCAGGACAGAGAACTGTACCAGTTAAAGGAGAAGGAAGTGGGGAAGGCAGTCAGAATAGCAAAGGCCCAAACCAAGGAAAGGATAGCCAACTCAGTTAAGAAGGGGTATAAAACCTTTTATAGGTACATTAGGAAGCAAGAAAGACCAAGGGAGGGAGGGATAGTGAGGCTTAATAAAGGGAGGGTGGGCAGAGGATGACAGTGAAAAGCAGGGATACTAAACAAATACTTCTGCTCAGTATTCACAAAAGAAGAGGTGGGGTGGTACCTAAACCAAACAATAGAAGCACTCTGGATGGGGGGGGGGGTCAATACTAGTCCATTTGCAGAGGAAAGGGTCCTGAAAGAACTCCTAAAACTGAAGGTGGACAAGGCAATGGGGTCTGATGGGATTCACCCCAGAATTCTGAAAGAACTAAGAGGAGAACTCGTGACACCCTACCCTTTTTAACAAATCATGGGAGGATGGTGTGGTACCTGAGGACTGGAGGAGGGTGGATGTGATTCGCTTTCACAAAAGTGGGAGCATAGCAAAGGCAGGAAACTACAGACCTGTTAGTTTGACATCAGTGCAGTGGTAGGGAAAATGATGGAATCACTTCTGAAAGGAAGAATTGTTGAGTACCTAGAGGCAAGCGGGTTACAGGACTCAAGGCAGCACAGATTCACAGTGGGAAGGTCATGTCAGATGAATCTAATAGATTTCTTTGACTGGGTGACCAAAGTAGTAGACCATGGAGAGGCTGTGGACATGGCCTACCTAGACTTTAGCAAGGCATTTGACACAGTTCCACATAAAAAATTAGTAAACAAGTTAGCCAGCCTGGGAGTGGGTCCCAGGGTGGTAGCTTGGATAAAAGATTGGCTGGACAGCAGGGCATAGAGGGTAATGGTAAATGGAGTCCACTCTGAAGTAAGGGGGTTACTAGTGTGGTACCACAGGGTTCTGTGCTGGGACCAGTCCTCTTTAATGTCTTTATAGGTGATATTGCGGAGGGACTGGAAGGAAAAGTATGCCTCTTTGTAGACGACACAAAGATCTGCAACAGGGTTGATACACAAGGGGGGTGAGTGGAAAGGATGAGAAGGGACTTGGCAAGGTTGGAGGAATGGTCAAAAGTATGGCAGCTTAGATTCAATGCAAAGAAGTGCACCTGGGAAACAAAAACCCAGGGGAAGAGTACACAGTGGGGGGTACTAACAACAACAAAAATGGAAAGGGACCTGGGGGAAGTCATGTCAGATGACCTAAAGGTAGGCATGCAATGTGAGAAGGCAGTAAGGAGGGCTGGGGGGATATGGTATGCACAGGGAGAGGCATCACCAGTAGAAAACAGAAAATTGTTATCCCTCTCTACAAATAGTTGGTGAGACCCCATCTGGAGTACTGCGTGCAATTCTGGAGACCCCATCTCCGCAAGGACATAGACAGGATGGAGGCAGTCCAGAGGGCAACTAAAATGGTGCAGGGTCTGCACCAGAAGCCATACGAAGACAGACTAAAGGAGCTTAATATGTATACCCTCAAGGAAAGGAGGGAGAAGGGGGACATGATAGAAACTTTCAAGTACCTGAAGGGAATCAACAAAGTCCAAGAGGGTAGCATCTTTCAGAAAAAGAGATGTGCAAGAACAAGGGGCACAATTTGAAGATAGAGGGGATGGCTCAGGGGCAACGTGAGGAAGTATTTTTTCATAGAGAGGGTGGTGGACACATGGAACAACCTTCCTGAGGAGGTTATGGGGTCAAAAACAGTGGGGGAATTCAAGAATGCATGGGACAGACATAAGGCAATTTTAGGAGGGGTAGGAGGAAGTAGGCTGTTGGTTAACTAGGATCTGCAGCTTATCCAATAGGTAGGGAAATGGGCAGATTGGGTGGGCCAAGCAGTCTTTATCTGCTGTCAAAGTCTATGTTTCTATTCGAAAAAGGTTATGTGAAGGGATGTTACCCTTCATGTACACTGCAACAATTTAAGCTGTTCAAATATTTAATTAAAAAATACATTCAACAGAGAATAATGGATAGGTATGTGTGTGTTATGAATATTTCTTTCTCACCCGAGATGTGTGATGACCCATAAACCGCGAGAGCGAAGCTCAAGAGGTTTATGTGGTCATCACACACCGAGGGTGTGTGAAAAAAATCCATAACATCAAACTTACCTATCCTTTATTTTTTATAATTGCTGGCGTGAAGGTTTAGACCGTATTTTTTAGCAGCTTGAAAGAAAAATAAATTTTTTAGCTGAAGTGTAATTTTATTTTTGAAGAAATTGAACTGTACATGAATGAAACACAGTTTAAAATACTGCAGTTTAAATACTTTTCGTGAAACAATGGAATGCAACAGTTTTAAAGTCTTTTCTTTGGGGAATGTCATATCAACCGGATTTCAGGTTATTATGAAGTGTCATATCAACTGGATTTCAGGTTATTATTGCCTTTGGAGCATAATAACCTGAAATCCGGTTGATATGCATTTTTAACAAAACAGTAAACCGGTTGATATTTTTGGTCACCAGTAATTATAAACCTTTAGTTTACTAATAGCACCAAGGCATCCATGAGGTGAATTAATTAAGGTCCTTTGTTAGTCTAACCCTAGAGGCAAAAAGCAGTCAACTTTGCCTTGACATCATTCGGGGGATTGTTTAATAAGGAGGCACACTAAGCTGAAGCTTGATTCCAGGTGCAATCTGGGAGCACAAGGAAGTTAAGTAATTTGCTGAGGATCACACAGTATGCAAGTGGGGGTTGTGGGACTCAAACCTAGTTCTCCCGGTTTGCAACTCAGAGTCTTAAACCACTGCACTATACTGCCTCCTCCTCTAGGTTCTAAGTTTAGATTATATGATGGTGACCCAGCCTCTGATCATGCCTTAATGCTGAAGAATTCATGAAACACCAGTCAATTACATCAAATGTTTAATATGAACCAATGAGATGCATTACTAAGATGACTAAAGATTTGGGGCCCCAGCCCTGAAAGGCAGGGGAAGGGGTCTGGGAGCTACCTAGGCCTATAGAGGCTCTGGATTTTGTGCTATTCTCTGAAGTAAAAGGACTCATTTTTAAAATGACTGTACGGAGCTGAGTTGGCTTGTATTTGGCAATAGCTTCTCTCCCCTCCACCAGGACACCGACAAGCAAGATGCTAGCTTCCTGCTGAGCTTAGGGCTCCTGAGTATCCACCAACTGGGCAGCCGGAGTGCACAGGGGGTGAAGCTGGGAGAGTCCTCCAAGGCTCAAATTGTTTAAATGGGCAGCTCTGGGGTTTTGGCAGTTGGAAGAGCTGATGGAGCTGAGAGGGTGAGAGGGCTTGTATTTGGCAATAGCCTCCCTCTCTCTCTCTTCCACTGGGGCACCAACAAGCAAGATGCCAGCATCCTCCTGCAGGCCTTGGAAACTGCTGAGTATCCACCGGTCAGGTGCTGGAGTGTACAGGGGCGGAGCTGGGAGAGTCCAATCTAAAGGTCAGTGCTGCCAAGCGGTCCTCCCACTTGCGGTCCTAACACTAAGGATGAGCATAAAGGACATTGACTGGAATCTGCCAGGAGACAGCCAAGGAGCCAGCCATCAGCTAGGAACCCTGCTTGACAGAACCCGGGCACACCTGTATTGTGGGGTCTGTTGGGAGGAGGGTGGGTGAGAGTGTATTATAGCTAGTCAGAAACAGGTAGTGGTTTGGGGAGCTTGCAGCTAGATTGCTATTTAGGTAGGGGGTTACTATCCTTTCTGGGGACATACATAGTGTTTGAGTTTATAGCATACCTGTATCTGTGTTGGAACTGTGTAGTGTTTGTTGGTATAGCTTACCTGTACCTGTGCACTAAATTGTTGCTACACCTGTAAGCTACAACATACTTACAAGGTTGTTTATTGTACTGTAGTACCTCTGCTGTGTACAGCTTAGCCTTACTGGGCTCTGGGAAAGGGGGGCAGAAAGCGCAGGGAGAGTAGGAATGGAGAATGTGGGGAATGGTGCAGTGCAGTGTTTATGGGGCGGCAGTCTTCAGAGAGATCTTCTGGAGACTGTGGTGCTGCCCCATCTGTGTGCTCCTCTCTGGGTTTGCGGTTAAGGTCTATAGACTCAAGGCTGCATTTACGAGTCAGGAGGAGATCACTAGACTCGGGGCTACACTGACTGGGAGTCGGGTGACCTTTTCTCCCACCCAGGGGCCACCAAGTCCAAGTACCTCAAAGGATGCCAGATAGGAGGAGTGACTGGATTACTATGTGCTCAAGGGGGGAGGTGCGATCCAGAAGGATGTGGAGGGAGGATTGCAGACACATTCCTCAACCACAGCCGGTACCACTGCAGAACTCTTACACCACTCTGGTTGAACATGACTGCCAAGAAGTACCCATGGTAGTTGCCAGGGAGGATGTGGTGGCCTTCCCAAGAGGAGGCCCCAAGAAGGGTGGAAGAGGACCCAAGGGGAGGAGAAAGCAACTTCTGGTTGGGAACTCCATTGTCAATGGGATAAAGTTGTGAATAGGAGAGGAGTCAGAGAAGGAGGTCAGGTGCTTACCCGGCACCATAGCATGAAGGGATGGGAAGCATATCTTAAGGATCACTAGGGCAGCAGGAAGGGAAGGAGAGCTGGATGTCATTGTCCACCTGGGGAAAAATGACCTTGCTAGGGACAGGGCAGGAATAGTGCAGGAGGAGTTTAGGGAACTGGGGAGAAGTCTTAGGCAGGTAGCAAGCTCTGTAGGTTTGCGGAGGTGCTGTCTGTCTATGACAGGGGGAAGGAGAGGGAGAGCTGTACCAAGGCCTTCAACTCATGGTTGAAGGAATGGCACAGAGAGGAGGGGCATGGCTACATTGGGGACTGTGACCTGCCTTGGAGGGTAAGAGCCTATACAGAGGTGATGGTCTGCATCCATCCGGAGAGGAACTGCAGTTCTCGTGGACGGTTTAAACGTTACTCGGGGATGGGAGGCAGAGTTTAGGAAGATTCTGAGGGCTAGAGTCAATTGTTTGTTTATTTGTTTTATTTTTAACCAAGAAATGGACTGGGCACAACTCTTTTTCAACCACATCTGACACACAATATTACATGGTGCAAGTTAATTTGGGAAGCAGGAGGTTAGCAAAGCAGGAATGGGAGAAAGGAAGCAGTCAGAAGAGAAGAGAAGAGGGAGGAAGGGGGAACAAAAGGGGAAGCAATAAGCAAAGAGCTAACAAATACTGGCAGGCCACGTGTGCTAATGCTAGAAGTCTGGGAAATAAAATACCAGACCTAGCGGCCATTATGATGGAAGCCGATCTGGATATTGTGGCCATTACCGAGTCATGGTGCATAGACAAACATGACTAGGACCTAGTCATACCAGGTTACATGATGTTCAGAAGGGACAGTGTAGGTAGGAAGGAAGCGGGAGTGGTGCTTTATATGAAGAAAAGCATAAAAGCAACAAAAATACAGATAACTCGGGGTGGCAGAGGTGCCGTGGGTCACTCTCAAATTGGGGAATGGATCCACTGTTCGGACTGGTATAATCTACAGGCCTCCAGCACAGGGGGATGACTTAGATAGGGAAATGTTAGAGACAACTGGCATAATGGCTGAAAAAGTGGGAGGTGTTGCCGGTGGGGGACTTCAATCTGCCAGATATAGACTGGTGCCTCCCTGATGCAGTTTCAACTAGGAGCAGGGACATCCTGGACTCTCTGTAGGGGACATTCCTCAGGCAACTAGTTGGTGAACCCACTTGTGATGGGGCAGTACAGGACCTGGTGCTTACTAACAGGGACAGCATTGCAGACATCAAGGTGGGAAGCCATGTGGGGACCAGTGATCATCATACAGTGTGGTTCAACAAAAGAACAGCTGCAGAATCCGACCACACAATGGCGAGGGTCCTGGGCTTCAGAAGGACTAACTGATTTTTACAAAGATGGGGGAGTGCCTCAGGAATTACCTGGCAGAGTGACAGGACCGGACGGGGAGTGGAAGAAAACTGGGCCAAACTAAAAGAGGGCATAGTGAAAATCACAAAACTCTGTGTCAAGCAAGTAAACAAAAGTAAAAAGAGGAGACTGCTATGGTTCTCAAAAGAGGTAGCCAAAAAGGTGAAGACTGAAAGGGTAGCATTCAGAAGTTATAAGGAGACCCAGAGAGAGGAGGATAGGGAAGAGTATCATGGAAAACAGAGGGAGGCAGGCAAAGCAATAAGGAGTGCAAAGGCAAAAACCGAGGAAAGAATAACTTGGGGTGTAGCTAAAGGGGACAAGACTTTTTCAGATATGTTAGCGAGAAAAGGAAGACAAAAGGAGGCATTGTAAGGTTAAAAAGGGAGGGGGTGACTGTACTGAGGTGGATCAAGAAAGTGCAAACATCTTGAACAAATATTTCTGATTAGTGTTTACAGTAGAGGGGGAGGGAGAGGGACCACAAAAAGGTGACAGGAGCCTTGATGAGAGGGAAGTGGACACCAGTCTATTTCCTGAGGAGAGAGTCTGGAAAGCACTTACTAACCTGAAGGTGGACAATGTATGGGGCCAAATAGGGTACATCCACATCCAAGGGTGCTATGGGAGCTCAGGGAGGTACTAGCTGCACCTCTGACAGACTTATTCAACAGATCACTTGAGACCGGTATGGTCCCGTAGGACTGGAGAAGGGCAGATGTAGTGCCACTTCACAAAAGTAGTAGCAAGGAAGAGGCAGGCAATTATAGGCCTGTCAGCCTGACATCAGTGGTGGGTAAGTCAATGGAAACACTACTAAAGGAAAGGACTATGGAATATCTTGTAACCAGCAGATTACAGGATCCAAGGCAGCATGGTTTCACAGGGGGAAGATCATGCCAAACAAATCTGATAGATTTCTTTGACTGAGTGACCAAGGAGCTGGATCAGGGTGGAGCAGTGGACATAGCCTACCTGGATTTTAGTAAGACTTTTGACACCATTCCACACACAAGACTAGTAAGCAAATTTTGGAACTTGGGGTGGCTAAGGTGGTAACCTGGATGAGAAACTGGCTAGTGGGTAGGACACAGAGGGTAGTGGTAAATGGAGTTCACTCTGAGGAATGGAGGATGACCAGCAGGGTGCCTCAAGGATCAGTGCTGGGGCCATTTCTCTTTAATGTCTTTAAAAGTGACACAGCGGAGGAACCAGAAGGGAAAGTCTGCCTCTTTGCAGATGACACAAAGATCTGCCACAGAGTGGGTAGTCTGAGGTGTGTGTATGTGTTAAGGATGAGAAGAAAGCTGAAAAGACTGGAAGAATGATCAAGGGTATGGCAACTGTGTTTCAATGTGAAAAGTGCAAAATAATGCACTTGGGCCATAGAAACCCAGGAGCGGAGTACAATATAGGTGGAGTGATACTAACAAAGACCAAGCACGAAAGGGACCTAGCAGTAATCATATCAGATGACTTAAAAGTGGCCAGGCAGTGTGACAAGGCAGTCAGAAGGGCTATGGGGATGCTGGGGTATATAGGAAGGGGCATCACCAGCAGGAAGAAGGAGGTGGTACTGCCCCTATAGAGATCATTGGTAAGACCCCACCTAGAGTATTGTGTCCAGTTCTGGAGACCACATCTCAGGAAGGAAGTAGACAGAGTGCAGGTGGTCCAGAGGAGGCCTGCCAAAATGGTGCAGGGTCTGCATCAAAAGCCCTACAAGGAGAGGCTAAGGGAACTGAATATGTACACACTAGAGGAGAGGAAGGAGAGAGGGAATGTCATAGGGACCTTTAAATACCTCAATGGGGTAAATAAGGTATAGGAAGGAAGTATTTTTCAAAGAAAAAGGTGCTCTAGAACCAGAGGCATGCTATGAAGCTGGAGGGGAGTAAATTCAGGAGGGACTTGAGAAAGTACTTCTTCACAAAAAGGGTGGTGGACACCTAGAACAGCCTTCCAGCAGAGGTAGTGGGGGTGAAAACAGTGGCATGGTTTAAAAATACCTGGGATAGGCACAAGGGAATCGTAGAGGTAAAGAAGGGGAGGGGGGGGAGAGAGATTGAGCTGCAGATCAAGTAGGATCTGCAGCAAAAAATGACGGTCACAGCAAAAAAAAAAGGAAAATTGGGCAAACTGGGTAAGCCCAGTTGCCCTTATTTGTCATCACATTCTATGTTTCTATAAGCTTATCTTCAGTGTGGCATTCTTTTTATCAGGGCAGGGGAAGTTGAATGCTTACCAAGAAACAATACTTACTCACGCACTTGCCACACTGTCTGTTTACATACAGCACTCCTCAGGTGAGATGAAAAATATCACCTCCCATATGATATGCAACACTCACCCACCAACTGGAGAGCTTGATTCTCTGGAGGCCTGCCGTGTCAGCCAGTGCCAGGTCTGATGCCATGTGTGATATCTGTGTGGTTTTCCGTTTACGTTTTGCAGATTACCTGCTGTAGCACATCATGCAACACACATGACACATCCATCTCAGTCAGTAGCCTTAGGCTCTCAGGCATCATCATCACCAATGATCTGAAATCATCCAAGCCGACCTCTAAAGCAGCAGGTAAGTCTAGAGGGATGTTGAGGAGTATTAGTAGGGGTATCACAAGTCGTATAGTGAGGTAATAATCCCTCTTTACAAGACACTGGTTAGGCCCCCTCTGGAGTACTGCGTGCAGTACTGGAGGTCGCATCTGCACAAGGACATTAACAAAATGGAGGCAGTCCAGAGAAGGGCAACCAAAATGGTGCAGGGACTGCATCAGAAAACATATGAGGACAGATTAACGGAGCTCAATATGTATGCCCTAGAGCAAAGAAGGAGAGGTGATATGATGAAACATTCAAACGTCTTAAGGGCATTAACAAGGTGAAAAGAGTCTAACATGTGTCAATATAAGAAAAATAGCAGGACAAGCGTATACAGCATGAGATTAGAGGAAGGCCGATTAAGGGGAAATGTGAGGAAGTTCTTTTTCACAGAAAGGGTGGTGGATGCATAGAACGGCCTACCTCAGGAAGTGGTGGATATGAATACAGTGCAGGGCTTCAGACAGGCATGGGATAGGCATAAGGGAGCAATACAGATGAGTATGAATAGATAGGCCATTGACAGAGTACAGGCCTATGGCACATTCATGAGGTAGAAAAAGAAATGGGCAGACTGGATGGGCCTTGTGGTCCTTATTTGCTGTCAGCTTCTATGTTTCTATGTTTCTATCGTGCCTGCTGGTTCTATCTGTAAGCTTGGTGATGCAACAGAGTATGTGCCCGCTTAACAGTACATTGCATAAAAAGGATGCCATTACAGTATGATTATTTTATCTACTCATTGAGGCTTACATAATCCACTTGTAGATTTGCCACTTGTGAGTTATTTAGATTCCCTCATTTGTGCATAAATATCATATCACAAAGTTAGCCATACAATAGCTTCTCACTCTCTTTCTCTCACTACGTATTGATATTAAGTGGCATTAAACAGTATTTTCTTTATTGACAATCACAACTGCAACACATCAGGATGCATGCTTCCCTGCTGCTGCCCCCATGCATGAGTACTCACCTTCTGATGCTCCGATATGGGTCTGCTCCTCTACCTGATTTTTCAAGGCCTCCCGGGAGGGCCCTGTAACAAGCCCGTATCCTGCTGGCAGTCCAGCAGCAGCCCTGGACAACAACAGAAGAGTGGGGGCGTCTGGGCTTTCTTTAATATCTGAGTTGGACAATCAGTAGCTCTGTCATCCTGTGGCAGATCGATTTTCTACCCCGTAGTTTCATCTCTTCTACCTTCCCACCCTACATCAGTGCCCACTATGATGCCCTGCTATAGGTGGGTGGGTGGTGGCTGAATTCACATGGTCACCCACAATGTCCATACTGCCACTACTTCTCCACTGTAGGAAGTACTTGTAGAGCAAACAGGCATTATGGGGGAAGAAGTGGTCTGAACACGAGGCCTCAGAATCATGTTCTAGACCACACTGGCCTAGGGTAAGGCAGTCGGGACTGAGACTCAGTCTCTGGTCTCCAATATGTAGAACGATGTCCCACAGACCAGCGCCACAAGGCCTTTTCCATGTCCCTAAAATTATTTAAAAAAAAATCAGAGAAAAAGATTTAATCTGCAAAACTCTAGTCAGCTGGAGTTCATTGTCAGTCCCTGTGAAAAACACCAGCAACCAAGCTATATTACATTTGTGCTTTCATAGACAAACAGAATTATGTCAGCAAAAGAAGGTCTTTTGGTCTATCAAGTCTGCTTGATGTGGAGGCACATGTCCCTTTGAGGACCGAGTCTCTCCACTCCCCTCCCCAGCCTCTTTAATCTGTCCGCTGTACTTGTCCCACTTCTCTTGAAGCTCTCCATGGTATATGATATTTGCACAAACCACATAACTGTGTCCATGAATTGCTATCTGTTTAACTTTTGTTTCCTGAATGACATTTTATTTATTTATTGTATAATCGGATTTACAACCTTTGAGACAGCGGCTCGTTTACAAAGGTACCTCGTGAAAAGAGAGGACACACATGGTTAACATGATTTACAGAGTACAGTCAAGACAGAGTAACAGATTTTAACATGTTTACGGAATACAGACATACAGAATCAACATAGTTTTACATAGGTTGTATGAACAGAGATACATAGTATTACATACAATTGCTTGAACACGTGTAGTTATATAAACATTTCAAGTAGTACCAGCATGTACTGGCAGAGGAGAGAGGGCCTGGGGGTGATTGGGGTGGTAGGTGGGTGTTCAACCCAGTGGGCCATGTCAATAGTGCCAGAAGAACAGCAGAGTATCTTTTAGTGACAGGTGCAGCAGTGGGTATTGAATAGCAGGTCTCGTAAGGCAGCTTTGAAGGGGGCAATTTTGGCAGTGTTGGAAATGGCTGCGGGAAGTGAGTTGAACCAGTTAGGGGCTCTGAAGCTGAATGACCTCTGAGTCCGGGAGGTCCTAGTTCTGGGCACTAGTAAAGTGACCTTGTCCAAAGTTCGGGTGGTGGCTCTGGGGTGTGCAAATTGGATGGAGGCAGACACCGGGGGGAGAGCCGAAGTAGGATCTTCTTGGTTAGCAGGCCGGTTTGGTAGCGGATGCATTCGTCGAAGTTTAGGAGTTTGGCCATGTCATAGAGTTGACAGGTGTGGGTGAGTCTGGGGGCACTGGTCAGTAGCCTGCAAGCCTTATTTAGCGTGAGTCTAATCTTGCCGAGGGCAGTGGAGTCAGCAGCACCATATACTGGGAGGCCGTAATCAATAAGGGGACATTACTGCAGATGTGATGGCGAGCCTGAGGGCATCTGGTGGGAGGCAGTCCTTGTGCCAGTAGAGGATGCCAAGGTGCGCGTTTGCGGCGGAAGCAAGGGCAGTAATGTGGGCATGGAAGGTGAGGGGGGGAATCAAATGTGATTCCATGGTATTTGTATGAGTAAACTTGTTCGAGTGATTGACAAGTGCAAGACATATACTGGTGATGTACTTATTGTAATCTGTCCTATGTTCTGCAGTTACAATAATCTAATGTTTATTCTAATTTGCACATGCTACCCTGTTGAACGCTTTCTGTAGCCTGTAGTGCTGTGCATCCTGCGGTGCCAACTTAAAAATGAAGTGCTGCACCTAAATGAAGCAATCCAGGTACTGAAATTGTTGGGTAAATATAAAATGTCTCTGCTCAGAGCCCAAACTAGGAACTTCCAAGCTGGCTTTGAATGTTCTCTCTGAGCAGTATGTTAATGATAGCAACATGACAAGTGAAACTGTAACATTTTTATATTTTCAATTCTCCTTTTGGTTCCCTGACTCAGTGGCTGCCTACCTAACTTAGTCAACAAACCCGATTTCCCATCTTGACACCAACGGATGACTCTCTAATGGCTCTTTTGCTTATCATCTCCTTGTAATGCACTCCAATTGCTTCTCCCAAACACTGGGTCATTCTACTAATCCCACAGGATCCAGCACGGAGGCAGGGGCAAACACTGAGACCATTGCTGGATTGGTGCAAAGTGTGTGAGGGGATGTCACTCTACCACTGGTTTTATTCCCAGTTTTCTCCTTCCCACTTTCCCCAACTTCAACGCCACTCACCACCCTACAGCATCTGGGGAGGGGCAGGGTGTTGTGTGGTACCCCACACTCTCCAGTGCCTCGCCCTCTTTCCTGATCCACTGAAGGAGGAGCTATAGCTGTAGCATGGTTACAACCCTTCTTCTGCACCCTGAAAGTTCTGCCCACACTGCCCTGCCACAGCTCCCCTAGCCTAGGGCTGAGTCAGGATTGCAATGTGAACTTGGATCCAACCACATTACATTGCAATGCGCTATCTCTGGTGCCACTGGGCTAGACAAATATTTAAAATCTCAGAAAGTTTCCTTTGTCTCAATTTGTTGCCCCAACTTCAATGCCATTTGAGATACATTGCTAGGTGGATCCTAAACTCATGAATGTTTTCTATCATTTATCAAAAGTATAGTTTAAAGAAGGAACGTTCTGCAGAATCTTTAGAACTGTAATGTGGATCTCTTGTTTTACATATGCAGCCCTTGAATTCCAGTCAATTATGAGAAATTAATACAAATCCCATTGTAATTGTTACACCTGATTTTAATAGAATGTGAGAGTATTTATATTTGTATGTATGTATGCAGTGTTTATGAATTGTACTGATTGCATGTTTGTAGCAGATGTTTTAATGTTGTGTACAGGGCATTCTTATTGAAAACAGGGACCTGTCCCTAAAGTTTGTTCCTGGATAAAAATAAAATGTTATCAATCAATCAATCAGTCAGATATGACCCATTGGTCTGCTCACCTCTGTTGGATGTCCAGGAGGAGGACAGAAATTACCTGACATTATTCCAAGAAGTAAGATCTAAGATTAAGATCTCAGGGTATGTATTGCAGATAAATTAGACTTCACCAAACAACCTAATGCAACAATAAGTAAGGCTAGCAAGATTATATGAACCAAAAAAATCAGGTCCAGAGATGAAAAAGTTTTAATTCCATTGAATAGATCTTATGTTAGGCCACACATAGATTACTGCTCACAATTATGGTCGCCATATAAAAAGGAGGATATCAGACAGCTGGAGAGAATCCAGAGGAGATATACAAAACAAGTAAAAGGCTTAAGAGAGTTAGATTATAAGGACAGATTGCGACCATTGAACCTTATGTCTCTTGAAACAAGGAGATGCAGGGATGATCTTCTTTTTATAAAGGATGTTATAAATGACCCCAACTTTTTTATTGAAATGAGCTTTGCCTTTAAACAGGATGTTATGGGAACCAGAGGACACCCCCTTAAATTGCACTGTTTCAGATAGAGGACAAAAACTAGAAAAACATTTTTACACACAGAGAGTGGTGAATGAATGAAACAGTCTCCCCCTCAAAATAGTTGTCGGCAAAATAAAAAACAATTTATAAATTCAGGCTAGATAACTGGCTTATGGCAAGGGAGGAATTACTCTTACAAGGGTCTTTGGAATGGGAAGAGTCCATGGGCATCATGCCTCTGGTTCCCTATCCTGCCTCAGTATGAACCTCAGTATAAGTAGATGGTATGTAAAGCAACAAAACATGACAGGGCATTGGAGGGAGGATCCAAGATGGTGATGGGGGAGAAGCCACACTAAAGAGCTCTTCCAGGTAATTTATTTAAAACTCTTTCTTGTACTTCTAATATGAAAAAAATGGTGCCACCACGTATCTCATAAAAAACTAAGGAGTTTCTAAAAACTGAGCAACAGGAGAGGAAGAAGGACTCCTCTTCCTCTGATTTTGATATGCTGGCCTGTAAAGGACTGTTGGACCACTTTTTAACCACTACTTCTGATCCTGGGGAAGCTTTGCTGCTCGGTGTTATGGTCTCAGCTGTAGCCCAGAGATACACCATCCCGGAGATAAGTAAAGAACTGAATTCTTCCTGCCCTGGTTTGCAAGATTATTTATCAGAATCTTTGTCATTGAAGTGCTCACCTCATTTGTCGGCTGCAGCCGTGGAGTCGGCAATACTAGGATTTACAGAGCGTCCTGTTTTCCTGGACCCTATTCAAGGTACCGACAATGCAATGGCTAACATTAATAAGACCTCGGACTTAAAATCTGCTGGTGTGGTGGTTCAGGGGGAAGTTGCAAGGAGTTCTTCTGAACATGCTGAACGGAGTCTTATTTTGGAGTCAGAATGCTCAAGGCTGTTGAACTCACTCCAGCCAGAAATAAGTTCTACCACCACAATAGGCCCCTTCAAGCGCAAACTACGATATCAGCTTCTTACAAGCACTACCTGTGATTGCTACCGCTAAGCCCTCTATGACTTACAGTCCACCTGCACTTAGCCTGCACCCTCTGCTAACATCTGACCCTATAGGCCACTTCTAGCACTTACCTCCTCCTGCCCTTCTACCACCTACCCCCTATTCCTCCCTCTCACCCCCTCCTCCCTCACTACCTGCCACCCCCTTCTCCCACCTTGATAAGATCGGTCAGTTTGGTTCCCTTCACCCTCTGCCTGCTCCAGCACCTCTGTCACCCATTGCTACCTCATAAGGGTATTCCTGTACCTGCCTGATGACTGCTGTGTAAATGTTTGTTATCCCTGTATTTTTATTCAATGGAAATGACTTGCTATAATTTACCTGTAACAGTGACTTGCCTGTGTGCACTGTACTTGTAATGTTCTGTGTGCACTGTACTTGTAATGTTCTGTTTGCACTGTACTTGTCCTTGATGCAGAACCTGTGTAAAGAACTGTTGCTCAAAGGTATGAATCCTAGTTCTAAATAAATAAATAAAGAGTTCTCCAACGCCATCTCTGCCTGTCAAAGTGGACTTTAAAAATGTAAAGGAAGCGTCTGCTTCCTTCTCTGGACTCTTCACCTTTCTGACTGTGTTTGACAAGAAAGTTGCCTTGCTGATTATCAGATCTGACGGGCTTGATAGAAATATTACAGCGATTAAAGCTGAAATGACAAACCTTCAGGAAAATCAAAACTCTTTACAAAAAGATATGAGCACAGTGCAACAAAAACCTCTTACAAATGAAGCTTTAAATACAACCAACCTCAGAGCAATTATGGGTTTACAGAGGAAAACTGAGGCAGTGGAGAATACCATGTGTTACAGGAACTTAAGATTAGTAGGAGTTCCCAACCCCTACAACAAGGCTTTTAATTCTTTAAAGGATCTTCTGAAAGACCTTTTTGTTTCTGTGCTGAAGCTACCCGAGTCCAATCCTCCTTTCGTTACAAGGGCTTTGTGGACTCCCATGCGAGTACTGCCTGTCAGGGTACAACAGCAAACCTATTCTCAAGATGCTAGTTTTGAACGACTTTCCCCAGATTCTGCTGCTGTTTTCACCCAAGCTCAGGCTGATGGCAATATTTTCAATATGGACATAAAATAAAGTCAAAATCCCGTACTGTGATTGGCTGGCTAGCACCTTTCTGCCATGGTAAATCCTCCAATAAAATGACGCAAAAGGTGCCAGCCAGCCGCATGTTCCAAAAACCAATCTGACCTTGAAACCAAAAAATTCAAACCACTATGTTGAATGCCCGCTTAACTGGCATCTCCCACAACTGACCGAAAATTTAAACAGGCTTCACCTGTAACATTTCACTGCACTCCACAACATTGCTAAACTTTCTTAGTGACCCGCTGAAACTCTGTCTAAACTATTTTGCTTGTCTGTAACCACTTTCACTCTGTTCACCTCATAATATTTGTTTCACTTTCTGCTCGGCTTCATTGCCACTTCCTCGTACAGTTCTGCTCTTCGTATGTGAATCCTCGCTTTGAGAGATCCCCACTGGCCAGACACTTCATGACCTGCGACCATCAAATATCAAGCCTGAAGTTTTTTGGGATTGAAAAAGTACCTGAACCAGAAGGTGGAGGAAACTGGGAAACACAATTACCGAAACAGGAAGCATGGTGGAGATACACATTAAGGCCTCACATCAGAAGATATGGACTTAATGAAAATTTGATTTGAACTTCTTTCCATTAAAATCTCATGTAACAGATAATTACTAGGAATTATTGTAACTGTTCAAGTTTGGCACCTTTTTATTATAGGTACACACATTTTACACTTCACATACATACGTGTGCGCGCGCGCACACACACACACACACACATATATATATATATATATATATATATATATATATATAGGATATGAGGGGTACCTGTGGGATAACAAAGTTATTTGTACATCTGCCTGTGACCTCGAGCAGCCTCACGGTGGGCGGCCATGAGTGAGGGTTACAGTGGTCACTGGCAAATGCACAAATAACTTTGTTATCTCACAGGCACCCCACGCATATTTGATTTTGCAACAGGATTTTTGGGGTTCAGTTTTGTCATATTTTATTTTTTTCTTAAGTTCCTTTCCATGTTTTTTTCACTGTGCCTGGTTGCTGTGTCTGGTTTGCAGGATTGCTGTGCTGAGAAAGAGGAAAAAATGGCTTTTTTCTTAAGAGTGTTTTCATTTAAAACGTGGTTCCGTTTTTGGGGGGGGATTTGGTTAGGGTGTGCATTTTGTGAGTGTTTGGGACTGTGATAGCTTGGGTTGTAAAGAACACTGTGAGAAGGTGAAAGTGAAACTGGGAGGCAGTACTGCTGAGCAGGCAGCACAGGTGGTGGTGGTTAGTGATGTAGTCACTGTGTGGATAAATGGGTGATGACGTAGTCACTATGTGGGTAAATAAGGGATATACAATGGTAAGCTGTCAGATAGATGATTTATCTACACAAGTGCTGTTTGACCTCGGGTAACCTCACAAGTGGCGTAAGCCACGAGTGAATTGTCGGAGGTCAAACAGCACAAGTGTAGATAAATCATTTATTTGACAGCTCAACATTGTATATTTCATTTACACAATAGGGATGTTTTCTGTCGGTGCAGGAACATTTGGTTTTGACTGTTTTATCTTTTTTTTGGTTTTTAAATGATAATTTCTGGGAGTTTTGGTTAACTTTCCTAGTGTATGTCTGCCTAGCGTAGTGGTTGCTATTAAATGAAACACTACTAATTTTGTAGAAAACTTGTTGCTGAAGAAATGCTATGCTCACAGTACCATGCTACCTTTTTCATTTTAAAGTTATTCACATTTGTTTGTCAAAAAAGTGAACAAAAATTACATTTTCTTCTGGTTTTTTGCTGATTATAAAAAATCTATAAGGTATCTATAAATAAAACACCACTCATTTTGTAGATAATTTTGTGCTGAACAATTTTTGTGCTCATAGTACCATGCTATCTTTTTTGTTTTAAAGTTATTCACATTTGAATATGGTTAGTGCGGATAAATGAGTAACTGTGTGGATAAATGAGCAACTGTGTGGATAAATTTCATTTATCCACACAGTTACTCATTTATCCACACAGTTGCTCAGATAAACAGATTTATCACACTCCATTTATGTCCACCCCATTGCATAAATAAATTTATCCACACAATGACTCAGAATAAATGGATTTATCACACTCCATTTATCTAGACACCTGTTGCATATATATATATTTATAAATATATATATATATATATATACACCTGGCAGACAGGTCCCAATCAGTCAGAATTGGTGCCTCCACCTCCAACCCCCTCCCTGTCACCATTGGTGTCCCCCAAGGCTCTGTCCTTGGCCCATAGAAACATAGAATTTGATGGCAGATAAGGACCGATTGGCCCACCCAGTCTGCCCATTTCCCTACCTGATGGATAAGCTGCAGATTCTAGTTAATCAACAACTTACTTCCTCCTGCCCCCCACTAGAATTACCTTATGCCTGTCCCATGCATTCTTGAATTCTCCCACTGTTCCTGACTCCACAACCTCCTCAGGAAGGCTGTTCCATGCATCCACAACTCTCTCTGTGAAAAAATACTTTCTAACATTACCTCTGAGCCGTCCCCCCATCTTCAAATTGTGCCCCCTTGTTCTTGCACATCTCTTCTTCTGAAAGATACTACCCTCTTGTTCCTTGTTAATTCCTTTGAGATACTTGAACATTTCTATCATGTACCCCCTCTCCCTCCTTTCCTCAAGGGTATACATATTAAGCTGCTTTAGTCTCTCCTCGTATGTCTTCTAGTGCAGACCTTGCACCATTTTAGTTGCCCTCTTCTGAACAGCCTCCACTCTGTCTATGTCTTTGCGGAGGTGGGGTCTCCAGAATTGCATGCCGTACTCCAGATGGAGTCTCACTAACTGTCTGTAGAGAGGGATAACAACTTCCTGTTTTCTACTGTTGATGCCTCTCCCTATGCATCCCAGTATCCTCCCAGCCTTCCTTACTGCCTTCTCACATTGCTTGCCCACCTTTAGGTCATCTGATATAATTACTCCTAGGTCTCTTTCGATTTTTGTTGTTATTAACTCACCCCCCATTGTGTACTCTTCCCCTGGGTTTTTGTTTCCCAGATGCCCAATCTTGTTCTTCATTTTTCTCAATGACCTGCCATCAGCCTGCCCGCACACATTCATTCACATGTACACAGACGATACAGTACTGTATACCTCAGGCCCCTCCCCCCTAGAAGTAGCGTCTAGACTTCAGCAAGATTTCGCTGATGTTCAGCTCTGGTTTCACACTAGTCAACTTATTCTCAATGCCAAGAAAACGGTCTTCTTAACCTTCAGCACGAGACTGAGACTGTCCCGACTCCCTGCCTCCCCCACTTTCAAAACCCTTGATTGGACCCCCCTAGAAGTTTATACCTCCTTCAGATATTTAGGGGTCTAGCTGGACCAGCACCTCAACTTTTCTATACACATCAAAGCAACCCACAGAAAACTGCACCCCAGGCTGGGCGTATTATACTCGAACCATAGCTGCATTCCTCTGTCAGTACACAAAGAAATTTTGCAGAAAATGATCCTCCCTATTTTTGACTACGGGGACGTAGTCTAGAGTGCCACCCCTAAGTCCACCCTGGCTAGAATGGACTCTCTTTTCAACTCCTTCTGTCATTTCATGCTGGACTGTCCACCCTCCACCCACCACTGCGACCTCTACCAGTCCCTTAACCTCCCCTCGCTGTTCGACAGGCACCAGTTCCGCTGTAATAGAATCACAGCCAAATTCTGGGCCCAGTTATTGCCCTCCTACCTCACCACTACCCTAGCTGCTCAAACACCACCTACATACTCACTCAGGAATTTCAATTCCCGGCTCCTTCAAGTCCCGTACGTGGTGACCTCTCCCGGCCAGTCGGCTTTTAGAGCCTGACTACCAAAACTATGGAACTCCCTGCCTGCGGACATCCAGCATGCCTCCTCCTCCTCTCAGCAACAAACTTCCCTCCTTAAAGGGCAAGTCTCCACTAACTGCTCATGCTGCCTAGACTCACACTAGAATGGGCCAGCTCTCCAGCTTGCTTCAACTATGGTTTACTTGAAATGCTTAACCCTGACCCAGTTAGTTGTCACTGCACTTTCTACCAACTGCTGCCTTATCTACTCAGATGTTTCTGTTGCTGCTGTGTATGTACTGTTTATATTCCTGTATATATCGCATTGTATATAATCTGTGAATTTTCGATATTCTGTATTTTGTATCTCTGTATTTGGTATGTATCATCCCATCCCCAACAACCCCCAGGATGCATCTGGAATCGAGCGGTAGTCTGCTCAGTATGCCTTTCCTGGTAAAACCTTTAAATAGATAAATAAAAATAAAATAAATAAACAAATATATAATATATTCTACGACCTTGTTCTTCCCCCTTCCCTACTCCTTCCAATATTCATCTTTCAATATTTAACAAAAAAAATTAATTTGTTTCTCTGCTCCCCCCCACACACTCCCAATACTACAATGAATCACTTATATAAGATGCAATAGAATTGCCTCTATTTCCTCTAAGTAATCAAAATATTTAGGATTAAGTAGTGTTCCAGTTTTGAAATTCCCTAATATCCAATCAGTCTTTCATATTCATAAAGCGTGAAAGTTCATAATAGCCATTTTCCATATAAGTCCACCTTCCCCTTGATGAGTTTTGCTTCTGCTGCCCCCATGGGCTGCCTTTACTTTTTTTAATCCGAGTAGTTCAGAAAAACATCCCTTGGATGGTAACACTACTATATTTCGGCATCGCAATGGCTTGACTCTGTAAGATGTTTTACTATTACGCAATCTATTTAATGCGAAAAGATTTAAATATAGTCAAACTTTGCAGCCAAGAGAGCTCTAAGAGTTGGAGGGGGGCCGATGCAATATTGAAAGCATCGGTTTCCTAGTGACTGGGCCACCACGCTCGTCACTCCAGTAACATCATCACATCTCAGTTCTGAGACATGATAACCGATGGCCCAGCCCCTTTAGCTCCATACTCCAGAAGTAAGGAGACAAGTGGCATCCTTGGTAATGGTGGTGGTTACTTTGAAAATGTTTTGAAAATTCAGCCCGAATGTTTGTCGCAGATAAAACCGCATGGTGATTGGGACCTGCACTGTTACACTATGGGATTTACCCTATCGATTGAGCTACATACCAGTTTATTGAAATACTTGGTAAGAAATATGTTAACTTACTTAAAAGTAAACTAGGGCAATTTAAAAGACATTGCAAGATGTTTTAAGATTCCATGACATTCCAATATAGAAAGAGACACGGATTATTACATTAAACATTTTTTTTCTGTACAACAGAGACACCGAAAAACAGAATTGAAGAGCAAAGAGAAACATTCAGTTACAACTGAATAGTAATCACAAGGTAATTAATTAATAGAAGGCTTTCTTGAAAATCATTTACCATGAAGTAAGAAATAATACAAATAACAGCCTACCAATATTTTAAAATGTAAAGAAATTATAAATCCCAATTAAAACAAAATATTACTGTTTGTCTTATCAAGGCCAGATCAGGATGCCTTCTGTATTATTCAACACAAGTATGCAATAAAACTTATAACAGGTGTGTTCTTCCTGTATTTGAAATTCTAGAAAACCTTTTTTTTATCTTTGAAATATATTGGAAGAACACTTGAACCTTATTCACTTACTTTAGTATTATATCTTTTCTTTCATTAGAGCACTTTTTGAATCATCTGAGGAAGGGACAGGATTGTTCAGAAAATGTTTACCAAAGGAAAATGTTTAAGAAAGTGAAAAGTGCCTTTTTGATGTAACTTAAAAATGAGAACTTTTAAAATGTTTGTAAAGAAGATTGTCACATGAATACATTGCTATGAACAAAATTACAAAAAAAATATATAGAAATATAAGTAAAAGAAGAAGTATTTCTGGACTTAATAAAGGGTTGAGAGTCTTTTCTTTCTACTGATTACACATATGGTTTTCACCAGTTTGAAGACACTCCCCTCTTATTGTGGATAGCACTCAAAGAAAAAAAGAACTAAAAAGGGAACCTAGGGAGGACCAATATCACAACACAATATTTTCAATTATACCATGGACATAAAAATAAAGTCAAAATCCTGTACTGTGATTGGCTGGATGGCAACTTTCTGCCATGGTAAATCCTCAGATAACCCACGCAAAAGGTGCCAGCCAGCCGCATGCTCCAAAAACCAATCTGACCCTGAAACCAGAAAATTCAAACCGCCATGTTGAATGCCCTCTTAACTGGTGTCTCCCACAACCGACTGCAAAATTTAAACAGACTTTACCTGTAACATTTCACTGCACTCCACAACATTGCTAAACTTTCTTAGTGACCCACTGAAACTCTATCTAAATTATTTCACTTGCCCATAACCACTTCTATTCTGCTCACCTCATAATAATTGTTTCACTGTCCGCTTGGCTTCATTGCCACTTCCTCGTACAGTTCTGCTCTTTGTATGTGAATCCCCGCTTTTGGTCAGCAGAAAAAAAAGCAGAAAACAAATCCCCTGAGTTCCGCAATGCAAACTGCATCTCCTGTACATCCCCGCTCGCTCTCTCTCTCTCTCTCTCTAGTACAGTCCTGCTGTCCGTGTGTGAATCCCCACTGTCGGGTGGAAAAAAAAATGTTGTAAGGGCTTGCTCGATGTTGCTTCTCTAGCAGAACTCTCTCTCTCTCTCTCTCTCTCTCCACACTCAGAAAAAAAATGTAGCGAGAGTGTCCTGTACATTGCTCTTCTAGCTCTCTCTCTCTCTCTTTCCACACTCCAGTGGCAACCTGTCTCAAACCCCTCTGTTCTGCCTCCAACTCCACAGCCATAGCAACAGCCCTGGCAACCAAGGACAACCCTAACAACCAAGGACTATTTTTTTGTGATGGAGTAACAAATACAATAAAAATAAAATAAAACACAAAAAAGCACATTTTATTTGATTTTTTTCTGTCTCAAAAAAAGGTAACGATGGTATAATCGCAAAAAAACACTCAGGGGTGTGAGTTATGGGAGGTTTTACCACGGCTGGTGAGAATTTAGCCACTCGGCCTGTGGCCTTGTGGCAAACCATGCCAGCCATGGTAAATCCCCACCATAACACACACCCTCTTGTGGTTTATTGCTTAACTCATTCCATCCCGGTGGCCATTTTGGGTCGGGCTCATCAATGGATGGTTCCGACACCATATGGCAGCTATGGGACCAAAGAAGTTAAGTATATTTTGGGTCCCAAGAGCACTAACATTTTTATGTTTGCTTGCACGCATGTGCAAGAAACATAGTGCCATCATCCGAGTTTTCCAGAGGTGTGTCATCCTCTTCCAATTCAGTCAGTGTGTTTGCAGGCGCAGTCACAGTGTGCCAATCACTGCTCCAGCTGTCTATGACAGCAACTGAAAATGCAGTGGCATACAGTTGAAAGGGAGAGCTCCGCTTCAGTGAGCAGAGCTCCCCCACTCAACACGCACACACGCATATTGCGTGCTGATGTGCTCCCCCCCACGCACATACAGTATAGCCAGCGGGGTGCCCAATGCCCCATCGGCTCCACATTGCCCCCCCCAAAAAAGCTTTCCTGGTGCCATGTTGGGGGCCCACCCAGTGTGTGGCATGGCCACGTAATGGCGATGGGGTGCCCAATCCCCGTTGGCTCCAGCCCCCAAACAGCCTTACAGCTGCCATGCTAGGAGCCCACCCCAGCATGGCACAAGCCCATATGGCCGACAGGGTGCCCAATCCCCATCAGCTCCAGCCCCCAAACAGCCTTTTCAGCTGCCACACTGGGAGCCCACCCCAGTGTGGCAAATGTCCCGTTGTTTAATAATTAAAAAAAAAAAACCTGTAAATTAAAAAACGGTCCCTTGCAGTCTCCCTGCCCCCACCCACCCACCCATGTGCATCCTACCTCCTCACACCCCTCACCCCATACTTACCTCTAGAGTCTGGCACGACGATCTTCGGTGGACCGGGAACACGCCTGCACTCTTCAAAGCCGACCGTGAACTGAGGAAATGCCGGTAAGCTGTGTAATGTAATAGATAGGGTTTTTTCAGCTTTGCTGCATATCTCGGGCTTTTGTTGGAATTTTTGCACCAAATTTTCAACATGGGGTTTTTGGGACCCCTTCTCATGAATGCTGTCACTGTCATGGTGTTATTTGGGCCCGAAGGGTGATTTCGCAGTCACTGCACGAAATCACCTTTTGGGGACCGAGTAATGAAATGACACTGCCAGTGTTCGAAAGGTGGGCTCTCAAGCAGCCTATTTTGAAAATTTGGTGGAAAAATTCCCAAAAAAACTGTTTTACGGGCGTGAGTTGCGCAGTTCCTCATGACGCTCATAAGTTCGTGGATTTTCAATATTTTCACTCCAGATTTTCAACATTTCCATTTTACCACATCTTCTTATGAGCAGTATAGCTGTCATTTTTCACATCTCACCCAAAACGTGTTTCCGCCCATGTAGCACACAATGGCGCAGTTGGTGTGCGAAATCAATGTATGGGACAAATTAAGAAAATCACAATGACACTGTTCATGAGCAAAGGTCTTAAAATGGCTATGTTGAAAATTTGGTGAAAAACTTCCTAAAAATGACTGTTTTACGAGCATGCGTTGCAGAGTTCTCACGCTCGTTAAGTTCCAAATTTTCAATATTTTCACTCCAGATTTTCAACATTGCCATTTTACCACACCTCCTTATGAGTAGTACAGCTGTCATTTTTCACATCTTGCCCACAACGTGTTTCCGCCCATGTAGCGCACAATGGCGCAGTCGGTGTGCGAAATCAATGTATGGGACACATTAAGAAAATCACAGTGACACTGGTCATGAGCACAGGTGTTATAATGGCTATGTTGAAAATCTGGTGAAAAAATTCCCAAAAATTACTGTTTTAGGAGCGCATGTTGCGCAGTTCCTACGCACGCTGGCAAGTTCGCGAATTTGTAATATTTGCACACCAGATTTTCAACAGTGCCATTTTACCGCACTTCTTTATGAGCAGTATAGCTACCATTTTTCACATCTCGCCCAAAATTTGTTTTCGCACATGTAGCACACAATGGTACAGTCGGTGTGCGAAAACAATGTTTGGGACAGATTAAGAAAATCACAGTGACACTGGTCATGAGCAGAGGTCTTAAAATGGCTATGTTGAAAATTTGGTGACAAAACACCATAAAATGACTGTGTTATGAGAGAGCATTACGCAGTTTCCACGCACCCTCGTAAGTTCATGAATTTGTAATATTTTCAGTCCAGATTTTCACCAGTGGCATTTTTCCACACCTCCTTATGAACAGTATGGCTGTCATTTTCCACAACATGGCCGAAATGTGTTTTCACACTTTCAGCACAGAAATGCATGGTCGCTGTAGGAAATCATTGTTCGGGACAGATAAAGAAAATCACACTGACACTGTTCATGATCGGAGGTCCCAAAATGCCTGTGTTAACAATCTGCTGTAAAAAAATCCCCAAACTAGTTACATTACGGGTGTGCGTTGCATAGTTTCTATGCACGCTCGTGACTTCACCAGTTTTTTTAAGATTTTCACACCAGATTTTCAACATTGCCAGTTTTTACACCTCCCCATGAACAGTACCGCTGTCATTTTTCATATCCTGTGGTGACAAATGCCGTAGTCACTGTGCAAAAGCAGTTTTCGGCTAACAAACTCATATTGCCACTGTTCATGAGGTAGGGGTCACAAAAAAAACATGTTGAAAATTTGGAGTGAAAATACCAACGAATACCTGAGGTGTTAGGGTTTCCGACCATAACGCCCCACTCTGTAGAGAATGACAGGCATCAGGGGTGTGACTTGGGATTCTTGCCTGTAATGCTCATACTATTCCACCTCCACCCACACCCTGCAGCCAGTGAGAGGCATCAAGGTGTGCCTTGGACTCTTCGGGCCCAAACGTTACCCCATTCTCCTATACCACACCCATCTCACCGTATTTCCTGATGGAATGGGGTGCGCATAAGGGCCAAAGACCCCAAGGCACACCGTGACACTTGTCAGTGTCTGCAGGGTAGGATGTGGTGAAATGGCGTTGTCGTTATGCCTGACGACCCAAAGACACACCCCAATGCCTGTCACTCTCTGCAGGGTGGTGGTGGGGTTGGCTTCAGTTCAATACTTCGCTGCCATTCCTATTATGCAGCTCTGTAACTTCTACACTACCAATGCCAATGCCAGCAAGCAAACATTCGGCATTGACAAATGCTTGTTTCAATAGCATTTAACACTGATTGGGATCTTGTACTTAATACAGCAAGGAAAATGGGTGCTCTTCACCATAAAGAAATTGTGTGTCACATCTTTCCTGATATCGCTCCGGCAACTCTCAACAAAGAAATTATTTCTACAGTACAAGGAAGATATAAAGGAAATTGGTGCCAGTATGAAAGTTCTTTATCCTGCCAAATGTGCTCTTGTATGTGGGGAAGAAATGTGTTTATTCTTTGACCCTGAACAGCTGAAGATTTATATAATGGAGAAAAAAATGTGAAAAAAGGAAGAAGAGGAGAAAAAAGAGAACTACTGTATACTGAACAAGAAATGCCATCCTTGGAAGATAACAATGAGGGATAAAAACTTATAAGGGACTTAGATAATTGATATATCAACTAGTATTACCAAACCCTGAACTTCCTCCAAGTTAGACAATATCTTCTCAGACTGCAGCTACCTCTATTTCTTCCCATTACTCTCTCCTCCCCACTGCTGCCCACCCCTCCCTCCTCCTGTTGTTCTCTGCCCTGCCCCTCTACCTCCAAACTCCTCTCTAACCAGTACCATTGGTCTACTCCTCTTGGCTCTACTCCTTTTCCCTTGCCACGCGTACTGTACAGTGTCTACACACTGTGTTCTGTATTTTTGCTTCTAGTGGTACATACCTGTTGTTAACCCTGTGCCTTGTGTAGTATGTACATTTGCTGTTGTATATAACTGTACCCTGGTTGCATCCAGATTGTATTTTATTTTATGTACCAGTTGACATGGAGCCTTTGTAAATAAGTCTCTGACTCAAAGGTTTGTAATTCCGATACTCTCAATAAACAAATAAATATTAATGCTATGATTTTGATAACCAGAGAGTTAGAATAAATAATAATAGTTTCAATTGATAACCAAACACTGTAAGCTTGTGGCAACCCTGTTATAGTCTTAAACATTTCTATGTTGCAGTTTCTATATATCTTAATCTTTGTTAGTTAGCTACAATTTAATTCTTATAATCTCTTGGATTCACCCTCTCATGGTGGACTTTATCTTTAAGTTATGATGTCTAATATTGATGGTGTAGGTAACTGTTAATATTGAGATAACTTCTATATTTGACAACATTTTAATGTACAAGTGTTGTAAAATTTATTAACTATAAATAGATAATTAAAAAAAAGACATGACAGGGCATTAGTTGACTGCACAAGTACACAGTGAGGCAGAGGTTTTGCACTGAGACCCTTCAACATCTGGGAGTGCATTAACCCCAGACAACCAATGACTCAGAGTGTATTTTCATGCTTATAAAATTAGAAAACTGAGAAACAATTTAAAAAAGGTAATTTTTTTTATTAAAAACAAACATTTTCTTTTGGTAAAAGTAACTAGTAAGAAGTAATGCCTCCTCACCTGTCAATCGTCTGTCTTTCCATGCTGCCAACAGAAGGAATGTATGTTTATCATAGAAAACACTAGCAGTAACACACGGCAGGGTGTGGATTATGGTAAATCATTGCATGCATCTGGTGCACTGTGAGGCATAAGGCTGCAGACTAAGTGCCTTCAACCACCCAGGAAGTGCAGCAATCTGCAATAAGCTTCACACTGGGCTATGTTATTGTACTTTAAAATTGCTTTTTATGTGGAAAATGTGTTTTATTTTAAAAATAGATATGTTTAAATATGTAAAATTATTGTTTATGTAAATTTTTAACAAAATAGTTCTTCCACCTGTTGGAACTTCATTTTACTTTCTGATTTGCATTGGGTAGTTTCTACTTAACAGGTTTCTGTAGTTGCAGTAGTGTAATTGTGTGCCACTGGTCACCATCCTCCCCAACACCACAATGTATATGTTGTATTTTCCCGGTACTGAGACAGATTGTGAAGGGCAGCCTTAGAAATCAATGAGCGCTGTAAAGCATAGCATTTTGATTTTTGTAAACTGCACTGAAAGTACCATGCATGTGGTTGGTAGAGAGTGTTATTGTGTTGCCAGTATTTTGATTGTGCTTGGTATTTCAAGCGAGTGAAGCAAAACAAAATGGGATTGTGTATTTTGTTGCAAGTGTTTGACAAGGCATCAATTTCTTCTTGTTTTTAACAGGAGTAACAGTGCAGGAGGGTGGGGGGGCAGCAGTGTTAGCTGGAGAAAGAAATAGGCACTCAATCCTTTTTTTTTTTTTTTGGCAGGACCTGTGCTGGCATGCAAACTTTTGAGCAAACTAAATAGCAGGATGACCGTGCGGTAAGCAAAATCATTGCATGGTCATTGGGAATCCATACTAAATCCTGACATACAGAATCCCGACTCCCATAATCCCATCACCGCAATCCTGAAAGATCAATTGCCCGACCATAAAGGTGCCTGACACACACAATCCCAACACAGTAATAGCAGCCAGTGAAAATCCTTTGGTAGTGCCGTATGTATCAAAAGTGCCCAATTTACAGTAAAGTGCACTGCATAGTTGTCATTATGACTTACTTTATAAAGTTCAAAGCAGCACAAAAACCCAGCACAAGGAATTATAACCTGAAGTAAACGCTCCTGCACACTATGGCAAACTGGCACGTGTGGCAGCATAGTGAATGAAATGAGCGTTTTTCCGGTTAGACGTTAGGTTTACCCAGAACCTATGCCAGCCAGCAGTAGGTTTTATCTGTATCAGGTGGATGCCACTTATGTAGTCACAAGGCCACCTGCCTGATGCTATAGGGCTACAGGTGCTCTGCAAGTGTTTACGGTGCATTCAGATGGTGTCAGCTCGACTCCGCTACTGAGTGCAGGAGCAACTTCAGTCAGGTTGGTGACAAGTACTAAAGCAGAGTTGCTGAGGTTGGTAGCAGGGGACACTGACCTGAGATGCACTGGAGATGGTGTCTCGCTGTTTATGTCTGTTGCTTTGTTGTTGGTGGAGGTGTGCCTTTCATTCTGTGACATGTTTTTAGCCAACTAAGTTTGTAAATTTTCCTTTGCCATTTCATAAAGGAATACAAAGGACAAGAGGGGGATTTTTCCATTGTCACAAAAGAAACACTTGGAATTAAAACAATGAATAGTACTTTATTTTTTTTAATGTGCACCTGTGTTTAATGAAGGGCTCTTGTGAGGAAATATTGTTTAAGATTCTTTTCTAAATTTAAGGGAGTTTCACTTTTTACAGCCTTGTTGAAGGATTTCAGTGAGTAAAGATGACAGCCATGTTCATAATGGCAGTTGGGAGTGAAGTGGGTCATGAATTTTGTGATTTGCCAAAATTCCAAATCACACTGCCTCAACTAATTCCAATGTGTGCATCTGTAAGGGATTAACATATGGATCTCAGAACTTACTTAGCCAAACAAGAAGCAGGAGATTTCCAACTAATTTTATAAATCCATGCTGTAGTGGCCAACATTCACCCCCTCAAAAAATACCGGTCCTAATGTAGTGATCTAGATGACTGTGCGTGGATGTTTTTTTTTTTTTTTTTTTATAAATGACTTTATTGAGATTTTATAAAGACCATACAATAAATTCAGCCAAGACTAATACAACAGGAAATGCATAAATCTAACTATTTAGAAAACGTAACAGACCTGGCTGGGGAACGCCCCTTGGAGATACAACTCTAAGTGTACTAACAAAAAAAAGTAACATATTTATATAGACTTGATTATTGTCATAAGAATCTAATATAATTAGCAATACACAAAATACATTAATGTCGGTAGAAATCTATAACAACAAAAATGCCTTTTTAAGAACACTACCAGGTATAATGTAATATTACCACTCAGATCTCACTGTAATACATCTAAAAGTTCCATGTATGGTAACAATAACACCAACCACCATGAAAAAAAAGTACACCATCTAATTGTGGCATGTATGAAAATGAGGATGAGGTGTTTAGGATTGTCTATCCATCCAAGGGGTCTCCTGCTGTAATAACCCAAAACTAGTCGAGGATAATACTGATGTCATGGGTCTCTGGTCTATGCAGTATCTGTAGGGCTGGTATGTCCAGGTTGTGGGGAATTAGGTTGCAGCCTGGACCTCAACCAAGGAAGCCACCCTTCCACAAATTTTGCCACCGTACCTCGATGGTGGTGGAGAACCTGTAAATGAGCAACAGATTTGGAGAGGCTTGTTTCCCACTATTTGAGTTTGGGGGGATCTGCCTTCCATGAGGACCTGATGGATAAAGTTCCTAGTGGAATTCCTGGGTTGCCTAATATTAAGAGTTGAGGTGTGAAAGGGATCTGGACAGTGGCAATAGGATTTAATAAATTAACTGCTGACTGCCAGAAGGCACAATGGATAGTACTGACGCCATATGGTGGCTACGTGACCAAAGGAGTTAATAGTGCTGCATGACCAGATGATGTGTGCCATGTCATCTGAAGGGTGCTGCCATCTCCAGTACTTATTGGAATCTGATGTCCCATTCTAGCCCAAGAGCTTTTTTTGTATCAGTTGCAATTTTGAGTCTGGGGTTCCCATGTGAGCATTTTCCCAACATCTGGTCTGACATCAAGGAGTAATAATGATATTTAGATCGCTGTCCCATTTTTGCCTGTGCAGGTCCCAAACTGGTTGATCCAGGCATTGGAGGTGTTAGTAGATTTGCCTGTGCCTACTTTTAGGATTTTAAAGCCAGTCAGTTATCATGGTGGAAAACTCACTGTGGCATAGTTTGTAAAGTTGGTTAAAACTGTGTTTTAAAGCATGCCAGAACTGTAAAAAATACCAGTGTTCTGTATGAGGTAAGCGGAAAGCAGTGCAGTTGAGCAAAAGATTTAAAAACACCTGTGTGTGGGTATATTAAATGTGCCAAACCCAATTTCCCTGCTTGCCCTTTGATCCCATCTGATGAGTTTACCCACTACAGTGATGTGAAGATTACCTCAGATAGGTTCAGCAGAGCCAATAGTTAGCCCCGTCCATGAGAACTGTCACAAGAACGGGTTACAAAAACATTTAGTATATTGAATAGTAAGAGAAAAAGTATAGCCCTTGGTGTTGGGTGACCATGAGACCATTCCTAAGGGTATATGACTCATGGAGACTTGTTTGACTTCCAACCAATGGAGAGGACAGATGCAGTTCCAGTATAACCAGCTTAGGGCTTGGCTGATCATATAGGAGAAATTATGGTATTTCAAATGGGGTATGTTTTATCCACCTCTCATAGAAGGGGCTTTTAAGATCTTTTTAGTAAATCATAGTCTTTGGTTGGCCCATAGAAAGCAGGAGATATTTTCATCTATTTGGTTCCAAGTTTTGTCAGGGATGTGTACTGACCCATTGCTGACACAGTAAGGCAGTCCAGGAAGGATCATCATTTTAAATGCAGCTGTGCACCCAGAAAACGAGAGATCAAGCTTCTCCAATCTGAGCTGCTGTAGCTTGGTTTTATCAAGGAGTACAGGTGCATGGATGCTTTTGAACATGTAATGGCTGCTGTGTTTATCTCTGTACAGTACCTGCACCACCAGTATATAAGTTATTGTTTTGTGCAACACTTTGAGATCATTTATGGCACATGTAAAATAAGGATTCTGGTTGATCTTAGCTATCTGAACCAAACCAATAGAATAAACAATAGAATCATCAATATTCAGATGCATTAAGCATTAAGGACCTTATCCACAAAATATTTCTACCATAGACACACAATGGGAGAAACTGTTTTTTGGATGGGGTCTTAAGGCTTGACAGGAAAGGGCTGCTATCAGATAATCACATTCCCCAATATGATCATTGCTTCATGTTCCTGATGGAAATGGGACTACCAAAAGGTGCCCCCCCCCCGCCTAGAGTGCCATACTGTAATTATAAATGCAGGAAGGGTGCTTTCTTAATCCTACAAATTCTAAAGCTCCTCCTCACACATACCTGCCTTCCTTACTCTACACAAGATGTGTTTGTGACTACACAGTAACCACATGACTTCTAGCTAATCAAAGAGGAATCTTAGTCAATCATATGGCTGGAACAGCACATAGTTTTACCATACATACCATACACCATCCCATCCAGTCCCTCTCATCCCCTCCAATCCTAACCCATCCCATAACGTGCCATACTACTCACTGTACCATAACATTTCCATATATATAATATGTATATATCGACATATAATTTATATATATATATATACACACACACACACACACACACACACAATTAATATATAGTGAAAACATATGGGTTCGGAGTATTCAAAAATAACATCAATAATTAAACAGGTGCATATTAAATGCAATAAATGTACAGGGAAAATACAAAAGGTACAGAGTCATAATATTTGTACAGTGAGGAAGGGGGAAAAAATGTATACCATGAAGTGGATCATCATATGTTTGGGCCCTTGGCCCCCTAAAAATTCTATTATGTACTTCCCTGTATATTATGGTAGCCAGTTAGCATATATGAAAAACAATCAGTGTATATAAAAAAACAGAGTATATGAAACCAAGAAGCTAGGTTCACTATATTAATGTGTTATTAGCACCTTAATAATGCATTAATATCTAACGTACTACAAACCACCTATTACACTTGCAATAACACATGTTACAAGCATCTAAAGCATGTAACACCCACCTTATTAACACACGTAACAGACATAATATACACATGTAACAACCTCCCTAGTTATGCACCTGAAAACCACCTACTATAGCTCCCATGAAGCCAGCACAGAACAGAAACAATCTCTAACCCAACTAGCATTACAAAACTTTCCTCATGACCATGTCCTCGAAGCTCCAGGCCTCAAACCAGCTGCCAAGCTCTCCATGCTGCTTCATCCGCTGACTCTTCCCACCGTACTCCTCTGGACCACTGCTGAAATGACCACACTGACATGCTGCCATTCCTGACCACTCAGTCACACCACACAGCCACTCCCAACCACAAAAGAAGCCCCTGCAGTAGGTAGCCACACCAGACAACTCGAACGCCTTCCTAAAAGGAAATGCCAGCAAACCACTCCCACTTTTTATAGGGTGAGGGCTACAATGGGCACACATGGAAAAAAATGCATGTGCCCCACTACACTATGGAAAAACACTCTAAGTTAAGAAAAAACCCTACAACAACATACCACTGCACCAAGGAAAACCACTGCATTACAGAAACATACTAAACCTTACAAAAAGCATGCAAATCCATGGAAAAACATGAACAGCACACAGTAACCAAACAAATGTGTTATATAAATAAATGATGGTTGGGGTGATGTAGGAAAAGCTGCCCGCTCGAGGGGGCTAATGAGCTCAGTAAACCTACTCACCCTTCAGGCTTGTGGATCACTGGCTAATTAGCCCCCCTCAATGTTATATTTAAGTGATAACATTCAGTTAGATGGAATTTATGAAGGGATAACTGGCTAAAGTGGATGATTAAATGCTGAGGCCGATGGGCAAGGTGTTTAATCAACCACTGAAACCAGTTTTTCCAAGTATGCTTTGGTTAATTGAATGTTATTACAATTATATGACTAGAAATTTTGAACCCAGGATTTTAAAAGTGTTGTGGTCATTTTTAAGTGATTTGCTCATAGTCACACAGTATGCAAGTGGTGGCTGTGGGATTCAAACCCAGTTCTCCAGGTTTGCAGCTCAGAGATCTTAACCACTGCATTATACTGGCTCCCAGGAAACAGTTGAAGAGGAACATGCCTTTGTTCCCCCTTTTTTGTCTGTGGACTAAATGGATAACCTACTACGGGTGTCACCAGAATATGGATAAACTACTGTGGGCATGTCTAAAATGTGATTGTAGTAGTTTATAGGATAATAACTGACAACTTTCCTTTGTTCTGATTGGCTTAGAACAGATAACTTGTCATATAATTCACTGTGTACCACACTTACCCATCATTTATTTTATATTTACTTCACCTTTGTATTGATGAATTGTTTTTTTGCACTGTTATGCACTGCTCCTCCTTCCCCCAGGACACATCCAGAAATGAGCCCTTATCAGCTCAGTATGTATTTCTTGATAAACCTGTGAAATAAGTAAATATAGAGCCTTTCACTCAGACATCTGAAAGTGCTTTATAATTAACACACAAGTCAATGTTGAGCAATCACTGAAGTGCAGCCACAACTTGGGTGGAATGCTACTCCCATTCTGCACCTGTACAATACAAAACTCTACCTGTAATTTCACTTCACCAAACTACTGGTTTTCTACTCCTGTTACTTGGTTTGACACGATCACAGTGTACAGTTAATAATGTGTATCTGTAAATGCCCTCAAAAGAATTCCTTTACTTTGGAACCACCCTGGACATGTAGTCTGTGTCTGACTTTCCTGTTACTTAGCATCACTTGATTGGTATTCACCTTCATCTATAGTTCTCTATAATCTATTCTTGCTGAATGTTGTGTGATATCACTATAAAATGCTTGCCTTGCTTTCTCTACTATGTGTTCTCCTGAGTCATGCCTGAAAAGAGGCACGTACAGTACTTGTCTAGTGTACTTACCTGGTCAATGATAACGAAATAAATAACAACAGCTTTCCTTTCAGCTTGCCCAGATGGAAATCTCTGTGCACAGAAGCAAATGGAATGATATTAAACTGGGTTAATCTGTTGATGGGTAAGTGAATGGGTTAGTAGTGATTTTTTAATGTCTTGTTATGGTGCAGCAGTTTGGAAATGCAAGCTCCCAAATAATTCCCTAGGGATCTCCAGCTTTACTGGAAGCGATTGAATCTGGTGCAACTTTTTTGCACAAGATTCAATTAGGTCTTGTGCCAGATAGTGTTGCTAGTTTGTTCCCATCTCCATGCCTACTGTTACAACTAGAAACAGTACAAGAAAGGTGTTCAAGCTACCTCTGATTAGAACACATTTTATGAAGAATTCGATTCAATTTGAATTGATGATTCAGTATAACCAATTAGTTAATAATGTAATGGCTTGTTGTACTGTGTCTGGTTTGGAATGTTCATGTGAACAAAAACTTTTGTCTAAGGTTGTTTATAACTGTTTCTAATGTTTTGACTGAGTAATTATATGCCTCTGTTGTTGTGTTTATGTTATAATGTTTTTTTTTGTGATTCTTGTTATGTTATTGTTACTGGACATCTGTGAAAACAGGTATTTTTTGCTCACAGATTTTTTTCAGATTTAAGTAAATGAAAAAAAGTTTTATTGTATTCTTTTAATAACTACATGTATCCCTATTTTGCAATAGTCTGCATACCAAGTAATGGTTATATTCTGTACTTGTAATAACTGTTTTGTTATTTAGCCCATTGTGCTCTCCTTTGCTAAATGTGCTGCTTGATCAGGGAATTGCACAAATAAACCTTGACATTTCAAGGTGAAGACTTTGCTACCAGCAGAATTCTACATGTTTATGTATTTGGTTTTGTACACGTTTTAGACAGGAAAGGCAAAGTGAGCCATAAACACATTGTTTCTAGGTGGGCTCAGGGGAGGAGAAACGTACATAAGAGATAATATAACAATAAATAACCTTCACAAAATAGCATGTTCAGAATGTTAAATGTATTTTTTTTCAGATTATTTTATGGGGATAGCCTCATGGGATGCAGCAACTTGTTTACACAAGGGTCCTTGGGGTGGTGTGGAAGACAGGTCATACAGTTACACAGTAACAACACTCAATTGTCTAGATAGAACAGTTGTAATATAAGTAAAACAGCTTATGTAAAATGCCATCTTGTAACAGTGGAAGGTCATATCATGCTTCAAAGATGTTAAACTGTGGAGATCCTCTATTCTGAAGCCATGCTGGTCTTGCATTTCAGCACTGCTGTTTGGGAAAACGATTATTGCATAATTGCATAACAGTGGGGACAGGGGAAGCCTGGGGAATCATCGACCAGTTAGCTTGACTTCCTTTGTCGGAACGCTCCTTGGACCCTGAATCCTTGAAAAACCCAGGGCCTCATTTATATCCACCCAAGGGTAATAGTGGAGTTAAAAGGGGTTCTGGGGGCATGGCCATGCAAGACAAGATGGGGGCTGCTCTCTAGCATAGTTCCCACAGAGCACCTACTAACATCAGAAAATTAACCTGCTATAGCCACTAAATTTGTCCTGTGATTGATGGGAAGTGTAGATTATCTTGATGGTGACACAAAAATCTCAAAAGAAGCAAATGCACCTTATTTTGAGCCCTCTGTACCGTTAAGTCATTCTGCTCTAGTGCCTACTGAAAGCTGCATGAGAACCAGAGAGTGATCTCACATCTCTAGACTGAAATCAAAGCTAGGTCTGAGAATGTATCAGCCCAAATAATGCATATCCAGAATATTGTTTTGGAACTGACAGAAAGTACAGCCTCCAAGCCACCTGAATTGATGAGGCAATAAAAATAATTAATGAGCTGGAGGATGTAATGACAGACCTTACATGGGACAGGAATCAGCTATGTAAATCTCAGACTGCAGTCCAAACAGAGCAGATGAGCAAGACAATAGAGCTTGTCACTCAAACCTGCACCTGGCTGGATCTCTTGAGGGTCTGGAGGGTATCAGTCTGGGACCTAACATTCAGAAATGATTGGCAAACTTAGAAAGCAGGTGGGTGAAGGGCAGTCCTATGACTCAAGCACTTTTAGCCAGCCTAGGATCCAGCAGGATCAGGAAGGTTTTCTCGGTTGCCAACTCGTTGTGTCTCCTCTGACTGCTCTCCTCTTGTTCTTCTCCAGACCTGTCATAATCAATAATGGGGGCCCCCCGTGATCCTGATGACTGGCAAGGCAGCAACACATCAATCTGACAGCCTGGAATCACACTGGAGGATCAACAATCGGATTCCTTCCTGCCGCTGGCTGTCGCATGAGCATATACACCCAACATGATGCCACCTCACAGCCTGAAATTAACCAGCCCGGGGGTTGATAGACAAGAGAGACCAGAGTCTACCGCACTGGTCACCACCTCCGTGACATATATGGTAGGGAATGGGGGGGGGGGCAGGCACATTGAAGTCAGCACACTAATTTTAAAACAATGATGGTTGGCACACAGTATGGAGATGGCCAGGCCCCCCTGAGACACTGGGCCTGGGACAGTTGTCCCAGCTGTTTCCCCCTGTCAGTGCTCCTACTTGGGGGGAAGAATGACATGTCAGGGAACCCCAATGTCATACTTGAAAAATTTGTGGAATTCTACAAAACTCTATACGTGCCACAGGAAGGGGAAGACCTAGAACCATTCCTTCAGAAACTGACAGTGCCAGAAAGGCCCAAGATGGAATGAGCAACTCTATTTAGGGGGGAGAGGCACTAAATAAAATAAAAAAGCTTAAAAATATGATAGCAGTCAATGACAGGAAGGTTTCTGTCTTCCAGGATTATAACCAAGAGCTCCAGAGTAAACGATACAATTTACTGGAATCAAGTTGCATTTAAGAGGCTGGAACTTTGCTCATCTATACCCTCTCAGTTACAGATCCCCATTCCTGGATGACATTCACATTTTTTCAACACCCCCCAGCAGGCAGAGGACTTTGTCATTACCAAGGATGCAGCTATTAAAGGGAGAAGCACAGCTTGAGAGACCAGTCCTGTGTCCAGAGCCAATATGTACTTTAAAACATGGATACAGTAAGCTGCTGGGGTAGGTTGTCTGTTTGGGTGCCCCTCTATTCATACTGAGTGTCTTACTCGCATCTCCCTACCCCCATTCATCCCAATTGCTCAGGGCCTAGACAGGACGTTAGTGTGCTCAGCAGTGTGGCTTGCTCAAGAGGTGCATTATGAAAGCAGTACATGCCTCTCCATAACAGACCACTTACTAACTTGTATACCATGGCCTGTCAAGCATAAACATCACACTTCATTTTATCCTAGGCTGGTACTAAGCTTGGTCTGAGAGCTGGGGACCAGGGGTGGGGGGATGTGTGACTCTAGCAGGTGGCTTTGCGATTGATGCTGGGCAGCCTTTCTATATCAATGAGTTTCTGTCTCCTGCACTACAGCTGAACCCCTTCAATCCACGAGGGGCCAGAGACTGGCCACGATCGATTTTCAGTTGCACAGTCATCCTTTTAAAAGCAGTTTTCCATTTCAGCAGAACATAAACTCTTGTACACGTAAATAGCTCCTCACCTTTCAGTCTGTGCCCTAGCCCTTGTATTCAGTGGTGTGCTTCACACAATCTGAGAATATCAAGGGTATATACTCTTTAACTGATGGCTCAATGTGGGTTGCTAAAGTCAATAGCCTATTAACTGCTCCCACAGTAGATCCCATAGACAATGTAAATTCAACCCAGGGTCTGCTTGTCTCGTATGTGGAGAGTATTCCAGCACTAGCGATGTCATCAGCTAACTGAGACTTTGATACAGACAAGTGTAACTTGGAACATTTTTTTTCTTACCGCATGGCCTCACCCTCGACCTGCCATGACCACAATGAGATTACTAATTGGGTATGTGGGTACCAACAGGGGAGGTTGCGTCAGTCTTGTACTGTAGAACCAGAGACCTTGGGACCCTCTACAGTGAGGCGGTAGGAACTGGATTTGGGCTTCTGGGCCATGTGTTGTGTTTTGTGTTGGCTGAAATCCCAAGGTCCAACTTGCCCTTTCAGTTGTACAGCCCATATTACTAATCAAACTACCTGTTCCTCACACTTAGGACATGTTCATAATTGTTGTGCCTCCACCACCAACTTCAGGGAAGAAGTCTGTTTTGTTTACTGATGTACTGTCATCTCCAAAGTGTTAATCTCATTGCATATGATGCTACCTAAGAACCATGACCTGCATCACATCTGCCAGATGTTTGCAAGGGAAGCTATTTTGAGCTGCTGATAGCTTGACTGGGGGGTGGGGGGAACAGTTGCTCACATGCTTGTGGGTTGGGTAGGTTTCTTCTGTGGATGGGGGAAGGGGTTGTTATAGTTGTTTGCAGAGGGATGAAGAAAGTTGTTTTCCTAGAGTAGTGATAAGCATAGAAGTCCTTAACTATAGATTCCAGTATGCATTAGAACTGCAGGTGTTAAACATTGAATGGAAGATGTGTGGCAACTATCTATTTATAAGTGCTACTGATTATGGCTGACAAGGTACAGATCATTTCATGGAATGTCAGTGGCCTTAAAAATGTCATCAGGCGAGAAAAGGTATGAGGTAAGGTTAAAAAATTGAAAGGTGACTTACTATTGAAATTCACATGACTGAGCCTGAGATGAACTGGATGGCATCCTGCTGAGGTGGCACATGGCATGGTTCCTGCTACAATGCTTAATCTAGGGGCATCTCAGTGTGGCTGAAGCTTAATTTTCCTGGTGAGGTTAAAAAAGTAAAAAATGATCAAGGGGGGATGGCGCACTCTGGTGCATATTGTTCTGCATCATGGGAATTCTATGTCAGTGGGATTGGAATACAAACCCAAGTTAGATGATCCCCCTTTTACCAGAAGTTAGCACTAGAGATGGTGGACTTTTGGGAGCCCTGGGTACTGGTGGGGATTTCAAATGTGTAATTGATACAGTAATTGATCGGTTCAACCTCTCCCCTGTCCTGGTCTCCTGCACTGCCAAAACACTGGTCAACCTGATGAGAACCTACAGCCTCACTGACAGGCATATTGAAAATCCTGATGGGAAAGTGTACAGCTTCTACTCTCATGCACACTCTTTGTATGCCCGAATTGATAGGCTGCTAGTCTCCACAGCAACACTGGGGAATGTAATTACAACCTTGTATGAGCCCTTTCTCATCACTGAGTCATCTGTGTTAGGGACTGGGAAGACCTGGTCAAACAGTATTCTTTTCACTGGACAGGCTACACCTCAGTAGAGATGGTGGGCCTGCAGGCCCAAAGACTCAAGGAGGAGGAGGTTAATGGACCTCCCTCACTGGTGGAAGAGGTCTGGAGAGGAGGTGGAGAGGGTGAGGAACAGTTAGCAAAGGGTGGAGGGGGGTGAGGAACAGTTATCAAGGGGAGGTGGGGTGCACACAGAGGGAAGAAATGTGAAAAAAAGAAGGAAGGGAAGGAGGGTCAGATTCTAGATGGAAGGTGGTGTCTCTGAACATGCGGAGTCTTGGGAACAAGAAGGATGACCTGCAGGCACTATTAGCAGAGGGGAAGGTGGACATAGCAGCAGTAACCGAGACTTGGCCCACACCACGCCATGACTGGGACCTCGCGATCCCTGTATATAAACTATACAAGAGGGGCAGAGCAGTAGGGAAGGTGGAGGGGTGGCAGTTTACATCAGGGAAGGAAAAAGTTGCATGAGAGAGGCGTAGGAAGAGGGGAAGGTGGAGACATTGAGAGTTCAGTTATAGTCCATTACAGGGAGAAAGATGAGGTTGGGGGTGGTTTACAGACCACCCAACCAGGATAAGGAGAGGGATAGGGAATTGACCTTGCAAATAGTGGAGGCTACAGGGAAGGGAGAGTTGGTAATAGTGGGGGATTTCAACATGCCCACGGTAGACTGGAGTGTACCATCCACAGCATGTGCTAGGAGTCAGGTGATCCTGGAAGGGTTGCAGAGTGGGTGCCTGACTCTGGGCATCACAGAACCAACCAGGGAAGAGGCAATCCTTGATCTGGTGCTCACGAATGGGGATTATGTACAGGAATTAACTAATGCTCAGGGAGCCCATGGGTGGGAGTGACCATCACACAGTGTGGTTCCAGGTGGATATGGGCAGGGAAAGCATCCCAACTAAGACCAAAATCTTGGATTTTAGGAGGGTGGACTTCAGGAAGATGGGCAGAGTGCTAAGGAGGCACCTGGCAGGCATCAGAGCAGATATGGGGTGGACCAAAGGTGGTTCATCATTAAGAAAGGAATAATGGTTGCCATAGAGGAATGCATTAGGCTCAGAGGGAAAAACTCAAGTGCCACAGCACCCAGTTGGTTCAGTTCTGAGGTCACCAGGGCAGTAAGGGAAAAGAGGTTAGTCTATAGGATATTCAGGAAGACCAAGAGAGAGGTAGGTAGGGAGAATTACCTAAGGTTGGCTAGTGTAACAAATAAGGACGTCTGGTGAGCTAAGGCACAGAAGGAACTGCAGATATCAGAGGGAATTAAAAGAGGGAGAAGGACTTTTATTGCTAATATAAGTGAGAAAAAGGACAAGAAGTAGAGGATTGTTAAGCTTAAGAAAGGAGAGGAGTGGGTGGAAAAGAACGGGGGAAAAGCAGAGATACTAGATGAATACTTCTGTTTTGTCTTCACCGGGGAAAAAGATGGACTGGTGCCTTCAGGACAGGAGGGAGAAGAGGAGTGGGGAGCATGGATGTAGGGATCAAAGAGGATAGAGTGAGGGAAGGGCTGGTAGCATTGAAGGCAGACAAATCACCAGGACCGATGGAGTACATCCAAGGGTACCGAGGGAACTGGCAGAGGAGCTTGCAGGGCCACATGTGGGCCTGTTCAATAGCTCACTGGAGTTGGGCATAGTACCGCAGGACTGGAGAATGTGGTGCCCCTCCACAAGAGTGGCCCCAAAAATGACCCAGGGAATTACAGACCGGTCAGTCTGACTTCAATCATGTGCAAGCTCATGGAGACCATACTCCGGGATGCAAGGCAGTATGGGTTTATGGGGGGAGATCATGTCAAACTAATCTCATTGACTTCTTTGACTGGGTCACTGAGACAGTAGACAGAGGCCAAGTTGTAGACATCCTTTGTCTGGATTTCACCAAGGCCTTTGACTCTGTACCCCACAAGAGGTTGATCAAGAAGTTGATGGATCTCAGGGTTGGGGAGAATGTGACCAGATGGGTGGGCAACTGGCTGAGGGATAGAAACCAGATGGTGGTAGTGGGGGAAGAGTTATCGAGCACCAGAGAGGTCACCAGTGGGGTCCAGCAGGGCCCGGTGCTGGGACCAGTGTTGTTCAATGTCTTCATCAGTGACATTGAGGATGGAATTAAGGGCAAAATGTGTCTATTTGCTGATGACACCAAGTTCTGATGGAGAGTGGACAGAGCTGAAGGAATACAGGACCTGCAGGATGCTCTCAAAAGGCTTGAGAGGTGGTCTGGGATTTGGCAGTTTGGCTTCAATACCAAAAAATGCAAAGTTATGCACATTGGAGCTAAGAGTCCCAGGATGGAGTACTACCTGGGAGGGGATCTGGGTATCTGCAACAGAGGAGGAGAATGACCTGAGAGTGATGATCTCCAGTGACCTGAAGCACTCTACACAGTGCGAGAAAGCAGCAGCAAGGGCAAACAAGATGTTGGGGTGCATAGCCAGGGGGAGCAGCAGTAGGAAAGAGGAGGTTATATTGCCCTTATACAAGTCCCTGCTGAGGCCACATCTAGAGTACAGAGTTCAGTACTGATGCCCACACCTCAAAAAGGACATTAAACTGCTGGAGATGGTTCAGAGGAGGGCTACAAAGATGATCACAGGTCAGTAGGGTAAGGCATACGAGGAGAGGTTAAGGGCACTGAACATGTTCTCTCTGGAGGACAGGAGGGATAGAGGGGACATAATTGAGACTTCCAAGTACTTGAAAGGGATAACTAAGGTAGATATGAAAAGGACTCTTTAAGCTAAGTGGCAGCCATAACACGAAGGGACACAGTCTTAAGGTGTGGGGGGGGTTAGGAGGGAGGTGAGGAAGCACTTCTTCATGGAAAGGGTGGCGGCCAGTTGGAGTGTGCTACCTGAAGAGGTGGTCTCATTAAAGACAGTGGGCAGCTTCAAGTGAGAGGCCGGGATAGACACAGTGGGAAGGTAAAGGTCATGAGTGGGAAAGATGGAAAGGATGTGAGGAGTGGGGAGGGGGGGCAGGGTTGATTGCTCATGCTGTGTATCTGCATACGCGAAGACTAGAGAGACCAAATGGCCTTCTTCTGCTGTCTTCTTTGTATGTTTGTATGTATGTTTATATGAACATGCCCTGATCCACTCCCTATTTATAGGGAAGCTTGCCACCCCCAAGAGTGTAGAGGCTGGATCTGGTGCTCCTAAAGCAACCTGAATATAAAAAAGTAATAAAAAGAGGAACAGCCGAGTATTTAGCTATTAAAATACTTCGACTCGCTAGAGTGATTGGGTAGTACAGCTTAAAATCCTTAGGAAATTCTAAGAGTAATTAACTGGGCAGGAAGATCAAACTGTGGTAGTACTTCAGAAGCATTTCTAAGTATTTAAGTAGGGGTAAAGTGTTTAACAGAAGCTACTCAACCTACTTAATAATTAGAGCATTAGTACATGTGCAGAAAGGGAGGTAGCAGCTAATTGAGACAGGGCATTTTTAAAGAGGGGAAATAAACATTGATGTTAAGCAGTGAAAGTGATGAGTGGCACTGAAACTAGGGTCAGAATGAATTACTCAGGACGGTGGAGAAGTTGGGGCAGTCTTCTTGGATGAGGAGGGGGGCTCTGGAGGAGGGCAGGGGTGTGAACAGGATAGTAGGGTGCAACAGATGTGGGGCAGTGTTGTTCATGGAAGCACTGTGGAGGAGAGGGTGTTGTCCGATATGTATTAGACTGGGGCAGCTGGAGGTAGAGATCAGCAATCTGAGGGGGAAATGGTAAGGATGTGGAAGGACATGGGGGGAACTACAACTATAACAGCAATTGGTTGTGGGGGGCTGCTGTTAAGGACAGAGAGAATGAAGAGGCATGGAGTGAAGGGGCAGGAAAGAGGTGGTCAGGGTGGAATGGGTCCCAGACAAGGAGGTGGGGGGAGTAATGGCTGGCAAGATGTGAAGAGTAAATGAAAGAGCACTCCAGGGCTCTAGGAAGGGAATATACCAGCAACTGGAGGTAAGGAAACACATGCAGCGGGGGAGCACTGCAGTGTCCAACAGGTGCTTATCTCTGTCAGATAGAATGGCAAGGCAAGGCAAGGCAAATTTTATTTAACAGACGCCCATCCAGGAGGCTCTGGGCGCCAAACATATTATAACTCCATACAACAAATCATAATAAATACAAAACAACATACCATTAAACATTAATATACAATATTCCAGCAATTAAAACAAGATTTAGTATAAATACTACCCTCAACAGCAGCAACTAAACTCAAAATAGGCAAAGGCTAACTTGAGCATAAAATTCTAAAAAACAGGTAGTGACTATAAAACACAGTTCAGGAAGGCCTGATTGTACAAGAAGGCCTTGAGGCAGGCTTTAAATACCTCCACAGAAGGGGCCTCCCTGACAGCTGAAGAAAGCTAATTCCACAGGATGGGGGTGGCGACACTAAATGCTCTGTCACCAGCAGTTTTTAACCTTGTCCTGGGAATCACAAGGAGGCCCCTAGAGGAGGAGAGGAGAGAGCAGTCTGAGACAGCAAGTAGGAAGGTCCTTCAGGTAACGGAGGAGGGAGTTCTAAAAAGATCAGGGGGTACCGCAAGTATGGGCCTGAGAATGGAGGTTGGCAGAAGGGAAGAGAGGGAAGAAAGCAGGGGTAGGAAGGGGGAGGGATGGAGGGAAGGGATAAAAACACAGTGGGGGAGCAGAGGGGGAGAGATGAACAAGGAAGGGAGGCAGAAGATCCAGGAGGAGCAGGAAGGCAAGGAAATGGAGCAAGTGGAGGAAAGGGGCAAACAGGCAGCAGAGGGGATGGCAGGAGGCCAGCAAGGGATACAGGTATACAGGGAGAGCAAGGAAAGTAGAGTTAGGGAACTGGAAGGGGTATTGGAAGAGAAAGGGCTTGATTCTTCTGACAGGGAGAGAACAGGAAGGGAACTAGGGAGAGACCAGAGAGGACAGGAAGACAGTTCAGGGAGATCAGGAGGGGTCCTATATTCAGGCAGAGGTCGGTCTTTTGTGAACTAGGGATGGAGGTGTGGAGGGCAATGCAAAAAATCAGGGAGAAGGCTCAATTGGTGGGAAAACCACACCTTATCATTCAGTTGGGAACAAACAATCTGGCAAGTAATGAGGTGGAGGAAGTCCAGAAGAGGGTCAAGGCACTGGCACAGGGTTGCCTAGAGGATTCTAAATCCCTAGCTTTTTCCGAGGTCTTGCCAGTCCCCTGTGCCAGCACTACCAGGCAGAGTAGAATCAGGAACTTCAACAAATGGCTCCAGGTATGGTATGAAGAGGAAGGGTTTGCAAATATAGGAGATTGGGGAGACACCTGAGAGGATGAGGACTTGTACTGGAAGGATAGACTGCATTTGAGTGAGGGGGTCAAGAGTGCTGAGGGGGATGCAAGGATACATTGATAAGGTCCTAGGGAGGTTTAAACTGGTAAGGTGGGGGAGGACAAGGCTAGGATGGGTGAGGGTTCAACAGGAGGAGAGGACAGACTAGTATGCACTCCCCTGCAAAAGGGAGAAGAGTACAGATAAGACGTGGGAGGGAGGGAAGGTGGGGAAGGGGTATATGGTGGAAAGGATTTTTAGCAATTGCACAAAGTCTGAGGAACAAGACGGTGGACTTAAAAGCAATAACGGAGGGGGAGGGCCTGGATATTGTAGCCACAACAGAGACCTGGTGGTCCGAGCACCAAGCCTGGGAAGTAGAGATCCCAGGGTACAGGTTATTCAGGAAGGATAAGGATGGGAAGAAGGGGGGGATTGTGTTGTACATTAGGGAGGGCATAAAGGCCAAAGAAGGGCAGGGGAGCAAGGGGGAGCAGAAATCTTGTGGGTCACACTACAGAAAAGGGCTGGAGCATCTATAAGGCTGGGGGTGGTGTACAGACCTCCAGAGCAGAGCGAAGAAATGGACATGCAGGTGCTGAGGGAGGTACGATGGATGGTACTAAAGGGGGAGATTCTGCTGGTGGGTGACCTTAACACCCCAGATATAGACTGGAATATCCCAGCAGCTAGGTCATCCAGGAGCAGAGTGGTCTTAGAGTCCCTTTAGGGAGCCTTCTTGCAGTAGCTGGTCAGGGAGACCACCAGAGGGGGAACATTCTTGACATAGTACTCACCAATGAGGATAGCATGGAGGAAGTAGGAGTGGCGGTCAGTCTTGGAGTAAGTGACCACAACACATTGGGCTTCATGGTTAGAGTGGGGTATGAAGTGAGACAGACCACCACAAAAGTCCTCAACTTCAGAAGGGCAGATTTTCCCAAAATGAGGGAGGTATTCAGGAAAGAAATGTGGAGGATGGAGGAGATGGGGAGTTGAGGAACTATGTAATAAGATCAAGGGGGGTTAATTAAAGCCACAGAGAGCTGTATAAGGAAGGTAAGAAAGAGCAGGAGAAGGAGGAGGCCACTTTGGTTTAACAGGGAAGTGAGGGGGGGCAATAGGGGAGAGAAAAAAGGCATTCAGGGAATGTAAGAGGATGCAGGGGAAGGAGGCCAGGGAAACGTACAGGGAGAAACTAATAGTGGCAGGACGGGGGATTAGAAAGGCAAAAGCAGAAACCGAGGAGAAAATTGCTAGGCAGGGCAAAAGGGGTGATAAGACTTTTGTTCGGTACATCGGGAAGAGGAAGAAAGTAAGGCAGGGGATAGTGAGGGTAAAAGGAGAGGGGGGAGTACAGGTGGAATGGGACTTCGAGAAGGCAGAGGTACTAAATAGATACTTTGGCTCAGTCTTCACGTTGGAGTGAAAGGGAAGGGAACCAGCGCTAGGGGGAAGGGAAGGGGGTGCATGGGGTGGATCCTAGTCCAATCAGTGAGGGCAAGGTCCGGGAGGAATTGGGTAAGTTGAGGGTAGACAAGGTTTTGGGTCTGGACATCCTGCATCCTAGGGTGCTCAAGGAGCTGGCGGCACAACTAGTGAGGTTATTCAACATGTCCTTGGACACAGGGTGGGTACCAGAGGACTGGAAGAGGGCAGACGTGGTGCCACTTCACAAAACTGGCAGCAGGGAGGAGGCTGGTAACTATTGCCTGGTCAGCCTCACATTGGTGGTGGGCAAGTTGATGGAGGTGATATTGAAAGAAAGGGTGATTAGTTACTTGGAGATTGTGGGCTGCAAGACATCCATCAGCATGACTTCACAAGGGGGAGGTCATGCCAAATGAACCTAACTGAGTCCTTCGATGGGGGTGATGAAGGTTGTTGAGTGGGAGGGGGGAGGGCAGTAGAAGTGGCCTATCTGGACTTCAGGAAGGCCTTTGACACTGTGCCACACAGAAGATTGGTAAATAAGCTGGAGATTTTGGGGGTTGGGCAGGAAATAACAAGGTGGCTGGAGAACTGGCTGACAAGTAGAAGCCAGAGGATGGTGGTAAATGGGGTGCATTCAGGGGAAGTAGGGGTGATGAGTGGGGTACCCCAGGGGTCGGTGCTGGGGCCCATCCTGTTTAACATGTACATCAGTGACATAGCAAAGGGGCTGCAGAAGAAAGTCTGCCTTTTTGCAGATGATACAAAGATCTGCAATGGGATGGATACCCCAGAGAGGGATGGAGGCTAGGAGGCAAGATCTAACGTTGCTGGAGGGGTGATCAGAAGCATGGCAGTTAAAATTCAATGCCAAAAAATGCACAGTGATGCACAAGGGGTGGAATAATCCAAAAGTAAAATACACACGGCGGGGGGGGGAGAAATGAATGCAACTCGGCAGGAAAAGGATCTGGGAATCATAATCACTGACAGCCTTAAGGTGAGGACCCAATGCAGCAAGACGGTGGGCAAAGCAAACAAAATGCTGCATGCACATGGAGGGGGATAGCTAGTAGAAGGCGGGAGGTGCTGATGCCACTGTACAAATCCATGGTGAGGCCCCACCTGGAGTACAAGGTTCAGTTTTGGAGACCTCATCTATCCAAGGACATAGATGGCATGAAAGAGTACAAAGAAGGGCTACTAAGATGGTGCATGAACTAGGTGGGAAGCCTTATGAAGGGTGGTTGAGGGTGTTGGATTTGTACCCGCTGGAGACCATAAGGGAAAGGGGGTACATGACAGAAACGTTCAGGTTTGTGAGGAGGATAAATAAAGTGGGAGGGAGCTTATTTGGAGAAGGTAGGCACAGAAACTAGAGGGCATGGGCTGAGGGTGGAAGGGGGTAGGTTTAAGGGAAGCATGAAGGGACATTACTTCACTGAGGGTGGTGGTGCCCTGGAACAGTCTGCCAGAGGAGGTGGTGGAGGCTGGAACAGGGGATGGATTTAAGACCGCATGGGACAAACGCAAGGGGCTGTCTAAGGTAAGATGAGGGGAATCTATGGCGGGGGGGAAGTAAAGAGTGGTGGATGGGCAGACTAGATTGGCCAAGAAAGGTCCTTTTCTGCTGACACATATCTATGAATCTAAATGTAACCCCTCTACAAATGGGGGATCCCAAAAGTCCTCCTGGAGCTTGCCTAAATGCTCACTGCCAGGCTGGTGCCCTGCGTTTTAGCAGTTTAAATGGGATTGCCAGAGCTTGTATAGCCTCTGTGTACTGCCTCTTTAAGAGCTGCCTAATTGCAGCATGAGTAATCTGAGAGGCAGCTCTGCTGAAAGATGTAACTATTTGCTGAAAATCATTTACAGTGATAATGATAATGTAGTTTGTCTAACCTGCTTTCTTTGTAGCAAAGACTGTTTTGTCTCCACTATCTTGGTCCTGGACTGCAAATTGGACCAACCAGTTCTGGTGGGACCTGAAATGTAGCCAGACTACAGGAGCTGTCTGAATTCAAAATCTTAGGAACTGTGGTTTGAGTTGTTGTGCCTTTTTTGCAACTGAAGGGGGAGCTCTAGCTTTGACTGACAGCCAAATCAGCCAACCAATTCTTTTGGATCTTGGGGAAGTCCTGGGCTGCTTGCAGTTTTTCAGTTAGAACTAAGTTGAAAGCTGAGCAAGAAGGGCTGAAGTGTTTCTGAACAGCAATCGTGAGTGAATTCGCATGGGAGAACTCTGAAAAGGCTAAGTTTTTGGCATGCATGCCGGTGTGCTGCTCCTGAGAGGGAGACAAGAGAATTATTTTGAACTAAATTCAAGTTTGTGTGACTAAAGTAAGCTATTGAAGTGGGCTAGACTCAACCTGAAGAAGACCGAATATTTTTGCTGAATGCGATCGCCCTGTCAGGAGTTCCAGCTACCCCTAAGCTCCCGGTGTGTGTGCGGAGACCTTGCGATTGTGCCTGGGGAGCGTTTTGCCTGGTACAGTAGAATTCCCGCACATGTAAATGTGCTATGAGCTGCTAGTGAGTTGTGAGTTAGTTCCCCACTGTGTGAACTGTGTTCTGCTTGCTGGAAGCTGTATCTAGCCCAAAATGGACTGCTTCTGAACTTGTCTCCACGTGGTCTGGGCTTTGCCAGACTGACCCAGCCAGACTACCCACTGCACAGAGAAGCCACCGACGAGAGACCTGCCTGGGGATTAGCCCCCTGCTCCACGCTTGAACAGAAACGACGCCTCTGCAACTTGTGTGACCCTGCTTCCTCGCATTCCAGATCAACCACCTGCAGTCTGCTCCCAGCCTGTGTCCAGTCTTGGGTATCGTGAGTAAATACCAGGGTAGCTCCCTACAACAGCAGCTTAATCTGAGTGTGTCTTCTGATTGTCTTGTTGTTTCATTTCCTTTACGAACTGAGCCCTCTGGCTCCAGATTACAAATGTTGTGTGCTGTGCATGTTGTGTTTTCCATCACAGGGCCCCAACCAGCTGCAACCCCGGGCAACTGTCCTGGCTAGCCCATCTCTTCTCTACCTGGGTACCCAGAGGTGGACTGTGTGGGGGGACTCAAAGCACATGCATAGCTACTTGATTGATATAACGTTTAAGCTAATTAACCTGATTTTGCCTCTCCCTTGTTCAAGTCCCCTGAATAAAACTTAATATAATCTGACTGTGGTTCCAGTTTGTGCTCAAAGTACTGTACTGTTGCTATTTGCTGTGCTTAACCTTGTTTTACAGGGGGTCCCCAGGGTCGAGCCAGAGGATCCAGCCCTGTTGGTAAGTGCAAACAGTGTGGGTACTTGTGTGGTGTACCAGGGGTATTGTGAAAGTGATTATTGTACAGTGTTCAGGCCACTAGAGGAGAAGGAGGGGGTTACAGTGTCCCGGAAGGCTGTGCCAAGGTTAGCTTGACCACTACCAACCCTGACCTCCGGGTGGAGGCACCCGTTTCAGAACTCAGGCCCCTTAACCTGCTACTAGCCAAGCAGGCAGGGGGTAGTAGCCCTCGGGATAGCGCCACCTAGGGGTTACATCTTGGAGGCTCACCGCTGGAATTTTGTGTCTTCTAGTGGCCAAAACTACGAGTTACTGTCAAACATAAATGGCTACCCCAACAGAAGTGACTGCACACCAGTTGGTGGGGTAGTGGACTGGGCAGGAGATCAACCCCCAAAATGCTATACTTATCCTGGATATTCCCCTGGGTACCAATAAGGACACTGTAGAGGGATTACCTTTCCAAGGTTGAATGTTTACAAAACCCTGTGGTCGTGGGTCGACAGGCTAATCTGCTCGCACAAAGTTTCATGGCATTAGTAGAGTGTAAGGACCCAGTAGACAGTTCCAAAGTGCCACAGACTGTCACCCCTGAAGGAGCCCTCACTGCCTGGAGAGTGATAACTAAAGACAGTAAAGACCCTGGGGAGAATGAGCCCCCCACTATCTGAGACTTTTGAGGAAAAATTTGCTAACTTGTTGCTGGAGGAAGGGAAAACTGTGGAGGACTTAAAAGAAACTATTCCTGCCACCTGGGGGTGTTCCTTCCACAACACCCCCTCCAGCTCCAGCACCCGTTATTGCCCCTCCTTCTGTGCCCATGCCAATGCTGGCTCCTATGTTTCTACCTGCCATTAGTCACGACTCTTACCGAAGGTTGAGAATCTTCTTCGGCACCCTTCCCACCTCCCAAGGGGAGGATGATTGGGAGACCTGGATAGATTGTGTTGCCCCTTTGGTACCTGAATGGCAGTGTGCGGAGGCTGTGAAATGGAAAAGTATGATAGAAAGTTTGAGGGCTCCCGCCCTAGAGGCCATTAAATTTCTGAGGTCCACAAACCTTGATGCATCTGCCCAGAAGTACCTATCTGCACTCGAATGCAATTTTGGGAGCACTGAGACAGGGGTGAACTTGATGTGGAAATTTCAAGGTACAAAACAATGGACAGGGGAAAGTTTGTCTGCATATGTTACTCGTCTGGAAAGAGCGCTGCAGAAGACTTACCGAAAGGGTGCAGTAGCCGCCAGTGACTTAAACCATGTGAAGTTGGGGCCATACTGCAACATGCAAAGCATTCTAAATTGCAGCTCCTACAATTAAGGCTCCCAGCTAGAAGGGGTAACCCACTGGACTATTGTGACTTGATAAAAGAACTCCGGGAGGTTGAAGATGAAGAGTGGGATTGTAATTCTCGGGTGAGCACAGCCCAAGTGATCACGGCATTGGAAGGCCCTTCCCGAAGTGGGGACCAATGAGGGTGTGCCACTATGGGATGAACTGCTGAGGGAGTTCAGGGAAACAAAAAACAGTCTGATTATGAAGGCCGCTCCTGCAAGTACAGGCACCAACTCTTATCCAACTGCATCTGCTATGGGGGTGGGGCTGTCCACCCAGGCATCTCCTGCTGACAGCAGCTCAATACTCGATGTCTTGGCTGTGAAAGTAAGAGAGTTGAAGAGATGTCTCCAAATGCTCACCAGACAGCAGACAGAGATGGCTCCAAGGTTCTCAGTTAGTAGCACCACTGCCCCAGCTCCCAGTGTGATGCCTCAGTCACCCCAAATCCCAGAAAACATTTTTTGTCATAATTGTGGGAAGGATGGGCACATAAAGAGAGAATGCAGGTCCACAAAAGACCTAGATAAAGTTGTATATAGACTTCAAGGTGAGCTTTAGAGAACAAATCAGCAGTCGAGGAGTGCCCAGAATGACCGCAGTGAGGGTTCAAGAAGTAGTAATTCAAATCCCTATGTGGCTAAATCATCTGTCCAGGTGTCTGCTGCTGTCCCTCCAGACTGGTCCAAAATAGTGGGCCCTTCAATGGAGACTACCATGGCTGTGAATGGTATTTCTACTTGGGCTGTGCTGGACAGTGGGTCGCAAGTGACCATTGTATTTAAGGACTGGTATGACAAACACTTATCTGCTGTGCCCTTACAGTCCCTGGAAGGCCTACATGTGTGGGGGCTGAACGATAAGTCTTATCCCTACCTAGGATATGTCCACCTCTGGTTGTCATTTCCTGCAGCTGTAACTGGTGTAAAGGAGCAAGTCAAGACACTGGCCTTAGTGTGTCCCCTACTGGACTGTATGATGGGATTCCCCTGTTAATTGGGACCAATGCCCATATGTTTGGGAGACTGGCACAACTCTGTAATGAGAAACAAGGGCGATGGACTGGGAAAGCCCTAAGAATTCCCGCTCTGATCAAGAGGGCATATGATTTGCAACAGAACCCCAAGGGAGTGGACCAGGATGAACTGGTAGGGGTCGCGTGGAAGAAGGATCCTGATTCAATGGTACCGGCCCCTAACGCCCAGTGTACAGTTCAAGGGGAGGTCCGCTTCCACAAAGATGTCAAGAACAAAATACTGATGCTGAACGTGCCAGACAATGGAAAATTGCCGGAAGGATTACTGGTTAAGCCCAGCATCTTGCCAGCTCATGCTCATGCCTATGCACGACGAGTGATGGTCCAGATTCGTAATGTGTCAGATCGGGAGATCTGGGTGAACAGAGGATGCACCCTAGCTATGGTATGCTGCACAAACACTGCATGGTTGCCCAGCAACAAGCACCCTGGCAAGACAGATAGAGTGACTCCTGACTTATTTGATTTTGGCGACTCCCCCGTTGCCAGCTGAATGGAAGACTAGAATTAGCCAGAAACTTGCCCAGAGAGATCAAGTGTTTTCATTGAAGGAATGGGACATGGGATGTGTCCTTGGTGCAGAGCATCACATACGCCTGCATGATGAATGGCCATTTCGAGAGAGGTCTCGACGCCTAGCCCCTGCAGACATAGACGATGTGAGAAGACACTTGCAGGAAATGATCGTGGCTGGTGTGATACAAGAATCCTGGTGCCCATATGCTTCTCCCATTGTGGTTGTGCATAAGAAGAACGGATCTGTGAGAATGTGTGTTGATTATCAAACTCTGAATTTGCGGACCATCCCCCGATCAATACACCATGCCCCATATACAAGATGCTCTGGATTGTTTGAATGGGAGCAAATGGTTCTCAGTGTTGGATCTTCGTAGTGGATATTACCAGATTCCGATGGCTCCGGAGGACTGTGAGAAGACAGCCATCATCTGTCCTTTGGGGTTCTACAAATTCCTGAGAATGCCACAGGGGATATCGGGTGCCCCAGCCACCTTCCAGTGACTGATGGCATGAGCGGTGGGAGACATGAATTTGCTGGAATGCCTGGTGTACTTGGACGATGTCATTGTGTTTGGGAGCTTCCAAGAGGAACATGAGACTTGACTGTTCAAAGTACTAGACTGACTGGAAGATTTCGGCCTCAAGCTGTCTATCAACAAGTGCCAGTTTTTCCAAACCTCTGTGAAGTATGTGGGGCACATAGTGTCTACAGAGGGGATAGAGACTGATCCTGGTAAAGTTGAAGCCTTGACTACTTGGCCCCAGCCCCACAATTTGAAACAACTACAGTGTTTCCTGGGATTCTGGGGCTACTACCACTGGTTCATAAAGGGCTATTCCAAAGTGACTCAGCCACTCTTGAATCTTATCCAGGGTTACCCTCCTACCAATCGGAAATACAAAAAAGGGTCCATCAAAGAACCAGACAAAGCATATTTCTGCCCAGGTGAACTTTTCAGGTCCCATTGGATGCCTGACTGTGAAGCAGCTTTCCACAAAGTCATATACCAGCTCAGCCATGCCCCTATCCTCGCTTATGCTGATCCCACCAAACCCTATGTGCTGCATACTTACGCCAGTCTGCAGGGTCTAGGAGCTGTACTGTATCAAGGCCGTGAGGATGGTTTGAGACCAGTGGCATTCACCAGCAGGAGCCTGACCCCGTCAGAGTGAAACTACCCTGTGCACAAGTTGGAGTTCCTTGTGTTAAAATGTGCCATTGTCGAATAGTTTCATGATTACCTCTATGGGGCAAAAATATTAGCGAGGGCTGACAATAACCTGTTGACCTATGTATAGACTTCAGCTAAGTTAGACGCCATGGGGCGCTGGTGGCTTTCTGCATTGTCAACATATGATTATGCTGTTGAATACAGACCAGGCCTGAATCTTATTGAAGCTGACGCCCCATCCCGGAGGCCCATTTCCAAGAGCAACTGGGTCAGGCTGTCTGAACCTGACATCCGAGCATTGTGCCAAAAGTTTGATAGAAATGAACATATGTCCATGGACACAGTGGACTGCTTAGCAGATTGCTTGGGCCCCTCTGACACCTGCATACTGGCTGCGTATTGCCACTTTTCTGCTCTAGATATTAGTGCACTACCTCAGTTTGACAATGACAACATTCAATGGGCTCAGTCCCGAGATCCTATGATTCAGCCAGCAATTGACGCCCTTCGTGCAGGAAAAGATGTGTCCAAGTTGCGTTCCTCTGATCTGAGAACCGCTTTATTGTTTAAAGAAAGCCCCAGGTTGAAGCTGCTTAATCAGTTGTTGTATAGAGAGACTGTAGATTGGGGAGGCCAGATAGACAAGCAGCAATTGGTCCTGCCCACAGCCTTCAAAAATTTGGTACTGAGGTCCCTCCACAATCACATGGGCCACCTCAGTATCGACCGGACCCTTGACCTAGTACGATCTTCATTCTTCTGGCCCAAGATGGGGGCCGATGTTGAGCACCATGTAAGGACTTGTAGTCGCTGCCTGCGGAAAAAAGCCCTGCCTCAGAGGGCTACCCCCCTTGTCAACATCACTACAGACTTCTTGAGTTTAGAGCCTGATCAGTGAAACATTGGCAATGTGTTAGTGGTTACAGACCATTTTACACAGTATGCACAAGCTTTTCCCACCAAAGATCAAAAAGCATCTACCGTGATCAAGGTGCTATCAAGGTGCTAGTGGAAAATTTCTTCGTCCACTATGGTGCCCCTCAGCGAATTCACTCTGATCAGGGCCGGGACTTTGAGAGTCGGCTAATCAAAGAAATGCAATCTCTATGGGGGGTGTGAAAGTTAAGAACCACCCCTTATCATCCGCAGGGGGATCCTCAACCTGAACGCTTTAACTGTACCCTACTAGCCATGCTAGGCACCCTCCACCCAAAAGATAAGCATAAATGGAGCCAGCAGATTAGCACCTTGGTACACGCATACAGTTGCACAAAGGATGATGCTACCGGGTTCTCTCCCTACCGCCTCATGTTCGTGAGAGAGGCCCGGCTGTCTGTTGATGTCTGTTTTGGGGTTTCTCCCAGTGGGGTCTGAGCCGAAGATTACCTGCAATATGTACAAAAACTTAAAGGTCAATTGAACCATGCCTATCAACTGGCCCAGACAATGGCCGCCAAAAGAAATCTAGCCAACAAAGAGAGACATGATAGAAAAGTAAAGGCTCAAGAGCTTAGGCCTGGAGACCATGTGTTGTTGCAAAATTTAGGATTGCATGGTAAACACAAAATTGCTGATCGATGGCACCATCTTCCCCATGTCATAGTTGGAAAGCTGGATGGTTTGCCAGTGTACAAAGTGCACCCAGAGAATAACTCCAAAGCTGTCAAGACCATGCATCGTAACCACTTGCTACCTACTGGTCAAGTTATAACTGAGGCTGAACCCACCAAGATTGATTCCCCTGGACCAGTGACTCGTGCTGCTGCAAGAAAGAAACAGAGTCAGCCTGCCCCTGTGGTTGCTGATTTAAGACTTTCCCCGCAGCAGACCCAGAATGATAGTGACTGCCAGTCTAACTCGGATGACAGTGAGTGTGATAATGCCTATTACCCCTCATATGAACTGAGTCAGTTGTTTCATGGAAATCCTATGTTGAATTATGGGGATGAAGCTGGGCCTTCTGGACTGCCTAACACTCCAGCATCATCCTTGTAGCCAATGCTCCCTGAAGGTGAAGTGCAAAGTATCATGTCTGAGGATGCTGAGTCTTTGTGTATCGTGTAACTGTATGATTTGTCTGAAGGAGAGGCTGATGGTATGAGTCTTTCTGGTGACATGCCAGAACTTGAGGAATACTATGAGAGTGCTGAAAACCCTCCTTCAGTGCCAGAGTATCTTCAAAATGAGTCAAGTGTTGTAGAAACAGAGACTACAGAGCAAGGGACTGGCAGTGCTCCCAGCTTGGACATTCCCCTTCATGCGGAGACACCACTCACAAGTGATGAAAGCTCCATGACCATTGCTGAAACTACAGAAACTGTGGTTGTTCACCCCAGAAAGACTGTCCAAGCTGTCAAGCCAGTGGTGCACTTCAGTTACGATTCCCCCAGGAGGCCAGTGGATTTGCCTCTCAATGTAGTCCACAAAGGTGTTTATGTCTCCCAGAGCTCACTGCCCAAATTGAGCTTGATGGCCCATTCCAGGTTATTTGTTCTGCCCTCTCACCATGGTGCCCCTGCCCCATCCAGCCCCAAGTTAGCTGATAGGGAAGGGCCCCCTCTTGCATTGTTTAGCGTACCAGAAGTTATTCCATGATTCTGTATAGTAATGTTCAATTTACCTGTGTGAAATATGCATAATGTATTGTCAGAATGGAAATTATATAGTGGAGTACACTGAAATGTATAGTAAAGTGACAAGTTATGCCAGTTGATGAATCAGATAGTACTTGTATAGCATGCTTATGGTATAAATATCTTGTAAATGTTGCATTTTCAATGTTATGATGGTACAGACTTGACACGGATGCCAAGTATTCCCAGGCAGGGAAGGGTATAACCCCCCTACAAATGAGGGTTCCCAAAAGTCTTCCTGGAGCTTGCCTAAATGCTCACTGCCAGGCTGGTGCCCTGCGTTTTAGCAGTTTAAATGGGATTACCAGAACTTGTATAGCCTCTGTGTACTGTCTCTTTAAGAGCTGCCTAATTGCAGCATGAGTAATCTGAGAGGCAGCTCTGTTGAAAGATGTAACTATTTGCTGAAAATCATTTACAGTGATAATGATTAATGTAGTTTGTCTAACCTGCTTTCTTTGTAGCAAGGACTGTTTTGTTTGTCTCCACTATCTTGGTCCTGGACTGCAAATTGGACCAAACAGTTCTGGTGGGACCTAAAATGTAGCCAGACTACAGGAGCTGTCTGAATTCAAAATCTTAGGAACTGTGGTTTGAGTTTTCGTGCCTTTTTTGCAACTGAAGGGGGAGCTCTAGCTTTGACTGACAGCCAAATCAGCCAGCCAATTCTTTTGGATCTTGGGGAAGTCTCGGGCTGCTTGCAGTTTTTCAGTTAGAACTAAGTTGGAAGCTGAGCAAGAAGGAGCTGAAGTGTTTCTGAGCAGCAATCGTGAGTGGATTCGCATGGGAGAACTCTGAAAAGGCTAAGTTTTTGGCCTGCATGCCGGTGTGCTGCTCCTGAGAGGGAGAGAAGAGAATTATTTTAGACTAATTCCAAGTTTGTGTGACTGAAGTAAGCTACTGAAGTGGGCTAGGCTCAACCTGAAGAAGATCGAATATTTTTGCTGAATGCGATCGCCCTGTCAGGAGTTCCAGCTACCCCTAAGCTTCCGGTGTGTGCAGAAACTTTGCGATTGTGCCCGGGGAGTGCTTTGCCTGGTACAGTAGAATTCCTGTACATGTAAATGTGCTGTGAGCTGCTAGTGGGTTGTGAGTTAGTTCCCCACTGTGTGAACTGTATTTTGCTTGCTGGAAGCTGTATTCAGCCCAAAATGGACTGCTTCTGAACTTGTCTCCATGCGGTCTGGGCTTTGCCAGACTGGCCCAGCCAGACTACCCACTGCACAAAGAAACCATCAACGAGAGACCTGCCTGGGGATCAGCCCCCTGCTCCATGCTTGAACAGGAACGACGCCTCTGCGACTTGTGTGGGCCCTGCTTCTCCTGGCATTCCAGATCAACCATCTGCAGTCTCGATTTTTGTCCAGCCTGTGTCCAGTCTTGAGTATCGTGAGTAAATACCAGGGTAGCTCCCTACAACAACAGCTTAATCTGAGTGTGTCATCTGATTGTCTTGTTGTTTCATTTCCTTTATGAACTGAGCCCTCTGGCTCCAGATTACAAATATTGTGTACTGTGTATGTTGTGTTTTACATCACAGGGCCCCAACCAGCTGCAACCCTGGGCAACTGTCCTGGCTAGCCCATCTCTTCTCTACCTGGGTACCCAGAGGTGGACTGTGTGGGGGGACTCAAAGCGCATGCATAACTGCTTGACTGATACAACGTTTAAGCCAATTAACCTGATTTTGCCCCTCCCTTGTTCAAGTCCCCTGAATAAATCAGATCTAACTTTTTCTGCATGTAATCTGACTGTGGTTCCAGTTTGTGCTCAAAATACTGTACTGTTGCTATTTGCTGTGCTTAACCTTGTTTTACAGGGGGTCCCCAGGGCCGAGCCAGAGGAACCAGCCCTGGTTGTAAGTGCAGACAGTGTGGGTACTTGTGTGGTGTACCAGGGGTATTGTGAAAGTGATTATTGTACAGTGTTCAGGCCACTAGAGGGGAAGGAGGGGGTTACAGTGTCCCAGAGGGTTGTGCCCAGGTTAGCTTGACCACTACCAAACCTGACCTCCGGGTGGAGGCACCCGATTCAGAACTCAGGCCCCTTAACCTGCTACCAGCCAAGTAGACAGGGGTAGTAGCCCTTGTGATAGCGACACCTAGGAGTTACATAAACATAGGGCAGTGATACTTACTCTGAATGTGGAAAAGGCCTTTAACTACGTGGAGTGGGGGTACATGTTTGAGACCCTGAGGAGTTATGGGTTAGACCTGCATTTTATCAGTTGGGTTAGAGCGATTTACCAGGCCCTGTCATCCCAAGTCCTTATTAATAGATTCCTCACAGTCCCCTTCCCCCAACCCGTGACACTCATCGGGGTTGCCCCCTTTCCCTCTTACTTTTTTCTATCATTTGAACCTCTGGCGGCAGCTGTGAGGGCAGATGGTGGTGTATTACAGACATTACATTGGGAGGTCAAGAAGAAAATAAATGATCTCTCTTCAGTTATCACACTGTCATATTTTTTTTTACTATTTTACTATGTTTTTGAAACTGTATGTAAATATACACTTATTACTCACCCTCTACTCCCCCATCCCCCAGGATGAACCTGGAAACAAGCCTTGACTCAATGTGCCTCTCCTGGTTACCAATTCTTAAATAAATAAAATCAATAAATATATCTATGGAACCCCCTAGAAAGTCTTCCTCTTGTTCATCAGCTCCTGAGAGAGTACAGATCCCTTTCGGGGCATACGGTAAACTGATGTAAGAGTGAGTTGCTCCTTATGGGGAAAAAATAGGGACCAACTTGCTCACAACCCCCTGGGTCTCATAGTTGCTGATACCATAAAATACATGGGTGTCTGTCTGGCTCCTTTCACAGCTTCCCTGTACAGTACAAAAATGATTACAAACCACTTTTGCAGTTCTTAAAATCAGAATGCACAAAATGGCAGTCACTAACACTGTCCCTCATGAGAACAGCCAATGTTATTAAGATGTACACTTTTGCCAAAATGTTTGTACTTATTCTAGACCTTACCAGTCAAAGTACCCACAAAGTTCTTTAAGGCTACTGATTCTCATTTACATCAGTTTGCATGGAATGGTAAGCCTATGTGCATAAAGTTTCACAGCCTATAGCACCCTGTGGAGGCTGGAGGATGTGCTCACCCCAGTTTTAAATATTATTATTAGACTGCACAGCTTGCCTTTAACCTTTGAGGCCCTACGTGACCTAGACCAACTTGGCTGGACCTAAAGGAAGGAGACTTTGGTCAGGATCTTTGCAGAGGGGTACGGTCACCAGCAACCCCTTCACTGCCAATCTGCTAAAGGTGTATATGTCAGTCGACAAACACAGTCACAATCCCAGTACCTTGTCCCTTAAGGCTAAATTGTCTGGAATTTCCAAAACTAGGAGTGGGTACAGCATATTTATACATCAGACCCCAGTACAGTGGTCACAGCTGGGGTTGGATATAATTGAATCACTGCATGAAGGTGGAAGCCTGAAATCCTGCACAAACCATAAAATCCAGTATCGTGCACAAACAGGTGATTTATTTTGCCTACTTTATAGAGTCCAGAATTGGTTAGTTGGGGGAGGGGTGGCAGATAAGAGGGCAGAATGACCTTTCACCTGCAGAGGAACTAATCTACTGACCCTATCTAAACTATAGGCCCCTGTCCTTCCCCTATGCAGGAAATAATGGCCAACTGGAACACGAACTTAGATATGGAAGTTAACCATGAAGTTTAGGCAGCGGCACATTATAAAAGTGTAGCATGGAGCAATCACCTTCGGCAAGTGCAGCCGAATTTCATATTCCAGACCTACCTGACCTTGCTGAAGATGCATACATTTGATCTCACCAAGTCACCCATGTGCCTTAAGTGTGAAATTGAGACATGTGACTTTCTCCATATGACACTCACCTGTCCAATTGTCAGTTACGTTTGTTCTAAAGTTTATAGACTTATACAGGAGGTGCTGTCCTTCCCCATTTCCCTTGTGGAATTACTACTGGGGGCTGACATCAATAGTCGGCTGCCATTAGGGTGCAGGAAACTATGGAACCTGGCCTTGATCAATGCCCAGCAGTTGATCTTGCAAACTTGCTTGACCGAGGACCCCCCCCCCAACATTGCCTTATGCAGCAAAAACCTGTATAGCTATCTGAGAACTGAGCATATGCAGTTTCGGGCTAATGGAGAGGTAGAAAGGTTTGAATCTATTTGGGTCCCCCTGGACAGAGCCATGGGGGATGGTACCTTTCCTGCATAGTTGGCCATCTTTGTTAATATTCCTATACCAGGCATGCTATGTATTGTAGCATAAAACATGTTATGGCCATTACAGCCCAGTCAGTGAGGCTGGGGGATGGGTACCATACAGTAATCGTGCATTTTTTTTCTGCACTTGGAGTGGCTGGTGCCTAGGAATAAGGCAAGGCAAGACAAGGTAAAGTTTGTTTAAAAAGATGCCCAATCCCAGAGGCTCTGGGTGCCATACAATAATAAAACACAGCATCAATCAAAATACAATAATACAACATACTAACCAATCATAATATAGAGAATAATGGATGGGTAGCTAGTTATAACGAGGATTTTACACCCCACCCCGAGGGGTGGGATGTCGCTTGAGGGGTTTATGAAGGCATCCCACCCTGTAAAATCTGAATTTTAACTAGCTACACATCTTTTGTTTTGTATAATTGCTGGGGATCATTTTTTCGCAGAAGCAATTACAGTCTATAAAATATATGGAGCCATGGAGCCGAGCCACAGATTGCTGGGGTTTCAAAGTGGTCTGTGGTGGCTCGGCTCCTGACAAAGCAGTGTTTACGTCTTTTTTTTTTTTTACAAATTTCAAAGCAAAAACAAAGATTTTTACCCAGACATTTTTGTTAAGAAACAAAACAAAACAAACTTACTCCTACTTTGGTCGTTTGGTGAAGTGTAGAGCGCTGAGGAGCATGACAGAAGGGGAGGGTAGAGAAGAGGAAGTTCACGGCTAAAATAGTAGTTCGTAATAAAATTTAACTTTTTTTTTGGTTTGGGAAGCAGCCCTGTATAAAACTAAACAATATATTTATTAGGCCACTTGCTATGCCGAGTCCCGGATGGTGGATGGTCCAGCAAGAGCGGAGTGGCAGCCGCAGGAAGGAAGAGCGCGAGCTGGCACATGCCCAGTAGAAGGGAAACTGGGCCCGTGAATGTCGTTATAACTGGCTGGTTAAAATGCTAGAATTATAACCGGGTTTCCCTATGAGAAAAAACAGTAACTAGTTATTATTATCAAAATAATAAATCAATTATATTACAGCTGACTAAAAAACACAAGTCAGGAACAGCCTGCATAACGGTCAGGCCCAGGATGTTACACAGCAAAATCTGGGAACACCTGCATAAACAGGAAGACCTTGAGGCAGGCCTTAAATACCTCAACTGAAGGGGCCTCCCTTATAGATGGTGTATAACAACCTTGTGCCATTGTGTGTTCAATTTCAATTCAATTCAATTTTATTTTTAACCAGGAAATACACCGTTGAGATACTCATTTGCAAGGTGATCCTGGGGGGGCCCACATAGTATATGTAAAAGGAAAACACTGCAGATTTATACACTAGTTCACACAATACAGTGGGTAGCACATAACAAGGTACAGTCAGATTACTCAGATTTTATCATATCTACATAAGTGCAAGCAGCTAATGGCATAATACGATTGGAATGGAAGGAGGTATGGGGGGATGGTAGAGCATGATCCGTAAGGTGAGGTAGGAATAATCGAAGATAAGTAGGATGAGGGGGGAAAAGGTGTAAGAGGGTATGTATCCTGCCTACTACTCCTATTTTTACTATATGTATGCCATGTACCTGTAATATTATAACCTGTGTATCACTATTACTTGTTGTAACACTGCTGTGATTATTTTAGTCTTCAATAAATACATTTTACAAAAAAAAGGGGTTCTGGCTGGGCTCTTTGCTGATATCTTTCATGGCTCTGTACTATGGATGTCATAATCATCACGTTTTAGTATCCTTATACTGTATTTGTACCAAAAATATAGAAACAGAAACATGGAATTTGACAGCAGATAAGGACCGCTTGGCCCATCTAGTCCGCCCATTTCTCTCTACCTACTGTATTACTGCAGACCGTACCTCATCCACAGGTCTTTCTTTCTCCCTCCCTTTCTTTCCACTATGACTCTTTTGTACTTATACCATGCATTCTTGAATCCCACCAAAGTTTTCGCCCCCACCACCTCTGCTGGAAAGCTGTTCCAGGAATCCACTACTCTTTTTGTAAAGAAGTACTTCCTCACATCTCTCCTGACTCTACCCCCTTCAGCTCTCCAGCAAATATCACAATATATTGATTATAATGGAAACATAGAAATGTGCTGGCAGAAATACTCATAGGTCATTATATCTGCCCATTTTCCTACCTGAATCCTACCTATCTACCCTTGGTCTTGCCTAGGCCATATGCTCATAAGCAGATCAGCCTTGCCACCCCTACTCTCCACCCCTTTCCTTTTCTTAGTTTTTACAAACCCCTTACAGCTGTGCCACGTCTCTTGAAACCTGTCACTATCTTGGTGTTTACCACCTCCTTTGGTAAACTGTTTCATCCATCCCGCCACCCTTTCTGGGAAGAAATACTGCCTCATATCCTTCCTGAATCAACTCCCCATCCCCACCACAAATTTATAATCATGTCCCCTAGTTGCTGTCCTTTCCCTTTTTCAGGTGTGGATTCCAGAACTGGACACAGACTCGAACTGTGACTTCACCAGTGGGGACAACGGCATGTCTTTTCTTCTACTTGAGAACACCCACCCAATTCATCCCAGCATCCTGTTAGCCTTTCTGAGTGCCATGGTGCACAAGGCCATTGACTGAGCCTATCACTAATAATGACTCCCAAGTCCCTTTCTTCAGTGATCAGACTGATTTTTTCATCCCCCAACCAATGATCCATCTTCAGGTTTCCCTTGCCTACGTACATGCCTTTGCACTTCTTGGCATCAAACTTCAGTTGCCATATTATGGACCAACCCTCCAACTTTTCTAGCCCACTCTTTATGTCCCTGACACCCCTTGGAGTCTACCCCAACACAGAGTTTAGTATCAACTACAAAGAGGCACATTTTAACTTGCTTCCTTCCCATGTTGCAGATGAACACGTTAAACAGTATTGATCCCAGTACCAACCTCAGAAGTTTCACCATTTACTACCACCCTTTGAGTCCCTCCTCCTAGCCAATATTCTACCCACCTAGTTGACTTTGCACCAACCTCCAGATCCCCCAGTTTCATGGTAAGCTTTCTAAGAGGTACAGAGTCAAAGGCTTTACTAAATCATCACATGCTTGGCCCTTGCACACTACCTTTATTACACAGTCGAAAATCTTGATCCGGTTAATCTGGTATGACCTTTCTTTCATGAAGCAGTGCTGCCTCTGTCTTGGAGAGCATTTGTTTCACAAAATTCCACCAGTTTCTCCTTGATGATAGTTTTCAGGAGCTTGCCTGTTACAGAGTTCAAACTAACTAGCCTATAGTTTCCTAGATCCTCCCTTCTTCCTATCTTGTGCAGAGGAGCCACATCTGCCCTTCTCCAATCCTCTGGGACTGCCCCAGTCTCCAGGGAGTGGTTGAATAAGGCTCTCCGAGACCCTGCCCTAATTCTCTTAGCACTCTGGGGTACAACTCATTTGATCCTGGAAACTTAACCACTCTGAGTACCCTTAATCCCTTAAGCACTTTATATTCAAGCTCCAGTCTCAATTCCAGTTCCCACCATTGCCATCCCTCAAACTGCTTTCCACAGTCTAGATGTGGGCTCCACGCCTCTACTGTGAATACCAAACAAAGGTACTCATGACGATATTTGCTTCATTCCCTTCCACCTCTACACAGACATTTCCTGATTTTAGTCTCACAATACCCTCCTTAGCTTTCCATTTTTCTCTGATATTCTAAAGATGGTCCTGTCATTTTCTATTACAATCATATAACACTTAAATCTAGGTAGGCAACCAAGCAGGATAGATGTCCAGTCCTTCATCTGTTATCAGTTTTTCTATGTTTCTGCCCTTGGCTATCCTCATTTTTGTCTCTGCCTTTGTCTTCCATATGACTCTGCTTGCCTCCTTCATTTTCATGAAGTATACCTCTTTATAATGGGTCGAGTGGGCAACGGTTGTTGAAAAGCCCTCCCCAGCTCCCCTCAGTTCCCCGAAGCTACAAGGCTAGCAGCAGGAAGAGTCGAGAGGGCAACGGTTGTTGAAAAGCCCTTCCCAGCTCCCCTCGGTTCCCCGAAGCTACAAGGCTGGCAGCAGGAAGGTACACGATCTCAAGACTGCGCTTGGTTTTAAACCTTGGCACCTTTTTTCTGTTCAGCTCCCTGGCGCTCTAGTACTTGCTGCTGCAGCCACTTTAAACCCAAGGAAATTAATGTATTTCGACTCACAAGACTGTGCCTAAGACTGTGCCTACGATACGCTCTAGCTTGCCTACCTTGATTTAATTAACTTTTGCTGATTCTGGTACACTGCAGCTGCTGTTTAATTTTAGCAGATCCTCTAACACAGTTGCTGCTTGCAGGCTTAAAATTTTCGGCCCGTTCCCCCAACCCCTCCTCCACCATTAATTAAGTATGCTAATAATCCCGCCCACTTTTGTTCTAACCTATAAACTCACTTGAAGGGCAGTCCTACCCCTCCCCCTTGCTGCATCAGTCCTAATTCAAACCAGCGAGGCAGTCCTTTCTTTTTTTTTCCTCCACCCACTCTTGCCTATTCTCTATGTTTGCCTCTGTTCTACACTTATTTTGTCTGGAAAAGTAACTCAGACTGAGGTATCCCAGTTTTATCTTTTCCCTCACCTTTTCAAATTCCCCTGCTCCTGTCCGCTCCTCACAAACTGCACTATATTGGAATACCTGCCTCTTGTGAATAACACATATAATTGACTGTAACCTCTGGCCACTAAGGTTCTCAAGCTGCCTTCACCATAATTGTCACCCTGCCCTTAAGTCACCATTTCTGTCACTTAAATTCTACTCTTACAAGGGACAATCCACCTCTGCTTAACAGAGGTTTCATACAAGGCATACATAATGTTCTCTCTTGCATGCCCAAGGTCACTTCTGGTGGTATCAGGATTACTACCCACCGTAATCGTCCTCTCCTATCTCTCATGTAACATACCAGCTGGATACCCTGGGTCCCACTGCCATGAAGAATTCTCCTTTGTCTTCTCCAACCTTATACCAACTAGAATCTTGCTCCCTTCTTCTAACCTGTCCCTCCATATAACTTATCCTTCCAAATTAGGGCATTTCCTTCTCTACAACCCCCCTAGCATGCCCAAATACCTCAAGCGCAGTTACAGATTCTACAAAGAAGTTTGGGTGATACTTCTGCGCTTATGCTTATCAGGAGACATAGAATCTAACCCTGGCCCCCACTGGAATGCCAGGTCCATGGATGACTCCTCATGGTTCTCCACTAAGGGCATGAAAATTACCCACATGAATATCAGAAGCTTACCAGCAAACTTTCCTGAACCTGAAGCCTGGATAACCCACTACTGTCCGAACATACTTGGACTAACTGAAACATGGCTCAGGCCAGAGTTGCCTGATTCCATGTACAAAATACCTGGCTATAGCTTGTCCAGATCCAATCGCCCCACCAAACAAAAGGGTGGAGGAGTTACCCTTTATTATAAAGAGCATCTCAATGTCTCTGTACTCCAGTCTTGGATAGAAAATCACTGTGAAGCTCTGCATACGGTTCTACAACTAGGGGGTGATAAAAGGCTAAATCTGATCTGCGCCTACAATCCTCCAAGGGGGCTCTCCCTGGCTTAAATGGGCTCTTTGATTATCTGGCCACTCTAAAGGGTAGATCTGAAGTCATACTAATAGGAGACTTCAACCTAGACCTATCAGGGAGTCATGCCGGTACATATACTAAAGCTCTCGCCCGACTTAACCTCGCTTAACTTATCTCTAACCCTACACACATCTCTTCCAACTCAGAGCACCAATCTCTCCTGGACTGGATGGCTACAAATAGAGCAAATAAAATAATTGCTGCAGGGACCTTTTCAGATTCTATTAGTGATCACCTGCCTACTTTCTGTAACTGGAATGGCCACTGCCTTAACCCCCAACCCAAGAGTCATTCAGTTTTGGGATTTTGCCAAACTAAACCGAAGTGCACTTTGAGAGGATATTAATAATATAGATTGGTCTCCCATCTATCACACTGATGATGTAAACACTGCACTTGAATACCTGATGTCTCAGCTTCTTGCCCTTCAGGATCTGCACATGCCTCTGAAAAAAAGGTGTCTCAGGGGCTCCCCTAATAAATGGCTAAAAAAAGACCTCCTTAGAGCCATGATAAAAAGAGACAAGGCCTGGACCTTGAAAGTCCCAACAATCAGAAGACTGGGTTAACTATAGACAACTGAGAAATGCCTGCAAAAAAGATATTCGGAAGGCTAAAAGGAGCTACTGCCTGAAGCTTCTCCAATCTTCAGCGGGTGATACCAGGGGTTTTTGGAACCACATCAAAAATTTCATTGGGCAAGGCCCAAGACGGCCATTACCGATATGACACTGAATGACGCAAACTGTAATAAGTTACCTACTATTGCTAATGCTCTTACTGCACAATTCTCGGATCTCTCCGAATACACTGAGAAATTCCACCAACCTCTTTCATCTCCTCCTGAGGTGCAACTTTCGGAGGAAACCCCTTTTCGTCTCACATTAGTCTCCTCCACCGAAGTGTTGCATCTCCTCAAATCAGTATCCACTTATGGATCTGCTGGCCCGGATGGGCTACTGCCAAGCTTCTTGAAGCAGGCAGCCCCTGCCCTTGCTGTTCCTATTGCAAGAATCTTTAATCTTTCCATAATAACCCAAACGGTACCAACATTGTGGAAAACTGCTCGCGTTGTCCCTGTTCACAAAAAAGGGGATACCAAAAATATGTCAAACTATAGACCGATTGCCATTCTCTCTACCCTAAATAAACTTCACAAGAAGGCCATCGCTACTCAGGTCACAAATTACCTGCACCTTCACAACCTTATATCCCCTACCCAGCACGGATTCCGAACAGGACACAGCAGCACAACTGCACTAATTCAGCTGACAAATGCAGTCCTTACAGTACAGCGATGGATAAGAGCCTGCTCACTGGGGCCATATTTATCGATCTCACAAAGGCATTTGACCTTGTGAATCACTCTCTGCTACTTTCCAAACTGTCCCGCCTTGGTTTTGACCTGTCGACCATCTCCTGGTTTGATAGCTACTTCTCAGGGAGGTTGCAATTTGTCCAAATTGAATCCGCCGTCTCAAATCTTTCCCCTACCTCTGTTGGAGTCCCCCAAGGATCTATTCTGGCCCACTACTTTTCTCCCTTTTCATTAACAACTTGCCCTCCCTTCCCTGCTCCTCCTTGTTGATCTTTTATGCTGATGACATGGTGCTTCTCTCCAGTGGTAAAGATTCCTTATCAGTAAGAGCACATCTTCAAGCAGACTTCAACTGCTTGCAGGAGTGGTTGCTACAAAACAGGCTCCTAACGAATGCCAAGAAAACCGTAACTATGTTTTTTGGCCCCCCCGTCTAGAATCAGATCTCTTACTCCAGACTTATTGATACATTCTCTAGATGACTCCCCTCTTGAATTCGTTACTTCCTTCAGGCATCTAGGAGTCACTCTCGACCCATCTCTTGACTTTAACCTCCACATTGCAGCTACATGTAAGACAGTTTACTCAAAACTTGGTATTGCCTTTAAAATTAGGTCCTCCCTCAATGATGCTGCCTGGCTTGCTATTGCGCAATGATTTCTCCTCCCTGCTCTGACATATTGCTCTGGGGTTTACCTTAAAGCTTGCAAACGAGCGCTCCAGAAATGGAGCACCTGCTATAACAGTATATGCAGATTTGCTCTCTCCGCTCACAGACTTACCCATCATTGCCTGCTCTACTCGAAACTAAATTGGCTCTCCCCAGACTCGCTCAGACACTATTCTGCAGGCTGTACAATTGATAATATGATCAGAACGGGGTCCCCTAAATACCTTGCCGAACTATTAACTCAGCCCTCCCAATTGAAATTCCCAGTTATCTCACAAAAAAAAGGAGAACGATCCTTCGCCATATCTGGCCCCCGCTCCTGGAACTCCATTCCCTCCCACATCAAATTCTCCAAATCCCACAAGGCCTTTAAACTGGGTCTTCGGGCACACCTCTTAGAATCCAACTGCTGCTCCTGTGCTGTAACTTGAGCCTCTCTCTCCTAGCATTTTCTCCTCCCTATGGCACTTACTGATTTCCTGCTGGTCTCCAAAATCTGAAAGTTTCTCACATCCAGCAGAAATCCTATTGCTATAATGCTACTTCATTTAAGTTTTGTTTGCTGTTTGTCGTTTCAATTTAGTCATTGATGTATCATCAGACAAAAATAATTAATGTAATGTTATCTGTTTCTCTTTGTCATCACTGATAATGACTGTACCTGGCTGTATGCTGTTCAAATGTTTGTTCTCACCTCATGCTGCATCATGAAATACTCTTTAATGTTGACTCTGGTCTCCCCTGTTTGTACTGTCCCGGGTCGTGCCTGAATATAGGCAACATTGTTGTCTAGTGTACTTACCCGGTAAACAAAAACTAAATAAATAAATAAATAATCCTCAGATCTATCCTTCTTGTACCTTTTGAATGCAAGCCTCTTTGCTCCAACTGATTCTCTTACTTCTGTGGAGAACCAGAGAGGCTTCTTGTGGTTTTTGTTCTTATTTACCTGCCTCAGACAGGTTTTAGTATCCTCCAGAAGACTACTTTTAATAAGTTCCCACATTTTCTCCACCTCTCTCTCCCTTATACATCCCCCCCCCCAAGTTTGTCTCAGAGGTTCTCCCAGAATCTGCCTTCCTGAAGTCATCTTAGACTTACTCCTCCTGTCTTCCAGGGCTGTGAACCAAGCCGAATTGTGATCACTCACCCCCAGGGGCTTCCTTACCTTAAAGTTGTCCATTCTGTTGTGGTTCAATAGAATCAGAAGAAGGATGGCTCCTCCTTGGTGGGTTCTTTCACCCACTGTACAAGGAACAACTATTACAATGACTTTACATAAGGCCTGGCTCCTTGTATTCTAGGATAATACTTTCCAATCCACATCTGGGAGATTATGCTCTCTCAGTAGTAAAGCAAGGCACTTGGCACCACCAATCCACGAGACCCTTGGCACCATACAGTGAATCAGAATATACACCAGATTTACAGAAAGTCAGGTAACTAAATAAAATATATAAATTCTGGCTATATAAAAAAGTGTTTAGTTTTAGTCAGACCCAAACACTATCTTAAATAAATACATTTTTAATAAAACTTTAAAAACATTCACTGTTTGGACACAGCTGAGCTATTGTGACAGGAAGGAGAGGAGACATGACCATTGATAACTGCTGGGGTTTTCATTTTTTTTCATTTTACAAAACAGTGTTTCACCGGGTTTGAGAATGTGGCTGTTATTGCCATTGCTGGAGTGCTGTGATTCCAGGAGGAGGGAGGATGACTGCAGAGGAAGGGCTGAAGGCAAGTTCAGTCATCTAGCATTTTGGGGGCTTTCTAAAAACCAACCACACAAAAGTAATTAGTGCTTTTTTTTTGTTTTCTACCTAATGCTGCTGTGATTTGTGTTTGGTTCTGGGGCTGGAGATCTAGGATTATTGAGGATGCCAGCATTGGGAGGACTAAGGGTGGGTTCAACCGATTAGGGTTTGGGTATTTTCTATTAATATATGTTTATGTATTTTCCTTAAACACTGCTGTGAGTTGAATTGGGGATCAGGCTGGGGTTCTGGGAGGATGCTAGAAGAGGGAGGGCTGAGGGTGGGAACAGAGATGGACCAGCCAGTGACATAGGAGGTCCCAGCAGATCACATGACTGCAGCCAGCCAACAGGGCCTCTGTAGTCCCAATAAAACACACAGAGGGCCAAGCGAACCCTCACGTGAGTGACCCCAAAGCATGAGTGTTATGAAGCAGGAGTGTGGGGTCTGATTAAGTAGTGTTAAGGGGAGTCAGCAGGGCATCTGCAGGGAGGACCACAGGCTACAGGCCACTCTGCTCAGCAGAGGGCAGGTAAGGTAGGAAAGACAGGTGGAGGAAAGAGGGGGGGGATACCTAGTACATAACTGTGGAGGGATTACAGTGGCCAAGGATAGTGGAGTCTGTGGTAGTCCCTATGTAGGGTAGGCCTAAGGGGGTAAGAAACAAAGTGAGCTGCAGCTACACCATATCCAGGGTAGGCCTACAGAGAAGATAGCAGAGTCTATAGTACTCCCTATCTAGGATAGGCCTATGGAGCAAGAAAATGGGGGGATGCACCTACACCTTATCTAGAGTAGGCCCACAAAGCATGAGGTAGGGTAGGGGGTGGCTGATATTTAAGGGAGAGAAGCATTAACGTATTATTGTAGTGACAAGATGAGGGATGATTTAAGTATCATGTAGCGGGCAGGGAACAAGTATAGATAGCAGGAGAACAGGAGTAGGGTGACGTGTTTTAGGGGATGTGGGACTGAAGTGTTCCCGAATACAATATGAGAGGCAGGTGGTTGCCCAGTGTGCAGGAGTCTGAATCACCTGTTGACGGGGGTGAGGAAGCTTAGATGGGAGTTAGGTAATCTAGTTAAGGGGGAAGAGAGGAGGCTGGGACAGAAAGGAGGGAGGGTTGGTGGGGACTGTCCAGGTGAGTGAAGCAGGCAGGCATGGGAGGTTGGAAGAGGGATGGATCAAGATGCCTTGGGCTCCTCTACCTCAGACAGTGAGAAAACCAAGGGAAGGGGGATGGACTGTGATAGGAGGGAGAGGGTAAGAGTGGGAGCACCTTCTCTGGTGTCTGTGTGGAATGGATTTCTCCCACTGACTTAAGTGGAGGAAGGGGAGGACACAGGTAGGGAGATGGTGCCAGTTCAGGGTGAGGGATCCAGGAAGGTTAGACAGGTGAAGGGGTGGTGGAGAGAATGGCAGTAATGGAGAGTGTGTGGGGTGGGTTGGGAGGGTGGAATGGTATAGGGAAAGCAGGGGGTACAGGAAGTCAAGGCAGATCTGGGGGGAGGGTGGTGGGGTGGCTGTGGAGGGCAGAGAGGGTCAGGCAGAATGGAAGGGGAGGCAGGAGTGTAGATTGAAGTGTAAGGCTGGGGGAAGCAGTCAGACAGAAGGGGAACTTGGGAGACAGGTAGCATGGAAGGGGGAAGGGAAGAGGGACAGGAGAGGAAGAGATGTGACTCCATAGTGAAGGGAGTATGCTGGGAGAAAAGGGGGAAGTGCACAGAGGAAGGAAGGTGGTGTGTGTGCTGGGGATGATGGCAGAGCATGTGTGCCCAATGATAAGTCAGCTTGTGCAGGGGGTAGCAGGCAAAATCATGTAATAATGCATCTAGAAACGAATGACCAAGCTATAAGTGAGGTGGAGGTATTGCAAGAGGGGTTTAGAGTGATGGGGAGGATATGTGGGTGGGGTGGTGGCTAAATCAGTAGCCTTCTCTGAAGTGCTACTGATACCTAGAGCCAGTACAGTGAGGAAGAGGAGGATTGAGTATTTTATCTGTGGGCTACAAGAATGGTGCAGCGGGAAAGGCTTTGGCTGTATAGGAAGTTGGGAAGGGACCTGGAATGACAATCTCCTATATGCACCAGATAGGCTGCATCTTAGTAGAGGGGGTTCCAGGGTACTTAGGGACAAGCTGGTAGAGTTCATGGGCAGGTGTCTTAATTTTAACTGATGGGGGGCAGACCTGGAGCCTCTGGGAGGAGGGAGCTATCAGGCCTCCCCCCGGCCCCAGACTGAGAAAGCTGAGTTGGGAAATGATTGTGGGAGAGGGAAGGAGGACAAAATAAAATACATAATCAGTAAGTTACAAACAGTAAGAATTGTGGAACTGATGATGAGCAATTGAATATTACTCTACAGAACAAAATAAGGAATGGAAGGAATAATGGTATGTGGGAAATGGAAAGTGTGTAAGTCAATGAATAGCAGTTGCAGGTGAAATGGATCAAATAAAATCAGAAATACCACACCACTTCATGAACATGAAAGGTCTCATTTATACAATCATGTCTGAAATGTCACTTTGTGGCACAAATGTTAAAAGATGTTTTGGGCAGGATCTGAAAAATGACACATGTTCACAACATAGGGTCAAAAAATGGCTATGTTCAAAATGTGGGGTCACAATCTGGTAAAATAGCAAAGCTAGGAATATTCATTGAAGAATTTCAATGTTTTTTCATAACTTTGAAACAGTGTATGATAAGAATTGCATGCCTTGTAAAAAGCAGTTCTGCTGCAGTAGTGACCTTTATACTGCAACAGAACGACTTTTCATTCTGCTGCAGTATGGGCATCATAAGACAATGGGCTGCCAATCAGCTGATTGGCAGATGCGCTACTGCTATCACGCTGTAGTGAAAGGCTCTGTGAGTAGCACTTTCAAAAACTTAAAAACAAACCTCCAGTGAAGTGCTGCAGTAAAGATTTTCAAAACTGATTTGGGAATCTGTGTTTTGTTTGCACCATACACTATAAAAAATAATATATTGGAGCCCTAATACAAAACAGGGCTGTTTTCCACCTCATGGTTACCATAACTAAATGGATTTCTTGAGCTTTACTCTCAATGTCACTCTGTCATCATGGTAGCCATTCAGAAAAACAGCCCTGTTGTGTATGTGCTCCCATACATTATTCTATATATTTTTTGAGAGTCTGAACCCAAATTTTCAACATAGTCTTTTATGACCCCACCTCATGATCAAGACAAGTGGAATTTTTTAAAATCCTGTCTGAAAGGTGATTTCACAGAACTACTATGAAAACATGTTTTGGAGGAAATTTGAAAAATTGCCCCTGCCTTGTTCATGAGGTGGGGTAAAAAAAAAAGGCTATGTTGAAAATTTGTGGACAAACTCTATAAAGATAGCAATATTATGAGAAAATGTTGAAGAATTTCAATGTTGCTTTATAACTTTACTGTTTTTCAAGATTCTGACCCCAGGATTTTAATATAGTCTTTTTATTATCTCACCTTATGATCAAGACAAGTAGAAGTTTCTAAATCCCATCTGAAAGGTGATTTTGTGGAGTGACTCCAAAACCATGTTTCAGTGGGGATATGAAAAATTGCACCTGCCTTGTTCATGAGGTGGGGGTAAAAAGAGGCTATGTTGAAAATATGGGGCCAAAATCTAGAAAAATAGTAAAGTTATGAGTAAACGGCGAATTTCAAAGTTGTTTCATAACTTTGTCGGTGAGATTTTTACCCCAAATATTCAACATAGTATTTTTATCACCCCACCTTATGATCAAGACAGGTGAAATTTTTAAAGCTCATCGAAATGTGATTTTGCAATGCAGCTGCAAAAACACATTTTTGGGGAGAATTTAAAAAATTTCACCTACCTAGTTCATGAGATAGGGTTAAAAAAAGGCCAAGTTGAAAGTTTTTGGTAAAAATATTATGAACTGACAAAGTTATGAGTAAAAGCTCAAAACACATTACAAAGCCATTAACCAAACTTACCTTGTTTTTAGTCACTTCCCGGTGGAGCGCAGGAGAAGCAGGACGTTCATAAAGGAGTAGCACTGGACTGGATAGAGGTGTGGCATGATGGGTGCTGTGAGGGGGGACTAGGGTGGGGCAGAAATTGTAACTGGACCATTTTCTTGTTTTACTGATTTACAGACAAAGTACAGAGGAAGAATCAGGAGATAGGAAGGATTCTTGGCAGTAGGAGGGTATTTTTTTGTGGACGGCACACAGAGAGGGATTGGGAGGTGAGCAGGATACTTGGTTTTGGGAAGGTGATGCTTTTTATGAATGGGGCACTTGGGGAAGGGTCAGGAGGTGGGAGGATATGTAGCAGTGGGAGGGTATTTTATATTTTACAGAGAGGACAGTAGTAAGGATTGGGAGCTGGGCGAGATGATTGACAGTGGGAAGGTATTGATTTTTATGGACAGAGCACCGGAGTGGGGGGAGGAGATCAGGAGGTGGGCGGGATACTTTGCAGTAGGAAGTTGTTTTATTTTTATGGACGGCGCTCTAGGGGAAGGATCAGGAGGTGGAGCGGAATACTTATTTTTTCCATTAGTACTTTATGCTCCTATGCTCCTGGCTAGCCACTTTCTGAATGGACCCCCCCTCCAGCACACATCGCCCATTCCAGGACTTGCCCATTCATCTTCATGCTAAGGTGTTTTTGGTTGTTAGTGTGGGGCCAGATGTCCTGTCATCATCCTGTGGACAGAGAGCTTTTTCCCTCCATTTTTCCTTCCCCTGTTTCTCCCACAACCATCCACATTCAATGGAATAACAGGCAGGCTCTGCCTCCACAGAGACATCCTCAAATGCCTGTGTTAGCTGGCTATGTGTGTGCTTGAAGCTGCACTATCACTTGTACACTTCTGTGCAGCAGGCAAGCAGTGGGTCACACAACCCCCCCTCCTCAAAGAAGGAGAGCAGTCTGATGGGACACTCAATCCTCCCTCCTTGGCCAGCCCCTGAATGACCCAACTCTGTTCCTGAACTTGGGTCGCTGGTGTGGCAGGAAGTAAGGCACTAGGGCCTCAGCCCTTTACGCCACTGGGCTGGCTGTGAGTGGGATACTTGACAGTAGAAGGGTGTTTCATTTTTATGATGAGGTTTAGGGGGAAGGATCAGGAGGTGGTGGGATATTTGGCAGATGGAGGGTGGTTTGTCTATGGGCAGAGCAAAGGGAAGGATCAGAAGGTGTGTGGGACACTTGGCAGTGGAAGGGAGTTGTTTTTATGCATCTTCTTCTCTTGTTATATTGGCGGGGGGAGTTTGGAGCTGATCATTCATGATACTGCTCAGCTGCTTGCTGGGCACTGTCATGCAGATGAAAGGATTGTGCTGCTCTGTGATAAGAGTGGCTCACTCCTTTCAACTACAGTAAGTTTCCACCCCCCCCAAGCAGAGAACACTGTCATGGTCAGCCTCACTAACCACTGGGCTGTAATTGTCAAGCTTCCTCCAGCCTGAGCTGCATTGAACCCAACAATGACACACCTCTGAAACTCAGTATTGTAACAATATGTTTGCTTTGAGCATGCACAAGCAAACTTAAAAGGGAAAAGCCTTTTTATAATACATCAGAGGGAAAAGGGGCAAGGATGGTATTGTAAGATTTAAGAGAGGGAAGGGTGGGTAGAAGATAGTAGGGAACAAGGCTGAATAATTGAATGAATACATCTGCTCTGTCTTTATAAAGGAGAGGGACAGCCTGGTACCACAAGGGAGGAGGAGGAGGAGGAGGAGGAGGAGGAGGGGGGTACACTGATGGAAAGATCAGTGAGGACAAGGTACAGAAAGGACTATGGTCCCTTAAAGTTGATTAATGCCCAGGTGTGGATGGCATACACCCCAAGGTGCTGAGAGAACTAGTGGTAGAACTAGCAGGTCCACTGGTAGACCTGTTTAACAGCTTGCTGGAGTCTGGAGTGGTGCCACTGGAATGGAAAATGATGCATGTGGTGTTGCTCCATAACAGTAGACCCAAAGATGACCTGGGCAACTACAAACCTATCAACTTGACCTCAATTGTGAACAAGCTCGTGGAGGCATTCCTTAAGGAAAGGTTGGTGGGTTTTCCAGCTGAAAAAAAACCTTCAGGATGGGAGACAGCATGGCTCATGTCGGGAAGATCCTGCCAAACAAACCTGATTGATTTCTTTGACTGGGTGACTAAAACAGTTGACAGGGGCCAAGTGGTTAACATCCTTTTCTTCAACTTCAGCAAGTCTTTGACTCTGTGCACCTCAGGAGGTTGATCAGTAAAGTGGAGGATCTGGGGTAGGGGAGAAGCTCACTGGCTGGGTGGTGAACTGGCTGAAGGATAGGACTCAGAAGGTGGTGGTGGTGGTGGTGGGGGGGGTTGGAGTTCGCAGGCTCCAGGGAAGTTATCAGCAGGGTTCCACAGGGCTTGGTGCTTGGCCTGATGTTGTTTAATGGATTCATTAGTTTAGTTTAGTTAAGTTTAACTTAGTTTATTCAACACCATTGCAGCAAAAACCCCAAAAAGGAGAGGCTGAAGTTAAATACATTCAAAAACACCCATATACATTGCAGAAATTAACTTACAAACCAAAATATATCATAGCATCAGAAATTTGAAAAAGTCATCATAAATACAAAAGTTAACACAATCTGAATAATAATAATGCCTATGAAATTTAGATACACTATATTTACACATTATTACTCTTCACTGATTTCTGCTTTCATTTTTACACCCTCCCAATAAATAGACAAGAAACACTCATAACTTTGTCGAAATCATTCATCTAAAAACCGAATAAAAAAGATGATTTATACTTCTTTGTTCTAAAAGTAGGCTTTTGCCTTCTAACCAGTTTGCTTAGGCCCTAGACTGATTCCTCTTTTGGTGGCAAAAGGGAATGCAACTTATGTTTGGGGTCACAAATCTCTACAAACAATTCCTTTTCCATTTCTTTTCTCCTTTCATCCAACCTCACCAATTTACACTTCTTTAAAGCATCCTCATTTGAGACCTTAGCCCATATAATTAGTCATAGTGCTCTTCTTTGTATCCTTTCAAACGCTTTACTTTCCATTATTGTGAGTCCCCCATCTTATACTGATGAGCCATATTCAAGTATTGGTCTAACCACAGTACAATAAAAATGCATCAAGTCATCCGAACACTCACCCTTTTTAACAAAGTCAGAAAATATATTCTCGAGTTTCCTTTTTTAACATCCCCTCAACTTGTTCTTTCCATCCAAAATCATTTTGTACCATAATTCCCAAAAGCTTTACACTTTCAACCACCTCAACAGCAACCCATTCAAAAAGCGGAAGTGAGGGCACTCCAGTTTTGTTTGTTTTCCCAAACCTAATTTCTTTAGTTTTGTCCGGGTTTATCTGCATTACATTTAGCTTTGATCACTCTTCAGTTTTTTTTTTTAGGTCTTTCTGTATGGTACTCTGACTTATTTCACTGAACTTATCAATTACTGTGGTGTCATCCACATACTTGATAAAAGACCCATCTGTTTTAAGGTCATTTATCATTATTAAGAACAACAGTGGTCCCAGTTTTGTTCCCTGTGGTACTCCCCAACACATACACTCCACTTCTAATGACATTGGAGATGGCAAAAAAGGGCATGCTCTGCCTGTCTGCGGATGACACCAAGCTCTGTGGGAGGATGGATACAGTAGAAGGGATACATGACCTTAAGGAAGACCTAGCCAAACTAGAGAGGAAGTCTGGAATATGGAAACTGAGGTTCACTGTAAAGAAGTGCAAAGTTCTGCATATAGGTGCTAAGAACCCAAGGATAGAATACAGCTGGGGGGGTCTGGTAACCAAATCTGAGGGGAAAAAAGACTTTGGGGTAATGATCAATAGTGACTTGAAGCGCTCCTCACACTCTAGAAAGGCAGCAGTGAAAGTCAATAAAATGCTGGGCTGCATTGGTACAGGGATCACTAGCAGGCAGAAAGAGGTCATGTTGCCGCTATACAGGTACTGACATGACCACACCTGCAGTATAGCATACAGTACTGGATACCCTGCCTGAAAAGGATATTAACCTTCTAGAGGTGGTCCAGAGGCAGGGTTAAGGGTCAGTAGGGCAGGACAGATGAAGAGGAAAAGACAGGACATGATAGAGATCTTTAAGTACCTGAACAGTTTCAACAAGATGAACAACAAGGGCCTCTTCAGCCTTAGTGGAAGCAAAATCATGAGGTGTCACTGCCTTAAACGAATGGGGGAAGGTTAAGGAGAGAGATAAGGAGGCATTCCTTCACAGAAAGAGTGATGGCAGGTGGAATGAACTCCTGAAGCAGTTGGTCTTCCTGGAGATGGTGGGTGACTTCAAAGGTGGGTGGGATAGGGTAAAGGGGAAGGTCAGAGTCAAGGGAGGGTTGGCAAGAATAGAGGTTGGTAGTAATTGGGGAGAAGGCAGAACCCTTAGTTACCACTGAGGATGCTGCATCATCAGCAAACTTAATAGACAACGGGGCCTTCTTCTGCTGGCAACATTTGTGTGTTTGTATGATCAGGCTCCCAGAATGCCTTGGAGGAGACAAACTGGCAGCAAAGAACAGTCAAAAGACATGCATTAGATAAATGAAGTTGGGGATGGGATTGTATTCAGAAAAAGGTCTTTTAAGTTATAGTACCACATTCCCTAAGGTGGTAGCCCTTTTGATCTGCTCCACCAGCTCCATGTCTCATGCCTTGGAGTGGTTTGGTGGCTTGCATGCCACTTGGCACCCTGAGGTTCACCCCTTTTTCAACAACCAGCTGCACCTACACTGTTTCTATCCCCCTCCCCTCCCAGGTCCTTTACTTCTATCTCCTTAATGCTGTCCATAATATAAAGTGCCACCTCTGCCTCTTCTAACTAGGGCATATCCTGGAATAGTGAGGTCCCAGTCATGGTTCTCCATAGCCCATGTTTCTGTCACTTCAATCAGCTCTTGCTGGGATGCTGCCAGCACTGCCTGGAGGGCCTTCTTTTTTTTTCTCAAATCTTCTAGCAACCACCTTCCACGCTAAATTTTTCCTTCCCCCACTGACTTCTGCCACCTCACATCCTTCCCTTCTCACTACTCCCTCTAATTTCATGTCTCCTCCTTAACCTCTGTGAACAAAGTGATTTGGTTTATGCCACCCAAATCCAGATTTGGAAGCCAAATATGTGAGAGGCAACCTTATTTATTTTTTACTAGTCCAACAGCAAATCTTAATCCCAGTTTACAGGACCTCGCATAAATCCCACTGTGTTGTGGGTTTTTCAGGACAAGGACAGATAATAAGAAACCTGTATTGTACTATACCATCCAACACAAAAGAACGTTCAGTTATTCAGTTGGCACTTATTGAAGCAACACATACTGACAAAGATGATATATAAGCAATTATTGAGTGAATAAGCAACTATCTATTTCTAATACATTGGTTCCAGGACTCGTCTTTCACAAGCCCGTTACATTGGTGACCGTCTTTTCCCCTCCTTTGGAAAGGGGGAATGGGAACTGGAAGGGCATGTTCTTGAAAGAGTTCCATTTCAGTTGCCCTTCTCATTATGACTGTCCCAATTTAAGCTTGGCATTACTGTTATTTCAGTCCAGATGATGACAGTTTATACAGCTCTAGCAAAAATATGCACACACATTGGCTATCTGACGAATCTGCCGCGCCAGGTAGAAATTTCCCTCCCAGTCCTGTTATTCACATGCCGTAGATGAGATGTTAATTAGAGAGTTTGTTTGGCAAGGGTCTGCAGTCATTTACAAACAACTGTTTTTAGCTGGTCCATTGGGGGAGGGGTGATGCACGTTGACATTCTCTCTCGAGGGTATGATCAGGAGGTATATGTTTGGAGCTGGTGGCAGTTGCTCTTGGCTGACTCATCACATCATGATCTTGATGCGTGGTACTGTGATGATGATATAGTTGAATGATAAATATACCATATCTCTCTCATGAAATGTTCATATTTTTAATACTGTACATTTTACAGAGCAATAATGTTTCATCTCACATCATTAGGCAAAGCAGAATTTTGAATACATTCCAGCTATAAACTTTTGAAAAGATTGCATTTGTCAAAGTTGACAAAATGGAGTTTGATCTTTGTCTTAATTATCCTAGGTGCCCTTGAATGTCTCATCTTTCCAATTAGGAATGAATAACATAAATATGACAAGTGCATCATACCAATACAACTGAACATAAGCTTCAAAGTCACACATTTGTGATAATAAAACAGCTCAGATATTACAAAACATAAGAATAATTTTAAAATAAATGTTTTAACATTTTTATGTACATTCATTTTGTAACAAGACTGCTAGAGGGCACTTGTGTCTCAAAAACATTCACTGATCACCTTGTATTGTTTATGCATATTCATTGTTACGCTGTTGATAAAATCTCAATATGCACCTGGATGTCCAGGGCATATTCTCTCTAATAAAATGAAGAAATCTGTTCACAGTGTTAAAAAGGCAAAACACACAGATAGCCATGCTCCAGGAAACTCACCTAACAGGAGATGAGCATCTGAAGCTTTTGAGGGACTGGGTTGGCCACTGCTTCTCAGCTGCATAAAATGGTCACAAGAGGGGGGTGGCAGTCTTAATACATAAGAGTTTTCCTTTCATCAAGAAGCAGGTGCTAACTGATCCCAAGGAAGGTAGATATGTATTTGTGGTAGATATGGTCAGTGAGGAAAGAGTGACCCTGAGAAACATCTGTGCTCTGGCCTCACATGACACCATATTTTTGACCAGATGCTTGCCCTTCTTCAGAAAGAACAATTGCCGAATTTGAGTTTGGGAGAAGACTTCAACTGTGGCACAGACCCCACACTAGATAAGTCAGCAATAGGTGCCAGAATGGAGCCGGTGGCAACATGGTGGGGCCAGGGCCTATTTGAACTGGACCTCATGGATGTATGGAGGGAGGCAAACCCTGGCACAAAGGAGTGTATCTTTTATTTCAGTCCTCACAGATCATGATTACAAGCTAACTATTTAATGGCCCTGAGGTCTTGGTACCAGAAAGTGGACTCTATACAAATTTGCCTGATAATGATATCGGATTATGCTAGGGTTACAGTAATCCTCCGGCTGAGCTGGGCTGGGCAGAAGTGCAGAACATGGCAATTTCCCACACACGTGCTCACTAATGAGCAATTCAAAGAGCACCTGAGAGACCACTGGGAGTTATATGTCACCACGAATGTGACTTTGGCTGCCTCCAAAACTAATTTTTGGAAGGTGGGTAAGGCATACATTTTTTTTTTTAACTTTATGTTTATCCCCCAACTACCTCCTCTCTCCACTCTCTCAGACATCCACACTAACTGCTCCCCCCGGTCCCATTGCGGTCTGCCCCTAGAGTACTTGATCCACTAGCTTAGGTATCCCGGATAAACCCCCCCCCCCGGGCGGGTGAGGAGGAACCCCTAGTGCTTACCTCCTCAGAACCAGCACTCTGAGTCGTGGATCCTCGTACAGCGAGATCTGCCATTGCGGGCCAGAGAAGCGCAAGGTGGTGTCGTCACCTAGGAGAGACCGAGGAGTGTTTCCTGGTTTTCTCTCTAGACGTCGGTGTGCAATGGAGCCAATGAGCTAGGAGGCATGCTGAGACGTGCCTCCCACTCCACCTCCTGCTGACATCTACCCGATCCCCTTACTGCTGCCCTAACATACCGCACCTACCACTGGGCTCACCCAGATGGCGGTACTGCAGTGGGAGACTGCAGAGATCCCCCCAGAGAAGGAGAGCAGCCGTTGGGCGCTCTATCCTTCTCCTTCCTGGCCAACCCCCGGCGTCCCTAGCTCGTTCCCGAACCTGGGTCACCAGTGTGGTGCGAGGTGTGGCATCCAGCGCCTCAACCCTCAGCGCCACCGGGCCGGCCTGGGTAAGGCATACATGAGGGGGTGGTGGTCATGTTTATGGTTGCCAAACACAAGAAGCAGCAGAAGCAGTTCAGGGATCTAGACCAGAGGGTTAAGGAACTTGGAAAACTGAGTTATTCTGACCCATAAGAGGAGAATCAAAAGTTCCTCAAAACGACTAGGGAGGCAGTGAACAAAGTATTGATGGGAGGGGCAACAGTTGTGTTATTTGATGCCAACCAGAGATTTTATGAGTGGGACAATAAGCCCAGCCTGATCTTAGCCAGGCTGGGAAGAGGTAGATGTAAGTTCAGCGCTACTGCAGCAATTAAAAGACACAAAGGACATTCAGGGCTGTTTTGTGAACTTCTACATGAAGCTCTACAAGGCAGAATATGAAGGTTAGGAGATGGAGATGGCGAAGTTCTTTGACAGTGTACATCTGCTGAGGGTTACCCCAGAACAGCTACAAGAGCTACAATGACCAATTACACAAGGAGAGATTAGAGAGGCTGCAGCCATCTTTGCCAAGGGTAAGGCAGTGGGGCCAGATGGGCTACCCATTAAGTAAGGAACTGAATATATACTCTCCGGAGGAGAGGAGAGCAAAGCAGAGGAGAGGAGATGAGGGGAAGGGAGAGGTGAGTAGGGGAGGAGAGGAGAGGAGTGGATAGGAGAGGAGAGAAGGGATAGGGGGATATGATAGAAACATTCAGATACCTAACAGGTATTAATAAGGTACAGGAACATAACATTTTCTATAGAAAAAGAAACTTGAGGACAAGGGGTCATGCTATGAAGTTGGGGGGGGGGGCTCAGAGGAAATGCAAGGAAATACTTCTTCATGGAGAGGGTGGTGGACGCCTGGAACAGCCTTCCAGCGGAGGTGGTAGGTGCCAAAATGGTGACTGGATTCAAGCATGCATTGGACAGATACAAGGGGATCATGGTAGTAAGGCAGGGGGAGGAGACGACCAGCGATAGAGTAGGGTCAGTGGTGGCACAATAGGCAGGGAAAACGTGGTAGACTAGGTGGGCCCAGAAGTCCTTATCTGCCAGCAACTTCTATGTTTCTATGTATTATAGAGCAGAGGGAGATCTGGTGTGGATGCACATGCATGATATGTTTAAGGAGGCAGGAGAAGTCGGGGAACTCCCTAAAGCTAGTAACATGGCCACTATTATGGTAATTTACAAAGAGGGGAAGATACAGTGGACTGTTTGGCCTATAGGCTGATCTCTCTCTTTAACTGCAAGGACCCAGTTCCAAAGCTACTGATCGGGTGCTCCCACTTGGTTTGTGGTGCGGCTCTGATAAAGCTGCCGCCCGCTTCTGTGCCCTCCAGCAAAGACCCAGGTAAAGGACCGCATCTCATGACTGCGACTCTTAGCTTGAATTTCTGACACCCTAGCAGACTTGCTCCTGATTGGTTCCTCTCTCTTCCGGCAGAACAGCCATTGGACACTCTCTCTCCTAGCCTCTAACTCTTGTTTTTTTCATTATAAATTCTGTTACTTTGTCAAATCAATCAAATCTTTATTTATAAAAAGAGCAATTCCAAAGATCAAAGCGCTTGTACAAACACAGTTCAAAAGTTAATTAAAACTATAAATAAAATGTAATAAATTATAAAATGCAGCTAACAAATTAAATCAAAATTCCAGAAAAGCTAGTCCAAACAGATAGGTGTTTAAAGTGGATTTTAAGCTCTTGATGGTCAGGCACTCTCGATGAGATAGAGAGTTCCACAAGATAGGGGCCGTAAAGGCAAAAGAGTGGGCCCCAGAGCTCTTAAGTCAGATCCTTGGAGTCTCTAGCAAACCTTCTTCAGAGGAGCAGGGTGGGTGGGTGGGGGCAGTAGGGACGAAGGAGATCTTGCAAGTATCAAGGATCCTGTCCATGTAGGGCCTTATAGATCAGTAACCCAACCTTGAAGGTGATTCACCACTGTACTGGCAGCTAGTGAAGACCGCAGAGCACAGGTGTGATATGGCAAGATCTTGGTAAGCCCATCAACAACCTGGCTGCCACATTCTGCACCAGCTGCAAGCAGTGAATATCAATCCCTGGGAGCCCTAGGTATAGGGCATTGCAGTAGTCAAGGCGGAAGGTCACAAAGGCGTGGACCAAAGTAGGAAGGTCATTAGGTGGGACCAGGTGCTTTATACTGGTGATGTTCCTCAGATGGTAAAAAGCAGAGTTGACAACAGCTGACACCTGAGACTTAAGGGTCAGACCGTTATCTAATACAATACCCAGATTCTGCACTCGGTCTGAGGTCAGCAGCTGGCTGCCCCCAAGCCAAAGCCTGGAGGGCTGTCCAGCTGGCAACCCCACACCCTAATGACCTGGGTCCATGACCACAGCCAGTTGGCACACATCCAGTCCTGGATCTCGGTGAGGCAGTTGTTGAAGACCAGGATGGCTCCATCCTGCTCGGGCACAAAGGACATATATAGCTGAGTATCATCTGCATAGCAATGGAAACCCAGTCCATACTGCCTTAGAATAACTATTAACAGCAGCATGTACACCACAAACAACATGGGTGACAAAACGGAACCTTGAGGAACCCCACAGGATAGGGGGAGAGGGGCCGATGAGAAAATACCCGACACCACTCTCTGAGTCCTGCCTGTGAGGAAAGATTGAAACCATCTGAGGATGGTACCCGACAGTCCACAGACTAGCTGCAGGTGTTCCAATAGCACACCATGATCCATGATGTCAAATGCTGCAGAGATCCAGGAGAACCAAGATCGAATGTGTCCTCCGATCTCTCGCTAATAGGAGATCATTTGGTACCTGAACCAGAGATGTCTCGGTACTATGTCTCTTCCTAAATCCAGACTGGACGGGATCATAGACATCATGAATAGTAAGATGATCCTCCAGCTGTATCACAACCACCTTCTCAATAACCTTACCTACGAAGGGTTTGTAGTTGGCCAAGCAGTCCAGGTCGAGGGAGGATTTCTTTAGGAGGGGTGTCACCACTGCCTCCTTCAGGGGATCAGGAAATACCCCTGACTCCAACGAACTTCAGATGATCTCAGCCAGAACCAGGCTAATCACTTCAACACATCTCACAAAGAAACACTTTGGGCTCTGGTCCAAACTAAAGTACGTTGCTTGCATACTTTGGATAATCTTCACGATGTCAGTGATCACGAACTGGCTAAAGTCAGACCAGGTAAACTGAGCACTAGCAACCTCCTGCCGACCTCGGCAACATCCACTAGAGGGCACTGGATGGATCCCTGACCTGATGGTGGCAACCTAATCTGCAAAGAAGCAAGCGAACTCATCACATTTGTTCTGTGAAAATGCTCCCCAAGAGTGAAGACAGGTTGAATTGCACAATCTGCCAACAGTCTGGAAGAGGTGACCCAGTTAATTCCATGCAGCAGCAATCTCCCTGGACAGGAACTCTGCCTTCTTACAGGAGACTGTCGATTGATAGTCCTTACAGTGAGCCATCAATCTAAGCTTGTCATCCTCCAGGCACGATTGCCACCAGCGGTGCTCTAGCATTCTACCCTCTTGTTACAGCTCTTTCAAAGTCCTATCAAACCACAGGGACTTTGGACAAAGAGTAAGGGGGAAAACATGAACAGGAGCTAAGGAATCCAGAGCCTTCATCACTGATTTATTATAGGCAAGTACGAGGCCCTCTGGTCCTAAGCTTACATTCGACACACCCGATAGGTTCAGTACCACCATCAGACCATCTGGGTTCCCTCCCCTCAAAGGACGGTTACTGAACCAACTCCATAGAAGCAGGTCTATAAGGGGGAGCTGCGAAACTGAACCTTATGGTATGATGGTCAGACCATCCAACCGGCTCCACCACCAGATCGGAGATCTTCATCCTCAGAAGGAATACCAAGTCCAGTGAGTGACCATGATTGTGGCTTGCAGAGGTCATCACCTGTACAAGGCCCAACGAGTTCATAATTTAGAGAAAGTCTTGACTGAATTGCAAGAGTTCATCATTGACCCAGGCATTGAAATCCCCCCGGATGAACCATCTGGGAGATTACAATACCATGTCAGCAATGAAGTTTGTGACTTCCTACAGGAATTCCTTCTCACCCCAGGGTGGACGGTAGATGAGAAGTATCCTGCTAGCTGCACCTGCACCCACGATACACTCAAAGGACCTGGTTACACCCACGGGATATCCACAAGGCCAGTTCCAATTTAAAGCAAATGGCTACACCCCCGCCCCTACAATCCACCCTCAGGCGGTGTATCACCGAGTACCCAGCTGGAACTGCTGATTCCAATATTGGGCCAGCATTTTCATCCATCCAGGTCTTGGTGATGCAAGCCAGGTCAGTTGCATAAACAAGATCAGCTATCACAGCTGTCTTGTTTTTAATAGACCTGGCATTGCATAACACCATCCGAGTAGGATGGGTGGACGAGGTAGACCGCGAGACTTGCCCACCCACAGTGGAGCCCTTGGGTATGGGAACCAGGCAGGGAGGACCCCTTTTCCTTGACCCATTTCATCCCACGGTGTCTCCTGCTTTGGATTTGAAAATTCATACTGCCTGTTTAGGTAAAAAAAAAAAAACTATTCTTTGCTAATTTGTGCATTTGCTTTTAAACTCACTGCCTTAATGTAAACAAGTCGATGCCTAACTGTGTTGTGTAGCTGGCTTAACAGCATTGCTTGAAAATATTAAGTGTTTTTTTCTGCTAAACCCCTAATGCTTTTCTAGAGGGGGTCTTCCTTAGTCTTCAATTCTAGTGGGCTTTGCTGATCCTCAGCCCCCCCCCCACCTATCTCTCTTCTCTCCCTTGTCTCTCCTTAAGAACACTCCTACTGATTGACTTAATCCCTAGCCTGCCACCCTCCTGCTGTTTCCCTGTCTCTGTCTGTCCCCCACCCACAGATCTGGCTCCTACTTAATCTTTCTATTTTTTTATCCCCTTCCTTTCAGCTCCAAAGCCCCTGGCCGGGTGCTCTCGCTTGGTTTGTGACGTGGCTCTGATACAGCTGCCATCTGCTCCACTGCCCTCCAGCAAGGACCCAGGTAAAGGACTGCTTCTCATGGCTGTGATGTTCTGCTTGAATTTCTGGTGCCCTAGTGGACTTGCCACAGTGCCTGCCCGCCCCCACAGAAGTAATTCCCACCGGCGCTACACTCCAACTCCCCACTCGCCCTATCTGGACTCTCAATTAAATAGCTACCCTAGATCACATGACTGAAAAGTACAAAAATAACTAAGTGCCCTGTTTTCCATTAGCTTGTCATTAAAACCTAACACTACAGGCAGCATTGCATGCTACCAAGTTTACACTTATAGTGGTTTACACTGCACATTCTCTGCACAGCATACCAATTTATAATACATAATTTAATTTTTTTTGGTAGCCCAAGTTTACCAGCCCACTAAGACGTTACTACAATGATTACTCTAATTTTGTTATTTTTGTGTCCACCCATCACTGACGATGCTATACTGACTGCCTCATCTAGTCATCAGACTCACTTTGTCTCCAACCCATTTTTTTCAGCCAGTCCTCACCCTAGATGGGATAAGTTTACAAATGCTTATCCACCCACTCTGATCGCTGGCTACCCCAATGTATATACAGCAATATTGCTCATCTGTGCAGCCTCATATCATTTCCTTTCCCCAAACAAAAGATGGGTTGTGATTACAGGAAATAGACAGGAGCAATTATGATAAAAGCAATAAGCTTTGTATAAAAAGATGGATCGTACAAATAATCCTCATGCTCCTTCTCTGCTCAGGCAATATAGAACTTATTAACCCTGGACCTGCAGCTCCTCTTTCATCCCCTTCTGAATTCTCATCTGCAAAGGGCTTGAAACTAATGCTGATTAACATCTGCAGCCTTCAAAAGAAATCCCATGGGTTGCACAAATGCTCCTCAATATTCTAGGTCTGACAGAAACATGGTTAAAAAGCACCATCACTAACCAAGTCATTGCATTACCAGCCTACACCCTTCATCAGGCTGATCAGACTTCCAGAGGGGGCGGTGTTGCTTTATATGTCATGAAAATTTTTTAGATAATATTATTCAGTCCATCTCAAAACCAAAGGAATTCGAGTGTCTAGCACTAAAACTGTCAGTTTCATCAGCAGAATTATTAAATATTGTTGCCTGCTATAGACCTCCCTCCAGGGGCATGGATATTCTGCCATATCCACATCAATTCTTGGATAACAACACTAACGAATCAATAATTTTAGGTGATCTGAACCTGGACTGGTTCAGTACTAAATCAATTCCCCTTAAAAAACCTTTGTGATGAACTGGGCCTGACTCAGATAGTAACTGAACTTACCAGACCGTCCCATTTCAATCAACTGTCAGGATCACTTTTAGATGTAGTGATCTCAAACAGACCCCATAAAATCTTGCACGAATCAGTTTGGCATAATGGTCTTAGTGACAATAACATTGTGGTGTGCATCAGGTGCTTAGCTAAACTCATAAACTCCAGTAAGGTTGTCACCAAGAGATCATTCAAGATATTTAATTTTACCAACTTCCTACTGGATCTGAGAGACCTAAACTGGCAACAATTTTACTTAGTGGCCACCATAACTGAAACTTTGACCATCTTTAACTCCCTGCTTAGTGCTGTTACAAATAAACATGCACCATTGATCAGATGTAGAGTTAAAAAAGCATCTTGCCATTGGTTTGATGGAGAAGTTTAAAAAAACAAAATGATACTAAAAATGTATTCCCTTTGGTCTACTGCAAGATGTAGTAAGTCCCCAGCAGTCTGGACTGCTTTTAGGGCATGCCTTAATGCTTGTACCAAATTGATTAGAAACATTAAAGAGAGTTACTACTTAAATGTCCTCGAGTCTGCCAATGGTAACCCGGCAAAAATCTGGTGTACCTTTAAACAAGTAGAAGGTGATAAAGCTTCTCCAGCGCTACCAAACAACATTATTTCCAATGGTTTCTCTATAACTGACAAAACGATGATCCTTGACAAGCTCAACAAACATTTTGCTATGGCTGGTCTTGCCTTCAACACTTCTTCTTCAGTTACCTTGCAACACACTATTCTCCAAACAGTGGCATCCCCCTGCAACTCCACCCATGTCCCCTTTTCCTTCTCACCCATTTCCTATAAATAGGTAGAAGACTTAATGCTCAAACTGGACATTAATAAGAGTGCAGGTGCTGATAACCTTGACCCAATCTTCTTGAAAATAGGCTACCACTATCTTACAGCCCCAGTCACACATCTGTTTAATTTATCCTTGGCAGAAGGCACTGTACGTCATGAATGGAAGGTAGCCCATCTGCTACCTCTCTTTAAGTCAGGAGACCCTAGTGACTTAAACAATTACAGGCCTATACCAATCCTGCCAGCCCTGTCTAAGCTTCTCGAAAAGCTGGTTAGTTTGCAAGTCAGGGATTTCCTTGAAAAGCACCAGTTGATCAGCTCACTTCAGTCTGGTTCTAGACCACTCCACAGTACCACATTGGCACTATTGAAAGTTACTTGTGATTGGCTTGAGGCCATGCATAGCAGACTAGTCACAGGTGCAGTCTTTTTATACCTCAGCAAGGTCTTCAATACAGTGGACCATCTCCTCCTGCTGAATAGCCTTAGGGGAATTGGGATTTACTGTTTCTGTCATAGATTGGTGTGTTACTTATTTGGAGGACAGAAAACAACAGACAAAAATCAAAATCAATGGAACCCTCTCCACACTACTCCTTCTACTGAGAGGAGTTCCCCAGGGTTCTATACTGGGACTTCTGCTCTTCTTGTTTTATTTAAACAACTTAAGTAAAAATCTTGAAAATTCCAAGATCCATCTATTCACAGATGACACTGTTCTTTATATTTCAAAACCTTCCTATACGCAAGCATGTTCAGCCCTCTGATCTGATTTCAACCAACTTCAGCATAACTTAATTCAATCTAAGCTTCTGCTGAATGACAAAAAAATAAAGATAATGTTCTTCTATCTGCCTAATCCTCCTTCAGAAAGTTCTAATCCTAATTCTTCATCCCCAATTACTACATTATTGGGAGATATGCTTGAGGTAGTAGAGAACTTTAAATATCTGGGGTTCCTGCTTGACTCCCATCTATCCTTTTCCCCTCACATTGAGGCATTAGCAAATAAACTAAGATTGAGGCTGGGGGTTTTCTTCAGAAACAAATCCCCGTTCTCCTGGGACTCCAGACTGATACTAGTACAGGCTGTCTTTATGCCTGTTCTGTACTATGCAGATATAATTTACAACAACGGCTCAATAACAAACCTTCATAAGCTAGACACCCTTTACCACCATGCTGTTCGATTTATAACCAATGCTAAGGCTAGAACCCATCACTGTACACTGTACAAGGAATTAAATTGGACATCCCTGGCCTCCAGAAGACTTAACCATATGCATATATGGATGTACAAAGCTCTTATAAATAAACTGTCTCCATATATCATTTCCACCCTACATTGCTTGCATAGTTCTTATGCGCTTAAGAAATGCTCATACATCTCACTATTAGTGCCAAAATGCCACTCCTGATATGGTATGACAGCCATGAGCTATATACTCCTGACCATCTGGCATAAACTTCAATCTATGCTAAAATTACATGCTCTAATACCCCTTAATGCTTTTAAGGGGATTATAAATAAAATTTCACCAGACACCTGCAAATGTCTCTAATTTAATGCCCTCTCCAGTAACTGTCTCCTTGTCTGTTCTGTCCTTTCATCCTGACAAAGTATTAATTCAATCATGCACTTATTGTTTAATATTGCCCTTTAACCGGCTATTATTCTGATATTACTATTCCATGTATTATTTGTCATTGTTATTCACATTCTGGCACTTTTTCTATGTTGTACTGCAACTATTTGATCAATTTGTATGCATCGTTTTGCTGTTTTGTTTGGGTTTTATGTTATTATAAGGGACCTCCTTGCAGATGAGCTTGCTCAACTGATCTATCCCTTGACAATAAACTTGAAACTTGAACTTGAACTGTGACATTAAGATACTGGCTAAGGTTTTGACCTATAGGTTGGAGGTGGTGCTACCCATGCTAGTGTTCAGTGACCAGATGGGATTTGTCAAGGGGCAACACTCTTATCACAATGTGAGGAGGCTGCTTGGTGTGGTCCAGGGGTGTGTGTCACAAACCCCCTCAGCAGGTCAGCCCTCTACTCCCAAAGTACCAACCTCCAAGCACAGTCTTGTGAACAGTTTAACAGAACAAGGTAACCCTCTTGTCTGTTTTTGTGGGTTTGAATCAACTTTTTGTCTCAAGTCTTGGAGGGATTCAAACTGTAAACCTCTTGCTAGCGTACCCAATGCACAGGCTCAGATATATCTGTCTTTGGGGGGCCAGATATCTTTGCCTATGGGCACCTAACCAGGTGTACAAAAATGAATCCTTAAACATTAATAAAGACCTCAGATTATTCTTACCTTTTTCCAGTTTGATATCACCATTCAAGCATATGCCCAGTGTCTGCTGTAACCATATATACTCTACTTGTAAAGGAAAGAAAATCAAAGACAGACCAAGTAAGCTCTAAAAAGAGTTTTACTAAAATAGATAACAATATGTAAAACATAAAATACAGAACTATTATGTCACAAGACATACAAATCTATTAAAAGAACAAGGTTTTAAACAGTGCAATTCTTACTACAGTACTTAGAGTTGTCTCTCTCTCTCTTTAAATACCTGCTTAAAGTGCTCACAGATGTTTCTGTGTCAGAGTCTAGATAGAAGTGTCTCTCTGAAGTAAAACAGAATATTCCTTAAAGAAAACTGTATTTGCCAACCCCTTTGTGTGAGGTCACCTAGCTCCTCCTCTGTCAGCATATATAAAAAATACGTATCTATACAAAAACAGGATGTCTTTTCAAAGTATTAAATTCTGTAATCTTCAGCATAACTCATGTTCTTCAAATGACTCTCTTTGATATATGATAAGCTTTCTCTCTCACACAGACACCAAGGAACATTTACAACTTCATACCCATGTGTAATAACTTGGGTTTCCCTCCAAACATCATAAAATGGATATGATCTTCCCTTTTAGCAACTACAGCTATAATTAACTCAGACAAACAGGAGATCCTTGATTAAGGCCTGGCCTGTAATTAGCTCATGGCTTTCATCTTTTCATCTTCATCTTCCTACAGTGTCAGTGGCTCAGTAGGTAGCACACTCGCCTCTGAGGCCGGGAGATCAGAGAGTTATGGGTTCAGTTCCCACATCTGGCACTTGGGTTAATATCCCAGTACTGACACTGTAGTGCAGCATGAGAGGGGTGCTACACTTCTAATGTGCTATCTTTCGGATGAGACATTAAACTGAGGTGCCATCTGCCTGGATTGGTGGTAGTTCAGGTGGATGTTAAAGATCCCATGGCACTTATCGAAAAGAGTAGGGGAATTTCCCTGGTGTCCTGGCCAAATTTCCCTCATTCACTAAAAAATACCACCAACAGCTTAATCTGGTTCAAGATCAGTTGGCATTCATCTGTATCCCCCTCCCCCGGGTCATGCCTGAAAATAGGCAGGATTTGTCTACTGCACTTACCCGGTCAACAAAAACTAAATAAAAATAAATAAAAAATAAATCTTTTAGCAGAGACCTGGGGGAGGGGTGAGTGAGGTCATTCCAAGAGCACCAGGTTTCTCAGCAGAGACAATCAGTGATCCATTTTTTATATTTAAAAAAAATGATACAGCACTCAGAACTGGCTGTCCACGTCACAATCCTCCCCACCTAGACTGAATTTGGGGGCTCTATTCCCCCTGCATGGGATGAGCTTCCCAAATCAGTTCACTCCTCAAAGAGATGAGACAGGCCATCTGAGTTCTGGTTCCTGGCTCCAGCTCTATGTGCGATTGTCATATCACACCCTTGCAAAGCAAGACTCCATGTTAGCAATCTACCTTTTCTCTTTCCCATCTGTGTCAGCCAAACCAGGGGATTGTGGTCAGTCTGCACCACAAAATGCTGCCCATATAAGTATGGCTCTAATTTCTTTAGGACCCACACTATGGCAATACACTCCTTTTCCAACTGGAAAAAGGTAAGAATAATTGGAGGTCTTTATTAAAGTTTAAGGGTTCATTTTTGTACACCTGGTTAGGTACCCGTAGGCAAAGATATCTGGAGTATGCTTGCTCCCTGGGAAGTAACTTCCTACTGAGGCATACTATTGGGTCTTCTGTTCCTTGGCTGGATGTCTGACTCAATACTGCCCCAATACCCACGTCTGAGGCATCAGTCTGAACTATAAAGGTTTTGCTATAGTCAGGACTTGTCAAAACAGGAGCACTGCTCAGTGCCTCCTTTAATCTGGAAAAGGCTTTCTCACAGGCTGGATCCCAGGTAATTTTCTTGGGCATCCTTTTCTTTGTCAGGTCAGATAGGGGAGCAGCCATGGCACTGTAATTGGGTACAAATTTTCTGTAGTACCCTGCTGTCCCTAGAAAATGCCTGACCTGCTTCTGTGTTTCTGGTCTGGGCCATGCCTGGATCACCTCTATATTTATTTGGTTAGGATGGAGCTGTCCCTGGCCTACCACATGCCTGAGGTATGCCACTTCTCTCATGGCCACCTGGCACTTCTTGGCTTTGACAGTGAGCCCGGCCCTCTGTATCCTGCCCAACACTTCCCTAAGGTGGGATAGGAGTTCCTCCCAGCTGGTACTAAAGATGGCAATGTCACCCAGGTACGCCACGGCATACTCCTCAGCACCATTTAACACCTGGTTCACCAACCTTTGGAAAGTGGCCGGGGCGTTCTTCATTCCGAAAGGCATTACTTTAAACTCAAATAAGCCTATCAGAGTGATGAAGGCCAACCTCTCCCTAGCTCTGTCTGTCAGTTCTACCTGCCAATACCCCTTTGTCAGGTCAATGGTTGTAAGGTAGGTCACCCCTCCCAACTTGTTCAGGAGTTCATCCGTCCAGGGAATCGGGTGGGCATCTGACTTCATGACTGCATTCAGTCCATGATAGTCCACACAGAAACAAGTAGAGCCATCTGGCTTAGGCACAAGGACTACGGGTGAGGCCCAGGGGCTGTGGGATCTCTGGATTACCTCTAAATCCAGCATCTCCTCCACTTCCCTCCTAATGTCCTTTTGGACAGCCTCTGACACCTGATATGCTGTCTGCCAGATGGGCGTCTGTGTCCCTGTCTCCACATCGTGGGTCGCTAAGGGGGTAAGTCCAGGCTTGGCACTAAACAAGGGGGCAAAGTCTGCTAAAACCTCCCTTACTTTCTGGATCTGGTCCGGGGCCAGCTGGGGAGACAATTTTACTGCCTCCACAGAGGACTCCCACTTACTTTCTTCCAGCAAATCCAGAAGGGGGTCTCCTTCATCCATCCCCTCCCCATGATTACACACTGCAAACACCATGTCAGCCATATTTGCATATGGCTTCATCATGTTGACATGGTACATCTTTTCTGTCTGTCTTCAGTCGGGTAACTCCACAATGTAGTTCATACCATTTACCTTCCTAACCACTTTGTACGGTCCTGCCCACTCAGCCTGCAGCTTGTCTTTCTGGACCGGAATAAGGACCATGACTTCTTGACCCACCATGTATGAGTGAGCTCTGGCTTTGCGGTCGTACCACACTTTTTGTTTCTGTTGGGCAGCTGCTAGGTTGCTCTGGGCTGTCCCCATAAGCTCCTTTAGCCTTTCCCTAAACCTAAGGACATAATCCACAATGGGAGTTCCCTGGGTGGTGTACTTGCCCAAAATGATACAGCACTCAGAACTGGCTGTCCATGTCACAGGGGGTTCGTCATCCGGGGGGAAGTATGCATGCTCTCCCTAGACACCGAAAAGGCCTTTGACTGAGTAGAGTGGAGGTACCTTTTCACAGCTCTTGGGAGATTTGGACTAGGGGAACAGTTTCTGGTTATAGTCTGCTTCCTCTATACTAACCCAAGACCGAGTATCTTGATAAATTAGGAATTGTCACAGGAATTCCAGCTGGGATGGTGTATGTGCCAGGGATGCCCCCTCTCACTATTGCTATTTGCAATGGCAATATAACCCCTTGCAGAGAGGATTAGAGCAGAACGAGCAGTAAGGAGGATAATGGGGCATGGAGAATGAGATATTGCTTTATGCAGATGATGTCCTGCTGCTTCTGACCCAACCCTGGCCATCAGTCCCCATGGTGACCAATTTATATCAAAGTTTTGCTGAGTTCTCGGGATATAAAATACATTTTAGTAAGCTGGAACTCATGAAGGTGGCGGGGGTCACTAAGGGACATAGGGGGCAGCAATATCAAGTTGTGCATTCATTTATTAAGTATTTGGGGGTGAAAGTGGGACCCACACTATCGATGTTGTATCACATTAACTACAGATCTTTGCTGGCTATGATCAAAGCAGATCTGACTAGGTGGGAAGGACAGCCTATTTTTTGACTTGGGAGGATCAACCTCATTAAAATGAATGCTCTCCCAGAGCCTTATACCCCATCGAGATGTTGCCCATAGGACTGAGGATGCAGGACTTGCAGGCATTAGAGAAAAGCTGCTCAGATATTTTCTGGGCCAGGAGAAGACCAAGGGTGAGCTTAGTGAGGTTGAAAGGTCAGGCTGGATAGGGAGGTCTCAAATTTCCAGACTTTGCCCTCTATCACCTTGTAGCCCAAGCAAAGACTATTACCCAAGTGGGTTAAGAGGGTGCATAGAGCAAGCTAGGTATCCATAGAAAGGAAGGGGGTACCTCATTCTATTTTGGCTTATCTGAATCATGGGGGACTAAGGGCACTACATGCAACAGGAGTGAGGAATGAGTTGGTGGAAATGCTCCTGGAAGCATGGGAGAAGGCAAAGAAGTGTCTGGGTGATGTGTGGGACAACAATTTGTTGACCGTATCTATGATAACCCAGAGTTTTTACCAGGGTTGGAAGATTAGGGCTTCCAGGATTGGGAACAGGCAGGAATAAGGTGCTTAGGGAACCTCTTCACAGTGGGAGGATTTAAAACCTATCAGCAGCTTACGGAGGAACTGGGCATCCCCTGAACAAATAGATTCCGTTATTTCCAAGCTCAGAAATGGGTGCAAACAATGGGGAGACTCAACCACAAAGAGACCAAGATTCACGAGCTGGAGCTAACCATACTACAGGCCCAGACAGACCCTAAGGGCTCTTTGTCCAAGGCACATATGTTTTTAAGGGGGTGTATACCAAACAGGTCATCTAGGGTGAGAGGCCAATGGGAGAGGGACCTACAATGCCAAATCCCTGAGAAGGTCTGAGCTATGATCTGTGAGTGCCATATCGGCCTGCTCATCTGCAATCCATATAAGGAAGCACAATATAAATTCCTACAGAGGCTATATATCCCCCCTCCTGAACACGGTTAGTAAATTTCAGGCAGGGGGTCCCCAATTTGTGATGCTGCAGGGCTGAAAGGGGAACATACATTATTTCTGGGCCTGCTCATCACGTTGCCCCTTTTGGACAGAAATAGCACAGTATACAGGTCAAGTAATGAGGCTAGATTTACCTATTGAACCATTGCCTCTTCTGTTTGAAGCTGACAACAAGGAGGGGGAAGACTAGGAGTTGTACCTCAAAGTGATATGGGTCATGCTTCTGACAGATAGAAAATGCATTCAAAATATCTGGGTTTTGTGAATGGCACCTACACTGGGCCTCAGGAAGGACCAGCTACTCAACATTTTACCCCTGGAATGGCTGACCTATGAATTAAGAGGGTGGAAGGAAAAATCTAACTGGCAGTGGGACCACTTATTAGGTACATTATCCCCAATTGACTTGGCAGTGGTCTAGCTCTAAACCAGGTGGGTGACATGGGAAACAGAAAATGGAGTTACTGATAGATGGTAAAAAGACTATTAACTTATTCCAACAAATATGAATTGTATAAATGTGCAGTGCTAACTGACAGACGGATTCTACTAGTGAATATGTGTCAATGGCCGATGTTAAGTGTTTTTGTTAGTTACACATGTAAGCTTCATAGTGAAATACTGCATGGTTTAATCAAATCTGAGATCAAATGATTACTGAATCTACTAAAGTTGGAATACTTTAAGGCAAACATGTGTATATGCTGGTTTGTATGTATGTCCCATTTGGAAAATGTGTAAAACCTTTTTTGTTTCAATAAAAAGAATTGTCAAACAACAAAAAAGAGAAACAAACACAGCTGGATATAATTACACCATTAGCATGTATTTCAGTTCTGCTAGGAAAAGAAGCAGACAAAACAACCCAAAACATCAGTGAATTTTAGATAAGGTAAACAATCGCAACAAGTGGGGTTTTAGCTAGAACTAATATGATGCAAAAAGGGTTGACAGTGTCCCTTTAAGTCCCTACAGCACTTAACCTCATTACACATCACTGAGTAGCACAATCACTATGCATGACTAATTACGCTCATGGGAAGTGTCCATATATACTGCCTAGTGCTCACACTTTGGAAGTTCTCGCTCTCACTTCCTGCCTCTGAGCACCCATATAAAACCCTCCCTACTGGGTCTCTACTTGAACCATGCTCCCCTCCACAACAAGGTAAGCAACCACTGAAAGAAAGCAGTGAAAAGCCCTTACCTAACATACTAACATACTAACGTACTAATTGCCAGCAGATTAGGCCTTATGGTCTATCGAGTCTGCTCGAACCTCAGATCCCATGTTGGGAACCAGGCCCCCCGTGTACCAGAAACCTCTGTCATCCCTCCCCACCCCTCTGGGCCAGGCCCTCATCTGATACATCCCCTTTCTGTATCTGTCCCACCCTCTTTTGAAGCCCTCCACCATGGAAATCTGAACCAGCTCTCCAGACAGCACGTTCCAAGGATCCACCACCCTCTCAGTGAAAAACCTCCTCCTCTTCCGCCCTCATCCTTCCACCTTCCAACTTCAAACCATGTCCTCTGATGATACCTGCCTCCTTTACTTTAAAGATTCCCTCCGTGTTTACCGGATTTATTCCCCTGAGGTACTTGAAGATCTCAACCATGCCCTTCCCGGTCTCTCCTCTCATCCAATGAAAACAGGCGAAGCTCCTCACATCTATCCTCATACATCAAATCCCCCAGTCCTCGTATCATCTTGGTAGCCCTCCTCTGTACCCTCTCCAGGAGCTGTATGTCCCTCTTCAAGTGTGGTCTCCAGTACTGTACATAGTACTCAAAGTGTGGTCTAACCAGTCCGTTGCACAGTGGCAGTATCACTTCCCTGCTCCTAGAGGTGATCCCTCTTACGATGCATCCCAACATCCTGTTTGCTTTGCTAGCCACTCCCCTGCACTGCTCAGAGTTATTCATACATGCATCCACTATGACCCCTAGGTCTTTTTCCCCTGTTGAGGCCTCCAGCTCCTCCCCTCCCAAGGTGTACCTGTGTTTAGGGTTCCCCCGGCCAAGGTGTAACAGCTTGCACTTGGTGGTATTGAAATTTAATTTCCAGGTGGGAGCCCACCTTTCCAGGGTGTCCAGGTCCCCTTGCAGGGCCAACTTCCCCTCTTCCTCCTCTACTACTGCTCCCAACTTGGAGTCATCCGCGAAGAGACTCATTTCACACCCTATACCCACCCTGATGTCAGATATGTATGCATTAAACAGGATCGGACCTAGGACTGAGCCCTGCGGTACCCCACTACCTACCCCTCGAGGGTTCAAGAGCACCCCACTGACCACTACTCTCTATGTGCATCCATCTAGCCAGTTTCCTATCCATCTAACCATCAATGGGCCCACACCCACCCCCGTCAGTTTCTCCACCAGACCATTGTGGGGGACCAAGTCAAACGCCTTGCTGAAGTCTAAGAATAGTACATCCACAGGCTTTCCCTTGTCCAGTTCCAATGTTACCCATTCATAGAACTCCAAAAGATTGGTTTGACATGATCTACCTGGTACAAACCCATGTTGCCGACTATCCAGACCTCCCACCTCCTCCAAGAACACCCCCAATCGTTCCTTCAGTGTACTGTCCATTAATTTTCCTACCACCGAGGTCAAACTGATGGGTCTATAGTTACCTGGTGCTTCCCTTGACCCCCCCCTTTATGGATTGGCACCACATGTGCCTCTCGCCAATCCCTAGGTACCCTCCCTGTCTCAAGCAACCTGTTAAAGAGCTCCGCCAGGGGTGCGGCCAGTACGTCTGCCAATTCCCATAGTACTCTCAGATGAATACCATCTGGCCCAGGAGATTTATCTTTCTTTAGGGCCTTTAGAGCTTGCCACACCTGTTCGGTGGAGATAGCATTTTACGTCCCCCCCCCCACCTTACTGGCCTTTTTATCCTTATCCTGATGTGACACACCTGGGGTACCTCTCCCTACCTTATGCTCCTTTTCTGCTTCTCCCCTGATCCCACACACTACCGCTTCTATCCCCATCGTGTCTTGCTTTGTAAATATCCCATCCCCCTCCCTAGTGAACACCGAGGTGAAATACTCGTTTAATACCTCTGCCTGGTCCCTTGCCTCTTCCACCCACCCATCTTCTGATCTCAATCTGCCAAGCTGGCCCTTAGTTTTTCTCTGCTCCCCAATGTACCAGAAGAATCCCTTTTCCCCTCCCTGTATTCCCTGTGCCAGCCACTGCTCTTTACTGGACTTTGCCCCCCACACCATGCGGGTGACTTTTCTAGATGCACGATGGTACATTTCCATTTCCCTATCCCCTCTCATTGTTTTGTATCTTTCGTTGGCAGCCTTCTTTTCTCTGACTGCTACCTGAACTTCACTGGACCAGTAGCACGGTTTATGTGACCTTGCTCCCTGATGCTTCACTTTAGCGCAGGTCCTGACTGCCTCATGAAGTCCTCGTTTTATGACTTCCCATCTCTTTTCCACATCTGTCATTGCTGTAATCCCCTTCAAGTGATCCTTGAGAATATTTTCCATGCCCATAAAGTCTACCCCTTGAAGTCCACGGCCAGTGTCCTAGTTTCCCCCTTCCCCCATGCTTATTTGAAACCAGACAGTATCGTGGTTGCTCCCAGTCAGGGGATCCTCTACAACCAGGTCCCTTACCAGATCCCCATCTGCCAGAACCACATCCAGGACATGCCCCTCCCTCGTGGGCTCCATCACATGCTGTGTTAAGAACACATCCTGGAAGCTGTCCAGCAGCCTCTGCTCCTTGGCCACCTTAGAGGACATGGTTCCCCAGTTTGTACCTGGCATATTAAGGTCCCCTATAAACACCACTCCCTCCCCTTTAGGTCCGCACTGGGCAATAATGTTGTCCAGCAAACCATCCTCCAGAACATCACCCATCCCGGGGGGCCTATATACTACACCCAGCTTGACCTTACTTCCTGCCAGGGTTCGTAAGGTGACCCATAAGGCCTCCACATTTCCCTCTGCCTCTTCTACCCTAACAATTTCTATGCCATCTCTAATGAACATAGCCACTCCTCCCCCTCTGCCTTTCTATCCTTCCTAAGCATACCTCTTCCTAACTACCTACCCAACCACCCACACTGCCACTTATTTGCTGTAGGCTAGGTGCTCTCCTCTCCTCTCCTCTCCTCTCCTCTCCTCTCTCCAGTTTCTCAGCAATGGGCCCCAGCTATTTAGCCCTTTAAATCTCCTACTTTCTGTTAGCCTGATTCAACACCCCAACTTCACACCTGTTTCACGTGTTGTAACTACTCACTCAACCCACAAGAGGCTGCAATATTCCACCCAGATAGTTTCCCTAAACTGTCTACTAAAAGTTAGTGAACTGACCCAAAACACTGACTGAATTACCTCTACCTACCCACCCACCACACTGCTACTTTAAGGGGACACTGTCAACTCCCTTAGGCCTCAGATTGTCTCTAGTCTAAAACACATTTTATGATTGCTCACATTCTGTACAGGTTGCTGATGCAGCTAGTTGTTTGAGTCTGATTCTTTTTTCTTTCTAAAAGTGAAAAACAGACTGGCCACCATACTGGTGTTACCATACAAAAACGTGTTTGTTTATATTCCTTGATCAACTTTCACTGCATCTTTCCTGGACTTGGGAACACCCCCACATGATCAAGCCACTCATAATGCAGTAGGAGGAGAAGGGACTGTTGCATCATGAGTGGCTGTAGAGTTTGGGGATCTTTGTATTGTTCAAGAAGTATACAATAAGAGCTGATCAAGGATTTCAAACAAAATAAAGTTGGGTATAATTGCACCATAACCATGCATTTCAGGCCTACTAAGAAAGGAAGCAGATAAAACAACCAGCAACATCAGTGAATTTTAGAGAAGGTAAGCAGTCATAAAATGTGGGGTTCAATGAGAAATAATAGGATGCAAAAAGGGTTGACAGTGTCCCTTTAAGTATTAAATAAAGGACCTTATTTGGTGTAACCTAGGCGTAAGCTAGGTACTCTGTTCTTTCTTTCCTTTCAGGTCTCTCAGCATATGACGGTTACCTTAGTGCAAATCGTTAAAAAATGGTGTGCAGTAGGTACGTGTCATGTAAAAAGTGAGTCACAACACATATTCCACTACAAAGATTTTTTATTTCTTTGCTTTAAATTAAAGTAGAAGATGTGCAAAATCTACAGAAAATTAACAATAGCACACACACATAAAAACAACCTTACCCAAGTCCAACTAGCCAGCCACCATTAACCCCAGCGCTTCGCCGTTAGGCTTCCTCAGGGGGAGTGGCTAAAGGATCCCCTGTCATCACTATTTTTTTACACTCCCAAAAAGTGCTCGTGCAAATTTAAAACTTAATTAGATTAATTGGTGCATTTGTCTCCATTATAATGCCATGCTTAGTAAGTGTCTACTATACTACAATAACACAAATAATTACACTACTATCACATAAATTTCATGAACTTAAAAAATATAGTAATCTGCCTGGCAAAATATAAATATCATATTTAAATCAGTCCATTTAATTATTAGTTATTGTAAATAACTCGATAAAGCAATGTCCAACAAATTAATTTTCATGCGTGTCCTCCGATGTCTTTAATTCTCAGATCGTGGAATTCATTGCTTCATCTTCAGGCACTACCATTCGTCTGAGCCAGTCTTTACCGTAATAATTTCCATTCCAGCAGACTAAAAAAATACAAACATACAATTTGCATGAGTCACAGAAAAAATCTTTTTATGTCACAACAGAGATTCCTAAGGGCTGAAAGCAAATTAGATTCTTACAACAATAAGATTCTATAAATAGCAATAATATATGTCATTAGCTCCATTAGATTACAACATCTATTGACACAGCAACTTTGTGACCAAATTTCAATGTACAACAAATAGAATTCTAAAAGTAGCACTTTAAATCCAGAACATCATTTAACCCATTAGGTTTCAGGGTCTGCAAGCAGCAAATTCAAGCAGTTTCTACCTTCGGAAGCTTTACATTTAATGGCAATGCCTTCATTGTACCATTCCTAGCACACTCGAGCCCCATATATTTTAAGCCCTTGGGGTTCAAGTTATGTATATCTCTAAAATGAATTGCAAGTGGACCACTCTTGTTTATATTAATAATATTTATTTATTTAAAATTTGGGAACCGAGAAAGGCACACTGAGCTGAAGCTTGTTTCCAGGTGCGACCTGGGTAAAAGGGTGAACATTTACATACAGAGAGGGTTATACAAACATATAAATATATACAGTAAACCAGGTACAGTTTAGGCAATAAGAGCATGTTGTTTACATATTTATACAATACTCATAAACCAGATAACAGTTTAGGCACTAAAAAAAGGAATGGTAAATACATAGAGTAGATGTGTTGGATCTTCCAGTTTCTTACATAAGTTACATGATATAGTGCTTTGGAGAATAAGAATAGGTTCAGGAAATGAGATAGGAAAGGAGGGAGGTGTTATGAGGAGGGTAGTACAGAGGGAGGTGGGCTGGAGCAGAGTGGTGGGTGGGGGAGGCTGGGGAGGGAAAGGAGGCAGGTGCAGGAAGGAGGGAAGAGGGATTTGTTCTGGCGTTTGAAGGCCAGAAGAGAATGGGTATCACGGAGGAAAGTAGGTAGCTGATTCCAGAGGTGGGGGAGGTGGTAAGAGAAGGCAGAGGAGCCAGTCGTTGATCACTGGTGGGGGATGGAGAAAGATCGGGGATACCAGGATCTCAGGGAGTAGGAGGGATTAGCAATAGGGGAGTAGAGGGAGAATAGATAAGGAGGGAGAAGTTTAAACCAGTATTTTGACGTGATTATAAGTTAGTGGGTGTACTGCCTGTGGGAGAGGTGCAGAGACTCACAGAGGAAAGAAGTGTGCAGTGATGAGTTTACGGCGGGGCGTTTGTGGCGAATCTGCAAAAGGAGTTGAGCATGGTGTCAAGCGTAGAGAGAGTGGTGCCAGGGGCTGAGGTGTAGATAATATCCCCATAGTCAAAGAGAAGGAAGGATTGTCTTGTGCAGTAAGTCATGGCAGATATGTAGGTGGATGGCGTATTTGTTTATAAAGAGCTTGCCAAGTCTGGGGCGCAGTTTTGAACAAAGGGAGTTGATATGTACTGAGTAATTGAGATGTTGGTCCAACCAGAGGCCAGGGTATTTGTGCTAGGTGATGGTATCCACAGTGGAGGTATTCAATGTGGTGAACCTAGGGGGGAGGGGAACTTGGCCAGTTTTTGAGGGGAGCCGAAGATCATGCATACCATTTTTTTGGTGTTCACTTTTAGGCTGTTGTCATGAACCCAAGTTAGCACGCTGTCAAAGTTGGACTAAAGCAGTAGTTTGAATGAGTCAGTGGAAGGGCCAGAAACGTAGAGGGTGGTGTCATCTGTGTAGAGGTGAATGTTTGAGTGAGAGCAGACTGAGGGAAGGTCATTAATGAAAATAGAAAAGAGGACTGAGCCGAGGATGGAGCCCTGAGGGACACTGGACAGGATGGGGGGGGCGTGGAGTTACCTAGTACAACAGCCTCCTGATGGTCACTGAGGTAGGATTTAAACCAGAGGACATTGAAGGACGCAAGGCCTGCAGAGTGTAGTTTTTGGAGAAGATGTAGGTGGGAGCTGGAACCAAAGGCCTCTGAGAGGTCGATGCGTATTGTTGATGTGAGGTGCCCTTTATCCATTGTGGTGAGGATTGAGTCTATGATGCGGAGAAGGGAGGAGATAGTGAAGTGGTTCTTCTAGAAGCCAGATTGACAATCCGAGAAGAAGTTGGATGAGGAGAGAAATTCAGAGTCTTGAGAGGACTATGGATTCCTATAACTTTGCCAGGGAGGGAAATAGGGCGGTAGCTGCCAGGGGTTGAGGGGTCACCACCTTTGTGCAGAGGAATGAAGTTGGTCAACTTCCACAGTTTGGGGACAGAGCTTGAAAGAAAAGAGAGGCTGAGTGTGTGAGAGAAGGGGGAGGCTATGGTTGGTGCAGAGAGGTGCAGGAGCTTGGGGTGATGGCTGTCTGGACTAGACTAATGCGAGTTAAGGGTGCTTAAGGTGAGAAAAACTTCATGAAGAGTGGTGAGGTGGAAGGTGAACCCGTTTGAGGGTGGAGGGGAGTAGGGAGGTGCTGGATTGTCTGGTAGTGCACAGGATGTGAAGAATCGGTTTAGAATTTCAGCGACTGAGGTGGGGTCCGAAACAGGGGACCTGGTTTGACTGAGTGTAAGCGTAGGTACCTGGCAGGAGGGGATGAGAAGGGATTTGACTGTGCTCCAAAAGGACAAGGGGTCAGGATAGGATGAAAGGTTTGATTTGAAATAGTAAGTAGTAAAAAGCTTTCTTTTTAGACAGGAAATAGATGAAAATTTCACATTGTTAGGACTGAAGCCCTATTTACAAGATGGTCCTGTGTGTACATTCATTACATCAAAGTTACCAAAAGACAATTAGCATAACAGTATACAACATACAAATGAGATAATTGCATTACATGTGATTTTGCAGACCATCAAGAAATGGAACACACAAAATATATGGTAACTAATGAAAACATTTAAACCAGCAGGTTTGTTTAACCATTACACATACAGTGTGTATTTAACTCCTGTTTTAAATCTGTTATAAAAGGCTTAGTATTTTTATAAACTTTGTTAGGTGTATGTTTTATTGAGTTCCACAGTGTAATTATAATAAATGGGAATTTCATATTACTGTACTTGTTTATGGACTTTGGTAATTTGAAATTTCTCAAATTGTTATTCATTAAATTTTGTTGATATGTTTTCCTTTGAAAATGTAAATGTTTTGGTATGACCACACCAGGAAACGGCTGTGCTATGATAAAGATAACTTGGACAAACAAAAAGAAGGAGACCAGCACCACTGCCAATGCAGAAGACGGAACTATACCATTCAGTAAAACATATGCCAACTGAATAAAAAGCCACTGAGGTGTGGAGACTCACCAGACCCATGGATGAAACCAGTCTAGTGTGAGTTCAATTTAAATCCTTTACTAAGTATAGTCCACAAATGACATAGGATCCAGCGCTACCCTGCTCCAACAAAACTTCCTTGTCACATACGTACTACGTCACCTGATGCGTTTTTCGCACAACGTGTTTTTCTTTCCAGTTTATCGTACAGGTAAGTAGGCTTACACAAGTTCAATACTTTGTGTGTTTGTTTAGCCCAGGGTAACTTTCTTTTATTTTGCTGTGGGAGCCAACCCAGTTCCTCATATAGGTCACAATGGTGGAATTTATTGTCCTTTCTCAATATGAATCTTGCCAAGTGGTTAGAAATACAATCAGTTTTGGCTCACATTCCTTTTGTTGCTAGGCCGTACACGTGGTTGCCATATTCAAGGACTGGCAGTAGAAGTTGATTTACTAGAATAGATCTCATATATTTGTTAGTACAAAAACTAGTTTACCTAATAGCCCCCAAACTTTTATTTATTTTTATTATTGTGTCGTCTATGTGGTAATCAAATTTTAGGCATTGATCAATCCACACTTCCAGGTATCTATATTCTGATACCTAGGCTATGGTTTCATTTTTCTGTTGTTTGCACTGTTACCTCCTATTTATTTTTACCTGTCTTTTTACCACCATTTTGAAATAACATCAGCTTGGTTTTTCTACCATTTAATACCAGTCCTGAGTTAGACAGCCACGAGCACAGCCCTGTAAAATCAGCTTATAAATTTGCTTCCAAGATCTCTGGGAGTTTCCCACTAGCCATCAGCAGGGTGTCATCAGCATATAGGTGTATGTTTGAATATTTTGCAATGTCAGCTAAATAATTTATATAAATTGTCACTTCCTGTTTATTTTCAGCCAGAGGCCCTGATTGGGCGACTCCAGCGCCAGATGCTCTTCACCTTCTTCAGGCACGGCTTCCAAGATGCTGTGGCCCCCCTCCCTTGGCCTGCCAAAAACATCACCAGCTGGAGGCCCTGATTGGGCAACTCAAGTGCCAGAGGCTCTTCACCTTCTTTGGGCATGGCTTCCAAGCTGCCACAGCTCCCTTCACTGGGACCTCCATAAACATCACCAGTCGGAGGCCCTGATCAGGCAACTCCAGCGCCAGAGGCTCTTCACCTTCTTTAGGCATGGCTTCCAAGCTGCTGCGGCCCCTCTCCTTCGGCCCTCCACAAACATCACCAGCTGGAGGCCCTGATTGGGCAACTCCAGCACCATAGGCTCTTCACCTTCTTCGGGCACAGCTTCCAAGCTGCCGCAGCCCCCTCCCTCAGACCTCCATAAACATCACCAGTCAGAGGCCCTGATCGGGTGACTCCAGTGCCAGAGGCTCTTCACCTTCTTAGGGCACAGATTCCAAGCTGCCGTGGCCCCCCTGTCTTGGACCTCCACAAACATCACCAGCCAGAGGCCCTGATCAGGTGACTCCAGCACCAGAAGCTCTTCACCTTCTTTGAGCGCAACTTCCAAACCGCTGTACCCCCCTCCCTCAGACCGCCACAAATATCACCAGCTGGAGGACCTGATCAGGTGACTTCAGTGTCAGAGGCTCTTCACCTTCTTCTGGCATGGATTCCAAGCTGCTGTATCCCCCTCCCTCAGACCTCCACAAACATCACCAGCCAGAGGCTCTGATCGGGCGACTCCAGTGCCAGAATGTCTTCACCTTTTTTGGGCGCATCTTCAAAACTGCTGCAGCTCCCCTCCCTCAAACCTCCATAAACATCACCAGCTGGAGTCCCTGATCGGGTGACTCCAGCCCCAGAGGCTCTTCACCTTCTTCAGGCATGGCTTCCAAGCTACCATGGCCCCCCTCCCTCAGACCTCCACAAACATCACCAGCTGGAGGCCCTGATTGGGCAACTTCAGTGCCAGAGGCTCTTCACCTTCTTTGGGAACGGATGCCAAGCTGCCGTGGCCCCCCTTCCTTGGACCTCCACAAACATCACCAGCCAGAGGCCCTGATTGGGTGACTCCAGCGCCAGAGGCTCTTTACCTTCTTTGGGCGCAGCTTCCAAGCTGCCACAGCCCCCTTCCTTTGGACCTACACAAACATCACCAGGTATGGTGAAGGGAAACTAGTGGGATCGATCGGAATCCCAGGCACTGGCTTTGGAACTCATTGGACAAGAACCAGGAGTTTGTGCTGCTGATTGGTTGGCTGCTGCCTAGCTAAGCCTCCCATTGGCTAGCTCAGTATCCCTGGTCTTTCTTACTCTGGTGCCCAGTTCTTGCGGCTCCACTGCTGGGGATGGCCTCTGAGCTGCAGCCCTCCTTTCCTCGGCTCTTTTCTTAAAACCTGGCTCTTCTTAAATCCTATATTTTGGACACTTTTCTCTTTTTTTAATTTGTTAAACAGTAGCGCACTAATGTATTAGGGCATCCTGCCAGTTCATAATTTTACTGCTGCTTGTTTTCTGCTAAGTCTCTACTGCCAGTTCATAATTTATATTGCTGTTTATTTTGTTGCTAAGTCTCTACTACAGTGTGATTACAGCTCTTTACAGACCTACTTGTTAAGCAGTACAGTTAATTTAGTTGGTTTGTGAAAGATTTCTGCACCTTGTATTCTCAATCTGCCTGTTATTTTTTCCATTTTCCTCCTTTATACCCATTGTCTCCAACAGCCCCTCACCCACTGCCTCACTCTCTCGTAAACCTCCCCCCCAAATTAAGTTAAGTGCTTCTCTTGTCACTGTGGCCTCTCTTCTACCCCAGCCCCCCCATTTCACCCCTCCTTGCCATAAGTTTGTCTCCTCACCTAGTCTTCTCTCCTTTTCAGCCGGAGGCCCTGATTGGGTGACTCCAGCATCAGAGGCTCTTACCTTCTTCAGGCATGGCTTTCAAGCTGCCATGGCCCCCCTCCCTCGGACCTCCATAAACATCACCAGGTATGGTGAAGGGAAGCTAGTGGGACCGATCGGAACCCCCAGTACCGGCTTTGGAGCTGACAAGATCCAGGAATCTGTGCTGTTGATTAGTCGGCTGATGCCTAGCTAAGCCTCCCATTGGCTAGCTTGGTCTCCCTGGTCTCTTTCACTCTGGTGCCCGGTTCTTGCAGCTGCACTGCTGGTGATGGCCACTGAGCTGTAGCCCTCCTCTCCTCAGCTCTTTTTTTAACACCTGGCTCTTCTTGAATCCTACATTTTGGACAGTCCACCCACCCTGGCCCTGACCTCTATTAAATCCATCTTAACTCCTCCCCGTCACTCCACTCCTGCCCCTGACTGGCTGGGATTTTCTAGCCTGACTCAGCTAGCCTAACCATTAGTGTAACTGTGTCTCCTCAAGGACAGAGAACATTACCTTTTCCTCATTACAGTGCTGTTCCTCCTAAAGGTAACATGCCTCATATCCCTGGGATGCCTGCATACTCCTACCCCCGAAGTGTCCTTCAACACATCTAAGTACATTTATGTAACCCCAGGAATGCTCTAAAGCCACCTCATCCCTAATATCTGCAACCATCCTCAAAATACCAGAGTGATGCAATATGATGAGGGATAAGCATCGAAACACGTACCCCCTCCCCCTGCCTACCACAAATTAAATCTTTGTCTTCACCACAGCAAATATCCATCTATATACCCTAGAGCCTGTGCGTATTATATGTCTCACTCAAAATAGCGGGAGCTAAGGCTGGCCAATCTCCTCTTACTTCTATAAGACAATGTCCACCCCAACCCAGGACCCTCAAGGCAGTCGACAGGCTCTGTAAATCATCGCTGCGGCCTAACCATAGCCTCCATCAATATCTGCAGCTTGCTGGCTAAAATCGACTCTCTTCATGTATAGGTCACCCAACACCAACCAGACATCCTCCCTGTAGTGGAGACCTGGCTTAACCCATGCATCCCAGACTCAGTCATTCAGCTGCCAGGTTAAGCAACTTTCAGGCTAGACAGACTTGGCAAGCGTGTAGGTGGCTGTTATACACCTAAAAGAGCACCTCCGGGGGCAATTACTGCCACACATCACTACTAACTGCAACATCCAGTTGCTACCAATAAAGATACTTCTCAGCTCTAACCATAAAACACTCACTGTTGTATCTGTCTATATCCCCCTAAGGCACAAGACAGTGGTTTCAAAGTTGCCACTGACTACCTATCAGATCGCTGCCAGAACTCTGAAATTATATTGCTGAGGGATTTCAACATAAACTGGACCTCACTTGAAGCAGGCCCACATAAAGATGCCCTATCCTCAATTAACGCCTCACAGTTAGTGGTTACTCCTACTCAGATAAATAACCATACGGGCACAAGCACCCTCATCGACTGGCTGGTCACTAACTGTCTGGAAAGAATCCGTAACCTAATAGTACTCCCCGACTCCCTCAGCGACCACTCCCCATCCTCTTTTCCTGGTCAAATAAGTCACCTAAAGTACCTGCCAAAGTAACCACATTGAGGCTACTAAAAAAGGGAAGCTTAGTGCGCTAAAAGCGCATCGAAGCAGCCATGACTGGAGCTTTCTAAATACCACAGACAACGTCGATGCTGCCCTGGAATACTTTATCCACAAATTTAACCAGTCCTGTGATATTTATGCCCAAGGCCCCCTGTTCTCTGTGGCAAACTGATGTAAATTCTGCAGCAGGGACTCTGAACTTCTGCAGCACTGTTAGGTCAAATTCTGCGGCAAGGTAGTTCTGCAGCACGTTTATATATAAATAATACAGAGCCAGCTTTACAGTTTTGGGGATCCCAGCAAGGATGGCCTGTGAGCAGGATCCCTGACTTCCACCACATAAATGTAAGCTACATAATATCCCTTAAACCTTCAGTTTTATTCTTTTGCTTTTCAGAAGCTGTCCTGGCTCTCCATATTTATCTAAATCTATTTAGGGCTTCGTGCTATGTCATGCAACATTAATGGCTACTGGCAGGCACCACCTCAACGTACTGGCAACAAAGCAAATAGCTGAATAGTTGTTTTCCAAGGGACAGCTTGAAGTAGACTAACCGTGGAGCACCCGACTACCCTCCTCTGTGAACACCTATCAGGGGCCCCATACACAGTCGGAGTTGGGGGTGGCAGGCTATTGGTGCATACAGAGACTTCCCCATATTGCCACCCTGAAAACAGCCATATATTAAAAATATAAAATATTAAACATCAACAGTGTCAGCATGATTATTTCTATTTTTTTCTCTGTTGCACTCTGTCCTTGTTTTGCTGTCACATTTTGAATTAATCTTTAGCTTTGATGTCATCTTTCTTACATTGGCTTCATTTTTTTATTTTCTTCCATGTGCACCTCATTTCCCTAGCCTGAAATCCCTGGCATCTGCAAGGCCCTCTGACCATGGACTGTCCTAGAGCAGGTAATCTCAGGATCGCACCTAATCATGGTTTGCCCTCATGGAACCTCACTACACTACTACTAGCCTAGTAGGGTGGCTCAGATAACTTTTTGTATTTTTCCTTTTTTATGTTTGCTTGCACGCATGTGCAAGAAACATAGTGCCACCATATGAGTTTTCGTAGGTGTGCCTCCCCCACTTCCAATGCCCTGCTCCCTTTTGCAGGCATGGCCCCACCGCGCCAATGAATGTCCTTGCTGTCTATGACAGCCGTTCCAATGCAGTGGCATACAGTTGAAAGAAAAAAACGCTGCAATCAGTGGTTGTAATGTGTAGGCAATTTGCATACTGGCATTGGCAGGTAATTTACATACTGCCATCAGCAGTATGCAAAGTGCCTACACTCAGCACTGCATCCTGAACAGCTGTCATAAATAGCTTAGTTTGTGTCGACTCTCCCCCCTCCCCAAACACTCAAGTAGCACTCTGGGAGCCCACCCCAGTGTGCTCATGGGACCTCAACAAGACACCGTAGTGGCTGATGGGGTGCCTAGTCCCCATTGGCCCGCCTCCAAGATTTCTAAGTGCCACACTGGGAGCCCACCCCAGCATGGCAAAAGTCAGAATGGCAATAGCATGGGGTGCCCAACCTCGCTGGCTCCATTGACCCCCCAAAAGAAACAGACTTCCAGTTGCCACGCTGGGAGCCCACCCCAGCGTGGCAAATGTCTGTATGGCCAACGGGGTTGCCCAATCCCCCGTTGGCTCCACTGACCCCCCAAACAAAATCTTCCAGCTGCCACACTAGGAGCCCACCCCAGCATGGCACAAGTCCCGCGTTGTCTTCCTAAAAAGAAAACAAACACCTGAAAAGAAAAACGGTCCTCGATTGTCTTGCCCCCTCCCCAACCCAGCCCACCCTCTGCATCCACCTCCCCACCCCCTCACCCCATACTTACCTCTGGAGTCCGGTGCGATGATCTTCGGTGGACCAGGAACACGCCTGCACTCTTCAAAGCCGACCGCGAACTGAAGAAATGCCAGTAAGCTGTATAATGGCATAAATGTGTCTTTTTCAACTCTAGTGCATATCTTGCCCATTTTGGGGAATTTTTTCACCAAATTTTCAACATGAGGTTCTTTGGGCCCCACCTCATGAATTCAGTCACTGTCATTTTGTTATTTGGTCCTGAAAGGTGATTTCATGGTCACAGCATGGAACCACCTTTTGGGACCAAGTAATGAAACAACAGTGCCACAGTTCATGAGGCACACCCCCCAAAACCCTATGTTGAAAATCTGGTGAAAAAATTCCCAAAAATGACTGTTTTATGAGTGTGCATTGCGCAGTTCCTACGCACGATCGTAACTTTGCAAATTTGTATTATTTTCACTCCAGATTTTTGACATTGCCATTTTACCACACCTCCTTATGAGCAGTACAGCTGTCATTTTTCATATCTTGCCCAAAATATGTTTTCACGCATGTAGCACCCAATGGCGCGGTTGGTGTGCGAAATCAATGCTAGGGACAGATTAAAATGGCTATGTTGAAAATTTGGTGACAGAAGTCCATAAAATGACTGTGTTATGAGTGTGCTTTGCACAGTTTCCACGCACCCTCGGAAGTTCATGAATTTGTACTATTTTCAGTCCAGATTGTCAACACTGGCATTGTTCCACACCTCCTTATGAACAGTACAGCTGTCATTTTTCACACCCTGGCCAAAATGTGTTTTCACACTTCCGGCGCAGAAATGCACGGTCGCTGTGGGAAATCAATGTTCAGGACAGATTTAGAAAATCACAGTGACACTGTTCATGAGCAGAGGTCCCAAAATGCCTGCATTGACAATCTGCTGTAAAATATCCCCAAAGTAATTACATTATGGGTGTAGTTGCACAGTTTCTATGCACGCTCGTGACTTCAGTTTTTTTATATTTTCACTCTAGATTTTCAACATTGCCATTTTTTACACCTCCCCATGAAGAGTACAGCTGTCATTTTTCACATCCTGTTCGAAATGTGTTTTTATACCTGTGGTGCCAAATGGCATAGTCACTGTGCAAAATCAGCTTTCCGCTAACAAACTGATATTGCCACTGTTCATGAAGTGGGGGTTACAAAAAACCCATGTTGAAAATGTGGGGTGAAAATATCAACGAACGCCTGGGGCATTAGGGTTTCCGACCATAACGCTCCACCCTGTAGAGATTGACAGGCATCAGGGGTGTGACTTGGGATTGCTACCTGTAATGCTCATGCCATTCCACCCACACCCACACCCTGCAGCCAGTGACAAGCATTGAGGTGTGCCTTGGACTAAGACCCCAAGGCACACCGTGGCACTTGTCAGAGTCTGCAGGGTAGGGTGTGGTGAAATGGCGTGGCCGTTATGCCTGACGACCCAAAGGCACACCTCAATGCCTGTCAGTCTCTGCAGGGTGGTGGTGGGGTTGGCTTCAGTTCAATACTTCACTGCTATTCCTATTATGCATCTCTCTAACTCCTACACTACCAATGCCAATGCCAGCAAGCAAACATTCGGCATTGACAAATGCTTGTTCTTCTTCTGTCTCTGTAGTCTCATTGTCTGTGTTTCTAAGTCAGGCAAAGTTCCCCTTCCCCCAGAGGAAAAAATGGCAACAGTGCTCCCAGCCTCCCACTTCTACTCCAGACCAGACCAAAATGCTGCAATGCCCTCTGCTCTCTTCTTCCCTCTCCAAAACCTTGTAAAAGAAAAGCTTTCTCCTCCCCCACCTCCCACCTACTGTACCTAATGGCAGTAATGCTAGCTCCTCCCCTAATCTACATAATGGCAACAGTAATCTATCCTCTCCTCTCCTCTCCTCTCTTTCCCAGACCTAATCACAGCAATGCTCTCTTTCCTCCTCCTCCCCCATAATGGTAGTAATGCTCTTTGCAACCTCCCCCACCCTAGACCTAATGGCAGCAATATAGTTTATCTTCTCCCTAACATGATCCTGTCCCCGCCCCCAAAAGCCTTGCCTGATCCCAGTTTTTAAAATCCAGTGTAGCCCACCTCCACCCATCTCAGCACCACTACCCACCTAAGAAGGAAAAGGATGGTATTTGCAATGCTCTCCAAACTTTATCACAGAATGTTAACATGCTGGGGGCTGGCTGTCAGACAAGGGAAGTAGAAGAGACAGGGCTGCCAGTAAAACAGAGCCACAATTTGATTTATTCAAATTGGGGGTTGGCTACTCAGGATTTATTCTTTTGTAACCTTACCTGGTTACCAAAGAATAGAAAAAACTGACTACCGTATTGAATGGTCAAGCTATTTGTGCTTAAAAAAAAACTTAGAAGCTGCACTGATGCTCTGAGTAAATCTACTTGTCCCTAGTCAGTAGTATTTTTAATTGTGGTGCAGTAAGCTTGAAATCTGTCTTGCCCACGGCTTGCATATTGTCCTGGAGCAACACATAAATGTTAAAAAATTTAAAAATGTCTCATCTGCAATGTCATTATGACTTCCTCTATTTTCTCAATTTGTTTTTCTCTTCCCTTATTTAGTTTTCACATTTTACATAAATAATCTTTAGCTTTTCACTTTTCTTACCTAGGTTTCATCTTTTTAATTTATTCAGTCTGTCTAGCATTCTCTCATTCTTTTCCTGCCCTAACTTTTTTTTATTTACTTAGCAGTCCCTTTGCTTGAATTTTTTATAACTTACATTTTTCTTTCCTAGGCATCAGAGTTGACCCATAAGGTTGGCAACCACACAGCTCCATCCACTGCAACCACTTGTGCTCTAAACCCCATAAGGATAGCAAATTGCCCCCCACCCTCAGAGCACTTCACTTTACCCTCTCGTGGTTTTAGAACAGGTAAACCCCACCACTGCCCATCTCAACCACACCACTTTCCTAACAAGCCTTGAGAATGCCATTGAGTGGTCTTGTCAATTTTAATGTATGTCATTATCCAGCCCAACACTGTACAGTAATTCTCTGCCTCTTCCTGCCTCAAAAGTATTGTAAAATCTCCTCTTACACATTACTCTGTCCCCCTCATAAAACAAAACATACCAACTATGCTTAGCTAAGTCCCAAGAGTCATTCCACTCAAAGCCCCATTGAGTCACTCTGTTTTTTACATTGGCACCCTTTTTTGGTTCAACAGTGTAGGACAATCCTCCACCTCTTCCCATTACTGTTGGACCCAAATGCTGGATTCATGCCCCAGTATGGCTTTGTGTGGGCCCAACAAAGCACTACTGGGATAAGAAAAAAGCATTCTGGACCACTAGCAGTGCTAGGAAAAGGCAACCAAAAACGGGGTGCTGATATAAAAAAATAGGATGACTCAAGAGGGTGCTCTCAGGGCTGGGTGGGGATGGTTTGAGGGTTGGGGTGAATTTTAGTTCTTATAAAGCTACAAGCAAGCAGAGGAATTGTTTGAAAAGAGTGGTGTCAGTCTCTGCCTGTCTTACTTGAGTAATTTCTGTGCAATTTCTTTTTTTTTTTTGTGGGGGTCCTCCGTCCTCCTTCAGCCTGGTCACGGCCCCCGGAGCTTCCACCGCCTGCCCATTTTCCGCCCCTCCCGGTCACCCCCGGCTTTCCCCCCGGAGGGTGGGGCCACGACACCAGACCCCTCAACTCCAGTGCCGTGGAACCAATATCTGGTTGGGAGTGCGGTGGCAGGGGTGCATTAAACCTCTGGGAGGCTTCCACCCTGAGATAGAGGACCTCCCCTCCTTCTTCTTCCTCCTCGGTTTTCCTCCCTCCGGAGCGGGGCGTGCAATGATGCCAGCGTCCGCCCGCCTCCTCCTGGCGTAAGTGAGGCAGCGTGAGTGCCCCCAGCCTCCGCCAGGGGTCCCCATCACTCCGGATGCTGCCTCGGCCCTCCCCCCGGAGAAGGAGAGCAGTCCATAGGACGCTCAATCCTTCTCCCCCCGGCCAGCCCTCCGACGACTCGGGTCCATTCCCGAACCCGGGTCACCGGCGTCGCAAGCGGAAATCCCACCGCTGCGCCGACGGGCCGGCTTCTGTGCAATTTCTGTGGCCAACCCTAAATTCTGTGGCAGGTCATAATTTCAGCAGCAATCGCTGCATGCCACAGAACTGCAGAAAACAGGGGGCCTTATTTACACCCATTACACCAAGTGGAAGATTAGGTGCCCCTAAACTCGTGGATTGATTTGATGAAACATCGAGATTGGCTTTGGTACAAATCTAGACGTTCAGGCTCTGCTACTGATATCTAGCTGAACAGGGCTGCCCAAAACAGCTGTACATGTGCAATTAGGATAGCCAAAAGGCAACACTTTAAAAAGGAGCTAGAAAACTCCGGGGTGGGGGGGCAGTAGATGTTTCTGGGATAATATCAAGTCTCTATCTGGTAAACCTAACAAATCACCTCCATCCCTAATAAATGTCAATGGAATTCCTACCCAGGACCCATTTACCATCACTGAAACTTTCAATAAAGCTTTCACAGACCTTAGTGGTATACTACCACCTGACGTCCTTCTTCTGCTGAGTGAAAGCAATAACCCAAACACCACTATGACCCAAAGAGGCTCACCACCTCTCTTCTACCTTAAAATTATAAAATATATAAAAAATATATCACGAAGGTCCTCGGTAAATCTGGAACTAGCAGTGATATGCTAGATCTTATGCTCCTTGAGCTTACTCTGGATGACTGGTTGAAAAACTGGTGCAGAGCTCAGGGATTTAGCTTCACTGGGGACTGGGGCTCCACCTGGAGGGATGCAGGCCTATACTGGTGCAATGGTCTGCATCTATCCAGGAGGGGAACCAGGATCCTAGATGATAGGTTTAAATGCTTCATTGGCAAGCATTTAAACTAGCCAAGGGGAAGGCACTGAAAAGGAGAAGGGAAATCCTAGCCCCCTTCCCCCAAAATCAGGGTCATTAGTGAGGTAAACACCAAGATAGAGCAGTCGATAAGGAGAAGGGCAGGGATAAATGGAGAAAAAGACAAAGGCAGTAAGGACAGGGATGGGGCAAAAAGATATAAAGTCATAAAAAAATGGAGGGCAATGAGTACCAATGCCCATAGTCTAGGTAAAAAGCTTCCCAAAATGGTGGCCTTGATGGAAGAGGGATGCCTGGATATTGTGGCAGTCCCAGAAACATGGTACACAAAGAACCATGACTGGGATGTCAACATACCAGGGTACACAATCTACGGAGGGACAGGGAGGGAAGGAGAGGAGGAGTAGCTCTATGTAAGGGAAGGGATCAAAGCAACAGAACTAAAGGGTAAACAGGGAGAAGAGGAGTCACTGTGGGTCACCCTGGAGACTGGAAGTGGCACCACAATCTGCACAGGGGTTGTATACAGACCCCCATCTCAGAGGGAGGAAATGGACAAGGAAATGATAGAAGGCATCCTTGGGATGGCAGAGAAAGGGGAGATATTGCTGATGGGGGACCTGAATATGCCATATGTTAACTGGAGCACCTTTGCTGCAGCCACATCCAAGAGCAGGTCCATTCTCGATGCTGTACAGGGGGTATGCCTCAGACAGCTAGTTTTGGAACCCACTCAGAAGGGAGCAATCTTAGACCTGGTACTCTCAAATGGGGACAGAGAGAGAGGATCTCTTATCCTGAAGTGGGTAGCCATCTGGGAACAAGCGACCACCAAACAGTGTGGTTCATGATAAACTTAGCTGTAGAGTCAAGCCATACAAAAGTGAAGGTACTGGACTTCAGGAGGGCTAATTTTGTCAAAATGTGAGAGTGCCTCAGAAAAGCACTAGCAAACAGGCAAGAGGGGGTGGAGCAACAATAGGGAAACATCAAAACTGCCATCACAGAGGCAACAAGCCTTTGTGTGAAGCAAATAAACAAATCAAAATGAAAGAAAAAAACACTATGGTTCTCAAAAGAAGTGGCGGAGAAGGTAAGGGAGAAAAAGATAGCATTCAGGAAGTATAAGGAAACACAAAGGAGCAGGACAGAGAACTGTACCAGTTAAAGCAGAAGGAAGCGGGGAAGGCAGTCAGAATAGCAAAGGCCCAAACCGAGGAGAAGATAGCCAACTCAGTTAAGAAGGGGGATAAAACCTTTTATAGGTACATTAGGGAGCAAAGGAAGACTAAGGCAGGGATACTGAGGCTGAATAAAGAGGAAGGTGGTTGGGCAGAGAGTGACAGTGAAAAAGCAGGGATACTGAATGAATACTTCTGCTCAGTATTCACAATGGAAAAGCAGGGGGAGATAATCCAGTCAATATAAGCACTCTGGATGGGGGAGGTTGATATTAGTCCTTTCACAGAAGAAATGGTTCTGAAAGAACTCTTAAAATTGAAGGTGGATAAAGAAATGGGGCCTGATGGGATTCACCCCAGAATTCTAAAAGAACTAAGGGAAGAACTAGTAACACCACTGACTACCCTTTTTAATAAATCATGGGAGGATGGTGTGGTACCTGAGGACTGAAGGAGGGTGGATGTGATTCCCTTTCACAAAAGTGGGAGCAAGACATTGGCAGGAAACTACAGACCTGTCAGTTTGACCTCAGTGGTAGGGAAAATGATGGAATCACTTCTGAAGGAAAGAACTGTTGAGTACCTAGAGGCTAGTGGGGTACAGGACCCAAGGCAGCATGGATTCACAGCAGGAAGGTCATGTCAGACAAATCTAATTGATTTCTTTGACTGGGTGACCAAAGTAGCAAACAAGGGAGGGGCTGTGGACATGGCCTACCTAGACTTTAGCAAGGCATTTGACACAGTCCCGCACAAAAGATTAATAAACAAATTAGCCAGCCTGGGAGTGGGTCCCAGGGTGGTAGCCTGGGTTAAACACTGGCTGGACAACAGGACACAGCGGGTAATAGTAAATGGAGTCCACAATGAAGAAAGGGGGGTTACTAGTGGGGTATCACAGGGTTCAGTACTAGGGCCGGTCCTTTTTAATGTCTTTATAAGTGACATTGTAGAGGGACTGGAAGGGAAAGTATGTCTCTTTGCAGATGACTAAAATATCTGCAACAGGGTTGATACGCAAGGTGGGGTGGAAAGGATGAAAAGGGACTTGGCAAGGTTGGAGGACTGGTCAAATGTATGGCAGCTTAGATTCAATGCAAAGAAGTGCAAAGTAATGCACCTGGGAAACAAAAGCCCAGGGGAGAGTACACAATGGGGGGTGAGATACTGACAACAACAAAAATGGAAAGGGACCTGGAGTAGTCATATCAGACGACCTAAAGGTGGGCCAGCAATGTGAGAAGGCAGTAAGGAGGTCTGGGGGGATACTGGGATGCAAAGGGAGAGGCATCACCAGTAGAAAACAGGAAGTTGTTGGTCCTCTGTACAGACAGTTGGTAAGACCATCTGGAGTACTGTGTACAGTTCGGGAGCCCCGTCTCCACAAAGACATAGACAGGGTGGAGACTGTCCAGAGGAGGACAACCAAAATGGTGCAGGGTCTGCACCAGAAGACATATAAAGAAAGACTAAAGGAGCTTAAGATGTAAAGCCTCGAGGAAAGGAGAGAGGGGGACATGATAGAAACTTTCAAATACCTCAAGGGAATCAACAAAGTCCAAGAGAGTAGCATCTTTCAGAAAAAGAGATGTGCAAGAATAAGGGGGCACAATCTGAAGATGGGGGGACGGCTCAGAGGTAATGTGAGGAAGTATTTCTTCACAGAGAGGGTTGCAGATGCATGGAACAGCCTTCCTGAGGAGGTTGTAAAGTCAAAAACAGTGGGGGAATTCAAGAATGCATGGGACAGACATAAGGCAATTCTAGTGGTGGGTAGGAGGAAGTGGGCTGTTGATTAATTAGGATCTGCAGCTTATCCGTTAGGTAGGAAAATGGGCAGACTAGGTGGGCCAAGCGGTCCTTATCTGCCATCAAATTCTATGTTTCTATGGATGTCATTCTCACTTCCCTTACAAAAATCCTAAATTTATCCCTCATAACAGGCAAGTTCCCATGGATTTGGAAAGCAGCTGTAGTCACACCGGTGCTAAAAAGCAGTGATAGAACCAATCACACAAATTATCGCCCCATCTCAATACTCCCCCCCCCCAAAAAAAAGTGCTGGAACATATTATTTCAGATTAACTAACTGAATATCTTGACAAATACCAACTTTAATGCAGACAACAGCACAATTTCTGGAAACAGCATAGCACCACAACCACATTAAAAAATACACCATTTGCAATAGGGACTTCATGAATTCGTAGGGTGACAAGCTTGAGGGGTGAATGCTAGTAGCCGAGTAATGTTACTTTTTTAAGTCAGGTGTCTTTTAAAGCTCTCCAGATAAATCATCATAATTGCTCTACAGTAGTTTACCATCTCAACAGTTTCAGGAGTCCAAAGTGCACATTATACCTACAGTACAGGCTGAATCGGGAGTCTGTGATGTCATCATTTCAAACCATGCCACACGCTGGCTCCCGATATTGAAAAAAATAACTGTGAAGCTGAGGGTGAGTTCAACAATATTAACATCACATAAAAATGCACTGTAAACATCATCAGTAAAAAAAAGACACATACACAGGCCATTATTGGTAATTTCTGATTTATGTAACAGTTTAAATAGTCCGTAAACCATTTCCTATTGCCTTTAAATTATAAAAAGGTGAAAACAATGGTATTTGCCTCCACCCGTAACAAACACAGGTACCACCAGGTCCAAATTGCTAATAACCTCAACTTCTTCCTTGAAATGGTAAACCACTTCAAATACTTGGGGGTAACGTAAAATACTACTACACTGTCCTACTCCCAGCACATAGATGTAACTGCTAAATCTGCTAATGCAAAGCTAGGATTACTTTATCATAACAAACACTGCTTTACTAATGAAGCCTTAAAAATTGCAGTGACTAACTCCATACTGTCAGTCATCGACTATAGCCTTGTGGTGTATGGTGCCGCAACTCCTATGGCTCTCAAAAGACTCAAAACTACCCTCAACAAAGCATGTAGGCTGGTACTAGGAGTGCAACGGTTAATCCACACATGCGAGCTATATGCTCAAACTGGATGCCTCAACCTAGACTGCCGGATCCAATGCCATACATGTCTGCTCCCCAAAAAATCTATTTTGGGCCAAACCCTCCCTCCCCCGGAGTACAGGACCTCTCAAGCAACACTACTCAGCTAGATGTATCAGGGGTCAGAATGACCTAACCATGATTGTACCTTTCCGCAGAACCACACAGGGCCAACAATCCTTTGAATATCATGTCCCAGGATTGCTAAACTCCCTCTGTGAAGACTTACATAAGCAAACCAAACTGGGTCTTTTTAAAACACTTCTTCATGCATCTCTAGCCCAGGTCAGTGTGTGTGACTGTGGGTCCTAGCCTCTTCCATCCACCTCCACCTAACCCTCTCAGCCCTTGCTCTCTGTCTCTCCCCTGATCTTCCACCACCCCCTCCATTTAGACCCTGGCCTCTAAATCATGCACCCTCCTTCTCTGCTGCCTGCTGCACCCCTGCGTACCTTTCTATTCCCTTCCCCATCTGACATTAAAGTCTGTCTCGTATTCTTCCCCACCATCCTACCCTTCACTGCTCCCTTCTCTGGTTTTCCTCTTTTCTACCCCTCTCCTCTGCCCTCACTGGCCCATTTATGTCCTCTCCCCATATCACCCCTTCCTCTACTTTCTCACCAGTCCCTCTCTACCTCCTCCCACATCTCTCCCTCCCTTCCCCCCGTTAACCTGCTACCCCTTAACCGCCCTCTACAGCTTGTTAGTTGGTCCTGTCCGCATCCCCCTACTCTGGCTACCCCCAACCAGCACTTTCTGAGATCTAGGTATACCCCTGGAGCCTAACTCTCCAGTAATACTCTGACAAAAGAACTGTTTCTTAGGAATCAATTTTGGCTGCTTAAAGTTATTGCATTAGACTGAATAAGACTGCCTGACATTGTTTTATGTTCTTCCTGTAATTACGTACCCACTGTTGTTCAACTGTGTTTGCTTTTTTGTACTTCCTCTTTTTAACTGTTCATGATGTGGAACCTCTGTAAATGAGCCACTGGCTCAAAGGTATTTCCCAGATTGTAATAAATAAATAAAATTAAAAACAATGTGGACCCCAAAATGGAGTCCTGAGGCACCCCATTTGAACTAAAGCCTTATCTGATAGCTGACCATCCACACAGACCTGTTGAGTTTGATTTTATAAATAGGATGCAAACCAGCCACGTCTCCTTGGCCAAGCCAATCTCTGCTAATCACTCTCCCAGAGTTCATGAGCCATGGTATCAAATGCCTTCAATAAGTCTGTGAACACTGCACCTACTGAAAGGTCCCCCTCTAATTTGAAAGCTATAATGTCCACCATATCGGTGAGTGCGGTGTCCATGGAGTAACCTCTGCAGAATCCTGCTGGTACATGGACAGCAAGGAGTGCCCTTCCAGGTACTCACACAGCTGTCCCTGTACTAGTCTCTTAAATACTTTGGAAACCACAGACAATAATGCAATGGGTATATAATTTGTAGGTTCAGTGGTTTCCCCACCCTTATGAACTGGTATAACTTTTGCATTTTTCCAAATATGTGGAAAAATTCCATCCATCAGGCTCCAGTTATATAGTTTAGTTAGGACAGGGGCAATCACTTGAACTGAATCCTTAAGGAAATGATTTTCTATGTGCTCTAAACCAAATGCTTTTTTCTTCTTAAGTTTTCTTATTACCTCTTTAACTTGTTTACAGGTGATGCACCTAAATCTAAATCTTGGTATACCTGGATTGCTACAGTTCATGTTTTGTACTGTTTAATGCAGGGGTTGGAATATCTGTGTCAGGCAATGTTACAAAATATTCATTCAGAATGTCTGCTGACTGTTTAGGAGATTGTGGTATTCCATTTCTAAACATTTGAATAGGTGGCCCTTGGGCTAATGGGGTGTCAAATGATTTAACCAGCCACCAGTATTTCCTCGTATCAATGGTCTCAGTGGACTTAGTTTCATAAAACTTCTGTTCAGTTTTCCTTATTTGTAACTTTAAAGCATTTCTGGCTTTTTCAAATGTCTCCCTGTCCGCTGGGTCCAATGATTTTCTGCTAATTTCCAAAGTCTATTTTTAACACGTACTCCATCTGCTTCTTTAAGTTTTCAGTTAGCCAAGGAACAGGGAGCTTTCTTTGAATCTGAATTTTGAAAGGTGCTAGCTCATTGCACATTTCACAGAACCAATTTGTGAATTCTTGAACAGCAAGGTCAAGAGATGGCATTAAAAACAATCTATCCCATCTTACAGTAGCTAATTTGGGCAAGAAAACTTCTTTATTATAATTTTTAAAATCCCTACATTTTACTTTTATTGGTTTTGTTACCAGAGTGTTCCATTTTTTATCCAACAGTTCAAGTACACAACTTTTTGAGCTGTGTCACCCAAAACTAGCTGGTTTACTTGCACATTTGTGGCCCTGATTTTTTATGTTATAAAAACCAAGTCTAGTATATTTCCTGAGCTAAACTGAAGGGTTTTTCTAGTAGGTGAAGAAATTATTTGGGTTACAACTAATGTTTTAAAACTATTTTCCAGTGCTTGCTCTCACTGTTTGTCCCTGCTGCGTTGAAGTCCCCAGTTAATATTAAGTCTTGTCCCACAGTTGAATTTTGTATAATCAGTGAGAGAGTTTCAAATTCACCCATTTTAGTTTTAGGGGGTGAATAAATTACTCATATAGTTGTTATTAAGCTTGGAATATTTACTAATGGGCAATCTATTATTCCAATTTGTCCTGAATGTAAAACCTTCATTTGTTTTAAACCCCAATCTGTAAATAGTAAAACTCCCCCCCTCAATCTCACCCTATCTAATTGATGACTATAAAATCCCTCAAGTTCAATTTCTTTAGTTTCTACAATCTTATTTAACTATGTCTCGGTTAAAGCCACTATATCTGGCGATTCTGCTTCTATCCATGTTCTGAATAAGTCCAGTTTATTTTTTAGTCTTCTTGAGTTGTCATGTAGAATTTTTAGTTTACTCATAAATTTAGGGCCTGGATTTGATTCTATATCCCCCCCCCCCAGTAGCAATACTATAACTAAGCAGTTTCTCATTTTGTATGGGCTCATACCTACAATGTTATTTAAGTGCCATCTTTTGTCAAGCTGATATCATATTTTTGAAAAGGAATTTCTATTTCTACACTTAACCAATGGTTTTGTGCAAGTAAGTACTCTCCCAAATTGATAGGACAGCCCAATTTCCAATGCCAAAGCAGTCAGTGTTTCTATCAAGTTTAGATGTGTAATCGTTACGTATAGTGCACTAGCTACAATAATAGGTTTGTAATCTGTAAAACAACCTAATTTTGACCTCAAATTGCTACTAAAACAGTAGTAAAATGTTGGCTTTAGCCAAAGTGCAAAGAATAAAATACACACTCACAGATTTCCTGTCTGAATCCTCAATCTATGTAATCAATTTCCAGTATCATAAATTAAAACAATACATCAATTTGAATCAGTAATTTGTAATCTGACCTGAATTTTTTAGATGCAATTTGATTTTCGTCTCCACTCATGCTCACGCTGTGGAGCAGCAAGGGCTTTTAAATGCTATAGCCTTGGCCCCTGGGAGGAATCTCAGCTGCTGGCTCACCCCCGAGCCCCTGTGCCTGCTGAGAAGTGAAATAAACACAGTTGGTGCAGCAACGTTCTTTACAGGGGGGCTCTCTGGAAAGTGTCTCTCGTCCCAGTTAGCAGCAGCAGCCTGCGTTCAGCACTGGAAACTGCAGAGTGGATCTGCAGAAAGGGGAGTAGTGTGAGCTTTTAAATGCTATATCCCCAACTCTTGGGAGGAATCTCAGCCACTGGCTCACCCCCGAGCCCCTCTGCCTGCTGAGAGGTGAAATAAACACAGTTTGGTGCAGCAATGTTCTTTACATGGGGCTCTCTGGAAAGTGTCTCTCACCTCAGTTAGCAGTAGCAGCCTGCATTCAGCAGTAATGGAAAATGCAGAGTGGATGTGAAGAAAGGGGAGCAGCGTGGGCTTTTAAATGCTATAGCCCTGCCCCTGGGAGGAATCTTAGCCGCTGGCTTGCCCTCGAGCCTCTGTGCCTGCTGAGAGGTGAAATAAACACGGTCCAGTGCAGCAACATTCTTTACATGGGGCTCTCTGGAAAATGTCTCTCACCCCAGTTAGCAACAGCAGCCTGCATTCAGCAGCAATGGAAAGTGCAGAATGGAACACCAAATATTCAGATTTAGCTTGGCGTAGTGCTTTTGTGCAGGTGTTTCTGAGCTTGTGATAGACGTGTAGGTTAGTGGTGGCCATGGAGAATCTAAATTTAGACCAAGCTTTGTTGCGAGTTTTGCATAGTGATAGAATATATGGGGAAACCCAGGGAAGTGGTGCGGAGAGGGGCATTGAGGTTCTAGATATTAATAAGGATGGATGAGAAATGCATGAGAGCTAGGTTAACATCAGAGGTCAAGAACACTTGGGACCAGTTTACTGAGTAGAGGTCTGCCAGGAGGAGGTGGGGAGTTAGATTGTGGGTTCAGCAGAAACTGAGATATTTAGGTACGGACTTGGGAAGGTGAAACTTTCCTGGTGCAGTAAGTGAAACAGTGATCACTGATAGCGTTGTTCAGTACACCTGCAGCAGATATTCAATGGGGATGAGAGGAAAGGATCCAGATGAGGTGGGTATGATTGGTGGAGAGAGGATTGTATTGGGTTGGTTCATTTAGCAGCTGAGTGAGACTGAGTGATTCAACAGAGGTTCTGGTATGAGAGGAGGTGGGAGAGGGCCAATCAATGTTGAAATCCCCCAACATGAGTAGCTCACCATCAGAGGAGAGGGAGACAACTGAGCTGAGGCATGAGAGGAGGGAATCAGGGGCTAGTTTAGGAGCTGCACAGAGGGTGCCAACATAGATAGGGACTGTGTAAGGGAGGGTGAGACAGGAAAGAAGAATCTCATAGGATTTGGGGACTGCTTTTTGGAAGGTGATGGAGCAGTGGAGTGTGCTACGGACATACATGGTGACACCGCCACCCTGTTTGCCATGGTCCTGGTGGTAAAGGGTGAAGTTTGGGAGGGCCAGTTCCATGACTGGGGTGTGAGAGGAGAGCCATGACTCAGAGACACACAGGACATCTTCTGGGTGTTGGGTAAACCAGACTTTTAGGACATCCATTTTGGGTAGGAGGCTTCGAGCATTGATGTGGAAAATTTGGAGGCCCTTTTGGGGTAGGAGCAGAAGGGGGTGGGGGGCTGGGTTTGGGTTCAACATCACCTGAAGTCAACAGGAGAAGGAGTAGAAAGGAGTACAGGAGATGTTTCTTGGATGTGAACAGTAGGGAGAGGGGATCTGTGACTCAGGGTGGGATGATGAAGGGAGAAAAGGAGGGATATGTGTTTTGTTAGGGTGACTGGGAGGAGACCCGGATGGATGGAGGTGTTAGGTGTGTGAGGGTGAGCATGTGGAGGAGGGGGTAGAGGAGCAGGTGACAAAGGAGGATCGACTCCTTGGAGACATTTCTTGTGCGGGGGAAGTTGTGAGGGGGTGGAAGTCGCAAGAAGGAGGAGCAGCAGGCATGTGACATATGGGTCCATTTGAGGGAGTGGGAGTGAGGAGGGAAACTGGGGGGGTAGCTTCTGTAGGCAGAGGAAAAGGATGAGGATGGTAGTGCTGTAGGAGTGTGGATTAGCATAAAATAGTTGGAAGCTTTTTATGGTTAAGAGTGATGTTTAGGATAGCTGGTGACACTTAGTGGTGAGAGTTGATAAGGTGCTAATGGGCACTTACAGTGACAGACTATATCTGCAATATGGTCACATGAACTGGTCACGTGATCAGGTGACCCTATAAGACTATAGCCAACGAAGGGTGGGAGAGTGGGGGGGGGGGCATCCAACGTGCTTGCACGGTGGCGGGAACAACTTGCAGGCACAGCATCTGGTTGGAGTCCTGGGTGCAGGAATGAGTGCACACCTGTTGATTGCTGGTGGTGGTGGTGGGGAGCAGCGCTTTTGTGTGGTGGGTGGCCGCTTCAGGTGTGGTCCCAAAGGGGTGGGTGGTCTGGGGGATTCTGCAGGAATGAGCAGAAGGGAGCAAGGATTATAACGGAACAGGCGGGGGGGTTGGGGAGAGAAAAGCTCTTGGGTTACACAGCTAGCAGGCTACAGATGCAGATTAAGCTGTAATCAAATGCTAAAACTAGAATTAAATCCTGCTTTGCTTAACACTGCTGTCATAAATAACACTGCTGCAGTAAGTAGCCAACAGAATTATTGCTAAAAGTAGCTAACAGAATTGCTGCTAAAACACTACATGTCCTCAAGTCCCGTAGCTGAATTCCCATAACTGGGATCAGTGGTCGACAGTTGAAAAAAAGGCACCAAGTTCAAAAAAGAACCACTTGCAGGCACATCATCTGGCTGAAGTCCTGGCTGCAGGAAGGGGCACGTACCTGTTGACTGCTGCTGGTGGTGGGGAGCGGAGCTGCCGTGTGGCCACTTCAGGTGTGCTCCCTTAAGGGTGGTTGGTCTGAGGGAATTTGTTGATTGCTGCTGGTGGTGGTGGTGAGGAGTGGAGTTTCCATGCGGTGGGTGGCCACTTCAGGTGTGCTCCCTTAGGGGTGGGTGGTCTGGGGGAATCTGTTGATTGCTGCTGGTGGTGGGGAGCGGAGCTTCCATATGGCAGGCGGCCGCTTCAGGTGTGCTCTCTTATGGGTGGGTGGTCTGGGGGAATCTGTTGATTGCTGCTGGTGGTGATGGTTGGGAGCAGAGCTTCTATGCGGTGGGTGGCCACTTCAGGTGTGCTCTCTTAGGGGTTGGTGGTCTGGGGGAATTTGTTGATTGCTGCTGGTGGTGGTGGGAAGTGGAGCTTCCATGCGGCAGGTGGCCACTTCAGGTGTGCTTCTTTAGGGGTGGGTGGTCTGGGAGAATATTCCTAATATGCTCTTGGATTCATTTCTTAACTGCCTTTTTGTCATCCCGATGTATATTTTATCGCATGGGCAGACTGATCCATAAACCACATATGTAGTACTGCATGCACTGCATTCCCTAATGCTATACTTCTTCAATGTCACAGGATGCATAAAAAAATTCCCCTTCAACTGCATACTGGCATACATTGCAGCGCTTGCATTTTCTGAACTCCTTTTGGTGGGGGGGCAACCACATTGATTCATTTTTATTTTCATCAGTTCTGATTCTACTGGGTCCAGTGTTGTTTGAGTTATTCATATCGAATATCTCATATGACATTAGGAGCAAGATCAGTCTGGTTGCAGATGATACCACAATTGGGATGGTAATGGATGACATAGAGGGGTGGCAGGGGCTACAGGAGGATCTGATCAAACTTGGAGTGGTTGGAAAAGTGGCAATTGAGCTTCAATGTGAAGAAGTGCAAGGTTATGCACTTCGGAGCAAGGAACCCAGGGAGGAGCTACCAGTTGGGAAGGGTTCAGATAGAGATCATAAAGGAGGAGAAGGACCTAGGGGTGATCATAACAGGTATCATGAACAACTCAGCTCAGTGCAGGAAGGTGGCAGCTAAGGCCAACAAGATGCTGGGGTGTATTGCAAGAGGAATCTCATCCAGAAATAGGGATGTGATCCTGCCGCTGTACTGGTCACTAGTCAGGCCACATTTGGAGTACTGTGTGCAGTTCTGGCATCCCTTTCTGAAGAAGGATATCAGATTGCTGGAGCGAGTGCAATGTAGGGCAACTTAGATGATCCAGGGGCTGGAGAGCAATGCCAATGAGGACAGGCAGACTGAGTTGAATATGTACACCCTGGAGGAGAGGAGGGATCGGGAGGATATGATTGAGACCTTCAAATATTTGAAGGGGATTAACAAAACAAGCACAGAAGGGATATTTAAGCTGAGGAGAGGAAGGAACACCAGAGGGTATGGCCTCAGGTTGGAGGGTGGAAGATATTTATTTATCTATTGAAATGTTTCACCAGGAAGGCACACTGAGCAACAAGTCACTCATCTCCCGGTGTGACCTGGGGGGAAGGAGTACAAGTGGAATAAGACATTCAACATTCAAGTTACAAGATCAGCATTAACATACAGTTGTAAAGCAGCTGTTACAAACAGTGTTACAACAGAGTTGAGCATAACATGTAGAAAGAGTGAACAAAAATAAGTGCCAAGTTAATAAGTAAACAAGTGCTTACATGAAAGAAAAGGGGGAAGAGGATGGAGGAGTGAGGTGGGGGAGGGAGAAGAGTCATGCCCCTGGAGACCCCTTTCAGGATGCGAGGAACCCTGCAAGTGGACTGGGGGGACCAGAGAGAAGGGGTTAAGGTGGTGTTCCAGAGAGACCCTTAGAATATGGTTGAGGATGGGAGTAGATGAGAGATACAAGCCCCTTAGGAGGTAAGGAGAGGGACCCATGGAGAGGATCCAGGGTTCTGTGAGAGATCAAGGGAGGCCAGTATGGAGGGGCAATTAGTGGAAAAGGGAGAAGGGCTAGGGATTTGGGGGGTGGGTGTGTACAGGGAAAAATGAAGGTGAGGGTAGGGTTGTAGGGTTTGTTCAGGGCTTAGAGGATGCAAGTAGGGAGGGACATGGCAGGAGCAGCTAGGTACAAGGTAATTACTGAGGGCAGAGCTGATGGACAAGGCGGAGGATGAGTGCTGGATTTGGGGGGGAGAGGGAATTCCAATTTTTGGGAGGTGGTGAGAGTAGCTAGATTGGCCAATTTGTATGGATCTGCAGGGGACAAGCAGGGTATGGGAGTTGGTTGATCTAAGGGAGTGGGAAGGTGGGTGGGGGATGTTATAAAGGAGGAGGTGAAGTAGGAAGAGAGCTCACCCAACTATTGCTTGGAGGTGAATTTAGCACAGTGGGAGAGTTGCCTATTTGTAAGAGAGGGGAAGGATAGGGCACAATAAAGTTTGCAGTTGTGGGTGCAAGGGGGGGCATCCAGGGCAAAGTGGCAGAAGGAACTGAAGAGGGTGTTCAGTCTGGCCAGGGAGGACTTAGTGGCAGCACCATAGACCACGTCACAGTAGTCAAAAATGGACAGTATCATCTTCTGAACAAGTTCACGCCTAGCCGTAGGAGGGATGCAACTATGGTTCCTGAACAGGGCATCAAGCTTGGGGCGCAGTTTATTCTGCATGGCATCAATATATCCAGAGAAGTTTAGGTGCTGGTCCATCCAAACACCTAAGTACCTGAAAGAGAATGTGTTCTCAAGTAAAGTCCCCTCAAGGGTGTGAAGCGTGAGTAGGGAGGGAAAGCTAGAGAGTCTCTGCCTTGTGCCAAAGTCATGGAGACTGTCTTTTTGGCATTGAGGAAAAGTTTATGGTTAGCAAACCAGAGCTGGACCTTGTCAAAGTCTTGCTGTAAGTTGGTTGTAACCTCAACAGGACAGGAGCCAGGTGCATACAGGACTGTATCATTGGCATATATATGTATAGCGGAGGATGAGGAACAAACAGAGGGAATATAATTTAAGAAGATGGAGAATAGGAGGGGTCCTAATACCGAGCCCTGGAGGACTCCAGTGCTAATTGGGAAGGGAGGGGATGTGGTGTCCAAGATCTTAACTGATTGCATTTTACCAATAAGGTAGGCCTTGAACCAGTTTGTGATGGAGGGAGATAGGCCAGCTGCTGGGAGAGAGTTGAGGTGGAGGGAGTTTGAGACAATGTTGAAGGCCTTGTCCAGGTCGACAAAAATAGCAGAGGTAATTTGCCCATTGTCCATCAAGTTATGATGGAGTCTGTGAGTCATAGGAGAGAGGTGGCGGTTGAGTGTTTTTTCCTGAAACCAGACTGGAAAGGGGTGAAAAAGAAGGTGTCAAATAGAAAAGAGGTGAGTTGGAAGAGGACAATGTGTTCTTGAAGCTTGGCAAGGGTAGGGAGGAGTGAAATGGGGTGATAGTTGCCGGGGATGAGGGGTCATCCCCTTTGGGTAGAGGGAGGACCACAGCATGTTGATGAAGGCAGTAGAGAATGAGAAATTTAGGATTATTGAGGGAGGTAGACAATGGCCGTAGTGGAATGGGAGAGGAGTTTTGGGTCAAGACCGTCAGGGGAAGCACCTTTAGAGGGGTTGATGGTGAGGAGGGCACTTAGGGCATCATTTGGGGTTACAGTAGCGAAACAGAAGGGAAGGTGGGAGTGTGGTGGAGGGGGCACACCAGTAAAGGGTGGCGAGGGGGATGGGTAGGAGGGGAGGGATTTCAATAGCTCAGCAGCGCAGGAAGTATAATAGGAGTTAAATTCTGCAGCTACAGCTGGTGGGTCGGACACTAGTGAGCTATTTACTTTAAGTATCGGGGCAGTGGACGAAATGAGGGGGTAAATAGGGTGTGCACCACCTTTCAGAACTTTGAAGGGGAATTTATGTTGGTGATGAAGGCAGATTTGAAATATTCAGACTTGGCTAACCTTGTAGCCCTGGTGCAAGTGTTTCTGAGCATGCGGAAGTTTGCGAGATCACTAGGATGCTGGGTAGCTTTATGACACTTCCAGGCTTGATCTCTAGCCCTGAGACAGGCCAGAAGTCCAGGGGTCATCCAAGGTAAGTGGTTACCTCTGACTCTGTTTTGTTTGAGTGGGGCAAAAGCATTCCATATTACAAGAAAGATTTCTTTGAAGTAGGCAAGGGGGGGGGACCAGTCAGAAGTGGTAAGGTTACTCAAGAGAGGCTCAAGGTCAAGAGATTTGAAAGAGCGCAGTTGTATGGTTTTGTGAGCGATTTAGTTCTGTGGACTTTCCTAACTATGAATATTGGGTTATGGTCATTGAGAGCATTGGAGAGGATGCCAGAGGTGATGATGCGGTGGGGGTGGGAGGTAAGGACCTAGTCAAGTAAGAAGTGTTGCTGTGTCTTGTGGTTTGGGTGGGTGGGTTTGGAAATCAGTTGGAAGGGGTTCAGAAAGATTTATTGCAGAGAGATGAGGAGGCATTTTTTCACAGAGAGGATGGTGGAGAAATGGAATACTCTGCCCGAGGAAGTGGTATCCTGTAGCACAGTGGGCAGTTTTAAAAGGGCATGGGACAGGGTGCAGGGGGGTAAAGGTAAGGGGTGAGAGGAGGGTGGGGCAGCTACAATATAAGGGTGCTAGCTGCGCATTCAAACAGACTAACTTGATTGACTGTAGGGCCTGTTTCTGCTGGCAGATTCATATGTTCATATGTACTGTGTACCAAATAATCTTTGATATTCTTAGTTCTATGAAATAACAGTTAGGCCTTGGCACCTAAATTTTTTTCTAAATAAGAATAATTTGTAAGACCTGGCCAGTATTTACATACAACATTTCCTATTTAGCCTGAAATAGAGCAATGCTCTATACTCAGAGTTACCAGTCCATCCACCTTAGTCTCATTCCCCAGTACACAGCAAATCTTTTCTTTCTTTCTGTAACACCTTAATCTTGGTGTCCTGAAGCAATTTGGAACTGTAGCCTCTCTAAAAAAACATGTAACCATTTGTGCACATTCCATCTCAAAATCTTCAGTGGTGCTACAATTTCTCCTAAGGCGTAACATTTAGCTTTAGGGTATTGACGGTTTTAACTTTTTTGGATGTGCACTTGTGTATTGCAGATAAGAATTACAGGATGTCTGTTTCTTAAATGTTTTTGTGATTACATTTTCACCCACTACACCCTCAAGAGTCACATCCAAAAATGAAACTAACTTTTCATCTGAAGTACAGTATGTTACTTTCAGACCCAATCTGTTAGTACCCAGCCGTTTGATAAATTCAGGCATCTTCTCTTTATCTCCTCTCCATATGCAGATGATGTCATCGGCACATGACTGTAGCATTTCTTATTTTAGGAAAACAGGCAGGGTATGTGAGGAACCATAAAGCCCCTCATTCCTGGAGGGTGGCTCACTGCCAAGACAGTGGAGGTTAGAAAGTCAAAATATAAGGGTGTGCGTCGAATTTAAATCAGCTATTGAATACCTCACATACCAGATGTATTCAACAAATACCCAAATACTAGGGTGTATTCAAGGTATTTGATGGACAGTATTCAGTGAGAGTTTGAGATCTCTCATGACCTGTCCAGCTGATCCTCAAGCTGCTCAGAAAGCTTTCCAGAACTTAACCATGTGACATATCTGCACTGAGTGCTGGTCCATGGAGAAAGACACTTGAGCTTAGAGGTGTGCTTTGCTTCTGCTTTCATACATGTGCATTTCTGAAGCTGTTTTTGGCTAAATATGTTGGGCAGGATTTTCAGAGCCCTTCAAGGGCCTTCCATGTTGATACCAATGCATGTTAGTCTACCTAATCGATGGTCTAACATGCAGCTGGAAATGATGCAAGGCGCAACCCAGAAATTACACATGCCTCACAATAAATAGCACATGCATCAAATAAATGACACATGCATAATTTATCAAAAAATATTGAAACTGCTACATATCCATCCAAACCTTTGAAAATAGCATTCAAAGATTCAGACACAGGTGGCATGACACAGGCTGTATCTGAATTCAGATGCTGTGTCTGTGTCACGCTCTCTGAATGTCTTGCCCACTGTGTTTTTAAAGACTTTTCTGCTGCTGCAGATGGTGGGCCCAATTCTCAAAGGGGGCTGCGTTCAGCACAAGCTGTGGCAAACTGCAGATTGCGCCAAAGCCCCCTGCGATGGACCCTGCACCTGATTCAAGTATGGGATCGTCCCGGGCCTAAGTCCCTTTACGGCGTGGCAGCACCCTATGCATCTAATGCATGGCACATGGATGGGTTGCGCCAAGACGCCCCATGCAATGCTTAGCTGAGACCCCCATCCCGATAGCCCCAATGCAGGCCAGTGACCCTCCCGGTGGTGGTCCAGCCCACACCCAAACAGATAGTGCTCACCCCATCCCCAGATAGAGCAGGGGACCAGCATAGCCCTCCACACAACTCCATGAGGTCCTCGACTGCCCAGAATGTGCAGCGGACTGTACAGTGTACATGTTAATAAATAGCATGTCACTGCTGTCCGCTCCATATTCTAATCGATCATGGACCTCCACAGAGGTGTGTGGAGGCTATGCTGTTGCTCTATCTGGATGGTGAACCTGTTGGGTGGGAGCACTATTCCACCATGTGGGTGGCATTAGCAGGAACTGTACTGGGGCAGCATCAGGGTTGGGGTGGGGAGGGTACAGTACTATGTACCATGGGCTGCATAGGGGATGAGGGAGTGTACATTACCATTGGCATGACATGGGCCCTGGTACCACTGGAGGACTGTGGCATAGTGCCGCATACAGGGGTTGTGCCCAGCAGAGCATTTTCTAAGTCCCCTTAGACCAACCCTGGCTGGTCTAAAGGTACTTAGAATTCCACCTTCAGGAAGCAGTTTGTGAATCCTGTGCCCCAGGGCTGTGGCAGCTTGCATCTGCCACAGTGCCCCTTGCACCTTGTCACAGACCAGCTCTGGGTGCAGGGATGGTGCAAGCCCTGTATGGGGCAGGCGGCCTGCAGTCAACGCTGGCCACCTTTGTGAACTGCATGGAGGCAGCCCTGGATGCAAGGTGCACCTTGCACCATATCTGTTCTGTGCAAGAACCTTGCGTCAGACGCAGGGCTTTGAGAATCGGGCCCAGGGTATCTGTACTACTGATACTGACTGTCACACTTGACTAAGTAATTTTTTTTTAACAAGTCATCTGTGTTAAATGGTTTTACTGCAGATGCTAGCCAATACTGCAGCATAAAATCTTTAGTACTGGTTCCTTTTGGATAAAAAGTAAATATAAACTATTTCCCTGGAGAATTTAGTAGACTGTCTGTGTAAGGCAATCTTTGGCTATGTGTATGATCTGATGTCTAGTAGTACTAATTCTATAACTGTTGAGTATCTGCAAAATATATATTATAACCCTATAGTTAGGGTTGAGTAGGATGTTTAATGTTAAACCTCAAAGTTTGTACTTTAATAAGTTTGCAACCAATCAATAGATTTGCACAAAACTCTGTCCTGTGGATGTAGATCTCTTTATGTAGCAAGTTTTGTTCCAGTTGGATGTGCGGATTCTGAGATCCGGACAGTTGAAAAAGTCATAAAGTCACCACTTTTTGCAGTTTTTTCCTCATCATCTTGCGCCCAGATGGTGCAGAATTTTTGTGTGATTTCTGTATGGCAGAAACAGCTTGGAAAACAAAACTGCCATGCTTAGTTTGGTGAACAAGTATTAATCTTTTGTAATGTTATTCAGTTTTTCATTTCCCATTGTTTTCAACTGAAAATCTCTTTTCAGGATAGAGGGCAATAGTTTGATAAAGGATTTGATCTCACTAAAAAGGATTTGTCTCGCAAGGCCAGTTCCTTTTTCACGAAAATAAAACAATTTTCTGTGTGGAAAAAAATAATTTTTCATGAGCTGCCATCTTTATTTTCTCCACCATCTAAAAACCTTGAAAATACATAAAAAAATTTAATTTTACAACACAAACACCAGAACCTAGCTAAACGGGCCCTGTTTAGTTAGAGTCTGATGTTTGTTCTTCACAATTAGCCCCAGAAATACTTTTTCTGAGCACCCAAAATCCTGGGAGCCCAGCTTAGCGAGAGGAGCCTTCCGTTGCATTCTACATACACAAAGTGAACTATCAGATACTTCAAGGCAAACACAGAAAAAACAAGCTAATCAGAGGCTGCTTGCTAAAATGTTAAAAGTATTTGGAGCATGACTGGTGTGTTAGTATAAAGATGGTCATTTGATAGAACAATGCCCTTTTTTACTTGTAAATGCACGTTATTAAATGCGATTATTTAGGGAATGTATGTCACTACATATAACAACATAATCACTGGTTGCACAATTTTATTTTATCATTAGGTTACTAACCATAAGGGGAACTGAGATAACTTCAGAAAGTTTCTAGAGAAAAATCAGATTATTTTAAGTGGAAATACAAATATTGACTCCCGCTTTACCTTGAGCAATCCCATGCATTTCTTGTAATTCTGTACAGGGGAAGTGGTTGTCTACAAAAGTCACTCAATGAGTGCCAGGACACCCTTGTTTCTTAAATAGGACATCTTTCTTCTACAATGGCACCTTCATTAAAGAGATTGAGCAATTATTTCAGTCTTTTTCTTCTAGGCGTGTCCTGATCATTTTGGTCACTCTGATATTTTGCTTGAAAGTCCTTTCTCTCACTACATGTTACTTCCCCAAGAGCAAAATGAGGAAAAGAAAAATGGAAAAGGCTCAAGAAGAATATGAATGGGATGATTCCAGCCCATAACCAACAGATGTTATCTTAAGTGGCAGAGATAGTATGTTTGTAAGATCTGACTGTAAATATATAGGTTTATGTGCTTCCCTTGGTGACCACCATAATAAACAGACAGAACCCACAACTGACTCTGGGATGAAATCAGGTGCAAATGGATCTGAAACAGACATTTCATGTTTGGACAAAAGAAGCAATGACGTGTTCCAGACAGTGGTAATGTCCTCATTGATGAAGCAGGTCAAAGACTGAGTTGTAAATATTTGGTCATAATACTGTATAATCTGGAGGGGGTAGAAGTAAAGCACATGACAAATCACATTAAGTCTGTATAGGGAAGTGCACAGTATTGCGACTGATTCAGTCATCTATCCTGGAAGTTCAGTTGTGTTTGTACATAGTTCAAACCTGGATCAATGTGTTGCCTATGGACTAAAATAAATTATAGAGTATAATTCAACAATTAAGACAGTAAATGGACTAGAAATGTTGACTAAAGTGCAATATGGATTTTGGGAAATATACCCACTGGAACTGATAGTAAGAGGTGAGGTGATGTACATAATGTATAACTTTGTGCAAATAATCACGAGATACAGTTCCAGTTTTACCAGTTTTGTTCAATTGCACTTCTAATAATACGATCTGCACAATAAATGCCAAGACCGCTTACTTATTTGTATCAGGTAAACAGCGTTGTTTGAGCTGTAATCTAATTTTGGTTTAAGCAACCCTTCCAAATACACACACACACCACACACAGGGCAAACCGCACTGTGCACACACACACACACACACAGCACTCAGTTCTGGAAAAGGGTGGTGTTCTTCTTTCAAGTGCTAAAAAGGTGCGTGCCTATAGGCTCTACCTTAAGTCAGGTTTTGATTTCTGTTCATTTTGCAATTTTAATATTAAGTAATTTTGAAGTTGGCACCTCATTTCCCAGGAGTCTCAAAATATACAGTATTAAATGTATTTGTGAGAAGAAGGTATTGGTAGTAGGAATGAGTCACAACTGCCGAACAATCTGATAAAAGCGAAAACGAGCTCTGGCTACTGAAACAAAGCACAATACCGTATACTGTGCACCTTGGTAAGCTCGCCTTTGTGTGACTGATGAAGTGCTCACACTCAAAATTCTGAGTTAAATGACAGAAAAGTCAGTTTTCTTTATAGATGCAGTTGCTTCAGTATAAAGTGAATGTGATACCTACTGTTCAATAACACAAATGTGTGGAAAGCAGATTGTTTATGGTGAACAGGAATGTCACTTATTTATCTTAAGAAACCCAAGAAATATTATTGTGAATGTTGTTAACATATGCAGCATGGCATACTTGTTCGCAAAGACATGAATATACAAAAAAAATCAAATGTGTATTAAGAATGGGTGACTACCAGCTTAGTTGGTTAACTGGCACTGGAAGATACAGATGTGTTATCCATTTTAAATTGCATACTGCATGACATTCAGTACAAATGCACTCGGCATGGATTACATCTGCAGTGGCCTGAATGTAAATACCAGAAGTTTTTTTTTTTTTTCTGAAAGATTAGGGAAGCAGGTTATGCCCACTTGTTTACATCAAATTAACATTTTTTGAATATTCAATGCATGGTATATGTATTATATAAATATAAAGCTAAATATCTGATATGTATTTTCTGAGCTACAAACAGTCCCCCAATGTCTTTTTTAACCCTGAAAAAAAAACATCCCCTTGTCATCCCCACTGCCCCCTCCCCATCCTGACCCTCCCACTGAGCACCCACAACCCACACATACCTTAGCCTGTACTTACCACCGGAGGTCATAGGCTGTCATTTTCTGTGAATCAGGACACATTTGCACTCTTCAAAGCCAAACCACAAACTGAGGAATACAGATAAGTGCCCTATAATGTATTTCAATGGTGTTTTGAACTTCTGTTTGTAACTTCGCCATTTTTTGGAATTTTTTCACAAAAGTTTCAACATGCCCTGTTTGGAACCCCACCTCATGAACACTGCCACTGTTACTTTGTTAATTGAGCCCTGAAGCTGATTTCACAGTCGCTACACAAACACACCTTTTGGGACCAAATAATGACATTTCACACCCAGTGTTCATGAGGTGGGGTCCCAAAAATGCCATGTTGAAAATTTGGTGAAAAAATTCCTCAAAATGGCCAAGCTGCATGTGTTAGTTTAAAGTTTTCTATGCACGTGCACAACTTTGGTAATTTTCAATATTTTGAGTCCAAATTTTCAAAATAGCAATTTTTTCACACCACCTGATGAACAGTACAGCTGTCATTTTTCACATCCTATCAGAAATGTGTTTTCGCACCTGTGGTGTGGAATACTGTTTTGACACAGATCTGAAAATTTTCACCTAAGGGGTTTATGAGATGGCATCATAAGAAGACTGTATTGAAAATTTGGGGTCAAAATATGAAAAAATGCCAAAGTTATGACCATTCACTGAAATTTCGCTACACCTGTTTGTAACTTTGGAAATGTTAAATATTTTCACCCCAGATTTTCAACATAGCCTTCTTATTACGCCACCTCATGTATGTCACAGCTGCCATTCTTGATATCTTGGCCAAAGTGTGACTTTGCTCCAGTGGCTCGGAATGGCGTTGCAGTTGCACGGAATTATGTTTTGGTGGGGATTCAAAAATGTTCTGTACTGGGTACATGAGGTGGGGTAATAAGATAACTATGCTAACAATCTGGTCAGTGTTGTCCTATACCGTGTGCTTTCACAGCTACATACATATATGCATCTACAGAGGGATTCTGGACCCTGCACTCTCACAGTAAAATAAGGATACTATTATACTATCTCAAAGAGTAAGGAAATAAGTTGCAAAAAACTCTTTTAATGCTCCAGTTAGGGTCAAAGTGACAAAAGCTGGGAAATGAGATGTTAGGTTTTCCAATCCTAACACCCCACCCTCCCAAGTCAGGCAGGAGAGCAGGTGTGGGGTGTGCTTTGGGCTTCTCAAGCCTAGCACTCACCCCATTCTCATAAAGTCTACATTTCTGACCTTATTTACAGATGGAATGAAGTGAGCGTTAGGCTTGAGAAGCCCAAGGCACATCCCATACCTGCTCTCCTGCCTGGTTTGGGAGGGTGGGGTGTTAGGGTTGGAAATGCTAATGCCTCATTTCCCAACTTTTGTCACTTTGACCCTAACTGGAGCACTAATGACGTCTTTTGATATATATATATATATATATTTACTTTGCAAAAAAAACTTAATTAATGTACTAGTTAGGCTTAAAGAAACAACACTAGGAAAATATGGTGTTAGGGTTTCAACTAACACCTACCCAGAGCAGAAAATGAAGATAGGGCACCCTGGGGGTCTCAACCTAAAGCTCACCCCATTCCGTCATTAAATAAGCATAGATGTGTACAGTGAATGAGAATGGGGTGAGAGTTAGGCTTGAGACCCCCCAGGACACACCTCACACCTCATTTTCTGCCTCCAGGGTAGGGGTGGGATGTTACGGTCAAAAAACCTAACACCATATTTCCCTACTTTTGTCACTTTAATCCTAACTAGTGCAGTAATTAAGTTTTTTGAAAATAATTTCCTTACTTTTTGAGATATGTATAATTGTACCCTTTGCAAAAAACTTGCTTAATGCAACTGTAGCCTTATTTGCCTCTGGGCCCTGCACTCCCATCCATACATCCATAGTTTTTGAGATAGAGTAATCATATCCTTATTTGCTATGGGTGCTCCCATCCCCCCATACATGCATAGAAGCATTTAGGTGTGGAAGGGCCCTGTGCTTCCTTTTATAAGATAACAGTGACCAAATTGTAAGCATAGCCATCTTGTTACCACACCTCATGTACCCAGTACAGAAAATATTCTAATCCCAGCCCAAACATAATTCGGCGCAACTGCAATGGCATTCCACGCCACAGGTGCGAAAACACATTTTGGCCATGATGTGAAAAATGACAGCTGTGACATACATGAGGTAGGGTAATTAGAAGGCTATGTTGAAAATCTGGGGTCAAAATATTTAAAATTTCTGAAGTTATGCGCACATAGCAACATTGCAATGAATGGGCATAACTTTGCCATATTTATATATTCTGACCCAAATTTTCAACATAGCCTTTGTATTACTCGACTTCATGAACAAGGGAAGAAAAAAATTGAAATCACGGCTGAAAGGTGAATTTGCCAAGCGACCGAGAAATCACCTTTCAGGAAGGAGTTGCATAATGACAGTCATATTGTTCATGAGCTAGTGTCCCCAAAAGGCTATGTTGAAAATTTGGGGTCAAAATGTAAAAAAATGGCTGTTATGAATAAAAGTTGAAACCCCCATTGAAATACATTAAACAGCATTTACCTTAGTTTTTCATATTGCAGTTGCCAGTTCCAGCAGCAAGACGTGTCTTGGATTGGAGAGTGGATCTCAAACCTGGGACCTCTTCAGGTGAGTAAGGGTATGTGGGGGTGTACTGGGGGGCATGGAGCGGTGGGTGCTGAGTGGGTGGTGGGCTGATTGGTGAGGGATGGTTTTATGCAAAAACCCTATTGAGGACGGTTTTCTTTATTTCAGGTAGTTGGATACAGTCACTGGGTAAGGGGAACCACTAGATATCAGAGAATATCTTTATGAAAGGTGCAGTGATTGTTGAGTGGGGGCGGTGCCACTAAACACAAGGGAAAAACATTCTTGTAAGGAGAAGATGATTGGGGTGTGGAGTGGTGGTGGCTGAGTGGGAGGTGGGAGGGTGGGAGTCAGATCGCAGAGGGACCTTCTGAGCCCCCCCATAAAATGAGTACCATTTTCTTTTTTTACAAGCAGGGGAGTGATTGGCAGGTAGGGGGTGTCACTAGACACCAGGGATCATAAGGAAAACCATAATGGCAACAATCGTCGGGTGGGGCATGCTGCTAGACACCAGGGATCATAAGAAGAATCATGGGGATGGTGATTGGAGGGTGGGGGAGCAACTAGACACCAGGGATCATAAGAAAAACCATGAGGACAGTGATCAGAGGGTGGAGGGTACCATTAGACACCAGGGGTCACAAGGAAAACTATGGGGACAGCAATCAGATGGTGGAGGGTGCCACTAGACACCAGGGATCATAAGAAAAACCATGGTGACAGCGATTGGAGAGTGGGGGGGTGCCGCTAGACACCAGAGATCATAACAGAAACCATGGGGACAGTGATCAGAGGGTGCAACCAGAAAAACGTATAATGTAAAAAAATAAACTTAAAGGCCATTTCCATCGCACATAACTACAGAATCCAGCTGAGTGGGTTCCGATAAGCAAGCTACACGTGTTGCTCTGTACTAAGCACGACATTTTGTTTCATTTTTTTTTTCTCAAATATGTTTCCCTTGCTAACTGGCAAACAAAATGGCAGCAGCTTGAAAATGTATTTCCCATCTGCGACACAGGATGACCCATATGCGAAAAAGGATTAGGCGCCTGCAACAAAGGATTCTTTTTTGAGCCGAACATCTATAATTTCCCATTGAAAATGATGGGAACTTCAATATTTAATAACTTTGGAATACAATAATATTTTTTTCACTAAATCAGCAAAAGGCACATCTGTGAGGCAAAGCCTACCTACCCTGAAAATTTCAGACCACAATTTGAAACAGTTGTAGAGATACAGGTGGACAAAGAAACAATAAAAAACACATGCATTACACAGTTGTTCATACAGTGTATCTCTGAAACCACACAACTGGAAATGGAAATTGGAACACAGTTTGCCACATAAAAAACATCTACCCAACGAGATTATGCATGTAAACTTTCATGCAAATCTGTTGAACTGTTGCAAAGTTATTAAAGTACAAAAACTGGACTTTAACATTAAACTGAGCACTCAACCATTAACTATATTGGTGCTACCGTATCAGTATTTTATATATATAGATATATATATATATATTCCTTGCAAAAGACTATGTTAATGCATCAGTTAGGCTTGAGGATAAAGTGACAAAACTAAGGAAATATGACAGAGTTTCCGACCTTGACACCCCATCCCCACCCTGCACACACCAACATGCATCAGGGGTGTGCCTTGGGGGTCATCAGCCATAAGGCATTAACTTAGTGTTTTGCAAAGAATTTCCTTACTTTTTGAGATAGTGTAATTGCAGCCTTATTTGCCAGTGGGAATGCAGGGCCTTTCAGGCCCAGTGCTCCCACCCCTCTACAGTTTTTGAGATAGAGTAATTGTATCCTTATTTGCCTGTGGGAGCGCAGTGCCCTTCAGGCCCTGCTCTCCCATCCTTCCATAGATTCGTATTTGTATGTCACTGTGGAAGGGTCCTGTGCTTCCATTTATAGGACAACAGTGACCAGATTGCCAGTATAGCCATCTTATTACCCCCACTCATGTAGCTGGTACAGAAAATTTCTGAATCCCCGCCAAAATGTAATTTTGTGCAACTGCAATACCATTCCACGCCACAGGTGCGAAAACACATTTTGGCCAGGATTTGAAAAAATAACAGCTGTGACATACATGAGGAGGAGTAATACGATGTCTATGTTGAAAATTTGATGTCAAAATATAAAAAATTTCCAAAGTTACAAGCACATGTAGCAAAATTTCAATGAATAGTCATAACTTTGTCAATTTCACATATTTTGACCCCAAAGTTTTAACATAGCCTTCTCATAACCCTACCTCATGAACAAGGGCATGAACAATTTTCAAATCCTGCCCGAAAAATGAATTCACCAAGCACCTGCAAAATCACCTTTCAGGCAAAAGTAGCATAAAATAGTCACATTGTTCATGAGGTGGGCTCTCCAAAAGGCCATGTTGAAAATTTGGTGTCAAAATGTCCAAAAATGTCTGAGTTATGAATATAAGTTGAACCCCCCCCATTGAAATACACTGAACCACATTTACCTTAGTTTCTCATATTGCAGCCATCGGTTCCAGCAGCAAGACATGTCTTTGATTGGAGAGTGGATCTTAAACCTGGAACCTGTTCAGGTGAGTAAGGGTCTGTGGAGGTATACTGGGGGTGTGGGGTGGTGGGTGCTGAGTGGGTGGTGGGGCTGATTGGTGAGGGATAGTTTTATGCAAAAAAAAACATTGAGAATGGTTTTCTTTATTTCAGGTAGTTGGATAGAGTCACTGGGTAAGGGGTACCACTAGATACCAGAGAATATCTTTATGAAAAGGGCAGTGATTGGTAGATGGGGGATGCCACTAGACACAAGGGAAAAACATTTCTTGTAAGGGGAAGATGAACAGCATGGGGGGGGGGTTGCCACTAGACATCAGGAAAACAAAGGAGAACAGGGATGAAGATCATGGATGGGGGGTGCAGCTAGACACCAGGAAAGAAAAGCAGAGAGGGGATGGGTATGGGTGGGGTGCCGCTAGACACCAGGGAAAGAAAAGCAGAGAGGGATGGGTATGGGGGGTGCCGCTGGAGCACCACTGAAAGAAAAGCAGAGGGGATGGGTATGGGGGGGTGCAGCTAGACACCACTGAAAGAAAAGCAGAGGGATGGGTATGGGGGGGTGCCGCTAGACACCACTGAAAGAAAAAGAGAGGGATGGGTATGGGTGGGGTGCGCTAGACACCACTGAAAGAAAAACAGAGAGGATGGGTATGGGTGGGGTGCCGCTAGACACCACTGAAAGAAAAGCAGAGGGATGGGTATGGGGGTTACTAGACACCAGGAAAGAAAAGCAGAGGGATGGGTATGGGGGGTGCGCTAGACACCAGGAAAGAAAAGCAGAGAGGGATGGGTATAGGGGGTGCCGCTAGACACCAGGAAAGAAAAGCAGAGAGGGATGGGTATGGGGGTGCCACTAGACACCACTGAAAGAAAAGCAGAGAGGGATGGGTATGGGGGTGCCGCTAGACACCAGGAAAGAAAAGCAGAGAGGGATGGGTATGGGGGGTGCAGCAGACACCACTGAAAGAAAAACAGAGAGGGATGGGTATGGGGGTGCCACTAGACACCAGGGAAAGAAAAGCAGAGAGGGGATGGGTATGGGGGGGGTGCCACTAGACACCAGGGAAAGAAAAGCAGAGAGGGGATGGGTATGGGTGGGGTGCCACTAGACACCAGGGAAATATACAAAAATATGGGGAAGGACAGCTGAATTGAATCCAAAGATTCTGCCTTCATGAAAAAGGATACTTTTTTGTGACTCGTGGTATGAAAAAGGATTTTTTTTTTCATATCACACAGTCACGAAAAAGATTCCAAATAGTAAACAAAAACATTTCTAGGGCGTGTATGTCACTGTGAAGTGCAGATTACGCCTCAGGGGGTTCAGATCACCCAGAGAGATGTATTGGTGTCTCTCAGTGATGCCAGTTTTATAGCTTTTGAAGTTTTTTTTTCAAATGGAAACAAGATGGCAGCAAACGAAAAAGGAATATTGTAATATGAAACAGAATTCCTTTTTTGTTTCATACAGCTGTCCTGAAGTGCTTACTGAGCATGCTCAGAAACCTTTTTTCAAAATTAAAAAATTAAATAACTTTGGAATAGATTATAATTTTTTCACCAGATTAGCAAAAGGCACATCTGTGGGCTAGTCCCTTTCTGCCCTGACAATTTTAAATCAAGATTCCAAACCATATGGGCTGTAGGCAAGTTCAAAGAAAAACCCAGGAAAGTCAATGAGCGAAAAGTGAGTTTTTCACCTATCTGGAACTCAGAAACCACACATCTGACCAGAATGTAATTTGCCACATTCAGAGATCTACCCTAGGAGACAGTTTGTGCAAATTTGCATGCAAATCTGTTTAATGGTTACGACGTTATTAAAGTGCAAAATTTGGGATTTAACACTGAACTGCCTACTCAACCCTAATAATTTATACAACATATGTTTTGGGATATCAAGACAGATAAAAAGCATTGAGGCAGACAGAAAAGATATCACTGATATCTTCATGTTCCTATACGTCACACTGACATCTTCAAGGTTTACATACGTCATACTGATATCTTGCAAGTACCAGTGCAGCATCCAGTTTCATAACAGCTTGCAGCTGTAATTCGAGCTGTGCCCAACCCAATGAGCACTGCGCAAGACAGCACTCCTCCATGTCACACAAACACAAAACTGCCCACAGGTGTGCCACTCACCTAGCTCAGTAGCAGGAGTCCTGCTACAATTCTTAAAGAAATAGTCATTTAAAAAATGTATTTGGGTGATCCTCCCATTTTCAGACTGTCTTACTGAAGAAGCACTTTCACTTTTCTTCCTCTAATGTAATGTGACTGAGTGCTGTCAATTGCGATAAATGATATGCTGGCAGAGATTTAAAATAAGGCACTATCTGTTCAGAAAGTAAGAAAACTGTGTTCTTTATGTTGAATTTACTTAGCTTTGTGTAAAAGAAGCCATCGACTGTAGTGAGAGGAGAGCGAGCGCAGAGTGAACAAGTCTGAGGCTTCAAAAAAGTAGACGCAAGCCACAGCGACCATTGCTATACCAACACACGCTCATGCTTGCATCTACTTTTCTGAAGCCGCCAACTCGTTCGCTCTCCTCTCACTACAGGGATACTCCAAGTCAGAGTTGATTTGGGGAGGGGTGCAAGACCCCAAAAAAAGCAGTGCCAGGGTCTCGCGGGTACATTACAGTGGCAACATCAAATTGCCATTGAATGTCGTTCGATCTTGAATTGTGGCTGTTCGAACAGCATACATCACAACAGTCGTCGGCATCTTTTATACAAAGCTAAGCAAACTCAACATAAACCACACAGTTTTCTTACTTTTTGAACAGTCAGTGCCTTATATTAAATCTCAGCCAGCACGTCATTTATCGCTATTGACAGCACTCGGTCACATTATGTTAGAGGAAGAAACGTGAAAGTGCTTCTTCATTAAGACAGTCAGAAAATGTCAGGATCACCCGGTTAAGTTTTTTTAAAGGTATATGTTGTATAAACAGAACATGACATGGCCTGACCGAAGATATCATTTCTATGTTCATGAGAGGCCAATGATATCAAGATTTATACACTAGGGGTGAAGTGATATGGCATCAAATGAAAAGCCGTATCACAAGCACAATGTGAAAACTAGATTGTGATGTGTACACTGTGAAGATATCAAGCACAGTGTACACGTCACTTCCCCCCTCCTCGCATCGCTAAAACAAAAAATTAAAGAAAATAAACAAAAACCAAAGCCCTATTGTACAAAATGGATATGTGATGTCCCGTTGTGTGATACCTATGCATCACAACTCATGGAGAGTGACCGTGGAAACCTCACTCATGGCTCCGCTACGCTCCACCACTCGTGAGCTGAGGTCACTGTCTACTCATTGTGATACATATAGTATCACATGCCAGGCCATCACATATCCCCTTAATCTCACTCATGGCTTTGCCACTCATGAGATATCATGATATCATTGGCCTCTCGTGAACATAAATATGATATCTTCACTCAGGCCATATATATATATATATATATATATACTGTATGTATATACTGTATATATCATATATGGAGATATTCCTATTATGTTGGAAAAACTCTACGTACATTTTGCATATGGGTGGGAGAACATTCTTGGGCTGCTTACCAGGGGAGTTTGACTTATGCTGCATCTTATCACATACATTCAGCTGAAGCCCCTGAGGGACACGGTTTTAAATTTATTGCTATTGAGAAAGTTTGGCCCTACCTAAGGGACGGGGGTGACTTCAACACAAAGGTGCTCCAAAGAGAATTCTGTTGCATCTATACTCAGGGACATACAAAAGGCCAGGTTTAAACAGTGGCATTGATCTGGCACCTTTTCTCAAAGTTTGTTTTTTTATTTTAAAAGCATTATTCATTAATGACTTTTTCTTCTCTCTATTTACCGGCCCCTTTGAGGTGATTTACTTTATTCCACACACATCAAGGCCTTTTGTGCAGGTGGATTAAAATAAGGACCTGAAGAGGTTTTGGAACAATTTATTTTCATCAAGTGACTTTAATTATGAGTCATGGCTTGAACTTTGGACTATTTATCTAAAACTGCGATTATGTAATAATGCAGTATAATTATTTAATGGATCCCTAGTTCTTGGCTGATTCACTGCTTTTAACATTTTTTACAGTTGTTATTATGTATGTAATTTATTGCCAATTGTTTCAAGTGAGTCACTTGGGTATTTGTGCCAGTGATTTTTGCTTTGATAAAATCCTTCCTGTCACTTTAAGCAGGCCACTATAAATTACTTCATCACTGTATTGCTTTGCCTTTGAGAAAGCACATAGAGATGTCTGAAGTGTATCAGACATCTCTTTGTTTGCTGTTTATGTGGGTTTCGGCTGCACGGTAAAGCTTGGACACAGTTCTTTACTCCTACAGCTGTTTATTAATAGTGAGTGCCACAGTTTTACTATTTTTTTTTTTTGCAAAAGGCTGACTCAAAATGTGCACAGGACCATAACTCATAAGTGACACAACCTCGAGTGAGATATGAAAGTCCTGCCCTTTCACAAGTGATGGTAAACTGCATATTTTGAGTCAGACTACTGCATATTCAATTTATAAAATCAGTTTAGACCCAAAACAATTCTGTCCAGCCTGACATGTTTCAGATCTTCATCAATCTTTCCTCAAGTGATGAAGATCTGAAACATGTCAGGCTGGGCAGCATTGTTTTGGGTACAATAAATAGTTTGAGTAAGGACTTGGCCTCTGAGTATCTTTTGTGTCCCTCTTAAGGAGTTTGTGTGTGCCAGAAACTTTTTTTTTTTGCTTGCTCCAGTAGTTTCTGTGCACCACTTCCCTGTGTGCACTCATTTTGCTGCCCATAAAATCAATTTACCAGTTATAGCTTTTAAATCTGGAGGCAGTATAGCGCAGTGGTTTAAGGCTCTGATCTACAAATCTGGTGACATCCAGCAGACCAGACCTGGGTTTGAATCCCACAGCTTCCACTTGCATACTGTGTGACCCTGAGCAAGTCACTTAACTTCCCTATGCTCCCAGGTTGCACCTGTAAAAAAGCTTTCAGCTTAGTGTGTCTCACCTGGTTAAATAATTAAACAAAAAAAATTATCTACTGTTTATATAAACATGTTACAGTTTTTCTTTCATTTCAACTGCTGACTTTATTTTAGTGCTGCACATGGCTATGGTGATATCATCAGCATTGTGTAAGCTGCTCTCTGATTGGTTCCATATGCACTGTGACATACCAACCTCTGCAAGATAATATCATCTTGCTATGTTTGGTCAAGATAGCACTTTTCATCTTTATGCAATGGCAGCATGTGTCTAAAGCATTGGATATACGTGGTTAATAATGCTGCACTGAGGATAAATCATTTATCCTCACCATTCTGATGTTTATCCTTACAATTCTATCTTAGTCTCACATCTCTTGGTGCATTTGAAGAAATGACAATGGCATATCAGCTAATCAAATGCACTCGTAACAGCAGTCATTTGTATCTCTTAAAAGGCCAGGGCTGGATTTTCAAACCTGGTTGTTTTCAGTCCACATGCAGAAAAACCTTGTGGGTCCACAAGGTTTTTCTGCATGTGCTGTATTTTCGATCATGGAGCACTTTGCAACTGGCTCCGTGATTTATGGCAGCTTGCGGTCATTGTTTGGTGCAGCTGCACCAAAATGCAAGCCAGGAACAAGTTCTGCAGCTGCCCCCAACCTCCACAGCACATCCACCAAGTCCAACAGACACTTCTGAAGTGGACACTCAGACCCCCTTTGCACATAAACTGCACCAAACAGGGTTGTATGTGTAAAATATGTAATCCTGGCTGTGCAGAGATTTTTTCCCGCACCAGTGGCTGTGGAATGGGACTTGGTTCCAAATGCTTTTGAAAATGTGGCCCCAGAACAACAGTCAGTGAACAAAAGGAAAAATACAGCAGAAAAAAAGGCACCTCAGTACTTCAGTTTGGCAAACAAGGTACCTTGGACAGACACACTGGCAGGGAATAATTTGCATATATGACAGGGCAGCCTCAGATAAACAGTTTATCCAAACTCATTGTGTTGACCCTATTGCCACATCACTCATGGCTATGCTTTGCTTCACCTCTTGTGAGGTCAATTGGGTCAACACAACTCGTTTCGATAAATTACCTCAGTCTGCCCTATTGCATATCCTCTATACTGTATGTATTAGCACATCACTGTTGTACAAATATATAAACAATATACTGTATATTTACCCTAACAAGATTTTATTGTCTTCTGACACTGACAATCTGTAATGACATATAAAAATATTTGTGTTGTCGTAATGGTCCTTGTAAAAAAAGATCCAGAAAAAAGATGATTTGATACCTTTTATTGGACCAGCATAGATGTTACAAAGGAAAACAGGTGCTTAAGTTTTCGGACTATACACAGTCCTCATCAGAAGCTAATGCCAGCTGTTTTGGAAGAATATATTCTATTAAAGACCAGATCATACATATAAAAAAGTTGTAAAAGATACCATTGGCCAAAAACTTGCATTTCAAAGCCAACTTAAAACCATATATAGAACACAGGCTGACTACTATCAAAGAAAGGCATTTCAAGGTCAAATGTCACAGACTAGGTAACTCCCTTCTTGAAGGAACTCATAAACCAGGCAGAGTCCCATCCAAAAGGAAGGCATTTTAAGGTCAGAGCTGAAGAATGAATAACTCTTAATCTGAGAGAAACCACAGAACACACCTAATTCAATTAAGCCTGTATGTGTGTTAGTGCATACTTTTGAAAATAACTGTGATTTTAAACCCCCAAGTTAGAACAGGCTAAGAAATCCTAGTATATAATGTTAAAAAGTCTTCTAAATAAGAATGTACCTTTGTGTATGCCAGTTAGTGGGTTTAAAGATAAGCTGCTTTAGTGTGAACAATAAGTATTCACAAGCTGTTTCACACTTTCGTATGTGTTGGCCCTATCAGGAGATGCTTGTCCTCAGCCCTAATGCTCAACAAGTCAGTATTATTCATGCACATTAAAACCTATACTACTCAACCATGATCCGTCTGCAACTTTGTACCCAATGGCAAGTGTCTGTGAGCAGTTAAAAATCAAACCTAACAAAGACTCCCTAGTAAGTGAGATACTGCATTCTAATATGCCCCGTATCAAAATGTGTCAGTATATACAAAACCTTTTGTATATACATATCCTCCTGCCCCTTCCCTTCAGCCCCCTCTGCTGTCAAACCTGAGCCCCTTCACCCCACCTCCAGGACTTACATCATCTACTTCTTACTTCATTGTGTGACTGGGTGCCCCATGGATAGTGTTGGTGCAGTGCCTTTAGGGTCGCAGCATCATACTGCAGACAGGGGTTGTTTTCAACTTGTTACTCCCCTTGAGTCAGAGCCAGCGGTGTGCAATGGCACACACGTAGACTGTGAAAATGGCACATGCTTTCAACACCTGCCTCTGACTTTCAATTCTGATAGCTGCTGTACCACATACCCTCCACCAGGTGGCAGGTAAGCAACAGTACACACTGCCCCCCCCCCCCAAGACAGATTCATCGATGGAAGCTAAATTCTCCTCTCCCCCAGCTCTTGAGCACCCTTGGTCCATTCCTGAACCCAGGTTGCTGGTGTGGTGGGATGTAAGGCATCCAGCACCTGAAAGCCCTCCATGTTACTGGCCTGGCTACAAATTTACTGTAGCTCAGATTTCCTTAGACAGTACTGTTTGTGGCTCTGAGGGGTGGCTGAACCTCCAACCCACTGCTTTACAGTTCTGTGCTTTTACCCTCTGTACCATTGAGCCAGAACTATATTTTGTGCAGTTCTTTCCCTTTATTCATTATTACTGAGGGACGTAACATAAAAACAAGATTACTGGCCCTTGGACTTTATTATCATATTACATCATAATGTCCTGTTTATGACATCATAATTATCTCCACAGCAACAGATTGGGATGTCATAAACAGAACTGTGTCTACAGAAGCAGCCAAGCAGGCAACGCAAATAGGGCAGAGATCCTGATCCCAAGCAAATATCTTTAGTAATAAACAAGTAAGGGAGGCAATTACAAAAAGGGTGAAATATAAGCTATATTGTTTCTAGATATTATGTTTTTCAGAGTTGTCCCAACAACATCAGGGGCTCTTAAAACCCTTGATATACTGCAAGCAAACATTCAGCATTGACAAATATTTTCTTCTTAGGATTATTACTTGCGTGCATGAAATAAGGCAAGTTTTTGCTGTGGATATCTGCAGTACCAGCTACCCCATAGCTTTTTTTTTTAGTACCAAGCTTTTTTTTTAGTACCACTTACTCTGTAGCTGTTGCAAAATCAAAATATAAACACTTTAACATTTAGGGCCTGATTCTAAAATGGGTTAGAATGACACAAGGGACTTACGTCAAAAGAGTTTGATGCAAGTTGTGATTTGCATCTCAACTTGCATCAACACATGATTTTGCAAAGCAGCCTGCATCTGACACACACAGTGCTGCGTCAAAGCCCCCTTGTGCCAGGAATGTGTCCAATAACCCAGTGCACCGGGTCACAAGGGGGCTTCCACCATGGCGGGGCTGTCACATCCCCTTTCTTGGGATTTTCAAAGCCCCGCAATGGACGCAGCAGGAGGCTCCACTTGTGGTTGTGCCACTGGGACTTAGGAGGTCAGTGGATAGTGGGTTGCAGTACAGGTAGGGGAGGAGCCATGGGGGGCATTGAGGCACAGTTGTCCATCAGCCTTAATGACTTGGCACCCAGTAAGATGATGCTGCAGTGAAAGGTTGCAAATCATGCCGGTAATGTAAAACACAAGTTCCCTGGTAGTGACCCACTGGTTCCCGGTGCTTTTGTAGAAGCCTGGTGGTATAGTGGAATTCCCCACCCCATGATCCCCAACCTCCTCTGAGAGGAATGCAGGCATTAGCCCTGTGGTATAGTGCCCCCGATCCCTGAGCTACCAAAAAAAAAGTAATCTGGTCATACTCCCTGGTAGTCTAGTGGTCCCTCAACCTCCCCCCTCCTTGCCAGGCAGTGCACAACCACCCCGCTCCACCCACTCTATTCCCTTCCCTGTTTCTGCGACTGGCACATCCCTCCACACACCACCATGGCCAGCCGAAGAACGCAATTGCATGAACTGGGCACTGAACACTATACAAGTACGCAAAGTGCGCAGTCTGTGGCTGGCCATGGTTGTATGCAGAGGGATGTGCCAGTCACAGAAGCGTGTCAGGGACAGGGGCGAGTAGGGTGGTTGGACCACTGCCTGTTGGGGTAGGGAGGGTGGGAGGCCACTAGACCACCAGGTGATGTGCATGGCATGTGTGTGGGCACATCATGGGCATGGGGAGGGAGAAGGACTGGGAATGGGGCTTCTTTTTTTGTATGCACGGCAAGAGAGTTCAGGGCTAGATGGGGGCTGGGGAACACTATACCACCACCGCACTATGGATATATTGAGGATTGCTGGGGGTTGCCATTAGCCTGCCAGGGCAAGGACAACACAGGGATGGACACAGCCAGCCTGACTGTACCAGGACACAGCCCTACAATGGCAACCCACCCTATGCCTCAGCCTTGTGGTGGCTGCTCCTTTTGTGCCCGGGCTCCGGGCTTGGTACTCCTTGCAGAACCTAGGCTGCCTCCTGCGCACTTGTCTGTGGCTGTGTCCCGGACTTGTGCCACAGTCTCCGACTGCACCAATCTTTCTGATGCAGGCCACAAACTGTGGCTATTCCAGTAGGTTTGTGCAAGTCGCCAACCTTCTTGAATAGTAGATTTTGCATTTGCAACAGCTGCATCTGACGCAGCTCCCTTCTTCACCACAAATTGCGTCTGATGCTGGTGGCTTCTAGAATTGGGCCCTTATTCTCCTGACTCCAGAAGTCTGTACATTGCGTATTACTCTCGTCTCTTGGAACACTGTAACTCTGTGATTACCTGTATACTAAATGAGAGTCAAAGGCCTTGGTGACATGAGCAATATGACACGACAGGGTGTGGGTAGTATTTATCGACACCATATGGACAATTCCTTGGACTCCAAAGCAACTGTTCCTCTGAGCAAGACTTCCAGCCACATGCAGCAGATGTACAAGAGATTTTGTGATTGGGGATACGGCAAAGACATTCTGGATAATGCCCTTAACAGGGCAAGTAATCAGAACAGAGATAATCTACTTGAACCAAAACCTAAACATAAACAAAAGGTTATGCTGCTCAGTTTTGTTTTGGAATTCAATCAGGAGTCGCCTAAAGTCAAAACAATACTGCAAAAGAACTGGCAAATACTTGAGTATAGTGGCAGACCTGATCTGCTTTCACAACAGCCCTGCATTCAAGGCTTCAGTTAACTCTATTTTGAGAGTATTTGACTTCCAAACATTTGGCAAAAACTTCCAAAATTAAGGGTCAGCAAGTCGTTGACTTCCAAATGAAAAAAACAAACTTGGATGACTTCCAAAATTGAAGGTACAGATGCAAAGAAATGGATTTTTGCAAAAGAAATAGTATTTTACCATTAATATTTATATTAACATCCATAAATCGAGTCTTCCTGGAATATTGGTTTTCAAATTGTGTCTGGGAAGTATCTTGACTTAAAAAATTGTAATGACTTCCAGATTTTGACTCCTGGAAGTCTTAGACGTCCACTGAAAATAAATTAACTGAACCCCAACCTGTGTTACTTAAAGCAGAGAAAAATATTGGAGATCTCGTTTGCCATTGCCACTTCACACAAATGTGGCCAGAATGCCATCATGGCTATCACTGAAGCCACTCGACTTCCACAGCTGCAGGCTTTTTGTATGTAAGCGCACTTTACCAGGAAAAAAATACCAGCATCCCACTATGAACACCACTGTTGATATTCGTAAGTTTATCAACTGTTCCACGCAGTTTGTGGTTTACACCATACAATGTACCTGCCCACTTATTTATGTAGGTATAACAATACACCAGGTAAAGAAGTGCATACAGGAACACCTGCGAGATATCAGGAATGTCCGGTTGGAGTCAGTATTAGGCATACTGTTCAGGGATTATCATCAAAGTGACTCCTCCTGTCTCAAATTCTGTGCCCCAGAACATCAGACCCGTCACTAGAGGTGGAGACACAGTTTCAAATCTACTCTGATGTGAATCTAGGTAGATTTATGTACCGAGTACATTATAACCTAGAGGTCTTAACAAGGAATGGGTCAGTATTCCTTTGAATTTTCCATTAAATGGGTCCTGCTTTGCTCTTTTGAATGCTTGACTTCCATCATCTAATGGATTTTATGTAACATACTGTATATATCCCTTGATTTGTTCTAATCTTTCTTCTTGATTGTTTTCACAATGTCAGCTCTTATGAACAATAGAGTATTTCTCAGCTGTCTTCCATCTCCTTCGCATTTGTCCTATATTTTGATCTACAACATCATGCCATTCTGTACTCTGATAACTTTATGTTTTTCTCCTATTTTGCATCTTTCCCACTTCCCCCTTTCTCCAACTTCTCCTACCCTACACTTACAACCCCCCATTTTTCATCACCCACTTATTCACATATACACTATTGCCATTTTCATTTCAGTGTGTGAGTTTTTGTAATGTTCGTCCAGTAATTCTGGACATATGCACTGGCTCTTGATCTGGCAACTGCTTTCTATGTTTGCTTGCATGCACAGCACACAAGAAACATATTTAGGTGAGTAGAGCATTGCAAAGGTGAGGCAGTGTGTGGCCAATGTAACCCACGCTTTCAGGGGCCCGTCCCTTGGCTACCAATCAACAGAAAAACTGTAGATGACAGCAGTTTCAGAGAGAGCGCCAGACTTAAAAGAAATGTGCCACTCCAATCAGGAACAGTTTCATTATTCCTGATTGCAGTGGCAGCTCCCCCCTTCCTTGCAACCAGGAACACAAAGGCAGCCGACAAGACTCTCCCCCCATGCGCATTACAGTGCACAGTAATGCACATGGGCACAGTTTACTTAGTGTTGGCTTCTACCCTGTGCCCCCCGGCTCCAGTGTGCATTTCAAGGTGAAACATTTCATTATTTAAATTGGAAGCTCCTGCCGCCGGCCACACACTCCTGTGGAAAACCAACATCGGGGTGCCCAATCCCATTTCAGCATACCCCCCCCATTAAGTGGCACACTGGGGAGCCTACCCCAGTGTGCGATAAGGCTCCAGCCACCTGTCACACAGTCCCCATAAGACAACATGGGGTGCCTAATCCCCATGTCGGCACCCCACAGTGTGTCTTTAATGGTTAAACAATTTCCCCTTTCTTTTCTGACACTGGGATGCTCACTCCCAGTGTGCGGATCTGCCTTCACCCAGCCCATCAACACCTTGCCAACGCTCGGGTACCCAATACATGAGTCAGCATCCTCCCCACCACCATTGTGGCACACAGGAGCCCACCCCAGTGTACCAGGTTTTTTTATCCTGTAAATGAAGAAACCATCCCTTGCTAGTTTTGTTTTGTTTTTTAAACCTGAAAAAAAAGCGGTCCCTCATTGTCTTCCTGGGGCCCCATCCCCACCCTCCTCTGTGCACCCATCCTCCCCACACACACACCTTTACCATACTTACCTCCAGAGGTCTGGTGCTGCAATGTTCTGTGGACGGGAACATCTGAGCTCTTCAAAAATAGCCATAAAAATGTAGAAAATCATGAGTGCAACATAATGAGCTTCAATGGGGTGGTTCAACGTGGGTTGATATGTCAGCCATTTTTGGAGTTTTGGCCCCAAATTTTCAACATGGGGTTCTTGGGACCCCACCTCATGAACACTCAAATTGTCATTTAGTTTCTCAATCCCAAAAGGTAATTTCATGGTCAAAGTGAGGAATCACCTTTTGGGACCAATTAACATAACGACACTGCCACTGTTCATGAGATGGGGTCCTAAAAAGGCCATGTTGCAAATCTGGTGAAATGACTGTGTTATGAGTGTGCATTGCACAGTTTCTATGTACGCTCATAACTTTGCCAATTTTCAATATTTTCACTCCAAATTTCCAACATTGCCCTTTTTTCACACCTCCTTATGAACACTACAGCTGTCATTTTTTGCAGCCTGCCCAAAATTGGTTTTCACACCTGTGGTGCAGAATGGCGCAGTCACTGTGTAAAATCAACTTTTGGGACAGATTAAGGAAATCCCAGTGCCACTGTTCATGAGGTGACATCCCAAACAGGCCATGTTGAAAAATTGGTAAAAAAATTTCAAAAAAATGACTGCATTATGAGCGTGCATTACGCAGTTTCTACACACACCTGTAACTTCACCAGTTTTTCATATTTTCACTCCAGGCTTTCAGCATTGCCATTTTTTCACACCTTCTCATGAACAGTACAGCTGTATTTTTTCACATCCTACTCAAAATGTGTTTTCACACCTGTTGTGCCGAATGGTGCAGTCGCTGTGTGAAATCACCTTTAGGGATTGAGAAACGAAATGATAGTGCCACTATTCTTGAGGTGCAGTCCAAAAGTCCATGTTGAAAATTTGTAGTGAAAATACCAACAAATGCCTGGGGCATTAGGGTTTTCAACCATAATGCCCCACCCTATAGAGACTGACAGGTGTCGGGGGGGTGACTTGGGGTTGTTGGCTGCAATGCTCATGTCATTGCACACCCACCCCACCCTGCGGCCATTGACAGGCATCAAGGTGTGCCTTGGGGTCTTCAGCCCTAACGTTCACTCCATTCTCCTATACTGCCCCCATCTCAGCTTATTTCCTTATGGAATGGGGTGAGCGTAAAGGCTGAAGACCCTAAGGCACACCATGACACCTGTCTATGTCTGCAGGGTGGGGTGGGGTAAGGTGGAATGACATGAGCTTTATGCCCGATGACCCAAAGCCACACCCCCAATGCCTATCAGTCTCTGCAAGATGGGGGTGGGGGGTGGCATTAGTTCAATACTTCACTGCCATTCCTATTATGCAGCTCTCTAACTCTTGCAGTACCAATGCCAATACCAGCAAGCAAACATTCGGCATTGACAAATGCTTGTTCTTCTTGTGGCGTTCTCCACTTGGCAGATCCCACACTGTCTCTCTTTTTTCCCCATCTGACCTTTAGGTATTTTATCTTGTACACCATTTTATTTTCGAGCCCTGAGGTGCATCTGTACCTTTATCGCTTGTAAGTATGTTTTGCTGAAATGTTTGCATTTATGCTCTGTTTACATGTATACTGTGCACCTAACACTTAAAAAAAATGCTGTATAAAAGGGCAGTGTTTTTACCACTGACTGTGCCCCATGATAAAATGGCACAGTGTTCACAAAGCACTGGGGAATGTACACTGCTGTTAGCTTTCTGATAAGGTAACTTTGCTCCTTTATTTTTGACCTGCACTGCACTTTTTTGTGTATCCCTTGATGCCTTGCTTGCCACCTTTTATTTTGACAAGGCAGACCTCCCTGTTTGGTGCTGTCTGTTTGGCCTTAAACACTTAAAGGTCACCTTTTCTTTCCTCACTGCTGCCCCAACCTCCCTGGAGAACCACATAGGCCTCTTCATCCTCTTCCCCATAACCACTTCTGTGAGGCAACCTTGTTACAGCTAAAGTTCCTTCTTTGATATGCTCCCACCTGCTTTCTGCCCCTTCCATCTAACCCTGATTGCCTTTCCATTAACTCCCCCTCCATCCTCCTAAAATCTGCCCTCCTAAATCCGCAACCGCTGCCTGGGTCAGCTGCCTCTGTGATATCAGGGCTATGTCGAACCACACTATGTTTAGTCACTAGACGCTAGCAGCAGTTCCAATGTTAACCCTGATGCTATCTTGGTTGGTCAGAACAAGGCTGAGAATGTCCTGTCCTAGTTTGTTCCTCCACTTGTTGAGTCAGAAAGTCCTGGAAGGTGTCTACCAGTGATTTATTTCTGGTGCTCTTCACCACTGGGTGCTTTAGTCAGTGACTTGTATGTTCGAGACTCCTAAAAGGAAAACTTCCCCTCCAGCTACTGTCCCCCTAATTTTCTTGTTTAGAGCACTGTCCACCTCTTCTGACTGGGGAACATGCAGATGACTTGCAAGTAGACTTCTCCCCATCTGCTGTAAATTGCACCCATAGTTATCGTGACATGCCCCAACCCCATGTCTCCTCATCCTCCATCGCTGTAATACACTTTAGGACACACAATGCAGCCTCACTCTCCCCTCATCCTTTCTAACTAATGTGTAGCATGGAACAGTGAGGTCCCAGTCATTGTTAGGTGATGTGCATGTTTCTGTCGCTGCCATTATGTCAAGGTTGCCATCAGCAGCCATTGCCTGAAGTTTGCTCATTTTATTACCAAGGCTTTCAGCATTTAAGCAGAACACTATGAACCCTTCCTGCTATCCTTCCTCTATCCAGTGCCCAAGCCTACGTTGCTTGTTCCCCTTGATTAACCTCTAATCAAACCTCCTCCCACAAGTTTTAATATTCACTCTTATACTTGTGATCCCACCCTGTATTCCATTTTTGTCACACCCAGTAACTTGACTGCTCTGTCTAGTTGGCCGAGAGCTATCTACATTGCCTCAATCAGGCATTCCCTATAGATAACTCTAGCCCCAGCCTCCTTTCTGCTAGTTTAATTGCCAAGAGGTGAAAGCCTCAGACTTCTGACTCAGTACTCTTGCTCCCCTTCCTCACTGGGATGAAGGCAATTGTCCCAACAAAGGGCATCCCAGTTCCACAGGAAGCAAAACCCCTCCTCAGCACACTACCCTTTCAACCAATCATTGAACTGGAAGATTTTTAGCTTCCTTGCCTCCCCGTCCTGTGCACTGTGAGAACCTTTAAGATAGTCGCAGTTCCAGCTAACCCCTTGAGCCTGGCTCCCAGCATCCTGAAACTGTCCTAAACTACTACTAGTGACTTCCAGCATGGAAAATAATGTCTGGTCTCCCGCCTACCTCCCTGATCAACTCCTTTTTTTCTAGGGAGAACCTTTTCTGCTGTTGTCCCTGGGAAACAGAGCACTACCCTCCCCACTTAGCCTGTGCTACAGGGCACTAGGTTACAAGAGTACCAGCAATAACAGCCCTGTCCAGAAATGCGCAGTACAAACAGCACACTCATGAACAGTGGCAGGAATAAATGCCACAGCACTGAATAGCACCAATGGTAGTGGTCCAAACACAAACGGGACTACTACCTTGGTGAGAAAAATAATGAAATAACTTTTGTTTTTGCGGGGGCTCTGCCCCCCCCACACCACCTGTATTTAAGATTCTCTACTCCAAGAGGGTGCAGGTCACAGGGCAAAGGAGAACATTGTGGAGCCATGGAATTACTGTTCCACGGCTCTTATTAAAAAAAGGAATTGAGAGTGACAGCAAAACTGTCAGGAGTTCAGGTACAGAGCCCTGGTCTCCCGACCTGTGCTAGCCATGCTGCTGCTTCACTGACCCTCTATGCCATGACGGCAGCTCAACCAGCACCCCCACTTTTCCTGTATTTCTCCTCTCTGTGTAACTGGCTGAATAGTGACAGGGGTAGAGGTAGCTGCTAAATGCTATTCTACCCCTGTCGCTATTCCTTTCTGTGCAGTCTTGACCACGTGGTTTATACTGCATGGTTCAGGAAGTGCTATTCTAACTGGATACCGTGCTACAGGCCACAGCCTCGTTACCCCATCACAATTCAATCCCAACTATAAGCACCTTCTTTTCAGCTGCCCCCTTCTGCCGACATCTGTCCATAGCAGATTTGGCTGTTGCTGAGGCCCTGGGGCTACAGGGTGCTCTCCCCTGACTGAGAGAGTAGCTGCACTGCATCACTCAAGGGTAGTTGCTAGTTGTTATCCCAGAACCCTTTCCTTCTCCTGATGCAGTTACCCTCTGGTCTCCCCTTGCCCAACACCTTCCATTCCCTGTTGTGAACCCATGGGGACCTCCTAAAATGAAGTGCAAAATGCTTGCAAAATTACTTAAAAGCATTATATAATAACTGGGAAATCTTACAGAGAGAAGCCTTGCAAAACACATTCAATTAATGTTTGAATCTCTCTAGAGACGTGTCATTATTCAGTTAATTAATAACTACTGAACATCCATGGGATTCACAAAGCTTCTTCAGTAACTTACCCATTTTAATTAGGTATTTGAAAGAGATTAAGGGAGAATAAATAATGTACCAGGATATCAAAACTTATTAAATTTGTGGGGCATGGCTTAGCATCAGAGGAGATCAGGTGCTCCTTTGCTCGGCTCCAGGACAGAGTCCACAATGATATATTTAAAACTTAATTTTTCAAGCAAGAAACTACAATTAATACACTAGAACCTGTTGCTGTTTGGAATTAGCACACAAGAATAAGAATTCTGCTCCAGTGGAAGACTTCTCAAGCCTAAACCAGCTTTGGCTAAAGACTTCAGGCTGGAACGTCATGAGACAACCTCAGATGTGTCCAGCATGATCAATAGTGAAGTGACTCTCGCTACCATCAATCATACTCTGGGACAGCTTGTAAAGGCCATCCAGGAGATGGACACAAAGCTGGACTGCCTAACAGCTAGAGTGTTGACCCTATAAACCAAAATGGTTACTTTAGAACAATCAGTGCAATGAACAAACAGGTCCTACCTGAAAGTACAAGATGCGGCCTTGGGATTAATTAAAGAAAATACCCTGCTATGACAACATTTCAAGACTCTTGAAAATCAAGCATGGAAGAAAAATATTAGCATTATCATTCTCCTGGAACAAACAGAGGGTAAAAATGCCACCAATTTTGCCCGTAGATCTCGTCCTCAACTCTTCAGCTTCTTCAGATCAGACCAAGAGATTTTTGTTAAAAAGCATATCATCTGTCTGTTATACCCAGATGAATGTATTACTGACCCATGCCAGAGCTCCACTCCAGTACCAGGGGAGTACCCTCTGTCATTATTCATCAATGGACTAATTTTTACCCACCCACCCAGTCAGAATGGGCTCCCTGAGCTACTGACCGCAGAGAACTTGAGACCTCTTCTGTCCTCCTCTGTACCATAAACCAACTGATTAATCTCTCACTGCACTTCCTCCCTTTTCTCTTCCCACCAACACTCTACCACCAGGACAAACTGTACACTTACTAGTGCAATCCAACAGTAGTTTCCTCTGGACCATGCAGCTGCTCACTTAAACTCCTGTACCCAGTACAGAGTACTACTGCAGTAGTCAGAGGATGCTAGTGGGAATGGAGGAGGGGTGATTGTCTCACCAGTTAAGTGCCAGGAGGGGTTGTGGAGGGCTGAGTCCTATATTGTTACTGGGGGCTTCAAAAAAAAAAAAAAAACTAAACCTTTTAAATAAAAAGGGAACTGGGAACTGAAGACTGTTGGGAGGAGGGGGGAAGCACCAGTGGGCAGGCTGAAGGTGGGAGATCGGCAACTATCGCCCGGCACAACTGGAATTCCCATCGGACCTTGTGACTGCAACCAGCCAATAGGGTGGCTGCAGTTCAATAGGTGGATAAGTACAGGCTGCACCAGAGTCCAGCAGTAATCAGAGGACACCAGCAAGAATGGAGGAGCGGCAATCGTCTCATCAGTTAAGTGCCAGGAGGGGTTGTGGAGGGCTGAGTCCTGTGTTGTTACCGGGGGCTTCTAAAACAAAGAAACAAACTACCGTATTTCTTTGATTAAAAGTCATGGCCGGTATTAGCTATAATGGGTAATGAGGTGTGACTATAGATTGAGGGCGGCTAATAAAAGAGGGCGACTTTTAATCAATTACGGTCCAGAAGAGCCCTGATTTTCCTGCTGATTGTCCATTCCTTTCACCTGATCTGAAGCATCAAAGCTGACACTTGCAGCATGCATGAGTGAGGTATTGAGGAGATGAACTAGTGAGAGTACAAAATGACTTAAACGAGTACTGAAATGCCGAAACGCAAGGCGTTTGGTTTAGAATTCAAGATAGCAGCAGCTAAGAGAGTGGAGAGAGAGGGAAATCATCCTGTGGCAACAGCACTGCATATCGATAAAAAAAAGTTGACAGAGTGGAGAAAAAAGCTGCAAAGCTTAGAGGAGAAATGTTTTAAATAAAAAGGGAACTAGAGACTGTTGGGAGGTGGGGGAGCACCAGTGGGTGGGCTAAGGGTGGGAGATTGGCGACTGTTGCCCGATTCCACTGGAGGTTCCACTAGACCTTGTGACTGCAGCCAGCCAATAGGATGGCTGTAGTCCCTATACATTACACAATGGTCCAAGTGACCCCTAAATATGAGTGCCATGAAGGAGGAGTGTGCCATCTGTCATACTGGTATCTGGGGGCATCGCCAGAGCATCCGCCAGGAGGACCGCAGGCCACGCTGGTCATAATATTCAAGGTAAGGAGGCAGGGGTGGTAGAAACTTTGCACTGCAGAAGGCAGTAGGGTACAGCAGAACCAGGGTTGGCCCACATTTGAACAAGGCAACAAGGAAAGAGGCATGGAGGTACATAGCAAGGTGGAAAGGGGAAAACAGCTGATCCTCGACTCAGATCAGGTGTCGTTTGTAGTAAAAAGACAAGGCAGGAGAGATTAGTAGATAAAAGGGGACTGGCGGGGGATGCAAATTGTAAACAGTACTGACTGGACCAGAGCAGAGACACATAGTTGGGGCTGGGATAGGTTGAGATGGGAGGATGTGGGGGAATAGGAGCTGGTACAGAAAACAGGATAGCTGGAAGGGTTGAGGTGGGGGAACACGAGTATGTGCAGGAGCCAGGATAGTGAAAGGAGAGTTGTAAGTTGTAATGGATGTGGGGCTGCAGTCTTTCTGGGAACTATATGGAGAGTAGGGGGATGTCCAATATGTAGGATCCAGGAACAGCTCAGGGCAGAGGTAAGGATGCTCAGATAGGAGTTGAAGAGGGTCAGGTGAGGAGACAGGGAATCACAGTAGCAGAGGAAGGGACAGATAGGGGCAGCCCTGGGGAAGGGAGACAGTAGGTATAGGTCGAGAGCAGGGAGGATACCTTGATGTCCAGGGAGCTCTCCTTCTCAAAGACCCTGAGGGATCATTTTGGAGGAATGGCAGGTGGTAAGGGGAACTGGTGGGGAGGGGTAAGAGGAACAGCAGAAGAGGAAAGGGGAGAGACTGGAACAGGAGGAATAGGGGGTGGGATCTGATGCTGGGGTGCCCTTATCAAACAGGATTACAACACTGACCAATTTAGTGGAGGGGGAATCGGGTGATGGGATGGAAGGTTAAGGAAACACTAAATCAAAGGTTGGAGATAAGGGGGTAGAATAGTCTGGGGGGCAGGGAAAAAGAGGTAGTCGGGGTGGAGTAGAGGATGGGGGAGAAGGAGGAAATCAGGGCAAAGGTAAGACATGGAAGATTGGTAGCAAGCAGGGTTAGCCAGGGAAGAAGGGGATTAAGGGGGGACTGTGAAACGGAGGAGGCGAATAGTGGTGGAGGCAGCAGGAAGTTAGCCAAAGCACATAGGGCACAGATGACTGGGGAGGCGGCTGGTATATTAGGAGAAGATAGGAGGGTGGGAAACATGCTTCAGGGGACAGCAGGGTGGTAATCATTGGTGACTCCATAAGTAAGGGTATCCACTGGGGTGGGGGGACGAAAAAGCAAGAAGGATGATGGTCTGTATGCTGGCAATGATAACAGGGAAAGCAGGACCAAAAATCAGGGAAGCTGTAAGGGAGGCTGGTGGAAAACCTAACGTAGTCATCCACCTGGAAACCAATGACTTGGCAGCTGAAGAGGTGGGGGTGATGCAGGGTAGGTTCAAGGAATTAGCAAGGACCTGTAAAAAGGTAGTGAGCTCTTTGGTGTTTTTGGAAGTGATACCAGTCCCCAAGGCTAGCACAATCAGGAAGAGGAGAATAGAGGAGTTAAATGAATGGCTGAGAAGCTGGTGCATGGAGGAAGGGTTCAAATGTATCGGAAGATGGGGCACATGGTTGGACAAGATGCTGTACTCAGCAAATAGACTACACTTTACTAGAGAAGGCTCAGAAGTACTTAGAAACAAACTGGGGGAATACACAGCCAATGAGCTGAGGCCAGCAGAACTAGAGACTCTGGAACGTGAAAGTCAATAGACCTCCTCCCACACCAGTACTAGTAATCAGGAATGAGGGAGTGGAGGGAAAAGGGAGCAATTAAGTACAGGGGTTGGGGGGAAGCACAGGAGGAGGGCAGGTAGGGCAAAGCACAGAAGGAAAGCAAGGGAGCACTGAGTCGAGATGGAGGGTGGTGTCTCTCAATACTCGTAGTCTCGGTAACAAGATGACAGACATGCCGGTGCTCTTAGCGGAGGGGAAGGTAGACATAGCAGCAATTACCAAGACCTGGGCCACAGCATGACTGGGACCTCTTGGCATACCTTTCAACCTTTTGTCCCCTAAATGTGGAACATTGCCTCCCAAAATGTGGAACAAATTAACAAAATGTGGTACACCTAATCAAATCTTTACCTAGGAAGCTCAGAACACTCTTAAAATGTTTGCATTTATATTCAGAAAGTCTGTTATTAATTGAATAATATATTTTTTTGCATCATTTACTATAGATTTTTGTTTTAAAATTTTAACACTGAATGTGGGACAAGTCCTCACAATGTGGAACAGGGAGCTTTTGTGAAGTAAAATGAGGAACGTTCCTCATAATGTGGTACAGTTGAGAGGTGTGCCTCTTGATGCCGGGTTACAAGCAATATAGAAGAGACAGGGGGATAGGTAAGGGGGGAGTTGCGGCTTATATCAGGGAAGGGATAACATACACGAGGGAGGAGACAGAAGGGGGGGAGGGGCAGAAACACTATGGATTCAGCTCCAGGCCAATAGAGGGAGAAAGGTGAGGATGGGGGTGGACTACAGACCACCCAACCAGGAGGGTGAAAAAGACAGGGAGCTGAGTTCACAACTGCTGGAAGCTGCAAAAAATTTGAAGGTGGTAGAGGTTGGGGACTTTAATCTGCCCAAGGTGGACTGTGATACATGTATTTGGCCAAGTCATTGGGCATGCTGCTGATTTTGTTTAGTAGGTCCACTTTTTCAGTAAGGGACATCGCTTTCCATTTGCTAGCCATGGTAAAGAGCTGTGAATGAGGTGTTCAAGTGGCATGGGGGCTTAAGTAACAGAGGTGCGACGGCCACTAATTGCTTTGGAGCTGAGGTGCAAATAGGTGCGTAATTGCTTAATTGTGGAGGAATAGTGCCCGACATATATGGCAGCCAAGAATCGTTATAAACGACAGTACTAACATTGGCATCAATGGTAGTGGAAAGTGGATTTGAAGTTTCGCCCGCAGTAAGTGAGTGCCCGCAATAGCTGCAGTCGTTATAACTGGAGTGGACTGTATATGGCCACATCCTGTGCCAGGAGTTACTGGATGTGATACAGAGTGGGTTTCTGACTCAGGGCATTACTGAGCCCACCAGGGAGGGGGCAATATTTGACCTAGTGCTCACAAATGGAGAGCATGTACAAGAGATAATGGTCAAGGGACTCCTGAGAGGTAGCGACAACAACACAGTGTGGTTCAGATTGGATACAGGCAGGGAAAACATCCCCAATAAGACCAAAATCCTGGATTTCAGGAGGGCAGACTTCAGGAAATGGGGAGAGGTGCTAAGGATGCAACTTGAGGGCATCAGAGTGGACATGGGAGTGGACCAAAAATGGGTTATCATCAAAGAAGCAATACTGGCTGCCACAGCAGAGTGTGTCAGGCTCAGGGGGAAGACATTGAGGGCAAGGTTACCTATCTGGTTCAACTCTGAGGTTGCCTGGGTGGTGAGGGACAAGCAGTCGGCTTACAGGAGATACAAGAGGACGGCAAGTGAGGTAGATAAGGAGAACTACATGAAGATGGCTAAAGTGGCATGCAAGGTAGTGCAGAAGGCTAAAGCACAAAAAGAACTCAAAATAACTGAAGGGATTAAGGGGGAGGGAGAAGGCCTTTCATTACATAAGAGAGAAATGGGACAGGAAGAAAGGAATAGTTAGGCTTAGGAGAGGGGAAGAATGGGTGGAGGAAGACGGGTGCAAGGTAGAAGTACAGAACAATTACTTCTGCTCTATTTTCACTAGGAAAAAAGATAGACTGGTACCATCCGAGGGGGAAGGGAAGGGGCACAGATGTGTTAGAAGGGAATAGAATGAGGGAGGGGCTGCTAGCACTAAAGGTAGACAAGTCCCTGGGACCAGATGGCATACATCCAAGGATGCTAAGGGAGCTGGTAGAGGAGCTTGTGGGGCCACTGGTGGGCCTCTTCAATAGCTCCCTGGAGTCAGGTGTGATGCCACAGGACTGGAGAATGGCACATGTGGTGCTTCTCCACAACAGTGGTCCCAGGGATGACCTGGGTAACTACAGGCCGGTCAGTCTGATCTCAATTGTGTGCAAGCTCACAGAGCCCATACTTAAGGAGAGGCTGGTAAGGTACATGGAGAAGAATGGTCTCCAGGATAAGAAGCAGCATGGATATGTGGGAGGAAGATCATGCCAAACAAATTTGATTGACTTCTTTGACTGGGTCACCAGGGCAGTCAACAGGGGCCAAGTAGTAGACATCCTGTACCTGGACTTCAGCAAGGCCTTCGACTCAGTGCTTCACAAGAGATTGATCAGGAAACTGGCTGATCTTGGGGTTGGGGAGAAAATGACCAGGTGGGCAGAAAGCTGGCTGAGGGGCAGGACTCAGAGGGTGATGGTAGGGGGAGAGTTATTCAGCACGTGGGAAATCACCAGTGGGATCCTGCAGGGCTCAGTACTGGGGCTGGTGTTGTTCAATGTCTTCATCAATGACACTGGGGAGAGCAGTAAGGGCAAAATGTACCTGTTTGCAGACAACACCAAGCTCTATGGGGGAGTGGATGCAGTGAAAGGGATACAAGACCCGTGAGAAGACCTCAGAAAAATTTAGAGATGGTCAGGGATCTGGCAACTGAGTTTCATTGCCAAGAAAAGTAAAGTGATGCATGTTGGAGTTGGGAACCCAAGGCCAAGTACTACCGGGGTGTCCGGATGGCAGCAATGGAGGAGGAAAAGGATCTGGGAGTGATAACTAGCGACCTGAAGCACTCCTCGCAGTGCAAAAAGGCAGGAGCAAAGGTTAACAGGATGTTGGGGGCGTATAGCCAGTGGGATCAACAGTAGGCGAAAGGAGGTTATACTGCCCCTTTATAGGTCACTGGTTAGACTGCATCTAGAATACAGAGTAAGATACTGGTGTCAATACCTTAAGAAGGACATTAGCCTGCTGGAGAAAGTCCAGAGGAGAGCTACCAAGATGATTGTGAGTCAGTAGGGTATGTCTTATGAGGAGAGGCTAAAAGCCCTGAAAATGTACTCCCTGGAGGAGAGGAAGGAGAGAGAGGGGACATGATAAAGACCTTCAAATACTTGAAAAAGAAGATAAATAGGGTTGATAGGGAGAGTCTCAACAAGCTAAGGGACAGCTGCATCATGAGGGGGCACAGTTTGAGGCTGCAGGGGGGAGGTTTAGGAGGGAAGTTAGGAAGCACATCTTTATGGAAGGGATGTGGTCAATTGGAATGCTCTGCCAGAGGAAGTGGTCTCAGTGAAGACAGTGGGCAGCTTTAAGAGGGCCTGGGATAGGCATAAGGGGAAACCATGGGACTGCAGATAGGGTGAAAGGGAAGACCGGAGATGGGGGGGGGTGCTAGGTCAGTATTGTAAGTTAGGGACCCTACGATACGAGCAGACTCAATAGACCTAATGGCCTTCTGTTGGCTCTTTTGTATGTTCATATGTACCCCTACCAGACACCTCATACCATCAGGGAAAGCCGGCAGCAGAGGGAGCTGATGTTAGCCCACTAGCTGCATTGCTTTCCCCCTACAAAAAACAAACTACAATACGAGAATCGGAGCATCCAGAGGACAGCTGTCTCCCTGCTGTACACTAGATACCTTCAGGGTGGTGATGGGTCACAATGTTGCTGACTGGGCCCACAGCATACCTTATTCCCCGAGGAGAAAGTCAACGGCAACTGTAGCGACCAGTGCCCTCTGTGCTAAGTTCTGCTGTCACCCAGAAGTGGCATTCTAGTTACTTCATCTCCCCCCCCCACCATGTCTACTTTCTTGTGTAGTGTGCAGCACAGAAATTAGGCAGCCTCTTGAGATAAAGCATGGCACCTCATATCCCTTCCCCTAACTCCTACCTCCTTTCCCCCTACCCTACCCTAGCCCTTCTGCACCCACCTGAGGTCTACTCCCCCCCCCCGTGTAGGTGGGAGAGTACCTGGGATATGTGCAGAATCGGAAGCCTGCATACGTGCTTTACCCTGTCCAATTCTATGGGCCCCACATCAATGCTAATCAACACCCAGCTGGGCTGGAAGGCATCATTGCTGGTTTTCTTTCTTATTTATGTTTTCTTTTCCCATGTACTGGGTTGCTGCATGCAATGGGTTTTTGCCAGGAGTTTGTTCCTGGCAATGGGTTGGGGTGGGTCCAAGTCTAAGTAGCAGAGACAGTGAACCCTATATAGGTACTGTAAGTGGCTGGCTCTCTCAGGGTGCAACAGGAGAGCCTGAGATGCTCTATGAGGCCTGGCTCATCTCATGTTGCTCTAAGTTCTTAATGTTGTGGGCACTGAATTTAATGTTTCAATTTCTTCATTGTGTATGGTTTGTCTTTCTATATAAGTGGTACTTCAGATATGTTAAGTTAGTGACTAGCACAGGGACTGGGGCTCATGTGCTTTGGGACAAGTGTGTGGCAGTATCTCGCCCCCTGTTGCTCCTTAGAAAGGATATATACGGGACACATGGTGGAATACTCCCCCTTCTTTATAAGCTTCCCTGTCTCCGCATTACAGGGCTGTCCACTCCTCGGACCTTCATATTCTGACACTCTGTGATGGCAGATCTCGAATGCCATTCTTGGAATGCCTGAGGACAGAACTCCCCAGTCAAGCACAGGCAGGTCATTGCACATTTCAGGCATTGGGGGTCATAAACAACTTTCCTGCAAGAGACCAAATTACTGGAGCAAGAAGCCCAAAAGCTTGGTTGTGGGTTGGTAGGGGTGGAAGTGCATAGTTTGTCGGGGTCAAGAAATGTGCAGTAGCCATACTTATTCACAAAGCCCTTCCCTGGAAGGTCGTTAAAATGTCAGCAGATCCTGAAGGCCTTTGGGTTCCTAGTCCTTTTTGACATCCTGTGGCAGGATATGTGACCAGATGCATTTATTCTTTTTCTGTTGCTTTAAAAATATTCTGTTACAGGTTCTGTTGCTGACTTTCTCATGGGAAGATTACTGACAAGACAGCAAGCAGGAGACAAGTAAGTCATAAAGCCATTGTGAGGGTCTTTTCCTGGGATATGTTCCCATGTCAGACAAAGGACCCAGGTGTATGTTGTAAAACCCTTCAGAGATAGCGAGGAAGTGGTGCTCATGCACACGCACACACACACACACACACACACACTCATGTTGGGTGGGGGCCATGGGGAACTGTCACTCGAAGGGTGAAGTCACTCTTCACAGCCAGAAGGGTATAAATTGAGTAAGTGGACTGGTCTCTCTCTCTCTCTCTCTCTCTGGGACACTCAACATCTGAAGAAAAAAGAACCCTGCCAAGGAAGCTGGCTGACTGGTAAGAAAGCACAGTTAGGAAAAGTGCCTTCTGTAGCTAGGACAGGTTAAGAGTTTTAGGTGAGGAAAGTTCAGATTTTTCTAACCATCAACAGTCTGTGTAACTTGTTTTATTTTCTGTTTCTTAGTAATGTGTAAACCTTTTGTCTGACTGTAAATATATCCTGTTTGTAAATAACTAGCATCGCCTAGTAAAGATTCTCTTTTTGAAAGAACCAGCAACTACCTCATTATTAAAAGGGTACTTTTATTATTTCTGCTGGACCCTGTTTGCAGTCCGTCTCCAAAATGCACTCTACCAATAGTTATTGTGTTGACCTTCCTTAGCTTGAGCAGGGGGATACAAGGTGGTTTCCTGATTCCTGGTAAAAATCAGGTGGTGGCAAAGAATTAGATGTCCGACAGAAACTGCCCTGTAAGCTGGGATGGCCCAAGGGGCAGTTTTTGTCACAACTAGTGGCAGTGGTGTGGGATCATTGTCACACACCCTATCAGGCCCGCTAGCGGTGGGAAACCTGTATGCCCCAAATGAGTATTCCCCAAGTGTTTTCCATGACACGGCAGACAGAGTGCAGCAGTTTAATGCAACTAGTGCACTTCCTCGTTAGGGGAGATTTTATCCTCACCCCTGACCCTGCCCTGGACTGTAATCAGGGCAGGGTCAAGGGTGACTAGGGGTGTATTGGGGGTATTTTTAGCCACTACTGATTGTATTAATGCATTTAAATCTGTTTCTCTTACCTGTACCAGTGTAGTTGGTAGTTGGAATATATCGCCATTATGAACTGTTTCTTTGTGCATGCGCACTAGCGAGCTGCTCTCGTGACATAGCCCAACAACTTGCGCATGCGCAGTACCTCGAACTTACGAACATACAAAATTTGCCAGCAGATAAAGGCCTAGAGGTCTATCAAGTCTGCTTGAATGTGAAGCTAGCACCCCCTATTCTGCAGCTGCCCCTCCCTTGCACCCTTCCCCTTCATTGACCCTTCCCCTTGTCCTGTCCCATCCTCTTTTGAAGCAGTCCACTGTTCTACTGCATACCACTTCTGCAAGTAACATGTTCCACTCAGCCACCACCCTCTCTGTAAAAAAGTGTCTCCTCATCTCCCTCCTGAACCTTCCTCCCTCCAGTCTCATATCATGGCCCCTGGTGTCCCTCCCCATCCTTACTTTGAACAGCCCCTCTGTACCAGTCTTGTTTATTCCTTTAATGTACTTAAAGGTTTCAATCATGTCTCCCCATCCCTCCTCTCCTCCAGCGAGTACATGTTCAACTCCCTCAGCCTCCTCTCGTATGATAAGTCCCCCAGCCCCTTGATCATCTTTGTCACCCTGCGCTGCACCCCCTTCAGTAACTTAATGTCCCTCTTCAGATACGGGCACCAGTACTGCACATAGTACTCCAGATGCAGTCTAACTAATGACCTATACAGTGGCAGAATCACCTCCTTCCTCCTCGAGGATATACCCCTTGCAATACAACCCAGCATTTTGTTGGCCTTTGCAGCTGCCTTCCTACATTGTGCCGAGTTGTTCATTGACCCTGTAATGGGCACCCCCAGATCCTTCTCCTCCTCTGTCTGGGCTAGCTGCACTCCCCCAAGCTGATAACTCCTTCTTGGGTTCTTCATCCCAAAATGCAACACCTTGCACTTTTTGGCATTAAACCCCAGTTGCCAGGTGTCTGACCAGGTTTCAAGCTTTGCCAGATCATCTTGCAACCCCTGCCATCCCCCTAGGTCATCCACCACCGCTTCTACCTTGGTATCATCAGCAAACAGACTGATCTTGCTCTTGATGTCCAATGACATGTCTGCAATGAATATCCCAAAAACACTGGTCCCAATACCGAGCCCTGTGGAACACAGCTCATCACTACCCTTGGGTGTGAAATCTCCCCACCCACCACCACCCTCTGTTGCCTTCCCTGCAGCCAGTTCCCTATCCATCTCACCAGCTTTGCACCTGCCTCTGTGCCTTCTAACTTACTTCCCAGCCTTCCATGCGGCACTGAGTTGAATGCCTTACTGAAGTCCAGATACAGGACATCCACTGCATGGCCCCTGCCCAGTTGCCTAGTTACCCAGTCATAGAACTCCATCAGGTTGGTTTGGCAGGATCTGCCCTGTATGAAGCCATGCTGTCTGCTGTCCTGTAGTCCTTTGGTCTCTAGGAGGGCCACCAGCCTCTCCTTCAGGATTGTCTCCATTAGCTTACCCACGATGGATGTGAGGCTCACTGGTCTGTAGTTTCCTGGTTCATCCTTGGGGCCACTCTTGTAGAGGGGACCACATGAGCCATCCTCCAGTCCTGAAGTACACACCCCGAATGTAATGAGGCATTAAATAGGTCCCACAAGGACCTCTGCCAGCTCCTTCAGTACCTTGGGGTGGATGCCATCTGGGCCTGGTGCCTTGCCCACCCTCAGTGCCTTCAAACCCTCCCAAACCCTGCCTAAACTCTGCCCTCCATGATTTCCCCATCTGTCACCCTTCCTCCCCGTTTCTGCCATTCCTTCCCCCTTGGGTATCACCCCCCTCTTCTCCTTTGTAAATACCTTAGTAAATACCGAGCAGAAGTAATCATTTAGTGCTTCTGCCTTATAGCACCCTGCTTCCACCCAACCCTCCTCCTTCCTAATCCTTACTATGTGGTCCTTACAGCTCCTTTTCTCCCTGATGTACCTAAAGAAGTCCTTCTCCCCCTTCTTAATGCCTTGTGCCAGCCTGAGTTTCATAGATGCCTTGGCTCCCCTTGCTGCCCTTGTCACCTCCTTCGATTCCGTCAAGTACTCCTCCCTGTCCTCCCCCTCCCTGTTTTCTTGTACCAGCTAAAGACAGCTCTTTTCCTCCTTACCTTTTCCATGACCTGCTTGCTCAACCAGCTCGGTTTCTTAGCCCTGGCCTTCCTGCCCTGGGCCTTGCAGCAGGTTTTGGTTGCCTCCACTATCCCCAGCTTTATGAGCTCCCACCTCTGGTTAGTGTCCATACTAGATTGAATTCTGGCCAGGTACCCTTTTACCACTTCCCCCATCCTCCCAAAGTCGGCCCTCCTGAAGTCCAGTACTCTTGTGCCAGATTCCACTCCCTCCTTGCCCATATCCAATGTGAGCCATACTGAGTGGTGGTCACTCCCTGACAGCGGTTCCTCCACTGTAAGTCCTCTCACAAAGTCCCCATTTGCCAGCACAAGGTCAAGGGTATTCCCTAACCTGGTTGGTTCACTGATCATTTGCAGCAGGAAGCTGTCCTGGAAGGCATCCAGCAGTACCTGCTCCCTTCTGTTCCTGGTTGTTGGGATACTCCAGTCCACTCCTGGCATGTTGAAGTCCCCCACAATCACCACACTACCCTTCTCGCAGGTCCTCCTGATCTGTCCCGCAAGTTCCCTGTCTAAGCTTTGGTACCTGTTCCTGCTGCATAGTAATATTCTCTTTGCCCTCTGCCCTCATATAGGCCTATGCAAGCTCTCTTCCCCAGTCTGCAGCCTGCCCAACACACGGAGCTCCATACAGGAGCAGGGAGCCAAGCGATTTCCTTTAAGGGATAAAGCCTGCCTCTTCCAGCCTGCTACAGTCTTTGTGAGGGGTGTTAGCCCGTCGACACTATGTGTCAACTTCCCCGCACATGGGCAATCCGGAAAGCCAAAGCAGCCCACTACCAGGCCACCCTCTCCTCCTCCTCCTCCTCCTCCTGGAGGTGCGCCCGAACCTTCTGGGACAACATTAAAGAGCTAAACGGGAAGTCCCACTCCCCCCCCATCCCAGATCACTATTGATGGCTCTACCACTACCAACCCTGCCTGCATTGTCAACTGCCTCAACTCCTCTTTCACTGACCTTAGCTCTGTCCTCTCTAATAACTTCTTCGATCCTGCCCCTGATCTACTACCCCCAGTCCTTCGGTACCCCTGGTTCTACCTCCATAAAGTATCTACCCAGGAAGCCAAACCACTTCTACTAAAAGCCTTAAAAAGCAACAGTCCCAGGAGTTACTCTCTGGACCCCAAAATACTCTGGCTGGTACTGGATGAAGTCCTTGTCCCACTCACCAGACTACTTAACCGGTCCCTCTGCCTGGGGCAATTACCCTCTGAGTGGAAGACAGCTATAGTCATGCCTATTCACAAAAGGGGTGATAGGTCCTCCCCCAGCAACTACCGACCAATCTCCATCCTTCCTCCCCTCTCCAAAGCTCTAGAAAAAGTGGTGGCTAATCAACTCAATGAATACCTGGCTAACCATGGCATCTTGTGCCTGGAACAACATGGATTCCGTGATCATCACAGCACTGGCACTGCATTAGTGGAGTTTTCCAACTTTTTGCACTCCTCCCTAGACTCCAGCTCCCTCACTGGTGCAGTGTATGTTGACCTTTCTAAGGCCTCCGACACTGTTTCTCACCCTCTGCTACTAGATGCTGTCTACCTCATTGGTTTTTCAGCTGGCCCCCTTGCCTGGTGTTCAAGCTACCTGACAGCATGCTCCCAATGTGTCAAAATTGGGAAAACCTAGGGATGCCGGGGGTTGATATCCGCCACTTGCAGCTGGTGCAGAACGCTGCAGCCAGGCTTTTGACGGGGACATCAATGAGGAATCATATTACGCCTGTGCTGCGTGAACTGCACTGGCTGCCGGTTCAGTGGCGGATCACCTTTAAGGTCGGTTTACTGACCTATAAAGCCCTACCACCGAGACAGGGACATGATATCTGCAAGTTCTGCTTGTTCCGTCCTCCGCTCACTCCGCTCCACCGACGAGGGATTGCTAGAGGTTCCCAGGGCTGCTTTAAAACATCTGTGCATTTAGCCGCTTTTCTTATGCTGCCCTACCCTGTGGAATTCTACCTCGCCGGATACTTAAGCTGCCTGACCGCTGAAAGCTTTAAATCAGAACTGAAAACCTATTTATTTCAAAAGGCTTATGGGGAGTAGTTACTGCACTGAATTGAAATTATATTTTATTGTTGTTTGTTACGTTGTATGTATGTTTTATATGTATTTAATTATTGTACAGCGCTTTGATTTCAAAAAGCGCTTAAAAATAAACTTTTACTTACTTACTTACTTACTTTAAAATCAATGGGACACTCTCGGAAACCCATCTAATCTGCTCTGGGGTACCCCAGGGCTCCATCCTGGGGTCTCTGCTGTTCAGTCTATATCTAAATACCCTGCCCAGTGCCTGTTCCAGCAACGTCCTCATGTACGCCGATGATGCCATCATTTTTGCCTCTCATTGAAACCTTACCTCTCTCAAGGACACTCTCCAACATTCCTTCCAGGATACCGAAACCTGGTTTAAGGAGCGCAGACTCATCATCAATCACAAAAAAAAACAAATCAATGCTCTTCGCTCATCCCCAGAACAAAGCTTGTAACAACCTCCCCATCCTCCCTAGCAGCCTACATCCGCTCGAACAAGTCTACTCCTACAAATACCTTGGAGTCACTTTCGACTCAGCCCTCATCTTTCACACCCACATTAATGCCCTTGCATCCACCATCAACACCCACCTTGGCATCCTCTACTGCCACAAGGACTGCCTCCCTACTGATGCCCTCCGGCTTGCCGTTACATCCTTGGTACTGTCCCTTGTAGATTATGGCCTTCCAGTTTATGCCGCTGCTGACACCACTGCCCTCAACAAGATTTGTCTCACCCTAAACAAGGCGTGCAGGCTAATGACTGGTGCCCCCAGGCTCACCCACACATGTCAACTCTACGACATGGCCAATCTCCTTACCCTAGATGAATGACTCCGCTATCAAACCTGCCTTCTAACTAAGAAGATTCTGCTTGGGCTCGCCCCACCTGGGGTATCTGTCTCCATCCAACCCACCCTGTCCACTGTCTCAATCCGAACTGCTGACAAGACCACCCTCTTGGTCCCCAGAAGCAGGACTGCTCGGGCCCAAAGGTCCTTCTATTACAGAGCCTCATCCTGGTTTAACTCTCTCTCTCCCTGCATCCATTTCCACTACCCCCAAAATTGCCATTTTTAAATATGCCCTTAGGAACCAACTTTTCAGCTCCCGGGGCTGCACCCGTCCTTAAGAGGCCTCAGCTACTATCACTTCTGACATAGGCCACCAGACCGAACTCACACCTCACTTCCCCCCCTCCTCACTTTCCCCTTGGTCTCTCCCCTCTGTTTCTGTAACAACTTGTGCTCAATTTGCAACCCAGAAATGTTCTCTCAAGTTAATTGTATGGAAACTACTGTGTTATTCTAAGTTGCTCTGTTCTTTGGTTACTGTAATTTATGTTACATATGGAAACTTCTTTGTTATGCTATGCTGCACTGTGTCTGATTCTCTGTAATTTATGTACACTGTATGTCCTTTCTGTGACGAGGTACCTTTGTAAAGGAGCCTCTGGCTCAAAGGTTCTAAATCTGAAAATTTAAATAAATAAACAACCTGGATCCCAAGCAGTACAGCTCTTGATGGCTGACCAGGCCATCTTGGATGTCTGGAGATTTCTGAACCTGAGAGTCAGGGATTATACTTGTTACTTGGCTGCACATTCCTCATATAGCCACCTAGAGTTTTGGTTCACTTCCCAGCACCTGAGCCCCATGGTAACCTTGGAGACAGTTACCCCACTCCTTATCTCAGACCAAGCCCTGGTACAGTTAGACCTACTCTTAGGCAAGCCCTTTGCTCGCATCCCTAGGTGGAGACTTAAGCCCCTCCTCCCACATGACAACCAATTCATAACTTGGGTCAGGACAGACGTAGATGAGTACTTCTGCAACAACAACACAGGGAACATAGATGTAGCCACCCGATGGGAGGCTTTTGAGGCCACTATCATGGGCTCCATTATAAGGATCCCTGCAAGGCACCACAGAGAGCAAGAACAGGAGTTAGTTAACCTGGAGGCTCAACTCCGTCAAGAAGACTTTAAAAATGACCCAAAGCCTCCACCCACTACAAAACCCATAAGGACATCCTGACTCTACAGATGGTTATTACAACTCTTACAGCTAGAAAAGCTGAGCTGGGGATCCTGCAGCTAAGACACTGCTATTGGGATGGGGGAGACAACTGTGGCAAGCTCCTCTCCTACTGCCTCAAGAAGCAACAGGCCAAGAGGCATATTGCAGGCTTGCAGAACCCACTGGGAGATCTCACTAAATCTGCAGACATAAACAAAGTCATGCAAGACTTTTATACCCACCTTTACAGCTCAGCTGTGACCCTGGGGTCAGCACAGGTTGACAACTTCCTACCAAGCCTCTGTCTCCTGAGACTCACTCCAGGCCAGACAGCTGTTCTAGACCAACCTCTCACCGAGGCCAGTATAACAACAGCCCTGAAAAGCCTCAACCCCTGAAAAGCCCCAGTTGGAGATGACTTTCCAGTCACATTTTTCCACTTGCTCCAACTAGTGGTTGTCCTAGTCCAGCACTGCCTTTACGCTGTGCCGGATGCCAAGGGATATCCCCCCCCCCACAATGGCTATAGCAACAATCACAGTTTTGCCAAAAAAGGCAAAGATCCCACTTACTAAGCCAGTTACCGCCCATTCTCGCTGCTCTCGGTAGACAGCAAGATTTATACCAAAGCAATGGTGGCCTATTTAGAACTCCGTTTGCCCAAATTGATCCACCTGTTACGGGTGGATTTATCAAAGGCAGGCTCAGAATGGACCACATCCGAACACACTGGTTAGCCTTATCCAATGTTCTTGTCACGCCCCCACTTCAACGGCAGCCATAGCCATTGACTTCGAAAAAGCCTTTGATTCAAAGGAGCGGGGGTACCTGTATGCGATCGCAGCCCACATGGGATTTGGAGAGGGTTTCCTAATGTGGGTGTGCACTATGTATTCCCAGTCTCAAGTTCGGATCCTCACTAATGAGACCCTGTTCTCCCCATATCCACTGGCCTGAGGCACCGGGCAAGGCTGCCCTTTGTCACTGCTGTTACTCATCCTGGACATACAGCCTTTAACAGGGGGCCATCCACCTACACTCTGACATGAGAGGCCATCCACCAACACCCTGACATTAAAGGCATATCAACAGGAGATGCCCCTTACAAATCCTTATCGTATGTGGACAATCTTCTGGTTCTGTTGGACCAAGCTCTATCCTCAATGAAACACCTGCTGAACTTCCTGGATACCTTTGTAAAGACCGCCGGGCTTTGGATTAATCAAAGCAAAATGGATGTTCTAGCCCTTAGCTGCTTGTATATCCTCCCCCCCTTCCTGGTGGTGGGTCTTCACTGGACCCTGGAATCCATCTCTTACCTCAGTCTCACAATCTCCTTGAATATAAGAAAGCTCAATGAGCTGAACTTCACCCCTCACATTTCAGAGCTAAAAGCAGAATTGTATAGATGGAAGCCCCTGCAGCTCTCCATGGCTGAAAAGGTCAAAGCCATAAAAATGTGCATAGCCCCATAATTGTACCACCTTATCTCACACCTCCACTAGACTATCCCCAACATCCAGTTTGACAAGATGGACAAACTGGTATAGCATTTCCTCTGAGGTGGCAAGCAGTCCCATTACAGCCAGAACTAAGAGCTAAGAAAATACTGGAAAATAGGGGACTAGGGCCTTTTCTGGTCTAAAGGCTACTACTGGGCATTCAGAACAGCTCAACTATCTGTTGGTTCAGGGACCAATCCCAGACTCATCCCCTCTAACTTACCATAGAAAAAGTGCTCCTAATAGAGATATCTCTCACTATCTGTCTGCATACCCAAACATACTCTAAACAAGCCACACCCCCAACTATCCTTGTGTCAGTGTGAACGTGGCAACAGCTGTGGAAATAACTATCATGGGATAGTCCCCAAGTCCAAACTGGTGGGCGCCTGATTTCCTGGCCCCAATGGAAGCATAAAGGAATAACCACAATGGTTGACCTCCTTTTTCCATGCCAAACAGAACTGGATTCCTTTCAGAACCTACAAGTCCATTATGGATTGTCTGAAGTGGATTTGTGGTGCTGCGTGTTACCTTCTGCTAAGGAGCTTCCTGTCTCCTATAATCTGAAGTCTCAGGCATGAGGCTACCCCCATACGGCATCATCCACTACACAATTGGCTTTCCTCCCAGCAAAGGAAAGTAGGAATCATCTACGCCCAGGTCTGGGATGTGATCCTGTACTAAATGACCCTAGTCATAAATTCATGGGCTATTGCCCTAGGGTGCCCAGTTCTGGAAAAGGAATGGAGCTCCTGCTGGATCTCAGCACATGTATATGTCAGAGACACATGGAGTGCTTTAATACAGAACCAAGTGCTACATCACTGGTACTGCACTCCAGTGGTGCTTAATTAAGCCTATCTTCTCCTGATGACAACTGCTGGAAGTGTAGTAACGCCGGAGGGATCGCCCCCACATACTGTGGACCTGCCCAGCTCTTAGCCACTACTGGACTCAAACATGAGGCCTTATTACAGAGGTGCTGGGAGCCTCCATCCCCTCCCTGATCCTGTTCCTTCTGGCGTCTGGACAGGAGACCCTCTCAACTCTCACAGGCCAGTGGGCATGGTTCATGACAGCCAGTTTAGAGACAAAATGCTTATTGCTATGGCACTGATGCACAGTTGAACTCCCCACTCTCGAGGAACTGCAAGCTACCTTTGCACAGCTGGGACAATATGAAAAGCAGTCATACCTGGCAGCAGACTCCCTGTTAAAATAGTGGAAGATATGGGTACCCCTACCACTGCTTCCTAATGACCCCTGAAGATACTGTCAGCTCCCCCCACACCCCTAGAGCTAGGACTGGTTGACACACTGGGTTAGTTCCCTTCTGCTTGTCCATTCCCCTTAGTCCTCCCTCACTGCTGTTCCCAGAAGCTGAACTCCCACCCCATGACTGAATGTATTTGCTTAACAGATGCATTTCCCTTGCTAGCCTGTTATTACTTGGTGACCCCAGATTACTACAGATGAGTTAAATGTACATAGACCTTATGTCTGCTTGATTCCCAGTGGAAGATGATGTTTACCCTCCCACTTATGGTATATCCAAGCTCTGTTACAGTATTTCACAACCTTATAGTACCCCTATGGTGTAGGACTGATGTATGATCAACTCCATATGAATGGATACTGAGTATAATTTACCTGTTACCCTACTTTGTTGAGCATATGTATGGCAGTGTATACCACTCTGTTGTATTTTTAAAAATCTTCAATAAAAAGATTAATAATGAAAAAGTGTACTGCCTCATCACTCACTGGGCACAAGCAGACTTTACTTTGCCCAGGACTTATATGATCATGTGCCCGGGGGTAGGGGACAGATACAGAATAGTGCTATGTGGAATGCAGAATTCTGTCGGCAAACTTAGCGTGGAATGACCATTCTGCCAGCAGAATTTCCACTGGAATTTTGCTGTTTTTCTGTGGAATTCCAATGGCTGTGATCCACAGACTAATAATTCATGGAACAGCATTTTGCCATGGAAAATCATTCCGCAACCATTTCCACAGAAAATATTGAGATCCACAGAATATTATTCTGCAGAACAGTATTTTTTCCATGGAAAATCATTCTGCAAACCATGTTCTCCTGCAGAGTTCCACCATTCCATTTCCAGGGAAATTCAGCAGAATTTCAGTGGAATTTCAAAAATTCCGCAAAATTTAATTCCACTAGAATTTGAAAATTCTACATAGCACTAATACAGAGCTTTGATTGCAGCCTGCAGGGTGAGCTCACTGTACTATACAGCTCTGGCTGTAGCCTGCAGGGTGTGCTCACTGTGCTATGGAGAAGCAGGCCTTCTGTTATTCCCTGACTTGTCATATAGTAATTCACACAGTACCCACCTCAGGAGGAAGGTCTGTGACTGTATCCATGGAACACTCCGTACACTAAAAATTAAACCAGTTGTTGCTACCAGCCAAATTATGGCTGATGTGGAATGGCCAAACATTTTTATTCAACAACCCCATGGCTGCATGAAAAATGGCCCAAAAGCTGGAACAAGAACTGGGAGCACAGAGAGAAGAGGATTCAGATGACTTTGATAAGACCTGCTCACTGGAACTTAAAAAAATCCTAAACCTGATTGAGGTTTGAATTTGCTGCTGGTATATGAGACAATTTAATGTTATTTTCATTTGTGGTTACAGTTCCCACAGAAACATAAAACTGATGCCTGAACTGCACTGCGTTGCATTTGTGGGGCCACAAGTTAATGTTAGAATCAATTGGGCCAGACACATTTTATTATATCCTCTATGTCAGCTAGCTTAGTGCTATATCCTATATAGCATCACTACGGCATTCCGACATGCCGTTGCCTGACACCCAGGAGCCCAAAAATTATATCCCGACAGTCGGGAATTGCCTGTGGCAGAGTTGGCAATCAAAAATAAGGGGGGTGCGGGTGCGAAGCCCCCGAAACATAGAAAGAAACACAGCTGCGGGCAATTCCTGACTATCGGGGTACCGACTGTCGGGATATCATTTTCGGGCTCCTGGGTGTCAGGCAACTGCATGTCAGGATGCCGTAGTAGGCCCATCCCATATACTTGTTCTTGTTATAGATTACCATGGTCACATTTGCTGTGATTGAGAGAGGGACAAATGGGGGTTCACAGCATGATTTTGAGGCATGATGATTTTCTTAGTTTAGAAAATGCCAGTTCCCACCCCTAACACTCTCCTTCATTGAATTCCATTAGTGGCCTCCTGTGGAACATGACCCATCTGCTTCACCACTTGAATCACCACCACTGTCACTGAATGGACTTTAAAATTACGAGGTCAGTCAGGCAACCTTAATTAAGGTAAACATTAATTTAGTTCATGTGGGGTAGCTTATTAAATTAGCACAGCTTATTGTTATATGTTTATGCTGTTATCAAATGGCATCTGGAATGTTTTCTCCTCATATGAGGGATCTTTCTGGGGAGAAAGAACTTGTACAGAAGCACGTATAATTTTGTATGAGGGACAAGGGAGGAAATTCGAACCTGGGACCGCTTGCTCCAAAGTCAGTAACACTATCACTACTGTACAGTGACAGTCACCTTCACTGAAGTGCAGCTATCACCCTTATCTTTCACTATAAGCATAGAATTATGGGCACTCGTACTGCCTTGCTAGGGCTTCTCATGCTTACCCTCCTGGTTCAAGCCTCCCTCCAACCTGAGCTCCCACCCACTATATCAGGCACCTCACCCCCAAGTTACCTCAGTATGACACAGCTCCCCCCCACCTTGATCGCACCCCTAACTCCCCAGCACCCACCCCCTGCCTACAGCCCCACTCCCCCTGCCCTCCTGGGCCCACCCTGGACCCACCTGTTCCCTGCCATACCCACCCTTCATGCTCTACCTATCCCCCTGCACCCTTATCACCAGGTCCTTGCCCGGGAGCCGAACCATGGGTGCCTGCCGCCATCGTCCCCTAATCAGAATAATCATATTGCTACTCTTACAGTCTGGGAACGTACACCACAATCCCAGATCCTTTATCTGCCAGCCCGCCCAAATCCTGTACCACTACCAGTCTCCACCTTGCATTTCTTAACATATGTAGCCTCCTAAAGAAAACTGCTGCTCTCCAGTGCTGGGTCACCCAGCATCAACCTGATATTCTTGCTCTGGTAGAGACTTGGCTCTCTCTAAGTCCACCCCTGACTCTGCTATCTCCCTCCCTGGATACACCTTATTCAGGGAAGACCATGTAGGCAAAATGCGGTGGTGGGTGCACAATATTCATGTGGGACACCCTAACAGGTCACGCACTTCCTGCTCCCAAACTTGACTATGGTGCCCAAGCCCTCACACTAAAAGTAATCCCTGACCCCGCCAGAGGCCCTCTTTTTCTCACTGTCTCCTACATACCCCCAAGAAACCAGAACTCAGCAGCCCAGTCCCTCTCGACTACCTCACATCCCTCCTGCACAAAGTCGAGCAAGTCATCCTTGGTGATCTTAATATTAACTGGCTTGCTTCTGCCACCTCCCAAACCAGGGACTCCTTCGCCACCCTGGATATGTCCCAACTAGTCTCACAGCCCACCAGGTTCAACCGATCCAGTGGAACCAACATCCTCCTAGACGTTATCTTATCAAACCGCCCCTTTAAAATCCGTGACATCACTGTCCTCCCCGACTCACTTAGTGATCACTCCCCAGTCATCTGTACCTGGTCGTCCTCCTCTCCAAAACCAGTGTCCCAGGCTACACTGTGCCGGTGGCTATGCCCTGGTGGCCTTAAAAAGCTGAAACAGCACCTAGACCAGCAAGACTGGTCCCCTATCCGACATGTCCTAGATATCGACTCAGCTCTTGACTTCTTCACAAGTGCCTTCTGTAAGGCCTGTGACCTCTTTGCCCCCACCAGAATCCATACAAAGAAATGCAACACCCCTTGAATCACCCCTTCCCTCATCCCGAAACTTAAGAATAGGGATAATCTCTGGCAAATCGCTGTAGATTCAGGCAATCCATCTGACAGACAAGCCAACAACGCAGAGCGCAGTAAGTGCACCTGGGCCATCAGATGGGCCAAGGCAGAGCACTACCAGGCTACCCTCACCTCCACCTGGGGCTCGGCCCAGACCTTCTGGGATAGCATGAAAGAACTAAATGGGAAGACCCACTCCCCTCCACCATCTTAGCTCACCATCGATGGCGCTACCTCCTCTGATCCACTACCTATAGCTGACTGCCTCAACACCACTTTCTCTGATCTAAGCTCTGTCCTCCCCAGCAGCTTTTTTGATCCAATCCTCTCCTCACTCCCCCCTGCCCTGCATCGCCCCCCTTTCTACCTGCACACCCTATCCCCCATGAAGCCAGGCCACACCTGTTAAAAGCTCTTGGTAGTAATAACCCCAGCAGCAACCCCCTCGACTCCAGGATCCTCCGCCTGGTCCTGGATGTTGTCCTAGTTCGCCTGATGGACCTACTCAACCGGTCCCTATGCCTTGGACAGTTTCCCAGTGTGTGGAAAACTGCTGAAATCACTCAATACACAAGAGTAGGGATTGATCCTCCCCCAGCAACTATCAACCAATCTCCATCCTCCCCCCACTCTCCAAAGCCCTCGAAAAAGTGGTGTCTATCCAACTATCTGAGTACTTGGCTAAGTATGACAGTCTGTGCCCGGAGCAGCATGGCTTCCACCCAGGAAACGGTACAACCGCTGCTCTCCTGGAGTTCTCCCAATACCTGCACTCTGCTCTCGACTACGGCAACCTGGCCGGTGCAGTGTTCATTGACCTCTCCAAGGCATTTGACACTGTCTGTCACCCCCTCCTACTCGACTCTCTCCACCAACTTGGTTTCTCTGCTGGTCCCCTTGCCTGGTTTTCCAGCTACCTCTCTGCTAGATCCCCGCATATAAAAATCAACAGCTCCCTCTCCAACATTCGACCCTTTAACTCCGGGGTCCCACAGGGCTCAATCTTGGGTCCCATTCTCTTCAGTCTCTACCTCAACACTCTTCCCAGCTCCTGCAATAGCAAGATGCTCCTCTATGCAGACGATGCAGTTCTCTTTGCCTCACACCCAGATCCCGCCACTCTCCAATCATCCCTTCAACTCGCCTACAACCAGAAAAGTGGTTTCTTGATCACAGACTAGTCATAAACCTTAAGAAAACCTAATCAATGTTCTTCTCTCACCACCAAAATAAAGCTAGAAGTGTCCCCCTCCTGATTACCCCCAACTCTCAGCTCCCATTAGAGCAAGTGCCCTCATACAGATACCTAGGCATCACTTTCGATACTGCCCTCACCTTCCACACCCACATCAATGCTCTTTCCTCTGCCATAAACTCTCAGATTGGCCTATTTTAATGCCATAGGGCTTGCCTGCCAATCGCTGCCCTCCAGCTGGCCATCACCTCCTCCATCCTGTCCCTAGTGGACTACGGCTTTGCCCAACTATGCTGCAGCTGATAACACTGCCCTCTCTAAAATCCAGCTCTCCATCAATAAGGCCCGTAGGTTCCTGACTGGAGCCTCCAGCCGCACCCACACCTGCCTGCTCTATTCCTCCATCAACCTGCTCAACTTCAAGGAATGTCTGCAGTATCAGACCTGCCTTCTTGCTAAGAAATCCCTGCTCGGACTCTCCCCTAAGGAGTCTCTGCCTCCCTACCATGGTCATCCTCATCCATTTCCACCCGCAGCTCTGTTAAAGCCACCTTCAAAGTGCCCAGAACCAAGACCTCCCTCATCCAGAGGTCCTCTTTTATCAAGCCCCCACCTAGTTCAACTCCTTCCCTACCTGCATCACCAACACTGCCAAACTTGGTCCCTTCAAACCGTTCTCCAGAACCTTCTCTCAAATGTCCGCTGCTGTAGGTGCAACTAACCCTGCCCCCAATCCTACTGCAGGACCTTTCCCTGCCTGGCCCTCTAATCTCGAAAAGGTCCCTGGACTGCCCGATCCATTTCCCCTACCCCTTTTGCCTACACCCTTAGGTTTATACAAGGATGTATTCCACTGCAACTCCAAAGAAATTGTACATCTTTAATTGTAAATCTGTATTTTATACCAACATGTAACTAACTGTATTCTGTGTTCAGTGTCTGCACCTGTAATGTTGTCCAGTGTTGTATCTGCACAATGTTCTATTGTCTTGCCCTCCCTGCGACGAGGTCCCTTTGTAAATGAGTCCCTGACTCAAAGGTTGTAAATCCGACTTGTTCAAATAAATAAATTTGCCCAAGTGGGAATCTGGAATTAAGTTAACTCTTATAGTTGCGACGTCCCTGTAAAGTTCTCAAGATGCATGCCTTTTTCTTATCCTTCCGATAACTCTGATGTAATGTCTTATACTTCCTCCTGGTTGTTACAGCAAGGAGGATGTCCAATAATTCCTTTGTAGGAGCATGTGATGTATTTGTACCTTTTTTGCTAGCCCTCTGTGGGAATCAATCTGTAAGTGAATTATCTTGCAAAATGATAAATAAAAAAGATTAAACTCTTTGCAAAACGGAAAACTTTTGGGTTGGGGCAAGGAGATGGCATGGACAAATAAGAAACTGGAGTGGTTTCCTTTTTATAGTTATTAATATTTATTATGGGTCTAATATTAAGTAAAAATACTTAGGTTAAATTGATGTGTACTGTTGTCCTATAGAAATGTTTTTGATGCCCTTGTATAGCATTCATTTGTCCCCTGATCGCTTTCAGATCTGAAACTGGAATTGGTGAGTTACTATAGAAACATTTGAATCCCATCGATATACAGCAGTCAGTCTGCTTGTGGAGGGATATGCATTGCACTGTTTTATGAAAAAAACTGCTTGTTTTGCACAGTGAGTAAGAGTACTTTATGCAGGTAATCCTGTTTGCTGCCTTCTTCATGTGTGGGAGCGCTCAAGTGCTGGCTTTGTTTTTCTTGTTACTGAATGTAGATACTGTTTAAGCCAAGGCACCGAGCCTGGAGGCATCTTTCTTTTTCTGTTGTCGCACTTACTCACACTTCATTTGAATTACTGGATAGACAGGCCCCATTTCTCATTCCTCTTCTTGGGCAAACATCCAAGACACTGATTTGGAGTTAAATGGCCACAGTCACGTTTGTTTACAAAACTATACAATTTAGAGGCAGGCGTGACATGGCTCAGGCTTCTCAAGATCTCCGTAGGTCACCTTCCCTGTAGAAGTGAACTCTTTCATGGACAGCAAGTACCACTAGCATACTCTGGGAGGAATGTGCACTGCCCCGATCTGGTGGCTTGCTTCACCTGCTCAACAAGTTTAAGAGGGAGCCCTAGACTCATCTGGACTGGGCATGGGTCTCCTAGCTCAACCACCTTCACTCCAGCCATGGGGGGGGGAACCCATCTAGACTGGGTGTAAGTTCCCCCTGCCCCTCTGTACTGTTCCTTTTTGGAAGACTCACATGACGTGTCATGCTTACAATGACTGTGACAATGTTTGTGGAATTTTCCCTTTCAACAAGCCTCTGAGGTGAGAAACCTAGTAAAAACCTTTTTGGAGGAAAAACAGCACCCTCCCTCAATACCTAGTTTAACCACCACATAATCACTGTAACTTATAAAATTGGTGTTAAAGGTAACCCCCATAGACTGTAAAGTAGCACATCCCTGCACTCTCCCAGCCATCACATCATAAAATTGGCTCAGCACGTGGGCGGATCTAAAGTCTGGTAAGTGAAAGTATCCCAGTGAAGATAAAATTATGAGTAAAATTACAGCAAACCTACTGAACATTTATGGGGCACATATGAATAGACCACATTCTTAGGAGGAAAGGCACCAATGTACTGTATGTGGTGCATAAGCCTCAGAATTTAACTTAGTAAGTCTCTTTAAAGAGGACCAATCCTGACCCTATCACCTGTAATGCACATAGAAGTCTGTTCTGCATTAAATAAAGCTCTGCACTTACTTTAGTTTTTCACAATGTTCTCTCCATGCATTTTTATTTAGAAAATTGCTGTCCCTCGGTTCTGCACTTGCAATCGCTCCTGTGCTTCTGGATTAAAGATGCACTGTTGTGTTATGTCAGAGCAGGTTGCACTGAGTAGTCTGTTACTGCTGAAGCTGTATCTCCATGCAATGGAGCGCAGTGGGAGAAATCGCAATTCACCTCTGCCTACCACATTTTCTGAAGGGTACAGAGATCACGGACAGCAATTATTATTTTCCTCAGAGTCTGAGGATGATGACCAAAGCTTGATGTTTAATCATTTTGGGGTTCGTCTCTATATGTTTGAACCCAAAGCTGATGACAGTGACAGCCCCTCAGACCATGCGGCGGCATTACAGTCATCAATTGAGGGTGATCCCGCCAGACTCAACAGCCTGTCTTGGTATCTCAGATCATGTTACTTGTAGCACAGCATATTTCAAATTCTACTTTTTGTCTGTGTTAGGAATCAGCGCCATTGGGGTTTGAAAACAGTGCTAGGCAACTTGAAGTACACGGGCTCACACATACAGGACAGTATATGCAGATTCTAGGGTACTCTGTCTGAGTGCACATACTCTATTTGTTTTCTGCCATGCCATACCAATTTGATCTTTCTATGGCAATTAGCGCATTTCAATAAGTTTCAGTGTGGCATGCATCTGTTGTATCATGTAGTAATATAAGGTAATCAGCACTTTCCTTATAGTGGACACAGAAGCCCTGTTGTCTCTCAATAGGTCATCTCCCTTCTTTATGTTCTGTTCACATCAGCCCCCCTTCCCGTCCCACTGTAAGATGGTGCTATAACCCTAACCAGTGTTTATTGCTGCTGCCAAAAATGTTCACAGTACATTGGCATGTTAGTGCTTGAGCACTGGGAGCTTGGATCAACAACACCATCACACAATTTCTTGCCTGCTTTGTTGCTCATTCACACTACACCCACATGGTCGGGGGGTGGTGGTAATGTAGATATGTGTTCCAAATTTAATTACAGAGATTATCCTTGAATTGAAAGGATAGTGTCTGCAGTTAGTGACCATGGATGACCAACAATCCACACCCCAAGATAGAAAACTGAGCCAGCTGGATGAGCCAGGAACCCTGTGGAAATTATTTCCGTCCTGATGTATGCTCCCGGTTTTAAACTGTTAACAGAGACACTAAACAGGCACTATATCAGAAAACCTTTATTGGGGACCACAAGTGGGAAGAAATTAAAAAAGCAAAAAAGAACGTCCTGCTTCACAAAACTTTACACCTCAGCTGATCGCATAGGCACTGCAATGCGCATTACAGTGTTGGCATGCAGAGCGGGAGACCTGTAATTACATCACATGAGCAGTCTCCACTCTGCAGTACTTGGGCAGTCAGGAAACTTGGAGCAACCATGCACAGCATGAAAAACAAGGTACAGAACACACATTTCTACAGCGAATCTTAACTTTTTAATGGGCACATGTTATTCAGTCACCACTGCACCTCAAATGTAAAAAGGAACGGGACTAGGAGAAATTCGGGGATAAGTCCTCTTTAAAGACACAGGCAGGAAAAAAAAACGTAAGTGCAAGTATGATACATACTAGTATAAAAATACTTAAAAGGACACTGTCACTCAGAATTTCATAAAAGTTCAGAGCCCAGCCATAAGGGGTAATTTAAAAATTGTTCCCAGTAGATACCTCTGAAGGAGAAAAAAGAATGTCAGTAAACTACACAATGTATGATACTATGATGAGAATGTAATCATGTTAACGTAATCTCTTTTTGTTATTTTAGTTCTTTTCTTTTCTGTTTATTCTCAAATAAGTGCTTTCTATTTTTGGATTGGCATAGAACAAACAAAATGGAGTTTAGATCACATGTCCCAGCAGCTATCCTGGGAAATCTACAAGGGAAAATAGTTTTCCAGATGTGAGGGTGCTACTTTTCCAACAGAGGCATCTGAGCAGCTATGAAGTAAACAGGATAATAAAAGATAGGGCAGACTAGGTGGGCCATCAGGTCCTTAGCTGCCGACAGATTCTATGTTTCTAGCTGTGAGTGAGGATGTCATGAAGTGAGAAAAGGGTAATTCAGTCTGGCAGATATAATCACAGACACACACACACACACGCACACACAAACTCCCTCCCTCTCCCTCTCTCTCTCACACGAATGGGGGAATACTGGGGAGGACTGTCAGTATAGAGAGAGGTCCCATCCTACTGCCCTGAGCACATAAGCAGAAGAGTTGAACCCCAACTCACTCTCTCTGACTTCCTGCAACATTTGAAGAAGACCTGGGGTCTGTCTCGATGATTATTCCCAGAGGACTGAAGGCCCTGCTCCATAGCTAGCTTATCTGGGTGAGGAAAGAACTGTCTTATTGAATGTTTCTTTCAAGTTAGAAGGCAGGTAAATATAAATCCGAATGTGAGACTAGACTGTGAGCTTATTCTGTAAGTCATCTATCCATTTAAACTGTGTTATTTTCCTTTTCTGTAAATGTGTTAATCTTTTTGGTTGATGTACATATCCTGTTTGTAATCTCTTGTAACATTTAGTTGTAAAAATCTATTTTCATATTAGCAATGGTTACGCATCCTTATTGCAAAGGTAATTTTAATATTTCTGCTGGGCAAAGTGAAAATTCTATGTTTAAAGTCCACCATCCACAGTGCCGTCTACTAAATATTATTGTGTTTGGCCTTCCAGGTTCCTGAGCAGGACAGAGGTATTTTCCTGGAATAATGTGGCAGCAGGAGAAGTGATTCAGAAAAAAATCCCTCAAAGCTGATACAGCCCAAAGGTGTTTTTGCCACTAACTGGTGGCAGAGTGTTGGGATCAGTGCACAAATGTAAAGCCAGAATTTGTGGACAGTGTGCTTTCCTGGTGAAACTGGGAACTTGGAGAGAGAGAGAGAGATAAAAGCCTTAGCTAGCACACAAAGAAATAGAGATTGCCAGTAGAAAAGTTACCTTAACAGTCACAAAACAGGATATACAAAAATATTACATCTTTTACTACTGTTCTTTATATTTCTAGAAACACAGCTTAGTGCAACATGGAAACAAAAAAGTTGTCAGCAAATGGGGACCTTATGATCCATCAAGTCCGCCCTTGTTTTCCTACACCCCCCCACTTAGCTGCCTGCTTCAGTATCCCATAATGCCTGTCCCATGCCCGCTTGAATTCCCCCACTGTCTTCACCCCCACCACCACCACCCCGGCAGGCTATTCCATAGTTCAACAACATGCTTGGTGAAGAAGAATTTCCTCATATTGTTCCTGAACCTACCTCCCTTGAGGCGAAGGTCATGCCCTCTTGTCCTGCTATAGTCTTTTACGTGAAAGAGGTACTGCACTTGTACCTTGTTGTTGCCTTTAAGGTATTTAAATGTCTCTATCATGTCCCCTCGTTTCCTACGCTGCTCTAGGGAGTATAGATTGAGTTTACAGAGTCTGGCTCCATATGGTTTCTGGTGCAAGCCCTGCACCATCTTTGTTGCTCTTCTCTGCACTGTCTCCAGCCTATCTACATCACTCCTGAGGTGTAGTCTCCAGAACGGGATGCAGTATTCCAGATGGGGTCTTACCAGGGATCGATACAGAGACATGATCACTTCATGCCTCCTGCTTGTGATGCCCCTTCCTATGCATCCCAGGATACCACTAGCTCTTAGTGGTGCCTTCTCGCATTGTTAGCTGACCTTGCAGTCATCTGATATGATCACCCCCAGTTCTCACTCTAGCCTTGTATCCACCAGCTGCTCCCCTCCCATTGAGCACAGTTTCCCTGGGTTACATTTTCCCAGGTGCATGACTTTACATTTTTTGGTACTGAATTTCAATTGCCAGATCCTTGACCACTCCTCCAGCTTTTGGAGATCAGATTCCAAGCTTTGTTACCCCTCTGGTGTGTCAACCCTGTTGTCAACTTTGGTATCATCAGCAAACGGGCACACCTTTTCCTTCAGTCCATCAGCAATGTCATTGATGAACAGGTTGAAGAGGATTGATCCCAGAACTGAGCCCTGCAGAACCCCAATAGTCACCCTACCCTCCCCTGACAGAGTGCCATTTACTAATACGTTCTGTGTTCTCCCATTTAACCAGTTCCTGACTCAACCTGTTACTGTAAGCCCCACTCACATGTTCTCCAGTTTATTGACTAGTCTCCTGTGCAGAACCGAGTCAAATGCCATACTGAAGTCCAGGTAAACCACATCCACTGCCCCACCCTGATCCACTGTTCTGGTGACCCAGACAAAGAAATCTACCAGGTTTGTCTGGCAGAACCTCCCTGTAGTGAAACCGAGTTGCTTTGTGTCAAGCTGATCACTCTCCTCCATAAAAGCAATGATTCTTTCCTTCAGTAGGGACTCCATTAGTTTTCCCACCACTGAAGTTAGACTAACTGGATGGCAGTTTCCTAGCTCTTGCTTGCTTCCGCTCTTATGGAGTGGCACTACTATTGCCCTCTTCCAGTCCTCCAGAACCTCCCTGCTCTCCAGTGATTTGCTGAAGACACTGCTAAGGGGTTTGCTAGTTCCCTCCCAAGTTCCTTAAGTATTCTTGGGTGTATCCCATCTGGCCCCATAGCTTTATCCACCTTTAACTTGTTGATTTCCTCCAGTACCCTTTCCTTTGTGAAGGGACTTGTGCCTGTGCCTCCAAGTGGAATATTCTTTTTGCCTATTGTTGGACCACTACCATCTGCTTCCTGTGTGAAGACTGAGTAGACGTATTCATTGAGTGCCTCTGCCTTCTCTCTGTCCTGTTCCATGGGCTGTCCGTCCTTTTTCATGATTCTAACAATGCCTCCCCCTTAGTCTTCCTTTTTTCTCATATGCTCCTGTAGAATGGTTTGTCACCCTTCTTCACTCCCAAGCAATCCTCACCTCTGTCTGTGTCTTGGCATTTCTTATCACTTTCCCTGTCTCTTTAAGCTTTTCTTTATATTCTGTTTTGTCAGCCTCTTTCCCTAACTCCTTGTCCTTTCCAAAAGCTTTGCACTTTTCCCTCACCATGGTTGCCACCTCTTTGGAAAACCATAGTAGGTTTCTCCTTTTTTTATTCTTACTGACCTGGTGGGCACACTGTGATGTGACCATGGTTATTGTATCTTTCAAACTTGTCCAGCACTCCTCAATGCAGTGTATTTAGCAAGTATGATCTCCTCAACATATGGCAAATTTTGGGTTCCTTAGCTCTGTGAGCTGCGCAAAGGAAGAGGTATTGTCTGTGAGGGCCTGACTAGATATGATCTCATAGAAATCCTGGAGGCACATGACTAAATGCATGGGAGGTTGGTGGTCACTGAGGAGTATGACCAAATGCAGCTGGAGCAGGTGGTCACTGATGAAGATGACTGAAGTAGCAAGACTGAGGTCACAGAGACTGAGACAGAGTTGAACCTCAAGCCACAAACTGGTGAAGCAATGCAGCCTAAGCCTGAGTCAAGAATGGATGCAGCAGAATCTCAAAATCAGCTTGAGCTCATGAAAATGGAGCTTGCGTTAAAAGAGGCAGAACTGCAGAGGGTAAGGCTTGAGGCCATGAGACACAGAGTAAGACTAGAGGCTGAGGAAAGAGAGATGGTACACCAACATGAAATCCTGATGCAGCAGGAAAGAGAGCAGCTGCATCAGCATGAGGTTCTCAAATGAGAAGCAAGAGAGAAAGAAAAAAAAAAGAAGGAACAAGAGAAAAGAGAGAAGGAATGCAATCATGAGAAAGAGGTGGTGACCCTGCACCAGAAATAACTGCAGCATACAGTAAGTAATGGTGTAGGGGGTCAAACCCACAAAGCCATACTTAATCCTAAAATGTTTCCTTAATACTGAGAGGGGGATGGATGATCTTGTTTTTAAAATCATCTGAGAGGTTATGTGTGCAGTTTAAGTTGGACAGGGTTTCGTTGATGACCCGCCTTACACACTTGCTTACTGGCCATGCTTTGCACACATTTGCTAGAATGCTGATAAGGACTGTATGGACTGTAATGAAGTCAAGAGGATGTTATTGAACTGTTTCATGCTAACTTCTGAGGCTTACAGGCAGGCATTCAGGGAGTTATGAAGGGGTCCAGAAGACAGCTATTGTAGAATTGCATGTTCAAATGTGTACCTAACTAGATTGCTGGGTGGAAGGGGCTAACATTAGAACTGTGGATCAAACAAAATACTTATTTGTAAGGGAACAATTTCTTAAAGTTGTACCTTAGGATCTGTGCATGTGGTCGGACCAGGCCTGAAGATCCTTGAAGGAGGCAGCAGAAAGTGTTGATCTGTATGTGGCCAGCAGACGACACACACTGCATTGGAACAATGGGAAGGGGACAGCAGATGGCTTCACGGGGACTCAGGGAGGGCAGTCTAAAGTAAACCAACCTGCACCCAAGCCCAAAACATAACCCACTGGCCCTAAGAGCAACAAGGAACTGGGAGCAAAGAAATGCTATATTTGCCAGAAAGTGGGGCACCTGTCATATGACTGCCTTAAAAATATGAACCAAGGGCAAAAGCCTGGGGGAGGGGTGATCAAGACAGTGCCCAGCAGCCATTAGCCTGCTCACAGACTGCAGTATCACCTAATTCCACCATACATATGCACCCTAACCTAGTTAATGGGACTGTAACACCGCGACTGAGGGTCAATGGTGCCTCCATCTCCATGGTGAGGCCGGATCTAATCCAGGCGGTGCAGATTCTGCCTGGACATTTTTCCAAGATTCAGGGAGTCACAAGTCCAGTGGTCCAAGTACCAATGACTTGGGTCTTTCTGAGCTGGGAAGGTAGCCATGGGGTACAGAAGGTGGAAGGTGTACCTGATCTCCCTGTGGATGTGAAAATGGGGAATGATTTTGACCACAGGGAAACCCTAGTTTACCAGAGGGTGGGAAAGGTGGAGGACAAGGCTAAGGCAGCTTTGATGCCCCTGTCCATTACTGATGAACCCTTTAAGAGGGTAGCCATGGACATAGTGGGGCCCTGGAGCACCCCAAGTCACACAGGCAAAAGGCACATGCTGGTTGCTGTAGGCCATGCAACTAAGTACCTGGAAGCAGTGGCTATGTCCTCCACTGAGGTGGAGAAAGTATTTGACAAACTCCTGGGAATCTTTAGCTGAGTGGGATTTCCCCAGGAGCATTTGTTAGATCAGGAGATGAATTTCATGTCACCTTTCATGATGAGTCTGTGGGAGAAACCTCACCCTATCACCCCAAGACTAATGTCCTCATTGAGAGCTTTAATATGTCCCTGAAAACTATGCTCAGGATGTTTGCTGACTAGCACAAGAGGGAGTGGGACAAGGATTTGCTCCATGTCCTGTTTGGTTACAGGGAAGTCCCCCAGGAGTCCACAGGGTTCTCACTGTTCAAACTCCTGTTTGATCACAGGGTGATGGGGCCACTAGATTTAGTTTGGGTTGAATGGGAGGGTGATCTTGCCTCCCAAGGGGAATCTCTTACAGAGTATATCCTGAACTTTAGGACCCAGCTTAAGGAGCTCATGGGGCTCTCCCACAAGCACTTAATCACTGCACAACAGCAGCAGAAAGCCTGGTATGACTGTGGGGTCAAAGCCCAGGAGTACAAAGTCAGACAGCGAGTGATAGTACTCGTCCCAGTCTGATAAAACAAATTGCAGTCGGCATGGGCGGGCCAATTCTCTATTGGCAGGAAGGTGAGTGAGATCAATTACATAGTAGAACTGCCTGACAGAAGGTACTGGCAAAAAGTGTATCATGTTAACATTATGAAACCCTACTATGATAGGAAGGAAATGGTTCTCACTGTGTGCAGCATCCCAGAAGAGAAAATGTGGCAAATCCATTGGTGGACCTCCTTGGGGAGTTGTGGGAGGGAAACTCAGTGGATAACTTCAGCCTCTCAGAGTAGCTGACACCATCCCAGGCAGAGGAGATGAGGGGGTTCTGGGAGCATTTGGGGAAATGCTCACAGGGAAACTGGGGTACACCATGATGGCTGAACACTATGTGGACACTGGGACACAAGTGCCACTGAGGCAGTCCCCCAACAAGGTACTAGAAGGGGTTAAGCAGACCATGCAGAAGAAACTCAGAGAGATGCTAGCTCTCGGAGTAATTCAGGAGTCCAGTAGCCCCTGGGCATCACCTGTGGTCCTGATCCCCAAGAAAGACAGTACTACAAGATTCTGTGTGTTGACTACCAGTAGCTCAACAGCTACACTGAGTCAGACATTTACCCATGCCCAGAACAGATGGGACCTTAGTATGGTTGGGGGGAGCCCAGTACCTGACCCCAGCAGCCCTGACAAAGGGTTCCTGCCAGGTATCTCTAACCCATGCAGCCAGGGAGAAGTCAGCTTTCATCTCCTCATTTGGCCTATTCAAATTCCAAGTAATGCCATTTGGGATAAAGAATGTACCCACAACCTTCCAGCAGATTGTGGATTGCTTTCTGTCTGAGGTAGGTGACTTTGTGCTGGCATACATGGATGATAAAGCCATTTACAGCCAGATATGGGAGGACTATTTCAGGTACATGAGGGAGGTGTTCCACTGACAGAAGGCTGCAGGGCTGTCAGTTAAGTTGGAAAAATGCTAGATAGATATGGCAGAGGTGTTCTACCTTGGGCACTGGGTGGGCAGTGGATGCATCCATCCAGAGCCTGTGAAGGTTGATGCCATCCAGGCCTAGCCCAACCCTATCATGAAGAGACAGGTAACGGCATTTCTGTGGACAGTCAGGTACTACAGGAAGTTTGTTCCTCACTATAGTGATGTAGCCACACTCCTGATAGATCTGAAAAAAAGGAAATTGCTGGAGAGAGTTCTCTAGACGCAGAACTGTAAATCCGCTTTCTGGAAGTTGAATGAGGCATTATGTGAGTCGCCTGTGCTTACTAGCTCCAATTATGCCCTAAGTTCACTGTGTATATGGATGCCTTAGACCATGGGCTGGACGCTGTTACTGAGCCAGGTTACACTGAGGGGGAGCACCTCATAGTGTACGTGAGCCAGAAGTTGCTGCCTACAGAGAAAGCATATGCCACAATTGAGAGGGAATGCCTCGGGATGGTGTGGTCACTTCAGAAGCTTCAGCCTTATTTGTATGGATGGGAGTTCCCTGTGATCAGGGATGATAATCTCCTGACCTGGCTCCATAGGACTAGTGGGCAAAATACAAAATACTGTGCTGCAGTTTGGTATTGCAGTCGTGTAACATGACCATCCAGCACTGCAGTGGTTCACAAAATGCCAGTGTGGATGGGTTGACTAGGCAGGGTTAAGTGCATGGCATGATACTTTAGGCACTTCCCAGTCCCTACATAAACAGCAGTGTCCCTTTGGGATTGCCCAAAAAAGATACACCTTCATTTTCCAGGGAGGGGAGATGCGACAGGAAAGTGACCATGTTAATGTACTCTGTTTTTGTGGTAGCCTGTGACATGGGCATCGGCAAGTGAGTGCTTGCAATAACGGCGACTCAATCCCGGTACATGCCGACGGGGCTACTGCTGAGGAAGGGTGACTGGATGGGGAGGTGGATGCACATGGTGACAGGACATCGCTATATGTATATGCATGCGGGGGGGGGAGTGAGCATGATGTAAGGGGGGGGAGGGTTGGCCTGGCATGGTTGGCATGAGGCTGCCAAGCTGGCTCTGTAGTGTGGTGAGTGGGTGGGTGGCAGCCTAAAGCTGCGAGAGTTCTGGGTTTGTGTCCGGGTGTGCCTACACTTTTGTGTGCCCAGCCTCAAAACATTTTTTTCTCCAGATTTTGCAACCCCCCGACATGCACCCCCATGGAGTTAAGAATCCTTTAGCAGGGGGGTGCGGGGGGTGAAGCCCCTCCACAGGGGGCATGGCCCCCTGCATGGAGAGTCAAAATCTAAGTCCCCAGCACCGTTTTCTTGTGCGCCGGGAGTGTACATTGCTGAAATTGATTTTCGCCAATGTACACTCACCTTGCCGCTGATCGCGACTGCGCTTTACGATTATCACATAAATCCATTTTTGTTGCTGTAATTATTTTCTTAACAGTTCTTTCTATGTTTGGAATGGCATAGAACAAACGAAATGAAGTTCAGGTCACATGTACCAACATCTATCCTGGGAACCTTACAAGGGAAAATAAGTTGCAGATGTGAGGGTGCTACTTTTCCCACAGAGATATCCAAGCAGCTAGGAAGTAAGCAGGGTAACAAAAGCTGGGAGTGAGGACGCCATGAGGTGAGAAAAGGGCAATTTGGCCTGTCAGATCACACACACACACACACACACACACACACACACACACACACACTTGGGGGAATACTGGAGAGGGCTGTCACTACAGAGAGAGGTCCCATCCTACTGCCCTGAGCACATACAATGCTCTCTCTTTTATCCACCAACCTCGGTACATCCTACATTTTGGCAGATAAAAGTGGGTGGCAGATACTGTAATAGAGGGTGGCAATTTCTGATCAATCCAAACCATACTGGCTTCAATTTCACACATCCCTCCCCCCAGTACAGACACAGTCCAGTACGGAGATACAGTATGGAGCTGGAGTTCACAGCAACTTTGCTGTAATGTGGGTTAGTATCTTTTCTTCTTTATTTAACCACCTTTAGTTTTAGCTACAGTGACTCATTATAAAACCTAAAGATATAGCCGGTTAAGCCCGCCTGCTATACCAGATGCCAGAGCAGGTTAAAGGGTGTTTATTGACTTTCCTGACACCTATTCAAACTACTGTATCTGTCCGCAGCTGTGGTGGTATTGATGTACCTTTCTTGGAATGCCTGATCGCTAACAAGGTGCTAGCTGGTGTTCACTAGCCAGCTAATCAGCTGTCCCTCCCCTGACACCCAAAGCAAAAGGAAAAGATTTTCTTTTTCCCTGAAAGCAAATGGGAAACAGACACAGTAATAAATTGTATAAAATTGTATTTTTCAGTTCACAGCTTTTTACATTTTAAACAGGATTTAGAATGGATTGGAAACTTGACGGCAAATGGGAAAGATACAGTAGAAGCACATCAGACTTTTGGAGAGCAGTAGCAGGAGATGAACATCTTGAATTTCATGTGAATTTCTCCTGGGGAGAAAAAATTTGTTTAGTTGTATTCTTTTAAAGTTCCAGACCATCTTCAGTGTTTTAGTTGCAGTGCTCTACTGCACCCGAAGTAAGTTTATTTTGATTTATTTGAAAGCGCTACATCGAGTATGTGGGCGGGTAGCAACTACAGTACAATATTGAACTGTATTGTAAGTGAATTGGGTAGATGAGTGGGTAGCAACCTCCCCAACAAAAAACTACCAGAGGCTCAGTGGAGGGGCAAACTACTGGGTGTCCTTCTATCCAAAAAGGTGCGCAGAGCATACAGGCCCTCACCATGGGGGATGATGGTATAAAATGACTCTACATCAACCAGCAGATCTGAACCCTCAATATGGATGTCCTCCAATATACCCAACATCTTCCTTGTGTCCTTCATGTAAGACCCTAAGATCACCCACAAAAGATTTTATGTGATGATCCACAAAACTTGATAATGGTTCAGTGACTGAACTAAGTAAGCAATAAGACGTGATGGGGTGTGCATTTGAACTGTCTAATGTACATCCACGGAGTGGCTTATTGCATTTATAAAATGGGCCTGTGTATTCTAAATGGGGGTTCTAGTAATAGCTGTGCATTAGACACGTCTAATGCATGGCTAACAATTGCTTGAAATCCTTTGCCCATCCTTTGCCCATTTTACAATGCCCGATATGACAGGGTGACTCGGAGGTGCTTCCAAACTCTTGTACACCTTTGGAAATATATAGATGGTAAGCTGCATAGCATGGGGTGTAATAAGATAGTCCCTTGTCTGTCAGTCAATCCATCCCTTTGAGTATGCCCCTCCGATGAAACTGCCAATTGCATTTTTAATTGGCATAGTGGGGTCAGATGGTATACGATGATAGAACTTCTGATTTTCCAACTGGCTTCTGACTTCAGCAGTATACAGTGAAGCTCGCCAGATTAAACCCAATACTGCAGCATGCTGCAGCAGAGTTACTGCAGTAAACAATACAAATTCAATGGGAATTAATTCCTTTTGTCATGAAGGAAACTGTGGCACTGCACTTGATCCTGGTGGGCTTCACTGTATTTGTCAATGTGTCCATCACGACGATACTGCACCCTCCTCTTGTCTGGCGGTTTCATTGTGATTCCCACTCAGGTGCTACAGTGCTTCAAACTTCTGTCCACTCACATTGATGGAATTTGACTGGTTTTGTTCTTTAACGACAGCCTCCAGATCCTACTCACAGGCTTTGACAGACATCCATGGCATTATTCACAGGAGGTATATATGTAGATTTTGGTTAAATGATCAAAACATTCAAACATTCAAACATCTTAAGGGCATTAACAAGGTGAAAGTGTCTAACATGTTTCAATATAAGAAAAATAGCAGAACAAGATGACACAGCATGATATTAGAGGGAGGCCGATTAAGGGGTAATGTGAGTTCTTTTTAACAGAAAGGGTGGTGGATGCATGGAATGGCCTACCTCAGCAAGTGGTGAATATGAATACAATGCAGGGCTTCAAACAAGCATGGGATAGGCATAAGGGAGCAATTCAGATGAGTATGAATAAATAGGCCATTGACAGAGTAAAGGCCTATGGCACATTCATAAAGTACAAAAAATGGGCAGACTGGATGTTTCTATGTAAGTTACTACTTTCTTCTTTTTTATTTAACATTTTATTGAAGTAAAGCCCAGTACGGAAGTTACACAGTACTACAGGTTGCACATGAAAACAATTTACAATAACATAGCAATAGTAACATCTCCACTGTATCAGATTTAGAGCTCACCCCTACTCCTTCCCACTGTATCTAGTTTTAATATTACAGTGTAGCTACCAATCTTCTTTATACAAGCTGGGGCTTCCTGTTATTAGATTAATTAAATGGGCTGAATAATTTCTCTGACCTACTTAAATAAGTTCTTGCTAGGATGTCATACTGTGTACCAGGGATCAGTCTTAACTTTTTTTACACTAGCCAGCTGGGCTAGTGAACCAGAGATTGCACTAGCCCGCAGAAGTTTGCAGTAGCCCGCAGTCAGTATGGTTAACAGTGATTTGTTAAATGAAAGGCAAATACAATTGCATTTGTCTTGCAAACAGTCTGGACACCTACCAACTGATTTTGCACTGTGCCTTTAACTGCAAACCACACATACACTATCTCAGCTTCTGTGACTGAAAAGTCAGTGGTTCTGTCACTGATGACTGAAATGAACTTTGTTCTCATAATTTTTTCTCGTAGCGCCATGTGTTCAACCTCAGCTATGTAGTGGATAAAGTTGCAGGCGTATTTGTCATTTTGATATGCTGAACTGATATCTAGCTCTTCCGTATCATCAAGGCTGCACATCCGCACAAAGTCTGTGAAAGGATGTCCTTTCTTAGCAATTGCATGGCATGTGAGAAACAGTTTATCCAGATGGTTAAGCATTGCTTCATTCATGTTCTTCAGAATTCCCTCTGCATTACTTGTTCCTGGAGTAGCAGTGCTGGCATCCTCCTTTTCCTTTGCTCTACCATGAGCTTCACTGATATGTGACGAGACAGAGTCAAGCTGGAAGTTATCTGCACCGAAATGAAAATTATTGTTATTGCCAGCCCTACACAACTGTATTTCATGTTTGATACACAAATGGCAGAACATCAGATCTTTTGCACCATCATACCCCAACCAGTCATATTTGTCTAGCCAACATTGCTGGAGCCGACGGTTTCGCTCTATCTTTTTGTACTCATGATCTTTTATTTGTTTGCCTTCGTCAGCATGCTTTCTATTAATGTCAGCTGGGTTACTAACTTCTTTAATATATTTCCACATTTTCAGATTTGTAGTTAATAAAGTTGCGTTGTGAAAACTGTGTGTTTCTTTTTCTTCCCTTTTTTCCTTCCTTTTCCCGCCCTGACCACAGATCCCAGAAGTGCTTGATTGTCCCAGTTCTATTAAAAAATGTTCACCAAAAAAAGTAAGCTTAAATTCAACAGCATCAACACATACTGTTATTTATTTATTTTTATTCTTTGGCAACCAGGTAACTCCCATTGGGCACAAAACCCATTTTACAGGGATGGCCCAGAAACACAGGGAGGTTAAGTGGCTTGCTTAGGGTCACACAGTATGCAAGTGGAGGCTGTGGGAATTTAAACCCAGATCTGCTGGATGTACAAAGCCCATTCACAACCTGTTGCTCTCTCTGTTAAACACTCTCCAATTTTTCTTTCCATGATTGTACAAGAGCTGCAACCGACGTACTGTGGTTTGTATCCGGGTCCAACCCATCTTTTAGTGGGGTGCATGGATGTCATCGGACCGATCCTTGCCAAGATAGTCTGGTGCTCACTGGACCAAGGGGTGTTTCCAGACCCCTTAAAGGAGGCTGTGGTGACACCCCTCTTAAAGAAATCTTCCTGTGACCCAGACTGTCTTGGGAACTACGGACCTGTCTCTAACCTGCCCTTCTTGTGCAAGGTTATTGAGAAGGTAGTCGCGTTACAGCTCGAGAACTTTCTTACCACCCATGAAATCCATGATCCTCCCCAGTCTAGCTTCAGGAAGAGGCATAGTACCGAGACAGCTTTGGTTCAGGTACTTAATGATCTCCTGATAGCGAGGGATCGGAGGAATCATTTGATCTTAGTCCTCCTTGATCTCTCAGCAGCATTTGACACTGTAGATCATGGGGTATTGTTGGAATGTTTGTGGCTGTTCTGTGGACTGTCTGGGACAGTCTTCAGATGGTTCAATTCTTTCCTCATGGGTAGAACTCAGAGGGTGGTGTCAGGGTTTTTTTCCTCTGCCCCCATTGCTCTGCTCTGTGGGGTGCTGCAAGGTTCCGTACTGTCCCCCATGTTGTTCATGGTGTATATGCTACCATTAGGAGACATTATAAGGCAGTATGGGCTGAGTTTTCACTGCTATGCAGATGATACCCAGCTCTACATGTCCTTTGTACCCGAACAAAATAGTGCAATCTCGGTCTTTAACAACTGCCTCACCGAGATCCAGGACTGGATGAGTGCTAACTGGTTGAGACTAAATCTGGATAAGACTGAAGTGTTGGTAGTAGATCCAGGTCAGCGGGTAGAGAAGTTGACTCCTGGGCAACCGTCTGGCCTTGTGCTTGGGGGTAACCAGTCGAGATCTTCTGAATGGGTGCAAAATCTGGCATTATGCTTGACAATGAACTGACACTAAAAGTGCAGGTGTCGGCGGTTGTCAAGACCTTGTTTTATCATCTGAGGAACATTGCCCAGATAAAGCACCTTGTTCCACCTGAGGATCTTCCTGTGTTGGTCCATGCCTTTGTGTCCTCTCGCCTTGACTACTGTAATGCTGTATACCTAGGGTTACCGAGGGTGGAGCTCCATCACCTGCAGCTGGTGCAGAACGCTACAGCCAGGTTGTTGACAGGGTTGTCAAGAACTAGCCATGTCACTCCTGTGCTTCACGAACTGCACTGGCTGCCAGTGTGATGGAGGATCACCTTCAAGGTTGCACTGCTGACCTATAAGACACTACACTGACAGGGACCGGGCTACTTGCAAGACATTCTTCCGCTTTACTCCCCTTCCTGCCCACTTCGCTCCACCGACGAGGGATTGCTAGAGGTTCCCAGGGTCCGTCTTCAAACATCTGGCGCTAGGGCTTTTTCTTTTGTAGAACCGACCCTGTGGAACTCTCTACCTCATCGGATTAGACAGTGCCTGTCCTCACTGAAAACATATTTATTTAATTTGGCTTTTGGGGACAATATTTAGTTTTATTGCTTGCTGCCGTTTTAGTATATGTTTTTAGATTGTATATTTGAATTCATATTATTGTGTTTGTCTGATTTGAGATTGTATCGTGTATGCGTTTTGGTTTTGGAAAAGCGCATTATAAATAACATTTGATTTGATTTGATTTGACAGCCATGTATTCTGATATGCTTTGACCACCTTTTTGATAATTGAACTCTCAGTACTTGTGGTATCCTAAATACTACATTGTGTTTTCTTTACCTCATCAGCTACTGCTGTTTCTTTTCAAATGTCTGAGACAACACATTCCACAATTTCAGACACACCATTCCATGCTATTTATTCCAATGGTCTGTAAAGGTGTAGCTAATATCGTGGAATGTTCAGGTTGATAGTATAAAAAATGAGAGCAGCAGCTGCTGAGGACTTAGGACAGAAATAATCAACACAGTGACGAAGGCAATAAAAATGTGAAAACTATTTGAAAAAGTGGGTCTAAAACATATGAGAATATAGGAAAAATAAAAAGGAACAACATATAAAGGTGTAAAAGCTGTTTCCTATCATGGCAGTAAATGACCATACTTAAAAGTCAGAGTGGAAAAGATTAGGTTGATTTATGGCTAATGGTCTTAATGGCCATACTTTACACCTCCTAGACAGACTGGTTTTACAAACAAAGGCCTGTGTCTAGTGACATCAAAACTTTTTTTGTTACCTAGGCATGCATGCAACAGTGAACGATTTGATACAATCAGTTTTAATACTATCTGAGCACTCAAAATGTCCCAAAACTGGACTATATTTAATCAAACCGGATGACCAGAGAAGGACCCTGAAAACCAGATTATCCAGTCTACAACTGGACAGGTGGCAACCCTAGAACTGTGCTGCTCCTGGACACAGTCACAAATCTACCTGCCATGAGTACTGAGCTAAACAAGGAAAGGAAAAGGAGAAATGACCTTTACCAGCAAAAAATGAAAGCAGTAGTTAGTATAAAATGAAACAGTTTGTTAATGCACTACACACAGACATCTATTTTTTTCATTTCACTAATGCTAAGGCAACACATAGTTAAACCTCCATGAAAAGGACATGGCTTTAAATCAAATAACAGTTATATTTATGTATTTTTGTATTTATTTGTTTATTTATTTGATACCCAGGTTGAGAATGGAACTGCAGCTTTCCACAGGAGGAATTGCACTAGCCCAGCCGGGCAAGTAATAGAGATTCTGCACTAGTCCACAGCAATCTGCACTAGTACCCGGGCTAGTAAATGAATGTTAAGGTCAACCCTTGCTGTGTACCCAGGATTAATAACAGGAGGTTATGCAATGGCTTAGTGAGGTAAACACCAAGACAGAGAAGTTGATAGGGAGAAGGGCAGGGGTAAATGGAGAAAAAGGCAAAGGCAGTAAGGACAGAGATGGGGAAAAAAGGGGTATGGTCATCAGAAAAATGGAGGGTAATGACTACTAATGCCAGCAGTCTAGGTAACAAGCTTCCTGAGCTGGTGGCCCTGATAGAAGAGGGATGCCTGGATATCATGGCAGTCACAGAATGAGAGGAGCAGATCTCTATGTAAGGAAAGGGATCAAAGCAACAGAACTAAAGGGTAAATAGGGAGGAGAGGAAGCACTGTGGGTCACACTGGAGACTGGAAATGGCACTACAATCCATACAGGGGTTGCATACAGACCTCCATCTCAGGGGGAGGAAATGGACAAGGAAATGATAGAAGGCATCCTGAGAATGGCAGAATAAGGGGAGATATTGTTGATGGGGGACCTGAATATGCCAGATGTTAACTGGAGCACATTTGCTGCAGCCACATCCAAGAGCAGGGTCATTCTCAATGCCCTACAGGGGGCATGCCTCAGACAGCTAGTGTTGGAACCCACTCAGGAGGGAGCAATCTTAGACCCGGTACTCTCAAATGAGGACTGAGAGAGGATCTCAGATCTAGAAGTGGGTAGTAATCTGGGAACAAGTGACCACCAAACAGTGTGGTTCACAATAAACACAGCCACAGAGTCTAGTCATACAAAAATGAGGGTACTGGACTTTAGGAGAGCTGACTTTGTCAAAATGGGAGAGTGGCTCAGAAAAGCAGTAGCAAACAGGCAAGAAGTTAGGGTGGAGGTACAATGGGGAAACTTCAAAAGTGCCATCACAGAGGCAACAAGCCTTTGTGTGAAGTAAATAAATCAAAATGAAAGGAAAAAACACTATGGTTCTCAAAAGAGGTGGCGGGGAAGGTAGGGAGAAAAAGATAGCATTCAGGAAGTATAAGGAAACACAGAAGGAGCAGGACAGAGAACTGTACCAGTTAAAGCAGAAGGAAGGAGGGAAGGCAGTCAGAATAGCAAAGGCCCAAACCAAGGAAAAGATAGCCAACTCAGCTACGAAGGGGAGACCACCTTTTATAGGTACATTAGGGAGCAAAGAAAGACCAAAAGAGGGAGGGATAGTGAGGCTTAATAAAGGGGAAGGTGGGTGGTCAGAGAGGGACAGTAAAAAAGCAGAGATACTGAATGAATACTTCTGCTCAGTATTCACAAAAGAAGAGCAGGGGGCAGTACCTAATCCAGTCAATAGAAGCACTCTGGATAGGGGGGTTGATACCAGTCCTTTCACAGAAGAAAGGGTTCTGAAAGAACTCCTAAAACTGAAGGTGGACAAAACAATGGGGCCTGATGGGATTCACCCCAGAAATCTAAAAGAACTAAGGGGAGAACTAGTGACACCACTGACTACCCTTTTTAACAAATCATGGGAGGATGGTGTGATACCTATGGACTGTAAGAGGGTGGATATGAGTCCCCTTCACAAAAGTGGGAGTTAAGCAGAGGCAGGAAACTACAGACCTGTTAGCTTGACCTCAGTGGTGGGAAAATGATAGAATCACTTCTGAAAGAAAGAATTGTTGAGTACCTAGAGGCCAGCGGGGCACAGGGCCCAAGGCAGCATGGATTCACAGAGGGAAGGTCATGTCAGATGAATCTAATATATTTCTTTGACTGGGTGACCAAAGTAGTAGACCAGGGAGGGGCTGTGGACATGGCCTACCTAGACGTTAGCAAGGCATTTGACACAGTACCACACAAAAGATTAATAAACAAACTAGCCAGCCTAGGAGTGGGTCCCAAGGTGGTAGCCTGGGTAAAAAAATTGGCTGGTTAACAGGACACAGAGAGTAATAGTAAACAGAGTCCACTCCGAAGAAAGGGGAGGGGTTACTAGTGGGGTACTGCAGGGTTCAGTACTGGGTCTGGTCCTTTTTAATGTCTTTGTAAGTGACATTGCAGAGGGACTGGAAGGAAAAGTATGCCTCTTTCCAGATGACACAAAGATCTACAACAGGGTTGATACACAAGGGGGCGGGGTGGAAAGGATGAGAAGGGACTTGGCAAGGTTGGAGGAATGGTCAAAAGTATGGCAGCTTAGATTCAATGCAAAGAAGTGCAAAGTAATGCGCCTGGGAAACAAAAACCCAGGGGAAGAGTACTCATTGGGGGGTGGATATTAATGACAACAAAAATGGAAAGGAACCTGAGGGTAGTTATATCAGATGACCTAAAGGTAGGCAAGCAATGTGAGAAGGTAGTAAGGAGGGCTGGGGGGATACTGGGATGTATAGGGAGCGGGCATCACTAGCAGAAAACAGGAAGTTGTTATCCCTCTGTACAGATAGTTGGTGAGACCCCATCTGGAGTAATGTATGCAGTTCTGGTGACCCCATCTCTTCAAGGACATAGACAGGATGGAGGCAGTCCAGAGGAGGGCAACTAAAATGGTGCAGGGTCTGCAACAGAAGCCATACGAAGAGAGACTAAAGGAGCTTAATATGTATACCTTTGAGGAAAGAAGGAAGAGGGGGGACATGATAGAAACTTTCAAGTACCTCAAGGGAATCAAAAAAGTCCAAGAAGGTAGCATCTTTCAGAAAAAGAGATGTGCAAGAACAAGGGGAACTGAATTGAAGAAGACAGAGAGCGGCTTGGGGGCAATGTAGGGAAGTATTTTCTCATGGTGGTGGATGCATGTAATGGCCTTCCTGAGGAGGTTGTGGGGTCAAAAACAGAGGGGGAATTCAAGAATGCATGGGACAGACATAAGACAATTCTGGTGGAGGGTAGGAAGAAATAGGCTGTTGGTTAACTAGGATCTGTTGCTTATCCTGCAGGTAGGGAAATGGGCAGACTAGGTGGCCAAGCGGTCCTTATCTGCTGTCAAAGTCGTTTCTCTGTTAGGATTTAGTGAGGTTGGTCCAGGTTTGGTGAAATCAACACTTAGCATTAAATAAAATTGGTATTCAAAACATACAATTAGCCAAAATACTACTTTGCTTGGGGCAGAGCTTACTAAACAAAAACAAAAAAAGAGATCATGGCTCGTAAGGCTATTTGGATATATATTAGTTTTATATCTGATGCTGTGTGATAATATTCACCCAAATCCTGGATGCTGTGTGATAATATTCACCCAACTCCTGGATGCTGTGTGATAATATTCACCCAAATCCTGGACTGGCCTCAGCAGCTGTACTAGAAGTGGATTTTTATAACAAAGAGGATTTGAATGTGGTACACTTCGGTACCAGAAGTGTTCACAAGAAATTCAACCTCATTAAAGACTGGGTGGGGGAATATTGTAGTCACAGAAACCTGGCTCAATCATGGAATCACTGATGCATCAGTACAATTAGAGCATTATCAAATGTTTTGAAAAGACAGGAGCAAGAAGGGGTGATGAATATTAATTTATATAAATTCAGAGTTAGAAACAGCAGCGTTTGAGAATGAAAAAAATGGAGGGAGTTTAGGAAGTGCTCCCTGTTGTTATTAAGTTACCGCATAACAAACCCCTTTTGATTGCAGGTGTCTATAAACCACCGACAGTGAACAATAATGTCTTTAATGCACTGCAAGATTTTTGTTTGAAATTTAGGAATACACATGAATTACTCCTAATGGGTGATTTTAATATAAATTGGATGCAGATAGACCCCACAAATAGTTTGAGTTACAAGAAAGCCTGGGCCTTGTACAATTAATCAATGAGCCAACTAGATTGAACACTAAAAACTTAGAAAATTCCTCAGTTCTGGACCTTCACAAATTGTCCTAATGCTTATTCCAAAAGCAGGGTCCTTTCAGATGCCTTGTCTGACCATCAAGTTATTTTTGTTACGTTTAATACTGTAAAGGTACAAAAACATACCCAATTTATTAAATAGAGAGGCTTCAAATGTTTTGATTATGTTGGGTTTATGCTGGAAGTAGAGGGCATGCGATGAGACAGACTGGAGTTAATCCCAGATGCCTCAGATGCATGGTCGTGCTTTCATCAGGAGTTCTTGAGTATTTGTGACCCTTATGCACCTATGAGAGAAAGAAAGATTAAGATCAGTAATGCTGCACGGTATGATGCAGTTCTACACAGAGTTAAAATGGATAGAGATAAATGGCAAAAAGCTAAGAAAACTGGTTTAAGCAGGGATTGGAATTCTTATAGGCAAGCATGCAATAAATATACAAGAGAAATTAGGAAGGCCAAAAAAAAGTTATTTAAAAACAAAATTACACACAACTTATAAATAGAACCTGAGATTGTTGTGGAATCGTATAACAAATTTGATGGGGAAAAATAAAAATCTACAAATTAGTAGAACTGAAATTAAGGGACAGTCGGTATCCGGAAATAATGATGTTGCAAATGCTTTTAACAAATATTTTAATGAAGTAGGGACTCAAACACAAGGACCAAGTCTTTGCCATAAATATACTGCAGGGCCCTTAGTAAACACATATAGGGATGCATGGGGTATAGACAGACAAGAGGTTTTTACGTTTCAGAGCATACACTTTCAGGAAGTCAGGGAAGAACTGTTGAAAATGGAAATTAGGAAAGCAAAGGGTTTGCATAATATCCCTACAAGGCTGCTAAAATATGCAGCCCCCTGCATAGCTTACTCTCTGACACATATATTCAGTCTTTCCTTTTTAACAGGGGAATTCCCAGAGAAATGGAAGACTGCAAGAGTGGTATTTACATATAAAGGGGGTTCCAAACTGGAAATTGGTAATTACTGACCCCATTTCCCTACTCTCCCATGTCTAAAAAATCATGGAAAAAATGGTTTCCGGTCAGCTGAAGAAGTATCTGGAGGAGGGTGATTTGCTGAATACATACCAGTCAGGGTTTTGACCTATACACAGCACTCAGACTGCATTAGTTAAGGTTGTAGAAGATATTCAGAGGAGCCTGGACAGGAGAAGACCAGTGGGAGCCTTATTTATTGATTTTTCAAAGGCATTTGACACCGTAAACCATGCAGTTCTCCTGTGCAGGCTGTGGGAGATTGGGGCACAGGAACAGAACAGAGATGGTTTAATACACACTTAACAGGTCGGAAACAGTTGGTGAAGTTAGGTTCTTACAAATCAACACTATCTAATTAGGTCAGGGGTGCCCCAGGGTTCAATACTGGGACCCCTTCTCTTCAATATTTATGTGAATAATATAAAGTTTAGGGACCCAGATATTATGTATCATATTTATGCCGATGATGATACCGTGATTTATGTTGAGGGTGACTCAGCTGAACATATTACTATAAAATTGCAAACCGCTTTTTCCCAGTTTCAAACATTTCTGGAAACACATAAGTTAATAATAAATGTAAAAAAAAAAAAAAAAAAAAACAGGCAGTGCTTTTCCACATCAGTAATGAGGCTGTCCAGTCTTTAGAGATAAACACCTTGAGTAGGGAGTGAGTTCAGCAGGTCACACACTATTAGTATCTAGGGTCTGGTTAGATCATAGACTTATGTGGGATATCCATCATAATGAATTAGTAACAAATTTAAGTAGGAAATTGGGCATTTTGTATAGACTGAAATGCTTTATGACTCCTGAAGTACGCCATAGGATAGAGGATGTTATGATTTTGCCAATCTTAGACTATGGCAATTTAGTGTATGCCGGGGCCTCGGGGACAGAGCTGGCGAGGCTGGACGTTATGTACAACAGGCTTGCCCGCTTCGTCCTCGATGCCCCCAGGAGGACACTTCATTGTGACTTGTACAAATCTTTGGACTGGTGGAGCCTGGAAGAAAGAAGGAACTGGCACTTACTAGCCTTTGTGGTAAAAATCAGGAAGGGGGAACTATCTAGATATGTACTGGAAAATGTTGGGGTCAGGGAAATAAGGGAGGGACTGAGATCCTCACTGGGGTTTGAATTCACTGTCCCTATACTCTGGGGATAGGTAGGTCTTCAGTCTCCAATAGGGGCCCCATTATGTGGAATGCACAACCCTTAAAATTGAGAGGGTTAAATGTATCCACTCATTTAGTATCCATAAAACAACGGTTTACTAACTTAATTAAAGCTCCAAAACTGTGTTGTTTAAAAGACAGAACATAAGGTTGTACATTTTCAACTTATTATGTAGGGAGACTGCTTATTCTGAACTGTTGTTTGTATGTTTCAATGGAATGTCCCAAGTTATTTAATTGTACAATTAGATGAGTGTAATTAGGAACCTTCTCATGGGTAGGTTATATGTTGTCTTGGTTATTTTTTATGGTGACTGTAATCTTGCTGGTCTTGTTTCCTGTATGCCTGAAATGAAATGTTATTGCCTGTCTTGTTACGTGTACATGTACAATATAGAATAAAGGAATAATGCCCAACAGGGTAGGTGTTATGCTGGGATAACATCCCGCCTCATGTGGTTGGGTCCAAGGCCACAGGCCGAGGGCATCCAACACCCGAGAAGGGATGTTATCCCAAAATAACACCCACCCTGGAGGGCATTATTGCTATTATACAATGGATTGTTGTTATATACAGAATAAAAAAAAATTAAAAAAGAGTGTTGTTTCTTAAGAGAAGATGCTAACAATGAGCTGGGATGTTATGCCAGGATAACATCCCTGCTATGGTGGCCAACAGACCAATTAGAAGCCAGGATTCTTTCTTGCTATTGTATAATGTGCAATTAAGGGACCTCCTTGAAAATGAGTTCTGCTCAATGGAGTTCTATCCCTGTTCATATTTTATGAATAAAAAGATTTACTACTATTACTTATCTAGGGAACTTGATTTTAATTGAATCCGCATCCAGTGATTGCTGCGGGGGGGGGGGATGAGGGATTGGTCTTGCCCTCCCCCCTGTAAAGCAACTTGTACTGGCTGACGACACATGCCTTGTTTAAATACACTGCAACTTCAGGCTACAGGTGAACTTGTGCAAGTCAAGCACAGTGACAAAGTCATCTATTTTGCTTATCGGTGCAGACTTTAGTACTTTGTTAAGAACTGCGATTTCTGCGGCTGTGAGTTGTTGTGAGGAGATATTAATGCTACTGACAGATTCAACTATGTCTGTATCCCCTCCTGCATGGTTGGTATTGCTTCCTCAGTAGTCAGTTTGTTGTACTTCTTGACCCTGCCACCTTGACCTCCATTTGCCCCACCTTGTCTTCCTCGATTTTGGAATGAGATTTGGGGGCTAGGATGTGGCTGTGGTGGTGGCATGGTGTCAGAGGACAGAGTATCCTCTAAAAAAATGATGAAGCCATGTCAGATTCCCTTTCAGCTTGTTGTATGCTTGTTCCCAAATCCCTTCCACTGGATTACTTTTTAGTATGGAGCGAGGTTGGTTTTGTTGTCTCTGGAATTGTTTCCAATTCAATAAGCAATTATTTTAGCAACCACGTTCATCCCTCAGGAACTTCTTGTGCTTCTAGGCCTGGCATTTTTATCAAAGGATTCAACAGTCTGAACCTTGCTTTTAAGTCCTCAAACTCAGCTGAACTGAAAAATTGGTTTAGTGCGTTCTCTTTTTCCTTTAGGTCTTCTGACAGCCTTTCCTTGATCCTGGGTTACTTTACTAGAATGAGATTGATTAATCTCAGGGAGGAGTCAAGAAGTTCCAGTTTCCAAGGTTGGAACAACTCCTAACTGTCTCTACCAAATCTCAGGAACTTTAATAGTCTTAGTCCCAACCTTATCTACTTCTCTAAGGTGGCTTGCTGCCACACAGTGCGCCATATTTTCTAGCCCGCACTTTTCTAATGGATGAAAGTGTCTCAGATATTCATTGGCTCATGGTTGCTGCAGCTGCTACTTGTTCTTCTGTGAGCTACAATTCCTCTGCACCTGCAAGTATTAACTCGTAGGTTTATTCTTGATGGTGTGGCGAGGATGACATGGCAAGAAGTTTTTTTCCAATCTGTCTTCAATATAATCTGTATAAATTACCTAACACAAAGGGAGCCATGTCTCTTGACAAAACATGGCTGTGAGAAGTGTTGAGACACTCCTGCTTATGTAAGTCAGCTGCAAGACTGTGCCGCACATTCAATAAATTTGTCAACTTGAACTGATGCCCTGCCCTGGCATGTGTGTGTATGTGTGTGTGTGTGTATGTGTGTGAGGTACTTCTGTCTACACATAGACATTAGAAGATTCTCATCCTCTGTGTCTGAAAGCCCAGTCTGAATGCTAGTTCATTCATATAAAGCAGTGCTGCATTGAGCTTACTGACATTTGGGCTGGGCTTTCAGATGCAGACGGTAAGGATCTTCATACACATAATTTCTCCGTACACCCGGTGGGTTCTACCTCGTCATTTGAATGTGTGGCAGTGCGTGGGGGTCAAGGTGCAGGTTGCAGAATTCTCCTAGTTTACCATCCTCCGGGGTCAGGAGGAGAATTTCTGCAGGAGGCCATGGACTTCGTGGCCGACGGGGTATTGGAGTCACATAGATGGCTTATTCTGGGGGATTTCAATGCCTGGGTTGACATCGAATCCTCGTAATTTGAATATGACCTCCTCCAGCTGATGACGTCACTGGGCCTTGTACAGGTAGTTGCCTCTGCGACCCACCATCACGGCCACATCTTGGACTTGGTATTCTCGCTGGGTCTTCAGGATTGATCGGATTGTCTGGTGGAATTCTTGTTTGTGCCCCCCCAATGGTCCCTCCCCTGTTGAGATGGTCAGCTATCACCCTTTCAGGGGATTGTCCCCAGAGGGACTGCTGGCAGTAGCTGATTTTTACCAGCATTAGTGCTGTTTGTGTGACTAGCTTGGGTGAAGCGGTGGCAGCCTATTATAGGGCTGTCTCCAGGGCACTCGATGCCATCGCACTGGTCTGTATATGGCCCAGGTCCTCTTGCCTGAGACCCCCATGGTACAGTGGGGCTCTCAAGGCAATAAAGACCACGGGTAGGAGGTTGGAGCATTGCTGGAGTAGAACTCGGTAAGTGGAGAATAGACTGGCTTTGAGGAATCACTACACTGATTATCAAAGGACAATTGACCGTAAGAAGGCAGAGTTCCTGTCCAGGGAGATTTCCACAGGGAAGAGCAAACCAACTCAGCTCTTTTGGACTGTGGACAAGCTTCTTCATCCAGTCTGTCTACAGCTGAAAAGAGCCTTTTCAGTAGCACTTTGCAAAGATTTTGCTCTGTTCTTCTCTGACAGGGTATCCTCTGTTCAGGCCGGGATTTTGCCAGTGGGTCTAGATCAGTCCTGCAGGGTGGGGCCTGGTTGAAACAGGAGCACTCCTATTGTCTGGGTGGAGATTTGGCTGGTGGAGGTGGCCAAGGTCTCTGAGGTGATTTTGAAGCTGCGGACCACTTGCTGTGACCTGGACCCTGGCCCAACTCGTCTCCTAGTGGGATGTGTTGAGGTTATTGGTACAGTGCTCACCAGGATAGTCTGGTGTTTGTTCTTGGGGGGGGGGCATCCTCCCCGACGCCTTGAAGGAGTATTGGTGAAGCCCCTTCTGAAGAAACTATCTCTCGACCCTAACATCCTAGCAGATTATAGACCTATCTCCAACCTCCCATTTCTAGGGAAGGTTGTAGAGAAGATAGTGGCTCTGCAGCTTGAGGCACACTTGGAGACCTTTGACATCTATGAGCTATTCCAGTCTGGGTTTAGGGCGAGGCATAGCACAGAGATGGCACTAGTTCAGGTACATAATGACCTCCACAGGACAAGAGACAGAGATGAACGGTCAATTCTTATTCTCCTCGATCTATCATCAGCATTTGATACCGTGGACCACATCTTGCTGTTGGATTGTCTTAGAGAGTATTGTGGACTCACCAGCACTGTCATAAACTGGTTGGAGTCCTTTCTCTTGCGCAGGAGGCAGAGAGTAGTGATGAAGAATTTCTCCTCTTCCCCGATGCCCCCAAACTGTGGATTTCCTCAAGGCTCAATCCTGTCACTTATGTTGTTCACAGTGTACATGCTGCCCCTTGGGATGCTCATCAAAAGGTACAGTACAGGTTTTCACTGCTATGCAGATGATATGTAGCTGCACATGTCTTTTGTACCAGGAACAAATGGTGCCATTGAAGTGCTGAATAAATGCCTTGCCAAGAGCCAGGATTGGATGAACTCTGTCTGAGATTTAACCCGGACAAGATGAAGGTCCTGGTGGTTAAGCCAGGTCGTGGGCATGATAAGGGTGCCTCTGGGATGACAACATGCTTAGTCTTGGGGTTGACTCCATTGATGGCATCCTCTAGGGTGAGAGATCTGGGTGTTGTTCTCAACGACAAGTTGACATGTGAGGCTCATGTGTCGGCTGTTGTCAGAACTGTTTTTTTACCATCTGAGGAACACTGGATGGATTAAATCCCTAATTCCACCTGAGGACCTGCCATCACTGGTACATGTCTTTGTAACATCCAGGCTCGAGCTACTGCAATGTTCTTTACCTCGGGGTCAATGGAGGGAACCTCCGCCGGCTGCTAGTGCAGAATGCTGCGGCCAGGTTACTGACAGGGCTGTCAAGGTCCTGCCATGTGACCTCAGTCACTGGTGCCAGTCAGGTGGAGGACTCTCTTCAAGGTGGGCTTGCTTACCTATAAGGCTCTATACGGATTGGGCTCTGGCTACCTGTCAGACCTCCTTACTCTTGCCATCCCAGTACGCTCCTCTGTTCTTCCACTGAGGGCCTTCTGGCAGTTCTGAGGACCAGGCTGAAAACCTCAGGTGATCGTTCATTTGGGCCCAGTTCTCTGGCACTCGCTGCCAAGATCTTTGTGGGCGGCCCCTTTAGTGGAGGTTTTTAAGATGGGCATGAAGACTCATCTTTTTAATAAGGCTTTCCCTGCTGATATATTTTAACTCTTAACAAAAAACTTTTATTCTATTTTAGATCCATTTACTTATTTATTGATTATATAATTATGAATAATTGTATCACCCCATCAAATTTTTACTGTAAGGCATCCAGAGCCTCTGGGATTGGGCGCCAAATAAACTTACTTACTTACTTACTTAGATGGGTCTAGAAACATTTATTTCACTAACCAGGGTGACTGGGAGACTCACAAGGACTTGGTGGGGAGGGTGGTGGGGCAGAGACAGGTGGATAGTAGATTTACTGTCATGGGGGAGCAGATGAAAGTAGTGGCAGAGACAAACCAAATGAAAAAAAAATATCTTTATTCCATCACCCCACGGTCCCAGTCATGCCTTGCTCCCCAGAGTTCCAGTTCTTGGCAGCAAGAAAAAATGTTTGCCAACAGGGGTGAATTTCTTTTTTTTTTCCTTTAGCAAATGAAATTATTTTTTAACCAAATTTGTGATTGCCTCCCCCCAGAATACCATGCCATCATAGTATAAACTGCCGATAAACTGTGTGCTGACGGCTATGATTTATATCTTCAGCAATCGGCACTGCAAAGACATGACAGTGGTAAACTGCCGTAATACTTAGCACACCACGATTAAGTACAAGTTGTTCCATCTCCTATTTATAAGAAATAAAATAATTTTAGCACTAATAAAATAAAAATGTCAGGTGGTATCAATTCTGAAGTATAACAAGATACCTAAGATTAGCAACAAACATGTAAATCAATGGGATTAAAGTATTATGCACATACATGGATGCTAGTAGTACAGATATTTAAACAGTTTCCATGCCAATAGGGATGAGATAGCCAGCCTGGTAGCATTGGTGGAGGGCACTGCACATAAGTAACTGAAATGCGAGCAGCCTCCCTATGGCAGTGTTCTGGGAGCACTGCGAAGGCTGCTTTCTCATGCTCTGAGGTGGGAGTGAGGGAGACTTAGCCCACAGCAGGAGCACCTCCTGTGCACAGTGGGTGGCCTTAACATTGTGGCTGACCATGCAGTATCAGTCCCTCCAACTCAGGATGGCCATCAGTGGGGCACAACAGCATCAGGGTGGTGCTTGGTAAAAATGAGGGTTACAATACTGCCTGCAGCACACATAATGGTGTCGCATGTACCCCATGTCACAGTCCCAGAGGTTACCCCTACCCTCTGGTCATAAGCTATTGTTAAGCCTGGAGGCCTAGCCACCCTACAGGGCCTACCATGGGGTGGGCTCTCTTCCTGGGGAGCCACAGAGAAATAGCGGTCTGACTAGGTATGTTAGGGATGACCTGTGTGAAGGGCAGAAAGTAGGGGTGTTGGTGTCCTAACAGAAGGAGCAAGAGGTGCTGGTGTCCAAAAAGGGACAAGGAAGCTGCAACATAAGGGAGAATAAGTTAAGAGTGGAAGAAGTGGGTCAATGTCAACTTCTTTTTGACTTCGAGTTGGTGCCCATAAATTCAGTTCAGTTTTGAAAATCTGGCCAAAAACATTTTGGCTCCCAATGCAGTAATGTGCATGGGGTAAAAAGAAGACTCCAAATTGGGGGGGGGAGTAAAAAAGTTTTAAGGTCAGCAAGGAGTATTTGTTACTGTAGTAAGTAGTGCTGGCATACCGTGGCTGGTGACAGATGTGTTTGTGGTGGTCTGCAACCTAGTAAGACTAACATGGCCTAGTGCTGAGCTACACTAATAGTTAATATTTACTGCTGAGCTCAAGACTTATACCCCCTGTAGTTGTTGCTTTACCACCATGCCAATTACTATGTACTCCCTGGCCCCATAGAGTTTCATATTATATAATAACCCCCCCCACCAAAAAAAAAATTAGGCATAAAAAAACAAACAAATTAAAATAAATGAAATTTAGGGCATTACATTGCCCTACACAATATTTTATCATCCATGGATGGAGTGGTTCCTTTTTCAAATCATTATTTTTTTTTAAGTTTTTTTGTATTAATTGAACTTTGAACACAACTGCTGCCTGCCGACAATAAAACCTGGATTCAGAAGACTACATGAGGCTGGACTGGAGAATGGGCAATCAGCCAGTCATTCATTCTGCTGCTGTCGTTTGCCAGTGAGTGTTCTGGGGTAACAGGTCTTACTCAACTGGCAATGACTCTGTGTGAATGGCACACATGATATATTAAGTTTGTTGGTGATAATGCAAAAGTCATCATAGTGTCATAGAAGGAGGACTTGTGTTGGTGGTGTGCATACGAGTAGTTGTTCTGCCACTGCTACTAGGAGAAGGGAGCCAAACTGTGGTGCCAGTGCCAGTCTGAGAAGACATGCCACCAGGAGGTGTAGAAGTGAGAACAGTAGTATACAAACAGTAGTATATACAGATAGACTATCTTAGGGTAGATGGTTCATTCCACTGGGGTGTCATACAGACAAGGCATACTGATGAGTCCTGGTAGGACGAAACACATGTCTATGTCTTCTGTTGGCACCCTTTGCAGACTGTGTGAGAGGCCTTTCGGCACCATGCATTTCTGCTTAAAGTTGAGCCAGCATAATATTCTGTGGTGATTTGCATATGCAGCCCATGATGCTTTGCATTGTGGGGTCATGTGTGACTTTGTATTTCTTTGAAACTTGGCTTCCCAGCCAAATGCCCTTTGGGGTAACCCTTGCCTCTGTGCTTGCACACAGAGGTTCTTTGTCTTTTATATGTTTTTTTTGTTTTAATTGGGTTCACCACAACATAACCCAGATAGACTATCTTAGGGTAGCTGGTTCATTCCACTGTGGTGTCAGACAGATGAGGCATACTGATGAGTCCTGGTAGGATGAAACACGTGTCTATGTCTTCTGTTGGCACCCTTTGCAAACTGTGTGAGAGGCCTTTCAGCACCATGCATTTCTCCTTAAAGTTGAACCAGCATAATATTCTGTGGTGATTTGCATATGCAGCCCATGATGCTTTGCATTGTGGGGTCATGTATGGCTTTGTATTTCTTTGAAACTTGGCTTCGCAGCCAAATGCCCTTTGGGGTAACCCTTGCCTCTGTGCTTGCACACAGAGGTTCTTTGTCTTTTAAATGTTTTTTTGTTTTAATTTGGTTCACCACAACATAACCCAGATAGACTACCTTAGGATAGCTGGTTCAGCCACTGGGGTGTCAGACAGATGAGGCATACTGATGAGTCCTGGTAGGGTGAAACACATGTCTATGTCTTCTGTTGGCACCCTATGCAAACTGTGTGAGAGGCCTTTCAGCACCATGCATTTCTGCTTAAAGTTGAACCAGCATAATATTCTGTGGTGATTTGCATATGCAGCCCATGATGCTTTGCATTGTGGGGTCATGTGTGACTTTGTATTTCAGTAGTATACATGTCACTTACTGTACATGTTAATAATTGAACAGATAGTTTATTCAATGTAACATGAACTTGAGAAAGACTACTCTTCAGAATTCTCTGGAACAAAGCTTGAATGATGTGGTGAGACAATGTCCTTAATAGTACTGAAACATCTTTCTGAACTGACTGATGTCACAAGGCATTCAAGAAAATATAAAGCTACTTTAGCCAGTGCAGGTCAAATTATCTTGAAAGATTTCAATTGGATCATTAAGCTTGATCAATGGCACTAAACTTTTCAATCACGCTTAAGGAAGCATCTTTTTAGTCAACTACAATGTGAATTTTTTATGATGATATTGTTATTTGTATTACAAATGTCTAAATCTTGTGGATGATTTAATATTGTATTTTGTCTGTTGTATAAATTTTTGTTATCCCTATGTAACATCTTGACTGTCTTTTTATACAGTCCTGGGTCATGTATGAAAAAGGGCATTGGCTCATTACACTTACCTGGATAACAAAAGTTTAAATAATAAATATATATATATATATATATATATATTCTGCAAGTCAGTGTCTCTGCTAGATAAGCCTACATAACGTAGTCTGGTAGCAAGTTGGAGCCTTCCTCCAAAATGAAAAGAGGCACCGGCATTCATTATCCAAAAGCTCCTAAATGTCCTTGGCTGTCTCAGGAACATCACTATCCAAGTCTTCAGTTTCATCTCAGTTACACCAAGCAATGGCACCATGAGTAAACAGAAAAGGAGAAGCAGTTATGGCCAGGTTCTGCATACACATTCTTGCAGGTCTCTTCAAGCTGTCTTTGCTGCTATCATTAGTGTATGCAATGGTTTCTGTTTGATATACCCAAGCATCCAGGGGGAATGCACACATCTTTAGGTCTGGCACACAGTAGTGTTGGCATGCCAAACTGCATCCCCAATCTAATGCTGTCAAACCAGCCTACAAGTTGTGTAAGAAACATCTCTGCTAGAACCAGTGGACTTATGGGCACTAAAGAGCCATAGTGTCCCTGGCTGTATTATAATGCACCCAACACTATCCCTCACAGTCTAATGACTATGACTCCCAGACCCTATTCCACAACGATCTTCTCCTCCTCCACCACCACCACTTGCAGATTCCTATTTTCTACATGCATCAATGACAAACACTCACATGAAGGATGATGACACAATGGAAATGCCACTGGATGCTATGAGGACTCACATTAGCTGGCACATTTTTTTTTTTTTATATATTTTATTCATTTTTGTATAGATTGCAAAAAAGAAGCATTCCGTGCAAGGAACAATGAATGCATTATAGATTATTAGAACATATGTCCAGTCCTATACAGGAGAAAGTATCCCTTGCTAGTACCACAATATGAGAGGCATCCCAAATGTTACACTTCCATGATATACGTATAAACATCATAGCTGTGGAAACATTAGCTCAAGAGCTCATGGCAGTGCTCTGAAATTGGCAGTCCTGACCCCTGACATGTGACCCTAATAGTCCAGTGCCCGAACGGGCTATAGATGCCATGATTAAAACAACATGTGATATTATTTATATCTAAACACTCAACAGTCACAGTATGCAAAAATCAGCACCGGCGCTTAAACAGTAGTGATTAAAAAGGAAATCGGTCCAACTTCACCTGAGAAATGCTTTTGTAATTACTAGAGGATAAATCATTACTATTGGCTCCTAGAAAGAAACTGACAGAGGGTGTACAATTTAAGCAACCTCACACTATGTAAACTAACTACAGTAGTAGCTACAGACATGGCCAGATATTTCCAGATATCTTACAAAATTTCTAAAGAGTTTCTCTCTGCTGCCCCTACTGTGTAAATGGAGAATGCAGGAGATTTCTCTAGAAATAGCACATAAATTTCAGGAAATATCTGGCCATGTCTTTGGCTGTGACTGTCAATAATAGACGACTCTGACAGCCGAGTCCTTTCAATAGGGCAAACATTGCTATTCTCCACTTGGCATCCTGAATGCAGCAGACTCCGACTAGTAATTAAAATGGGGTACTCCCCTCTCTGACAGCATTAACAACTAACATTAAACTTTAAGCAAGCCATCACTTTTCTAGAAGTACTTTCCCAGAAGTACTAAGTCTGGAGTCTTTAGTAGCTCAGCACTCAGAGAGTCTCAGGGCATAGAGACTCAGTTCAGTTTTGGATCACACGTTGAATTGGCCAGCCATTCAGGTTTCTGTGTCTGCTTCTTCAGCGGTAGAAGTATCTTGATTTTTCCTGGTAGTTGCCAACTGTGAGGCTCATTTGCCCGCTGCTGAACAGTCTACCAGTAAAGATGTATATTTTGCTGTCATGAATAATCCTTAACTTGGCAGGGAACTGGATACTGTGAGGGACATCTAGCTCTTTAAGGATGTTTCGGACCCCATCAAATTTCTTGTGGCATAGATAGGTTGCATAGAAGATGTTGGGAAAGACACGAACTGTAGCGCTGTCCACACTAAGCAGCCCATAGCGTTTTGCCAGACTCAGTAAAGTATCTCTGGTGCCTTGACTGTCCAACGCCACCATCATTATTCTGGGTAGTTCTGCTGGTGGTTTAGTGTGGTGTGGAAGACGAAGGCTTTAACTATTTGAAAGTCCAGATCAGGTACATGAACTAGAAATTAGGCAATAAAACCAATCTTTTATGAAAAGGCATGCAGAGTCTCCTTCTGACCTCTCCAGTAAGCCCATCAGATGCACGTTCTGACTGTGTGCTTGGTTTTCAAGAGTTTCCAAGTGGTTTTTGGTGTGTTGCTGCTCCTTTGCATGCTGCACCATGGCGCTTTTGCAGGTTTCAGAATGCTGCTTTATGTCTTTCATGTCTCCTTGTACCATAGCCACAGCTTTCTTGACTGTAGCAATTTGACCTGTTAGGATGTCGAGTTTAGCGTTCATGGAGGTGGAAGACGCCAAAGGTTGCTGCATTTTGTTGCCCAGGAACTCTAGAGTCTCCTCTGGACTGTCTCCCTCAGCTATGCCACTCTGCATAGACTGGGTGCTTGGGCCTGCAATCAAGCCTTTCCCACCGTCTTTTCGATCATCTCCAGTAGGCTAGGCTTTATTAGATTTTCCCATCTTGTACTTCGGATCGTCCTCTATCAAATATTTCAAAGTTATCCAGCAGATAATTCCAAAAAGTGAAGATTTTGTAAAGTTAAATATTAATGAGTCAGGAACTGAAGTTCACCACAACTACTCTGCTCAGGCTCCACAGCACCCTCTCAGTTGGCAAATTTTAGATGCTCACGTAAGGCACATAGTGCATGCATGACTCAAAAGGTGACAGAGGACTGCAGAAGATGAGTTAAAGTGACATGACCAGTCCCTATTGACTGACCCTCACACCACCCCCCGAGAGACCCACTACTCCAAATTGAAAGCATTAGCACAGCACTAACAGACTTTGCCCCATGTTAACAGGATATAATAAGACTGACAGTCTGTTAATGTGGCCACTGCTGTATAAAAGTACATTTAGCTCGTTGTTAAGTGGTTAACATGGTCATGCTAAATACAGCACTGTGCACATGTAAATGAGGTGAACCTCTTGCATACAGGGTGCAGTAGTACACTGAAAGGGTTTTGGAAGCACTAAAAAGCTACCTTGGCAGTGCTAGTTAATACTTCCAAACCCTACTTTTAACAAGCATGAACTTTCATCAGCAGCTCTGATGCCTGTCAAAAAAAAATTAAATAATGATAAAATGAAAACAAAAATGTTCCCCCTTCCTCACTAATTCCCAATATACTAGTGAAATAATCACTGGTGCTAGTGGTACTCCCCCCCCTCAAATTCTCCATTGTAATACAGAAATTAACCCTCACTCACCCAATCCCTGTTGTAATAAGAAGATTATCCTTGGTAGTCTAGTGGTACTCCCTTCTCCACCCGATCCCCTCTGTAATAAAAAGATTATCCCAGGTAGTCCTGGGTCTCCTCCACCTCCCAATAGCCTATTACACCCCCATGCCAACCCTCCCCATGGCAGCTACCTTTTACCCTGCTCTGCTACCTGTCTAGCCGCTGTCTGCCTTGTGCATGTCCTGTAGTAATGTACAAAGTTGTATATTGCTACACCTGTCTGAAAATGAACTAAGTCCATGAAAACTGCTACTGTGCATGCACGCTACCTTGGTTCATTTTCTATGAAATGGTTCTATGGCCTGTAACTTGGCTGAGAGATTTCGACCCCCCATCATGAGGGAGTTTTTGCTTTTAATCAAGTTTGGTAATGAATGCATTAGCTCTGGCCACGTTACAGACTACTGAACTATTTCAGTGAAAATAAACTAAGTCGGCATAATACAGTAGCGTTTCGCCAGCATAATTCATTTTCAGACAAGTTCAGTAGTGATATATAGCTCTGTATATCACTACATGACTTGTGCGGGACTGACAACTGCCAGATAGTAGGACAGCAGTGGGTAAGTGCTGGTTGCTGTGCGGGTTGGAGGCTATGTGGGTGGGGGGACCACTGGACTAAAACACATAATCTTTTTATTGCAACAGGAATTCAGTGATGGAGAGGGGTACCACTAGCACCAAGGATTTATTACAACGAAGATCGGGGTGAGTACCACTAGCAACTGGGTTTACGGCACCATTACAGTGGGAATCAGGGTGGGACAGGGTACCACTAGCACCAGGGATCATTTCTTTCTTACAGTGGGGATCATGTGAGGGAAGGGCATATTTCTGGGCTACCATGGATTCGTGTGAGGGACAATAAATGTCACTCTGGCTGACCTGCCAGCACAGTGGTAGGGCTACCACTTGCCACACTCACAACCTGTTTTTGGGAATAAGCCTGGGGCATCAGAGGGTCAGCTGGTGAGAGGAGTATTGAGCATCTTCTGGACTGCTCTCCACCAAGCAGGGAGGGAGGGAGGAAGGGCGGCAGCTTTCAGCAACCACACCTGGCCCTGACTCCTAGTGGAGGCTAAGGGAGAGAGGGAGCCTTGGGACTGTGAGACTGAGGTGAAGAAGTGGTGGACATAGACACACCATGCATGGAAACCTGCACAGTTGTGTCAGGACATCATTGCCTGTCCGCTACCCATGGGAGCAATGGAAACTGCTGTCAGCCAGGCAGATGATGCACCGCTCACTCTCCTCATCCAATCTGGGCCTCACCTACTTGCTCCTGGATCCCCCAACCCTCCCAACTCTTGCCTCCACCAAGGATTACTGGATTGCGATAGGAGTCCTGCTGTGGCACTGATGGCAACCCTGTCCCAAGGGGTAGCCAGGATGGAATGACCTTGGTGAATCCCAGGTGGCCAGAAATGCCAGGTAGGTGGACAGGAGGCAGCACTGGTGCAGGGCTGAAGGATGCCCTGGCTGAGGGGCAAAGGAGGGCATAATGAAAGCTGAAAACAAATAATTAAATAACCGCCACTCTGCACAATGCCTGCATTCATACAAAGGCATGAAGGCACTGCGCAGAGCTAATGGCCACATCCAATTCATAAATATAGGGATGCTCTCCAACCCCACAGACACAAATAATATCGTCAATATACCTATAACAATGAGCAATGTGTCTGAGGTGGGGGTTTGTTTGCCAAAAGGCAATGTTTTTCTCCCACCAGGTTAAAAATAAATTTGCATAAGATGGGGCAAATGATTCCCCCATTGCAGGAGCCCTGCACTATAAATAAGAACATTATTCTACCTTTGTACATATATTTGGCAAGAAATTGCAGAGTTTGTTAAAAACTGGTCATCTTGTACAGTGACAGTCCCATCCTATACGTACCTGGTCTTGCCATAGTTACAGTAGCATGCTGGAGATAATTGATGCAGTTGTAAATAAAGTGTGTTATACATAAATCAGTTGTCTGTCTATTTTTTTAATAATAAAACAAACAACTAACGAATAAAACTAAACAGTTTAATTTATTGTTGACTGTTTAGTGCCATTTGTTGCCCCAGCTAGCTACCTATCCATTAAGGCCTCTCATTAACAACCTTCTGCCTGCTGTGAAAGAACTGATCTTCCCTCAAGGTCTTCAGTAAAGTTCATAAAGGGTAACCAGTAGCCTTGCAATCTGTCACTTTGCAGGTGGAGAGCTGCAGTGCTATATTTTCCAATTGGTAAATTGATTTAATAACAGATACCCAGTCCACCATCTGAGGATAGTCAACACAACTAAAATGCTTATGAAGGATTTTTGACTGTTTGACTTCCCCAGGACCACCTGTTCAAAGCCTGGTTCTGAGGTAATGTCCACCATGCTCTTAAATTTAGGCCTACTATCGGAACAGAAGGGACGCAGGATAGGGTAGTCACAAAATATATGGTAGGGTGTGCCTTCCTGACCAGTTTCTCCAAAAGCGGTCTGTGTCCCTGTGGTCTTTCAAATAGCCCTCAGCTGTGTCCCCTGTACAATGTTTGAACTCCTAGTTATTAAGTAGGGATGCATTCATTCTCCAAAAGGTGGACCCAGACCAATCACCCAGAGTAAGCTCAACAATTCCTGCCACATGGTCTGTATTCACCAAAGGTTGAATTGTGCAATTAGCATATTTTATGTAAGTCCATTTTACTGCCTAAAAACAGGTCTATTTGGGAGTAAAATTTTTGCAGGTTGGAATAAAAAAGTAACATCCCTGGAACGGTAGTGGAGCTCATGTCAAATACTATGAGTGCAGCCTCACCCACTCCTGCCCGTACTGCCCTGCCATCTATTTGTGGCTGCGTTACCAGAGGATCTATCTATCTGAGGATTTATAACAATTAAAATCCCCCCACACCATTATCAGACCTTCAGGAAGGGCCATTATCTTACCAAATTCTGTCGAGAAAAAGTTGAGGTGTCTAGGTTGGGTGCATAAAGGTTAATTAGGTGGAGTCCCTGCCCAAAGGCCTCCCTGCAACAATAACTAATCTCCCATTTTCCAGAGCCTCTGTTTGTGTGATAACGAAGGGTATATGCCTCTGAAATAAAAAACCTTTTTACTAGCAGCATATGAGGAGGTCACCACTTTGCCCACTCTGGCCCTGTGGAGTTTTTGATGTTCAAACTCAGACAGCCTAGTTTCTTGGAGGAAGCCAATATCACAGTGAAGCTGGTTCAGTTGAGTTGAGTCAGTATCTTAGTACATTTCAGTACAAAGTTTATACCCTCAACATTCAGGGAAGCTATAGTTAGGGTACCCATTCTTTCAGATTGGCCATAACCGAACTGTGTCCGCTATCCCACCTGTGGTTTGTGAAACGCAGCACCCCCTTGCGGACCCTAACTGGGTAGTAGCATGCAATTTTCCTAGTCAACAACACATAGTAACAAGATATAACTTGTAAAACTCACACAGTAATAACTGGCATAACAGGTACAATGCAAATGGACATAACGTAAGAAAAACCTTTTAGTACACAATAATCTTCCAAGGTTCAGAAAACCCCTCTGTGTAAGCAGAGGGGGTGCAAAATTATACATGTTCGAGCACTCGAGGTGGAGTGCAAGCCTCACCTGCCTAGGATGAATCAGTACAGGTCAAGGGTCAATGTCTGTCTACCCCAAACACTGACCGTGTTTTGTTACTCTCCCAGCCCTCCCCCATGGTAGGTTAACCCTTGTTATCTGGGACTACTGCACTGGGTGGTCTACCCACCACCACAAGTCCATACCCTGCATGGAATGCTGTAACCATATGGGTTTTATTGAGGAGTCAATTTTCCTTTACAAATCTAGTGGAATACCTTTGATCACGGGCAAAATTTGCACACCAAAAGAGCCCCCACTCCACCGGCACTTCTCTGAGATCACTTCCATCCACAGACCACACATCTGAAACGTGCCCCAGGAGTCCCCCTAGCCACATTGGTCTGGTCATAGGGTCTCTGCTCTAAGTCAGGCACCTAGCTAACCCATTGCCATGCTGGCCATCAAGTTCAAGTTTTATTTGATCAACCAAGGTACAGAAATGTCAAGGATATTACAAAAGATAAAATGTTTTTGACCATACATACATTCTTACCTTTCCTGTTTTTTTAATATGAAAGAAGTAATAAACTTCATTCATTCTAGAGCATTACACTTTCAATAAAAAGATCCGTATAATGTGGTTTTCATAATCAACTGCAGGTAGAAATAGATATGCGGAGAGAAGGAATAAAGTGTTAATCATTCATACCTTGGTGTGCACTACCTGTTGTTAAGTAAAGGATCCCTATTTTTTTCCCTTTTTTAATATTTTTACTTTTTCTTTCTCCCCTTTTCCCTTTCTTCACCATCCCTTTTCCCCCCTTGGATTATCTTTTTCCATTTAACAACAGAGGCAAAAAAAAGACAGCAATCTGATCTGCATCATTTAATGTAAAAGGTGTAGAAGTATAAATAATGCATCATAGTTAGAATTATTATTACATTTTAGAATGTCATTCAAATATTTATGATGGAGATCAGAATAAATAGGACAATATAGCATCAATTATATTAGGGATTCAGGAGTAAACGGGTTGCAAAGGCACATAAGTTCTCTATTTGGTCTATCGTCACCAAGTTTTTTTATTGAAATGGGTGCATTTAGAATTGATTAAGCCAAACTTGCCCATGTAAGAAATGTTCTTTTGTTGGGGATGAGTGGTTGCTGGCCATCAACTCAAAGTATCAGTTTGAGAGGTGGCTACTTTTGTGATCAAGACCACACTCAGGCTCCTGGTGGTTCCAGAAGACGCACTCGGTCATGCCTTCTCACAAATGCATGTTGGAAGTTCCACTTTGCCAACCTGTGCAAGAACACACCATCTCAAGTATATTACGTGTAACTGGACCATGTTGTGAGGGGACTGAGGCCCAGTCAGAAATAAAAGGAAGGAACAGAGAAAAGGGAAAACTCCAGTCTGCCATGCCAGTGGGGGATTGAAGCCCAGAAGGAGCCTCCAATAACGTACTGGATAGGAATCTTTTTTTTTTTTTGTTAGTTGTTTAACCAGGACTAGCACACTAAGCTGAAAGCTTTTTTACAGGCGTGACATTGGAGCACAGGGAAGCTAAGTGACTTGCTCAGGGTCACACAGTCTGCAAGTGGAAGCTGTGGGATTCAAACCCAGGTCTGGTCTGCTGGATGTCACCAGATTTGCAGCTCAGATCCTTAAACCACTGTGCTATACTGCCTCCCTAAATCTGTCAGGCCATGACTTACCAACCCACCTTTGTAAAATAATCCCCAGCTGACCCAGGTTAATTCCCACTCATCCCGGAACAGCCTTCCTGATAAAAGCCATACCTGATAACCTGGTGCCACAGCAGGCTGACCCCCGAGCCCCGGACCCACCCCAGAGAACCCCCCATGATCCAACAACCAAGATATTTAACCTGTGATCCCCATGGGGTTTATAGCTTTTCCTTGACAGATTCAAAATATACAATGGCAAAATATTATACAGAAATATATACACATACACATTTATTTATTTTGTTTTTGTTGACTGGGTAAGTGCACTAGACAAATTCTGCCTATTTTCAGGCACGACCCGCGGGAGGGGGTTGGGGATACTGATGAATGCCTACTGACCCTGAACCAGATTAAGCTGTTGGTGGTATGTTTAGTGCATGGGGGGAAATTTGACCAGGGCACTGGGGAAATTCTCTTACTCTCCAGTAGGGGGAACCCTTGGCCGTCTTTCTCAGGATGGCCACTTCTCAGCAGACACAGGAGAGGAAGGTTGCAAGTGCAGGGGAGATGGCCTCCTCCCCTGTTCTTCTCTCACAAGAGGCTGCTGATGTGGTTTTTGCAGTAGCAGATTTTGCAGAAGTGGAAATGAATTCTGAGCAAGAAGAAGATGGCACACAAAACGGAATGAAAACAACGCTGAGCCTACTGACAGTAAGGATACCTCTTGTGTAAATGACAAAGAACAGAGAGAGATTAAAATCTTAGACCTGGAAACAGAGAAAAAAAAGCAGCTGCAAAACTGAAAGAACTGGATGAGGCTTTGATGGAGCTGACTAATGCTGTTGCCAGGACAGCTGAGCTCACTGACAAAAATGAAGTGAGTCATAGCTTGGACATGCAGGCATACCTCTCAACTGTCACACATTATGAGGTACGTCACTCATTTTACCTCTCAGAAACCCTTGTCCATCATGGGGAAAGTGATATTTCACATTCCCCACTGAGACTTTAAAGCAGAAATTCATAATAATCTTTTATGCTTAGTTATACAAAAACATTATGAACATTAGTGCACTGAGAGCTATAGTGTTCTGAGCTTCCAGTGCCATGTTAGACGATGAGTCACACATTTTGCTCATTTGTCACACATCGTGTCACACATTTTGGTGGAGAAAGGTTGAGAGGTATGCATACAGGTGAAGCAAACTGCTGAAAGCACTTTGCAAGACTCTCCTCTGGATTCCCCACTGAAACAGGCTGGCAGTAAAAAAGATATTGAGTATTTGTGCCTACAGCCTGAGAAGGTGTACAGTACTGACATTAAAAAAAAAGCTGGGGAAAAAGCATTTAGGGACTCGGAAACCTGCAAAGACTTCTAGCACTGGAAGAAATGCATTAACAACACAGCAAATGGCACAAGAAGGTCCAGTCTACTCTTTTGTAGACCAAAAGAAATTGGGAAATAAGACTGATAAGGACCTGAACTTTGATGACTGGATCCTGCAAACTGCACTTGAAAATGTGAGCTGGACTGTAGGGCCTACAGGCCAGTGGACTCCAAATCCTACAGACCCTTTTTACCAACAGTTGCTGAAAGAAGCTTCTTTCACGGTGGCCACCAGCACATGCATCGATAAGAACTCCAGCAAACCCCGGAGTAAATCTGATTTAATTGCTTCTAGACCAATTAATAATGTTACAGATATTATAGATCTTACCACAAATGACTTGTCTAAAGAAAAGGAAAGTGTGCAAAATGTGTTGTTTACTACTGAAGCTAGGCAAGACAACCATGTTGTACAGGGAGGGAACCCTATTGATAAGAATGGTGATGGAGATACTGAAAAATCCAACCCAAACCCTCTTTTCAAACTTTCAGATTTGTTTTCTACCAAGGGAGTCCCAGCTCCTAAGCACAATGCTGTCAGGATTCTTTTTAAAGGTGGCTTAGAATCCCCTCCTGACCGTTTGTATATAGCCAAAACTTTGTTAAAACAATCCATGCATTTTTTTTTCTTCTGAAATATTTGCCCTTATTAGTCTTGGGAATGGGAATTTTGATATTAGTTTTAAAAGTATATCAAATCTGGATAGTTTTTGGGCACAGTATGAGCATTTAAAAAATTCTCCTGTTTGGATCCCCTTTCATGCAATCCCACTTACAAAGCCTTTAGTAAAAATTGTCACTATTATGTTTACAAATGAAGGAGTACACGTGGAAGATATTATGTTTTGGCTGAAACAACGCTGTGAACCCCTAGGAAAGCCCACTCCTACTTTGGATTCTGAACAGATTTGGGATGGGGGGTGGAGAGTGAAAATAAAACTGTTTTCTACTGACACAGGGCCTGCACACTTGCCAAGTTCCTTTTATTTGGGAAGAGACTGAGGGACATTTTTTACAATGGACCACCCAGGTCATGCTTTAAATGTGGATCTAAGGCCCACCTTAGTAATACCTGTGATACTGTTCGATGCAACCATTGTTTAGAATTTGGTCACCTGGCTTTGGCCTGTCTGAACTTATTTAAGTGTAACCTGTGTGAGCTAACGGGGCATGCATACAGGAGATGCCCATGGGCCTCCCACAATAGGGATGACTGCTCCCCCAGGAAGGATTTATAAATCAGGCTCAACATTTAGAAGCTAAACGACTTGCAGATCACACAGCCCAACAACAGACAGCTTTGGTACTGGTAGAAGATCCCCCTGAACAGTCCACCTCTGAGCATTTAGAAGTACAGCAACCCCCCATCTCCCCTTCCCTCCTTTCTGACAAAACATTACAAACAGAACAAGTAGAAGCAGCGCAAGTTGATATGCCCCTCCCCTCCCGTGATAAAGAAACTTCTTTCACTACTGTAACTGCAAAGAAAAGATTTAGACATGGGTAATCTGTTACAGTCAAGAATAAAGAAACACCAACAAGAGTCCCACATGTGTGAGTGGAAAAAAGGGAATAAATTCTTAGTATTACACCCAGAGTCCACCGATAGGGATTCAGACAAAGATAGCCTAGATTCCTCTTCTGTTATATCTGCCACAGACATAGAGACTAAAGATGAGGAATCAATAGCAAAAAAGAACCAGACAGAGGTGTTCCTGTAAAACCCCCTGAGATATTCTGGTAGTTAAGGACTGTATTTCCTCTACACATTAGCTCTACTATGGGAAGTCTATCTATCAGCACCTTAAATATTAATAGCATTAAAAATAGAAATAAGCGAATAGAAGCCTTGTTTTCCTTAAAAGAATTAAGAAGTGATATTATTTGTTTACAAGACACCCACCTTAAGACGCTTTCTGACTTGCAAATATCTACCAGAGAGTGGGATTTGGGCCCTGTTTTCTGGTCCATGGGTGTGGACACGTGTGATGGGGTGGGACTCCTTTTTGCAAACCCTGTTCTCAGTGTGTCCAGGTTAGTAGACATTCACTCTGGTATGGCTCTCCTTATTGATTTTTCTTTTGGTGCTGAGAGATTTAGATTGATCACATCCTATGCTCCCCAGACAAAGGCACAACGTGCTTCTTTGTTTAGGGAGATTCAACCTTTCTTACATTCATCTTGTTTAGTTTTGTGGGTTGGAGATTTCAATTGTGGGCTTTCTAAACCTGATAGAGGTCTCCATACTGATAAAATGTTTCGTGATTCCATAGCTTTAGCTCAGATCACTAGTACAGCTAAACTGATTGACGCATATAGGAAAATACACCTCACTGGGGGTTACACCTTTTTTAAAGGACCTTTAAGAATAAGGATTGATTTTGTTTTTTTATCTGAAATTCTCCACATAGAACACATAGATACAGTTCCAAATGCTTTTTCTGACCATGTAGCTCTTAAAGCAATAATTTCCTGGGGGGATGCCCCTCGATGTAAAAAGAATAGCTGGAGGCTAAATGAATCAGTTTTAGAAGACAAAAATATTATAAGATCATGGAAACAGGAATGGACTGCTCGACTTTCAGTAGCTATATGATACTCTGATATACAAGAATGGTGGGAGGTTACAAAAAAAAAACTTGACGTTCTTTCTTTCAGAAGAAAGGACAAGGCAAAACTCAAAAAGAGTATGTTCAGTACTTAAAATTGAGACATCAGTTACAAAGGCTTATCTCACTGTCAGATACTACAAGGTATGATTATAGTGAGCAAATCAGAACTATTAAAAAACAGATGAAAGACCTGCAATATAATAGGGCATTATCTCTACAACAGGAAAGTAGGTTTGGGACTCAGATGCAAAGAAATTCTTTAGATCCCTACAAAGATTGTAAAAAAAGAACTGAAAGTAGGGTAATAACTAGCCTGATAGATTCTTATGGACATAAGGTTAGTTCTCCATGTGAACTTTTAGATATAGTCATTACTCATATTACTAATCTTTTTGATAACCCCCAAGAACTAACCCTTCTGGATACACTTAAGGCCCTAGGCCTACCACAGGTCTCCAAGTTAGATAATCAGGAGATGACCAGGGAGATTACTATTAATGAGGTAGAAGAAGCCATTTCTTCATTACCTAGTCACACAGCTCCTGGTTCAGATGGTATAAGTTCCAGTTTCTATAAAACCTTTAAAACTGAACTTTCATCAGTCTTGGCTTTACTATATAACCACTGTTTACAAGAATCCAAGTGTTCAGCTTCCATGTTAGAAGCTGTATTGATACTACTTTATAAAAAAGGCAGTAGGGAGGTTATTAACAACTGGCGCCCTCTAAGTTTACAAAATACAGATCTTAAGATTTTAAGTAAAATTTTATTGTCAAGATTAACCAAGGTAGCAAACTATTTCATCAGCCCATATCAAACTTGTGCAGTGGAGGGAAGGAGGCAACAAGATAACCTAATTATCCTCAGGGAGCTTTTCGCTAGTGGGGATAGTGGAAAGGTTCAGGGATATGTCTTGGGGTTGGATCAGGAAAAGGCATTTGATAGGATATATCATCACTTTTTAGTTTCAGTTCTAAAAGCCTCTGTCATTTCTGAACAATTTGTTTTATGGTTACAAAGTCTATGTCAAGATTCCTATCTATTGCCTAATGTGAATGGGTGGTTTGGGAGAAAAGTTAAGATTCATTTGGTGTTAAGCAAGTGTGTCCATTAAGCCCCATTTTATATCTTTTGGGTATAGATGTTTTGATAAGAATGATATTGGGACATGCTGAGTTGGAAGGAATATCTATTATTCCCCACCTCCCTGCTATTAAAATATTGGCCTATGCTGATGATTTGGTTTTGTTTCTTTCATCGCAATATAATGAAGAGATTGTAAATACAATTTTGCATCAATATGCCTTAATGTCTGGATCTCAGATCAATATTAGTAAGTGTAAAGGGGTTATAGACAGCACTCCCCTCCCTTTAGTAGGTCAGGTTACAGGAATATCCATTTCTGATTCCACTATTTCCATCTTGGGTCTTGAGTTTGGGCCAGGGGATAATGCTAAAAGAAACTGGGAAAAGAAATTAAGTAAGGCTAGTATCCTAGTTAAAAGTTGGAAAGGGTATTTATTGTCAAAAAAACAAGGAGGGTTATGTTAATCAAAACCTTACTATTGCCATGTTTTTTATACCTAAGTTACATTTTCCCTTCCCCTTCAGTATTTTTTACAGAACTTTATGGTATTTTTTTCAAGCTTCGTGGGGCTCCGGGTTAAAGCCTATTAAAAGAGAGCTCACATATCTCCCCATTTCTAAAGGTGGTATTAGTATGGTAAATCCAGTAGCTTTCTATTACAGTATCTTTTTGGAATATAATTTAAGTTGTGTTTTTAAGCCTGGGTTGGTACTCTGGAAAGACTTAGTTATGTCTTGGGTACAGACAGCACAACCCTCATTGGAAGAGAAAAGATCCAGAGTCTTGGCACAAGTAAAAACTATGCCTATATATGGTAAAGAATGTTTAGAAAATGGGCTTTTTATTTCCTGATCTCTGATTGGCTGATACCCCTGGCAGAGGGGTACATTAACTTTCAATAGACGACCAGGAAACAAAAGTGCCAGCCCCAGTGCCCCTTCTCCCATTCAAGTATCTTTGTGCCCAGCCTGCTTTTTCATTGGTGGAAAGCACCTAATTCAATTTTAAATCACCACCATTTTTTCTCTCGCCCAAGGGAAGAAACTGACCTCCATGTCTCCATAGTTCAGTGTCAGTTGCCTATTAAACCTCATACAACCTCCCCTGAGCTAATTTCTCGCTACACTTGTAATTTATTTATTTTTTCTCGTCCCCGATGGTTCATCCACAGAGTTTCTCTCTGTCTCTCTCGCTCGCTAGCACACACACCGCGTATCAGTTCCCGATCTTTCGCTCTCACATCGCCACACATTTTAACTGCTCAACTGAAAAGAAAAAAATATTCTTACTATCTAAGCTCTCAGATCAACTTTTCAGTGACACGTCTCTCCACAGACTCTGTGCTCCTAAAGTGAAGCCGCAGTAAAGCTTGTCCCATTCAAAAAGTGTCTCTCTCTCGCCTCTCCCTATGCCCTCTTACAACTGACACAGCGCTCACTAGCTAGACATTTTCTCCCTTAAATTATCAGCTTCTTCTTACTAAAACAACTACCCCTAAAAATATACACAATAGTGTGAAGGGAAGAGATGATCTATCAGGTGCCACTGCACAGTAGAATTACTGCAATTTATGCGAAGTGTGGTGGATGACAGCTTGTAGAGGTGCAGGAGAGAAAGAAAACAGAAACACAAAATGAAAACCTTAACTGGGAAAAAAAAAACAAGGCTTTAACACACAAGTGAGAGTGTGTGTGTGTGTTTGTGTGTATAGAGGGGGAGACACCTAACCATGAAAAAGTGAAAATGGTGGATGCTTGAGTATGACAACTAGGTTGGTGGAGGAACTGTTTTATTCCAAAAAAAAAAAATCATTTTAACATCTACACATAAAAATATTTTTTTTTACAAACATAAAATACAGTTGCCTATTTTCTAAGTGCAATAATACCCTCCAGGTTGGACGGTATGGGCTGCGGCGTCGGGCCTCATCACGCCCCTGGGCGGTCCAGTATTGCCCAATACTGCCCACCCTATTTGGGTATTATTGCTTGCATAAAGAATGCTATTAAATGGGGGGTTTCTCCAGAACAACTAACGATCTTAAATAGAAAAACAATACAGACAGAAATTCTACAGGATGAATGTCATGCTAAAGTTGAATTTCTGCATTGTGTGGAAGCTGACATTCCTTACATATTGCAACAATTATCAAATCCAAGGGTTCCTGCACATGTATGGGATTGTGTGTGGCTCAGGAATTTTGATAGGTATGGGGTAAAAGCAAATCATAAACATAAACAAATTTCGGAAAGATACTGCCCCAGTGAAGGTTGTGATGGCATCCTAGAAACTCAACATTTATTTTTGGACTGTCCATATGCACAGGGTTTCTGGACGCTTTTGTCTTAAGTTTGGGAAATACTAATTTTTTTGAAACTTTCTTATTCTGGACTTACGTTTCTACCAGAAGATGCTCTCTGTGCAAACTATCATAAAGACACTGTTACTGTGACTCTTGCTGTAATTAGATATTCTATGTGGCAAGCAAGGTGTGTGTTTCTATTGCAACAGAAAATAGTAACTTATCTGGAGCTATTATCTAATATTAAAAATGCATTAGTTCAGATACAAAAGATGGATGAAAAGCGCTTTTCACCAGAAAAGGTTAAGCATCTGTGGATTAACTGTGAGAAATGGTTTATGTAATCTTCTGGTTTCTTTTATGTTTCATTTATATTTTTCTTGTCTGTTTTATTTTTTTCCCTTGATTCATTCCAGTTTAACTAAAGTTTGTATATGATTGTGACTATAATTGCTGACTTACTGTTTGTATATTGTATACTGTTTGTATATTGTAATGAAGTCCACATTTATAAATAAAATTCCCCTACTCTTTTCAAGAAGTGTCATGGGATCTTTAACATCCACCTGAATAGGCAGCTGGGACCTCGGTTTAATATCTCATCCGAAAGATGGCACCTCAGGAGTGCAGCACCCCTCTCATGCTGCACTACAGTGTTAGTATTGGGATAGTAACCCAAGTGCCTGGTGTGGGGATGGAACCCACAGCCTTCTGATCTCCTGGCCTCAGAGGCAAGTGTGCTACCTGCTGAGCCATTGACACTGATATAACGCTTGTAATTTTCTCACCTCAGGGCAGCTGACATATACATACCCTTTTGCTGTTACAGTAAACAACTATGAGCAACCGTGGCTACAAGAAGAATGCAAACCCGCACAGGGCTGCCATGCACACTCCAGAGACAGTTTATCATCACGGATTTGGGAATCTCAGCAGCAATTACCTAAGAACTGTCTACACCATACAACTTCTTTTGTGGGAGAAGGCCGGTTTGTTGTTTTTAATTGACAGATTCAAAACATACAATTCTCATCATTTTTATGTTGCTTGCACGCATGTGCAAGAAACATAGTGCCATCATCGGAGATTTCGGAGGTGTGTCACCTCCTCCAATTCAGTCAGTAAGCTGGCAGGCGCGGCCCTGTAAGCAATGCATTTTGGAGCTGTCTATGACCGCTCCAAAATGCAGTAACCTCTGATTGAAAGGGAGCTACGCTTCAGTGAGGTACCGATAAGCGTAGCCCCCCACACGCAGACGCAGCACCCCCGCACGGCCCTGTGTAGGTCGACGGGTGCCCAATCTCATTGCTGAGCTGCTGTCGCCCTCCCTCAGAGCTGGTGCACGCTGGGAGCCCACCCCAGCGTGGCAATCAGTTATTTTATCTGACGGGGTGCCTCAACTCTGCCGGCTGAATGGCCCCCCATCCTTGCAGCATGCTGGGAGCCCACCCCAGCATCGCAAACGAGTCCCACAAAGTCTTTTTTTGTTTTATACCCGTAAAACAAAACGGTCCCGTGGCGCTGCCTCCACCCCCTCCCACAACCCGCACCCACCCACTGCGCATCTAGCTTCCCCACACCCCTCACTCCCATACTTACTCCGACCGGCGCGATGATCTTCGGTGGACCGGGAACACGTCTGCACTCTTCAAAGCCGACCGCGAACTGAGGAAATGCCGGTAAGCTGTATAATGGGCTAGATAGAGGGGTTCAACTTTATTGCATATCTCAGGCATTTTTGGGAATTTTTGCACCAGATTTTCAACATGGGGTTTTTAGGACCCCTTCTCATGAATGATGTCACTGTCATGGCGTTATTCGGGCCCGAAGGGTGATTTCACGCAGTGACTGCGCAGTGACTGCGAAATCACCCTTTGGGCCTGAATACCGCCATGACAGTGACACCATTCATGAGAAGGGGTCCCAAAAACCCCATGTTGAAAATTTGGTCCAAAAATTCCAAAAAATGACTGTTTTACGAGTGTGCGTTGTGCAGTTCCTACGCAGCCTCGTAAGTTCGCGAAATTTCAATATTTTCACTCCAGATTTTCAACATTGCCATCTTACCACACCTTCTTAAGAGTAGTACAGCTGTCATTTTTCACATCTCACCCAAAATGTGTTTCCACCTTGTAGCGCAGAATGGTGCAGTCGATGTGCGAAATCAATGTATGGGACAAATTAATAAAATCACAGTGACACTGTTCATGAGCAGAGATCTTAAAATGGCTATGTTGAAAATTTGGTGAAAAAATTCCTAAAAATGACTGTTTTCACGAGCATCGCTATGCAGTTCCTACACAGGCCGTAAGTTCACAAATTTTCAATATTTTCACCCAGATTTTCAACATTACCATTTTACCACACCTCCTCATGAGCAGTACAGCTGTCATTTTTCCACATCCTGCTCAAAACATGTTTCATACCATGTATGGCACAATGGCGCAGTCGGTGTCTTGAACTCAGTGTATGGGACACATTAAGAAAATCACAGTGTCACTGTTCATGAGCAGAGATCTTAAAATGGCAATGTTGAACATTTGGTGAAAGAATTCCTAAAATGACTTTTTACTAGTGTGCGTTTTGGTTCCACATAAGCTACGTAGGTTTGCAATTTTCAATATTTCTACTCCAGATTTTCAACATTGCCATTTTACCACACCTCCTTATGAGCAGTACAGCTGTCATTTTTCACATCCTGCCCAAAACATGTTTCTGCCCTATGAAGACAGTGGCGCAGTCGGTGCAAACTCAATGTATGGAACACATTAACAAAATCACACTGACACTGTTCATGACCAGAGGTCTTAAAATGGCTATGTTGAACATTTCGTGAAAATTTCTAACAATGACTGTTTTACGAGCGTGCGTTGCGCAGTTCCTATGCACGCTCGTAAGTTCGCAAATTTTCAATATTTGCACTCCAATGACTTCCAAATACCTAAACAGCACATAGAAGCAAGCAACATTCGGCATTGACAAATGCTTGTTTATACTTCTTTTGTTGAATTTTCATTTTACATGAAGAACCAGCACTTACAGATCTTTATAGCATTGCTTTACACAGAGTTACAATCTTGAATGTGCCTCAAATAACCATATTGTTAAAAAAATTACAAAACTATTTACTACATTCTACAAACTTTGGGCTACAGGAAAACAGGTTGGGTTTCACATAGTAATTAATTTCACTTTGCAAAAAGATTCTAGAGAGTTTGGGTAAAGGTATTTAACATTCAGTCCATTTATACTTATACAGATCCTTAGTCTGAAAAAGAAATAAATCAATTTATATTCTAGCTACATCAGGATAGGAGGGATAATACATATAAAAGAGGAGTGAGAAAGAGAAAAAAAACATATCACAATTAAAATCTAACTTAAAAAGTTATTGAATCTGGTGCTGATATAATTCCCATTTGGTCCATCTAGAGATAAAAACCTCTGACTTATTTTGTAAAGCAAATGTTAGCTGCTCGTTATGCTGGATACTGAGTACTATTGCTTTCCAGTCCGCTATAGTGGGTGGATCTTCTTGTAGCCACTTTTTTGTTATCGATTTATAAGCTGCACATAGAAAGATTGCCCATAGGTATAAGACTTCCCTACCTTTGACTGATTTTCGGGGAATACCCAGTAAAAGGTGTGCACTGGAGAGTGGCTGAGCTAGATCAAGGAGGTTTATTATATCGTAAGAGACGGTACTCCAAAAACCAGACAGTTTAGGGCATTCATAAAGTATATGGACATGGGAGGCCTTCTGGGAAGTGCATCTGATCCAGTACCCCAAAGAAGCTCCCGGGCTCCTCTGTGCTACCACAGCGGGTACAAGAAAGAATCTAGCTCGTACCTTCCACACAATTTCCCTCCATGACGGGGAACAGGAAGTGGTCCAGACCCCCCCCCCTCCATACCTTGGGCCAATCAGCTATGCTTATGACACAGTTTAACTCCTTTTCCCGACTTGTTTTTACTTGTTCAGTATGGTGGGAGAGAAGATGTATCAATGATTTATATATAATGGATATACAGTGGTAGTTATTGAAATTTTCCTACCTCGAGGTACCACTGAGGTAATTTACATTGACTGTAATGTGATCCTGCCTCATTCTGCCTCAGTATACCTAGGAATACCTTAGTACTGCAAAACTTTTCTATGACTACCACTGTAGCTTTCTCCCCTGTTGATGATCTCCAGATTTTTATATACGGGGTGGGATCCTCCCATATCTGTGATCTGGCACTCCCTATTCTTAGTTGTTTATTAATATAATCCCTTAATCTGTAGTAATACAATTTATCTCTTTCTATCCAATGGAATGCCTTTTGACCCTCCTCAAAACGTATTACCGTGCTCCCTCGAAGCAGCTGCCATGGGGCTACCAGACTCGGAAAGCTTGATTTTTGTATCATGTTATGTGTTGTTTAGGGGTAAACTGTGGGGTTTCTGTAAACCACTGATATTTCCAGAAATGTTGGTGTAGGCTCCTATTTTGTGTGCCCCTCTGCCAACACTCCAACACCGCTGCACAGACCGCTGGAAGGAGCTGTCTCGCCTGCTTAAGAAGTATATGATTGAAGAGGCTGGCCAGGATCAGGAAAGGTAATTGTCTGGCTAAGTCTATTGATTTCCAGAAAGCTTGGTAATTTCTATTTCTCCACAACAAAGTTAATCTCATTTGGGAGGTTACCCAGTAGTATGAAAGAGACAACAATGCCACCCCTCCTGGTTCCTTAGGCAGATGTAACCTTTGTTGTTTAACCTGTGTTTTTTTGTGGTCCCATATGAAAGTACAAAAAGTCTTTTTCCATGATAAAATTTCCTTAAGGGGTATAGATCCCATTTAATATTAAAAATATTTCTAACCACTGGTGTAGGGTTATAATTCAAGGAGAGGACTTCAGTTTTACTTACATTAAGGGTATATCCAGATAATTCTGAAAATTTCTTTCATTTTTGGAATAGGACAGGCATTGAGGTATCTGGATTGGTTAAATATATTAATACATCATCATCAAAAAGTGCTAACTTGTGCTCTGTACCTGCCAGTCATATACCCTGAATGTCCGGGGAAAGACTGATATATTGGGCCAGGGGTTCGATTTAAAAAGTAAAAAGTAGTGGGGACAGGGGGCACCACTGACAGGTACCTCTAAATAAGGGAAAACTATCAGAAATATGGCCATTAGATCTGATATAGCCCCGTGGGGTCTTGTAAAATTTAAATATCAATTCAGAAAACTGTTCAGGGAAACCAAAGGAGGCAAGGACCCCACCCAGAAAGCTCCAAGAAACCTTATCAAATGCTTTTTTTTGCATCAAGGCCTAAGAAAAGGGCAGGTTGTTGCTGATTTTGGATATGTTCAATTAGATATATGGTTCTACAAATATTATCTTGGGCTTGTTTGCCTGGGATAAAGCCACATTGATCCATTTGAATTAAGTTGGAGGCAAATTGCATAAGTCTTCGGGCGAGGATAGAGGACAAGATTTTATAGTCTGTATTTAATACAGAAATGGGTCTATAGGACGTACATAGGGTGGGGTCCTTGCCTGGCTTCGGAATAACTGAAATTATAGCATTATTCCAAGAGGGAGGAATCACTCCATCCTTTGTAGTAACAAAAGAGAACACTCTATTTAATATAGGGGAAGTTGTTTTAATAAACATTTTATAGAATTCCCCCGGGAGGTCATCGGATCCTGGGCATTTCCCTGTTTTTAGCTGGCCAATCTCTTTTTCTATTTCATTGGTTGATATTGGGGCAACTAACAACGTTTTCTGAGTCTCTGTTAAGGTGGGTAAATGTAGGGAGGTCAAAAAAGTAGAAATGTATTTTGCCTGAACTACTGGTGGGGACGAATATAACTGGTTGTAATATTCCAAAAATGCCTCAGAAATTCCTGAAATACTGTTCCTCACTTCATTAGATTTTTTTTTTTAATTTTTAGAATAGTAGCACTAACCCGCTGTGCCTGCAGGCACCCACCCAATAGTATTAAAGACCTAGGTCCTCCATCATAGAACTTTTGTCTGAGGAAAACTAGTTTTTGTTCTACCGAGTAATCTGAAATACTGTTCAGTTCTTTTTTCAATTTGGAAAGCTCTTGGTTCATATTTTATTTATTTTTATACATTGTTGTTCCTCTAATTCCTTAATATGACTTGAAAGGGAGTCCCTATGTGCCTCCCGTTGTCTCTTCCTATGAGTGGCTACTTCTATCAATTTCCCCTTTACTATTGCCTTGATAGTAGCCCAGAGAATGGCTGGGTTAGTATCTGGGGTATCAATATCAGACAAGGCTTGGTTTATAGTGTCATCAATTTGTTCCCTGGTGTCCAGGTCCCTTAGGAGGGATAAATGTAATCTCCAAAAGGTATTTCTTTTACTTACACCCCACTTGGCCCTTTAGAAAAATTGATGCATGGTCCGAAAGCACAAAATCCCCAGACCACGTTTTTTGACTGACTCCCAGGTACTCCCAGGAAAAAATCTAGGCATGAATAGGTGTTGTGTGCCTGGGAATAAAAAGTGTGACTAGGGGAGGTACCACTTAGGTGTTTCCAGGTGTTTTCATAACCTAATTCTTTCATAAGCTTTCCCAGTTCTCCAGTTATTTTTTTAACCTTACCCTGTGGTGCTTTAGAGGTGGAACCACCCTCTGTGATGTTTAAATTGAGATCTCCTCCACCCAACACCTGTCCCTCTGCCCATTGTGCCAGTTGGAGAAAGAAGGCCTGATAGAATACTAGCTCTGTGGCTGGGAGAAAGTAGACTGAAGCTATTGTTACTTTTTGTCCATTTAAGATACCATTAACTACTGCATATCTGCCCTCCTTATCTACTAATTGCTCTTGCAGTTCAAAAGGGACCCCATGATGAATCAACTGCCATTCCTCTCCTTCTCCCCCCTTATAGAAACATAGACTTTGTCGGCAGATAAGGACCGCTTGGCCCATCTAGTCTGCCCATTTCCCTACCTACAGAATAGGCCGCAGATCCTAGTTAACCAACAGTGTATTTCTTCCTACCCCCCACAAGAATTGCCTTATGTCTGTCCCATGCATTCTTGAATTCTCCCACAGTTTTAGACCCCACAACCTCCTCAGGAAGGTTGTTCCATGCATCCACTACTCTCTCTGTGAAAAAATATCTCACATTGCCCCTGAACCGCCTCTATCTTTTAAATTGTGTCCCCTTGTTCTTGCATCGCCTTTTTCTGAAAGATGCTACCTCTTGGACTTTGTTGATTCCACTGAGATACTTAAAAGTTTCTATCATGTCCCCCCTCTCCCTTCTTTCCTCAAGGGTATACATATTAAGCTCCTTTAGTCTCTCCTCGTACGGCTTCTCTTGCAGACCCTGCACCATTTTAGTTGCTCTCTTCTGGACTGCCTCTATCCTGTCTATGTCCTTGCGGAGGTGGGGTCTCCAGAACGGGACGCAGTACTCCAGATGGGGTCTCACCAACTGTCTGTACAGAGGGATAACAACTTCCTGTTTTCTGCTGGTGATGCCTCTCCCTATGCATCCCAGTATACCCCAGCCCTCCCTACTGCCTTCTCACATTGCTTGCTAACCTTAAGGTCATCTGATATGATTACCCTCAGGTCCCTTTCCTTTTTTGTTGTTGTTACTACCTCCCCCTCATTGTGTAATCTTCCCCTGGGTTATTGTTTCCCAGATGCATTATTTTGCATTGAATCCTAGCTGCCATACTTCTGACCATTCCTCCAACCTTGCCAAGTCCCTTCTCATCCTTTCCATGCCTCCTTGTGTATCAACCCTGTTGCAGATCTTTGTGTCATCTGCAAAGAGGCATACTTTTCCTTCCAGTCCCTCTGCAATGTCACTTATAAAGACATTAAAAAGGACTGGACCCAGTACTGAACCCTGCGGTACCCCACTAGTAACCCCTCTTTCTTCAGAGTGGACTCCATTTACAATTACCTTCTGTGTCCTGTTGTCCGGCCAATGTTTTACCCAGGCTACTACCCTGGGACCCACTCCCAGGCTGGTTAATTTGACTATTAATCTTTTGTGTGGGACTGTGTCAAATGCCTTGCTAAAGTCTAGGTAGGACATGTCCACAGCCCCTCCCTGGTCTACTACTTTGGTCACCCAGACAAAGAAATTTATTAGATTCGTCTGACATGACCTTCCTGCTGTGAACCCATGCTGCTTTGGGTCCTGTGCCTCACTGGCCTCTAGGTACTCAACAATTCTTTCCTTCAGAAGTGACTCCATCACTTTCCCTACCACAGAGGTCAAACTGACAGGTCTGTAGTTTCCTGCCTCTGTCTTGGTCCCACTTTTGTGAAGGGGAATCACATCCACCTTCCTCCAGTCCTCGGGTACCACACCATCCTCCCATGATTTATTAAAATGAGTAGCCAGTGGTTTCACTAGTTCCCCCCTTAATTCTTTTAGAATTCTGGGATGAATTCCATCAGGCCCCATTGCTTTGTCCACCTTCAGTTTTAGGAGTTCTTGCAGAATCCTGTCTTCTGTGAAAGGACTGGGATCGACCCCCCATCAAGAGTGCTTCTGTTAATTGGATTAGGCACTTCCCCCTCCTCTTTTGTGAATACTGAGCAGAAATATTCGTTCAGTATCCCTGCTTTTCACTGTCCCCTCTGCCCACCCACCATTCATTCTATTCAGCCTCACTATCCCTCCTTTGTCTTTTCGCTCTCTGATGTACCTATAAAAGGTTTTATCCCCCTTCTTAACCGAGTTGGCTATCTTTTCCTCAGTTTGGGCCTTTGCTATTCTGACTTCCCTCCCTGTTTCCTTCTGCCTTAATTGATACAGCTCTCTGTCCTGCTCCTTCTGTGTTTCCTTATACTTCCGGAATGCTATCTTTTTCTCCCTGACTTTCCCAGCCACCTCTTTTGAGAACCACAGTGACTTTTTCTTTCATTTTGATTTGTTTATTTGCTTCACACAAAGGCTTGTTGCCTCTGTGATGGCAGTTTTGATGATTCCCCATTGTTGCTCCACCCTCCTTTTTAGCCTGTTTGCTAGTGCTTTCTGAGGCACTCTCCATCTTGCCAAAGTCAGCCCTCCTGAAGTCCAGTACCCTCACTTTTGTATGGCTTGACTCTGTAGCTGAGTTTAACGTGAACCACACTGTTTGATGGTCACTTGTTCCCGAGATGGCAACCCATTTCTAGATCTGAGATCCTCTCACTGCCCCCATTTGAGAGTATGAGGTCTAAGATTGCTCCCTCATGAGTGGGTTCCGAAACTAGCTGTCTGAGGCCTGCCACCGTAGGGCATTGAGAATGGCCCTGCTCTTGGATGTGGCTGCAGCAAATGTGTTCCAGTTAACATCTGGCATATTCAAGTCTCCCATCAACAGTATCTCCCCTTTCTCTGACATCCTAAGAATGCCTTCTATCATATCCTTGTCCATTCCCTCCCCCTGACATGGGGGTCTGTACACAACCCCTGTGCAGATTGTGGTGCCCTTTCCAGTCTCTAAGGTGACCCACAGTACCTCCTCTCCTCCCTGTTTACTCTTTTGTTCAGTTGCTTTTATCCCTTCCTTTACATAGAGAGCTACTCCTCCCCCTCTTCTCCCCTGCCTGTCTCTCCTATAGGTTATGTACCCTGGTATGTTAACATCCCAGTCATGGTTCTCTGTGTACCATATTTCTGTGACTGCTACGATATCCAGGCATCCTCTTCCATCAAGGCCACCAGCTCAGGAGCTTGTTGCCCAGACTACAGGCATTGGTACTCATTACCCTCTATTTCCTGATGGCCTTACTCCTTTTGCCCCATCCCTGTCCTTCTTGCCTTTGTCACTTTCCCATTTACCCTGCCCTTCTCCCTATCGACACCACTATGTTGGTGTTTACCACACTACTACCATGATTTTTTTGGGGGGGCTAGAATTTCCCTGCTCCTTTCCAGTGCCTCCCCCCTTGGCTAGTTTATATCACCTAGGATCCTGGTTCCCCTTCTGGACAGATGCAGCCCATCATGCCAGTATAGGTTTGCATCACTCCAGGTGGACCCCTAGTCCCCAATGAAGCCAAATCCCTGAGCTCCACACCAGTTTTTCAACCACTGATTGAATTCCATGGTGAGGACACCCTAACCTCTCCCTACACCATAGATGGCAGCACCTCTGAGAAGGTTACCGTGCATGCTACTTGTCTAAGGCCCCTCCCCAATTCAACAAACTCTTCCTGCACTTCTCTAATCCCTTTCTTAGCCAGGTCATTTGTCCCTAGGTGGACAATGACATCCAGCTCCCTCCCCTGTGCAGCTGCTCTGGCAATCCTGAGGATTCGCTCCCTGTCCCTCCAAGCCATGGCACCAGGCAGGCACCTTACCTCCCTCTCCCCTTCCTCCCCCAGTTCTACCTTCCTAACAATGGAGTCCCCCACCAGGAGTTGTTTCCTTCCCTGTGGGGTCCCATGCCACCCTCCTGTGGGTCTCCTTTGTGGAAGTTCCCAGCATCCTCCTTGGTCTCCACTGTGGGTGCCTCCATAGAGGAACCACACTTTGCCAGAATAGCATAGGAAGTGTGGAGAGGTACAACTGGAGGGATGTGCCTCTATTCCACCACCCTCACCCTCCCTGAGCCCACTGTGGTCCAACCGCTCCTCTTTCTTGGCAACCTCTGAGGCAATGGCAGTGGCACTGGTGGTCCCTAGATGGAAGAGGAGGTCCCACAAATCCTGGCCAACTCAGCCTGGAGATGAGCAACCTCCTCCCTCAGCCCAGAGAGGTGCCTGCAGATGGACAACACCGCATCCACCAGAACGTCTCCCGGAAGACTGCTGCTCCACAGCCACTGCACTGCACCACTCCCATCATGTTTTATTTCTGGCCCCTTAACTGTTTGGAATCCTTAATCCTTCCTCTGTTTTTTTTTCCTCTTCTCTCTCTCTCTACTTATTGTCTGCCTGTGTGCCCTTTAAGCTCCTGATTGTCCTGTTCTGAGACAAGAATATCCTATATTTCTCAGTAGAGCCTTTACTTGCTCAGAGGCAGATCTCCAGCAGCTAGAGGGGGCCAGAGAGCTACTCTTGCCCTTCTAGGATGGTGGGTCTTTGGTGGCTCTGTGATCACTCACTTCCTGCTCCCAAACAGGAAGTTCCTGTTGTGAGTCAAATCCTGTGCCTATAAAAGTAGAACTAGCTTTGGGTGGGAGGGAAGGAAGGCAATATAGTCCCAATAGAGAAGTCCAGTCACACAGCAGTCCTTCCTTTTGGTGTTTTCTGCCAAGCTACTAGCAGAATCTTTCTAAGGCAGTCTTTAAATTTAGCTTCCTTCTAGCTAAGCCACTCCCCCTACTTACTAGATCTTTCTACAAGTAATTTAAACTGCAGCTATCAAGTCCTTTCAATCACCTGAGATTTACACCTAGATAACTGTTCAGATAACCATTCAATTCAGTTAACTCAAACACACACTTTTTTTTTTGTTTTGTTTGTTAGTTTGTGTTTTTTTACCCTAAATTAAAGGTCCAAGTACAAGAGTTCTACTTCTTTAGTCCCAGTAGAGAAGTCCAGTCACACAGCAGTCCTTCCTCCTGGTGTCTTCTGCCAAGCTACTAGCAGAATCTTTCTAAGGCAGTCTTTAAATTTATAAGAGGAGGTCACCACATGGGAAAAACCTAAGTGCTCAAATTTCTTGTGTTCTGCTTTAGAAAGGTGGGTCTCCTGTAAAAGTAAAACATCCCCCTGAGCGTTTCATGTATTTTAAAAGTTTACTACATTTAATGTGATTAGATATCCCATGCACATTATACGTGCACACTGTATAAGAAAGCACCATAATCACTGATAAGCAATTATACTGAATTTACAACATCCCTTAATGCTTATCCAAATAAAAAAGCTTATCATCAGCTGTTCCTCTAACCCTCTGTACTTATTGTCTTTTTTTATCCTTACCCAAAAATTTCTATAGCCCATAAACAAACTGTTGTTCATAACTTGCCAACAAGGCTAACAATATAAACTGTATAACCAATTTAAACAGAACTAAAAATTGCTTCCGAGGTAAGAGGCTAACATAAGAATTTAGCCTCTGTGTCTCCTCGTAGTTGAGCAGATCAAGGAGGTATACTTACGCTTCCATTTCTGGAAGACCTCCTTCAGAGCCTAGGTAGAAAAGGGCTCCAAAAAGGAAGTATCATAAGGTACAACTGTTCACGGAGCACATATGCAAGACATACTTCAGCGTGAACCTGCATCCCAACTTCAAAAAATCATTCTCTCACTTGAATCAGAGAGCCAGCACAAGATTGGAACCATTAAAACTTGCTCCTTAGTTGTGGTGTACACCTCACCTCTCCCCCAACAAGGGGAGGGGAAGGGAAATGGAGAGTCGAGAAGGTGATGGAAGAAGAGGTAAAACCATACTGCAGGTCCATAACCAGAATTTGGTGTGTTCGTTCTACCAATATACAGCCCTATCAGTTACTTTGTTACCTTAGGTATTAGGGCCCAGATATTCAAAAGGGTTGCGCATGGTGCAACAGTGTTGCACCATGCGCAACCAACTGATGCGCCCTGATGCGATATTCAAACAGGAAAAGTGCGCGGCACAAATTCCCGATGCACTGGAGCGCATCTGTAATGTATGCAGGTGCAGGTGGGGGGGCGTGCCCATGCATACTCTGCATAGCCCGATATTCAGCCCGGGATGTGCGGAGCCATGCATACACAATCCCTACCTGCGCCAGCACAAAGTTGATCCAAAAAAAAAGGAACAACGGATGGCCACCCACAGGTGAGCTGCCGCATTGCAGGGTGCAACATGGCAGCTGCCACCGTGTGGGTAGCCTGGCAACTACACCTCCTGGTGGTGCCCCCCCATGCCCGATTGCGGGCATCAGTAGAAAAAGATTCATCCAAAATCCCTGGTGGTCCAGTGGACCGCTGCCCGCCTGATCACGGGCTAAGTAAATAATATTCACATATCTGGAATGTGTAGTACAGTATGGCTGCATGCCCATTGGCTCACACTGTGGACCAATGGGCAAGCAGCCCCACAGTGTCAGTCGGGCGGGCGGCGGGCGCAGGCTGGTGGGTGCTGCTGCCCGCCGCTGACCGGGGCGGGCGGTGGGATCAATGGGCGGTGGGGTGGGGTCCACTGGACCACCAGGGATGATAGGTTTCCTATTATTCTACTGCAGCCCACGATCGGGCAGACAGCTCCACTGGACCACTAGGGATACTGAGATTTTTCATTTATTTACTTAGCCCACGATCGGGCGGGCAGGTCCACTGGACCACCAGGGATAATGATAATTTTCATTTATTTACTTAGCTCGCGATCAGGCGGGTAGGTCCACTGGACCACCAGGGATTTACGATTCTGTTTTATTTACTTAGCCTGCGATCGGGGGGAAGGTCCACTGGACCACCAGTGATTTATGATTCTTCTTTATTTACTTACCCCACAATCGGGTGGGAAGGTCCACTGGACCACCGGGGATTTACGATTCTTCTTTTTTTACTGCAGCCCACGATCGGGCTGTGGGGCACAATGCCGCGCTGCAGGGGCGCTGTCCCTGATCGGCTGCTGCTGGCAGGGCGCCAGGCCCAAGTCGTTGGAGATAAGCACACCTGCATGCAAATGGGGCCATAATGACATGCAAATGGCCCCATGTGCGCCTTGCATACATTATGGCCCCATTTGCATGTCAACTTTTGAATATCGCGGTTGCTGCACCTTGCGCAATGGAACTTGTGCTAGTGCATCCCCATGCTCCACTCTGGCCACTGGTGCTGCATTGCGCCATGCACACTGTGGGTGGCCAGGGTGCGATATTCAATGATGCTGAGCCATGGCGCAGCTCTGTTGAATATCGCCCAGTCCACGCCCCTGCGCAGCCAAATTGAATTGCGCCTGGGCTTGTGCCACAGCCTGGCACAGTTTGAATATCTCTGGCCTATGTATCAAACAAATGGTCCCTTTTTCATTAATTAGTAGTACATAATGGACACAAGCAATTTTCTTCTTTGTTCTTTGTTTCCCTCCCTCCCCCCATCGAAGGCTGATGGTTATGTCCCCAAAGCGATGAGTCCCTCTCTACTCCGTTAGCAGGATCTCCTCTGAATTCCCCCCTTCACTCCGAGTTACTTTCATGAAGAAAGTATAGAATTTAACATGTTAAAAAAAAACAAGAAAACAATATGTACTTAGCAGTCCAGTTCCGGATGAGCAGGGGGGTAAACCAAATGGATAACTGTATTTCCCGAAGACTTCTGTCGTCTTGTTCAGGAAGATTTCTCCTTTGATAAAGTTTTCTTTTTCAGTAGGTGCTGGAGCTGTTGGACTGCTTCTGCATGTTCTAGTACGGTTGGTCCAGGGCACTTCTGGTTTGTTGTGAGCTGCCATTCAGGTTCCCACCTCCCTGCTTTTCGGTTCTGGATTTCAGGCATTGGGAGTTGTTTTTCTTTTAATGCTGCCAGTGCTTCTTTCACCGTTGCATATAGCTTGGTGCCATCCTCCCAGAAAACATCAGCTTGGCTGGATAGGGCGTGTGGAATCTGATGCTTTCTTTTGGAGGATTTTAAGAATCGGGAGATATCTAAGATGCTGTGACTGGACCTCCTGGGGATAATTGTGGTCCAGAAATAAACAGTGGGTGAGATATGCTACTTCTTTTTTGGCCCATGCACTTCACAAAATATCTTAATTCAATAGGAATTAACTTCATGGATGCGCTGCTGGATTCATAGGTTTGGTTTGTAGTGAATGATGCACTATCTCAAGGCTTAGGCAGTAGGGGTTTGGCGGCTCCAATATATCTTTCAGGAGATTTTCAATAAACGGAGCCATTGGGGAGACCTGTAGACCCTCAGGAAGACCGTAAAGTCATAGGTTTTCCCATCTAGAATGACCTTCTAAGCCTAAACATTTTGCCTGTAGTTCTTCTGTCTGGATTAGGAGTGAATGCACAATCTGGGAGAGCTGTGCCGTGTTATCTTCCGGCTCTGCGACCCTGTTTTCTATTTGGTCCAGGTATGTTTCCATGGCTGACAATTGCATTTGTACTGCTCAGAATTATTGTTTTCTTGCCTGGACTCTCTAATTTCTTTAAGAAGGGTCTCAAAATGACTAAGGGACAACTGTTCAAATTCAAATTTCAAAGTTTCCCATTATTTCCTTTGGGAAAAGCAAGATATTCACCTTGAAAAAGGATCCTATGTTGCAAATGGGTAATCCTTTTTTTGTGCTTCTGCCATCTTGTTTTCAGTTAGTGGTGGTAACAAACTGAAATACTACTAGAAAAAAAAAGAGGGCTTCAGTAAACACCACCAGTTGTATTTACCTAATCAGGGCCCATACGGTCCGATTCTTTCTTTAGGTTTTTTGTAAGTTGGTCAGAAATGTGTTTTCTTAAGATGCCGAAAACCTTTTTTGCAAATTGTGAAAAAGGAATCATGAAACAGGATCCTTTTTTGCAATTTAAGAAAAAGGATTTGTTCCTTTGTCGCAAAGTGCCAAAAAGCAACCACAGAAAAGGATTTTGAACCGTGGACAAGGATTCCTTTTTGCAAATTGCGAAAAAGGAACGATGGAAAAGGATTCTTTTAAATAATATGCAAAAAAGATTTCGGCATCTGAAGAATCTGCATTTCCTTTCCTAAAAACATGTTGAATTCCTTGGTAGTCTGGTGGTCCCTCCCCCCTTCCACTCACCGATCCCCTTCCCCTGTAAAAACAACCTATTTCCTGGTAGTCTAGTGGTCCCTCTCCCACCCTGATGTCCAATCACTGTCCACTTATTGGCAAAAATATTTTCTGGTAGTCTAGTGGTCCCAGATCCCTCCCTGATCATCGATCACCCTCATGGAACTTCAGAAAATATTTCCTGGTAGTCTAGTGGTCTCTCCCCCTCCCCAGATGTCGATCGCTGTTCCCTTATGCCCCAAAATATTACCTGGTAGTTTAGTGGTTCCACTCTCCTCCCCGTTCGCCCTTGCAGTATTTCTAAAACAGTGCCCTGGCAGTCTAGCGATCCCACCCCTCCCCCCATGTCTGATCACTGAACCCTTATGCCCAAAAATATTCCCTGGTAGTCTAGTGGTCTCACCCCCCACCCTGATTGCCTATGTGCCTCCCAGTACTTTCTTTTCTCAAAAGTTCCTTGGTAGTCTAGTGGTCCCTCTCTGTTCCCCATCCCTGTCCCATGAAATATGCAAAAGGATTACCCTGGTGGTCTGGGGGACCCTCACCCTCAGGTGCTGACCCACCACCCTGTCCCCAATTCCCAGTTGCCGACCAGCACAGCCCTCCTCACTACCATGGCTGGCTGCCGTGGGCTTGTGAATGAGTGTGTATTGTATACAGTACACAGTCATCCGTAGTCAGTTGGCGCTGGCTGTGGTAATCAAAGGAGGGCTGTGCTGGTCGCCAGCTGGGGATTGGGTTGGGGGGAGTGGGGTGGTGGATGACAACCTGAAAGGGTGGGGGGTTGGGGGACTTCAGTAAAGTCTTTAATTCTGTACTAAATGGATAGTTGAATAAGAAGATGCAGGACCTTGGGAGTAAGAGACAAAATTACCAGTTGGGTGGGAAACTGGTTAAGCGACAGGACCCAGTGGGTGGAAGATTAGGTTTGCTGGCAAAGGCACCTAGCTTCATCTGAGCTCTTTTCTTCTAGGTTTGCTTGTAAGGACAGAGCAAGGAACAACATTATCAGAGCAAGGAAAATGATTAAGTCTTCTTTTTGCTAGGCAGATTTACTGTGTGTTGTTATTTTCTTTTGTGCTCACAAGATTTGATACTGTTTCTTGCTTTCATTTTACTGCTGTAATCTTCTCTGATTCAAATTGCTGTTGCAGGGTATACCTTCTGCTGCATTATTACAGGGTGTGCCTACAGGGTTGCTACTGTTTTGTGCCTACAGATTACTGCCGTAATCTTCTCTGATTCAAATTGTTTTCTGCAAGGTATATCTTCTGTTACTGCTTTATTTTTCTCTGTAGCAAAGTGTTTTTTGAGGTATATCTTCTGTGAAATTGTTACATGTGGTGTCTACATTTTTGTGACTTTTTTATCTATCATTAGGCTAAGCAATATTACTGTTTGCTACCATTTTATTTTTTTGCTGAAAGGTTTTCTGCTGGTCTCAAAGGTGCCGCATTGTCCTTCTCACATAGAAGGTGCTAATTGCTTTCCTCCCACAGTTCTTCCAATGGATTAGAAGTGTAATTGGGGGGGGGGGGGGAGCTGACAAAGTCTTGGTTACTTGCAACAGAAGTAAAGGTTAAAAGGTCAGGTTAGTTGTTTTTGAGGTGGAAGACTAGGTTTGCTGGCAAAGGCACTTAGCTTTACCTGAGTTCTTTTCTTCTGGGTTTGCTTTTAAGGACAGAGCAAGGAACAACATTATCAGAGCAAGGAAAAAGAGTAAGGCTTCTTTTTGCTAGGCAGATTTACTGTGTGTTGTTATTTTCCTTTGTGCTCACAAGATTTGATACTTTTTCTTGCTTACATTTTACTGCTGTAATCTTCTCTAATTCAAATTGCTGTTGCAGGGTAAACCTGTTGCTGAATTATTACAGGGTGTGCTTACATGGTTGTTACTATTTTGTGCCTACAGATTACTGCTGTAATCTTCTCTGATTCAAATAGTTTTTTGCAAGGTATATCTTCTGTTACTGCTTTATTTTTCTCTGTAGCAAAGTGTTTTTTTTGCAGGGTATATCTTCTGTGAAATTGTTACAGGTGGTGCCTACATTTTTGTGACTTTTTTTATCTATCATTAGGCTAAGCAATATTACTGTTTGCTACAATTGTATTTTATTTTTTTGCTGAACGGTTTTCTGTTTGGTCTCAAAGCTGCTGCAGTGTCCTTCTCACATAGAATGTGCTAATTGCTTTCCTCCCACAGCTCTTCCAGGGGATTAGGAGTGTAACTGGGGTGTGGAGCTGACAAAGTGTTGGTTACTTCCAACAGAAGTAAGGGTTAAAAGGTCAGGTTAGTTGGTGTTTTTGAGGTAGAAGACTAGGTTTGCTGGCAAAGGCACTGAGCTTCACCTGAGCTCTTTTCTTCTACGTTTGCTTGTAAGGACAGAGCAAGGAACAACACTATCAGAGCAAGGAAAAATATAGAAACATAGAAACATAGACTTTGACGGCAGACAAGGACCACTTGGCCCACCCAGTCTGCCCATTTCCCTACCTATTGGATAAGCTGCAGATTCTAGTTAACCAACAGCCTACTTCCTGCAACCCCCCACTATAATTGCCTTATGTCTGTCCCTGATTCAAATTGCTGTTACAGGGTATACCTTCTGCTGCATTATTACAGGGTGTACCTATACAGTTATTGCTGTTTTGTGCCTACAGATTACTGCTATAATCTTCTCTGATTCAAATTGTTTTTTTGCAAGGTATATCTTCTGTTACTGCTTTATTTTTCTCTGTAACAAAGTGTTTTTTGCAGGGTATATCATATGTGAAATTGTTACAGGTGGTGCTTACAGGGTTTACAGTTTTATCTATCATTAGGCTAAGTTTTCATGGACCCTGGTGGAGCTCTTCAACAGGTTGCTTGAGACAGGGAGGGTACCTAGGGATTGGCGAGAGGCACATGTGGTACCAATACATAAAGGGGGGGTTGAGGGAAGTACCAGGTAACTATAGACCCATCAGCTTGACCTCGGTGGTGGGAAAATTAATGGAAAGTATACTAAAGGAACGATTGGGGGTGTACTTGGAGGAGGTGGGAGGTCTGGATAGTCAGCAACATGGTGGTAGATCATGTCAAACCAGTCTTGTGGAGTTCTACAAATGGGTAACATCAGAAGTGGACAGGGGAAAGCCTGTGGATGTATTACTCTTGGACTTCAGCAAGGCGTTTGACTCTGTCCCCCACAATGGTCTGGTGGAGAAACTGACGGGGTTGGGAGTAGGCCCTTTGATGGTCAGATGGATTGAAAACTGGCTAGCTGGATGCACTCAGAAGTAGTGTTGGGTGGGGAGCTCTCAAACCCTAGAGAGGTCGTGGTAGTAGGCACGAGGTCTCGGTCCTGGGTCCGATCCCTGTTTTAATGCATACATATCAGACATCAGGAGGGTATATGGTGTGAAATTAGTCTCTTCGCTGATGACTCCAAGATGGGAGCAGTAGTTGAGGGGAAGGGGAGGTTGGCCTGCAAGGACCTGGACACCCTGGAAAGCTGGGCTCACACATGGAAATTAAATTTCAACATCACCAAGTGCAAGGTGTTACATCTTGGGTGGGGAAACCCTAAACACAGGTACACCCTGGGAGGGGAGGTGCTGGAGGGCTCAACAGGGGAAAAAGACCTAAGGGTCATGGTGGATGCATGTATGAAAAACTCTGAGCAGTGTAGGAGAGCAGCTAGCAAGGCAAACAGGATGTTGGGATGAATCATAAGGGGGATCACCTCTAGGAGCAGGGAAGTGATTCTGCCACTGTACGATGGACTGGTTAGACCACACCTTGAGTACTGTGTACAGTACTGGAGACCACACTTGAAGAGGGACATACAGCTCCTGGAGAGGGTACAGAGGAGGGCAACTAAGATGATACGAGGACTAGGGGGATTTGACGTATGAGGACAGACTTGAGGAGTTCTGCCTGCTTTCATTGGAGGAGAGGAGAGACAGGGGGGACATGATTGAGGTCTTCAAGTACCTCAAGGGAATAAATAGGGTAAACATGGAGGGGGATCTTTAGACTAAAGCAGGGAGGTATCACCAGAGGGCATGGTTTGAAGTTGGAAGGTGGAAGGGTGAGGGAGGAAAAGAGGAGGAGGTTTTTCACTGAGAGGGTGGTGGACCCTTGGAATGTGCTGCCTGGTGAGCTGGTTCAGAGATCCACAGTGGAGAGCTTCAAGAGAGGGTGGGACAGACACAGAAAGCGGATGTATCAGATGATGGCCTGGCCCAGGGGGTGGGGATGGATGATAGGGGTTTCTGGAACACAAGGGGGAGAGGGTCTTGGCACCCAACTAGGGATCTGAGGTTCGAGCAGATTCGATAGACCGTAAGGCCTAATCTGCTGGCAATTAGTATGTTAGTATGTTGATTTGTTTCTGCTCTTACCTCCTTGTTTTTTTCATCCATGGTGCTTCTTTTTCGGCAGGGGAAGGGCCCACGACCCACCCCCATCCCAAACTGCCCCATGCTACACTCCTTTTACAGCGTAGCACAGTCGTGACATTTCCTGTAGCAAAGCAGGACGGGAAGGATCAGAGGGGTATCCACACAGTGACCTCACTTACAGGGGCACACGTAATTTAACTTGTTATAACAAGTTATACAAAAAAAAAAAAAATATAAAACTTTTGCTTTCATTTTCCTTCTAATTATTCAGACCAGGTTATAAACTCGGCAACTCAAGTGGAATGGATATTATTAACTGTAGGCACTGTGGGACACTTTTCAAAAGGGCAGTTATACAGGATTTAGGATACTGTCCTACATGCTGGACCACTGGCGATCTAAGGGCTCAGCTTCAGGCAGCATAGGTACAGACTGTGTGCCTCAAATTTCATATTCAGGAGGAAATATAAGAACCACCTGCTATTTCCCCAACATCCAACTGAAGCACCTCGACCACAGAGAGTAGTTGGCCGGGAGGTTGGCAGGTGGTTAGGAGGGGTAAATCGGGTGCCCCATCACTCGGTGCTCTCCAACATATCACCCCCACAAACCATATAAAAAGTACAAACAGGTATCTGCCTCTATCTCCAAAATCAAACAAAGGAGCAGAAGACACTACAGAGCAGGACACTGCAGCACAGGAGCTAGCACAACAAAACTCACCCAAAACAGGGACCAAAACAAAAAAAAGCAACACAAAAAACACTTCTGATCATAGGAGACTCCATGATTCGGGGAGTTGATACCTACCTGCATCCGAGGGCAATGGTCAGATGTCTCCCAGGTACATCAGTGTGGAGAGACACTGACCATATTGTTAAAATCATGCAGGGAGCAGGAGAAAACATCAATGTCCTGGTACACATAGGGACTAATGATCTCTCCAGCTGGTCAGTTGTGGAGACCAAGGAACACCTGACCAGGCTGGGAGACAAACTGTCATCCATTTTGTCTTGCATCTCCTCCTCTGAGATCCTGCTGGTCTGGAAGAGGGGGCAGATGGATGGAAGGTCAGAGAAGGGGAGATAGGGGAGCTAAACATGTGGCTCAAGGGCCGGTGCCAGGAAAAAGGACACAGATTTGTAGGTAACTGGCAACAGTTTTTGGAGTGAAAGTTCTTTAAATGTGATGGACTGCATCTGACTAAGGATGGAGTCAATGCATTGGAGCAGAAGTTTGACGTCTTTGCAGAATATTTAGACTAGCCAATGGGGAGAGGGGTGCACCACCTGATACATTGAATGGGAAGAACACCCCTCCCCCCTCAGCTAGTGATCAAACAGGAGTTCAGCATGTTTGTAGTTCATCTGCATCACCAGGTAAGGAAAAAGGTCCAGCTCCCCATACGACACGCAGGGGAAAAGCCGGACCTCACCGAACAACTAACGCACCAAAATCTGGCCAATGGAAAATCATGTACACAAATACCCACAGTCTGGGAAACAAGATTCCAGACCTGCAGTCAACAATGACAGAGGCTAAACTGGACATGGTTCACCAGTAACCACACTTGGGAGACTTCAGTACCCGGCTATGTACTGTTCAGAAGAGACTGAGGTACAAAAAAGGGGGGAAGTAGCCCTTTATGTCAATGAAAATACCAAAGCTACAGAAATTTAGAATATATATAAGGAGCCAGAAGAACTGTGGGTCACCCTGGAAACAGGAAATGGGACAGCCATATGAACTGGGGTTGTCTACAGGCCTCCAGACCAGGGAGAGGACACAGACACATTACCGTTAGAAGATATACAGAACATGACAGCTAAAGGGGAGGTTCTAATAATGGGAGACTTCAACATGCCAGATACAGATTAGTCAATACCAGCAGGACCATCCACCAGAACTAGACACATAGTGGATTCCCTGCTGTGGGAGAGCCTCAAACAACTGGTACAACAACCCACAAGAGACAGGGCTATCCTAGTAATGACTAATGGGGAAATGATCACAGAACTCCAGGTAGAAGGTCACCTAGGGGCCAGTGACCATCACATGGTATGGTTCTATTTGGCCACTAGAACTAAATCATCCCATTCCAATGCAAAAATATGGGACTTCAGAGGAGCTGACTTTGATAAGATGGCCAAAAGAGTTAAGCTAGCCCTGGCAAGAAGAAATAGAGGTGAAGAGGTACGAGCAACGTGGGCAAGAATTAAGGATGTAATACTTGAAGCAACATCCCATTGCATTAGGGAGAAAAGCAAGAGCAAAAGGAGGAGGAAACCACTTTGGTTCTCAAAAACAGTAGCAGAAAAGGTCAGAGCCAAAAGACTGGCCTTCAGGAAATATAAGGGAATGCAGCGGGACGAAGATAGGGAGTCATACAAAACTTCCCTAAGGAAAGCAGGGAAGGCAGTAAGGCAGGCAAATGCCCAAACCGAGGAAACACTAGCACAAACAGTAAAAGAAAGGGACAAGACTTTCTATAGATACATTAGTGAAAGGAGAAAGTCCAGAGGAGGTATTGCTAAGATCAAAGGGGATAAGGGGGAGTGTGTGGAGGAGGACCAAGGAAAAGCATCTATCCTAAATAGGTACCAGTGCTTCTGCTCAGTATTTACTGAGGAGAAGGTAGGGCAGGGCCCACAGCTCAGCACCATGGACACAGGGGGGAGGGAGGGAGGTGTGCACAAGTCCCTTCACAAAAGAAAGGGTCCTACAAGAGCTCAATAAGCTCAGGGTGGACAAGGCAATGGACTGGATGGCATACATCCCAGGGTACTAAAGGAGCTAAGGGTGGAACTAGCAGAGCCATTATCAGAACTGTTTAGTGAGTCTCTGAGCACAGGACAGGTCCCAGAAGACTGGAGAAGGGCTCATGTGATCCCACTCCACAAGAGTGGTAGCAGAGAGAAGGCAGGGAACTACAGACCAGTCAGTCTTACCTCAGTAGTAGGCAAGATTGTGGAGGCACTCCTTAAGGAAAGGATAGTGCAACACCTGGAATCCATAGGAGCACAGGATCCAAGACAGCATGGGTTTACAAAAGGAAGGTCCTGTCAAACTAACCTCATAGATTTCTTTGACTGGGTAACCAGAGTGGTGGACCAAGGAGATGCAGTTCATGTCACCTACCTTGACTTCAGCAAAGCTTTTGATACTGTTCCACACAGAAGATTGATTAATAAGATGGGTAGGCTTGGGGTGGGTCAGAGGTTGGTCAACTGGCTGGCAAACTGGTTGGCAGGCAGAAAACAGAGTGGTAGTAAATGGTATACAGTCAGAAGAGATGCAAGTCACAAGTGGGGTACCTCAGGGATCAGTCCTGGGGCCAGTCCTCTTCAATATCTTCATCAGTGACATTGCAGATGGACTGGAGGATAAGGTTCGACTGCTTGCAGATGACACCAAGATCTGCAACAAAGTAGATGATCCAGATGGGGTGGGCAGAATGAGAAGAGATCTCGATAAACTGGCAAAATGGTCAGAAGAGTTGCAACTGTGGTTTAATGCAAAGAAGTGCAAGATCATGCACATAGGGAAGAGAAACCCTGAAGCCACCTATAGCTTGGGAGGGGAGCTGCTGGCAATCACAAGGAAAGAAAGAGACTTGGGTATCATCATCACAGATGACCTGAAATCATCCAAGCAGACCACTAAAGCAGTAGGTAAGGCTAGGGGGATGTCGGGGTGTATTAGCAGGGGTATCACAAGTTGTAAGAGGGAGGTAATAACCCCTCTTCACAAGACACTGGTTAGACCCCATCTGGAGTACTGCATGCAGTACTGGAGGCCACACCTGCACAAGGACATTAACAAAATGGAAGCAGTCCAGAGAAGGGCAAACAAAATAGTGCAGGTACTGCATCAGAAAACATATGAGGACAGATTAACGGAGCTCAATATGTATACCCTAGAGCAAAGGAGGGAGAGAGGTGATACGATCAAAACATTCAAACACCTTAAGGGCATTTACAAGGTGAAAGAGTCTAACGTGTTTCAATATAAGAAAAATAGCAGAACAAGAGGACACAACATGAGATTAGAGGGAGGCTGATTAAGGGGTAATGTAAGGAAGTTTTTTTTTCACAGAAAGGATGGTGGATGCATGGAACAGCCTACCTCAGGAAGTGGTGGATATGAATACAGTGTAGGGTTTCAAACAGGCATGGGATAGGCATAAGGGAGCAATACAGATGAGTATGAATAGATAGGCCAGAAAAAAAAAAATGGGCAGCCTGGATGGGCCTTGCGGTCCTTATCTGCCGACAACTTCTATGTTTCTATGTAATAAATGGGGAGTTCCCAGGAGGTTACTAGCGGGGTGCCACAGGGATCGATCGGCCTTGGGACCGATTTTGTTCAACATCTTTATCTGGAATATAGGGACAGGGAATTGGATGTGTCTTTTCTGAGATGATACTATGACCTGTGGCCAGGTAGATAGTGGAAAGGGTATAAAATAATGAAAGAGGGCCTGGGTAGATTTGAAAGGTGGGTAAAAGTATGGCAGTTACAATTTAACACCAAGATCTGCAAAGTGATGCATACAGGGGCCAAAAATCCTAACACTGAATTTAGAATGGGAGAAGTAGTAGTGGAAAGCACTAAAGAGGAAAAGAATTTAGGAATAATAATTTTAGATGGTCTGAAGACATCAGCATGATCCAACAGGCCAGTGGTTAGGGCAAATAGGATGTTGGGGTGACTAGGGAGGGGGAATCACCAGCAGGAGAAAGGAGGTGCTGCTATCACTGTATAGGTCAGTGGTTTCTCGTTACCTGGAGTACTGCGTGTAGTTTTGGAGTCCACATCTAAAGGAACGGCATGGAGGTAGTGCAGATGGAAGTAACCAAGACACCCCAGGAACAGCAGGAAAATATGCACTGAGGGAGATTAGCTGATCCATACATGAATGCACCTGAGGTGAGAAGGGAGAGGGAACATGACTGAGGCGTGCAAAATGCAAATAGCTCTACAAGCTGAATAAAATGGATAGCAGGGAACTGTTCCGACTGAGTGGGATCACAAGCACCAGGGACAACTCCATTATGTTGGTGGGGGGCACATTTTAGAGATATACCAGTAGGTACTTTTTCATGGAGAGGGCGGAATAGGTTACTGGAGGAGGTGATCTGAGCAAAGTCAATGGGTGAATTCTAATGAGTATGGTACAGATACAAGGGCTTGGTAAAGACCGCCCAAAAGGGTGGAGGGCAGGGAAGTGTGTGAGGCTCCCTCATACAACATTAGCAGGGCTTAAAATTCAGGGGATTGCTTACGAATTGTGCTTTTTTTAGTTCTGCCCTGCAAATTCTGGTCCCCCATGTCGGACAGTCCTACTCACACGTGCTACACAAAGATCGGGAAAAAAAATCCTTTGACATGAATAGGCCCATTTATTTCAATGGGCCCATTCATTTCTTTGGAGGTCCGTGTGGTAAAGTGGCAGCAGAGAGCTCATTCCTGACTCTGCGGTTGGGGGCGGGGCATGGAGTCTCCAGATCGGCAGTCCATTTGGAAGCAGGCATCGTGGACAGCCTGAGGGGGTCCTTGCCGGAGTTTGCAGTGGAAAACAGCGCATGGCACCCTGGTTGAAAACTGATTGGCCAGGGGTGTCTTAACTGTTTATGTTTGCAGTGGTGTAGTCGGACCATAGGCAGCACGTTGAACTGATCTCTGTGGGCATGCTCTACAGAATTTGTTCTTTTTTGAATGAGGATATTCTACTTCAGGAGAGTTGAGGTGGATACTTTAAAAAGCAAAAGGAAAAGAAACAAATTTCTGGGGGAAACTTGCTGTGCTGAAGGGGAAAGTGCTAGGAGAGAAAAAAGCAAGTCAGTTTAGTGCTGGGAGAGAAAAGAGCAAGGACCTGTGAGGGGGAAAAGGCAGCAGTGGTGTGGGACTCAAAAATGACTTTCAGTTGGGAGTTCGATAGAGATGGGGCTCTCTTGGCCCTCAGAGGACAATTTTATTCTCTGGATAAAAAATAAGTGATTTCTCTTACTGCTTATTGGGGAGACAGTTGCATCCAACAAAAGAAAGATGTCTGTTTAAAACAAACATCGATTTAGTGGCACCTGCAGTCTTACTGAAACTGAAATAGCTGTCATTTTCAGTCAGAGATTTGCAGTGCCACTAAATAGCCAAATAAATGGTGACATTATTGGCTAGTGGTTGGAACACTGTCTTGGGAACCTTATAAGATCATGGCCCAGATATTCAAACTGCGCCAGTCAGTGGCGTAAGCATGTGCGCCGCTCAATGAATTCGTTCATATATCTGGACTGACAATGCGGTATGGGCTGCCCATTGGCTCATGCCTGAACCAATGGGCGGCAGCCCGCGAATACGTCAGTCGGGCGGGCGGCAGGCAGGTGGGTGCCACCCACTGGCTGACGTGGGAGCGGTGGTGGGGCCCAGTGGGCGGGTGGGGTGGGGGTCCACTAGATCACCAGGAATCGGACTTGGGTGGGTGTGAATGCTGCCGCGATCGGGCTCCGTGGCATCCACTGGACCCCCAGGGATATTGGACTTTGGGATGACTGATGCCCACGATCGGGGCATGGGGGCGCCGCCAGGTGCGGCGGGAACAGCTGATGGCCATCCACAGGTGGCAGCTGCTGTGTTGCGCCCTGCAATGCGGCAGCTCACCTGCGGGTGGCCCTCGACTTGTTCCTGTTTTTTTCCGGTGTAACTTTGTGCAGGCGCAGGTAGGGGTTGCACCTGCATAACTCTGCACGTCCGGGCTGAATATTGGGCTGTGCAGGTTATGCATGGGCACGCATCGGGATTTGTGCGGCGCACTTTTCCCTTTCAAATATCGCACCGGGGCGCATCAGTGGGTTGTGCATGACGCAACACCGTTGCACCATGCGCAACCCTTTTGAATATCTGGGCCCATGGGTTCAAACCTATCCAGACCACTTTATAACACCATTAGAGCAAATTAATCATTGGTATGCATCTTAAAGGATACCTAAACAACATTTTGACAACAAACTATTCAAAAATCTGACCTCGAACAGGACTAAAGGAAAGGCTGCTGAATTCCTTAATGTTAAAACTACATTTATGCAAGTTACCTAAATATGGTTCCAAAGCATTTGAAAAATGTAAAATCAGCCTTCCAATTTCAAAAAAACCTGCCTCACTTGCTTCTTAGAATGGCCGCCAAATGTGTTAAGTGATGACATCATCAGAGCCAAAGTCAGAGAGCTAAATGTCTGTCTATAGTGCTAACTAGTTCTTCTTTCCCTTTGTACTGTATAGAATTGTTTCACCAAAATCGGCAAAACTATATGCGTTATTTAGATCAATACGCATGTTAGGCCATGGTTCTGTTCATTTTGTTTACTTTAACATGCTGAAATTGTGTTTTAATCCAACCGACTTTCTCTTTTGGCAAACCACAATGCAGTACACATCTTGAATAACCTGGTGGTCTAGTGGTTATGGCAGATCCAGGACGCTACAATGGGGGTGGGGTGGGGGTGCTGGGAGCGTGCATAGTTGATGTGCACTTTTTAACATTTGTATGAAACCTTTATATTTTCTGCTATTATGCTTTTCTAGTATGTTTTTGACTGAAACTACAAATGTAATCCATATTTTTGAATGTAAACATTTGTACAATCAATAAATCAGACTTCTTCAACAAAGTGAAATGCAGCAGCAGCAAGCGAGTACTTTACAATGGAGGGGTTACAGCTGCACCCTTCGCCACCCCATAGATCCACCACTTGTCTGTAGCAAAGTTCTTCTGTAGTCCAATGCCAGAGTTCATACTTTCTTGGAAATCATAAATATGCTTGTCTTGTCTTCTTCATCCATGGGAAATAATAATAATAAGAATCAGTGTTTATAGAGTGCTTTCATACACATTTATCACAAAGTGCTTTACAAGCAATGCTAGACTGGTAGTGAAGTGACTGAATGTGTAGTGGCGGCCAGTTCACACATTAACACCCACACACAGCCTTGGACAATTGTATGGCCTGGTTTTATGGAAAGGAGAATGTTGTCCAGGACAATAGGGTCAGGTAGGGATCATGGTGCTAGCAGCCCCACAACTTATTTCTCACAGTGATCTGCTCATATTTCTCCCCTTCTGTCTTCCCCCTTCCCCGAATATAGCAGTACCTTGCAGGAGTGGCCTTCTCAGTCCCCCTCTGGTATTCATTCTCACTACTTCTCCCCTCACCAAAAACTGGTGAGCTCATCACCTTCGTGCATCATGAATGTAGGTAGTACAGTCCCCAGGTTTTTTGATATATCAAAAATAAACAAATCTTTCCAATAAGTCAGGCTGATAGCAGCAGGGACAAAGGGAATTATAGGCTTTCCTATCCTTAAAAGATCTAGGCTACCTTTGATTAGGCACTATTAAATGATGGGTGTGCACATCATTATGCATGTCATTTAATAGTGCCTAATTATAGGTGGATTAGATCTTATATGGATAGGAATGCCTATGTTTCCCCTTGTGCCCTGCTGCTATCAGCCTGGCTTACCAGAAGATCATGTTTATTATTATGTAAAAATGACAAGGGCAACTGTACTAACCACATTCATAATGCAGAAGGGTAGTGCATGCACCAGTTTTTGGCGTGGGGAGCAGAAGAGAAGAATGAATGCCAGAGAGGGACTGAAGAGACCATTCCAGCAGGGTACAGCTGTAGTCAGGTTAGGGGAAGACAGGAAGGGGGTGTTTAGCAGATCATTGTAAGATCTGAAATGTAGGGCTGCCAGCACCATGATCATGACCTGGCTGTGAGTGAGATCAGCCAGCAATGACAAATACTCAGTGGCAGGGCTGCATTTTAAGTGTTACTTCAGTTCAGTGTGTAGGGAGATTACCTTCAGGTGGGGGGTGTTGATGTTTGTTAGGACAGTATTTGGGAGCTGTGTATAGATCATTCAAGATTTAGAAGGGTGGTAGCCAACCAGCTCGCATTGAGGAGTAGGGCACTAAAAAGTACTGGAAAAGATTTGCAGGGAACTGTCCTGCGGGGTTCTGCAGATCGCAGGTAAAGGAGTAGACTGACACTGGAAGTCTGGTGGATTTGCTCAAGGTATTAGTATGCCTCTCCTGCTAATAATATTGTTATCCATAATAAGTGCAGCCCTTATGAGGGCATGAACAGCAGTTTTTCTGGTGAGTCCTGAGGCTTATTGCTTGGCCCTCCATGAAAACCCAATTGTTGGTTAATGAGGCAGGAGAAAAACACAACAGGGGAACTGTACATATGGCCTTCACTGTGCAGAAGGGTGGTGATCCACTCAATGTTTACTGTGGGAGCAGAAGTCAAACATTGAAAAAGTGGACTTACAGAAGTGTGATTTGGGAGGTATTTTAACAGTGCTAGCCGATGATCCATATCGGTGTAGGTATGCACAACTCTCTGAGGTGTACGATTACAGTCTGAGATGTGATAAATCTCTTCATGAGACTGCAAGCTCATATGCAGCCCCAGGCAGTACTAAGGACACAGTATGTATTGTGGGGTGTTCAACAGAAGCCTGGCTAGGTGCAGGGGGTTCACTTGGAAAAAGAATACAAGAGAAGCTTTTTGTTTGTGGATTAACAAGAATGCATGAGCTTTGGAATTGGACCAGACCAGTACTTCACTGTGTGACCCTGAGCAAGTCACTTAACTTCCTTGTGCTGCCAGGCCACATCTGTAAACAAGGTTTCAGCATAGTGTGTCTCTCCTGGTTAATAGTTTGCCAAAGAGAAAGTCAGCTAGATTGCAAACCATTTTCAGCAAGTTAAAGTAAATAAAATGAACAAAATCATAGCCTAACGTGTACTGATCAAAATAATCCACATGTTAACACATGGTGTTGATCATTCTGGTAAAACAATTCAAAACAAAGAGGGAAAGATGAACTAGTTAGCCTATAGAAATATATAATGCACTATGTATCTGTCTCAATACCTGTCTAGCCTGTGATACCTGCTTTTTCTCCATGCCCGTTTGATACCTACTCCCCTAAATGTATCAGCTTATCTACTGTACCCTAATGTCTATGTATGTACTCACTGTAACTAAATATGTATTCATTACAAATGACTGTATTTTATACCTATGTATGTATTCATTGTAACTAATCCCAGGTTGCCCCTGAAAAGGGGATCTCTGGTCTCGGTGGGTTTACCCAGTTACCAAAACGTAAATAAATAAATAAAATAAATATTTGTCTCTGGCTTTGGCTCCGATGATGTCACCATGACTCATCACTTAACACGGTTGGCAGACATCTTAGGGAGAAGGCAAGGCTGTTTTTTTCTAAGTGAAAGGCTAATGTTTACATTTTTCAAAAGCTATGAAACTGCATTTATGTTATTTACAGCATATAAATGCAGTTTTAGCGTCAATGTAAACAGTAGCCTTTACTTTACCTCACAATGAAGCCAGATTTTGGAGTTTGCAGTTTTAAAAAAACTGCTTGTTTAGGTATCCTTTAAGTCACTTAACCTCCCAGTATTTTAGTCAATCAAGCAGCAGAAATAAGTAGAAGCAGGACCCCACCAAAAATAAGATGTTGTCTATCAGCTGGGTTATCCTGACTAAAAGCTCAAACAAAAAATAAATAAAGCCAAACACACACTCAGAGAAAATCTTTATTAGAACACATCCGGCTGAATCAGCCATATCTCACTGGCCTCCTTCACAATTGCTGTTTATGGCTTTTTTTATTTTTAAAACATCCCAACGTGGAAATGTAATCTCGGTCTTTCTCAATCTTTATTTTGAAAAGTATAGCGGTAGTATGGCAATATAGCGCAGTGGTCTAAGGCTCTGAGCTGCAAATTTAGTGACATCCAGCAGACCAGACCTGGGTTTAAATCCCACAGCTTCCACTTACGTACTGTGTGACCCTGAGCAAGTCACTTGTGCTCCCAGGTCGCTCCTGTAAAAAAGCTTTCAGCTTACTGTACTATACCTGGTTAAACAACTAAATAAAAAAAAAAGTGCAATTTCATGGATCAAAGCACTGTACAATCTATCTTAAAACATTAGAAAACAATAAAATAATACCAATCAGAATATTAAAACACACTTCAAGCCATTAAATAGTAACAATACACTAATTATCAAGTTATATCTGGAAATGCAAGCTGGAATAAGTGCATTTTTAAGGCGGTTTTAAATCTCTTGATGGTCAGGCACTCTAATCCAACGAGGTAGAGAATTCCACAGGGTACGGGCCATATATGCAAATGAATGATCCACAGAGGTATTTAATCGAACCCTGGGAACCTCTAGCAATCCTTTATTGGAGGAACGGAGTGAGTGAAGTGGGTGGTAAGCATAGAGAAGATCTTGCAGGTAGCGCGGCCCCTATTCATGTAGGGCTTTATAGGTCAGTAACCTGACCTTGATGGTGATCCACCAATGAACAGGCAGCCAGTGTAGGCCACGGAGCACAGGAGTGACATGGCTAGATCTCCATAAGCCAGTCAACAACCTGGCTGCTGCATTCTGCACTAACTGTAATTGGCGGATATCAACCCCCGGTAGCCCTAGGTAAAGGGCATTACAGTAATCAAGATGAGAGGTTACAAAGGCGTGGACTAATGATGGAAGGCCACCCGGTGGCACGAGGTTCCGGGCGATGTTCCTCAGATGGTAAAAGGAGGTCTTAACGACAGCAGACACCTGAGATTTTAATGTCAGGCTGCTGTCGAACACAACGCCCAGATTTCGCACCTAGTCAGAGATCAGCAACTGCCCCCCCCCAGCCAAAGCACAGATGGTTGACCTGCTGACAGCTCCATACCATGGCAACCTGGCTACACCACCAACACCTCAGTTTTGCCAGAGTTCAACTTCAGCCATTTGGCACTCATCCAACCCTGGATCTCAGAAAGGCAGCTGTTGAAGATCGAGACCACATCACTCTGCTCGGGCACAAAGGACATGCAGAGCTGGGCGTCATCTGTGTAGCAGTGAAAACCCAGCCCATACCACCTTATACTGTCTCTCAATGGCAGCATGTACACAGCAAACAACATGGGGAACAGTACGGAGCCCTGCAGTACCCCACATGACAATGGGAGAGGGGCAGAGGAATAAATTCCAGACACGACTTTCTGAGTCCTGCCAGTGAGGAAAGATCAAAACCACCTGAGGACTGTACCAGACAGTCCACAGAGAATCCTCAGGTGCTCCAACAACACCCCATGGTCTACAGTGTCAAATGCTGCAGAGAGATCAAGGAGAACCAAGATGGAACGGCTCTCCCGATCCCTCGCTAGCAGGAGATCATTAAGTACCTGAACAAGGGCAGTGTCGGCACTGTGCCTTTTCCTGAACCCGGATTGGAGAGGATCATAGACATCGTGAGATGTTAAATGGTTGTCCAACTGCACCACAACCACCTTCTCAATAACCTTGCCAACAAAGAGCAGGTTAGAGACAGGTGTGTAGTTTGCTAAACAGTCCGGGTCCAGGGAAGTTTTCTTTAGGAGTGGTACCACTACCGCCTCCTTCAGGAGGTCTGGGAACACCCCAGTATCCAATGAGCACCGGACTATCTCAGCTAGAAACAGGCCGATGACTTCAACACACCCCACTAGGAGGTGTGTTGAGCCCAGGTCCAAACTACAATAGGTTGGGCACATAGCCTGGACAATCCGCACAATGTCCATAATCGCCAACCGGCCAAAGTCAGACCAGCCAGACCAGGTGCTTGCAACGTCCTGCCAATCACCGCAACACCCATAATAGGGTGCTGAATGGATCTCCGACCTGATGGTGTCAATCTTATCAGCAAAGAACTGAGCAAATTTATCACACTTAGCTTGAGAAAACGCTTCCGTGACTGAAGACAGGTTGGATTGCACAACCTGTCAACAGTCCGGAAGAGCTGAGCAGGTCAATTCCTTGCCCCATCACTCTCCTTGGACAGGAATTATGCCTTCTTACAGGAGATTGCAGATTTATAGTCATTATAATGGGCTATCAATCTAAGCTTGTAAGCCTCCAGGCTGGATTTCCACCAGCACCACTCCAACCTTCGACCCCTATGTCTCAAATCCTTCAAAGCCCCATCAAACCAAGGGGACTTTGGGCGAAGAGTGAGGGGCCAAACACGAACAGGAGCTAGGGAATCGAGGGCTCCTGTCGCTACTTTATTGTAGGCAAGTCCCCACTTACACTTGGCACACCTAATAGGTCCAGCACCGCCATAAGACCATCTGGGGTTAAACCCCTTAAAGGGCGGTACTGGACCATCTCCATAGGAGCAGGTCTATTGGGGGGGGGTGCCTTGAACCTGACTCTTATAGTATGATGGTCTGACCAACCGACTGGTTCCACCACCAGATTGGTGATCTTCATCCCCAGCAGGAAGACCAGGTCCAATGAATGAATGTAACTATGAGTGGCAGCAGTAACTACCTGTGTCAGGCCCAATAAATTCATCAGTTGGAGGAAGTCTTGTCCAAACTGTGAGAGTTCATCGTCAACCCAGGCACTGAAATTCCCCAGAATAATCCATCTGGGGGACTCCATGACTTCCTGCAGGAATTCCTTCTAACCACCGGGTGGACGATAGATGAGAATTACCCTGCAGCCTGCACCTGCACCCATGACACATTCAAAGGATCTGGTCATTACTACTGGGTTTCTACAAGGCCCAGGTCCAATTTAAAACAAATGGCTACCCCCGCCCCTACGATCCTCTCTCGGGCAGTGTATCACCGAGTACCTGGCCGGAATTGCTGATTCCAAAACTGGGCCAGCATTTTCATCTAGCCAGTTCTCAGTGATGCAAGCCAGGTCAGTTGTACTAACAAGATCGGCAATAATAGCTGTCTTATTTTTTATTGACCTGGCATTGCACAACACTGCCCGAGTAGGATAGTTGGCCCAGGAAATGTAAACCGTGAGACTCATATTTCCAATGGAAATGTACCACTTTGGCAATTATTTCTAGCCCTGTGTTTTTTTCTCATGGTCATAACTTTCTTGTCTTTTGATACTTTTTTCTACTCTTTGCTGTCTAGGTCTTATTTAGGTGCCCTCTTAAAAACACAGGTGTTGTCATTTTTCACATCACTTTATAAATGGGTGTCTGCGGCTGCATTGGTGTAGTCTGCAAACACCCATTTATAGGGTGATGCAAAAAATGACAACACCTGTGTTTGTGAGAGGGACCTAAATAAGACCTCAAAAGCAAAAAGTAGAAAACGATATCAAAAGGTAGGAAAGTTATGACTAGGAGGAAAAAAACCCCACTGAAATGATCAGGACATGTAGTATTTTTCATGTTTTTGGCAGGACACAGCTAGGGTTAACACCTTTAAGAAGCCCAAAGTGGGACATTTCTTATTAAAACATGTTTTTTCACAGGACAATATGTAACCTCGACCAATGCAACAGACTTCTCAAAACAATCAGAATTAAGCCTAAGAAAGTGTTTTCGTCTTTTAGTTGTTCATATCATTGCTTATCATTTAAGGAATTTTAGTATTCTGCAACAGTTAGAGGAATAGCATTTGTTTAGGGAAATTCCCCCCAAAGTGCCTCCCTCCCCCCAAAAATGTGGGTTCCCCCCATTTGGTAAACCTGGGGGGAATTCCCCCCCTGAGTGGAAACCATATTTTAAGCCCTGATTAATTAGGTAGAAATGGGAAGGGATTTTATGTTTCTGAAAGCCTAATGGCCACCCACAAAAAATGCACACGCATAAATGGCTTTGAATAGACTAGATTCCCTGCCCACTTACAAATGAACTATAGGTATCCCACAATGTCACGCAACAACATACTGGCTATTAGCTTCCTGCCCTCAGCCTATTCCAACTTTCCACTACAGAAACATAGAAACATAGAATTTGATGGCAGATAAGGACCGCTTGGCCCACCTAGTCTGCCCATTTTCCTACCTAACAGATAAGCTGCACATCCTAGTTAACCGACTGCTTACTTCCTCCTACCCCCCACCAGGACTGCCTTATGTCTGTCCCATGCATTCTTGAATTCCCCCACTGTTCTTGACTCCACGAACTCCTCAGGGAGGCTGTTCCATGCATCCACAACCCTCTCTGTGAAAAAATACTTCCTCACATTACCTCTGAGCCATCCCCCCTCTATCTTCAAATTGTGCCTCCTTGTTCTTGCACATCTCTTTTTCTGAAAGATGCTATCCTTTTTGACTTTGTTGATTCCCTTGAGGTACTTGAAAGTTTCTATCATGTCCCCTCTCTCCCTTCTTTCCTCAAGGGTATACATAGTAAGCTCCTTTAGTCTTTGTTCATATGTCTTCTGGTGCAGACCCTGCACCATTTTGGTTGCCCTCCTCTGGACAGCCTCCACTCTGTCTATGTCTTTGCGGAAATGGGGTCTCCAGAACTGCGCACAGTACTCCAGATGGGGTCTCACCAACTGTCTGTACAGAGGGATAACAACTTCCTGTTTTCTACTATTGATGCCTCTCCCTATGCATCTCAGTATCCCCCCAGTCTTCCTTACTGCCTTCTCACATTGCTTGCCCACTTTTAGGTCATCTGATATAATTACCCCCAGGTCCCTTTCCATTTTTACTGTTGTCAGTATCTCACCCCCCATTGTGTACTCTTCCCCTGGGTTTTTGTTTCCCAGGTGCATTACCTTGCACTTCTTTGCATTGAATCTGAGCTGCCATACATTTGACCATTCCTCCAACCTTGCCAAGTCCCTTCTCATCCTTTCCACTCCATCTTGTGTGTTAATCCTGTTGCAGATCTTTGTGTCGTCTGCAAAAAGACATACTTTTCCTTCCAGTTCCTCTGCAATGTCACTTATAAAGACATTAAAAAGGACCGGTCCCAGTACTAAACCCTGCGGTACCCCACTAGTAACCCTCCTTTCTTCACTGTGGACTCTGTTTACTACTACCCTTTGTGTCCTGTTGTCTAGCCAATTTTTTATCCAGGCTACCACCTTGGGACCCACTCCATGGCTGGCTAAGTTGTGTATTAATCTTTTGTGTGGGACTGTATCAAATGCCTTGCTAAAATCTAGGTAGGCCATGTCCACAGCCCCTCCCTGGTCTAATACTTTGGTCACCCAGTCAAAGAAATCTATTAGATTTGTCTGACATGACCTTCCCATCGTGATCCATGCTGCTTTGGGTCCTGTGCCCACTGGCCTCTAGGTACTCAACAATTCTTTCCTTCAGAAGTGATTCCATCATTTTCCCTACCACTGAGATCAAACTAACTGGGCTGTAGTTTCCTGCCTCTGTCCTGCTCCCACTTTTGTGAAGAGGAATCACATCCGCCCTCTTCCAGTCCTCAGGTACCACCCCATCCTCCCATGATTTGTTAAAGAGAGTAGTCAGCGGTGTCACCAGTTCTATCCTTAGTTCTTTTAGAATTCTTGGGAGAATCCCATCAGGCCCCACTGCTTTGTCCACCTTCAATTTTATTAGTTCTTTCAGAACCCTTTCTTCTGTAAATGGACTGGTATCGACCCCCGTCTTCAGAGTGTTTCTCTTGTTTGGTTTAGGTACCTCCCCTCCTCTTCCTTTGTGAATACTGAGCAGAAATATTCATTCAGTATCCCTGTTTTTTCACTGTCACCCTCTGCCCACATTCCCTCCCCTTTATTAAGCCTCAGCATCCCTCCTTTGGTCTTTCTTTGCTCCCTAATGTACCTATAAAAGGTCTTATCCCCCTTCTTAACAGAGTTGGCTATCCTTTCCTCGGTTTGGGCCATTGCTATTCTGACTGCCTTCTCTGCCTCTTTCTGCTTTAACTGATAAAGTTTTCTGTCCTGCTTCTTCTGTGTTTCCTTATATTTCCTGAATGCTATCCTTTTCTCCTTAACCTTCCCTGCCACCTCTTTTGAGAACCATAGCATTTTTTTCCTTCATTGTGTTTTGTTGATTTGCTTTACACAAAGGCTTGTTGCCTCTGTGATGGCTGTTTTGATTACTCTGCATTGTTCCTCCACCCCTCCTTCTTGCCTGTTTGCTCGTGCTTTTCTGAGGCACTCTCTCATTTCCCCAAAGTCAGCCCTCCTAAAGTCCAATACTCTTGCTTTTGTATGGCTTGATTGTATAGCTGTGTTTATTGTGAACCACACTATTTGGTGGTTGCTTGTTCCCAAATGGCTGCCCACTTCTAAATCTGAGATTCTTTCTCCGTCCCCATTTGAGAGTACCACGTCTAAGATTGCTCCCTCCTGAGTGGGTTCCAATGCTAGCTGTCTGAGGCATGTCCCTTTTAGGGCATCAAGAATGACCCTGCTCTTGGATGTGCCTGCAGCAAAGGTGCTCCAGTTAACATCTGGCATATTCAGGTCCCCCATCAACAATGTCTCCCCTTTTTCTGCCATTCTAAGGATGCCTTCTGTCATTTCCTTGTCCATTCCCTTCCCCTGAGATGGGGGTCTGTATACAACCCCCATGCGGATTGTGGTGCCATTTCCTGTCTCCAGGGTGATCCAGAGTGCCTCATCTGCTCCTGTTTACTCTTTAGTTCTGTTGCTTTGATCCCTTCCTTTACAGAGAGTTACTCCTCCTCTCTTTTACTCTCCCTGTCCCTCCTGTAGATTGTGTATCCTGGTATGTTGACATCCCAGTCATGGTTCTCTGTGTACCATGTTTCTGTGACTGCCATAATATCCATGCAATCCTCTTCCATCAAGGCCACTAGTTCAGGGATCTTGTTACACAGACTATGGGCATTGGTACTCACTATCTATCTTCTTGATTATGAAAGTAGTCATCATATCCCTTACCCCGGGGAGTTTCTCCAAAGAAGGTTATCACCGCTTAAATGTTCCAAATGTAGGCTGGCATTTCTTCCCTATCTATTAGGTGATACACAAAACTCTTGACTGCCAACTCTTCTCCAATACTTGTGGCCATCCTACCTCCTGGTCACAAAACTCCCTAAACATTACAACACTGGTACTGTACTTATACCACATACCTGTGGCCACAGAATGCTGAACCGTCTTGGCTGCTCGTGTTCCTGATTGCCAAACTGTTTCTGGGATCAGCGTCGGGAATGTCTCAGTTCCCAGGGCAGCTTGCTGAAAACATTCACACTGTAAGTGAGACAATGCCTCTGTGATGGCATTCTCCTTACCCACCACAAGCTTTCCTCTGAAAGTGATGTTGAGCTGCAGGCAATGCAATACAAGTGTAACCCCCCTCCAAATTTGGGGTTTACTTTACTGTTTTCCTGGGCTCCTCAATGCCCACTGCCAGGTTGGTGTCCCATCTCAAAGTGATTCTGTTTATTTGTGTGAGAGTGCTGTGCTGTTAAGTAAATAGTCTGAGCTGGGTCCAAATGATTTAGGGCTTGCGACTGGCCAGACACCACTATGTTATGCTCCATTCTGCCATCGATATTTGTGCAGAGGGAACCTGTGTAGAAACTGTGATTATTTACTGTTTATATGCTGTTGTACTTAAAATAGAGAAGTTTGTTTAACCTGCTTTCCTTGCAGCTCATTTTTCTGAATGGCAGCCACCATGTTAGGTCTGGGACTTCAAATAACTGGACCAATCAGACTCTGGGGGCCAAAAATGGATCCTGGTCCAAGGGTCTCGTGATAAGGAAAACTGTAGTTTTTGTAGTTTTTAGGTTTGCGCCAAATCTGGCTTGGGGAGCCCTAACTGTGACTGACAGCTTCCTTCATCAACCCAAATGTTGGATTTACAATGGAAATCCCCAGTGTGCCAAGAGGCAGTGTATTAGTTAGAGTTGGAGGTTGAAGTGTGAACAGCTTGAGCTTTCGAGCAGCTGCTTCCTGAACAGAGTGTAAGGGAATCGACGAGAAGAGGCCTATCTTGCCTTCCTGCCACCTTTCTCCTGCATTGAAATGCCTGATTGCAGAAGTTGGACTTGTCCGATTCCAGCCTGGGACTGCGGCAGAAAGAAGAAAAGAAACTTCTAAGTGTTGTTTGCATTTTGGACTGAAAATTTGCTTCTGTGAAGTGATCGGCCCAGCTTGTGTGTGAGATGAACTGTGGATTACAAGGTTTGCTCAGCGAAACTGCTGAATTAGCAACTGGACTGTATCCGAACAGTACAAAGTTAGTGCTGCTTATTTTGAATGTGCTGAATGTGTTTCATGGGTCGAGTCCTGTTTGCTTACGACCCAACATGTTATGCCAGCTGGAGACTTCACCAACAAGAAAACAAACAAACTTTGCTTAATTGCTCATCCTGCCTGGGCCTTTGCCAACCTGGCCCAGACTGAATACCCTGCATCAGAGACTGTTTTGCTGAGAGACCAGCTTCGGGGATCCAGCCCCTATGCTATAACAACTCGTAGGTTGCAGCCACCTGGAGGAAAGGCCATGAAGAGGAGGTGTGTCGCGTCGGCCCTGTTTCCCCATGCTCATCAGTGAACACCACGAGGTCTCCATATCGGCTGCATTTCAGCAGAAACCTGGTAGCATGAGTACAATCAGGGTAGCTCCCTGCAACGGGTGTTTAAATCATCTGTGGTGCCATCTAATTGCTTCGCTTTTCTGGGTTTACAAGGGACTGAGCCAACCGGCTTGGATTACAAATAATCATTCTGTTATTGTGCATGTTAACTGCTTTCCTTTCTATCAAGGGCCCCAACATCAGCTGCAATGCTGGCCACTCCTGGGCAACATCTCTGGCTAGTCAGATATTCCATCCTGGGTACCCAGTGTTGTGTGACTGTTATTTGGGACTAGAAAAGTACATGCCAAAACTGAATCAAATCAGATTGCCAATCATTTGCCTTGATTCACACCCCCTTCCTTGTTCACGACCCCTAAATAAATCTGATTGTCTGTTTTCACGTTTAACCTGGCTAGTGTGCATATTATTAGTTAGGTTATTGTATTGAAAGTGTGTAGTTGTGTTACTAACCTTATTTTACAGGAAGTTTCCAAGGAAATTGTTGCAAGTCCAACCCTGGTGGTAAGTGTGAAGGGTGTGTGCATATTATTACTGTGTTATTCTGACTGTAAAGTTATTGCTATATCAGGTATTGGGCCACTAGGAGGGTTGGTGGGTAGTTATAGCTTCCCAGAGGGCTATAGCAGGATAGACAGACAACCCCAATACCATTACTTCAGGTGGAGGCACCTTAAAACTGGATCCAGGCCCCTCAATCTGTGCATAGCCATATAGGCAGGGGTAGTAGCCCTTGGAGTAGTGCTGCATAGGAATTATATCTTGGAGGTACTGCTGGGATTAGCGCCCCTTCGTGGTCAAAATAGAAACTGCAGTTAATGGCAAATTTGGAGGCAAAGCGAACAACCAAATGGTCACTAATGCTGTTAAGAAGGGTGGCAGAGTTATGACTCGAGTATTCCTAGGAATTACCCCCACTCCTAGCAGGGAGGACAACTGGGAAACCTGGAAAGAACATGCTACCCATTTGTTCGAGAATTGGCCGGGCACCATTGCCCAGAAATGCCAAGAAATTATAACAAACATCAGGGGTCCCGCCATGGAAGTAATTTGGGCTCTCAGATCTACTGAGCCCACTGCGTCCCCATTGCAGTATTTGTACGCCTTAGCCTCTTTTTTGACCCCCTGATAGTGAAGTGCAAAGCATAACTTCTGAAGAAGTCAATTCTTTATGTCTTGTGGAGCTGTCTGAACTCAAAATGGAAATCCTGACCATGAGAGCACAGCTGGTGACATACCAGATGAAACTGAAATGTCCGAGGTTAATGATCCTGATGATATGATGAAAATGACGATTCTGACAGCATCACTAATGTGTCACATGATTTGAATTCCATGGACTTTCCCCCTGATGATGAGCCTGGAATTTCAGAAGAAGTTAAAGTACAGTAAGTGTTTCTGGTGAACCAGAACTCACAGAACAAGTGAATAAAAGTGTTCCTTCTATTTCTGAACAGACAGCTAGTGCAGAGGTACCCCGTTCATCAGAAGCTGATTTATTGATGGACAATGAGCCTGGACTGATTAACCCAAATGCAAATGTTGAAAGGACTGAGCTTGTGCCTGCCCCTCCCAGAAAATCTGGAAGAGCCACAGAGCTTGTAGTGCGCCTTAGTTATGATTCACCAGGAAGGCCTGTAGATCTTCCCATGAATGTAGTTCATAAAGGAGTTTACATTTCTGAAAATTGTCTTCCAAATCTGGGTTTCTCTGAAACTTCTAAGCTGATAGTAAAGCCCTCCAATCAGTATGCTAATGCCCTTTCCCCATGCAGCCCATACTTAGCTAATATGATCAGGCCCCAAGCCATGTGGGTTAGTGTGCAGGAGGTAGTACAGACTAGAGTTGTACAAACAATGTGTTTAACTACTTGAACATGTTTTATGAAAAATAACGTGTTCATATGCCGTATACATTGCTAAATGCAAAAAGTATAGTAATGCTGCTGTTACAGTTAGTCTACTTTTCTCTGATGCATCAGAATTTATGTTATAGTATACCAATGAAATAGTTTATGGTTGCAACCTGTATCTATTTACGTATAATGTTTTCTATATAGGAGTGTGTATTATGTGTAGACTTGATGCGGACGCCAAGTTTCTCCAGGCAGGGAGGAGTGTAACTCCCCCTTCCAAATTTGTGGTTTACCTTAATGTCTTCCTGGGCTCCTCAATACCCACTGCCAGGCTGGTGTCCCGTCTCAGAGTGATTCTGTTTATTTGCGTGAGAGTGCCGTGCTGGGCCTCCATGCCTGTCCCTTTAAGAGACTAGCTAATCTGTGTTAAGTAAATGGTCTTAGCTGGGTCCACATGATTTAGGGCTTGTGACTGGCCAGACACCGCTATGTTATGCTCCATTCTGCCATCGATATTTGTGCAGAGGTAGCCTGTGTGGAAACTGTGATTATTTACTGTTTATTTGCTGTTGTACTTAAAATAGAAAAGTTTGTTTAACCTGCTTTCCTTGAAGCTCATCTTTCTGAATGGGAGCCACCATGTTAGGTCTGGGACTTCAAATAATTGGACCAATCAGACTCTAGGGCCCAAAAATGGATCCTGGCCCTAGGGTCTCAAGAGAAGGAAAACTGTAGTTTTTAGGTTGGCGCCAAATCTGGCCTGGGGGGGAGCCCTAACTGTGACTGAAAGCTTCATCAGCCAACCCGAATGCTGGATTTACAAGGGAACTTTCCAGTGTGCCAAGAGTCAGTGGATCAGTTAGAGATGAAGGTTGAAGTGTGAACAGCTCGAGCTTTCGAGCAGCTGCTCCCTGAACGGAGTATAAGGGAATCGGCGGGAAGAGGCCTACCTTGCCTCCCTGCCACCTTTCTCCTGCATTGAAATGCCTGATTGCAGAAGTTGGACTCGTCTGATTCCAGCCTGGAACTGCGGCAGAAAGAAGAAAAGAAGCTTATCAGTGTTGTTTGTGTTTTGGACTAAAGATTTGCTTCTGTGAAGCGATTGGCCCAGCTTGTATGTGAGACAAACTGTGGATTAAAAGATTTGCTCAGTGAAACTGCTGACTTAGCAACCAGACTATATCCAAACTGTACAAAGTTAATGCTGCTTATTTTGAATGTGCTGAATGTGTTTCTTGGGTCGAGTCTTGCTTGCTTATGACCCAACCTGTCATGCCAGCTGGAAACTTCACCAGCAAGATGACAAACAAACTTTGCCCATTTGATCATCCTGCCTGGGCCTTTGCCAACCTGGCCCAGATCGAATATCCTGCACCAGAGACTGTTTTGGTGAGAGACCGGCTTTGGGGATCCAGCCCCTGTGCTACAACAACTTGAAGGTTGCCGCCACCTGGAGAAAAGGCAGTGAAGAAGAGGTGTGTCGTGCCGGCCCTGTTTCCCCATGCTCATCAGTGAACCCCACAAGGTCTCCATATCGGCTGCATTTCAGCAGAAACCTGGTAGCTTGAGTACAATCAGGGTAGCTCTCTGCAACGAGTGCTTAAATCATCTGCGGTACCATCTAATTGCTTTGCTTTTCTGGGTTTACGAAGGACTGAGCCAACCAGCTCGGATTACAAATAATTATTCTGTTATTGTGCATGTTAACTGCTTTCCTTTCCATTAAGGGCCCCAACATCAGCTGTAATGCCGGCCACCCCTGGGCAATGCCTCTGGCTAGCCAGATATTCCATCCTGGGTACCCCACCCAGTGTTGTGTGACTGTTACTTGGGACTAGAAAAGTGCATGCCAAAACTGAATCAAATCAGATTGGCAATCATTTGCCTAGATTCATCCCCCTTCCTTGTTCACAACCCCTAAATAAATCTGATTGTCTGTTTTCACGTTTAACCTGGCTAGTGTGCTTATTACTAGTTAGGTTATTGTATTGAAAGTGTGTAGTTGTGTTGCTAACCTTATTTTACAGGAAGTTTCCAGGTAAATTGTTGCCAGTCCAACCTTGGTGGCAAGTGTGAAGGGTGTGTGCATATTATTACTATGTTATTCTGACTGTAAAACTATTGCTGTACCAAGTATTGGGCCACTAGGAGGGTTGGTGGTTAGTTATAGCTTCCCAGAGGGCTATAGCAGGATAGACAGACACCCCCAATACCACTACTCTGGGTGGAGGCACCTTAAAACTAGATCCAGGCCCCTCAACCTGTGCAGAGCCATACAGGCAGGGGTAGTAGCCAATGGAGTAGCGCCGCCTAGGGGTTACACAAATATTCGCCAAAAGCGCATCTCTTCAACTGAGTCTGACGTTTGGCTACTGATTACCTACCACTGATTTGTTGTCAGTGTTGAACAATACCCTGGAGTTTCTCAGTCTGTGCTCCCAAACCAAAACTGCTTATGTAATGAGAAAAAAATTCCCTAGGTATAACGTTCTTCATAAGGCCCAGTCTAACCCAGCTGGCATTCCATGCCCCCGCAAACCATAACCCTTGAAAATAAGCTCTGTAACCAATTCTGCCTAAAGCACCTGTCACTAAATGTTGTTTGGGTGCCTCTGTAAACTGGCTTTGTCATATTACTATCCCATTGAACTCTTTGAGAAAAATGCTCCAGACATTAAGGTCAGCCTTTCTTTCCTTGTTCACCTGAATGTGGTAGTATGGCTGTATTACTCCACTCATCACTGCTGCCAAGTGCCTCACAAATGGCCTTCCTGGTGAAACTGCCCTAAATTCAAATGCCCTACAAGGGATTGGAGCTTCACCAGTGTAACTTTTTTTGATCCTGCTACCTCTTCCAGTAACAGTTTCAGCTCTTCCACGTTGTCTGCCTGGAGCCTGGATACCATTAATTCAGAGCCCAAATGCCCAAATAAGTTAGCTGTGGTGTCGGGCCTTCTGTCTTTTCTCCATCTAGTGGTACCCCAAAATGCTGTAATAGTTGTGAAAAACTGTTAGCGTCAAGCCCCACTAAAAAATCATCTAAATAGTTTGTCATACGCGGATTTCCCAAGTGCTTCTTTGCGGCCCATTCCAGAAATTGACTAAATGTTTCAAAACAGAATAGGATACTAAGCGTCCCATTGGCATTGCTTTGTCGTAGTAGTATTTTCCTTCAAAGCAGAAACCGAGCAAGTTGAACTCACTGGGCCTGACTGGCAGGAGCCTGAATCCTGACTTTATGTCGCTTTTGGCTAGGAGAGCACTTTCACCAACCTCCTGGACCAGTCTGACTGCCACAACAAATGATGCATATTTTACTGTGCTGTCTTCTGGGTACTGTAGTCATTGACAGATTGGCATTTTGGGTGAGACAGGTATTGTATTAACCTGTACTCCCCCGGCCTCTTTTTGGGCACAACTTCTAGCAGGGAGATCCTAAATGGATTTATTGGTGGCTTACTGTACGGGCCTGCCACCCTCCCTGCCTCTATTTCCTTTTGCAATTTTTGGGTGGACGCATTTTTCAGGCAGTTTACTGATTTCAAGTTCTGTGGATTAGTGGAAAACCTAGGCCCATTATATGGTATTGGAAAACATTTTGTAAATCTAGAATATAACCATTGTAATTTCTACAGGGGTAGTGTTTATACCAGTCACGCAGATTTTCAATTACTACTGGCGTTTTCGCCAGGTTTATGCTGGCCCTTTCCTCCTTGCTTTTGACTTCCCTCTGTTTTCCTTCTGAACCTTTATTACTTTTTTTACCACTGCGGTAGGCAAAATCTTTGTGCCTCCCCCACTTGCTGCATTCATGCTTAAATTTGCTGAAGGCATGAAAACACTGCTCGGCACTGAATTGCCTACATGTACCTCTTTGGTCCACCGGACTGACCTTGGGTATTATGTACCTACTATTTGTGTGGGGAACATTTGCTGGACGGGACCTTTTGATGTAGTGGAACTACAGGCCATGATCTATTTTGTTCCACCTTAATTCAGGGACTCTTACCAACTTCATACGAAAAAGCTGGTCATAGTGCAGCCACACACTACCCTCATATCCCAAATGGGCCATTTTTATACTGTCTCTATACTTGAGAAGCTTCAGTATTTTGAAGGAATATTTTATACAGTGAGTCATAAAAATGTCAAATGCGGCTGTCCAGTTGTTGGATGTTGGTGGAATCTTTGGCTGGCGACATTTTTCTGTTTTTCCTTTCTTGCCTTTTTCATCAGAATCTGGCAAATTGTGATGTAACAACTCAAACATTTCGACATACTCTCCTTTCCAAATCTTTTCCCTCATGTTGTTTGACAGATGTGCATCCAAGGGGTTGTTGACCCTCTCATATGCTCAGTTCTCCATCTTACTGTCTATCGTCCCAGTCACGCAGTCCTTTGACTGCCACCAACTAGTGCACTCTGGTCTGGTACAGCTGTTCCTTGTTCAACCTCCGCCCCACTATCAGCACCCTGACCTTGCTGGCTCACATTTGCTACAACCCATTCCTGTCTCACTGCTTTCCCCTATGAGAATCAGTTGTCTGCTCCTCACTTGCTTAAGTGTGTCTCTCTTTGCTCTCACTCATAGCCCCCTTTCTCTGAGATGGCTGTTGGTTTCCTGGCTACTCCCCTTGTTGGGTGGCAAGGCTTGCTTATGTATGGACATTTGTATCCGCAGTGAATGTCACCCCACCTTCCACTGTGGAAAGCTGGTTTACTGAAGCACTGCTTAAGTTTCGTCAATTCCCTCCACTCTCTGGGACCTGTATGCCCTCATTAAATGTGTGTGAGGCAGGCCACAGATGTAATGCAACTGTGTTAGTCACACTGCCTTCCCAAAAGACCTGTTGTGCACCCCACTGAGTCCAAGGGAATGGCTGCGGTGCAACAGGAAAGCCTTGTGGATGTGCCTGTGTGTTATTCCAAAAGGCTAGTGGGTACATCATGGGAGAGTAATAGGGATTGTACCACAAAACATAGCTCATGGGTGGCAAATATGGGCCTGTATCTCCTTCACCACTAGGGGAACCACCTGAGCCCAGCTTTGATGGTGCCCCCTCATAGCCCTTTTGCTGCACAGGCAAGATGTTTTTCTTCCGACAGGCCATCTTAGTCAGGGTACGTCTACGCTTTAGGGCTTCTGCATAGTTTGGCTGTGGAAATGGGGCAAATGGCACAATCGCAGCTGGTTTATTAGCTACAATGACTGGTACTGGGACATTCAGTCACTTGCTGTTGGCACTCTCCATCTCTTCCGTTTCCCCAGTAAGCACTCCTCTAGTGGCAGCCTATGCACCCGCCTACTGGTGCATGCAGGTCCATGCCTGGTTCCCGAATCCTGGGGCACCATACAAAAACTGACCAACCCCACTAGTGCCTGCCAATTCCTCCAGAAACCATAATTCCCCAACATCACAATTATTTACATTAGAATCAGACTCATCTTCAGACTGTTGCATCCGAGCTCCACGCATGTGCTGACTTCTGCCGTTCACCACCTGGGCAGTTGAAATGCTGGTTCCTTCTACTGGGTCCTCATCTGGTATAATGGCTGTCATCTCTGATGTCTCTTCAGTCTGTATATGCTGTGCTGTTGCTGCTGTATCTGCTCAATTCCTTGTAAAATTTTTCTTTACATGTATGGTTTCGGTAGATACAGGTTTTTTAGATGACACTCTCTGTCTGGCGCAAGAGGCTGTCTAATCCATCCCAGCCCGGATGCAAGCTGTATCAGAGCCTGCATCCTGTTTGCGCCTCCCAGCTCCATCAGCTGCTGTGCTGTCTCCCTGAACTCTGTGCTCACTGCATTCACTGCCCCATGGGAGCGAGTGGCCTCAGCCTCTCCCTGATCCTGAAAGCTCACTCCTTGTTCCATTCTGGTTATTAGCCAAATCTGCACTTGCTGCAGTTGATATGGCAACAGAAGCTATGCTTCACTAATGTTTCTTCTGAAAAAGACCTTCCTGATGAGAAATGTCTGCACAGAAAAAGAGTAACAAAGGGCAGAATTAGCATCACTCAAAATGATACAGCCCCCAGGAATATGCCAGTCACATTGATATGAAGGGCCTGCAAACACTGATCTCCAAAAACTGTGTAACCAGAATGGCTCCTGAACTCCGCTACACAACACATAATAGTCTGTGCTGTGTATAGACATACCTTGTGTATGCCCCAGCAACCTGAGATTATATAATATTGCCCCATCTTATTCATATTATTAAATCTGTTTTGTACAAACAACCCTCATACCCCTTCTTGCAGCTGCTCCCCACCCACACCCCCACCGTGGAAGCCACAGTTGCAGCACTGGAGTTTCTTTAATGGACTCTACACAGTATGGAGATGCACTTTTAGAGAAGGATCAAACTCCTGAAAAGCAGGAGCATGGGGAGGGGCAACACAGGCCTGCATCGGCAGGGAACTTGCTGAACTGCACAAAAGGCACACCTGGGAACAAAAGAGGCAGCCTTTGTGCTTCCTAACCACACCTCTGCATTGAGCATCAGGCACCCACATCCCGGCAGGAAAGGGGAGAAAGAATGGCAAGAAGGATAAGAGGGAATGAAAACAACAGAGGTGAGGTGGCAATGAGAGACAAGGGGAGAACGCTGCGATCAAATAGGAAAACAGCGACCAGCCCAGATCCAACAACTCTCTGAGATCAGCAGTCATGTCCTAGAAATCTATATTTGGGGAGGGCTGATGAGCAAACATCACCACTGGAGAATAATGAGCAGTTCAGCCAGCCGCCTTGAATCCTCACCAAGTCAACCAGTCAGTAGGCAACACTGATGCAAGCTGCCTTGAAATGGCTTCAAAACAGAAAACTGGGCCTGCACGAGCATCTCACACCCATTCTTGCAGGGGCAACTGCAACTCAAACCCCCAGATGAAATCCTGAGGGGCTGGAGGAGAAAAAACATCAACACTTGCACAGAAAACCTTGGAAACGCAATGAAAATCAGTCCACACACAAGAAACACCACTCCAGTCACATCTGTTCTCCTCTTTGCAATCGGGTGTCTACCCTCCCATCTTCTTTATCCTAAACACCACTCAAACCAGACTTCAGGATCCTCCAGCAGAGGACCACACACTCACATTCCCATGTTGGGTTTAATCCGTGAATCCTCTTGGCCAGGACAACCACCATTCAGCTACAAACAACCTGTTGGCCTGAGCAAAACAAAGTTGATATAACATTAAGAAATGTTTACCAATGGTGATGACTGATCAGCGCAGTGGTATGGTTACTGCTTGCAACGCTGGCAACCCAAGTTTGTGAATAAGCCTGGGCAATTGGGGGGACCAGGATTTAGCATCCTAGAAGGCACCCTGCCATCCTTGTTGCAATATCAGTGTCAGTGGCTCAGTAGGTAGCACACTCGCCTCTGAGGCTGGGAGATCAGAGGGCTGTGGGTTCAGTTCCCACATCTGGCACTTGGGTTAATATCCCAGTACTGACACTGTAGTGCAGCATGAGAGGGGTGCTGCACTTCTGAGGTGCCGTCTTTCGGATGAGTTGTTAAACCGAGGTCCCATCTGCCTGGATTGGTGGTAGTTCAGGTGGATGTTAAAGATCCCATGGCACTTATCGAAAAGAGTAGGGGAATCTCCCCGGTGTCCTGGCCAAATTTCCCTCATTCACTAAAAATACCACCAACAGCTTAATCTGGTTCAAGGTCAGTTGGCATTCATCTGTATCCCCCTTCCCTGGGTCATGCCTGAAAATAGGCAGGATTTGTCTAGTGCACTTATCCGGTCAACAAAAACTAAATAAATAAAAACCAAAAAAATACTGCCACCAGGGTTGCCTCAGGTAGCAAGGCAGCAGAGGAGGCTGACTGGGAGGGAGAAGATGTTGACTGCGGACCCGCACTGTGCATACAATGCTTGTGCATGCACATCTGACTCCCTCATGTGCCAACCTTTTTAGGGGACCAAGGAAAAAATACCAGAACAAGGAAAAGTGGCTCATATGCCAGCTTCTGGAGACCCCAGTACTTCGAGCTGGTCTGTGCTGCCTCATCCATCACCTGACATTGGAAAACACTTGGGGGTACATACCCCCACCCTGTACCCTGCCAGGGGGTTAACAGAGGCTTTGTGGGGGCTGACAGATGTTAAGTAGGTGGGGTTGGGGAAGATGCCCAGAGGGTTCCAGTGAAAACCTGTGCCAGTGCAAGGGGGCAACAAAAATGTGATGTAAAAACAGTTTTTTTGGTTTTTGTAACACTAACCTGACCATGTGAGTCATACAAGAACCAATAAAGACACATCAGCAGCCGGGTTGGCTGCTGGGACATGTTTGCAAACTCTCTGCTTGTAAGTGTGGAGATGGGTAAAATCCAGATCAGCTGGACCATACCAAAATGGTAAAACCAGATTGGCTGATCTTGCCAAACTAACCGGACTGGTGCAATTTGCGTGGTCCAGTTGTTGGACCGGCTAAATTGGCCAGACCAAATGTATTGGGCACAACTTGAATATTCTGGCTGTTCCAGCCAGACCAGTCAGTCTGATTTTTACCACACTGGTTCATCCATTCTATCTGGTTTGGATTTCATCTAGGTGAGGGTATGGGTGAAATCTGGCTCGCCAGACCTGGACAGAACTTTTTATCATTTTGATTTGGTGGTCTGGATTTCACCCATACTCTCACCTAGATGAAAACCAAACCAGTTAAAATGGATGAACCAAAATGGCAAAAAGTGGACTGCCTGGTCTGGCTGATCAGCCAGAATGTGCAAGTTGCGCCCAATACATTGGACTGTCTGGTCCAGTTTTTACAATTTTGTTACAGTCTGGGGGTCTGGATTTTACAAGTTCTTGTAAGTGTACAAACTGCTCACATATACTGCAAATGCTAGGAATTAATTTAGCCTAGTCTAGTTTCAGAAAAAATGTTGGATGGTGCCAGCACAGCACTCAAACCAAATGACCAAGTGAAAGGGGGGAGGGTCACTAAACAACATGCCCACGTATCTCTCTCAACTGTCCCCGATTTTCAGGGATGTTCCCGATTTTATCTCAAAAAATGTTTCACAGTCCCTCCTAAATTTGACTTTTTATTCTGAACAGTATGGGTGGGGTTCATAGCAAAAAACAATGCCAAATTTTAGTGTGACAGTCCAGCTCTCCATCAGAAGATGTTTTTAACATTATTGCAGGCGTGTTTACCTTTGCCCTTGATTTGTAAGGCAAGGGATTTGTGAGGTATGTGCAGCCTGGGGCAGTTAGCTATTCGGGACCGGGAGAACCCCTCTCCCCCAAGACTATCTATCTGGATACTACAAAATACCTATGTAAAAATGCCCATTTTTTATTCCTGTTTTTATGCACATCACTCACTCCCTGGGTACTACACTCTCTCCCCCCCGACAGTACTCCCAACTTCAAACACCTAGCGCTTTCACCCCACAATCTCCTGTGTCACCCCCTGCCACTTTATCCTCCCGTTATGTCCTGACAAGGCATTTAGCTGCCACTTTACCCTCCCATCATGTCCTGACAGGCGTATAACTGCTTCTTCCACCCCTCTCCATCCACCCGGCTCTGTCCCCCAACCTTCTACTGCTGGCCCCTCATCATTCCCCCTCCTTTTCTCTCTCTCTCTCTCAAGCTCTGTCTCCTCTCTTTCTATCCCTCCTCTCCTCCTCCTCCATAGATCCCCAGGCACTCACGACCTTACTGCTGCTATTCCACTAAGTAAGCTGAAATGTTTCACACTCTACGTTACAATTTTTGTACCATCTAATCTTTGATTGTAATTTGAAATGTTATGTAATGAAATGTAATGAAGCGATATTAATGATTGTAATTCTGTTAATTGTTCTGTACTTGTCTGTGTGTAAGTCCTGGTGGTGGCACTTTCACTAATGAGTCGTACTCCTCCTCATCTGTCAAATCAAGGAAAAGCGTATGTTTTAAATTAGCAGCGATATGGGATAAATAGGGGTACTTATTTTCAAAAAGTGCAGACGAGCAAGGGTTCCACTTTATATTTTGAGTGCCACCAACAGGGTGTAAGTGTCACTGACAGGGAGCCTCTGTAAATAAACTTCTAGCTCAAAGGGCCTTAATTACTAGTAATCGTCACATTAATAAAACAACAGTCCTTGCAGAGGGCAAAGCAGATAAAAAGAACCCAGGAGAGCCACCAGGGCTGGGGGTCACAGAATTTACAAAGCAGTTCAAAGAGAAAACCAGAAACGTAGCTTGCAAAGATTTGGAGCAGAGCAGCACAAGTCCAGGAAAGAAGGTCACTCTCCAGTGGTGCTGGATTCACCTCACGCAGAGGTGTATACCTGACCCCACCCCCATAGGGCACGCTCAGTCAACAAGAGGCTAAGGTGGGTCCCTATCCACTGGCCCGACCTTCCCAGGTTCACCCACTTGGGAAGGTCAGGTAACCGGATTGATCCGGTGGCCCTAGGCAAGTCGTCCCCCTACAGCTTTTACCAGCCATAGGGCTAATGACTATAGTACAAGGGGACAACCAATGAAGAAAATGTAGGGGTTTGGGGGAAAAAAAAAAAGCTTTTGCATCAAATTCTAAACCAGTCTTGCACATCTAATTCTCAAACCATTCTTTATCCTTGTGTAAGCCTCCCTCCCAGCCCGGCGCTTATGTAAGGTGGGCAGGGGGCTTCTGCTGTCCTGGGGGTACTCGTGCCTGGTCCACTGATGTGGCTGGACCTGATGCAAGCCTAGCTGTAACTGTGATTATTGTTGGTGCTAGTTAGGAACCAGGTGTCTAGCTAGAAAAGTGCATGCTACTTGTTTTGGGTTTCTACAGAGAGAGAAGGCAGCTCTACCCCTCCGCCCCTCCAAAAAGCAAGACAGGAGAAAGACTGCCTGCAGGCATGGGAGGCTCTGGCTACCCCTCCCCCACGGCAGGAAGTAGAGAGGGAGGAGAAAGGCAGGGCTGGTGGGAGAGAGGAGAGAGTTTTTGGAAGGGAGGAGAGAGGGAGAGCAGGGTGGAGGAACAGGAATAAAGAGAATCCCAGGCCCCCCCAGAAAGGAAACCAGAGGGCTGTTTTGGTGGTTTTGCCTGGCAAAGGCTCAGGGGCTGAATCCCTCTCCACCCCCTCTCTCTCCCCTTTCAAGCATAAGGAACAGGAAGGAGCCAGACAGCCACTGGGGCTGTGCAGGACGGCCCATGAGTTTGGTTGCTCAAAAGTACTGAGGCAGACTGTTTGGCCTGAAGGTACTGCGACTTCCAGCCTGGGGTGTCTGGGAGGCTGCTGCTGCATCAGGGACAGATCTTCCTGCAAAAGGTACCGGGGGAGTTGAACTGCCGTGAACCCCCCCCCATTGCAAAGATCAGAGGAATCGTGGAGAGAAGGACGAAAAGGCCTGCCTGGTGAAAGCCATATACAAAGTCCCACGGGCGAAACTGGAAAGGTCAGGCAGGTGAAGAACTACGCCACACATTTCATGGGAAACAACATGCTGTGGACTGCAGGGGTCATCGTCCTCTCCGAGCACTGTGAGTACCCTGAGCTGCAGCTCAGGGGAGACCATTGTTTTCTTTGCCAGGAGGGTCAGGAGGGAACCGTTCTCTACACCAGTTTATCTTTGTTTTCTTGGAACTTGTGTGAGTGTGTAAGGGCCCCAACAGTAAACAGCAGGCCTGCAGACTAAGGGACTGTGAGGTACCCACTAACTGTGACTGGTCTGGGTGCATCCAGGGGAAAGGGGGGAAACGGGAATAAGTGAATGTTTGGTAACCAGATCTGATGAGATCTGCTTCGGGCCCTCCCCGAGGGGGGGATCACCCCAGTAGGTGCAGAGCACTCACCCCGAGGCTCGGGGGCTGGTTAAGGAGTGGGACAAGTTGGTGCTTCAGGATGGGTTGGTTATGCGGACAGTGCAGGATCGGGATTCCTCGGGCCGTTCGAGACAGCAGCTGGTGTTGCCAGGGTCTACCAGGAAGTGGTCCTCAAGTCACTGCATGATGATATGGGGCACCTAGGCTATGACAACACCTTGGACACCTGCCAGGCCAGGTTCTATTGGCTGCAGATGAAGGCGGATGTGGAGGGCTACTGCAAGCGCTGCTTGCGGTGCATCCAATGGAAGACCTTGCCCCGATGAGCCGCGCCCTTGGTCAACATCCAAACTAGTGGGCCCCTGGAGTTGGTGTGCATGGACTGCCTGTCCTTGGAGCCAGACTGGAAGAACATGGCCAACATACTGGTCATCACGGACCACTACACCTGGTATGCTCAGGCTTTCCCCACCAGGGACCAAAAGGCGAGCACCGTGGTTAAGGTCCTGCAGCAGTATGTCCAACACTACGGTCTCCCTAAACAGGTCCATTCTGACCAGGGCCGGGAATTTGAGAGCCGTTTGGTGAGGGAGTTTCTGACATGTTATGGCATACAGAAGTCCCACACCACCCCTTACCACTCCCAAGGGGACCCCAGCCCGAGCGGTTCAACCAAACGCTGCTAAACATGTTGGGCACCTTGGACCCCACTGACAAGGCTAATTAGAATCAGCGGGTGGGACAACTGGTGCATGCCTACAATTGCACGAAGAACGATGCCACCCAGCGCTCCCCCTTCTACCTCATGTTTGGTCGTGAGGCCCGGCTGCCGGTGGACCTCTGTTTCAGGGTATCTGCTGATGGGACCTCCCATAAATCGTACCTGGAGTACACCAGTGACCTACGGGAACAGCTCTGCATGGCATACAAACTTGCCTCCGAGGCAGCGGCTCGAGCTGTCGGGGGAATAAGAGGAGGTATGATGCCAGAGTGCGCAGCCAGGACTTGGAGGTGGGGGACAGGGTCTTGCTGCGAAACCTGGGGTTCCAGGGTAATCGCAACATCCAGAACTGTGGGCCCCAGATGGTTATCTAGTGGTGGAGAAACTAACTGACCTGCCAGTATACCGTATAAAGCAGGAGCATGTCCAGGGGCTCGAGAAAACGGTACATCGAAATCACCTGCACCCCATAGGGGACAGCATGCCTACCCTGGCAATGGAGTCCAACCCGCCAACAGCAAGGTGCCCCGTTACCCGAGGGATGTGTAAGTGGTGGGGACGGATGTTTTCCTCCACCCACGGGCACTCCACCAAGGGCCCTGCTTCGGACGCCCGACAGCCCTCCGTGGGGCCCCGGAACTCCTCCAGTGAGGCGAGCGAGGGGGAGGAGGGGGAACTCCTTTTGTCTGCAGTAGGGAATGGGACACAACGGCTCCCTCCCCTGCTGGGAAAGGTCCTACGGGACCCCACCCCCTCCACCAGCTCCAGCCACTTGGAACCCCTGACCTACCTGGACCCTGAGGCCCCACCCTTTGTGCCTGAGGCCTGGCTCCTGGTCCCAGCATGTGAACCACACCTGGAGCGGGGTTTAGGGAGGCAAGGGGGCCTGCCGGCGTGCTTGCCTCGAGCTACAGAGCTGCCTGCTGTTATGGACTCTGCTCAGGTTCTGGACCAGATCCCTGACAGTGTAGAAGTACAGGGATTGCCCGGAGGTGCAATGATGGACCATGGCCTTACCAGACTGACCACACCCCCTGCACCAGTCCCAGTGCCAGCCGATGCTTTGCCCCGCAGATCTGGCCGGCACCCCTGGCCCACCGTGAAGCTCACATATGAATCCCTAGATAAGACAGCAAATCTGCCCCTTGATGTTCTCCTCCAGCCTGTGGTGCCAGTTCTCCATCTTTCGGTGTGTTGCTCTAGGGGGGTAGTGGAGGCATGTGGGTGCCCACCCCTCTTACCCGCATATAGTATGCTACCACGATCTGACCTATCCGAGCTCATTATTTGGGGATTCAAAGGTTGCTGATACTAGTTAGGGACCATGGGTAGAGTCAGTAAAGTGCCTATTGTTGGTCATGGACTTCCCAGAGGGGCTTGTCAGGATGCCAAGTTTCCTGCCAGGGGAGTGTGTAAACCCCCCCAGCTCGGTGCTTACGTAAGGTGGGCAGGGGGGCTTGCACTGTCCTGGGGGTACTTATGCCTGGTCCATTGATGTGGCTGGACCTGATGCAAGCCTAGCTGTGACTGTGAATATTGTTGGTGCTAGTTACGAACCAGGTGTCTAGCTAGAAAAGTGCATGCTACTTGTTCTGGGTTCCTACAGAGAGAGAAGGCAGCTCTATCTCCCCCACACCAAAAAGCAAGACAGGAGAAAGACTGCCTGCAGGCATGGGAGACTCAGGCTACCCCTCCCCCATGGCAGGAAGCAGAGAGGGAGGAGAAAGGCAGGGCTGGTCGGAGAGAGGAGAGAGTTTTTGGAAGGGAGGAGACAGGGAAGAGCAGGATGGAGGAACAGGAGGAAAGAGAATCCCAGGCCCCCCAAAAAGGAAACCAGAGGGCTGTTTTGGTGGTTTTACCTGGCAAAGGCTCAGGGGCTGCATCCCTCTCCTCTCTCTCTCTCTCTCTCTCTCCTTTCAAGCATAAGGAACAGGAAGGAGACAGACAGCCACTGGGGCTGTGCAGGAGAGCCCCTGAGGTTGGTTGCTCAAAAGTACTGAGGCAGACTGTTTGACCTGAAGGTACTGTGACCTCCAGCCTGGGGTGTCTGCGAGTCTGCTGCATCAGGGACAGATCTTCCTGCCAGGGAAGAAGCCGGGGGAAACTAAAAAGGTACCAGGGGAGTTGAACTGCTGTGACCCCCCCCCATTGCAAAGATCAGAGGAATCGTGGAGAGAAGGACGAACAGGCCTGCCTGGTGAAAGCCATATACAAAGGCCTGCGGGCGAAGCTGGAAAGGCCAGGTAGGCGAAGAACTATGCCACCCATTTCATGGGAATTCACGTGCTGTGGACAGCAGGGGTCATCGCCCTGTCAGGGTACTATGAGTACCCTGAGCTGCAGCTCAGGGGAGATCATTGTTTTCTTTGCCAGGAGAGAACCGTCCTCTACAGCAGTTTATCTTTGTTTTCTTGGAACTTGTGTGAGTGTGTAAGGGCCCCAATAGGAAACAGCAGACCTGCAGACTAAGGGACTGTGAGGTACCCACTAACTGTGACTGGTCTGGGTGCACCCAAAGGAAAGGGGGGAAGTGGGGATAAGTGAATGTTTGGTAACCAGGAGGTTTTGGAGGAGTAGCCCCTCCTCCTTTGTATTAGCTTGTAGTAATAAACTGAATAGTTATTGTTCATCTGTTTCACCTGCTGTGTGGGTAAAGCCAGTGTGTGGAGTGATTGTGGATCTGGGGGGGTCATCACCGGCGGTCATTAGAGGGAAGACCATTATTTATCCTGCGGAAACATTCTAACCTGTTCTACCCACAGGGGGCGACGCAGGGGCCCCAGGTGGAGGCACTAAGGCACCACAGAAACTACTGGTAAGGACTCAGGCCCGGCCCCTCTGGGAAGTACTGCTGAGCTCCTGGTCCCGCCGGGGCAATTCAGGTGAGTGGGATTAGGAGGGGGGCGGCGCGGGTTGTTACACTTATAAATGGATGATCACAATTTTCTTTTTGCTGGCTAAGGCATAGCTTCTCTAAAAGGGGGTATTACGCCTTTAACAAATTAAAACATGCAGTTTGCAAGCCGCCTCCCTTTCTGATGACCTAGCAATGTGAATGAATAAGGCGGCTCTCTGACAGCAGGTGTTGGGGTTAAGCTCTGTTCTCACTTACTCTCTGGTGTGGGGCTGTGCGAATATCTATCTCTCCAGTCCAGGATTCCCGATTCCAACTATGTCAGCTAGCGGCACAGAAACTAACGCTCGGCAGCAGCCTCCGCCGCAGCCCAACGGGCGCGTCTTTTTCCAGGCGGGTCCCCCCAGCTCCGGGACGCCGGCCGTTCCCCGCGACGAGTCCGTGCAGCGGCGGCAGGGCAAGGTGACGGTGAAGTACGACAGGAAGGAGCTGAGGAAGCGGCTTGTGCTCGAGGAGTGGATCGTGGAGCAGCTGAGCGACTTGTACGACTGCGAGGTGAGAGAGAAAATGGGGCGCAGATTGGACGGGCAGCCAGGGCGCACAACCTGCTGGTGCATTATAACCCACTCAGTGACCGGACGGGAATTGCCTCTTGAAATGCCCGCGCTGCAGCAGCCAGCATGAGAGGTTCAGTTACAATCTCGTTATGTTGCTGGGGTGATAGTTCCTCATATAACCGGGCGTTCTACGGCTGGCTGAAATCGGAAATGCTGGAGTTTGCCCAGGTTCATTTTGTTTTACACACATCGATTTAATACCGTATTAAATTACAAGATATAGCTGTGTGTACGCTTCTCGCATACCTCTCAGCATTCTGCCTTATAAATTGGGGACAAGGCTTAAAAATAAAAGGGACAAAGGACCAAAATCAGGGGACACGTCTTCAAAATTGGTGCTGTCCATTCATGAAGCTGATAGAATAAGGGGTTTAGTGTAACATGCATTTTGTAAGGAAGGATAAGTCTGTAATTTTAATGTTAGACATTATTTTTGTGCTTGCAACTCACATCATTTGTTCAAGGAGACACAATTTTTAGGAGGGAAAGAGTACAATTTTGAGGCAAAATCAGAGAGAGTTTAGAGGTATGGCTTCTCGTGTTAAAATACAAAATAAAGAAAACGAGATTTTGCACATTTCGATCCAAGGAGGATCATTTGCTGAGGAGTTTGGAACCTCAGTGGGGAGGAGATGAGCATTATGATGTGCGGCACCGTGTGTCTATTAATAGAAAACCAGATGCCGGTGCACTAGCATATGTAATTTCTAAGGTCCCTTGAGAGACGGCAGGCGGCTCGTTTTCTTTTCTGATCTTCCAGCTTCCAGACAAAATTTCACAGTTGACATCATTTAGCAGCACCCCCTTCCCCTTTACGCAAATGTCAGGACCTTTCATTTTATATTACCGAATGCATATTTTCCTTTAAACTTCATCTGTTCAAGTTGCTTAGTCCTGAAGTCGTAATCCTATGGTTTGACATAGCAATTTTACGCCATGGTAATTATTATGATGTTCCAAACAGGATTATCATTTCAAGGCAGGACAAGTAGCAGGGACAGGCGAAGCCGAAAGAGTAAACGAACCTGTCCTGATTACATGTAAATGTGTTTAGTAATAAAGAAAGTTATGTCCCACAATTCTGTTGTTGTTGACTGTTTTAAAAACAAAAAAACAAAAAAAAAAAAATTGAGCCCTTAAGCTAACAGTAATTGTTTGGCAATTTGCAGAACCCGGCAGATCTGTCACTTTTAATTTACAGTCCAGCTCCAAACTTCCCTGTGCAGCAGAAGATTGGCTTATGCCCCTGTAGGGGGCCATGAAGTGCTTCCTGCCTGGTCAGTGTTTGGGTCCTGCAGTGCTGGGGGCTGATCAGTAATGATGGACAATAACAATTAGATGGAGACTCTTAGTCACTCAGAATGAGTTACCTATGCCTGTTCCTCAGTGGCCAAAAGCAGGAATCAGTTGTTGGTAGGTTATGTTTTTGAGGTTGTTCCTTTTTGCTGTTTCTGCACTCTGTTTATGATTTTAATAGTTCACCTCCCTATATTTTTGGGTTTCTGGAATGGGAAAAGGGTGTGTATCATGTCTTACAGTTTATACATGAAATACCAGTGTCTTCAGATTAAACTGTAAATCCACTGTATATAAACCTGCTAATTGCTTGAAGCTGCTATACCCCATTAACATATTGAACTAAGAGGCTTATGTTTGTGGATTGTAGTGCAGCAGCTGCTTCTGTTATGTTCGTCTTGGCTACAAATAATTCTTGTCCATTTTTGTGACACTACTTTTAACGAAGGGTCTTGATTTGATATGAGTTATTTCATTTTGTATGCTCGAACAACATAATTCACGTGTGTGATAAAGGTATGTGTCTCCAGTTTTGAGAGGGCTTCAGTAAATCCCCAGGTTTTTTTACATGTGTTTTTAAAAAGCTAGCTAGTGTCCTCAGAGCTATGGCCTGTGCCACTGAGACATTGTTTTTTGTGTTTACCATTTTGTTGCCCCAGCTGCATGTGTGTCTGTCATCAAAAGCAGCAGAATGCTTAGATGAGAGTTCTGATCTGTGTGTAGCATTTCAAGTCTGCTTGAAATACATGACGCAAAGCAGGCTCAAGTTTGGAAACCTTGTGTTTAGCTTGGACTGTTCTTGTTGCTCTTGTGGCTGAAAAAAGGCAAAACTCAAAGATGGTTGCTGCTGGGAGTGACGTCACTAATTCAGTGTAGGTCGGGCTAAAAAAGCTTAGGGGTTCACCACTGGTGGGTGACCCCCAGCACTGTTGGGAGCACTCGATCCGTTGGCCTACAGGGTGGACTCCGTCCTTGGGAGGGCTGAACATAGTGTGATGGGGGCTCGCCAGGAAAAATAAAATGGACATGGCTGGGTCCATGCTTTGAGAGCGCTTGCAGACATGTCTACCAAGAGTAGATAGATGCGCACAGTCTGGCCAGGTGACAGTGCTTGGTAAAAAAAGGTACGAGAACCATGCATTCCTTCCGGACAAAGAGGGGCAGAGCTGACCGCTTGGGGGAATAGGGGGACATAGCCACTGGGGAGCAAAAGGCTCCAATGGATAAAACCATGAATTTTAAAGAAGCAAGCTGTCCTTACTGGTGGGCATCATACACCCAGGAGAAGATTGGGGGTGGGGACAAAGGATATTAAGAGGATTTAAGGTAGTGGAAGCTGGAGGGGAGCATTTTTTTTGATTTCAGTTGTGAAGAAGGAACCCACCTGTCCACCCTGCTTGTTTTAGGGGCAGGAAATGAGATAGGCCAAGAAGGTGAACAGATCTCTGATTTACAGCAACAAGGAGGAATGGAATGAAGGCAGTGAACTGGGTACAGCATGTTAGCCCAACAACAGGGAATAACTTAATTTACATTCAGCATGCAGACATGACCTTATTTGCAATGGGCATGGCCTGACCGAGAGTGAGAACAAACTAACGACAGACATCTGAGAAGATAAGAAATGGAATGTGTAAATCAAGATGCGGTTTGCTATGGAAACATTTTACAGTTGTATGATAAGGAAAAGTGACATGAATTGTATAATACAGCAGTGAGCAACAAATTCAATAATTCACTGTATGTCAGGCAAAAAAAAAAATCTTAAACTTTCTTGCTGACCCTGCCACCTCTTTTTTAAAACTTAGCTTGCAAAATGCTAATCCTTTAATAAAGATGAATCTGTGGGACAAAACACTTTTGAGCACTATAGTGTTTTTGATCTGCCACTCTTTGCTAGACCTGACCCCTTAGCAACCTGAAGTTGGGACATATTTGTATGAGAGAGTTAGATCTTCAAAGAAGTTGAATACTTAAAAGGCATTTTGAAGAATTTTGAACTGCAGTATCAGTCACCTTTTTGTTGGCAGGTCTTTATGTAATGAGGGTAAAATGGCAGTGCGGCCAACTTTGATGGAAGAGTCTTTGGTTACTATTTGCTCCCCTTGGGTTTAAACAAAAAACTTTTGCCCATACACTGCCTCTCTATTATAAATGGTTAAAGGGATTCAAAGGTGGACTGAGACCTCACTTTCCTGGGATATGCCCAGTTCTGAAGGGACAGGGGTATGGTCAGAAGGAGCGGGGTGGCACTGTACGTTAGTCGCTGCATAAAGGTGACAGAAACCAGTATCTGGGAGGGACGAAGGGTGGAAATAGTATTGGTGCAGCTTATAGTTGAAAAGGGTCAGAATCTCAGTGTGCAAGTGGCCTACAGGTCAGCAACTTAGTCCAAGGAGTGGACCACAAACTAGGGGAGCAATTTATAAGGGCTACCACCTTTAGGAACTGTGATGCTGATGGAGGAATTGTAGCATGTACCAGATGTGGATAGGGAAATGTCAGTGGTCAGGAGTGCAGGAGGTCAGGCTCTTGTATATTCGGTGCAAAATAGCTCCTTTGTATAGGGGGGGTGAAAATAACCTACCAGGAATAAACCCATCCTCAACCTGGTACTGTCAAACCAGTACCTCTTGGATGAGGTCAGGATAAAGGAGCACCTGGAATTGAGTCACAGCAACTTTGTGTGACTCAGCTTGGCACTACAGGAAGAGAGAATAAAGACAAAGATAGTGATTTTATATTTCAGTAGGTTGGGGAAAATCTTTGGGGCAAACTGAGAGGGTGGGGGTAAAGTGGGAACTCATTCAAGAGAGCCTATTGGAGGTTCTAGTATGTTTTGAAAGGCACAACAAAAATACAAAAATCTAGTTCTCCAGGGTAGTGGGAGAAGCAGTCGGGACATAGTGTTGCATTCAAAAGGCATGGGGGGGATGCATCTAAGGGTAACAGGGAGATACACTGAAAGAGGCAGACAGGGTTATAAGGAGGGTGGGAGCAGAGACGTAATTGAGAATAGCTGAGGGAGTAAAGGAAAATGATAAGATGGTCTTTAGATACGTTGGAGAGAATAGTAAACCAAAGAGGGTATACTGAGGTTAAAACTGGGACATGATTTGGTAGAGAATGATGGGGAGAAGGCTGACATCCTCAGTGAGTATATTTGCTAAGTCTTTACAGCAGAGGTAGGGGTCCACTTTGGGATGGAGGTTACAGTAGGGGTTAAGGGGAATTGGAATTTCTACCAGTGCTAGAGGAATGGGTACTAAAGGGTCTTGGGGCACTCAAGGTGGATAAGTCTCCAGGACCAGATGGGCTGCACCCCAGACTGCAGAGGGAGTTGATGCAAGAACTTGCAGGGCCTTTAGTGGACTTTTTCCACTGCTCTTGGAGACCTGGGTGATCCCCAAGGACTGGATGGTGGGGGTTGGATTTGTTCTCTGTTCACGACAGTGAGAGCAAGGAAGACCCAGGATGCTACAAGCCAGTTAGCTTGATCTCTATAGTGGGGGAAGCACCTGGAGACTATCATTGAGGAGCAACTGGCAGACTTTCTAGAAGTGAATGGGATCCAAGGAGGGAGGCAGCATGGCATAATGGAGGGAAGTTCATGCAGGAACAACCTGGCAGAGTTCTCTGATTTGGTAATGAGAGCTGTGGAAAAGAGAAAGTCCATGTGCTGTACCAAGACTTCAGTAAGGTCTTCCACTCAGTGCTGACAAAAGGTTTAAGAAGCTGGGGGACATATGGGCAGACAAGAAGCTAACCAGGTGGGTAGCAAGTTTTCTGGGAGAAAGGTCCCAGAGGGTTGTAGTAAACCTGGAACTCTGAGTGGTTTTATAGAGGTCACAGGTGAGGTACCACAGGGATTAGTTCTGAGCCCAGTACATTTTACTGTATTTATCTCCGATGTAGGTGAAAGGATCAGAGGTAAAATTTGCCTTGTTTTAGATGAACTAAACCTTATGGCAAGGTACACACATAAGAGGGGATTAGGGATATGAAGAGGGAACTAGAAATACTATACGGGAGGTCTAAGGTGTGGCAGTTGATGTGTAATGCCAAGAAGTGCAAAGTTATGCACATAGGCATGGGTAACCCAAGGAGAGGTTATTAGGTGGGGTGGGGTGTGTGTGTCTGACAAATTAGTGTGACCACAGAGGAAAGGGATGTAGGGGGTCAACATTAGTGATGGTCTCACGTCATCAGCATAGTGTACCAGTATACTCGGAAGCCAAATGAGATGCTGGGATGTATAGCGAGGGGGTTCTTGAGTAGGAGAAAAGAGACACTGTTGCCCTTCTGTGAGTCCTTGGTGAGGCAGCACCTGGAGTACTGTCTAGCTCTAGAGCCCATACTTGAAAAAAGGCTAAGGACCATATAGAGTCTGTCCAGAGGCGAGCTGCAAAGATGACACAGGGTCAGCAAAGCAAAACATATGAGGAGCACCTAGTCTGTCTGAACATGTACTCCCTGAAAGCCAGGAGGGAGAGACTGGACATAACAGAAACCTTTAAATGCCTAAGAAAAATAAACAGGTGCAGTATCACAATCTGACCCAGCGCTGCATGGGCACAACAGCCAGCTGAGTGGACACAATGGGTGGTTGTGGGTTGTGTGTGTGTGTGTGTGTGTGTGTGTGTGTGTGTGTGTGTGTGTGTGTGTATAGAGATTCAGCAAGGATGTGAGGAAATACTTGTTCATGGATAGAGTGGTGGACAGATGTAACATGTCCATAGAGGTGGAAATGCCAATACAGGAGTTTCAAGAGTTCAAGGTGGGATAGCTATAAGGATCTGTTGAAAGCAAAGGCAGGGAATGGGGGTTTGATGGGGGCAGGGAGCTACTAGGGCATTAACCAAGGCATGCCCAACAATATGTTCGAATGGTTCATGTAAGACTAAGTCCTTTTTTTTTTTTTTTTTCTTGCCAGTGCCTTTCTATGTTTCTCTGCTCTAAATGGATTAACAGTCTGTAGTTCAGTATATTGTTTTTATATTTTAATGTGCAGTTCATTGCCTCGGATATGGGAAAAGCTTGGAGGTCTCTTATTTATTTTCTGCCATTGTTAATCTGCAGATACTGTGTGGGCTTCTTTGTACCCCCCCCCCCCAAAATGGTATACTCAAGCAATGGAGTTGTTTTGCGTATCAACCCTTCTCCCTCTAGAGGTGAGGGTGGAAGAGCTGCTGCTAATGCCACTGCTGCATGGCTGGTTGGCAGTCAGATGCTAATGTACAAGGTGGCATGCTGCCCCCTTACCAAGTATGCTCGCCGAGTGCACTCATCCAGCACTGGCCTAAGGCCCTAACTGCCTCGAGTCCACTCCAGAACTGGAGTCCATAGTCGCAGCCTAGGAGCAAAAAAACATGGCACCCAGATGAGCCCAGAAAGAAACTCGCCAGAGATTTAGCTTCTTATCTATGCAAAATGTTCCAGGTGATGTTAAAAACTGATGCTGTCATACAAGACTGACTCAATGTTTCACATCCAGCCGATGCTTTTTATTTTTTATTTTTTTTAACAGTAAAAGTACACTTCAAAATGTGCCATTTCTATAGTGTAGGTGATAAGACAATTGTACCATGGGTCTCTACCACCCCCTCAGATACCCACACAGTTTGAAGAAGCACCCGCCCAGTCAAGGAGCACAAAAAGATGAATTATTTTAACCAGGCTGTCATAAACTCTTTAACTGGTACCAGTCATAGAACAACATTTTCAAGTATGACACAAATGCCATATGTTTCTAACTTTTAAGTGCATTAACGGGCACATTACTAGTACATCTGGCAGACACTTTTATTTTTGTATTATGTTTTTAACCCTCCTCACCCCTGGTCGGCCACTCCTTCAGGTTCCTCATGGTCTTCCCCATCTGCTTGCTCATCCTTGCGCCAGCCACTAACCTCACATCATGGCCCCCGGGTAACCCGGCATATCCCTTCACCGGGTGGGTCCCCCTCCTCCGAGAGGGAAGGCACCAGTGGGGGTGGCCAGCACACTATTTTTCCATTTTGCCCAGTTGCCACTGAGGGAGGGCCAGCTATCGAGGCCTGATGGCAGCGGGGGACCGGAGGAACCATCATCTGGTTAACCAGGGCAGTTTCCTGGATTTTCTCCCGAGGAGTGGTGTGCCACATGATGTCAAGGCATATACCGATGTCTGCCACTTCCCAGTTACTTCAGCTCAGGCTACTGTGCTGTGCTCCTGGCCTCTGCCAGGAGTCAGAAGGTGCCGAAAATGCAGCCCCACCCTCCCCCCTGAGAAGACGAGCCGTCCTGGGATGCTCCTTTTCTTCTCCCCCGGTGGCCCTCCATGAACCAGAGTCCATTCCCGAACCTGGGTTGCTGGCGGCGCAAGCGGAAATCCAGCTGCTGTGCCGACAGGTTGGAGACGAGCACATTTTAAATGAGCTGTGTGTAAATCACTTATCACATTTAATTCTAAATGCAGGTTTTTGCACAAGGAGATTCTTACTGTCCACACTATATAAATGGCACATCTGAAATGTATTCTTGACAAAGCATTGGCAGGATACGAAACATTGAGTCAGTATTGTATCACAGCATCAGTTTTTATCTGCAGCGTTTTGCACGGAATAAATAGATTGAGTCTATGATTTTTTTTTTTTTTTTTTTTTTTGCTGGGGTCATCTGGGTGCTGGTGTTTGTACCACAGGCACTGGCCTTCTGTGTTCTTGGAGTGGCTTCTTTTGGGTTGTTCCACAGGCACAACCACGGAGACAGTGAGGCAGATATAATTCTACCTTTTAAATCCTGCAAGTGCACCTGATGTTCCCCTCAGCCTTTTATATGTGGTGGATTTCTCTGCCTGGGGCTTCCAGAAAATGGGGTGAAGTGCAGACAGATGCTGGACTAGTGATCTTTTTATGAAAGGCACATGGATGATTTTATTTATTTATTTATTTGCTTTTGGTAACTGGTTGGGTGCACTAGGCATAAGAATGCCTATGTTTAGTCATGACCCGGGAGAATACAGTTTGAAATTCATGAACATACATGTGACGTAACACATGAGATATATAACACAGTGAGGAGGGGAATCACATACAATCCAAACTTAGGGTGTGGAGCAACATTGTTCAGTACAATACAATCAATACAGTTTGGACAAAGTCAAAAGAAAAATAAGATCAGAAAACGTGTAAGAAGAAGCAGGCATTGCAAGAGAAGGGTATACACAGACATACAATAAGTGCCATTATGTGGTTATTAACTGGGGAGAGTACATTGATGTGAGCATTCTGGCTGGTTTGGAGACCCGTTAGTATTTAGGCTGTGAGGAAAGGAGAAGGCACTTGCGCACTGTAAGAAAAACAAATACGGTTGAAGTTTTTGGGCACATTCTTAACCCTTGCGGTGCCGCGGACTCATGTATCAGTCCAGAATTATTGTATGTTCTCATTCTGTCTGCAACTTAAGGGTTAATGGAATAAGGGGGGGAAAAAAGTACGGCAGAACTGAGTGCCATTTCAGTTTAGTGCATTTTTTTTTTTAAATTTGCAGTGCATGTACTGAGTATTTGCATATGACAAGATGTCCCTGTGAACAAGATTTAAAATCTCAGTGGGCGTGCCTCTTTATTAATACCGAAACTCATTCAATGGGGTATTGGTGTGGTGGAAAGAGTAAGGGAGGTGACCTAATGTATTCTTTGTCAAAACACTCTGGATGCCGGTAGGCATCTGGGAATGGTGATTACGTATGAAAATAGATGGTGGCTGAAGGGTTAACTTGCATGCAGGCTGTGGTGGTGGTGGGGGGTTGGGGTTGCCTCTCTGGAAAATTAGATTTTATATGTGTTTCTCACCCTGGGAAATCTTAAGTTAACAAAGAATGTGTGGACATGACCTACTAAAACAGATGCGCTAGATTTATGGGGTATTTAAACATGTTCGAAAGGTAATTGACCACAAAATATTTTACTTATTTATGTATTTATTTCCTATTGTGGGATTGAGGGCATGAAAGCTGGAAGTGTTCTGATTCTGGTTAAATGTTGTTGTATTTTACAAATTTTGACCAGGAGAGGCACGCTAAAGAGTGATAGCTTGTTTCCAGGTGCAACCCGGGGGTGGGTTACATGGGCCTGTTTTATTGACGAGGAGAATGTTGGCCATGACACCGGGGAACTGCCCCTGTTCTTCATCGATGAGTGCCATGGGATCTTTTACTTCACCTAGACAGTGACCAGAGGTAGGCAGAAGGGACCTTGGTTTTAACATCTCGTCTGAAGGATGGCACCTTGGTTGTGTGACTCCCCCTCTCGTACTGCGTTATAGTGCCAGTTATAGATATTCTCCCAAATACATGGTGTGGGCCTAGAAGCCACAAGCATCTGATCTTCCAGCCCGAGATGAGTGTTACCCACTGAGCCACCGATACTGCTAGGCCGCTGGGTTTCTTAGTTTGAAAAGCAGGTGTATATATATTTTGAAGTTAAAGGGTTAAAGCAATTATATTTAAAACCATTTCTCTGTCACTGTGGTTAACTTTAGTGATTTCTATTTGTATGACTTTTGATCTACTAAATCTTTCAGATGAAACAATACTTCTCACTGTCTTTCACACATCATTTGACTACCCCAGCTGACCTCACAGTTGCTGTGTATGTGACATCACAGTGTTCTGTCATAGGAAGCATTATATCATTTCATAACAGGATTAGAGGTACAGTGAGGTCCGTAAGTGATGGTCAACTGCTTTTACAAATTTTCTGGGTAAGCTACGAAGATGAGTTATAAACCTGGAAAGGAAAACTGAGGTTTTAAATGATGTATGTTCTAGTAAAATTGCACTAGTTGAAACAATGTGTATGAAAATACATACTGAAATGCATAGCTACTCTGTAGGTATCCATCTTCATAATACAGAATTTCGTTCCTGCAGTTCACTACAGCAATCCTGCAAGGGGGCGGATTTTAGGAGTGGAAACTCTGTATCCTTCATTGGTTAGGACTTGGTGTTTCTCAGCTAAAATACTGCTATTTCTTGAGTACATACAAGAGTTTAAAGAACAATATTGGTGACTAAATTGTTAGTTATCCCAGACTAAGGTAAGGGAACTAGAGGTTGAAAAGTATCATGGTTGCAGGCTGTCTCAGCCCTGTTGTTACAGTGTGACAAGCTGTTGTAACCCCTAGGTGGTGCTATCCCAAGGGCTACTACGCCTGCCTGCATGGCTAGATGCAGGTTAAGGGGCCTGGGTACTGAAACGGGGTGCCTCCACCCGGAGGTCAGGGTTGTTTAGCGGTCAAGCTAACCTGGGCACAGCCCTCCAGGACACTGTAACCCCCCTCTTTCCCTTCTAGTGGCCTGAGCAATATACAGTAGTCACTTTCACAGTGGCCCTTTATTCACCATGCAATTACCCACACTGTTTGCACTTACCACCAGGGCTAGTTCCTCTAGCTCGACCCTGGAGACCCCCTGTAAAACAAGGTCATACATAGCAAATAGCAACAGTACAGTACTTTTGGCACAAACTGGAACCACAGTCAGGCTAAATGCAAAAAGAGTTAGATCTGATTTATTCAGGGGACTTGAACAAGGGAGTGGCGTAATTGGGTTGATTTGCTTAAAGGCTATATCAATCAAACAGTCATGCATGCACTTCAGAGTCCCTACACAGTTACACACACTGGGTACCCAGGTAGGAGGAAGGTGGGCTAGCCAGGATCATTGCCCAGGGTAGGCCGGGCATCACAGCTGGTTGGGGCCTTGTGATGGAAGAAAGCAACATGCACAACACACACTATTTGTAATCCGGAGCCTGAGGGCTCAGTTCGTGACAGAAAAGACAACAAAGCAATCAGATGATGACACTTTAGATTTAGCTGTTGTTGCAGAGAGCTACCCTAATGTCTACTCACGATGCCCGATGCAGGACACAGGCAGGATGAAGTTGAGACTGCAGGTTGTTGAGCTGGAGTGCCAGGAGAAGCAGGGCCCACACGAATCATCGAGGCATCATTCCTGTTCAAAGTGTTGAGCAGGGGGCTGATCCCCAGGCAGATCTCTCGTTGATGGCTTTCTCTGTGCAACGGATATTCTGGCTGGGCCAGTGTGGCAAGGCCCAGGCCGAAGGGCGATGAACACTGATTCAGTCCATTGGAGCTGGATACAGCCTCCAGTGAGCAGAACATGGTTCAACACACAGTGGGGAACTAAATCATGACCCGCTTTCAGCACACAGCACATTTACATGTAAGAAATTCTACTGTACAAGGCAGATTGCTATCCAGTCGCAATTACAGGGTCTCTGCACAAGCCAGGAGTTCAAAGGTGGTTGGAAATCATGATAGGCCGATCGCATTCAGCAAATCTTCGGTCTTCTTTAGGTTAAAGCCTGGTCACAGTTCTGTGGCTTATCTCACAATTTGGATTCAGTCTGAATAAGCTCTATTTTCCCTCGCAGGGACAGCAGGCAGGCAGACAGGCAGGCCAAAACTCATTCCTTTCACCATTCTCCTGCGTGAATTACACAGGGTCTGCTGCTTGAATCACTCAAGCTGTTACCACTTTCACTTCCGAATTTAGACTGACTCTAACTGCAATTAGCCTGGGACTTTTCCCAGGATCCAAAAGGTTTGGTTGGGTGATCTGTCAGTCAGTTCAAGGGCTCCCCCTCCAGGTCTGTTTTGGTGCCAAAATGCAAAAACTACAATTCCTACAGAATTTTGCTCCCACAAGACCTCTGATGCAGGTTCCATTTTAGAGTCCCCAAAGGTACCGATTGGTGCTGACTGGCAGTCCAAAACCAAAATGGCGGTGCAATACATAAGGTCCATGCTGCAAAGAAGGCAGGTTAGACAAACTACAATATCATTACTATTCAAATGGATAATCAGCAAATAAGTACAGCTTCTAACAGAGCTCCCTCTGCACTAACAGCGATGGCAAAACAGAGCGATTTATCTGGTAGCCCGGACGGGACTCGAGCATAGAAACACTCAGCCCCCCTCCCAGATTAATTATGATTGCAATCTAGGCAGCTCTTAAAGAGACAGTACAAAGAGGCTTTACAGGCACTTTCTGGCAATACATTTGAACTGCTAAAATGCAGGACACCAGCCTGGCAGTGAGCATTTAGGCCAGCTCAAGGAAGACTTTTTGGGAACTCCCATTTGTAGGGGGGGTTGCACTGTAATCACTGTTTGTTAGTTGTATGGCTGTTAACCTGAACTGTTCCAGAGCAGCGCCATTGCTTGTGTCGCTGATGACCCAGGTCTGAAATCGACCTTCATTCTTCAAGGGCAAGCTGGGGAGTATCCAGTGTTCTAGAGATGTGCCTCTGGGAGGGAGGTTGGTACGCTCTGCTGCAGTACTGCCACTGGAGTGACCACAGGTGGCAGTACAAGTGGAGCCATGGTGGGTGGGCGACCGCCTCCTGACTGAGGATGTTGTCACTCTAGTGTGCAGACATCCATGCAAGTCCTAGCCTGCAAGAAGAAAACGAATAATCAGCATTTATATAGTGCTTTTCATAGACAATGTATCCCAAAGTACTTTACAAGCAATGCTAGACTGGTAGTGAAGTGACTGACTGTGTAGTGGCGGCCATATCGCACATCAGCACCCATACACATCCTGGACAAATGCATGAACCAGTTTTATGGGAAGGGGAATATTGGCCAGGATGCAGAGAATGTCCCCTACTCTTTGCAAAGAATGCCTTGGGTTCTTTTACTTCAACCTAGACACCCACCAGGACAGCACTAGGATGTGTAGATGGGACCTCGGTTTTACATTTCTTCTGAAGGATGGCACACCCCAACATTACAGCACCCCTTAATACTGCACTCGGGTACCAGTGTTTTAGATATGAGTCCAGTCTCTGTCTGGGACGAGAACCCACTACCTTCTGGTCCAGAGGTGGATGTGCTACCAACTGAGCTACGCTGACACCAAGGTGCCTGGTAGGAGGGGAGCAGAACCAGGAAAATCCCACTGCCTGCAGAATGAAGCCTCCTTTCCTTGCAGGTCCTGTACCTGCTCACTGGGCTCCTGACCAGCACCTGAGCTAAACTCCTCCCAGGCTTGGGGAGCACTGTAGGGTCACAAGGTACATCTAAAGGACACTGGGTGATGGGGCTGGAGGGAGAGGTTGGGTGTCACGGGGGCATAAAACATGGTAAATGTATAACAAAAAAAAAAACTTGAACTCTCCTGGGTCATAGCTAGGTAACTAGGTATATCCGGTGCACTTACCTGGTAAACAAACCTAAATTTATAAGCAGATGATTTGTCTTCTGCGTAGGTTGCTGTACCTGTTCCTTTGTATAATTTCAGTGCCCACCCTGTTTCACACCCATTTAATAGTTGTGAACTTTAGTCTGGCAGCTTGCCTGCTGTTTTTTGGTGTGACTTCTGTCACACTGAACCTAACCTTTTAATTCAGTTTTTTTTTCTGGTCTCTTAATGCTCTTTACATGAGTAGCATTCCATTCACAAATTCCTCTTCTCATTCAGGTAACCCAAGAAGTCTGATCCTCCCTGTCCAAAGCCATCCTTCCTCCTGAATCCTAACTGCTTACTTTCTGAGGTGGGCCTTCTCTGTCACCATCAGCCCTACTGGCCAGGAGACTGAATCCATCATGGAGGGCAGTGGGCCAGAAAAAGGGCATATTCCTCTGTGATGGGAGTGGATACCATATATCATCATCAATACAGATGATTTTAAACTTATTGTTCACAACTGATTTGATATTAAATATAATCATTATTTTTTTCCCAGTAATCACTGAAGTTACTTGTAATCATTTTTCACACTGCTATATTTAATGTTCTTGTGTTAATGACTGTATGTTTTGTATGCAGCCTTGGACATGTTGCTGCTGTGTTTCACCCCAGGACCCACTTGTAAATTAGGCATTTTGCTGATCTTCCAGAGAACAGAATTTTTTAAATATAAATAAAAAAAATCTACCTTTCAAGGACTGCTTTCATTTTCTGCTTACGTTCTCCCACCCCAGTACAGTCAAGTGCAGCCATCCACAATGTCATTCCTGAACTGATGTCCCAACGTCACGCGCGCCCCCCCCCACCATCAGCATCCCACCTTGCATTAACACTAAGTCAGGCAGTGGGGTTTAAGATCCCTCCCTCCTTCTCCAGGGGTAAACATCCAAACAGATGCTCCTTCCACCTCTTGTTCTAGCATGTTGTGGTGTTTTTTTTTTTTTTTTTGGGGAGCGGCCAGTTTCCCATCAGTGCAGGCTAACTTCATGGCCTGGATAACCCAGTTACAGTGCCCAGTGAGGGTGGTGGGGCATCTCATTACAAGAGCACAGGCATTTCGTCAGGCTGCCTGTTCCCATGTCTTTTAGTCTTATTTTTTTCTTCCTTCCCACTGTGCAAAATAACCAAAACAAAACTGAGTCTTGGTGCAGGGGCTTGGTGCTGTCTGCTGGGGTGGCCTGCCCTTGCAAGCAAAATCGGGAGGAAATGCAGACACACAGGATAGTGCAGACAATTGCAGTAATACTGGCTTGATGCAAAAATACAAACTTCAGTAGTTCCAAACTAAGCAAAAATAAATACTTAGAGGGCATGCAATGCCAACAAACCACAGCTACAGCCTGTCACTCAAACACCTCAGAGCTTGTCTGATGAAAAGGCGGGGTGCCATCAGAGTGCTGGGGTGTTTAAGCAATGGGCTGTAGCCGTGGGTGGCTTGCACTGAATGCGTTTTTATGTATGTATTTTTTGCACAGTTTGGAATTTTTACAGTGTGTATTTTTGCATGAAGTCAGCATTCCTACCATTGTTTGCACTATTGAGCATATCTGCATTTCCTCCTGGTTTTGCTCCCACCATTGCCCCAGCCCATTAGTGTCGTACTGCCTAATTTTGGCCTTTGCATGTATATTGCAGTATGATCCTGCTTAGGGGCAAGCCCCTTGTCCCACCAAAAAGGGCAGCTATTCCCTGGACTGGAATGTCATTCTGCAGCCCTGGCCACCCCACTCCAGCGGAGTCTAGCATGGGGTTGCCGGTGCAGAAGTGTGACGCAGTTCTGCTGAGCCAGCTCCTTTCATCTTATGATTGCCACTCCTGAGGTTGTGGATTTGGGGCACAAACCAGCTTTGCCAGTATACCAAGCTGTCCCCACTCCTTAGCACTGTGAAACTGGCTAACTTGAACATGAAATCTCCAAAAATACTACACCAGTGATATTTGTTGCGAGGGGAACTACTAATGTCAGAAGGGTAATTGTGGTCTAAGGGTTAGCAGAAAGGGCTGTGAGCCCAGGAGATCTTGATTTCATATCTCCGTTCAGCCACTGGCTCAACGTGTGATCTTTCTTGACCCCTTTTCAATCAGTCCCGCAGAAATGCTTTATATTAACCGGATTTGAAATCAAAATGCTGCATCTTAGCTGGACTGATCAGAAGAGTTTTGTGAGAGCATCCAGGTTTGGGTTTCTGCAGGATGAATGAGCTGGCAGTGTTATTTTCCGTAAGCCGCAGTGTTTAAGCTGACACTTGCCAAATTGCATTTTGAGACTGATTTCCAGATTCTGACATTAGTTTTCAGTTCTGACTCACCAGACTGAGTGTAGTTTATGGGTGGCATTTGTTCTGCATAGCAATCAGCCTGCTCAAAATCCTTGTTGTGCACATTCTGAACCATTGTACGCATTCCGAAATGTTGCTGTGTGCATTCCGTACAGTTGTTCAGCACAGTTCCAAGGTCATACAGTTTTCATTTTCTCATTTACCCCCACACCTGGCAGATTACTAACCACACAGTGCCCAAAGTTCTACATTTTTAACTTGTGAACGTCTGTAAATGTAATTTCAGTCCCAAAAGAGAACAAATAAATGTTTCCTTTTGTCTTTTACTTAAAATAGAATATGGGCAACCACACACTGCTCAGCATATGTTTCCATCTCGGGGTTGAGATAACAGCAAGGACCTCTTGAGCTTAGCTGTTAAGGGTCCATATACTGCCATCTCAACCCCTCGGTGGAAACCTAGCCTTGTGGTCTGTGGCTGCCCATACATTATTCTCAATGATGTTGCTAAAGTAAACCAAGCTAAAAGACAGATAACATGCTTGCTTTCTTATTTTGGGCCCATCGTGACCCAAACCAGCAAGACCACATTGGGGCTGGTTTGTTTCCCCCTGGGGTGAGATATAGATACGGCATACTGATGAATCCTGTGTAGGATGAAACGTGTGTTTTCTGTTCTTACCCTTTGCAGATGCTGTGAAAGGCACTTTGGCACCATGCTTTCCTGCTTAAAGCAGAATCGGCCTGAATGTTCATGGTGAATTGCATCATGGGAATATGTGGGATTTTGTATTTGTTTGTTCAGGTAAATGTCAAATTGTCCCCCCCACCCCAAAAAAGTCTCTGAAATAAACCAGTTTTCGTGTGTGTGTGTGTGTGTGTGTGTGTGTGTGTGTGTGTGTGTGTGTGTGTGTGTCAAACTTCAGTTTCACTGCATAGTATCGCATTCAGATAACAGTACCAGTACAACTGAGTTTACAATTAAAAGTATTTCAAACCAGTTTCTGTACCAGTACAGAGGAATATTAGATTGTTGGTTTGCTACAGATTCTGCGATTTGGTTACATATTTTGGCTAGCAAATAGTCAAAAAACTAGTTTTTAAATTTTCAGCTGAAACTCTGAAACCGGTTTGGGCTTGTGGACAGTCGTTTTGGACCCAGTTGTGGGATGTATGTGGATTTCTGCAGCTTTTTGAAATTCCAACTTGCCAATTTGTTGTTGCAGAAACTGTATTTGGTTTGGTTTGAGATCTTTAAAACATTTTAAATATTGCCAACTTTGGGGCTGCCTTGACAAAAGGTAGGCACCCCTCAATCTGCTCCCACAGTGACCCCTCTGTGGCTGGCCAAGGAGGTGACTGATGCGTGTGACTCTACTTGTGCCACTGGGTCGATGTGGAATCTGATCATGTTGCAGTGGCACTAGAGTGGAAGGGGAAAAGAAAGGAACAAATGTTGGTGGCTGCATAAATAATAGTCCCAAGCACTCTTGGGGGTGGGGAATTGATCTCCTTGGGTGGGGTAGATGTTGGGACTGAGAGGTTCTGTGGAGGGCCCTAAGGGGTAGTAGCCACCGAAGAGGACGTGTGTGAAACAAATGTTGATAACTCCCTCCTGTGTTCTTGGTGGTGGAAGGTGCAGGAGGCACTGAAGACACCACTGTTCCTCTTTTGATCTAGTCCCCGGGACTCCCCACTGCTACAGTTCAGATTGGGGGACTGATGGGAGCAGTGGTGCATGTGGCTGATACGCGAGGCAGGCTCTGTTGCGCTAAATACATAATCTGCATATAGGGGAAGGAGGGGTTACAAAAAGAAAATAGAAATTTAAAAAGCCCATTACAGTAGCTGAAACATTCATGAAAGTAGGTAATGGAGTCCTGAGATACAACAGACTCAGAAGTATGGGTATGTTAATACTGCATTATCACCAGCTCTCGAACCCTGTGTTGCCATGCAGGGTAAAGCTGTGCCTGTCCACGTGTTTAGGCAAAGCTTCACCCTGTAGGCCAGACTTAATCATCGACATGGATTGCTGCCAGCTACAAATAAGCCTGGTACCTCATTTAAAGGAACTCTTTGTGGGCCTTCAGACTGTGACTGGCATGGTTTATGTTTCCCTTTAAGAGAAACAAGTTAAGAAAATAAATTGGCTGTCACCTTAGCAGCTATAATTCTGTGCCCAGTTAGAGCTTTGCAGTCAAGAAATAATGTTTACTCATGCCAGCACTCGGAGGTAATCTCTCTGTTTGTTCAGGCTACAAATGTGAGCTGAAATCCTTTGCTAAAGAAGCCACTGTGGCGCAGTGGTAACTTAGTGTGCCGAAATGTGAAGCAGGAGCTCCCCAGTGAGAATCCCACCACAGTCACTGACTGTGTGTGTGTGTGTCATCTGGAGCAAGTCACATGACTTCCGTGCATCTGTCTCCCTAGCTCCACAGTTCAGAAAATTAAGGGTGCGACTGTAAATGAGGGCTAGGATTCTTCTTTCTTCTTTTCTTCTAATTTATCCCTCCTACTCGGTTACCTCCAGCCTCCTTTCTTCAACCATTTCAGTGGCCTTCCTGTCATCCTCACAGGACAGCTCCTCTTGATTCTGACCAGACTGGTGGCGCCATAGGCACCCCACAGGGAACCCCTCTTTAATGATGAGCATGAACGTCTGGCACCTTGGACGTGCTCTTATTTGTACTGGTGCCAGGCGGAGTCGGGGAAGGGGTGTTAGTGGTGGTGTACATGGGGCAAGTGATGTGTGGTTGCACCGATATGTGTGTCATAGCATTTTTCATGTGTGTTTTTGCCTGCCCACTTACTCACTTGCTAAGGGGTGCTGGCAGACAATTGTGTGTTCACCACAATGTCTCAGTGCTGCCAGTTGCTCACCACAGGGGGTGCTGATGTAGCAAGGATGCTGCTACTTTTCCTTCCAGATCTGAGAACGTTGTTCCCAAAGCCCTTCCTTAGACTCCTCCAGCCTGGGGTGGAGAGCCAACAGGACTGGGCTGGGGTACAGGGGGCACACCGGGACAGTTAGTGGGGAAGGACTAGGGTGAGACACACACACACACACACACACACACACACACACACACACACCTGTATTACACTTCACTGTGATACACTAGCTCTGTGTTTGAATCTTACATTTACTTACTGGGCCCATTTATTCAAAAAGTAGATGATAAAACCAAAGATTTTCAGAGTTTAGAAGGTGGCCAGGTACCAAACAGCAGGGGCACCACCTGAAAATATCCAGATATCCTGGTGGGCCAGCCCGACTCTTAAGAGACATCTTTGCAGTCTTGTGCATGGCAGCGCAACCCAGTGCCACCACTGTCACATGGCAGGGTGAGGACCAGGAGTTTCAAATGGGTTTCTTTTGACTCTGACCCTCATCCCCCTCCACAATACAGATGGCTGGGCCAAATTGAATGATTTTTGAAAAAACCCAGCTGAGATGTTAAGTTTCATAAAGTACTGAAAAGTCCAATGTTATGTAGTAAACAACAAAAAACGAAACAAAAAAAAAAATATTTGGGGGATAAGAAAGGGGAAATTGTTTTACTGGGAAAGGCACACTAAGCCAAAGCTTGATTCCAGGTGTGACCTGGGAGCGCAAGGAAGTTAAGTGACTTGCTCTGGGTCACATAGAATGCAAGTGGGAGCTGTGGGATTCAAACCCAGGTCTCCAGGTTTGCAGCTCAGAGCCTTAAACCACTGTGCCATACTGCCTCCTAAAAAGGGATCTACCTTTTGTTTTTCAACCATGGTAGAAGCTTAACTCATGGGACTCTGACTGAATATATATGGGGGCAGTGACATGCGTGATTTTAGGGGAACCCTATCGTGACAGTCCTGTTGGATCTGGCGCACACCTGACTATTTCCAAATTACAAGGGTTCGCCAATGGCTGGTCTCTAGCTGTTTTTCCCCATAATTTTGTTTAACCTCCTCTGCTGACTAGACCCCTCCAGCCCCATCACCAACCATCTCTGGGACTTGCCTGGTTTCAGGCAAGTCCCCCAAGGATTCCTCCAATAGCTGGGTTGAATGGGGGAGGGCCATACCCCCCCCCCCCCGAGCGCAGTCCACATGGCCTGGGAATCATAAAACTGTTTGAGGTGTTTTCTCTTCAGGGCTGCCAAACTGCAGTGATGCACTGTACGTGCTAGCATCTGAGGATAGCGCTCCCTCTGCTGAGGCAGTCCTGTTGAATGATCAACTGCCCTTCATCAGATGGCAATCTAATAGCAGGATAGTGGCCCCTCCAAGAGAGAGGACTCGCTGGGATGTTTTTCTCTCTTCTCTCTCTCTCCTGACTACCCCAAATGACCCAAAGTCTGCTTCTGAACCCGGGTCTCTGGCGTGGCGAGCGATAGCACTACTACCATACCATTGGGGTGGCTGGTTGATAACTTCTTTATGTTTTAAATATACAAGTACCATGTACACACCTGTTGGGGGTTGTGTGTCTGCCAGATTGGGGGGGCTTTGCAAATCTTGGTCCCCAGATTTTGCAGTCTAGCCTTTCTAGCAGGGTTAGCAAAAGTATTACACCTCAAAATTTGTATCTGATCCCTGGGCAGTTTGCCTTTGTGGTTTTCTTGTGGCTTTTGTGGGAAGACACATGCGCTCATAGCAGTATGTAACATCAATTCAGAATTGGCCTAAAAATGTTGTTATTTGACACCTGACAGCTGTCATCCTGGCTGATTTGGTGGGGTGGGGTGGGGGCTTTTCTTTTCTATGTTTCAGTATTGAAACAGTGCTTGGTTCAGCAAAATGCACCCAATTTTGTACCTGCATTTTAACCTCCAGTCTCCTTTTCCTCAACTGCAAACCTTGGCCAAGCTACACACCCAGATATTTAAATAGCTCTGTGCCTTCCAGTTGGGCTGATTCCAAGTTTTCTATTTTAAGTTACTGGTTACATCTTGTAGAATTTCTGGCAGTGCTGAGTTACATTATTGGTTGCTATTTAAAAGAGCCTGAATGTTAAAGGGACTAGGGCTGTTATGGACACACAGTCAGACGGTGTTGCATGGTGTAAGTAAGGGACAGTATTCTGTTGTGTGAAGTTTCCCCTACTGCAACAGCAGTTTATCATCGGGGACTGCAGTAGCTGGTTGACGTTCCATACCTGGACTGTGTAATACCCTATGTAATCCCTTCCCCCAGGACGTACCATGAGACAAGCTTTTGTTACTCAGTGTAACCTTCCTGGTGAAACGTTTCAATAAATATTAAGATCACCTGGGTATTTTTCTTCATAGCTGTCATACCTTGATAACATTTACTACTCTAACACTCCAGCAGGAATAAACCCCAACTTGATGGGTTAATTCCTATTTATTTATTTATTTATTTATTTATTCATTCATTCATTCATTCATTCATTCATTCATTCATTCATTCATTCATTCATTCATTCAGTTTATTTACCCAGGATAGCCCAACTGGGCTGCATTCTCATTTTTCAGTGGGGTACTGCATTCACCCATTTTTATAGCTGGCTACATTGAAGTACCAAGAGGTTAGTGACTTGCTCAAGGTCACACTTAGTAAGTTACTGTGTTAGGAATAGAACCTGCATCTCCTGGTTACCAAGCCTGTGCTCCATCATTGGGCTATGCTGTCTGTCCGTTTCTAGCCCTTTGAAGTAAAAATGTGACTGAAGAACCATATAGCACAGAGGATTTAATTCCGTGTTTTAATTTGTTTTTCAAGTTTTAGTTTAATAGTTTCAACAAGTTTTTGATTCTGAAAATGAAATGTAATGTTTTTTATTGCAGTGTAATTTACTACTGCTGAGTATACTGATTCGGCCTTATAGTGCACATTTATGTTGCCAACATGTAGACAGAGCTCTGAGAGATAGTATTTAACATTTGAACTTGCATTTACAATATGCGTTGAGGGAACTGACTTTAAGTTTGAGTTAAAAGGAAGACATCAGCACTTGGGGTTCCCAGCGTCTCTAAGAAAATCCTGTGGATAGCCTGAATGCCCGTTCTGTAGTTGACCTAGAGTTGCAATAGGTCACAGGGTCAGCTGCATAAAGGTGCCGAGTCTGCTGTTGATGGCCTGGGACAGCTGGTTGACTCCTCCTCCTCCTCCATAGAGGAGATGGAGAACATGGAGTAAGCAATAAGACATGACGCAGCGTTGGCTCTCTCTCTAAGGTTAATGTGTGCCCAGATGTGTAGTGAGGCAGAAGGCATTTGTGCTACGTACATTTTGGCACCTTGAAGAGCATTGACTGACATGTGTTTTGATTATTATAAGATTAGGTGTGTGTCTAGTTAGTCATTTTGAATTGGTGTTGTGTAGTTTTGTGCTTGTTAATTGTGATATTGGGGGAGATTTCATTTTAATTCTTTTTGGGTTCAGTATTTTAATTTAAATACAATGTCTGTAGATTTAAATGTATGTGCAATTATTTTATGTAGTTTGGTGTTACGGGATTTTGTGTAGACAAGGGTTGAGTGGGGTTTTATAGAGTTGAGATTGTGGATTGAAGTAGGCAGGGTGTGTAGAGGCCAGGTTACTGATAGGCATGTCTGTTTTATGGACAACTTCCAGCAGCTCTGCTCCTTTGGAGGATCTTTGTTTGCCCTGTGTTCAGGGGGTCTTCAGCCACTGTGTCAGGCTAGGGATTCTCTGGCAGTGGTGCAGTAACTGCAGGTGGGGTCCTGGAGTAGATGACGGGGGGGAGGGGGCAGTATTAGGACAGTGCGGGCACAGAGATGCCCAGAGAGGAAGTGGAACCAGGATAGGGGGTCCCTACCTTGTTCTCACTAGAGCGCAACAAAGTAGATGCATAGATACATAGACAGTGTCGGCAGATAAGGGCCTGTGGCCCACCCAGTCTGCCCATTTGAGCTTGTAAGTTCAGTTTGTTTTCCTAGAAGTCTGTTTCCCCTTACCCCTGACCTCTAGAATTCCTTTATGTCTATCCCATGCATTCTTAAATCCCGTGATTGTTTCTGCCCCACCACTTCCTCTGGCAGGGTGTTCCACTTGTCCACCACCCGTTCTGTGAAGAAATTCTTTCTCATGTTTCTCTCTGAATCGTCCTCCTCCAACTTCATCCCATGCCTCTAGTCCTGGAACATCTTTTCGCTAAAAATAGTGTTTTCCTGCACCTGTTCCTCCCTGTAAGATACTTGTATATGTCTATCATATCCCCTCTCCCTCCTCTCCTCCAGGGAGTACATGTTCAGTTCCTTCAACCTGTCTTCATAGGGACTTGTGATGCAATCCATGCACCATCTTTGTTGCCTCCTCTGAACCTTCTCTACCCTGTCTATGTCCACGTAGGTATGGTCTCCAGAATTGTACACTGTACTCCAGGTGGGGCCTCACTAGTGTCTTGTATAGCGGAATTATGACCTCCCTTTTCCTGCTGGTGATGCCCTGCCTATACATCCCAGCATCCTATTTGCTTTTACCTGCTGCTTTGTCACACTGTTTCCTACACTTGAGGTCATCAGAGATGACAACCCCAAGATCCTTTCCTGCTTGGTGCATGCTATATCCTCACCCCCAACTGATATATTGTGCCAGGGTTTTGTGCCCCATATGCATTATCTTGCACTTCTTTGCATTGAATTTCAACTGCCAAACCCTGACCATTCTTCAAGTTTCTGCAGGTCGCTTCTCATTCTGTCTACACCCTCTGGTGTGTCTACTCTGTTACAGAGCTTTGTGTCATCAGCGAACAGTGAAATTCTGCCTTCTAGGTCCTGCGCAATGTCACTGATGAAGATGTTGAATAGGACCGGTCCCAGCACTGATCCCTGTGGTACCCCACTGGTCACTCTTCCTCTGTGGAGTGACAGCCATTTACCACCACCCTCTGTGTCCTGCCACCCAGCCAGTTACCTACCCACCACACTACTGTCCTGCCCACACCCATATTCCCCAGTTTGTGTAATAGTCTTCTATGTGGCACAGTGTCAAAGGCCTTGCTGAAGTCCAGATAGGCCATGTCCACTGCCCTCCCTGATCCACCTCCCTAGTCACCCAGTCAAAAATTCAATGAGGTTGGTCTGACATGCCTCCCCTGGGTGAAACCATACTGCCTTGGGTCCTGTAGTCCATTGACAACCAGATGTTCCACCAATTCTCCTTCAGTAGTGCTTCCATGATCTTCCCCACTACCGAGGTGAGGCTGACTGGTCTGTAGTTCCCTGCTTCCTCTTGTTCCCACTTTTGTATAAGGGGACAACATCTGCTGTCTCAGTCTTTGGGTACCTCCCTGTTTCCAGTGATCGGCTAAACAGGATAGCCAGAGGTTCAGCCACTCCTCTCTTAGTTCTTTAAGGACCCTGGGGTGCACCCGCCTGGCCCCATTGCTTTGTCAACTCTTATTACTTCCAGTTCCTTCAGGACCCTTTCTCGTGAAAGGGACTTGTGTCCATTTCTGCACCATTCTCACCCTTGTACTCCCTTCAGACCCATTACACACCTCTTCCTCGGTAAAGACTGAGCAGAAATACCTGTTCAATATGTCAGATTTACTGTTGTCATCCTCCATGCGGCTCCCATCCTCCCCCTTCAGTCTCACTATCCCTCCCTTTGTCTTTCTTTTTTCACTTATGTACCTGTAAAAGGTTTTGTCCCTTTACCCACTGATTTTGCAATGTGTTCTTCTGTCTGAGCTTTGGCTTCCTTACTGACCTCCTGCCTCCCTTTGCTTCTCCTGGTACTTCTCCCTATCCCCTTCTGCCTGTATTGCCTGAATGCAATCTTTTTGGCTTTCACTTTCTTTGATACCTCTTTGGAAAACCATAATGGTCTCCTCTTCCTTTTCCTCTTGCTAACCTGCTTAATGCATAATTCTGTTGTTCTTGTAATCCCCATTTAAATACTGCCCACTGTTCCTCAACCCCTGATTCCTGTCCCATTCCCCTTAATGCATCTTTCAAGTATCTCCCCATTTTCCCAAAGTCTGCCCCCCTAAAATCCAGGATATGTGTTTTGGTTCTGCTCTTTCTGTGATTTCAAACCACAATGACTGGTGGTCACTGTTACCCAGGTGCTCCCCACTGTTACCCCCATCACACTGTCCCTGTTTGTGAGCACAAGGTCCAGTATTGCCTTCTGCCGAGTTGGTTCCATGACCAGTTGCTTGAGGAAGGCACCCTGAAGGGAGTCCAGGATAAATCTGCTCCTAGTTGATGCTGCTGCTGGGATGCTCCAGTCCACGTCTGGTATATTGAAGTCTCCAACCAGTACTACCTCACGTCTGCCATCCTTTGGATGGCTAGCATCAGCTCCCTATCTGTTTCTTCCTCCTGGGCTGGTGGTCTATAGACCACACCTGTGCGGATGGCTGGACCCATTTTCCTTTCCAGCTTAGCCCACAGTATCTCTCCCCATTTTGTTCCTCCTGGATCTCTGTGGCCCTTATGTCATTTTTCACATCAGTGCCACTCCTCCTCCTTCCTGCCTGCTCTCTCTTCTGAATATGTTGTAGCCAGGTATGGCCATCTCCCAGTCATGGTTATCATTACATCAGGTTTCAGTGATGGCCACAATGTCCAGGTCTGACTGTACCATGACAGCCTCCAGATCTTCCATCTTGTTGCTAAGGCTCCTGGCATTTGCACATGGCTTCATGATTTGACCTCACTAGACTGCTTCACTGTTCTACTCCAGCCCCTTCCTTGGTTGTCATTTATCCCTGGTTCTCCTTGCTGTCTGCCCTTCTGCTGAATTTTGCCCCTTTTCTGCTTATCCACCTCTTGGCACTAATCTCCATCTTTTGCACACTGCTTTGCAGAGATAGCCCTCCTCTGGTTCACTGGTTCCACTGCTAGCTGTGGGGTGAGCAAGAGGTACCCTCCTTGCTGGCCTGTCACCCTCTTTGCTAGTTTAAATGCTTGTCAATGTAGCATTTAAACTTATCATTGAGCTTGATTCCCTCCAGGATGGATGCAGGCCGTCAGGCTTGAACAAACCTCCATCCCTCCAGGTGGGTCCCCAGTCACCAATGAATCCAAACCCTTCCTCACAGCACCAGTTCTTCAACCATGAGTTAAAGTTCATGGTGCATGCACTCCTATGCTCTCCCTTGCCTCTCACAGGTAGTACTTCTGAGAAAGTGACAGAAGTAGCTACTTGCTTGAGACCCCTCCCCAGTTTCCTAAACTCTTCCTGAACTTCCTTTGGCTCCCCATTTGCCAGGTCATTAGTACCTAGGTGGATAATGACATCCAGCTCACCTCCCGTCTTGCCTTCCCAGTGAGCCAGGATCTTCCTTCCATCTCTCCATGCCGTGGCACCTAGTGAGCACCTCACCTCCCTGTCCTCCCCTCCTGTGTTCCTAGCTGGATCCCTCTTACGATGGAGTCCCCCACCAGGATTCGCTTCCTCCTCCTCCTCTGGGGTCCACTGCTTTCCCCGCTGAGGTCACCTCCTTGGCTAACCTCCACATCCTTTCCTACCACTTCTCTGGGTACCTCTATTTGGTTGTCCTCGTTTGCCAGTGTGGCATGAGTTCTTGAGTGGAATAGGATCTGGGATGTGCCTCTGCCTGACTGCTCTAACCCTCCCTAAGCCCAGTGTCATCCAAGTGCTCCTCGTTCTCGGCATCCTTTGAGGCAGCTGCATTGGACTGGGTGGTCCCTGGATAGTGGTGATGGTACTCCTGACCCAGTTTACTTCCGCTCTGAGTCTGGCTACCTCATCCCGCAGTCCAGAGAGATGCATGCAGATAGGGCAGCACCTCAGTGTCCAGAAGGTCTGCCTGAATATGGCTGCCCCACAGCCACTGCATTGCACCACTCCCTACATTATACTGCAATTCCACTACTTGTCTGCTACTGAAGCTCTCCTAGTTCTCTCTTTATTAATTTACTGTACTAAAAATCCTGTCACTGATCCTCAGATAAATTTTTTTAAGGAAAAAGAAACCAATAAATAAATGAGTCAAAACACTTGTCGTGCTGAGGGTGGGCTTCCTCCCCCTTATGCCCCTTCTACTTCACACCCCTTACTATACCCTGTGTTTAGCTCCTGTCAATCAGATTTATCAGGGCATATAATTAAGAGTTGAGGGAAGGGGGTGAAAATTTGCAGCAATTAAAGACAGCACAGAATTACACCACCACTAGGTTTTAAATTTTCAACAGCCCAAAACAATTATAAGTAAAGACAACAAAGAAAGTATAGTGTCACTACAAGCCCACAATCGAAGTTTAAAAGAAAAATAGCAATAACCAGTTACTCTAAAGCACTGAATTGAATATGTTTCCTTTCTTCCCCTTCTGGCTTCTTCATCAGGCAGACAGTAATTAGGCCTGCTATGTAACATAGGGTCACTTGGGAACAAAGTGGCAGTGATGGTTTCATCACTGATTTCTCTCCTGACCTTCTTTGTATCACAGAGACCTTGCTGGGCAGTGACTCTGGTCATATGGTAGAGGGAACAACACTGGCTGTGGGCACTCTGAGGTGCATTGTACGGGGGTGTTGGGGGCACCATTTGTTTTAGATCTACTCTTGGACTTGCAGCATACCCCACTTGAACTTCCACGTCTTTGGAGTGTGTGGTGGTTAAAGATGGGTCAGGTGTAGGTTTCAGAATCATTCTGCTATACAGGCCTCTGGAATGTGAGGGTGATTTTCTGCAGGAGCTGGATGTCATGATCAGCTAAGTGCTAGATACCCCCAGACTTTTGGTACTGGGGGATTTCAGTTCCAGGGTTAACCGTGAAGCCTTGCCCTTTTGGTCAGCAGCCCTTCCAGTTGATGTCATCACTGGGCCTCATACAGGCAGTTGCCTTTGTTACCCACCTGCATGGTCACACACTGGACCTTGTCTTCCTGTCTGATTTTTTTTTTTTGCATTAGTGTGGTCAAGGCTAGTCTGGTTGTTTGGTCAGATTTCAGACTGTGTTGTTCCTTTGCGGGGCCCCGCCTATGAACACCCCCCCCCCCCCGTGGAGATGATTCATTAATGCCTGAAACATAAATTGAAACCTCACACTCCAGGCAGCACTGGACATCTTGGGCATGATGATGGCTTGTACTCGTGGTGCTGAGATAGCCATGGAACAGTAATACGGTTCTCGCACCTGCCTTGGACTCCATAGCACCCTACTGTGTCCATCCTTTGGTATCCCGCTGCAGCTTACTATGGTATTGTGATGAGTGGAGGCAGTTAAAGACAAAGGGATGAAGGTTAGAGCATTATTGGTGGAGATCCTACTCTGTAGAGGATAAAGTGGTGCTGAGGGATTACTGTGTTGAGTATCAGCAACTGTCGCTTTGAAACAGATGAGTTCCTGTCAATGATGGTTGTTGCAGGTAAGGATCATCTGGTTTCTCTCTTGCATTGTAGATGGGTTAATTCCCCCATCTGTGATCCAGTCAACCCTTTTCTGCTGAAAAATGTGAGGCGTGTAGCCATTTCTTTCTTGACAAAGTGTCTTCCATTTGGATTGGGATCTCCTCGTGGCTTATGATGTGCTGCTAGTACACGGTCGAGGAGGAGCATTGACAGTCTGCCATGCTGGGCTGAGGTTCCACCAGTGTTTTTATTTTTGGGTCCAGCCTCTCCCCCGACAGAGCTCAGCTCTGTCTGTGCACTGCCTCCCCATGCCCAGGCTTACCCTCCTGGGCCTTCATAGTGTGCCTTGGTTTACCCCCCCCAGGGTGGGGCCATGGGAGCCAGAACTCTGCCCCCCTCCCCCAGCGGACACTGTTGGCAGTGGGGACAGCAGTGGAACAGGGCATCCTGCTCGGGGGTTGGAATTTTGTGACTTGTGGCAGTACTTGGGGCGGGGCTGTGTAATGACATCCCACATCTGTCCTACCCCCTCAGATGATGGTGATAGTACACTGGATTCCCCCCAGCCTCTGCCAGAGGTTCGTGGTGCGCCAGACACTCTACCCCCCTCCCCCTGGAGAAGGAGAGCAGTCTCTAGAATGCTTGATTTCCCCCCCCCCCCGGGCTGGCCCTCCGACATCCCTAGTCTGTTTCTGAACCCGGGTCATCGGCATCGCAAATGGACACCCTGCCTGTGTGCCGATGGGCCGGCTCCACCAAGTTGTTGAAGAGGAGGTGATCTTGGGTCTGTGCCCTACCTGCTGCTTTTTGGACCCTGGGTCTACCTATTTGTTAATTAGCTGCCTGTAATCCCTGGGGCCAGTATACACTAAGATTACCAGTTGTTTCCCGATGGAGTGTGCCTTTCTTGCAGCCCTGAAAAGGTTGGTGGTTAAGTGCCTCCTGAAGAAACCTCTTTGGACCTTAACAACCTTGTGAATTACTGTCCTGTCTCCAGCGTTCCCTTTTGAAGGAAGATAATCAGGAAGGTGGTTGTGGCACAGCTTGAGGCTCACCTGGAACAATTTAACATCTGTGAGCCTCTGCAGTCAGGATTTAAGCACAGATACAGCATGAGACAACTTTCATCAAGGTGTTTCATGATCTCCTCCTTGTGAGAGATCGATGCTGTTGTTCCATCTTGATCCACTTTGATCTTTTGTTGGCATTCAACACAGTGAACCATGTGGGCTGTTGGATCATCTGAGGAGCTATGTGGGACTTGCCAGCGCTGTTTTGAGTCCTGCATTACTTGAGGGATGCAGCAGATTGCTCTAGGTAATTTCATCTCTGGGTGGCTGGGCTCATCTATGGCGTTCTTCAAGGCTCAATCCAATCCTAGTGCCTGTGTTGTTCACTCTGTACAAGTTACTGCTGGGTGAGATCGTTATGTAGCATGGGATTGTTTCACTGCTTTACAGAGCATACTCAACTTAACTTATTTGCACACCTGATGGGAAGAATACACCCTTAATGTTGGGACAGTGTCGCTCTGGGAGATTGATTGGATGGCCTCCAACTGGTTGTGCCTCTCTCCAGCTAAGACACAGTTACTGATATTTGAACAAACTTGAGATGGATCTGCAGTCATGAGTGTTGATGCCCTGTTACCATCTTGAATGATCAACTACGTCAAGCTGTGGATGAAGTTAAGGATATGGGGGTCATTGTGAACTTCAGTTTGACATTAGATTAACAGATGCAATGGCAGTGCACAATGGCTTTTACCATCTATGTAACATCACTTGGATCAAGCCACATCTATCGCTTGCTGATTTGGTGATGATAGTCTCTTTGTCACCTCCAGACTGGATTACTGTAATGCTGTATGCTTAGGGTTATCTGGAGGTTTGCGCCACCTCCAGCTGTTCCACAATGCTGTGGCCTGACTGGTGGTGGGCACTTAGGGTTGCTGCCCCACCATTGAGAAATTCACTCCCTGACCCAGCATTTGCTCAGCCTGCTGTATGGAGGTTTTGAAGGCCTCACTGAAAACATTTCTGTTCAGTCAGGCCTACTTTGAATAGTTTCTTAGTAATGCATAACTTATTTTATTCATTTTGTTATTTTCTGGATATGTATCTGTACTTTATTTGTTTGTGATTTTTTTTTTTTTTTTTTTACAATTGTAAGGCACCCTGAGCCTTAGGCTAGGGCACCAAAGAAATAAAATTGCTTCGCCTTTCCTTGCCTGACCCCAGACAACCAAGGACCTGGAATGTCATCTTATGCTTCTTAAACAGGGGTAAGTGGAGAAACAAACAAAAAACTAAAACAAACGGCCAACTTTTTGAAACTAAATAAGAAAAGAATTTTCATTTGTTAAACGTAACGAGTAAAAAGTAGTCCCTCCCCACCTGTCAATTTATCTATCCACACATTCAGTGGATGACATGTTTAGTCTGTTTGTTTATGGAATACAGGAACTCTAACTTCTCCAGAATCTCTCTGGCAGAATGTTCACCTTCTTGCACAAAACAGAAGGCCTTAAGTGGAGCCATGTTCTCAATTGCATCTGTGGCAGGGTAAGCACCAGAGTTTTCCTTTGCAAGCAGGTAAATATAGCAGAGGGATTTTTTCATGGTCACCTCTCAAAAAACATCAGGAATGAAAACTGTAATTGGTACTTCATTTTTAAATGTGTCAAGGAGGGGACTATGAAAGGAACACACATTTTTTTTTTTTTTTTTTTTTTTATAAATATAAGTTTTACTTTTGGAGACATTTTAAAGGTTTTCAGTGAGTTAAAGGGGAACTAAAGTCCAGACTTACCAGTATGTTGTGCAGAGAGTTTGATTTGTAGGTGGTGTAGTTTGATGTGAGAAGTTGTTTCTAAATTTGCCTGCTAGTTATGGTCCCTGGGACCCTCCATGTTTGCATTTTTTTTAATTGTTCTTTTTTCCTACAGTATTTCTTGTCCCATGTGACACTGATGCGCTTGAGACTATTGATGCTACAAGAGCTCTTGTGGGCTTTTTTGTTTGCTACCCATGGTGGCCTCAAACTCAGTAGCAGCATGCTGGTCTGTTTTCCTACCTCTTGGCAGGCTCTTGAAGTATAAGTTCTTATGCACACTATGGCATACGTCTGTGCCATTGAATGATCTGAACTATTTATTGTTGTACATATGTATATTAACTAATACTGCTACAGTAGACTATTCTATGTTAGACTGTTTCTCATGACTCAATGTACTCAGCTCTACTCACGTGTTATGTACTCTGATGTATCTGTATTCCTTGTTGTACTCTCCCAAGTCATTCCTGAAAATAGGCATATAACTTATCTAGTGTACCTACCCGGTCAACAAAAGCTAAATAAATAAACCAATCCATAAAACCTCTGTACCTCTTGGACTTAACCAAAAATTAAAAACAAACTCTTGAACCCTTAAGATACTTCCTCTCCTTGGCCCTTGAAAAAAGTTAGTTTTTGCCTTCTTTCATTTGTATGCCATTCCTAATGATTGTGTCAGTTCAGTACCCCCACGCTGTTGATCTGGTGTGTTTAAATTGTTATTGTGCTGACTGAATGCTCACAAACATTTTATTGTCTTTTTAGTCTGTCAAATTAGTTGTTGTTCTGCAATAAATTGAGCATTCTTGTGTGTTCCTGTTTTTATATGGTAGAAGGCTTTTGGTTGATGTTAAATACACACACACACACACACACACACACCCCCCAGATAAATGGTGTGTGGTTACCATTCTGAATTGATAATGCTAAGCATGATTGACATTCCAAAAAAGATAAAGATGCCAGGTCAAGCCTGAAGTTGTTACAGGGGCAAAAAAAAATGCATTCATAACCGGCTTTCTAATCCAAGTCTTCAGAAAGATGCACCAAAATCAATGCTCCAGATAAGAGTACCAGCCTATTGTACTCATCATTTTTAAGGAAATACTGGTAATGTGACACTTGGCCAGCTGGTTATGATTGCTGTATGATGTTTGTAGTATAAAAATATAGTATGCAAATTTGTGCTCCATGGGCCCCCAGGTTTCAGTGAAAACTGCTGGATATATAATTGACCAGGAGATCTCTGTAATGTAATTAACTTCCTTGAGAAATTACAGTTTATGGACTTTATGACATGCTTTGAAGTTGGGAAGCTAAATATACATTTTATTACAGGACAGGACATGGTTATCTCACACTTGGGTGAGGGATTGCAGGGTTTGTAAAACTTCAAGGGAACTGGTGGATCAAAAAGACTCAATTTGGGAAATTAGTTTTTGCTGATGTTACCTTTTTTAATATACCTCCTGATAGGACATCACGTTTATAATTTTTTTGATATTCTAAAAGGAGGAGCTAGATGACTCACAGAAGGGGTATGGAGAGACACAGTTTAAACTATACTGTGTCTGAACTGTTGAGAGATATCTTCCATTTTGGGACTCAGACAGAACTCTCTGCTCTGATCTAACTTAGGCACTTAAGAGGTAATACATTAGATAGAAAAAGTCTAAATGTATTGTGATAGGAGTTTTTGTGTTGTACTTCTACCCTTGATCTTTTAAGTGATTGTATGCTCTTTGATATATTGTTCTGTGTTTACATTTTACATATTTTTATCATCTTTTAGTAACATCTTTGTTTCAAGAGACTGCCTGTGTGTCTTCCAAGTTCTTTTTGCATGTGATGTATACATGGTTAAATTTGACAACTGTTCAAAAGCTTGATGGTGTTACTAAACTGGAAAAGGTAAGAATATACCTAAGGTCTTTTATATAGTTTTAAAGTGTTCATTTTGGGTACCTGGTTAGGTACCCTTAGGTGAAAGATATATTGCATCGCCCCAAAGAGAAATATTATCTGAGCCTGTACATTTGGGTACGCTGGCGTAAGGTTCACAGTTTGAATCCCCCCCAAAGAACTTGAGACTAAAGGTGATTTGGACCCACAAGCAGACAGGAGGGATACCCTGTCTACCTGTTCACATTACTGCGCTCAAAGGTTGGCACTGTGGGAGCAGAGGGCCTGACCGGCTGAGTGTGTTTGTGACAGATTTGGTTAGCAGCGGCGCAATTAAAATTTGGTAACACAAGCTTTAACTGTTCAGTGTGTCGGCTTAATACTGTACAGCTCACTTGCAAAATAAGGCAGTGGCTTATTTTTTAAAAAAAAAAAAAAAAGAGGAAACTGAACTATATCATTTTGCTTAGTCAAGTTCCTACCGGTTTTATTTTTTTTCTAAAGTGCAAGTTAGAGTAGCTGTAGTTAAGGAAGAAGATGGTTTCCAACTTCAGCGGGTACATTGCAGACTACTTGAGGCAGTTATGCCAGGACAGAGGAGTCCTGCACGAAGCGAGAGCCTCCAAGCAGAACCTTGTGGATGCCCTGAGGGCTGCAGATGCCCAGAGCATAGAGTCACAGACTGTAACTGTAAAGGACCAGACCTTGGGTGTAGAGGGGCTAGTGGCCAGTGCAGTGTCTAGATCCGGTGAGGAGAGCAGGAGAGCCAGTGCAAGCGAAGGGCCACAGCAGCAGGGGAAGGTCACCAGCATTCTGGAGCCAGAAGCAATCAGGCTGCAGATTGAGTTGTGCAGAATGGAGCTGGAGGTCCAGAGAGACGCTGAGCAAGAGAAAAACGAGCTGCACAGGAGAAGAGGGAGTGAGAACAGTGAGATGCTGACTGTGAAGAGCGTGAGTGCCAGCGAGCCGCAGAGGAGAAGAGGGAGCAAGAACAGCGAGCTGCAGAGAAGAGGGAGCAAGAATGGTGAGAAGCGGACCGTGAAGAGTGAGGGCACCAGAGGCAACATGAACTGGAGAAGCTACGACTCCAACCACCAGCACCAGAGCAGGTAAGTGGCTTGGGTTCAACTCTAACTACAGAACTGGGTTACAAATTGAATTCCAAGTTGATAGCTGAATTTAAAGAGGGGGAGGATATATATGCCTTTTTAAATTCCTTTGAAAAGTTTGTATTCAGGCAAAAATTCCTAGAGGGTCCTGGAGCTTCCAGCTATCCCCACTACTTACCAGGAAAGCTCGGGATGCATTGGGTCAAATGGACAATAAGGACAGTAATGATTACAGCAAACTTAAAGCTGCACTTTTAAAAAAGTTTGATTTTAACTGCAGAAGCATACAGAGCTAAGTTCCGTAAGCTCAGGAGAAGTTCTAACATGAGCTACAAGGAGCTAGCCACAAAACGTCCATGTTTATAACGTTGGTGGGAGGGAATTGAAGCAAACTCTGTAGATAAAACTGAAAATGCTATTTTGTTAGAACAGTTTTTTTGGCATGCCCAGCAGAGCTGAACACCTGGCTGGAGGGCTGAGATCCCAAAACAGTTCAAGAGGCTGCTGAACTCTCGAACCGATATGCCAAGAGCAGACCTGCTCTGAGAGTGAATGGGGCGGGCGTGGCAGCGCAGAAAGGGAAAAGCGTGCCTTCATGGCAGCTAAAACCCTCACTGTCTCCACTGAAACCAGTTAGCCGCAGGTTTCAAAGAAAATAGTTCTCTGAGAAAAGAAACGAATGTTGGATTTGTAAAGAAACTGGGCATATTTCCAGATAGTGTCCCAAAAGGATGAGCAATACACAGCATGGGGCTAGGAAAGAAGTGGGTTGTTTGTGTCCCTGGAAGCATGCCTGTGAACATGAAGGAGCACATGCACCCAGTCACAGTGAATGGTGTACAGACACAAGGGTTAAGGGACACAGGGGCATCCCTGACGTTGGTAAAAGGTAATTTGGCAAAGCCTGGTCAGCTTATACCCAATAAATTTGTAACAGTACAAGACTTCACTGGTGAGGAGAAAACACTGCCACTCACTAGTGTTCTCCTAGACTGGGGTGAAACTGGGGCAACTGTGGCTGTAGCCAAAACTTTAGCAGTTGACGTCATCCTTGGCCACAGTCGCAAATGGGATGGTGTGTGCAGTTACCCGTAGCCAAGTGTCGAGGTAAAATTATAGTTCCCTGGACCCCACAGAAGCCATTGTGGAAACCACTGTGAGGCTGGTTCCCCAGTCTATGTCTCCGGATATGGAGACTAATGAAAAGGGGGTAGAAATTTCCCCGGTAGCAGTTAACCACACAGCTATGGAGGGTTACTCCGAAGGAGGGGTGACCCATTGTCAGAGGGGTAGGGATGACAGTGATCCTGAGTGCCCTGACACTAGTGCTAGGGACCCTAGTTTAGAGACTGAAGGGGACCTGTCCCATGCCTTGGGAATGTGTAAGGAGTTTGCAGCTGCTCAGAAAGTGACCCTAGTCTAGAGAAGCTGAGGGCTTGGGCAGACTCTGACGGAGCACAGGGAGGTGATGGTAAACATAAGGTTTATTGAGAAAATGGACTGATGTATACTCAGGCGTGAAGACAGAGGGAGGGGTGATAGGCAGGCAGCTTGTCGTTCACCAGGGTTATTGTGAGCAGTTGCTCAAGATTGCACATGATATTCCCTTGTTTGGTCATCTGGGAATCGCGAGCACTATGCAGCGGTTGGCCCAGAATTTCTATTGGCCCAACTTCACCCAGTAGGTGAAGGAGTATTGCAGGTCTTGTCACCGGTGCCAAGAAATAGGGAAGGCAGGTAAGAAAACCCAAGCCGCCCTAATTCCATTGCCCATAGTGGAGGAGCCATTCCAGAGGGTGGGAATGGATATTGTGGGGCCTTTAAATACCCCCAGCTCCTCCGGGAAGAGGTTCATCCTGACTGTGGTGGATTGTGTCACCCAGTATCCAGAGGCAGTTGCCCTATCCTCACTGAGGACAGACAAAGTGGCAGATGCCTTACTTGGGATTTTCTTCCGTGTTGGGTTTCCACAGGTGGTTATCACCGATCAAGGGGGTTCCTTCATGTCTGACCTGATGAAATGTTTGTGGGAGAAGTGTGGGGTGGTGCAGAGATGCACAACACCTTATCACCTGCAAGCCAATGGGCTTGTGGAAAGATTGAACGGTACCCTGAAGTCAATGCTCCAAGCGTTTTCTGAACAGCATGGGAGTGACTGGGAGAAATACCTTCTCAATCTGTTTGCATACAGGGAGGTGCCCCAAGAGTTGACAGGATTTTCCCCCTTTGAGCTCTTATATGAACGCTGGGTATGTGGGCCCCTAGACTTGATCTGGGAAGACTGGGAAGGCAAGCATGCCGCCCAGGGAACTCCCATAGTGGATTACGTCCTTCGGTTTAGGGAAAAGCTGAAGGAGCTTATGGGGACAGCCCAGAGCAACCTGACAGCTGCCCAACAGAAACAAAAAGTGTGGTATGACCGCAGAGCCAGAGCTCACTCGTACACGGTGGGTCAGGAAGTCATGGTCCTTATTCCGGTCTGGAAAGACAAGTTGCAGGTTGAGTAGGCAGGACCGTACAAAGTAGTTAAGAAGGTAAATGACGTGAACTATATCATAGAGTTACCTGACAGAAGACAGACAGAAAAAATGTACCATGTCAACATGATGAAGCCATATGCTAATAGGGCTAACATGGTGTTTGCAGTATGTAATCCTGGGGAGGGGACGGACGAAGGAGACCCCCTTCTGGACTTGCTGTAAGAAAGCAAGCAGGAGTCGTCTGTGGAGGCAGTTAAATTGTCTCCCCAGCTGGCCCCGGACAAGATCCAGGAAGTAAGGGAGGTTTTAGCAGACTTTTCACCACTGTTTAGCGCCAAGCCTGGACTGACCCCCTTAGTGACACATGATGTGGAGACAGGAACACAGATGCCCATACGGCGAACAGCATATCGGGTGGCAGAGGCTATCCAAAAGGACATTAGGAGGGAGGTGGAGGAAGTGCTGGATTTAGGGGTAATCCAGAGATCTCACAGCTCCTGGGCTTCATCTATAGTCCTTGTGCCCAAGTCAGATGGCTCTACTCATTTCTGTGTGGACTATCGTGGACTGAATGCAGTTACAAAGTCAGACACCCACCCGAAGCCCCGGATGGACGAACTCCTGGAGAAGTTGGGAGGGGCGACATACCTTACGACTATTGACCTGACAAAGGGGTATTGGCAGGTAGAGTTAACTGACAGAGCTAGGGAGAGGTCAGCCTTCATCACTCCGATAGGCTTATTTGAATTTAAAGTAATGCCTTTTGGAATGAAGAATGCCCCTGCCACTTTCCAAAGGTTGGTGAACCAGGTATTAAATGGTGCTGAGGAGTACACCGTGGCGTACCTGGATGACTTTGCCATCTTTAGTGCCAGCTGGGAGGAACATCTGTCCCACCTTAGGGAAGAGCTGTGCAGGATACCGAGGGCTGGGCTCACTGTCAAAGCTGAGAAGTGCCAGGTGGCCATGGCTGAAGTGTCATACCTCGAGCATGTTGTAGGCCGGGGATAGCTCCGTCCTAACACAATAAAAATAGAGATAATCAAAGCATGGCCCAGACCAGAAACACAGAAGTGGGTCAGGAGTTTCCTTGGGACAGCAGGGTATTATAGGAAATTTGTACCCAATTACAGTGCCCTAGCTGCTCCCCTGTCTGACCTGGTAAAGAAAAAGATGCCTAAGAAAATTACTTGGTAACCAGCCTGTGAAAAAGCCTTTACCAGACTGAAGGAGGCACTGTGCAGTGCTCCTGTATTGACAAGTTCTGACTACAGCAGACCCTTTATAGTCCAGACTGATGCCATAGATGTGGGTATTGGAGCAGTACTGAGTCAGATGTCCAACCAAGAGAAAGATCGCCCTGTAGTGTACCTGAGCAAAAAGTTACTTCCCAGGGAGCAGGCTTACTCTATTGTGGGGGCGTGTCTTGCCATAGTGTGGGCCCTAAAGAAGGTAGAGGCATACTTATATGGGCAGCATTTTGAGGTACACACTGACCACAACCCCCTGGTTTGGCTGACCCAAATAGGAAAAACTAGTGGTAGACTATTAAGATGGAGTCTTGCCTTGCAAAGGTATGACATGATGATCTTACATAGGTCAGGAATGACCAATCGGAACACAGATGGCTTGTCACATCTATATGAGGAGTGAACTGACTTGGGAAGCTCATCCCATGCAGGGGATAGAGCCCCCAAATTCAGTCTAGCTGGGGAGGATTGTGACGCTTGGCCAGCTGGTTATGATTGCTGTATGATATTTGTAATATAAAAATATAGTTTGTGAGTCTGTGCTCCATGGGTGCCCCCCCCTCAGGTTTCAGTGAAAACTATAGGATATATAATGGACCAGGAGATCTTTGTAATGTAATTAACTTCCTTGAGAAATTGCATTTTATGGCCTTTATGACATGCTTTGAAGTTGGGAAGCTAAATATACATTTTATTACAGGACAGAGCATGGTTATCTCACACTCAGGTGAGGGATTGCAGGGTTGTAAAACTTCAAGGGACCTGGTGGATCAAAAACGACTCAGTTTGGGAAATTAGTTTTTGCTGATGTCACCTTATTTAATATACCTCCTGATAGGACATCCTGTTTGTATTTTTTTTTTTTTTTTTTTTGGTATTCTAAGTGGAGGTGCTAGAAGACTCACTGAAGGGGTGTGGAGAGACACAGTTTAAACTATACTGCGTCTGAACTGTTGAGAGATGTATTCCATTTTGGGACTCAAAGACGTAACTCTCTGCTCTCATCTAACTTAGGCACTTAAGAGGTAATACATTAGATAGGAAAAGTCTAAAATGTATTGTGGTAGAACTTTTTGTGTTGTACTTTTCTTTTAAGTGATTGTTTGCTCTTTGATATATTGTTCTGTGTTTACATTTTACATATTTTTATCATCTTTTATTAAAATCTTTGTTTCAAGCGACTGCCTGTGTGTCTTCCAAGTTCTTTTTGCATGTGATGTATACGTGGTTAAGTTTGACAACTGTTCAAAAGATTGATGGTGTTACTAAACTGGGAAAAGGTAAGAATATACCTAAGGTCTTTTATAGAGTTTTAAAGTGTTCATTTTGGATACCTGGTTAGGTGCCCTTAGGTGAAAGATATATTGCATCCCTCCCCTGAAGAGAATGTTATCTGAGCCTGTACATTTGGGTACGCTAGCATAAGATTCACAGTTTGAATCCTTCCAGAACTTGAGACTAAAGGTGATTCGGACCCACAAGCAGACAGGAGGTTTACCCTGTCTTTTACCTGTTCACATTACTGCGCTCAGAGGTTGGCACTGTGGGAGCAGGGGACCTGACCTGCTGACTGCGTTTGTGACACTGTACTCTTCAAAAAATGTTTTTAATCAGTACAGATACTCATCCCCTGACCCACAACTGAAAATACTCCATACCATACTTGACAAAAGAATGCTTCATAACTCTCAGCTCAAAATGAGCATTTTGCTTTCAAGATTTAAAGCACTTGTGCTCACCAAAATTTAATTTTACTCACCTAATTTAAAAAAAAAAAAAAAAAGGAGTACATTACTCTTGCCTGCTAAAATTATCTGGAGCACTGACTGAAATTGTTCAGCCTGAACATGGATGACAGCTCAGCACTAGTGAATAAAATGACATAATGCCGCTGCACTGTAACACATGTAGTAGTAAGTAGTAAAACATTTTTATTCATACAAAAAATGAATAAGGATATCTCCACTGAGCCGAAACTCCTTTACAGTGAGATCCAGGTGTCATTTCCAGTTACTCTTATAAGTTAACAATATATAACGAAGGAAAACACATACACTATAATTATACATCAATAAATATAACACAATTCCAAATCATAAAACAAACTAGGACAAGAACATACAAAAAACAATAATTAATTCACAGTATACATTTAATACAAGTTACAATCTACCATCCTAAGATTCAAACTATTTCTCATCATAACTAATATTTTCGATAAGCCATTGTTTAATTTGGTGCAACTGGACATTTCCCTCAAGGGGTCTAAGCTTCCCAGGCAATTTATTCCATATAGAAGGTCCGATATTTTAAAAAAAAAAAATATGTTTATCCCCCCCCCAAGCCGTTCTACGACTTGGGACTGCACAGTCCAAGTAATTAGCAGAGCGCAGGCCCTCAATAGGTCTTTTTATTTTAGTGGACTCAGCCATATATTTAGGGACTTTTCCTGAGATACAGTTTAACATTAACATAATTGTACTAAGAGCCCGCCTTGTATTTTCATTATCAACATTCTTTGCCTCAAAGTTGTAATAGCCATTTCATTGACAGGAATGTGGCACTTGTGAGGTATTAGAGAAAACATCTTGAGTGAGTTTCTGTACGTTGGAACATATATTGCTTTATGCCATGTCTGTTTGTGTTTCAGTTGTCAATCCTGTTTCAGTAGAGCTGCAGCATGGCTAGTGTCTCTTCACCTTCACAGCTGGCCATTGTCAAATTGTGATTACCACAGAACAACAGTCTAATAGTGATGAAAGCTTGAGTTTACAATACCAAGCCTTTTTTTACTATTAGGCTGCCTTAATACAGTATTTACAATTAGAAGGCAGTTGGCGAAGAGGTGAGTGGAGAGCTGTGCCTCTGACTGTGACTGTGGGGCAGAGGACAGGGATGAGGCACACTTGGAGGGGCCAGAAGTGAATATTAAGTATTTACTGGGCACAAAGATCATGTGAGCTGTGGAGTGGGAACTCTGGGGGTCAGGGGGATGGGAGCATTTAAATTTTGCTGTGTTGATGAACCAGGGGAAGAGAGTAGGGAGAAATGGAATATTGTGCATTCACAGGGGTCAGAACTGGGTAAGGGGAGAGGAAAAGATTGGGGGCAAAGAGGTAGGGAATATTGAACTTTTACCAGGGTTGGAAACATGCAGTGGGGCAAGGAAGGCTCATTGGGGGTTGGGGTACAGTGGGCAAGAGGCAAAGGACATATTAAAGTTTTACTAGAATCGGGATGGGCCGGGTCTCCCTCGAATAGACCCCACCTTTGGAACTGACCTTTGTCACCTGCATGTCCCTGGGAGATGGAGAGAGGAGGACATCAGTCAGTCCGGTTTCACTGTTACAAACTCAATTCAATGATGTTGCAACAATTGGACTGCTTGATGTGATGTTTAAGATGCGTTGCTCAACTGTTGCATTGTTTTCTTGTTTGTATTTAGTAAATTCTTGTGTTATGCCAGATTTACAGATACACTTCAAATGCTTCATAGTACAGTGCTACATCATCTTACAGGCTTTAGACAGAGCTACAATAGCTGTTAGGCTAGAGGTCAGTAACTGAGCACACCCAACCTCCGCAGAATCCAGGGTTAAGGGGGAAGGGCAACAGTGACACTTCAGACATAGATATGGACACAGATATGGCCACAGATCATACAAAAGAAGTATGGCTGTGAACTGGTGGTGCAGAGGGCTGAGGCACCCTGAATGCCTTACCTCGTCCCATGCCGGCATGGACTCGTGTCACTTGGGGGTTGATTGGGGGAGGGAGGACTGAGCACCTGCAGGACTGCTCTCCTCCCTCGGGGAGGGGGATCACATGCCTTGCCACTTGACTGCCATCTGAAGGAGTCCAGATGGTAGCTTGTGTGAGGCCCAGTAAGTGGGAGGGGCACGCATTCAGTGCAGTGGGGTCGTCTCCGCAGAAGTGGAGCATGCACGCTGTGCTCACTGCACATCTGCACAGCCCAGGGGGAGAAAAACAAGGAGAAAAATGAAGGATGGGCTTCATGAAGCTCTGCCTGCTCACACCAATGACCCACTTGGTGTCTCTGGCTCCAGGGACATCTGGATTTGTGTTCCAGGTGGGGAGGGGGACAGTCCTCCTCCCTTCTGGGCCCTGCAGCAGGGGATACAAATCACCCGAGACCGGAGGAGACACAGGACGGCTGCTGCTGATAGGACAGGATTGAGCCAGCCACCCATATCTGCCAGAGGATAAAAACCTATATAGCAAGAGGTATGGCTAATGACAGCTATGCAGTAGCTACGTGGAACATCAAAGGGCTCCAAATAGAAGAAAAAAAGCCATCAGATCCTAAGGCACCTAAAAACCATGGGGATCAGAATCTCATTCCTCCAAGAAAGCCACACAAAGGCAGACCAGGGTAACATATGGAGATGTGAGTGGGTAGGACAGGTGTTTACAGCCTGGGACAGCAACAAAAAAAGTAGACACTGCCATTCTGATCCACAGAAATACTCCTTTCTGTGCCATTGAACAAATCAGGGGCTCTGAAGGTCAATTATACAAGTGTCAAAGGAACACTAGGCAGAAGGTGTACTATCTTAGATTAAGGCTAAGGTCCCAGTTGGGATGATGCACCCTTCTTCATGACACTCCTGCCAGAATTGGCTAAGTTTTTACTATGACACCGGTGATCATTGGAGGAGACTGGAATGTGGTACAGGACACACAGCTTGACAGGACAGGCCCCTGCGCCTTGCCCTGACACACAGCCAAAGAGCCTGTCACAAGCTACAAGACAAACTGGGACTAATTGAACCCTGGAGGACACTACATCCTGACCACAAGGACTATACCTACACCTCCCCAGTACACAAGTCTTCCTTCCGCTTAGATTTCCATCTGATCAGCATGGAATGCCTTGCTTGTTGACTCCACACATTTAAGGCTAATGTCCTGCAGTGGCGAGGTACCTGGTCCCCAGATGGAATAAAATACCTGGGGATCAGAGTGACTAGGAACTCGAGGGAAAATGACCCACTGCTAGGGCTGGAGTTCACCTTCTCCCCTCAGGTATGCTTATTAAGTGTGGGTCTGAAATGGCTATTGAAACCAAGACTGTACCACATCATGCTTCTCTCTGCCATAAACCACGGAAACTATAGTTTCCATGACCTCATGGTGCTGACATCCATTCTGGACACTCGTACAGTAAACAAATTGGCCATAGAAATGCAATGGCTTACCTTAATACCTACAGTATCTGCTGGCTACATGGTCATATCTCCGCACCGGTACACCAGTGTAGATGTTGGTGATTAATTTTGTTTTGCTGAATTTTCGTTACACTCCTGCCACCACCTGTGCTCTTTGCACTTTTTATCTACATTATTGTATGTATGTATTTGGATTTTGCTGACTGGGTGAGCTCACTGAGACAAAAAGTCCCTTTTTCTGGAGTGACCTGGAATTACATGCTGTAGATGTACACTATTTCAGACATGGTAATACGATTAAGCAGTAACAATACATTGGCATACAAACAATGAGTAAAGAGTAGATTACCACTGAGGATAAATTGCAATTGTTGCAGTGTCATGGCACATAGTACAGACACTGAATAGAGAACAGTTTACAGTAGTTACAGGATTGAGCCACACAACAGGCTTGGGCACTACAGACAAAAATGATAACTTGGGCAGGAACAAGCTGAGCAATATTGAGCTGTAAGACTGCTTTGTGGATGCTGGGGTCACAGAGGAGCTCAGCTGGGAGAAGTACATTGGCAGCACACAAGCAGTATGTTCCTAAGGAAGGATTTGAATGAGTTGTGATTGATAAAGGCCTAGACTTCAGCCGGGAGGTCATTCCATAGCCTTGGAGTCGCAGAGGAAAGGACTGTTTGCCAGCATAAGTTACAGTTCTAGGGACAGTGACGAGTAATTGGGAGGAGGACTGGAGAACTCTGTGAGGTTTTGGTTTCAACACTGTGGCAAGGGGGAAGGGTGTGTACTATTTTGTGTGCCAGGCAGAGTGAGGCATAGTGAATTATATTTTTCGGGGGTGGGGGGGCCAAGTTATCTTGATCAGTGTTTTACTAACCTTACTACTGGCTCCAGCAGCAAATCTGGATGCTCGGTGATGCAAGGCTTTGAGCTTATTGAGCTCAGTATTTTTAAATGAAGATAGAACGGGGGCACCGTATTGGATAGTTGGCAGTAGGATACTATTCGTAGTGGACACCCTGGCTTTAGCAGTGAGATAGGGGTTTAATTGATACAGGAGCCCTAGTTTGGGTTTAAACCCCTGCCTCGCATGTATTAGCACAATAAAACAGAAGCTGATATAAGGTAAACTGTTGCATTTCTTTGGCCATTTTGTTTACTGTGTGTCTAGTAATGGTGGTCAGTGCCACGAGGTTGTGGAAACTATAGTTTCTGATTGTACTCTTTCTGTTCTTGTATGCACCGGGCTGGGCATAGATTAAGAGAGGCGTTGAGCCCCTCGCCTTGCTTACTTTATCTGTACTGCAGCTAAGAAAATCCAATTTAAAACACTGGTTTGATGGCACCACTTCCATGCTCAAGGAACTGCATACGGAAGTCTGAGTACTGAAGCTGTCTGCTAGCCTGGGCAACAGAATGAAAGCTGGTGGGAGATATTACACACCCAACTACTACCAGGGTAAATATGGCAGGGTAGACTACTCCTTTAAGCAGCTACCCAAACACCAGCCTAAGCATGAGTATACAATCGGCCCTGAAATTATAATGGTTACCATTTTAATGTGTTACAATTATGGCTGAAATTGTTTGTATCTGCTATGTTTATCTGGCCCTCCTGTGAATGTTGTTGAGCTTGCCAGGATCACTCAGCAATGAGTGTACTGGCTTTTTGTTTTGTATATTTTTCTGTTCTGTTTTTAAAACATAGTTAAAAAAAATAAAAAATGTGGCAGGGGGATTGGGGAGGAACTGGAGACCCTTCAGATCGGGAGGAAGGGCGTGCTGAGCTTTTATTGGGGATCAGGACCAGGTGAGTGGAGCAGAAAGGAACAAGACTGGTTAGAGGGAGTGGAATATTGAATTGTTATCGGTGGTTTGGATCAGGTGTGGGTGTGGGTAGAGGTGCAAAATGCAGCAGATGGAGATGGGGGTTTTTAATATTTTTTTTACATAGCCTTCTGACAAGCTGCAAGCAACTTGTAGTCACATGAAATGCCATATCATATGATGATGGGACATTACTTTGCTCTTATGTCATTCCAAATGACTGCTGTCTCCTTTATTGAAGAAGTTTGTAAATAAACATTACTAACGTACTTCATGGACTGTTCCAGTTACAACTGAAAAAAAAACCTCACCTGCTATTTCAAGTGTAATACACTGTTCTCCCATTAAGTAAATTCTAAATGCATTTAATATCTGTCACATTATATCAGCACTGTCGCATTAGCAGCCGTTGTGGCTCTGTCCAGAGTTTGTTCTTGTAGTACGTAAATACATTTCCCTTCAATGCAGTTGACGTCCCATTAATGTCATTGAAACTTTTTTTTATTCATTTGTAAACCCACCGCATGAGGTGGTAAATTACATTTTACAGTGCTATTTTATGCAATTACTGGTGCAGGGAGTGAGGGAGACAGAAAGTGACACTCAAACACTTCCTGGTCTCTCAACATAAAAACGAACGCACCAGAGACGTGTGCAAAGATGCCTGTGTCTGCTGAGTCTGCTGCGCAACTGGAAAACATTGTAGACCAGTAAGTACTAAATAATAACTGAGCTAAAATAGTATCTAACAACTAAACCTGGTGAAACCAAAAGCAAAGAAAAAGAACCATAAACCCTGTACACATTGTAAAATGTATACAGAGGAAGTAGTAACAGATAAATTCACATATGAAACATGTTTGTTAATAAACGCTTTGCAATTGGAAATTGAGCAGTTGCTTAAGAGGGTAGAAGTACATAGAGAAACAGGGGAACTGGAAGTTCACAAAGAAATAGGAGAACTAGAAGCATTTATAGTCATTCTTAGTAGACAAAGCGATAACACAAAACAAGGAAGAACACATACCGCAAACATTAAATGGGACAGGGGAACATTGATGAAGAACAGGGAAACAAATGGGGAAACAATACAAAAGCACACTTTTAAAATAAAGGACGTGAAACTTAAATCAAAAGAATACCTGGATTTGGAAAATAGGTACACTACACTAGACCCTGACATCGAGGATCTACAAGAACACCCAAGAAAGAATGTAAAAGACGTTGAAAAGGGGCAGGATCATTTACAAAAAACAGACCCAGAAAAGATGACACAAAATACAGAAGAGAGTTAAAAAAACCAACACAACATAAAGAGGCATTAGAAAACGATGCAGCAAATAAACAAAGTGATTCGAGCAGTGGGAGGAAAACTGATGAACAATTAAACTTATACCCCATTGTAGGAAACAGTGAGGGGGGGGGGGGGAAAGAAAGAAACAGACATTCTGATTATAGGTGACTCTATCACCAAAGGCATTGACTCACTGGTATGCCAAGCAAGAAAAATGTACACAACTGTAAGTTCACTACCAGGGGTAAAAATAGCAGATATAGCATTTTTTACTGGATGGATTAATGGAAGGATTACAGAAAAAGCTAGTAATACTCCACGTAGGTATAAATGATGTGGGAAATCAAAATGCAGACTCCATCAAACAAGACTACCAATATACAATAAATAAAATTAGAGAAAAAGGAGGAGATAGCATAATATCAGGCTTACTCCCAGCACATGGAAAATACAATTTTAAAAATCCAACAATGGAGAAGCTCAACATATGGCTATGTTCCTTTTGCAGACAAAATAATATTGGTTTTATGGATAATTCAAATACCTTCAAAAAATACTCTTTAAATGGGATGGATTACAGTTAAATAAAGCTGGTACACTTGTACTAAGCAAGAAAATAAATGACATAACTTCATTTAAACTGGATAAAGGGGGGAGTAGAATGCATAACCTACCACCAACGTCAGACCTACAGGAAGGATGGAGTGGGGTATTGATAAACACAAGAAGTTTGGTAAATAAGTTTGACGAACTACAACACTTATTATATACAAAAAACATACCAATTACACTTGTAACTGGTGGACAAAGGACGATGAATGGGCCAAAAACATAAAAGGCTACAATTTATTCTATCTATCAAGAGAGCATAGAAGGGGTGGAGGTGTCACTATTTATATTGATGCATCAGTACAGCGTGAGGAAATTAGTAGGGACAAGGATGAACTAGAGCTGCTATGGGTAAAATTAATACCAAAAGGAGCACCTAAAATTAAATTGGGGCTTTTGTATAGACCACCTTCGATCACACCTGATAACGATTTAGTATTATTACATTAGAAATCTAGATCCAGCAGACAGAATTATACTTATGGGGGATTTTAATTTGCCAGAAATTGACTGGGAAAAGCAACAAGGAAAAACAGAAACGGATAAACAGTTTTTGGACACAGTCAACCAGGTAGGACTTGAACAAATAGTCTTAGAAAAAAACCAGGGCACAAAATACTCTAGATTTAATCCTAACAAACTTGGGAACCTTAGTAAACGAGGTACAAATTGATAGTCCACTAGGAAATAGCGACCATCTGACAGTCCTTTTCTGAATTTAGGAAGTAGAAAAGATTTCCAGGACAGGTGTGACTACAGTGCTAAATTTTGCTAGGGCAGACTTTCCCTCTATGAGAGAGGTTATGGCACAGTGGGACTGGAAATATGAATTTGTAAAACAATCTGTAAATGGAATATGGGAGTCGTTAGTGGAGAAACTAAAGATGACAATACATATAGGCATACCAAAAATTGAGAAGTACGCAAACCAAAAAGGTACTTTCAAATGGTTAAACCCCCCCAAAAAACAGATGGTGGTATAATAAAATAAAAAAAAATAAATAAAAAAAAAAATACAAGCTATAACAAAATACAGAAATTTGGTAAAACAAATTAAAAGGGGACATCAAAAAGGCAAAAAAGGAATATGAATTAAAACTGGCTGCACAAGTAGAAGACAACTATAAGACTTTTTATTCATATATAAATAATAATAAAAAAGTAACAGTATAGGACCCTCCAAAAATAAACAAGGAGAAATGTTGAACAATAATGAAACTGCGCAAATCCAAAATACTTTCTTCTGTTCAGTCTTTAATACAGTCACCTCATTCAAGACAGGTGATAAAATCAGTTCTTCGCCTGGACTTATACAAATTATAGAGAAATACACACTTGATAAATTAAAAAAAAATACAAACAAATCGCAAGGACCTGATGAAATTCATCCAAGGATAATATACGAACTAGCTGAACAATTAGCTGCACCTTTGACTCATATTTTTCAAACCTCTCTGGACAATGGGGAGGTCCCACAGGGATGGAGGGAGGCATTAGTGATCCCTATATTTAAAAAAGGATCAAGAACAGACCCCCACAGTTACAGACTGAGCCTGACATCTGTCATGGGGAATATACTGGAATCCATACTGAAAGACTATATAGTGGAACATTTGTAGCAAACAAACGTACGGGATCAGGTACAACACGGATTTAGGAAGGCTAGATCATGTCAGACTAACCTTTTGGTATTTTACGAGCGGGTTGGTAAGGTACTGGATGAGGGAAACAGTGTGGATGTGGTCTTCCTGGATTTTTCAAAAGCTTTCGACAAGCTTCCACATCAAGAACTAATAAATACACTTAAAGAAAGCAGATTTGATACCAATATAATAAACTGGATAGAAACCTGGTTGAGTGAGAGAAGGCAGAGAGTGGTGGTACATGGCGAGATGTCTGACTGGGCCAGAGTGACTAGTGGGGTGCCTCAGGGCTCGGTGTTAGGCTCTTGTCTCTCTAATATTTATGTAATCTCACTGAAAATACTAAACAAGGACATCTGGGTGACTAAATTTGTGGATGACTGCAGGATTGGTGCCACAGCAGATACACAAAAAAAAATAACACTGACCTTCAAGACACACTTGATACCATACAAAATTGGACTCTAAAGAGCAAATTGGAATCTAACAGTGCTAAATACACTGTTATGCATATGGGTAAAAAAATATTAAATCCTCATACAGACTAGGAAATACAGAACTAAGAGAAACATCTGAAGTGAGAGATTTAGGGGTAACAATTAGTGCAGACATAAAGTTCAGCTCACACTGCAACAAACTAACAAAAAGGAATAATCAGATACTAAATTGCATATTGAGACATATAACTAGTAGGGACAGGAAAGTGGTTATGCCCCTTTACAATGACTTGGTGAGACCTAACCTGGAATATTGTGCCCAGGTGTGGGCTCCATATAAGAAAGATGATGTCCAAAAACTGGAGGGAATACAATGCAGAGTGACTAGGGCTGTGGAGGGACTGGAAGGCATGTCCTATCCAGAGAGACTGCAGGAGCTGGATCTCTATACCCTAGAGTACAGAAAGACTAGGGGGACAACTGTATGTTACTCAAGGTTATACAGGACAACAAACTTAGAGAAGATGTAGGGTTGATTTTAAGAAAATCTAAATATGAACCCGGGGGCATCCCTTTCAACTAGCAACTCAAAGATGGCAAACACTACCACAGAAACACTGGTTCAGTCAGAGAGTGGCTGCTGGGTGGGCTTGTTACCACCTCTACTGGCAATGAGTTCCAAGTATGGACTCCTTCAAGCATAGACTGGACAGGTTTCTTCTGGGTAGAGATAAAGAAACAAAGCAAAAGTAAACAACAAAAAACTGGTAAATGGGAAACTAGTAAAGGACAATATACTGTATAATTTAAAGGCAAGCGATAAGGACGCAAGCCCAGCAAGCTTGAAAATACCTATGAACCTATGCACTTAGGAGTAGTACACTAAGCTGAAGCTTGTTTCCAGATGCGACCTTGGAGCACAAGGAAGTTGTGACTTGCTCAGGATCACACAGTATGCACCTAGGCGGCTGAGGGATTCAAACCCAGGTCTCCAGATCTGCAGCTCAGAGCCTTAACCCACTGTGCTATACTGCCTCAAAGTTTAAGCTTCCATCAACCCTGCTTCTTCGATTCTCACATCCCCAGTGCCCCAGGACTTACCAGGCTGGTCATGAATGCCTGCCCCACTGCCATTTTGCACCTTATTTTCTCCCACTATCCCTTGCTGAGGCGCACATGGTGTGCACATTTAAAGGCACACGCGCACCACAGAGTCCCACAGCATCACCCACTATTGCCACTCCTGACCAGCACTGCCATCACTCTTCCACCTGGTGGCAGTCTTCTGGCAGAGCCTGTAGTCCCTCCTCCCTGAGAGAGGAGAGCAGTCCCTTGGACGCTCAATCATCTCCTTCCCAGCCGACCTGCAGCGTCCCATGCTTGTTCTAGAACATGGCTTTCCAGCAAGGAGCGAAGTGTGGCATCCAGTGCCTCAACCCTTAGTGCCGCGTCCTTGATACTTTTGACTGTTTATGTTGTGTGCTACTTCTCTTCTTCCTCCTAACCTTTGACTGTACTGAGATCGTGTTCCTTATGCAGAAGCAGGAGTGCCTGGCGCTCACTGCAGACCATCTGTGGTGAACAATGTAAATTTAGTAGGAAGCTGTGTTTTTTAAAAGGAAAAAGTTGCTGAAACAGAGCTATGTTTTTTGTCACTGAAGTACTAGAAAATGTAACTGTGAATCTAGCTGGCGAGCTACAGTGTATCAGGTGAACACAGAGCTTGTCTTTACTGGGCTCTTAACAGCTGGTAATAAAGATTTTTATGCTCCGAAATCTTGGCAGCTATTGCACTACTTCCCCAGCCAGTTCAGTTGTGTATCTCCCTAATAGCAGAGTTGCCAAGAAAGGCCAGAAAAAAACTATGGAATTTCTCCTGAGATATCAAAATTAATAATCTGCAGGGTAATTGGTGCAGTGATGAGAATGGTTTCATCAGCTGCTGTTCAGCTTGCCTAGCTTAAAGAGCTAGTGTACTGAGACTTTTCAGCCCCCGTATGCCGACTGGAGTTTAGTGTCTATTCTCACTAACTGTAATGTGTTTACGTTCATAATCTTTTTAAAGCAAGCATTTCAACAAATGTCCATGAGGTAGCTGTGGACTGAAACTGTTGGGTTATGGTCACCACGCGCACAGCACCACTGTAAAAGAAAGTGACGTTGTGGGGGAAAGCTGCACTGCACTGTTTGCCATCTGCTCTATAATGGGGCCTGTGAAAGTAGGATTCAGTACAATAGCGTGAAGCAGAACAAAGTTTGTAGTACTTTTGTTTTCACTATGTTCACGGGGCATTAGTCCCTAGTGAAAATAAAGGTACATTAAACATTTCCTGAATGTGTCCACAGCCTGTAGCAGATGAAAGCAGAACTGCATGAAAGTAACAAAAGTTGTGGACCTGAAAATGCCAACTGTAAGCTGCCCGCTGCTGACAACTGACTTGCTTTGTTAAAATTAAGCTACTAGACTCCTAATTTGGCTTCTGTTTTCAGCGGGAGGCATACCAGCTTGGAGTGGAGGGGGTGATTTTAATTTTGCAGCATACAGCCTTTCCACATCACTCCCGCTCCGTTACCAGTGCCAAAACCTCACTGTTTCAGTTTCTCTCTCGCTCTCAGCCTCTCATTCACCATATCCGTGATCAGGGTGCAGTAGTGTTTCTCTGCCTGGAGTGGAAAAGACGTGTGAAACAAGGGGCACTAAAGAAAATCTATCAAGAGACTATTAAAAAAGGTTTGACCTCCACTGTTTTACTGTGTAACTCTGCAGTTTTGACCAAACGTGATGCAGTAAACTGTCACCAGCCCCAATGCCTCATTCAGTTCTATTGCCTCCTTGGTATCTGATTCAGTCCTGCTACTCCTTGCTGTAGACATTAACATTGCTTCTGCGGCCTATAGTACTTTTCCACTCCAAGCAGAGAGATACTCCTGCGCTCTGATTGCAGATATGGTGAGTGAGAGTGAGAGGGAAAAATAGTGAGCTTTTGGCACTGTTAATGGAGCAGGAGTGACAGGAAAAGGCTGCATGCTACATAATTAAAATCATCCCCTCCACTCCAAGCTGATACGCCTCCTGCTGAAAACAGAGTCGACCCATCAAGTGGCTTGTTAATTAAGCTGCCCCTGTGTTCAGTAGTTCAGTCAGTCTCCACAGCCAAGAAAAATAGCAGGTATGCCTGCTAGTCCAACCAGCTTCACTGCTGCGACTCTGAGCTGATTGATCTGCCCTGCTACAATGTCAGTTCCCATGTTGTTGGGGGTGAATAGTGACTGGCACAGCTGCCACTTTCTGACAAAAATAGATGCAAAAATTAGCCTCAGGACACAAAATATGGACAAAACAATTGAACATCAGCTTTCATGTAATCTTTATGGAGCTGGTGAGCGTAGAAAGATGATGATGATAACTCAGTTTGAGTACTATAGCTCTTTAAGTGGTTTTGTGCTATTATTTTTTTACATTTTTCCTTAGATGATTTGTGTCCCTAATCATGTTTAAAGTTGCTTTCCATTCAGTTAAGCAAGTTTCCTGAATGGGAGTCCTAAAAATTTGAGACATACACCTGAAAATCTACAATGGGGCAGGATCTTTGGACTGTCTGCTGGAAGCTCTAATTAGGATTCACTTATATTAATGCTATACACTGTGGTTCACAAGGTCTAGCAGTGAGTCAAATATGACTTAATTACTTTTGATAAATTGTGTGTAGCTAAAACAGGAAACAGTGTCACAAATGCAGCTATGAGTAATTGCTAACCCAAACAGGTTTTGTTCTGAAAGTCAAAGGAGGGAGTGTCCATGCTGCTTAATGTTATAAAAATAAAACTGAGATGTTTTTAGAGTTTGGAAATGAGTCAGTCTTTGTGGTGGAGAAAAAAGCTAGGAAAATGGTTAATTTACAGCAACAAACATACAGTAGTTTAAAATGATTTATTTTAAAGTGCTTATTCCAATTTGCTATTACATTTTAACTTGTCTTCACTGCCAGTCCACCTTTATAACATTTTTGTCTGCCCCTTACCCGGGTGAGCACGTGCGTGCCGCGTTCAGAGGTGCCCTCCCGACTTGCTGCCCCCTCATACCTATGCTGCCACTGGACCTCCACTCGGTGGCAGTGGAACTCTGAGGGGAGGGGGCGCGATAGCCACCCAGGAGAGAGAGCTGTCGTTAGGCTGCTTGATCCTGCACCCCAACAACCAGAGGTCATTCCCGAATGACTGTAAGAAATTTCTGATAGCTTCTGACACTGTCAGCTTTGTAGTGCTTTTGAATGGTATTGCAAGTGCAGAGGAGGTGTTATTTAGGGTAGGAGCTGTTCAGTAAAGAGTATGCACAGTACTATGACTGGGTGGGCAGATTGTAGTGATTTAAGGATCACAACATAGAAGTATGCAGAAATATTTGATCTGCAAGAGATTTGTGATTTTTAAAAAGCAGATTGATCCTCCAAGTATCACCACATCATCTTCCTGCCTTCTTCCAGCTCCATAAGATTAATCAGATTTGTACAAGTTTTGTGGACTAAGGTCTTGATTCCGCTGCATTATTTGCTTCAGTAGTGTTGTGTGGGCCAGTGCTCTTGTCCTGACTTTCACATGGTCTTTTCTATGTCCCTTTACATCTACCTTATGCTTTCTGCCCCAGTTTGGTGGTCAAAAAATTGTTTGTTTCTTCTGGGATTACAAGTGTATGAAGTATAGAAGAGTTTGTGCAGACAATTATTTTCTCCATGGTGTCTTTGTTGTTGGATTCCGTTGTTTACCTGGACTCCAGAGGACAGGCTGCAGATGATGTTGCTGGAAGTTAAATATATATGCAGTACTGTATGTTTGTTTGAAGGCTGACAGCTTTTGACTCCTAGATCATTTTTAGGTTATTCAGTGCATCTGCTACCTTTCTTGTTAAGGTAGAATTTCACTGCACATCCATGCTTTTGTGTACTGTGAAAGCCATACTCTTTCCTACTCTTATCCGTGTACTAAGCACACGGAAAGAGATTTATATAACCACATCTGTACCCTCAATACAGTTGTAAACTAGGGATATCATATCAGATTTTGATGGTGTGATTACTGTGACATGTAATACTGCAGATATCATGAATACCACAATAGCATGCAAAAAAAATGACTCCTCAAACTGTTGTCATGGAGAGTTGGTGCAGAAGAGAAGGGGAAGGGGGAAATTGTTTTACCAGGAAAGTCACACTAAGCCAGCTCTTGTTTTCCAGGTGCGACCTGGGAGCACAAGGAAGTTAAGTAACTTACTCAGGGTCACACAGTATGCAGTTAGGGGCTGATGGGATTCAAACCCAGGTCTCCAGGTTCGCAGCTCAGTGCCCTTAACCACGACACTATACTGCCTCCAGGGACAGTTGTGTTTGAAAACAGAGGTACTGTATATACTCGCTCATAAGTCTGGGGATGCTATTCAGCTTAGCGCAACAGTGCACTCTGCATAGACCTGCTCCTAAGTCGGAATGCCTTTTTGAGAAAGAATAAGAATGATGGCAACAGAATTCTAAAAAGGAAAACATCTTTTATTGATTTCAATACGTAAAAATAAAAAAAAGCACATTTCTCTGGGAGCTTCTGTATCAGTCCCCATCGCTGAACCCCAAAAATTCAGTATCATCCTCATCGTCTAATTCAAACAGACTACATAGCTGCTGTGAAGTAAGGGGGATGTCCTCATACATGTCGTCAAGCTCTGATGAATTGTTGTCCTCTTCTCCTTCATCTGGTTGTGTGGCATCGGAGCATAGCAGATCATCGTAAAGCAAATGGTCTTCAGTTCCATCAAGGCTATTAGAAATTCCACATTTTTTTGAACGACTTAACAGTGGCCTCAGTGGGTATAGCATTCCAGGCATCGCGTACCTACTTGCATACCCTATGATAACTAGGCTTTTTTAGATTCCCTCCTGCAGTCAGTTCTTTGTCACCTGCAACCCAAACAAACCTGTCAGTGTGAAGAGTGTGTAGGTAAACTAATTAAACCACAATCAAACCCAGAAATAATAAAAATGATCTGTACCTGTTACCATCCACTGCTGCCAGGATTCCTTCATGTTCACTTTAAATGGTTGATTTAGACTGATATCTAGAGGCTGTAGTAATGATGTACAACCACTTGGGATCACTGCAGAGTGTGTTTGTCGACTTCTCAAATTCTGTTTTACAGAATCCACAAGATACCCACAAAACATATCCCACACTAGAAGGCTTCGCTTGTTTAAGAGTGAACCAGGGCGTCTGCTCCAAATTTCATCTATCCATTTGTTAACAAACTCTTCAGTCATCCACCCCTTTTCATTTACTTCTACTAGAACACCGTGTGGCATTTTTTCTTTTGGTTGTGTTTTTCTTTAAATATCACCATTGGTTTTAGCTTAGTCCTGTCTGCAAGGCAACAAAGAACAACCATAAAGTAAGATTTCTCGGCTCCAGAGGTCCGGGCTGCGACAGTTTTCTCACCCTTTATATGAACCGTTCTATTTGAGGGGAGATCAAAACTTACTGCGGTTTCATCCGTGTTGGCAATAGAAATCAGAGGATAATTATATTGCTTTTGCTCTTTTAGCACAAAGTTGTGAAAACTGTCCACCTTTCTATTTACATTTTCGGGGAGTTTTTGGGCAATATGTGTTCTCTGCCTTAAAGTTGATCCGTACTGCCGCATAAAACTGGTACACCACCCAGCTGAAGCTTTGAACCGAATGGAAGAACTTTGAGAAATCGCCAGTGCCTGCAGTCTGATTGAAATTCGGTTAACAATATACCTCTGTTGCCTTAGCTGGAGAACCCACTTGCAAAGCTTTGCCTCGATTGCTGCTATGGGTGAGGTGGACAACTTAATTCTTTTAACATTTCTGTCAAGGGATAGAAGCTCTAACTTTTTATATGTGCCAATCTCGAATGAGTTTCTTGTTCACATTAAATTCTCTCTCTGCGGTGGCAGTACTGTTTGATTCTGCATACTGAAGAACTTTTAACTTGTATTTGGCAGTGTAGGAGCAGCGTTGTCTTTTGAAGGAGGCCATCAATCTACCATAGAAAGTGGTGTGAGGTGAATGGATGGTGAAGCAAGGCAGTGCAAGCATAGAAACATAGACTTTGACGGCAGATAAGGATCACTGGGCCCACCCAGTCTGCCCATTTTCCTACCTATTGGATAAGCTGCAGATTCTAGTTAACCAGCAGCCTATTTCCTGCAACCCCCCACTATAATTGCCTTATGTCTGTCCCATGCATGTTTGAATTCCCGCACTGTTTTAGACCACACAACCTCTCCAGGAAGGCGGTTCCATGTGTCCACCACTCTCTCCGTGAAAAAGAATTTCTTCACATTACCCCTGAGCCGTCCCCCTCTAACTTTAAATTGTGCCCCCTTGTTCTTACACATCTTTTTCTGAAAGATGCTACCCTCCTGGACTTTGTTGATTCCCTTGAGGTACTTAAGTGTCTATCATGTCCCCCCGTCCCTCCTTTCATCAAGGATATACATATTAAGCTCTCTCAGTCTCTCTCTTCATATGGTTTCTGATGTAGACCCTGCACCATTTTAGTTGTCCTCCTCTGGACTGCTTCCATCCTGTGTATGTCCTTGCGTAGATGAGGTCTCCAAAACTGCACGCAGTACTCCAGATGGGGTCTCACCAACTGTCTGTATATAGGGATAACCACTTCCCTTTTTCTACTTGTGATGCCCCTCGCTATGCATCCCAGTATCCCCCTGGCTCTCCTTACTGACTTCTCACATTGTTTACCCACCTTTAGGTCATCTGATATGTCTACACCCTGATCCCTTTCCATTATTGTTGTTAGTACCTCCCCTGCTATCGTGTACTCTTCTCTTGGATTTTTATTTCCCAGGTGCATTACTTTGCATTTCTTTTCATTGACTCTAAGTTGCCATATGTCTGACCATTCCTCCAACCTTGCCAAGTCCCTTCTCATCCTTTCTACCCCCCTTGTGTATCAACTCTGTTACAGATCTTTGTGTCCTCTGCAAAGAGGCATACCTTTCCTTCCAGACCCTCTGCAATGTCGCCTATAAAGACGTTAGAGGACTGAACCCAGTACTGAGCCCTGAGGTACTCCACTAGTAACCCCCCTTTCTTCAGAATGTGTTCCATTCACTATTACCTTCTGTGTCCTGTTGTGCAGCCAGTTTGCTACCCAGGCTACCACCCTGGGACCCACTCCCAGGCTGGCTAACTTGATTATTAATCTTTTGTGTGGGACTGTCAAATGCCTTGCTAAAGTCTAGGTAGGCCATATCCACAGCCCCTCCCTGGTCTACTACTTTGGTCACCCAGTCAAAGAAATCAATTAGATTCGTCTGACATGACCTTCCTGCTGTGAATCCATGCTGCTTTGGGTTCTGTGCCCCGCTGGCCTCTAGGTACTGAACAATTCTTTCTTTCAGAAGTGATTTCATCATTTTCCCCACCACTGAGGTCAAACTAACAGGTCTGTAGTTTCCTGCTTCTGCTGGAAAAAAGCTAGTTTTATTAAACAGCTGCTGTGTTGGGTTAATCACATAATTACTATCAGGCCATAAAAAAAAAAAAAAAAAAAAAAGCACGGGATCTTTAGTCAAGTACTTAAGTACTTGATATGCCACGATTATTAAGCAGCTATGTAACTATGTAGCACAGATGAAGCTTTGAAATCGGTTAACACAACACCAGCTGACAATCGGCGCGCGCAATACAGTAAACTACGGCTGATAAATTCTTCCCGTGCATTTAGCTGTTTGCAATTTGAGACACAGGTTTTCAGTGTGAGATTTAATTACTGGCACATAAGTTGGTACCCCTAACTGTTGGCACTTAAAAAGTTCTCAAAAAAACAACTTATGAGTATATATGGTACTTGAGGGTGGTGCTGGGACTCCCTTCAAAGGCACTGTTTCAGGACAATTTTTTCCCTTTGTTACTTTGTGAGAGAATTTAAGAGTTAGTTGGTACTCTCTCTTCCCCTTTTATTCAAGGAGTATGATACTTAAGATGAATACTCTTCCAGGATAGTTGTACTATTTCTTTGTTTTGTTTGTTGTTTAACCAGGACTAGCACACTAAGCTGAAAGCTTGTTTACAGGTGCGACCTGGGAGCACAGGGAAGTTAAGTGACTTGCTCAGGGTCACACAGTCTGCAAGTGGAAGCTGTGGGATTCAAACCCAGGTCTGATCTGCTGGATGTCACCAGATTTGTAGCTCAGAGCCTTAAACCACTGCGCTAAACGGCCTCCCTTCCAGTGTGACCTATCTCTATATCAGCGACTGCAGTTAAGGAATGGCAGAGACTTTTTTCTTTGTGTCTATTAGCGGGGGAGGGAGGGAGGTAGACCTAAGAATCTGGGCCCAGTATTGCATATGGGGAAGAGCAGTTGGTGGGGGGGAAGGGTGCTTTCCCATCTTTGTGGATTACTGGAAGTAGATGCTGCTCCAAAATGCCTTTCTTTGGGGAGTGGGGATTATTCCTCACATTGGAAAGATGTTGAGTTGGCCAAATTGGAGAAGATCCCCGTTGCCGAACCTTTTTTTTTTTTTGGTTATCATATGCTAAGGCAACAGTTTTGAATGCCTCTGTTAATGGGGATGGCTACAATTTTTAATGTGTGGGACAGGAGTTTGATGATGGCAGGGGCCAGGGCTATTAAGTCAGTTTTGGAGATTTAGATGGTTGGCATGGGATCAGTCCTTCACCTGCTTTTTGTACACAGGGTAAAGGCAGGATTTTGGATGCAATGGCAGTTCTTGGGTAGGAGGATGGAAGAACCATTTAACTGCCTTCTGGCTTTTCTGTGGGACCCTGGGAACCATTTTCACTATTTCCAATTATGTGATTTAGTTAATATTGGACGGTGGGGGTGGGGAGGTACTCTTCCTGATCGCCTGAATGATAGTTTCAGTTCTGTAGTAGCTATTCCTCAGCTAAAGGGGGTTAGTTACACCATTTATATATTTTTGATACAGTGTAGGGGGATTTCTGCGGACTTGGTTTTAAGACAAGTTGGAGTGGGCACAGGAGTTGGGGATAATACTGACAAAATGGGACTGAAGGGAGTCAGAATGCATGATAGGACAACCTCCTCCTCCTCCTCCATACTGGCATGAATTTGTGTGGAATGTGCAAACTTGTTATATTATTACACTTATGATACAGAGCAAGTGGGATAAAAGGGTTACAGCGGCTTGCTAGAGACACTGTGGAGAGAGTGCAGCTTCCATCCCCACGTATTTTAACGTTGCTTGAAGCTTCAAAGCTTCAGTTTTTTTTTTTTTGTTTTTTTTTTAACACAGTAATTTTGGATATGATCAGGCTTGTGACTTAAACCTAGGACAGTGCAGAGGGAATTGGGGGGCCAGCTCTGGAATATCTTGATGGTGTTTTTTTTTTTTTTTCAAAACTAGTTACTTGTAAGTGGCTTAAGGTGCCCCCCCTTAGTATTTCAGACTGGGAAGAAATTATGCAGCACAGCATGCGTATGGTAGGGGTGACGTTTTTGATGCAGTCGAGGCTTCCTGCCTTCATAAATCATTGGACCGGGCAGTCTCCAAGGTGGATGACATATAGTGAGGAACTGACACTTTTTATATAAGGGACATAGCTTTATCAAGTAGGTGGGGATGGGCTGAGGCTCCATAGTGGGTACTGTAGGTGGGGGAGATGCAACCCCCTTTGGGGGGGATTTTCTGTTATTCCATTTGCCACTGGTCTGTGTTATGTTGGTGTTGCGTATGTAAGGAATAATTCACAGTGGGGATGTGCAACAATATTGTAATAACCAAAATACCTGGGTGTGCTGTGAGTCCTAAGTTACAGCCAAGGGCTTCAACCACCCAGAAGTGAAGTCATTACAGCATTGACAGACATCTGACTTGTTACACTCATCAGCTGTAAGGATCTTAATTGAAAATGCAACCTTTGTTGCAAGAGCCACTAAAAATCTCTCCAGATCCACCAGTGGATCTAGATCCACATATTGGCCACCAGTGAGTATTTTATTTTTTTTACTATCGTTGGATTCTGTGCAAATTCCAGCATTGATTACTGTACATTTTTGTGGTGCTTAATGTGATAGTTTTGTGCAATTTGGATTGTAATCTGTCTGAACACTTTGTAACAACATTTTAAAGCAGCAGTACTAGTGAATAAAATTTTCTTTTTACAATAGTTATGTCAAACGAGCCCCACAACTGACAAAATGTGAATTACTTGCTTTCAACGGTTTTTTTTTTTGTTTTTTTTCTTCAGACAGGTTTAGCACAGACCCTTGCCAGTAGCACCGTATTGGATTCAGAGGGTACTGGGGTGCTGCCATTCTCTTTTTTTTTTTTTTTTTTTTTTTTTATTTTGTCTGATGTAACTGGAATGTACCACCTCTTCCTTTGCCTGCTGAGTATTTATAGACTTCCAACTTGCATGTAGCTTTTTATGATTCTGTAAGTAGGGAAATGGACCAGGGGAACTCTGATGTTGTGTTTTTGGATTTTGCCAAGGCTTTTTGACAAGCTCCTACATATTGAGCTTGTCGATGCCCTTGCATCCTACCAACTAAATACTAATATCCTAAATTGGATTTCTGGTTGGCTTAGGGGAAGGAAACCGAGAGTATCCATTAATTGTGTTTTATCTGATTGGGCCTCTGTCACTAGTGGGGTCCCCCAGGGATCTGTTCTGGGCCCCAGTCTCTTTAATATTTACATTTCTTCAGTTAAAATTGATGTAGCCAATTTATAGATTTTGAAGTTTGCGGATGATTGTCAGTTAGGTACTGTGGTTAACTGCCCTGAAAATTATGCAGCTCTTCATCTAGCCCTTGATAAAATTCTCAGTTGGACAGACCATAGTAAACTATTTTTAAATACTACCAAATGCAAAGTGATGCACCTAGGAATGCATAATAATCATTATCTATATAAGGTAGGAAATAATGATCTTGCAGTAACTGACCAAGAAAAAGATTTGGGAATAAATGTCAATCCCGACTTGAAATTTAGATCCCATTGTAGTACCCAAATTTAAAAAAGCCAACCAAATGCTAAATTGTATCTTCAGACACATTTCTAGCAGAAAAAAGGAAGTAATTCTGCCACTATATACTGCCTTGGTCAGACCCCACCTGGAGTATTATGTCCAGGTTTGGACACTTTATATAAAAGATAATATCATAAGGATTGAGGGTGTCCAACGCAGGGCTACTAAGGTTATAGTTGGGATGAGTAATAAGTCCTATAACGATAGACTTGCATCGTTAAACATGTACACTCTGAGCTACAGGAGACTTAGAAGGGATATGTGCCTCCTTTTTAAAGCTATTACTGATCCTACCTTTCTGGATGATTTGGGGATTATACCAAGCGAATTCAGAATGAGTATTAGAAAACATAACAAACTACTTATGACTAAATGGAATACACTGCGAAGAAAAAAATTGGTTTAGCAACAGAGTTGTCCAAACCTGGAACAATCTCCCACTTACTGATATAAAGTGTCCAGATATTGATTCCTTCAAAACAAGCTTAAACCAAGCAGTTACTGATGATGAGAAATTTTGTTGTGGGTGAAACACTGGCAAGCACCACGGACTTCTCGTCCATTTTTGCTTGACTCTACCTATGAAACCTATGTAGCACTTGAAAGGACTGAAAGCACATGTCCGAGAGGGGGAGAGAGAGAGATGTATGCAAAATAAAGAAAACAGTTAATGTGTGCTCAAGACATGCAACAGAAATTAGCAGCTTCACACTCCGGCAGTAAACAGAACTTGCAGTAAAACAATGAACAGCAAATACAATAATAAATCTTTCTGGATGGGAGCTGCTGTAACAGACTGGAGAAGTTCAGGGGAAGTCTCCTGAATGGCTCCGGTTTATTACAACAGCTACTACTGGTGTGAAACTGCTAGTTTCTGTTACACATCCTGAGCACACATTAAATGTTTTTTGTTTTTTTTTATTTTGTATCTCTCTCTCTCTCTCTCTTATGTGTGCTTTAGTCTAGTCTGTTCGAGTGCTGCATATAATTTGGAAGACTGTGGTTTAAATGGGGCTGGCTGCCCTTTATGTTTGCAGCGCACTCCATTACTGCCATCACGGCACCTTCAAAGGATCTGAAACGGAGTATTTATAGGGTAAGCACTGTGAACAAAGGGCGAAAAACAGGAAATGGCATGGGGGCTGCCATGTTTTCTGTGGATCCACCCAACATTATAAATCTACTAAAAATCAAGGGAACCAATTATTAGAAAGCAGTAGCAAACAGCAAAGTTAAATCTGAAAGTTTAAACTACCAAGCAGTGCAAAAATCTGGAAAGTGATGAACACTTCCTGGTTAATGAGTACTGCTGCTTTAAGGAGCTCTAGATTCAAAAGATTGCTTTAGCCCCGTGTCCTTGAGTCTAACTAAGCAATAATATTTGGTAGGGAGGTCATTTTCAGCTGTTTATTGAAGAAATTAACCACCACTCCTGCTGTTTCACCAGTTCTGGAGGGAAAATGGAGAGTTACTCTGCTGGTCATGAAGTCTCTTCAGTTACTGTTTTGCTACAGTCACTAGTCAGATTGTCCCATTTACAAGTGAATATTCCAGAAGGCTAATAGTTTAGATTAGAAAACTTGAAGTTGATACTATAAATAGTTATGCTGTTCGAATAGGATTTGTTTGAGAAACTAGAAAATACTGCTGCATGAGACTGTTTATCATTTATTTCAATAGTGCTGCATAAAGTGGTTTCCTAATGGAGATTTTTTTTTGTTCACGTCAGTTACTGAGGCATGGCTACAGGAAAACGGAATTTAATTCAGACTATCTGTCTAACTCATGCTTCTATTTTTTTGTCTTGGTCTGTGGTTGAAAACACGAAAGTAGGACAAATAAATGAAAACATGTCTTCTGTTGTCTCTAGCACAAGTACAGCTCTAAACTGGAAAATCAACTCCAATCTCCAGAGACGGTCAGTCAACCAGGCACAGCAAGTCTGTGACCGACAAGGCAAGTGAAAGCAGTTATAGGTATTTCACAGCTGTCATCTGCTGAAAAGGCACAATTAGGAGCAGGGCCCCGATTTTTTTTTTTTTTTTTTTTTTCGGCACATCGGACAAAGGTTCTGCAGCAGGGTTCTCATTTGCCGCAGAACTTCTGCGGTGCTCAACACCAATTTCTGCGGCAATTCTGCGGCACATAATTTGCACACTATTCGCCATATTTTTACACTTTTTTTTTCTTCTTCTTCATAGTTGACATTTTCTTAGTATATTGCAACATTAACCCTTGGCTTTCATCCTTTATTAACTTGAAAAATAAACTGCTTAGTGTGGAGTACAAGGGAATAAACCCACTTAGGGGGAAAGCCAGGACATAAAGACATGAGCCCAAAGCTGTTGGGGTGAAGTGATTTGTTTAGCTTCTTGATGGATTTAGATCAGTATTCCAGGATAGATAGGTAGGTAGATAGACAGATAGACAGACAGATAGACAAGACACATGGACACACACATATATGTTTTGCTATGTATATATTCAAATAATCTGCTGATCGATCTATTTATCACTTTTGTTAACATAGTCTGTGTTATTTCACTTCATTTGTTTCTGGTCAAGAATAATTCTGCTGCTCATCACCTATTCTGTTTCTCCAGACTCATTTCTATCTCCCTCTACAAGTAGTATGCCAGCAGTGTGCCAGGAGGGGCAGGTCCTTATTTTCAGTTTACCAGCCCTCCCTAACCCAACCCTCCATCCACAGATCCCAAGGTGCCCCCCAACCCCAACTACCAATCCCTGGCTTCTAGGCTAGGCCATCTGTTGGCAGTGTGCCAGCTGAACCCAGCCATTTATTTTTAGAGTTCACATCTTCTGTAACCCAAACCCCCTCAATCCCCACACCATCCCACTCCAGCCCTAAATACCAATCCCTGGTTTTGGGGCACAGTTAAAATACAGTATTCCCAGTTAACTCAGTTACACCCCCCCCCAGCGCCCATCCTCCATTTTCCTGCAGTGCTGCATGGAACAGTCCAAAAAGATACTCCTACTATGGCCATAGCTCACTCAGGAAAAAAGCAGGCAATAAATAGCATAGAATTAGCTGAGTTAGGAAATTAAATCTAACCTTCTAAGTTCACTTCATTCACACCCTGGGGAAAATGATGGCTGTGCATGCCAATCCCAGTCTGTCCCTCCCGAGTCCACAAGATGCCAGCATGCAGCAGCATCTCTCCCTCCAGAACGTTTAAACAATGAATAAACTTTTTTTTTTTTTTTTTTTTTTTTTTTAACCCAGGCTTGGCACCACCATGAAATGACACCCAGTGTGATTTGCCATGATTGATTCATTGCTGCAATTTGTGAACACAATAATTACCTTGTGGTCTTGCTTTGCCTGCAGTGACTCTGGGGAAAGAAGAATAAGACAGCCAGGGGTACAGAGAACTGAGGGAGAGATCCACAAAGCAATTCTTCCACTCTGCCTCTCATCTCAATCAGCAGAGCAGGGTTTAGCTTAGACCAAAGCCGGCCAGAGAGTACCTGTAGCTCGGACTCGGAGACTCCGAGTCTTCAGATTCTGACTGGGGTCTGCTGCAGCCGCTGGTGTAGAGGGTCTTTTCACTGCCGCCCACCCTGACCACACCCCGAGAGCACAGCACTGATGCTCCTTAAATCTTCTTCTCGGCCGTCTGTCTGAGTTCCCGGGCAACAACAATGGAGAGCTGTTCTCCTGAAAGAATCCTCCTTCATGTTGCTCTGATTAATCTAGGAGTCACTCGACTGTCTAAAATGCTGCTGCTGGAACCCGCCACTGATACTGAAGTGACCCGCCGCCTATAGACCCGTAGTACGCTGTGTGATTCGTGAACTGGCTGAAAAAAATCAGGAACAGGAATAAAGAAAGCCGGTCACCGCAGCAGCTGATTTTTTAAAAGACCCGCGTATCTGCCTCCATCCGCCTGAGCCAATCTAGTGACCAGCCTGACGCAGACACTCCCTCCCCACCCGTAACATGGAAAAGGCATTTCTGATGTTGGTCCAAGAGGACAGAGGCTATCAGCAACAGAAAAATTGTTTTAAATATGGAGGGTGGGACTCTGTTCGAAGCACCACGGGCACAAACTGGGGCACAGCATTTTTTGACCAGGGCCGTGCCCTGGTGTGCCCCTGTAGTGCCGCCAGTGCTTAATGTACTGCTATTGTGGGTTATTTTGTAATTCTGCTCACAGCATGGCTCTGCCCAGGATGGGCTTCAATCGTTTTCCATTGGGATTCTGCGGCCCCCTTAACTTCTGCGGGAGTTCTGTGGCCAGTTGTGACTTCCGCGGGAGAGGAGCAGTTCCGCGATTTTCCACGGATAGTTCCGCGGCCGCGGAACCGCGGAAAACTCGGGGCCCTTGATTAGGAGCAGCAAAGCCACTTCTTAGGGACAGGCCCTCTGTAGTTGCTTTCTAAATGTCCTTGTGATGAAGCCGGAATGCATTCTGTCCTGACGTGATGCAGTAGCAGGGACATGTCGACCCCACTGGCCTCACATTGTTCCCGTTTGTTTTTTTGTATGTAGGTCTTTACCCCCATGGTTGTCCTCCTTTGGAGCCACTAGCAGCAATCTCCCAGCACAGATGGCCAGTAGCACCCCACCCCTCTCTGCATCCTCCTTCTTGTTGGAGATGCTACAGCCTGTCTGTACTCTGCAGAGACCCTGTGGAGGAGACAGGAAAGTCCCCATGGACCACCACAGGGGTTGCTGTGGAAGTGAAGGGATGGCAGACTGGACGTTCTGTCGACACATGGTAGCTAGGGGTGTGCAAATTCCTTAATTTGAATATTTGGATGAATATTTATATTCGAGGCGCCAGATATTTGTTATTCACCCCCTGATAATTTTTTTTTTTTTGACATTGTAACACTGCTAAACTCCATCACTTCCTTCCCTTTTGAAGTACAGTAGGCAGTTCTACCATGAACACTCCCCAACAGCCTTTCAGGCACCCAGAAAGACGACAAACTACTGCACTGGTCAGTGGTCAGGTGACACACGGTCATCATAGATTGAGCAATGGCTGCAGATGAGGTGATGTCTTGTGTCTTGCCTAGGGCTACTACAATGGCACTGGCATAAATGCATTGTATGTCCACCCTGGAAGAGAGGAGAGCGAGATGTGCCATGGCAGAGACCTATGAAAGTACCTCACGGGGTGAAGACAGGGCACTTAAAAGGCGTCTCTCTCAAATGAGAGAGAGTACAAGTACCAGGGGCAGTGGTTACATGTGATGAAGCTGAAGGGGGAGTACAATAAGACAGACTTGAAGAAATATTCACGGAAGGCATGGTAGATAACTGACTGGGACTGCAGGCATAAGTGATGGCACCGAAAACACTGTGGGGCTTAAAACATGTGTGAGATAGGCATAGGGCTGGGGTGTATTTGAAAACAGGCGGGGGAGGCAGCAGGGTTGCTTTAGGGTCTGCAGGTGAGACCGATAAGGCAGGGATGGACAATCTGGGCTGACTGTGTGGGCCAAGCAGTCCTTTTCCAACAGACAATTAGTAACCTAAAGTAGTAAGGCCAGTAAAACATGATACATTTTTTAAAGAGATTCCCCAAGTTTCCCTATGTGAAAGCAGCATTGTGTAGCTTGTGGCTTACTGAGTGAAACCGCAATGTATTATATATGTTGAAACGCCTGATATTGAAAATAAACGTTGTTTTCTCACTCGCGAACACGGAAGTGTCTGTTTATTTAGATCAGCAATTGCTCCCCTTTGCCACGTCACCTCAGGGGGATCAGATCTATCAGCTTGCACAATTTCATTCATTCTTTGTGTTGCTGCAGCTGTCCCTGGTTCAAGTTTGGAATGGCAGAAAGTGATTATTCTAGTCCAGAACAGGACAGTGTCAGTAACTGCTCTAGTGAGAACACATTTTCGGACAGTAAAAAGGGGCCAGTACTACAGCGACTCTCTCTGTGTTGGACCCATGTCAGGACGACCCCTATGCCACCAGTGACAGCAAAGTGGGGAGCAGCTCCAGGAGCTGTGCCAACAGTCCCGATCCTTTGAAGTACGGCAATGTGCACCGAGTCGAGCACAATAGCTGGTAAATTATCTCTTTTTTCATTCCTATGGCTCCTTGTGGTCCTCCAGCATTTGCTTTGTGTAGCGCTCCTGACAAGAACCTGTGGCTCGAGCTCTTCATTTTTGTATGTTTTTGCATTTATTTTTAGAGCTTATTTAAGCACGCGTTAATGAAACTTGTGCTGATTTAGTGTCCAGAGCAAGATACTCATTATCGGGATTCCAGTACTAATCGGCTGTTGTGGCTGACTGAATCAGGGCTGTTGTGGCCAAGTGGCTCTGTGCTGTGATCCCTCGCTCCCTTTGTGCTGCCACGCTATCATGTCCATCCCCTTGATCCCTCCTCTCTTCCAGTGAATAAATATTGATGTCCTTTAATCTGATACTGTGTGGCTTAAATAATCGCAAAATAAACGTGAAAACATAGAAAAATGAAGAGCTCGAGCCACAGGTTCTTGTCAGGAGCGCTACACTAAGCAAATGCTGGAGTATCACGAGGAGCCAAAATAGGACTGCCTTCCCTGAGCTCACATCATTAGCGCTTGCCCACGCAATGCACATGAGCTGCATTTCAACAAAGAAAAAAAAAAAAGCCAGAGACAGAAACAGTGCGATTTTTAATAAATAACTCGGCTTTTTAAGGTCTTTAAACTTTACTTTGCGGGTGGTTTGATCTGTACCCATGCCAGGACCCATTAGGGACATGAAAACCTGTGACAACAAAAACCTGGTAAGACACTTTAAGTGTTTCTAGTTTAACAGGGGCCTCATGGTAGTCCTGCAGTTAATGCCAGGGAGTGGAGATTTGGTTACCCTTTCAATTAAATATTTTATGTGATAGAAAAAAAGAAAGGGTAAGCCAAAAAAAGTAACATTACACTTTCGTAACATTAGGCAGATTGAGGGCTGTACTGTATCATCAGTTTTATGTGGGCAGATCATATTTGTAGCCAATTACTGGTCAATTTAGCTTAAGGAACACTAGCTACTCATTGAGGGCTGTACTGTATTGCCAGTTTTATGTGGGCAGATCATATTTGTAGCCAATTAGTGGTAAATTTAGTTTAAGGAACACTAGCTGCTCATTGAGGGCTGTACTGTATCACCAGTTTATGTGGGCAGATCATATTTGTAAACAACTACTGGCAAATTTAGCTTAAGGAACACTAGTTGCTCAGCATGTTGAGGGTCCAGCTTGGAACGGTGTGGCTCAACAACATCACCAGCAGTGCTAAACACCCTCTTGGATGGCAGCCTTGTAGGAGGGCAGCTTAGGTATTTTAAAGCAAGTTGTGTTAGGTGAGGAAAGGAGTTGATTTTCTGAACCTAGTAGTGTAGTGGATTAACATCAAATGGCTCAATTGATTCTGCAGAGTGGCCATTTAGTAAATTTTCTGCACAAATAGGCTGAGACTGTGAGCGTTTGTGTTGATGCAGTGATGTGCTGAGTAATGCCCAGTCACTCTCCTCTACACTATGCCATCTTTCCCCATCTCCACCAGTATTATCCAATTGCAAACCACCACATACTTGTCTGTCTCCCTCAGGAACCTGAACTGGAGCATGTTCCTCCCCTTCAGAGTGTCTTGACTGCCTGCATGGCATTATTTAACTCTTCACTGAGCTGTTGCCTAAAATGAGTCACCCTGTCGGTGTCCATGGCTACATGAAGGATCTCGCATTTGAACCTAGGGTCCAATATTGTAGCAAACATGTGATGGCAGGTATCCATGACTGGCGAACCTTGCATCCGGTTCTGCATTGAGATAATTAACAAGTTCAGTGACCTCTTGTGTACGGAGTATATTAGAATATGCACAGCTAGGATAACCAAAGTAAGGCTGTGGAAGCACTTGGATCACGTGCACACCTCTCAGATGGTGCACGGAATCTTCACCATGCCCTCAAGAACTAACCAAACATGATGTCCTAGGACCCCTCCAACATCTGCCTCCATAGACATTGTGTAGTGCCTGCTTTTGCTCCAAGAGTCGTGAAAGCATCAGGTATGAAGAATTCCACTGAGTTCTAACATCTTGTATTACATGATGTTGGGGCAGACCAAGGTGTTCCAGAACATTATCATAATTTGTTAGTTGCTTTTACAGAGTGGTAGAAATGGCTGCAGATGGAATGGGCTATGGCTAACATGTTGTTAGTCCTAGTACTGCTACGTAGTGTGTGAGTCACCACTAAATTTAGTGTGTGTGCAAAGCAATGAATACTCACAAAATGGCCATCACTGATGACTTTCACCATGTTTGTGCCATTGTCAGTAACTAAGAAGCCAGCTTTTAAATTGGTGTGAACACTAGTCCAAGACCGCAACATGTTTTGTAGGAACGTGAGAATATTATGTGCTCTGTGATCTTCCTCCACGAGTCTAACATTCAGCAGTGCTGACCCAATGAGACTACCAGATTGTGAGGGTGGGGGTCCAAGGGAGAGCCACAAGGTGATGCATCAGAAACTGCAGCAGCAGGGTGTTGGACGCACCAGTGTGCAGTGAAGGAGAGATAGCATGCAAGGAGTTATCGCTAGTCCAGATATCTGATGTGCAGTGAAAAACACCACCAACAGCCTCTGCAAGCAGAGCAGCAACAGCAGATCACATGCCATCATACAGCTGTGGCAATATAGTTCGAGAAAATGTAGTATGAGATGGGATCTGATAACGTGGGTGCAAATAGTTGAGAAGCCATTGGAAGCCAGTATCTTCCACAACTGACATAGGCTGGAGATCCAATGCCATCATCTCAGCAATCAGCTGTGTGATTTGCTGTGCTATTGGATGTGAGGCATGACACTTTGTTCGTGCATGTAGAGCATCCATTATTGGAAGTGCCACGGGAAACATCGATGTGGACCACTTCAACAAAGGTGGTGTGCAAAGTGCTGATGACTGTCTCTGCCTTGTAGTATCAGTGGAGTCGGAAGTGACCACCAGAGTAGAGGCTGAACTCTGTGTTGGTGAAGGGGAAGAAGTGCCTTGACTACTGGGTTGCTCTAACTCGGATCAGTCATCGGTACCACCACCACTGCCAACTGTGCATGCCTGTCCACCAAAGGGGATTAGTCTTGTCGAAACCAAGGGTCCTGATCCAGACCCAGATGAGCTTCGATACTCTTAAGAGTGCTTATTATTTATTATTATTTATTTATTTATTTATCAAGTCTAGGATTACAAATACCTTTGAGTCTTAGCTCTTTTACAAAGGTTCTACGTCAGAGAAATACAAATTATGGGGAACATCAAGACAAACATTACAACAATATGGACATTGCAAACAGAGTACAGATTAATACAATTCAAGGGTAGCATTGTAACAAGGCAGCCAGCAGCATTTGTCAGAGAAAATAGACAACAGAATAAGAAGTGCCAGAGTCATAGGGAGAGGGAAGAGGGAGGGGGAGAAGGAATATAGGAAGGGTGGGGAGAGGGTGAAAAGTGCAGCATTGGGTATACCAAGATTTGAGGTAGAATCCAGTGAGGAGGGGAAGGGGACCACTAGAGCAGGAAGGGAGGTGGAGAAACAAGGTTAAGTTGGGCAGTCACAGGAGCTGTTGGTAGTGAGATAGTCCCGGAGCCTAGTTTTAAACATACCATTTGTTGTTGCAGAGGAGATGGTTGGGCTGAGGCCATTGAACCAGAGTGGCGCTCAATAAGCAAAAGAGCGTTGTCCCTGTGAAGTGTGACAGTGGGGGACTTTCAGTAGCTGTAGCATGGATCTCCTAAGGCACCATTTGTTAATTTGGTGTTGTAACAGAGTTGAGACCCCAGAAGGTGCAAGGTCAAGGTAGATTTTTTTCACCATGGAGCAGGTGAGAAACTTTATGTGGTTTGATAGTTGGAGCCAGCCAGTCTGAGTGTACAGGTCACATGTGTGGGTGAGACGGTGAGCACCAGTGATGAGCCGACATGCCTTATTTAAGGCAGTTAAGAGGCGTCTAAGGGTTGTGGTTGTGGCCGAGCCATAAATGATGAGACCATAGTCCATTACAGAGATCACAGAGCTCAGGACTGCAACCTTCAAAGCTTCTGGCATGAGGTGTGGTCTGTGTTTGTAGAGATCACCAAGCCATGTATTTGCAACTCTAGCTACATTATCTACATGAAGTCCATAGGAGAGATTAGGGTCAAGCTGTATCCCTAAGTATTTGAAGGACCCCACCTGATCTAGAGTGTTCCCCTGGGTGGTGGAGATAGCCAAGTGGTGTGGCTTGTGTGGGTTATGAGAGCTGCAGAAAAGCATAGATTTGGTTTTCTTGTCATTGAGGACCAGTTTATGATTAAGAAACCATGTCTCTACAGAACTGAAACCACGTTGAAGGTTGTGTTGAAGAGTTGCAGGATCTTTGTGAGTGGAGAATACAACAGCATCATCGGCATATAGTATGATCTGCTCAGAGCAATGGTAAGGAGGAGTTTAAGAAAAGGCTAAAAGGAGGGGCCCAGTATGGATCCCTGTGGGACACCCGAGTGAACAGGCAGGGTGTCAGAAAAGAGCGTCCGTAATTTTACTCTCTGCGACCGGTTTCTAAGTAGCTTTTAAACCAGAGAGAAGAGTGGTGATAGCCCGCAGTCAGTAGTTGGTGTATTAGTAGTCCATGGTGTACTGTATCAAGGCCTTGGAGAGGTCGACTAAAACGGCCCCTGTGAGAAGGCCATTGTCAAGGGATTTGTGCAAAGCACCTGTGAACTCAAGAAGGGCTGTGGTGGTGCTGTGACCTTTCTGGAAGCCGTGTTGTTGTGGACAAGGTATATTGTATTTATCCAAGTGGTCGGTAAGTTGATCAGCCACGATGCGCTCGAGTGCCTTAGAGAGTGGGGGCAGTATGGAGATAGGGCGATAATTTGAGTGATTCATCTTATCCCCACTTTTATGGCTGGGTGTCACGGTGGCTATTTTCCATAGGTCCGGGAATTTTCCACAGCTGAGAGAGAGGTTTAGGATTTTTGTTAATGGATAAATTACCTCATCGAGGGTGAGCAACAGAAGCCAGCAGTCTCAGAGGGCAGTCCAGGGTGTCGCTACTAGATCTAGATTTAGAGATAGCTGCAGTAATATAGCAGCGAGCTTCATTCAGCCTTACCTCCCTGAAGTAGAAGAGGGGATGGTTAGACTGAGGGGCTGAGGTATCTGGGGAGGAGGCCCTGTTTTCTAAAAAGTCATGGGGTAGAACAGCACTAAGGTCTGAAAAAGCCATGTTAAAGATGTTTGCAATCACTTTGGGGTCGAGGATCCATCAACCATTAACATGGCTGGAGAGGTTTTTGGCTGCTTCCCTGTGACATCCTTGATATTGTCCCAGAAAGCACAACCATTTCCCCATGTATTGGTGAGAGCGTCTTTGTAATAGGTGGATTTCATTAGCCGTATGGCTTTTGTGCAGGCATTTCGTGCTTGTTTGTAATTTTGAATGTCCAGTTGTTTGCCAGTGGCCCTGGCAACTGCCCAGAGGTGATCCCTTAGTTTCAGCTGTGAGAGAAGAGCCGCGGTGACCCATGGGTTAGAGAGATTTTGCTTTGTGCCTTTTAGCAGGGGCAAAGAGGTTGCAGGCTTTGTTGAAAATTGAGATGAAGTGATCAAGAGCCAAGTTAACATCTGTTGCTTCATAGATGGGTAGCCAGTCTTGTAGAAGCAGGTGTTTGAGTTGTGGAAGTTTTCTATGAGGAAGGACTCTGTTAGTGATAATTTTGGGAAGGGGCTTAAGGAATTTGTTAGACCATGCACACATGACTGGGGAGTGGTCACTGAGAGAATCTGGGAGAATGGTCATACGAGAAATCCTTGTGGGGTGAGTGGTGAGGACCCAATCCAAGAGGCTATTGGTGCCAGTCTTGTAGTTAATCCTAGTAGGGGAGTTTACCATTTGCGTGAGGTTAGCAGCTGAGATGGAGTCTTTATAGGCACTGGCGCTCGATGCTAACCAGTTTATGTTGAAATCCCCTAGTAGAATAAGTTCAGCTTCGGGAGGATGAGAGTTGATAAAGTTTAGGACGTTGTTGAATCCATGTTTAGGGTCCCTGGGCAGGATGTATACAGAGACAATAGTCAGGGCTTTATGGTTGGGACCTAGGACGATTTTTATTGGCAGAATCTGGGCTGAGGCAGAAAGTGATGGAGTTGCTACAGGGTGCCAAGACGGGGAGTCTTTGATATAGATTGCACAACCACCGCCTTTTTTGGATATCCGAGCCAGCCTGTGGACATTGTAGCCCTGCTTAAGCCTCAAGTGGTTCTGTAGTGATGTTGTGATTAAGTTAGAGAGTGATTTCCCTCGGCTTGTAGTGGTATTGCAAAAAGAACAGACTGCCTTCCTTGTGTTTTCCTTAACGCAGTGAAATGCAGCCACCAGTGATTCTGCTAGCACAACATCCCCCAGTTGTTTTTTCAACAGATGTGCCTGTCTTGTCCTGATGTTCTTCCCTGTGACCACTGTCCCTGATGGTGCCATGCCAGTGCTGCCATCACTTGGCTGTCTTTCGGGCTGTGACTGAGCCTGCTGAAGAAATGTTAGTGTTGCCTGTTTGGTCTTCTTAGAGGGAGGGGAACCCTTACCCTTACTGCTACTTGTACTACCCTTTCTAGTAGTGCAACACCTAGAGGCAGTTTTGCCAGCCACTTTTTTTTTTTTTTATGCCCTCAAAGTACATGGTGTACTATGCCTCATCTTCAAGGTCACTCACATGTGCCTCTGATGAAGAAGATGATGTGTCACTGGACAGTTAATCATGTGGAGGGAAATGCTCAGAACCAGATGACTGGTCATCCTCTACAACATTTTCAGGAGTACTGAGAAGCTGAGAAGCAGGAGGCATAACTGTATCAACTGTAGTGGTCATATTGGTAATATGCACTGTGGCAGGGTACCAGACTGTGGTGATTAGTGTTACAGTAGTGGCAGGGTTCATTGTGTCATTAGTGGCTGGAGTGACAGTTAAAGTTGCAGGACTGGCTGTAGCAGTCATTTATTTTTTATTTAGGTTTTGTTTACTGGGTAGGGTGCGCTAGCCATAGAAATTACTATTTTCAGGCACGACCCGGGAGGTTATAAGGTAGTGAAACAGTACATCAGTGTTTTACAGCAAGGATACAAGACAGTGAAGTAGTCAGCTAGTTACAATAGCAGCAAGATAACAGGCAAATACAACAATTGCAAGTACAATTAAAACATGGATCAGGGCTAACTGTAAAATGGACAATAACAGGCAAGTGCCGTAAGTGCTAGTACAGTTATCAAAGAACAATATAGAGAGTTGGGGAATAACTATTAGGCTGGGGGTGGATTAACAAGGGAGCATAAACAATGGTGGGGGTAGACCGAGATAGAAACGTTTCAGGTGAAGCACATGAGGGACATGGATAACAGGGGATTGTCATAAGTCCATTTGAAAGAGAAGGAAGAGGAGTTGTATCATAAGGAGACAGGGAGTAGAATATACGGTATGGAGGGGTCGGACAGGGCAGAGAAAGGCTGCATAGGGTGAAGTAGGAGGGGCAGGCAGGGATAGGGGAGAGGGCAGGGGGTGGTAGCCAGGTACAGATAGGTGAGGAAGAGAGGCGACAAACAGGATAAGGGAGACAAGGCAGTCAGAAGTAGCAGGATGAAATGACACATGGTGGATGTGACTGGACTACGGCGGGGTTTAAAGCATGAGCATTGACTTGAGGAGATAAGATAGCTGTGCAGCACTTTTTTAAAGGCTGTATGAGAGGGAGCTTGGCGAATAGTGAGAGGGAGTGTTCCAAAACTGGGGAGATTGGTGGGAAAAGGCAGTGGCACCTTTGGATGTGTTGCACTTAGGGACACTTATGAGGGATTTATTGGCTGAGCGCAGGGCGTAGGTGAGGGTAAGCGGAATCGGTAAGTCTGCCAATGCTTTGGGATTTTGAGACCTTATGATGCTATAAAAAAGGGAGCTGAGAGAGTATAGTCTGGCAGTGTAGGGTGATAGCCAGTTCAGATCAGCGTAAAGGAGGCAGTGGTGTGTTAGTCGGCTAGAGGGGAGGCGTAGCGATATATATTATTGTAGGTGACATCCCAGCGGTGGAGGGTAGACTTGGGTATGGCAGCAAATGTCGTGACTCTGTAGGCAGGAGTATACCTCTGGCAATGGCCAACCTCATTGTGGGGGTAAGTATATGACTAGTTCGGTAGGCCATGCCAAGCTTGTAATGTACAGATTTACATGTACTCTGTATGTGGAGATCGAAGTTAAGGGATTGGTCTAGCATTACCCCTAGGTACCTAAAGTAGTTCACTATGTCAATAGGCGAGCCATCCGATCTGGAGACTCTAAAATTGGTCTGACACAGTTTAAGTTTAGAGTTTGTTCCAAATAGCATTGTTTGCGTTTTGGTCTCATTTAGGATAAGCTTATGATTTGAGAGCCACACTTGGGTTTTCTGAAAGTTGGAGGACAGTCATAGGTTGATGTCAGATACATTTTTAAAACTAGCACAGAGGACTATATCGTCAGCATAGAGGAGGTAGAGGTAAGATTTGTGGTGATGTTAATAAATACTGAGAAATGGAGTGGTCCGAGAATGGAGCCTTGGGGTATGCCAGTGTTCACTGTTGCCTGGTCGGAGAGATGTGAGTTGAACTTTATGACTTGTATTCTATTCAATAGATAACTGCTGAACCAGGTTACTACATTTGGCGCAAATCCGATCGATCGCAGGGTGTCAAGGAGAATGGAGGGGTTTACCAGATCAAAGGCCTTTGTCATGTCTATAAAAACTGATCCAGTGAGAAGGCCCAAATCCATAGTGGAGAGCAAGTCTGTGGTGAATTTAAGCAGGGCAGCAGAGGTGCTGTGGCCTTTGCGAAACCATGCTGGGCAGTAGTAAGAAGGTCATTGTTGAGGAGGAATTCAATAGTTTGAGTTGCGACTAGTTTCTCTAGAATTTTACTAAGAACCAACAAGATTGCTATGGGCCTATAATTTGAGGGGTCTTTGGAGTCACCTTTTTTAAAGACTGGAGTCACTCTGACTATCTTCCAGATGTCTAGGACAAGGCTTTGACGCAAGGAGTGGGTAAAAATTTTAGCAAGTGGAACAGCTACGAGTGGTGCAGCTATCTTCAGAAGCCTGGGTTCAATGTTATTGGAGCCAGTGGCTGTGCAGTCAGATATAGAGCTGAGAAGTTTTAAAACATCCAATCGCGTGATGGCTTTAAAGTGAAAAGAGGGGGCTGTGGCATCAGAGCTAGAAGCGGCAGGAGCTCTGGTGTGTTGTGACACTGGTAAGGAGGAAGTGTATTTGGTTAGGTTGGAGAACTGGTTGTTGAAGAAATGTGCGATGATCCGAGGATTATTGCAGATTATTCTATTAAAGGTCATATCAGTGGGGGTCGAAGAGTGGTTAGAGCCCAGGAAAGTTATGCTGCCCATAGTTGTTGAAGAGGAGGACAGGGTCTCTCTAGTGGTGGTGATGACAGATGTGATGGTACTTGTGTGAGATGGGGACACATTGGTGGTTGTGGTGAGAGTCGAACAGAGTCCTTCTGCTTGTGCTTCTTGTATCACTTTGTCCTGTGCCAGCCACAGTACTACTGCTGCTGGAAGACATAGGCTTGGAAATGGTGAAGAATAATTTTGGGCATCGAAGATGGGCTGACGTCGCTCACGTTCAGGTTCAGCATCACCAACACCAACCTATTTCTCCATTGTAGATTTGCTTGGGGCTGGACCAAGTACGTTTTTTTTTTTTTTCCCACCTCTACTTGTCATTGTCTTTGTGCCAACAAGTTCTAAATGCTCTCAAGTACTTTTATATTTCGTAAGTATACAAAAGTTCTGCTTTATTGTCGCACCGAAACATTATTGCAAGCAGCACCTGCTGCAGTACTGCTTTATTTAAGCACAGAAAAATTACTGCAAGCAGCACATACGCAGGGCAGGTGAGGGTCTGCGCACACTGCAAGTGTTGCTACCTAGCTCTAAACCATAGGGCGTGGGAGTGCAGTCAGCTGACTGCCCTCTGAGACTGCTGGCGGCTACTAACTTTCATGAAACCCCAACCCAACCTCCGATTACACCACAAATATTTCTTAGAGATTTCTACGGCAGAACTACTGCAATTCACGTTTATTTTTTTTATTTGTAAATGCACACAAGTTTTGCTGTATTTTAGTAAAAAGAAATGATTGCAAGCAGCAGCAGTACTGCTTTATTTTCGCACAGAAAAATTACTGCAAGCAGCACACATGCAGGGCAGGCGAGCGTGTGTGCACACTGCAAGCATCTCTACCTAGCCCTAAACCATGGGGTGGGAGTGCAATCAGCTGACTGCCTTCTGAGACTTCTGGCTAGGCTACTACTGGTTTTTGAAACCTGAGGCCCCCAGAAATACTATTATTTACACCACCAAATTAAGACTTGCTTTTTTTTTTTTTTTTAATCGGTACAGCACAGCAGTCCAGGTAGAAATTAGTACTATAATTAAGGAGGTAAACTGCAACTGAAGTCTGTCTGCAGCTCCTTCTGGCAAAATAAATCCGACATTTTCTCTGGGGAAAATGCAAAAAGCCTCACACCACTATCGGCATCTGAAATGAAGGTATACTAGTTTCTCTCTGCAGCTGCTAGCAAAAAATAAATCACATCAGATGATTTATCCAGGAAGAAAAAACTCCTAGTGCTCCCACTACTACTAGGCACTAAAGACACACGGTATAGAAAAAAATAAAATAAAGGTTTTGTGATGAAAATATTAGTTTTTGCAACTCCTAATCTCTGCTGACTCTGAGCTCTCTCTCCACTCTCCAGTTCGATCTCGCCACTAGTTACAAGAGGCCCCTGAAATGAAGGTATACCAGTTTCTCTGCAGCTCCTAGCAAAGAAAAAAAAAATCAGTACATCAGATTATTTATTCATGGGGAAAAAAAAAAAAAAAAACCCTCCCAGTGCTCCTACTAGTTCTAGGCACTAAAGACACACTGTACAGAACAAAAAAATGAAGGTTTTGTGATGAAAATATTAGTTTTTGCAACTCCTAATCTCTGCTGACACAGAGCTCTCTCCACTATGCAGCAATGGCGAATTGTCACATGATCTAACATTGGCAAATGCTCAGCGATTGGCCAGCAAGTCCTGCGAGATCCTAAAATCCCACAGGAACGCTGAATACCCAATATCTCCAAATAGCTGTGATATTCGGTATTCAGCTCCCGATTATCGAATACTGTATTTGTGGTATTTGGGATTTAATATTCGATACTTGCACACCCCTAGTGGTAGCACTATTGCTTATGCACCAGGGACCAGAGTTTTGGAACAAACTTGGGTTGTTGGGGTGCCAGCCGAGCAGGGGAGGATCAAGCGCACTAGAGGATGCTCTCCTTTGGGGAGAGAGGGCAGCCAGTTCTGCTGCTACATTGCCACCTGGCTGACCCCATACCCTTTTTTTTTTTTTTTTTGCATGTCTTTTTGATCTTGCTGGGTTTTGTGATTTGAATATTAACCCTTTGACCTGGACAAGTTGTGGTCTCAATTAATGCATCCCTATGATATAATCTGAGCAGGGGTATGTTTAAGCAACAGCATACAACAGGGTGTGCGGTAATGCTGCATTACTGCATGCGCTAGGCAAACGATTGTGATGCACGAGGTACAGCTAAGTGCGTTCAACCAGCTAGGAAGTGCGGTAATTTATGGCATTACCACACACCTTGGAGTGTGTTGTTAGGCTTATAAAATGTTTTTAAAACCTAATTAGAAAAAGCAGACTCTTGACCTGTGTCGATTATTGCAGAGTCATGTGGTCAATTTTGACCAGTCAGATTGCTTGTTTGAGCCAAGCCATTTTATAAGGTCTGTTAATGCAGTATTATGTGATGAGGTCCGAACCAATGAGGAGGCAAAATTGGTCTGACTCCAGTGTATAAACTGATAATTTGTACAGCATACATATTTCATTCGTGCTTATTAAGTGGGGAGGGAGTGACAAGATGGACCTAGAACTCCTTCCCACCTTAAATTACTGCGTTACCGTGTAACACTTGTATACAACAGGACTGCAGCTAAAGGCATAATATACAATTGTAGCAAACAGCATATGTTAACTATTGGCAGACTTACTGGTGATCCACGGTTTGTCCATTAGCCTTCATCAATGCAGAATGAAAACTTAAGGGCTGCAGCGATATGCTTTTTATGTAGAAATGGAAAGACATGCATAGTTTGCTGTGTAACTTTGTAGTGAAAAAGCATCCTTTACCTGCTGAAAAGGATTGTGTGCCGTCTCCGTGAATGTCTGCAGCTGCTTTTGATCCTGCAACGTGAAGTGTTAATTTACTCTATGTATCATATTTTATCCAGCTGATGATATTGTACGTAACTATGGACAGCTGCTACTCCGAGGGCATTCCTGTAAAAGAGGTCCTTGGTGAGTTTTGTTTCCCTAGCAAAATGAAATGAAATTATGAACAGAAACATTGCAGAAAGCACATCTGGTGCAGAACAGATGCCAGCATTGCTGACATGCTTCGTATTGGCCCAAAGAAAGCCTCTGTGGAGGTAAAACATGTTGCCATTGATGGTACCTGTGCTGTGCCAGCTGTGATATCTCCAGCATTTCGGTTTGCAATGGATTATTATGTTTTTTTTTTTTGCAGTGAATATATGGAATATGTGCTGGCATAAGGGGAAACACCAGTTAACCCAGGTAACAGTGCTGTTTTACCTTTCGCCTCTGGTTCTCATTTTTTCTAAGCCACAGGCCAGGTATTTCACTAAAAAAACCTCCTAGTAAACCCCCTTACACTTATGGCATTTTCCGCCATGCCGTGTTGCAGTACTAGTCCAAGCTGCGCCGAGAAAGCAAACATTGTGAGCGGGAGCATTCATGTGGTGCCACACTCATTCAAGCTGCGCTGCTGTCTGCACTTGCTCAAAGGACCACACACTTCCGTGACCGGGCTCTCTCACCTCTGCGTTTCCTAACTCTGCCTGCTCTGCCTAGTTATTTCTTTAAGTTTTTAATTGTGTCATAGTGCACCGATCCCAGCATAGCATTCTCTGAATGCACAGCATGTCCCTTATCCAGTCGCTGAATTAAAAACTGCATAAATTACTTACTGTTTTAGTTGCTAGCCTCTAAAGTGGATGTGGATATTCATAGGCGTTAATGCAGTGAGGCGCCATTGCGTTTGCTGTGTTTACATGTTTCTTGACCTCTCATGTCTGCGTGACTTCGTATGCCCGAGCATTATGGTGCCTCACTGCAGTAACACCTATGAATGCGCACATCCATAGCCAGGATTAGCAGTGCTTTACAAATTAAACTCCCCAAACCCAAATACTCATAAATAAACACAGGGTATTTATAACTCCCAGCCAGATGGCCTCGTCCTTATAATGCTTTCCAAAGCTATGATAAAAATGTGCAGGATAAGCTCTGGATTTGCTCAGGGGTTTCCAAGACCATGGGATCTCCCTTGATACCCAGGGGTGATGATGCAGTTTGCAAGGAGTCCCTCTCTGGCTGGTTTCATTCTGTCTCCTCCTCCTCCTGCTGTGAAGTCCTCTGGTGTCATCTGGTATACTCCTGTTTCCTAGGTCCAAGTTAGATCTCGCTTGATCTCCGCATTCAGGAGATAATTCTCCAGTGCACAGGGCTGCTCTGCATGTGAAAACCCTGGTGCACAGGGCTGCTCTGCATGTGAAAACCCTAGCCTATCTGCTTAACACACCACTTTTTGGCATCCAGTCCCTAGTGTGTGGCAATAACCAGCACCAGGCTATGGTACTTCCTGAGTGGCTTCCCTGAAAAGCTGCAATCTCTGTTGTGATCTCTGGCTGCTGCACAGCAAGTCTACAGATAAAATGCTGCAGCCTTCAGCTTTACTTTTGTGCGACACTTGGCATGTTGTTACCTCCTTTTTCCTTGCATAGCAGGAGTTCTGTTTCTCACTCTCTGTCTCTTTCACACTCAGTTACAGACCGACAGTCCCTTCTGTTCACTGAGGAATGGCAGCTTTGATGGTCAGATGAGCAGTCAGTCAGTGTTCTGCAGATCTGTCACTTGACAAGTGATTGACTGTTGCAAAGATGCCTGAATTAATTGGGTCCATTACAAACAAGTCCACATGCCACTGAGGCTGTCTCCTCAGGCAGTCCAAATCCTGATTGACTGTCCAGTCACTTTTTTTTTTCTTTCTATAAATCGTTTGTGCCCCCTTTTCACTGCAGGCCCTCCATCAGCATTCTGCTGTTGCCCAGTCCGATCACCCACCTGCGCTGGGACTTATTCCGGGACCCAGACAACATGGACAAACTACAATGTAAAAGGTACTCCACTGCTCTGCTTAAATCACATTTGCTAAATTGAGAGTAAAGAGCAGAAAGGCGCACTAGTTGGCTGGGTTGGTGGAACAGTACTTCGTGAATTATGCTCCTGCTCCCCTCACTCATGGAAATAAATGGCATATTTTAGCACAGCCCATAGCACATCCCTTATACATATATATGTGTAATAGATAACCCACTACAGTGTGTGCGGTTGTTCTCTGATACGCACGCCTTGCTGTGCGTTGTGATGCATGAGGCTGCAAGCCGAGTGGGGTAAGTATTTCATTTATAGTTGGTGATCTGGTTGATCCTGCCATAACTGTGATAAATATAAGTTATAGTTGGTGATCTGGTTGATCCTGCCATAATTGTGATAAATGTTATAGGTGATAGATATCTGGTTGATCCTGCCATAATTTTTAAACAAAAAAGTTATTTAAAAGTATTATCTGGTTTATCTGATATACTGTAAGACAGTCTGAAAATAACACTTTCACTTTTCGTCCTATAATGTAGCATGACCGAGTGGTGTTAATGGCGGTAAAGGACGTGCAGGCAGAGGTTTGAAACAAGGCAGTCTGTGTTCAAAAAGTATGTAAAGTGCATTTTTGATATTGAAGGGCGAGTGGCTTTATTGCCCTGATTAGCCCCTGAGATGGATATACTCGCTGTGGAGTCTGGCTGGGATGCTGCCTTCACCACCCGCTGATCCATAACCATGCACCTTGGTTGTCAGCATAGCTCCCCATCCACTGCGCTAACGATGCATTTTACTTATATTTTTTTTTTGCATTTTTAATTTTGTGTTTGCTTTCAGCTCAAGATTGGCTCAAAGTATATTTTAATACTCTGCACTCTGAACCACTAGCTTATTTGGGCACACCCCTAATTGGCACATAGTAGCACATTTTGATTGAGGGCAGATTGGTGAGATTTTTGTTTTGTCTTTTTTTTGGGGCTGACCTTAGTGCTGTGTTATTCGTTTTACATATATTTTATTACATCAAGCCCTTACAGATGTCTTTTGGTCCATTTCACTCCGTAACTGTGATTTAAAAAAAAAAAAAAATTAAGGACCAGGTGACTTGGTAAATGTGCTAGCCTTCACATTTGGAGATTGGGGTTTGAATCTCAGAAGTCACAAGGAATGAGGTTGTTCACCACTTAGTTCCAAGTGGACAGCAGGGGTTGAAATTAAGCTTGGAAACTGCACAGACCCAACTTATTGAAATGTTACTTCCACCAGGTAGTTAAAGGAGAATGTTACTGTCCCGAATCAAAATCATTCTCTGTTAGTATCTAGATGCATTCATGGAAGCAGTGATAAGAAGTCTTGCAATGTAGCTGACCTGTGGATATTTCAAGGGCTTTAGCTTCAGGTGCCAGAAAACTGGAGGCAGGGTCACATGGCCCCTTTTCTTTAAGAATGGGGTGAAGGGAGTCCTGGGGAATTATAGACTTGTCAGCCTGATATTGATTCTAATTAAGATTGTGGAGCTCAATTACTGAGACTGTCACAGGGTTCGTGAGTAAGGATAACACAAGACACAGTAAATAGGGTACAACACACCACAGTGTTTTAGTTTTATATAAAGATATATAAAAAATAAATAAAAATAATAAATTCAAAAACAAAATCAAAACGGAACAATAGCTCAATGCTATTATGAGAACAAGACAATACCGTCTCTCCAATGTTCTTCAGCTTTTCCTGCCAGGATTTATTCAGAGCATAGGTCCTACTCTTGCCTTAGCCTCAGACAAGTGAGACTAACCTCTCAGCTAATCTACCCATGTCTGTCTTTGGAGTGTTTTTATAGCCCTCCCACTTGTTCATAATCCCACCCACAAAAGGCAATTAAACATTTCTCAGCTCTCTAGGGCTCACAACCATGCCTATACACAAGAAAAAATGGTTGTTCCTAAGCCTGGGTTATAGAGCATGTTGTCATCTAGTAACCCCACACATACCATTCGGTTGGCCAGTTGTATTACTTTTTAAACATAAGTATGCACTTAAGCTAAGCTCCTCCCACTGGCCAGCATATGTGTCTCAAACATTTTGATATAAATATAGGCCACTAGGGTCCACTGTCATCCTATAGGAGATAATCATAAGGGATTTTTCTGCTGGTCAGCAAACATTCTTTTCCTAGTGGCTCTTTAACCTTTTATCAAATTTTAAACTGCTTTGAACCCTTGAAAATATGTTTGGAGCATTCAAGGTAAGGGCTCAGTATATCTGTTCAGACATACAGTATTTCTTGTACTTAAAATAGAAAAAGACCCCTTTTTATTTCCTGAGGGCAACAATAGCACTTAGATATATTATAGGGATGTATCTGTCCCCTTTTCATTGTTTTAGGGGCTTGTTTGTTTTTTATAGCAGAGTGGCATTCTGCTGAAAGTGAACGTTTTCAGACGCTCTGCTGTACTGTGCCACAGCACACGGGGGAGGGAGAGCAAGGAGCGAGTGCACTCCTTTCCTTTACATACAGCATCCCTTTCTTCTCACTAATCATTCTCTCTTTTATTTCCTTTCCCACAACTAATTATATTCTTCTGACCCTGCAGGGTCTTTCTTTTAAACTTTTAGAGCAATGGGGTTGGAACCAAGTCATAGAGTAGCAACGACAAAGAAAGTGAACATTTTTAAGCTGTTCCGTGACACTAATTCTAGCTCTGATTCGGCAGTGGAGCTCTCGCACTATGGGGTGACTTTTCAAGTGCATTTCAGCTGCTCTGTTTGACTCTTCAGCTGACTGGCAAAACTTTTTTACTTTTCTTAAAGCCAACTAGCCAGGAGTCTTTTTTGTTTACCTTTTTATTTTTGTAAACTGGGGGATCGAGAAAAGTCACAGAGCAGTGGCAAAAGTAAAGATATTGTTGCTCTGTGACAGATAGCCTTACTACGATACAGGCTTCTGGCACTACTATGCAACTCCCCACATTACGATCACGGAGCAGTAGCAATAAAAGAAAAAGCAAACAATTGCCGCTCTGTGGTACAACTTGCTCCTCTTAAGGAATGGGGCTTATTAAATCTTGAGTGCATAAATCTCATAGCAGCTCTATCTATTTCAGTATCTATTTTATTCTGGTTTTCTCAAAGGTCATAAGGTCATACTAAAAAAAAAATAACCTGTTTAATACCCCTTTTTAAAAATTTTTAAAGTTTTATACATTTTACAAGCATTTTAAACTCTCTCCATATGATGCATATGCAAATCATATATGCAACAGGCGTGGATATAAATCCTATGAGATAAATCTGAGCTGCTATGGCATAAATTCAAAATTTTACATTTATCCACATAGTAGACGCATCATCACAGATTTATTCACATAGTAGATATGTCACAATCACTCCGGAACTCATTTAGAATGTTCAGTACCAGTACTAACTATATTCAAATGCAAATAACTTTAAAACAAAAAAATATAGCACAGTGCTATGAGCATGAAAGTTGTGCAGCACAAAATTATCTACAAAATGAGTGGTATTTCGTTTATACAGTAGATACCTTATAGATTTTTTGATAATTAGCAAAAACACAGCAGAAAATTCATATTTGTTTTTCATTTTGTCCACAAACAAATGTAAATAACTTTAAAATGAAAAATGATAGCATGGTACTGTGAGCACAAAGTTTATTCGGCACAGAAATATCTACAAAATGAGTGGTGTTTCATTTATAGATACTTTTTATTTTTTTCAGAATTAGCGAAAAACAGCAAAAAATTCAATTTTTGTGCACGGTTTCATCAAACAAATGCAAATAACAGAAAAACAAAAAAGATAGTATGGTACTTTGAGCACAAAAGTTGTTCAGCATTAAAATAGCTACAAAATGAGATTTTGTTTCTAGATTCCTTTTAGATTTTCTATAATCGGCAAAAAATGGCAGAAAATTCAATTTTTATTCACTTTTTTGACTAACAAATGCCCCCTACAAAAGCAAAACAAAAGACTAGATAATGGAATATGCAATGGAAAACTCATAATAATGATTTATTCTACTGAGCAGTTTGACCTCAGACACCACACTCGTGGCTCACGCCACTCGTGAGGTTACCCGAGATCAAACTGCTCTTGTGCAGATAAATCATTTATTACACTTGCTTCCATTGCACATCCCTTATATAGGCAGCACATTATGTATTTGTGTATGTAGACAGTATACCTCTTTTCTTATATCTCTTACAAAGTTTTGCACATCAGTTACAGACTATGCGCACGTGACACTTTAGTCATTAGCACTTTAGGAATGCCTATAAAGCACTTTAACCCAATAACCAGCCAGCTAACATGCTGGTCATCATTCAAAATATTTTCTGCTTGGTGCTTTACGTTCTACTTGCATCACTCTGGGAGGTTGTGGTGGGGGATGGATATAAGAAAGCGAGTTTAAAGAAAGTCAGAAAAGGATTTAGGAAGAAGAGAGAAGGCTAATGTAGGTGGCCAACCTATGTCAGTGTTGGAAAAATAGAACAGAAAAGATAAATGAGACACTGCTGTGCAACAGATTTACAGAGTGGAAGAGAAAGGAGATAGTAAAGTCATTCCTCCACCCATGTAGTTGGACTTGGTAGACCACAGATACATGGTTAGGTGCAAAATTATTCACCTGGGTGCCAAAAACAGTGGCGACAGAGACACTGGAAACAACAGTGTTGCATGTTGGGCGCTGCACTACCACACAGACTCTGTGCTTTATCGCTAACACCAAGGCCACTTTATACCCAGCTTCCCCAGTTCTGTACCTTTTGTTTCGTGTCAGTTTATATTATGACTACTTATTGTACTTGTATCTTTTGTACCCATTTTCCTTTTACCTTGTATGTGCCATCTTTATGGCTCGGGTCATACCTGAAAGCTGTCCTTGGGATCCGTGTACTTACCTGGTTAACAAATAAATACTAAAATAAAAGCTGTAATAAAAGAGCAGAAGACTGATCTAGGGATTACATTAGGGCTCTGAAGCAGGTGCAACAGTTCACAGCAGCAGTTAAGACTGGTAGAGGCAGGCTCAGTTATGCGGGAGCTATATACTGCCTATCACCTGGGTCACAAGAGTTTGTGTGTAAACCCTAGGATTTTACTCTGGGGCTGATGGGGGACCAGGCGGATCCAGGACCTGAGGTACTCACTTATCTACTATTAGGGGACATTATAAGATAATATGGATTGAGTTTTCATTGCTATGCCGGTGACTCTCAACTCTATATGTCTTTTGTGCCCAAGCAGGAGTTTGAGTCAAGTACATTGTTTAACAACTGCCTCGTGGAGATACAGAACTGGATGAGTGCCAATTGGCTGAAGTTGAACCCGGGAAAAACAGGTATTGGTGGTGGAACCGGGGGTGAGGATATGAAGTCCATGGGTGGGAAAACACTCAGGTTTATTTCTGGGAGGAACCCCGCTTATGGCATCTGGTCAGGTACGTAACCTTGGTGTTATATTTGACGAGGGCCTGACCCTGAGGGCGCAGGTGTCAGCCATAGTCAAATCATCCTTTTTTCATCTAAGGAATATAGCACGGGTGAAACACTTGATTCCATCAGAGGATCTTCCTTCCCTGGTCCACGCCTTTGTTGCCAGTCGTCTTGATTACTGCAACGCCCTTTATCTAGGGCTGCCGGGAGTGGATATTCGCCACTTGCAGCTGGTGCAAAATGCAGCAGCTAGGTTGTTGACTGGAAGCCCAAGATCCAACCATATAACACCTGTGCTTCGCGAGTTGCACTGGTTGCCTGTACAGTGGCGGATCACTTTCAAGGTCATGTTGATGACCTATAAAGCCCTACATGGTTTGGGACCCCGCTACCTGAAAGAACTCGTGACCTTACTGTCCCTCCTGCTCCCTCCGATCCTCTGTCGAGGGATTGCTAGAGATTCCCAGGGTAACCTTAAAAACATCTGGTGGAAGAACATTTGTCTTATGGCTCTGCCCTGTGAACTTCTACCTTGCCAGATACCTAAATAGCCTGACTGTGGAGGGCCTTAAAAAAGCTCTAAAGACCTTCCTTTTTAATCGAGCATTTTTTAATGACATAAATTATGCTAAATTTTGTTTTGAATATAATGTTATTTATTATTGTGGTTTTAATATTGTATGTAGGATTTTGTAAAGGCGCCCTGAGCTTGGGAAGGGCGCCTTATAGAAATAAACATTTACTTACTTACTTACTATGGATGGAGTGGACCAGCAACCCTGTGTTCTTGCACGCCTTGCTGGCTGGTCAAGGAAGGGCATTGGGATCTACTTTGAAGGCAGCCACTTGCCCCTCTCCTAGCCAGAAGTAGTATGCAGGTACTGTGGCTTCTTTGAGGACGCCTCCCTTCGTTGAGCCCACACCATAGGAACTGTAAGGCATTGACATCTGGACTAGAGATGCAGTGAATTTAAATTCCACTGGCGAAGTGTCCGCGAAGTGGGCACTTCATGTTGCCACTCTGCTACGTGGAGTGGGCAATGCAAAGTGCTCACTCCGCCTTGTCATTACCACTTCGTGTTAAGGCAGAATGACAATGCGAAGGAAAGCAAAGTTGTTGTTTTCAGTGAACTTCGCCATGCTCTTTAGCCATAGCCAGGCAGGAAAAGGAAGGGAGTCATACAAGCAGACACTTTCACCTTCTCCTGTGCAGACAGAGACGGGGAGAGAGAGAGAGAGAGAGAGGAGTATGTTTTGTCACTGCTAAGACTTGGAGATCAGAGCGAGGAGGAGATTTAAACTTTGATTTAGACCCAACAGCTTTTTTAAAAGCTACATTTTTTTTTTTTGTCTTTTCTGTACTTTTTTTTTTTATTTACTTTGTTCTTTCTGTAAATTTATTTTTCTTACATTTATAAGTAGTTAGTTTGTCCTTGTCTGTATGACTGTGTGTCTTGTGTGACAGTGTGAGTAGTCATTGCTCAGACTGAGGGAGCACAGTAGGAGAGATGGACCAGGATGAGGGAATGTCTGGGCGGGGGCAGCTCTGGGAGAGCGTGGTACCAGTAGGCGTCGTACCGTGTGCATGCGTGGTGAGCATGGCCACCGGTTAGTGTTGGACCGATCGAAAATTCTGAGTGTCTTCCTCCCCCCCCGAAGCAGGACCAGCACCGCCTCCTGACTCTGAGGCAGTTGAACCACCACCACCATGGCCAGCACCAGCTCCTCTGGAGCAGGATGTGCCTGTGCCCCCGGGCCCAGGTGTGGATACCAACCCTGCTGAGCACTGTGACCAGCTGGCTGCCAGTTCATCTGGCCCTCCCCTGCTTGTGCCTGGTTCTCCCCGCACCTCCATTGTTTGGCAGTTTTCTGACTGTCTGGAGGGGGGGACAGCAGTGTGTTCAGGTGCCACCTATGTGAGGTGGAGGTGTGCTGTTGCCCCCGGGGAACTCACCTGGGGACTGGGGGCCAGCGCACCCATATGCTCAATCACCACCAGTTGGAGTGGCAGGCTGCCACAGAACGGGCCATGCCTGCTACCTGTAACTGTTTTAGCTTAGTCTGGCGTTTGTTCTTTTAAAATTATGCCTGCTACACACACCAATTTCTGAGTGCTGAGTCTTGTTTATAGTGGATTTCAGTGAGGACTCGAGCACCTGATTCCTCGGAGGAGCTGTTTTTGCTGCTATTTGATTTTTTAATTTTTTTATTACACTGAAGAGATGCAGACACAAAGGCACAACACCTAACTAGTGCTCACTGTCACAAACCCACTCAGCATGTCAGGCCCTCTACTCCCAAAGTGCCAACCTCCGAGCGCAGTCTTGTGAACAGTTTAACAGAACAAGGTAACTCTTGTCTGTTTTGTGAGTTCGGATCAACCTTTGGTCTCAAGTCTTGGAGGGATTCAAACTCTGAACCTCTTACTAGCGTACTCAATGCACAGGCTCAGATATTTCTGTCTTCGGGGGGCCAGATATCTTTGCCTACGGGCACCTAACCAGGTATACAGAGATGAACCCTTAAAAACTGTAATAAAGACCTCAGATTTAAAACGCTTCTCGTTCCAGTTTGGTACCACCATTCATGCTTATGTCTATTGTCTGCTTTAACCATATATACTTTTCTTACAAATAAAAGAAATTCAAAGACAGACCAAATATGTTCTAAAAAGAGTTTTACTACAATAGCTAAAAATATGTAAAACACCAAAATACAGAACTTGTTTCACAAGACATACAAATATTTTAAAATAACAAGGTTTAAACAGTGCAAATTCCTACTTACAGTATTTAGATTTGACTCTCTTTCTAAATATGTGCTTATGATCTTTCCTTGTCAGCGTCTAGGTAAAAGTGTGTCTAAGGAAAACAGAATTATTCCTTAAAGTAAACTGTATTTGCCAACCGCTTTTGTGTGAGGTCATCTAGCTCCTCCTCTGTCAGATTATATATAAAAATATATCTAATAAAGAAAAAAAAAAAAAAACAGGATGTCTTTTCAAAGTATTACATTTTGCAACCACAACATAACTCATATGTTTCAAATGACATCTTTGATCTCATGATAAGCTTCCCCCTTTCAGGACATGAAAGCATCTTTATGATTTTCGCACTCCTGTGTCATAAGTTGGGTTTTCCCCTCCAACGTCATAAAATGGATATGATCTTCCATCTTAGCAACTACAGCTATAATTAACTCAGAAAAAACAGGAGGTCCTTGATTAAGACCTTCCATGTAACACATTGTCTCTAAAACTGTGTGTGTGTGTGTGTGTGTGTGTGTGGTGTGTCTTCTTCAACAATTTTCTCATGGCTTTCATCTCTCAGCTGAAACTTGGGGGATGAGTGAGGTCATTCTAAGAGCACCAGATTTTTCAGCAGACACAGTCAGTAATAAATTTTATGTTACAAAAAAAAAAATGATACAGCACTCAGAACTGGCTGTCCACGTCACACTCACCATCAGAAATTCAAATCTGGAAAAGAATACCTTTGCCAGTTGGGGCAGGCCACGGCGGGGGGACAGTGTACTGCAGTAACAGTCACTAGTACTAGTACCAGTACCAGTAAAGATACCACAAAGAAGTACAAAAATTACACAGCTGCAGTGGATACCAGGTTCACATTGCTGAAATTACTATGTGGCACAATAAAAGGTGTCTGATTTGCTGACACGCATCACACACATACTCACTCACACACAAACACTAAGTCATGCGTAGCTAATTGAAAACTTCAGTAATATAACCACGTATTTTAAACAGACTAAAATTATGCACTGCTGCACCACAACAATCAGCAAAAAAATGGCAAGAATTATTGAAAATATTACTGTGTACATTAACAGTTGTACAAGAAAAATATCGCCAAAACAGAACCATCTTCTTCTCCAAGTTAGTCTACCTACACCACAGATACGCCCTCCCCAAAGCACCCTTTCACTGTCTCTTACTACAGAGACTCAATGTTGTACATTAACATTCAGAATCCACACACAACAATAAATGCTTGATGATATGAGCACAGGAGGGTTTCCTACAATCAATGAACTAAAGTTTGAGCAAAATAAATTACTCAAAGGCTTTTTGAACAGATTTTAGAAGGTTTGAATCACAAAGAGCTCTCAGAGCAGACTGTCTCCTACAGCTTCTTACACACACTGCCAGGAACTGAGGCTGTGCAGAACAACATAGAGCTCATGTGACCTGAAATCCCATGAATCACTGCAAAATTTGTCTTTGGAGCTTAAAAACAAGGCAAAGTGAGGTGAAGTACATTGTTTTCAATGTATTTCGCCTTAAGAATTGGTGGAGTAGTGGTTTGGGAAGGCAGAGTAACGCAAAGTCATTGTTTTCAATGGACTTCGCGTTATAATGGGTAACGCGAAGTACTCCGCTTCGCGAATCTGCTGTTGCTTCACGATTCACTTCACGGAGTGACTTGGGGCCACTTCGCCCATCTCTAATCTGGACCATCTGTTAACATTTGCCTGTTGGGACCACCCACTTCGCATGTTCATGTCCCAGCATAAGAGTGGTACAGGTACAGTGTTCCCCACTGCAAGAAAATACAGAGTGGTGGTAAATGGGGGCAGGGCAGCCATAGGGGCGGGGTCACGGAGTGCATAAATGAAAGAAAAAGTTGGTCAAAATTTCAGAAAGGACAGTAATGTGGAATTATCACTATTTCTTGATTATATTTGCAAGCTGTGTTGTATCATTTTTGTACTTTTTGTTTTACATAACACAGTTTTCAAACAAACTCCAGATATAGTAATAATGCAGAACAGGGCACAGGCTGTTTTTTCTCAATTGCACATAGCCACAGAAAAAGCATGTGGCTTCCAACTGCAGAGCTGACTCTCCCCTCCACCAGAATCTCACTTCAGAGATGAAATTATTTCATGAGCTAGTTAACAAGGCAGTTTAATTAGCTTGCTGCATTTGAGCTCCCATTCCCACAGCTACCTGTGAGACCTGATCACTCTCACCCCCCCAAGCTCAACAAATTCAGCAAGTATTTAAAATAGAGTCAGACACTGACTTACTAAACAGTTTAAGGTTCTGACAGTCCACACAGCTCAACAGCAGTAAGTAGTGTGAGCAGCACAAGGGAACATGCACTTACCATCGCGAATGCTGCTCCATTCGACAGGGCTGCTGGGTTGTCCAATCAGTGTTCTGAGGCCATCATTGACCTACTGGTTCATGCTGCAATGCATAACCACCCACTGCAGCATTTCAATGACTGTCTCCTTTACTGCTGGCGCGTGCACTCGCCGAAATCTTGAACTCCTTTATGTGCCTGTCTCTGGGCAGCTGTCTTCTTTTGCTGACTGACACTCTGATGCTGATGTAGTGATGTGCAAATTTACTCTCCTCCCAGATGCTTACCTGATCTGGATCACACTCTGAGCCAGTTTGCTTTTTCTTTTCTTCTTAAAGTGACATGTGCGAATTCAAGGTACAGTTGCTTTTTAAAGCAAAAATATTAATATTTTCGAGAGGGAGCAATATTAGACTTGATTCTCTCAAATGGAGATGGAGAGAGGATCACAGATGTAGAAGTGGGTAGCCATCTGGGAACTAGCGACCATCTAACAGTATGGTTCACAATAAACACAGCAATAGAGTCAAGCCATACAAAGGCAAAAGTGCTGGACTTTAGGAGGGCTGACTTTGCCAAAATGGGTGAGTGCCTAAGGAATGCACTAGCAAATGGGCAGAAGAACAATGGGGAATAATAAAAACTGCCATCACAGAGGTAACGAGCCTTTGTGTGAAGCAAATAAACAAAACAAGGTGATGTAAGAAACCACTATGGTTCTCAAAGAAAGTGGCAGTGAAGGTTCAAGAGAAAAAGAAAGCATTCAGGAAGTACAAGGAATCGCAGAAGGAACAGGACAGAGAACTGTATCAGTTAAAGCAAAAGGAGGCTGGGAAGGCAGTCAGAACAGCAAAGGCCCAAACCGAGGAAAAGATAGCCAACTCTGTTAAGAAGGGGGATAAAACCTTTTATAGGTACATCGGGGAGCAAAGGAAGACCAAGGGAGGGATAGTGAGGCTTAATAAAGGGGAGGAGGGCAGAGGGAGACTGTGAAAAGGCAGAGATACTACACAAATATTTTGCTCAGTATTTACAAATGAAGAGGGGAGGTAAAACAAACAGTAGTAACACTCTGGATACAGAAGTTGATACCAGCCCATTTACAGAAGAAAGGGTTCTGAAAGAACTCTTAAAACTGAAGGTGGACAAAGCAATGGGGCCTGATGGGATTCATCCCAGAATTCTAAAGGAGCTAAGGGTAGAACTAGTGACACCACTGACTACCCTTTTTAACAAATCATGGGATGATGGGGTGGTACCCGAGGACTGGATGAGGGCAGATGTGATTTCCCTTCACAAAAGTGGGAGCAAGGCAGAAGCAGGAAGCTACAGACCTGTTAGTTTAACCTCAGTGATAGGGAAAATGATGGAATCACTTTGAAGGAAAGAATTGTCTAGTATCTAGAGGCCAGAGGGCACAGGACCCTAGGCAGCATGGATTCACAGCGGAAGGTCATGCCAGACAAATCTGATAGATTTCTTTGACTGGGTGACCAAAGTAGTAGATCAGGGAGGGCTGTGGACATGGCCTACCTAGACTTTAGCAAGGCATTTGACACAGTCCACACAAAGATTAATATACAAGTTAGCCAGCCTAGGAGTGGGTCCCAAGATGACAGCCTGGGTAAGAATTGGCTGGAGAATAGGACACAGAGTAATAGTAAATGGAGTCCACTCAGAAGAAAGGAGGTTACTAGTGGGTACCTAGGATTCAGTATAGGACCGGTCCTCTTCAATGTCTTTATAAGTAACATTAGGAAGGACTGGAAGGAAAGTATGCTCTTTGCAGATGACACTAAGATCTGCAACAGAGTTGATGCACAGGGTGGGGTGGAAAGGATGAGAAGGGACTTGGCAAGGTTAGAGGAATGGTCAAATGTATGGCAGCTTAGATTCAATGCTAAGAAGTGCAAGGTAATGCACCTGGGAAACAAAAACCCAGGGGAAGAGTACACAAGGGGGTGAGATACTAACAACAACAAAAATGGAAAGGGACCTGGGGGTAGTCATATCAGATGACCTAAAGGTGGGCAAGCAATGTGAGAGGGCAGCGAGGAGGGCTGGGAGGTTACTGGGATGCATAGGGAGAGGCATCGCCAGTAGAAAACAGGAAGTTATTATCCCTCTGTACAGACAGCTGGTGAGACCCCATCTGGAGTACTGTGTGCAGTTCTGGAGACCCAATCTCCGTAAAGACATAGACAGGATGGAAGCTGTCCAGAGGAGGGCAATAAATGGTGCAGGGTCTGCGGAAGACATACTGAAGAGAGACTTAAGGAGCTTATATGTATAGCCTCGAGGAAAGGAGGGAGGGGGACATGATAGAAACTTTCAAGTACCTCAAGGAATCAAAGTCCAAGAGGGTAGCATCTTTCAAAAAGAGTGTGCAAGAACAAGAGGCACAATTTGAAGATGGGGGCGGCTCAGAGGTAATTTAAGGAAGTATTTTTTCCAGAGAGGGCTGTGGATGCATGGAATGGCCTTCCGAGGAGGTTGTGGAGTCAAAATCAGTGGTGGAATTCAAGCATGCATGGGACAGTCATAAGGCAATTCTGGGGGGTTGGGGTAAGAAGAAGTAGGCTGCTGGTTAACTAGGATCTGCAGCTTATCCAGTAGGTAGGGAAATGGGCAGACTGGGTGGGCCAAGCGGTCCTTATCTGCCGTCAAATTCTATGTTTCTATGTGGCTATCAAGAATGAGTTGCAGCCATTTGAAATAGCGTGGCAGCCTGCCGCCTTGTTTTAATGAACAGGGAATGCTGAGGTGTGAGACTGGCATTTTAGGTATCTGCAGGAAAAGGCAGGGGACTCTGCCAGTTGACTAAGGTAAGGTTCCTGTTGACACCAGTTGTAACGCTCACTGCGTGGAGGGTAAAGGGAAAGCCATAACTGGGAATAGATGCAACACCTTATCTAGGGTAAGGGTTTAATGGAACTAAGAGGGGAATAGGAGAAAACTAATAACATCCTATCTAGGGTAGGAGTACCAAGAAGGCGCTACTGGGCCTCACTGCTTCCACCCTGTCGCCAATCTCTACAGTACCAGGAGCATGGCTTAGAATGCCCTTGAACTGCCTTTCTGCCTTACTCAGCTGGGCAAGTGTTCATTTGCAGTTAGGGGCTGCTGGCTGGTTAAATGAGCCACCTGATACCGTGCTCAGTCTATCTATGTTTGACCAGTTCAGGAGAGCACTATGGGCAGCTCTACCAGTTCAGTGCAACTGTATCTGGTAATCATCCAGATTAAAGTCCCTCACAACGGTATACTCTTTGAACTGTGTCAGACTTTGGCTCTGTGACCATGTGCCATCACAATGCTTGTTTTACACTGATTCTGTCTACTTGCCTTACTGTAAAATTGTATGCAGTTCATCCAGCGTATTTATTTGTACTTGTTTGACTTCATTCTGTTGGAACTCACTTATTGCATTTGTTATGTTGCTTTGTAATCTCTGTTTATTGAAGTGGAACCTTGCACTGGTGCTCAAAGGTATTTTCCAAAAATTTCAATAGATGAATAAAATAAAAGGATTAAGGGAGGAACAGAGAAAACTAACAGCTTTCTGTCTAGGGTAAGGGTATAAAGGGGAAAGCTAGTGAGATCCTTTTAAAAGTATATTGGGAAAGCTAATTAGTAACCTACATAGAGATATGTGTTTTTACATATTTCTAATTAATATGCTTTAGCACCACACACACACACACACACACACACACACACACACACACACACACACTCACTTTAACTTATCTACAGTGAGACTTGTAACAGATGATTTAATACATAACATTCCATTCTGTGACATTTGATTTACTCACTGATGTAGTTTCAGGGATGCCTGGTTATCTCTAGTTGTGCTTCTTAACTAATTGCTAATCTGTCACACTCGTGTAAAATGTGTGTCTTTTTTCCCCCCTCTGGGCTCTTAAAAGTGAGTGTTCACCATTTCTTCTGAAGAAGAACTGTGAGTTCATAGGTTCATAAGTGTATATGAGTTCGAGGACGAGCCCAGTATGAACTCGCCACCAAATCCTAATGGCGGAAGAGAAATTTCCTATCACCCATATACTAGTCAAGCCTAGTTTTAAACTGTTCGAGATTGTCACTGGTTACAACAGATAAAGGGAGGGAATTTCAAATTGGGGGGAGTCTCTGAGTAACAAATTTTCTTCTTTTTACTGTTTTATTACATTCGGCATAGTTTTAATGAGTGTGACCGTGTGTTAGTTTTTGATGCATGCCTTTCAAGACAGATTGTTTCAAATAATACAGAATCCTGAAAGGCCTTGTATGCCAAACAAAGTTCACCCCATAATGCTCTATATTCAAGTGTATATAACCCCAAAGATTACAGCCTAGCCTCATAGTCAGAATTTTCCAAATTGTTTATATTCCTTGTTGTTTTCCTTGGAACGTTTTCTACTGTAATTTTTGCTCCTATTAAGGTGGGTGCACAGAAAAGAGCACAATATTCAATATGCAACCTAACCAGACTGGTATATAGTGGTATAATGACCTCTGGTTCACGACTTTTAATTTGTTTAAAAATGCACCCTATTATGCCGTGACATTTCTTGACAGTTTTGTTAATATGGGTGCTAAATTTTAGGTTATCAGTGATTGTGACTCCCAGGTCTTTTTCAGATGTTATTATCTCTACTTGGGTGCCATTTAGTGTATAATTAGCCATGATGTTATTTTTCCCAAAATGCATGACCTTGCATTTAGTGACATTAAAAATCATTTTAGTTTCTACTGCCCATCTGGCCAAACTGTCCAGGTTGTTTTTGTAACGATCTGATGGATTGCTTGTTATTTACAATGCAGCCGAGTTTGCTGTCATCTGCATATTTATTAATACACACCCTGTTCGAAGTCTGCATGCTAGAAACTAGGATATTGAATAATATGGGTCCCAGTACGGAACCCTGTGGGACCCCACTGGCAACTGTTCCTCAGGCTGATTTTTTACCTCTAATAACGACCCTTTGCTGCCTGTCCCTAAGCCATAATTCTATCCATTTAATAATGTCATGATGACATTTAATTTTAACTAACTCATCAATTAGGATTTTGTGGGAAACTGAATCAAAAGCTTTTTTGTAATCAAGAAAGATCACATCTACTGGGAGTCCACTATCTAGAGCCCTGCTAACAGGTTCAAAGAAGTTAATTAAGTTATCCCGGCATGATCTTCCTTGAGTGAACCCATATTGTGATATATCCAGAAGACAGTTTTCCTGTAGGTGTGCAATAATTTTATGTAATAGAAGTCTTTCCATTAGTTTACCAGTGGAGGAGGTAAGACTAATAGGCCTACAATTACCAGCAGTCTGTTTTGTTCCACCTTTATGAAAGCTTGTTTTTCTGTAATCTCTGTTGGTCCCATAAAAGGTATCAAATCACCTGATTTGTGTAACTTACATAGGGTATAGCAAAAAGAGGTAATCAGATTTAAGGGAAATCAATAAACACCCTGTCTGGGGTAAGAGTATAGATTCTTTTTCAGGACATGGTGACATAGCTGAGGAAATGCAGATGACACAAAATTCTGTAACAGGGTGGACACTCAGGAGTGGATGGAGAGAATGCAATGGGATCTGGGGAAAGTAGAGGAGTCGTCTAGGAAGTGACAGCTGGGTTTCAGTGCCAAAAAATGCAAAGTCATGCACCAGTGGCAGAGAAACCGGAGGGCTGTGTATAATAAGATGGGGCAGACGTACTTAATTTACCAAGGAAGAGGAACCTTGGGGTAATCACATTTGATGACCTCGAGGGGGTAGGGCAGTGCAACAATGCAGTAGCCAAGGCTAGCTGGATGCTGGAGTGCATCGGAAGGGGGATTTCTAGCGAGAGGAGAGGTGGTGTTACCTCTATGTCACTCACTAACTAGACCCCACCTGGAGATACTTTGTCCAGATGTTGAGGCTGCACCTCTGCAAGGACATCAACAGGGTGGAAGTGGTCCAGAGGAGGACTACCAAAATGATGTGGGGATTACCCGAGAAACCATGCGAAGAAAGGCTGCAGGAGCTCAAGTACTCCCTGGAGGAGAGAAGAGCGAGAGGGGGACAGGACTGAGACCTGTAAGTACCTCATAGGGGTGAACAAGATGCAGGAGGGAAGTCTATTTCACAGGAGGAGGAGGAGAAGGAGGAGTACAAGAACATGGGGGCATACTGTGAAGCTTGGGTGGGGGAGTTTAAGAGGGATGTGAGGAAATGCTACTTCACAGAAACAGTAGTGGATGCCTGGAACAGCCTGCCAGAAGAGGTGGAAGTGGAGAAGACAGTGGGGAGCTTCAAACGTGCGTGGGCTAGGCATATGGGTATAATAAGCAGAGATAAGAAAGGAGGGAGGGGCACCTGTGACCAAATAGGGTCTGGGGTGTAGTAACAGGCAGGGAAAATAGGGAAGACTAGATAGGCCTACTGGTCCTTTTTCTGCCAACATGTTCAGTGTTTTAGTGTGGGCACCTGTATAAAGCAGGCAGCTCCATAATTCCTCACTTCTTTCTCCTTCCATCATCTGATCATCAGAATGCCAGAGAGTTCATGCCAAAACTGGCCATCACCTTTGCTTTTGTTTTTCATAATTTATTTTATTATTCTGATGTATATTTTATGCGTCCGTTGAAGCATAAAGTGTCATGCTCTCTTCTGTTGCTGGTTGCAGGTCATACAACAGGGATTTTTCCCTCTCGGTCATCGAAATCCAACCTCTACAGTGGAAGTCTGATTGTGGTGACTGTGGAGGACATGTCATATTACAGTCCTGCTGTATGCAGGCAGACAAGCGTCCATTCTAGGGGCATGGATATGGTTCACTTATCCACATTCTGGCAGTTCCACTGGAATGCAACGATTGGCCGGATGTCTTTAAGCTAAGCTCCTCCCCCCACCTGGGCAGATGCATCTCCTGACTTCACCCTGTGATGTGAGATCTTTCTTTCTGCAGCAAGAACAGGTCACCTCCTTTGCGCTCCCCTTAGTATTTTTTCTGCACCATAAGTGAACTGTTTAGAAGTTTTTGAAGCTGAATTGTTCTTATTTTGCGGTTCTTTTGACTCTATCTCCAGACCAGTGATGGATTGCAAGAAACCTGCATTCGAATTTTGCACTCTGTGCCACCAGATGTCTGTCACTGATCCACACATGTGCGTGCACTGCCTTGGTAGGCAATATGATGTGGCCAGGTGCAACTTTCTTTTTGTACTTCCTGAGTCCTTGGAGGATAGGAAGCTCCGGTTCACACTTGGTTGGCCCTCAGAATGGGAGCCGAAGGATCACCCTAAGGGTAGCAAAAAGGCTTTGGCATCTGCCGAGTCTGCGGCACAGCGTGCGATCCTTTAGTCAGAAGTAGTGGTGGCTGCGACAGGCACCTCCTTAGCCTCAGTACTGTTCCCACCTGGAGCCAGCATTATAGGGACCTTCAAGGACCAGTTCTGTGGTATGTGTAGGTCCGTCCTGAATGTGGGAGAGAGCCCGGCCCACTGTGGCTCTTGGTCCAAGACAAAAAAAAAAAAAAAAGAAATCTCATCACTGTTGCTGTCATGGGACAAGGAGAGATTGTGGTCCTCCCAGTCCCTCAATTCACTCGACTGCTTAGCAGCTGTTGTCGGGAGCCCCTCGGCTTAGGGGCTTGGTTGGGCATGTCGAAGGTTCCTCATCCTTGCTGTTGAGCCAGACAGTCTCAACTTTGGTCAACCAACCTGTTGAGATTTTTCTCAGCCCAGTCAACCCATTGTCAGACGAGGCCAAGGAATCTGCCTTACAGACCCCAGTGCTCCTGGTTCTCACCCAGGAGAACCTGAATCAGTTGGTAACCCTGGTTGATCCAGTTTGGAGCAGGCCTCCAACTGGAGCCAGGTCTTCGACTTTGTTGCTGAATGTGGGCCAGGACATTATTTACAGCCAGCATCCTGTGGTCGAGGTGTTCGTGCTCTCGATGCTGCTCCACATGGAGGTGCTGCCATCGACGCTCCTTGTCCTCCTCATCCTGGGGTGAGGAGAGGCACCGGTGGAAAATGCTTCGGGGCTACGAGGAGTTCCTCTGGAAGTAGTGGGCCATCGCTGGGCAGGGGAGGGCTTTACCCCAAGAACCTATTGTCCCCTGGCAGCCACCAGTGGCTCCCTCACTGGTCCAGGTTCTGCAGGTGTTCTTCATTCTTGCTTCTCCGCTGACTGTGGTGGAGTCACTACTCCGACAGCCACCAGCTCACACTCTAAGGAAGCCAGCCAATCGGCTCCCAGCTTGCCAGGCCAGTTGTCTGTGAGGATTACCCCAGGTGACAAGTCCTAGGAAGTCTGTGGCAAAATACAACCAAGGGCTGTCTTTGAGGAGTAATCAGACAACTCGGATCAGGAGTCCATGGCCTCTGCTGTTCCAGCTGATTGCAGAGTCCACGTCTGTTCCATTGGAGCCAGTCCAGAAGAGGGCCAAATACCCTCCTACATATATTTTGGACCAGGATGAATCCCCAGAGGTTGCTTTCCTGGTGGCTGAGACCATCTTATAACCAGCCCTGGAGCATTGGCAGCATCCAGTATCCTGCCTTACACCCTCTTCCCACATGGTCCGCGATTATGCAATCCCTATGGGCTCTCTTTTGGGGTTTTCCGACCACCTTTTGGCAGAAGTTCTGGTTATGGATTTGCTGCTAGAAAAGTGTACACTGTGGATACTGTGGGTTTCCGCCAGGCTAGCTATGCCATTATGATAGCGTATCATGGGCATTCCTTGATGGGAATGTTTGATATCTTCCTCCACCACTTCCACCGAGAGCAGTGGGTGGTGGTGGAGCTCATTAGAGACCATGGTCAGTCACTTGCTAAACACCAGCTCCAGACAGCCTTGGACATGGGTGACTTAAGCACCCATGCGGTGGCAGTGGCTGTGGTTGTCCACCTTCACAGTGGACACCAAACAGAGGTTGGCAGATGTCCCCATTCTGGGCACTGACCTCTATGGCCCTGGGGTGGAAGGGTATCTCATGAGGATCAAGAAGTCCGTTCCTACCCTTGAATTGTGTGACTTCATCACAAAGCCTAAAAAGCTGGCCTTTCAATACAGGTTCTTCCAGTCACAGTCTCTCTGGCAGCAGCCCCAGAAGGGCAGTATCAGACTTGGTGCCGCAAGAAGTCTGAGGGTCAGGGTCCTAAAAAAGTGGGGGAGGGCAGGTGTAGTGGTGCCCCTTGGGCTGGTGCCTCTGCAAAAGCTGCCCAGTGATGGTTAAGGGGGCATCATCCTTCCACCTCTCCTGTCCCTGATTGGTGTCTGTGTCTCTCCTTGCCACATTGGTTTGCTATCACAATGGACAAGTGAGCGTTGGACGCAGAGGGTAGAGAACTGTCTCTTGATTTCAGAGCTCTCATGCCTTCCTCCTCTACATGCCTCGAGAGTCTGGGGTGTCTCATGACGCACTGTCTGTCCTCAGGGAGGACATTGTTCATCTCCTTGCAAAAGCAGCTATAGCCAGTGTCTTGGATGCCCTGGCCAGTCGTGGTTACGTTTCCAGGTACTTCCTGGTCCCGAAACAGACAGGGAGATTGTGCCTCATACTGGATCTTAACTTTCTCAACCAGTATGTGTGGAAGCGCAAGTTCCGGATGGTCACCCTGAGCCAGATTATACCAGCTCTGGAGCAGGACATGTGGTTTTGCTTGCTGGACCTCCAGGATGTCGTCTTTCACATTCCCATCCACAGGTTCCATTGCTGGTACCTCCAGATCTGAGCAGAAGGAGTCTGTTACCAGTTCTAAGTCATGCTGTTTGGCCTCTCCTTGGCTCCAAGTGCATGGCAGTGCTTGGGCCCACCTGCACTGCCTAGGGGGGGTCAGAATCTCACCCTACATAGATAACTGACTGACTGATAGGTGGACCATCCAAAGAGGCCGTGACAAGATCCACAGACCTGGCCCTCGAGACCTGCTAACACTTGGGCCTGTTGGCCAACCCGGACAAGTCTGAACTGGTACCAAAGTAGGTGATCAAGTTTATTGGAGCAGAAGTAGACTCCCTGTGGGCCAAGGCCTGCCTCCCAGCAGACCAGGCACAGGATCGTCCCTCCTTTGCCTGATCATTTCAGGTTAGGCTCTTGTGCCCTGCTCTGCATTTCTTATGGCTGCTGGTGTACATGGCATCTTGCACCAACATGGTCCACTGGGCCTGCTGGTGGCTGCACCACCTTCAGTGGGAGCTGGGCCATCAATGGTCCCAGTGCCTAGGCCACTTGGACTAGTTGGGCACAGTGACCCAGCTGATGTGGGATGCCATCCAGTGGTGGCTGGTCCTGGAACATCTGGAGGAAGGAATCCTGTTTGTCTGCATAGAGCCGGCCATCATGCTGACGATGGATGAGACTCTGATAGGATGGGAAGCACACCTGGGAGACCACACGGCCCATGGTTTCTGGTCACCCAGGGAATCCCATCACCACATAAACATGCTGGAGTTCCATTCATTGTACTTGGCTCCGCTGGTCAGGGATTGGGTCATTCAAGTCCAGTCGGACAATGCCACAACCATGATTTACCTGAACAACGGGGGAAGCACACACTCACTTCACTTGTGTTGGGAGGAACTCTGCATCTGGACCCTTGTACTCAGCCTGGGTGCTGATGATCTGGAAATTCATGTTGCAGGGGAGAGATGATCTCCTGGCAATTCAAGTTGCAGGGGAGAACAATCAGCTGGCAGACTCTGACAGGTAGGAGAGATGTCGCACGAGAGGACTCTGAATCAAGAGGTGATGAACCACCTGTTCTCCCTGTGGGACTCGCCATCAGTGGACCTGTTTGCCACCTGAGAGAAAGCCACACTGAGGCTGTTTTGTGCCCATCCCCTACAGTCTGGGACACTGATGGTGGATGTCTTCGTGAGGCCCTGAACCCCAAGCCTTGTATATGCCTTTCCTCCAGTCCCTTTGATCCAGAGGGTACTGGTCAAGGTCATGAAGGACAAAGCATGGATGATCTTGATCACTCCAGACTGGCCAAGGCAGTTCTGGTACCCAGATCTCCTCAGCCTCAGCAGCTACTCTCTGTGGCGACTGACTCTTTGCCCAGAGCTCCTGACAAGACTTCGGGGGACAGTCTTGCACCTGGACCTTCAGTCCCTGCACCTCAAGGCATGGTTCCTAAGTGGCTAGACTTCCAGACCTTGGGGTCTTTCCAAGGATGTCCTCCACATCGTGGAGGCATTCAGAATGAGTCGACTCATAGGTGCTATGCCTTTAAATGGAAGAGATTTTCAATTTGGTGCTAGGGCAAGGAGTTTGATACCCTTGTCTGCCCTGTGATTGGCATCCTGGACTACCTCTGTTCTCTTTCCCAGCTGGGACTGCAAATTACAACCCTTGAGGTGCATCTGGCAGCCATTTCTGCTTACCGGGCGTGGGATGATATGCTGATGGTGGCCCTGATGAAGGTGATCGTGTGCTTTTTTTCAAGGGCCTTGACCACTTGCCCTCTTCAGTGTATGATCCACTTCCACCATGAAACTTACTGCGGGTCCTGGCTGTGCTCATGGGCAAGCCGTTTGAGCTGATGCGTAGCTTTGAACTGTCATAGATAGCCTTTCTGGTGGTCATTACATCTAGCAGAAGGATTGGGGAGTTCCAGGTGCTCTCTGGACTCTCTCTATTTAGACTTCAACAGGGACAAAGTTGTCCTTTGCCACAACCTGAAGTTCCTCCCAAAGGTGTTATCGGAGTTTCTCCATAACCAGATGATTAACTTATTGATATACTTTACCAACCCTTCTTTGGAGGCCAACCGCTGGCTCCATACCTGACATGCAGAAAACGCCCTGTTATGCTGAGCACACGTCTGGAATTTGGGGACAGGCTTGCCAACTGTTTGTCACCTACTGTACACTGATGCCACACCTGGCAGACCGTCAGCAAAGCAGATGATTGCAAAATGGATTAAATCTTGCGTCGACCTCTGCTATAGGTTGGCTGAACAGGAACCTCCCATAAGGATTTGGTCTCATTCCACCAGACATACCGCTGCCTCAGTGGCTACCTCCAGGGATATACCCATTCATGAGATCTGTAAGGCTGCTACCTGGAGGTTGGCACACACCTTTATTTTTCACTACTGCATCAACTTTGGGGGCATGCCGGGATGCATGTTTTGGGACCTCAGTTCTCCAGTCTTTATTCACCATGTAGGGGTGCATGGTAGAGGTGCATGCCTTGCCCTCTCCTCCCAGAGAACTGCTAGGAGTCTGCCAGAGTGTGGAGAAATGAACCCTATCCATGCCTCTAGAAGAACAGGTTACTCACCACATCCACACAACCCACCCAGCCTCCCTTGGAAAGTAGCACCAGATCCTGCTTCGAGCTTCCAAGATCTGATGTCACAGGACAGAGTCGGTGGATATAGCCAAAACAAAAAAGTGTACACTTTTACGTGAGGAACAAACGAGCAATTTAGAGGTAGAAATCCATTTATTCAGGAGTTGATCCAGAGAATGCTAACTGGCAGCCCTAGCGCTTCGACTGTTGGGTCTTCCTCAGGGGGCATGTCAGAATGGTGAAACGGACCCAAATTTCAAAGTGATGCAACAAAAAAAGTACATGCAAGTGCAGTAAAAACAAGGTACAGGGTCTGTGGGAAGAGTATATCCTTTTGCCTTAAAGGAGTAGTACAGTCAAAATTTACAAAAACATATGTTGCGCAGTGTTCTGATTTGTGTATGTAGTTCTGGTGTGCTTTTCCCTTTATCTGCTACTGAGAGTTTTTTCTAAATTAGTCCGCTAGTTATATGGTGGTTTTTTGGGCCTCTGGGGATCTCCATCTTAACAAGGTTTATTGCTCTTCTTTTTCCTACAATGCTTCCTGTCCCATGTGACAGTTTGTGTCTGGGCCACTGATTCAGGAAGTACAACAGATAGAGGCCTGATGTTCTAGCCTCCACTAAATAGCTCTAATTCAATAATTTTGTTTTCTACGCGTGTGTTGGATCTAGCCAGCAGGAGTAAATGTTTTGCTTCTAAAACTTCATGTCAACAAACTACACACAGCCATAAAAAGCACACAAATCACCCCAGACCATCAATGCTATAATTAGTAAAGACTGTTTTCTTACAGAATAACCTACTCAGCCCTCAAGTACTTGCTAAACTACAAATGTAACCCATTAGTGATCGCTGGATAAGGTTAAGTTACTTAATATCACGGCTCTGCTGTTGTAAATTGACTCTAAACCAGTGCTTGCTGAATCCGTGGTCCCGGATACATCACTGTCACATGGGACATGAAGCATTGTAGGAACAAGAAGAGCAATAAACCATGCTAAGATGGAGATCCCAAGGGGCCATAAAATTACCATAAAACTAGCAAGCTAATTTAGTTAAAACTCCTAACAGCAGACAAATGGAAGGACACTCTAGGGCTACACACACAAATAAAAACACTCTGCACAACATATGTTTTTGCAAATTCTGATTGTACCACTACTTTAATATAAATACTTCCATTTCATTTGTGTGCTTATTTTTGTTGTTTGAGTGCACACTTTTTTGTTTTGCTTAAGTTTTAGGCTAGCGCCTGTGTAACACCGATGGCCCGATTCATTAAGCGCACTTGCTCTTTTCCTGCTTAATTCGGGGGGTTGGAGATGGGGATAGGAGGAGCTTAGCTTAAAATGTTTGCCTAATCATTACATTCCAGGGGAACTGCTTGGATGTGAGCCATATATCACTCCCACAACTATGATTACAGGTGAGTAGCCTATTCTTTTCCTCCCACACCGGTGTACTTGAGCGTGCATTTGTGCTCACGGATTCCATCTAGCCATTTTGGGGGAAACAAAGCACTGACATTGATCCATATGCCACAGGACATGGCTGTAGGCACTAGGAAATGAGAACGTGAAGATTGCTATTAATACAGGCACAGTTTGTTTGGATGTTTGTGCCCCTGTACAGTGCTGCCTTTCTGAGGCATCAGGCAGTGTAATCTGCTTTCCATTCTAGTCTTTTAATTTTATGCGCTGTCTTCTGTAGAGGCAGAAAAGTAGACTTTTGACACAGGAGCACAGGTCTGCCCCTCTGTGTATTGTGCCAGTCTTCTTCTGCCTCTACGAAGACAGGCAGCACAGAATATAGGCTGTCACAGTGTGACTGCATCGTACGTATCTATTTTTATTTCTTTCAGTTCTTTGTCTTTTTTCTGCTCAAGTTATCAGCTCTACAACGTGCTGCTGTACTGTTGGGGATCTCTCCCTTAAGGACCTGCTCTGCACAGTTTTTCAAGGCCAGTGCATCCTTGTGGACTGGGCCCAGATCTGACTCCCCCGCCCGCCCTCCATCTTCAAAGGAAGTCCTAAGGCTTGAAAGGATTACAGCACAGAGACTAGACTCAGCAACTGAAGTTCAGTTGTGAAGACAGCAGTACCCAGACATGTCAGGAGATTACAGCTGATCAATGATCAGCCAGAAACACTGGAAGTTTTCAGCAGCAGCAGCCCCCAGGGATGCGATATGGAGACAGACCCCATACCCCATCGGGAGGTGTGCAACAGGCCTGTGTTTAGCAGCCAAATCGCTGTATATTCCTTTGTTTGTTTCTTTCTGCCATCACAGCCAGAAATGCAGAGAGGAATCCCCAGTAACCCTGCACCTTGGACTACCACCATTATAGGTGTGATTCAATAAGTTGGATAGTCTGCGTGTGGAGAAGGCCTCCCACTCCTCCTCTCCAACATGCCTCCTTCTTACCCCAAGCTCTCTTCCCCCTTTTCTGCCAGGTCTTGCAAGGCTACCCTGCCCCACAAACCTCAGCTTCTACTTCTCTGCTCACTCCACCTGGTCCCATTCGGCTGTACATCCCACCCCCTTTCTGTTCCTATGACCTATGAGGACAGGCTGGAAGCCCTTGGACTGTATTCACTGGAGGAGAGGAGAAAAGAGATGGGGGGGACATGATTGAGGTTTTCAAATATGTGAAAGGGATTAACAGGGGTAGAGCCAAATAAATGTTCAGGCTAAAGCAAAGGGGCACAACCAGATGGCATAAATGGAAACCGGAGGGAGGAACCTGTAGGGGAGAACATAGATGGCATTACTTCACAGAGAGGGTGGTAGAGCCAAGGAATGCATTGCCTGGGAGTCTAGTTGAGCAAAACACTGTGGAGGGCTTCAAGAGGGGGTGGGACAGATGCATGGGGGTACTGAAGCCAAGATTGACACTCACTCACAGGGACAAGGGGGGGATGCCCGTTAAGGGCTGGATACCAAGCAGACACGAAAGACCGACAGATCTATTCTGCTGGCTTTTAGTATGTTAGTATTCAACCCCTCACACTCCTGGACAATCCTGCATCTACTTACTTTCCAGCCCAACACATATGCTCACTCACGCCTCCCACCGCGGCGATGTTCATTCCATCCCTGCTGCCTTCATCTGGTAGCTCACCACCTAACTCTCGTCCTCCTACTCCTCGCAGCAGGGGACATCCACCCGAACCCTGGACCCCTGACCTGCCCACCCCCATCTAACTCTGCTGCCCCCCCACCTTGTTAACCACCTCTTCCCAACTAACAGACTATCCTCTCCCCAGAGGCCTCCCCCTCCTACACCTAAACATACGCAGCCTAGTCCTCAAACTCGACTTACTCCAAGTACTTGCAACCCACTATGCCCCTGATGTTATCACCCTCTCTGAAACATGGCTAAATAAAAACATCCCTGACTCCTCGGTCCAAATCCCTGGCTATACAATGGCGATACAATGGCCCGTCGGGACAGGGCCACCAGAGGTGGAGTCATGGCCATCTACGTAAGCTCAGCCCTACACTACTCGGTAGTCTTGGCTAAGGCCAAACAAAAAGTTTACGAACTCTTACTGCTGCAGCTCACCCTCCCCATCTCGCTTCCAATATATGTAGCTGGAATCTACTGCCGGCCTGACACCCTGGCCACAACTGTCACCAACCTCCTTATGCAAGTCGCATCCCTGACCCCCACGGGGGAGTTATATGCAAAGGGTGATTTTAACCATAATAAGCTAGCTCTAGCCCTTAACAAAACCTAGACAGAAATTTCAGTGTTAAATCTATCCCAAATCATTACTGAGCCCACCCGCCTGAACCTCAAATCGGGCAACCACTTACTCATCGACTGAGCTCTTACCACCCATCCTCACTGAGTCATCCAAGCAGGACTACTTCCTGACTCGAGTCCTTGACCACCATATCATTTGCCTAGTCTGCAAAATTCAGCGCCATAAATCTCCCAAGTTCTTAGTCCAATGGTCCTTTAAACTCCTCAACCTTGCCCCCCTACTCAATGACCTTGTCCTAGCAAACTGGACTCACCCCCCAGCTCCATAGACGACTCCCTGTTGCACTTCAAAACACGTTCTCAATGTATGGATATTCATGTCCGCTACGCCGTACCAGGGTACGTGGCAACCATCTGCCTTGGATCACACAAGAACTCCTCTCTTGTCATATCGCCTGAGACAAAGCTTGGCGAGCTTACAAAACCTCAGGCCTACCCCTGGATCTCTCCCACTACTGGTATCTTCGGAACAAATGTACTGGTGCAACTCGGCTAGCTAAAGCACAGTATTTCAGATCCTCACTACAGTCGAACCTGCATAGTCCCTCCAAATTCTGGAAGGTCATTCATGCCTTCTTTTCACCACCTGCAGCTAATCCCACACCTCTCCTAAACGTAAATAACTCCATTCTCTCGGATCCAAGTGCAGTCGCTGCTGAGTTCAACTCTTATTTCTCCGTATGTGCCTCTACTCTCCTTTCTACCCTACCCGCTCTAGCACCACCCTCACCGCAAACAGGGCCTAAGCAAACTCATGGGCCCGGTACCTTCTCAGTCAAGGACATCTCACCAGCAGAAGCTCTTGATGCCCTGCTAACATTAAACCCATCTTAAGGGCAATTCACTGATGGGTTGGACCCCAAACTCCTCTTCCTCTCAGCCAATGCCATAGCTACCCTGCTCGCCTACCTCCTAAGTCAATCCTTTACCACCACATCTGTACCGCAGACTTCGAAGCACGCCGTCATCATACTCCTCCCTAAAGGAGGACCCTCCACCTCAAACTACCATCCAGTCTCCCTCCTCCCTGCCCTTGCCAAACCGCAAGAACACCTTGTGCTTGCCCAGCTTACTCCCTATCTTTCAGACTCTAATTTCTTCACCCCCTTCCAGTCTGGGTTCAGGAAGTGTCACTCCACCGCCTCCTCCCTGATAAGGCTGACTGACACAATCAAATCTGGAATGGATAGAGGCCAAATCACCTCGGCCATCTTCATCGACCTGGCTAAAGCTTTCGATATCATCTCTCACCCCCTACTGCTATCATGACTGTCTGGCCTCTCTGTATCCGCCACCAGTTGGTTCATGGCATATCTTACAAGCCGAACCCAATCTGTCAGGATTGCAGATGCCATATCCCCACCTCTTCCCTTGCCTACTGGTGACTCCAAGGTTTGGTGCTCGGTCCCATCCTGTTCTCCGTTTTCTTAAATGACCTGTCTCAAACCTGTTCCCCATCGTTGATCCACATGTACGCCGATGATGCGGTCCTACTGTCCTCTGGCTCATCCCCAGATATGGTTGCCTCTGACCTCCAGGCTGACTTCAGCAAAGTCCAGCACCGGTTCAACTCACACCAACTCTCCCTAAATGTGAAAAAAAAAGTCACTGTGACATTCGGCACAAGTCAACGTGGGACCATGCTGGAGGTAGTCACCTCCTTCTGGTACCTTGGAGTTTGGCTTGACCACCACCTAACCTTCAGTCCACGCCGACGGTATGTCAAAAAAACTTCGCCCTATAAGATTTGCTGATTATTAATAATTGTTATGACTTGCTGGTTTCAAGTCTGTGAGCAATGTGAAATACCACCATCTGCATGTAGAACAGAGTGTTTTGCAGAGGTAAAATGAGGGGTGTAGCTCATTATGTGTGACTGGTAAGAGATACTGTATGTCTAACAGCCTGCGTCCACAATGGGATTGTGCTCACACAACCGGCAGGCTGCAAATGTACATCAGAACTCTTTTGGCTTGACTGGGTAGATCGAAGGGGTGTGCAGTTTGAGGCATAGTTCCAGCTGGTACCAGGGCAAGTGGTTAATGTCCCAGGCGGACCCAGGGACCCAGATTCAAGCGCTTTTACTGATGTCACTTCAAGCCCCTTAGGTAGAGTCACTTAAATTGTGTGACTCAGTACACTGAACCATAAAATTTGGTGATAAGCAAGAACCACGAAAGGACAATTGCAGAGCAGGTGGGGCGTAGTATGAGGGCTAGATGCAATCACAAGGGACTGATGGGGTGGTGTCCCCCTTCTGTGTAGCTCATCGGCTGCATCATCCCCAGGACATCTGTAGCATTCCTTGATGTGCTTCACTGTGTATGGTGCAGCTTGGCTTCAAGTCAGGCAGACTTCCACTGCCTGCATCTCTGGGTCTCGTACTGGTCTGTGGCTGGAAAACTCATGCAGTGGTGGGAACACTATCGGTTTGCATCTTCTTAAAAACTGGTCTCAATTTAAGTATATCTCCTGTGCGGCGCCACCCACAGTGTTACACCCCTGCCTCCTACACTGGACATAGGCTGAGGGGGTTGGGTTCGCTAGCTCATAACATTTTTTAAAACCTTTGCGAAGTGCCCCCACTCAGGGTGCTTTACGTGGGTGAGATGGTACTGGGTGTAGCCCCCTGAGCTGCTACACCACCCACGGTGACCAGTTACCTTCCTCAGACATGCCCCAAGATACAGCTCCCCACATTTCAACATTTTGAATTAAAGGCTCTCTCTAATAATATGCTCACACAGGATTTCAAACAACAAATAAGATATTTATTTTGGGGGGATTAAAGGAGCTAGGAAAGGGAAACAGGAGGAGTAGAGGTTATCTTACCGTATTTACGCATGTACAGAGATCATTTGGATTTTGGTGGTAAACCCTCCAGCTGGGTGGCTACATATTAACAGGCAGACATAAATCTCATTTTACCATTCAACTTAAGACATCCAGAGCCCTGGCTATGTAGCTGCTGATAAAGCAGATGTTAAACATAATTATTAATAATACCCACACTGGTACCAGTCCCAGATACAGCAGAAACCCCCGCAATCTCATACCATACTGGTTAAGCAGATACCACAGTCCAAGATGTTGCAGGCCTGATGGAGTTGCAGCTGGTCGAGGTGGCTGGCTATTAATTTGAGGGTGGGGGCAACTTGGAGACTGATCCTTACCGAGTTACAGACTACTATTTACAACCACAGCAGTGATTACCCTGCACTCGCAGACAAATCAGGGATTGCCCTGCACTCACAGACTTCTCCGAACATTCCAGGATAAGCTATGTGGATCTTACATCCAGAACATTCAGCACAATATTTGAAAGTCCCATCCAAAGCAATAAGGGTGATACTTTTGTCAAGCATCCTATATGCAATTCAAATACGGTCATATCCAGTACTTTTATATACCAAAAGGCATCCATCTAGAGTAAGTTGACAGCAACACTTTCATCAAGCATCCCATACACTTTAGTTACAGGCAGTCACATCCAGTACATTCTATATACCAAGAACATTATTCAGAGTCTTATCCAGCACATCTAGACATTGTATGTTCTAGGGCCTCCTATCCCATGAAGTGGCAAACATGTCTTGGCAGTCAGCTTCACGATGGCAGGACTCTAACCCACAGCTGCACAACTTGCAACACATTTACATGATTTCACTATGCCCAGTATCTTGCTGCACCTGCAACGTAACCATTTGGGCCAAAGACAAAATGCATCCATTACTTGAACTAGGCAGTCTCTTATGGGGTTAGTAGCCCAGACTGATAACTTCAATACTTCACACTTAACAGCACACAGTTCTCAATGGGGCTTGGGGCCCCCAAGATTACTTGCTTAGCTTCTCTCTCGCACTGAGGGGTATGAGGGTACTCACTCAGGTCCTCCACAGGTCTCATCTGCAATCGAAGGCATCCTGAAAAAACTTCTTTAGCTCTCTCACTGCTGAGGTACTCTGTCAGCGCTATCACCGCTGCATGGTGTCCTCTGGTCTGGTCAGCGCTCTCATCGCTGCAGGACATCTAATCTTCGGTCCACATCTTTCCCCAACATGGGAGGGAGGGCTAGCCTCTGGAGGACAATACTGGCAACCTCCAGACTAGCTGTTGCAGAGAGCACAATTACTGTAACTAGTTAACTGTTAACTGAAGAAAATAACAAATGCCTCCTGAAGACTGAAAGGGCTTGAATTAAGTGGCTCAGGCCTGATGGCATGGCTGGAGCCTGAGCCCCTTCCCCATGGGGGCTCCAGCAGGCTGAAGCCTGCTCTGCTGCTCTCTCTCTCAGCTCTGCATCTCTCAAAATCTCCAGACAAACTGGCAACATTGTCTCTTTATAGAGCTGCTAGCTCAACTCCTGATTGGTAGCAGGGATGGGGTGACATGTCCTACAAGTTGCTGAGAGACCTGTCAATCAGAATACTCGAGGCACAATTGAGTTGTGGAATTTGCGCCTAACATAATGTCCCTGTAAGCCCCCATAAGCACTTGGGTGCTTACCCATAAGATACAGTGAATGTCCCACAAGTTTTGGCTTTCTATTGCTGCAATTCCAATTGGCTGTACTGCTGGCAATGGCTGCTTAACCCACTGTCCTTTATAGCAGATTAGATACAGTCCTGAATAATGTCCTGGTGCAGCCAGAAAGAAGTAATTATTTGCCCCAAATGCCCCACAGTTCTGTAGCTTAAAGGCTGTACTTGCAGTCGCTGCACTGATGAAAAATGTGGCTCCTTTACTTTTCCTGTCGCTACTGCACTTATGCAAGCTCCCCTTGCAGCAGCTGACAGGCTGACACACAGAGTCCCAGATACTGGAATTGCCAGGGAAACAGTACTCATTTTAACTTTAAACACTTTTCCCCACATGCACAGTATATTCCCAATAAGCAGCAACAGTTCCATTATTTAAAAAATTTTAATTCTTTACTTTTCGGCTGGAGCTGAACATAGCTACCCTGGAGGCAGCCAGACACACTGTTATGCATTACTCAGGTAACTGGGGCCCTGCACAAGCATACTCAAATGAGCCCTGGTCAGAACTCCTTTAATTCCCATCTGAGCGGTCCCCCAGCAGGCTGTCCATGGTCACAGAGTCCCAAATAGGTGGAAGGGATCCCGGGACCCACGGCACAGTCCTCGAGGCAACCGCAAAACAAGCGGCTCCACATCAAAGTGCTTAGCGTGCCAACGCGACTTTCACTGCCCTGGAAGCAGCACTTTTGCAGCGAGAGCTCGTGGTCAGTGTTTTAAGCCCTGAGGGGCTATAGTTTCATTCGGGCTTTAGGCTGGGGCACTCATGAGGGCAAAGCAGCACCTGGGAAGCCAGAAAAATTAGGGGCCAAGTCGGAAGAAGCCCGGGAGAAGGACAGAACCAATGGGCTAAGGTAAGCCCAAGCAGGCATTTCTTGGAACCCCCATTTGCAAGGGGGGTTACATAAATGCAAGAAGTTTTGCTTAAAACCCTTACGACTCCGGCAGTCTAACAGTATTTAAAATTTGTCTTCTGCAATTTGCTTCAGGATTCTCCTCTGGGTTGGTTGTGTGTGATTTAGGGTAGTCTATGAATGGGATTGTGCATGTTATTTTAAGAGTGGTTGTTGAATGTTTGCATGTGTAGGGATTAGGGTGAATGAGAAAAAAATGTTATTAAAATGTTTTTGTTTGTAGTAGTTATTGTGTTATTTATTAAAGGGAAAGTCTCCCATAGTTTCACACCCATATTTTCCCAACTCCTTATGTCTAACTGTTGTGCTCCTCCTCTAGTTGCCAGCAGTCCTATTGTTGTCCAAATCTAGATTATAAATAAAAATATACAGCCCCCAGAAGTTATCAGTGTGTTTGTCCTCCATTTTACCATCAATGCTGCTGGAGGATGATGTCATCAGAGCAACAGCTAATGGTGCTGCACTAAATGCTGTTCCACCGGTAAACAGAACCCACAATGTTTGGTCCCCCACTTGAGTAATGGGGGAACTCTTTAAGTGTTGTGCACATCCTGAAGTGCAGGTCTAATAGGGACTAGGACCATATGAATGTGATTCAGCACTGATTTGACATGTGTATATACAGTATGCCTATAAGGAAGTGCCTGTAAGTGTTGTGTTAATGTTTCCGTTAGCAAAAACAGTTCACCCAGTAAATGACTCTGGGTACAACAAGAGTCTTAAGTGGCATTATATAGCTGTTGTATTATGTGTGTGTGTGTGTGTGTGTGATGTGTGTGTTAAAATTCTCTGTTTTGATTGACACCAGCAGTGAGACACAATCTTGCATAAATGCCCCTTTCCCTTTGTAACTAGGCAGTCAGTGAGTGGATGGCTGATGTAAGGCAATAGAGCTCAGCTATAATAAGGAGTAGGTTGCCAGGACAACATCAGCTGCAGCATATGCAAGAAGAGTAATGTAGTGGTTAAAGCACAGGCACAAGAACTGGGAAACTCTGGTTCAAATCCTACTGAAGTCCCTTACTCTCTAACCCTTAACAAGTTCCCCTAACCTCCTTGGGAACTGTGATGGCCCCTCAGGTCCATGGCTTTAACAGTGCCCCCATTTCCATTATAAATCATTAGCAGTGATGTGAGAGCTTCAACACTTCACTTTGAAGGTACTGAAAACGAGCTGTGGCAGCCCCCACCCTTTGTAATGCCTGCATTTGAAGTAGGATGTCCCTCACAAATCAGATGCTACACTTCAGCTGTTGTAGGTAAAGAAACTAATCAGTCTCAGTGTTTGTAGTACTCTGTATTTGCTTAGCTCATTCCTCCCATGTCATATGCATTCTGTATCGTGGTATTTCCAGTCAGAACCCAGATGTAAGGAGCATTTGAAATGTAAAACAGTACACTTTATAAAGTAAGTGATCTAGCTCTCCACTTTCAGGCTGCTGAAAGGGGAGTGTATAATTTGTGCAAAGGAGGAATTCAGTCTTGTGTGATCCTTTGGGAAACTGCTCAAGCCTACCTTGTAAATGAATCCTCTCAAGGGTGTTCACCTGGTTCACTACAGAGTGACTGACTGCTCGACTGATTGATTGGGTGATTAACTGATTCAGTCTACTGCTTTCCACAACATGTTACAACTGTCTCACAGAGATAAATGAGCAGTACACAGGAATAGCTTGTTTCCTGTGAGTGAAATATTATTAGATGTATTATTTGCTCTACACACGCAGTATTAAGGCTACAAGTACCACTTCCTGTGTGAGTTGCATGACAGAACCGTCTTAAGCCATCGCAAACTTAAACTAAAATCAGGATAGACAGCATTGATACCCTTATGTTTTGTTCTGCACTGTTGCTGCAGTGACATCAAGGAATGGGAAGGGCTATATTACAAGTGACTCATTTGCATGTAAATGGAGGCTTGCTTGACATTTTACTACCTTGTGTCAGAGCCTCAAACGCTAGATATATGTTGCAACAGAAGAAATGGCTGATCTCTTATTGACATATGTACAGTACTTGATGTAATGTATAATAAATACATCAGCTATATCCAAATCATAAATATACAGGAGTCTTCTCCTTTAAGGGTGGGGGTAATTTTAAATATAGCCGATTAGTGCATTGTGGTAGTAGTAAATAGGATGTGTCTGTATTCTGGGCCCCTGCGTATCACCTATACAGCATCTCTGCTGCATGACCTCTGCCCCTTTACCAACCTCCCTCTTCCAACTACAGCAGTAACACGCCATCGGAAGGTTGGCATTGCTAGGGGGCGGGTGGAATGGCGGTGGAGCGCTGGAGGTATAGCAGAGCTGAGTAGCATTGGGGTGATTAGGGGCAGGAGGCACCTTGGGATGAGACGAGGCCTGGAGAGAGGCCAGACATGTTTGGTCCCGGTCCTCAGGGTTCCCACTGGACTGAGTGGGCAGGCAGCTGATGGGCCGGCAGCCACCACCGATTCCCTTCGGGCGTTGTGGCGCAGTGCCAGATCGATGAGGAACAAGATTGCAATTATGGTGGACTTGATTTCCTCTGTCAGTCTGGCTTGGATTAGAGACCTGGTTGGGAGATGATGCAGGGCTGGTTCTGGAGGCGTCTGTCCTGATTGGGTACTCGGTAGAACACTGCCCGAGGAGGGAACACGGGGGTTGGGGAATGGCCATCTGTTTTAGATCCAGTTTGAGCTTCTCGGTGCACCTAGTAGGTTCTGCCTTGTGTTTGAATGTGTGGGGGTCCAAGTTCAGGTTGCAGGATTCTCCTAGTGTACTGGCCTGCAGTTCGTGGGGGAGAATTCCTGCAGGAAGTCGCAGATTTAATCACCGACAGAGTGTTGGAGTCACCCAGATGGTTATTCTGGGTGATTTCAACGCCTGGCTTGATGAAGAACTCTCTCATTTTGGTCAAGACTTCCTCCAGTTAATGACATCTATGGGCCTTGCACAAGTTGTTGCTTATCTATGACCCACCACCACGGCTATGCCTTGGACTTGGTATTCTCACTGGGGCTTGAGGTCTCTGACCTCAGGATTGATCCAGTCATTTGATGGGATCACTGCATGGTGGAGTTCTTGTTTGAGCCCCCCCGCCCCAATTGTCCCTCCCCTTTTTGAGATGGTCTACTACCTCCCATTGAAGGGGTTGACCCCTGAGGGACTATTGGTGGTAGTGGATTTTTCTGATGTAAGTACTGCCTGTGCGGTTGACATTAGCTATCTGGTGATGGCCTATAACAGTGCTGTCTCCAGTACATGTGATGCCATCGCTCTGATCCATATACAACCCAGGTGTTCTTGCTTGAAACCCCCATAGTTTGATTGGGGTTCTCAACAGGATGAAGACCCCAGGTTGGAAGTTGGAGCATTGCTGGTGGAAGACCTGGTCTGGGGAGGATAGACTGGCTTTGAGGATTCACTACAGTGAATACCAAAGGGCAGTCATCTGTAAGAAGCCAGAGTTCCTATCCAGGGAGACTGCTGCAGGGAAAAATTGACCACCTCAGCTCTTTTGGACTGTGGACAGGTTACTTCATCCTGCCTGTCTACAGCCGTAAAGAGTAGTTTCGGTCGCTTTTTGTGTGAGAAGTTTGCTCGTTTTTTTTTCTCTGACAGGATGTCCTCTATTCAGTCCGGGATCTCACCAGTGGGGCAAGATCAGGCCTGCAGTGGTCGACCTTGTGTTGGCGAGGGCACTCCTATTGTTTGGGGGTAAATTCCAGCTGGTGGGGTTTCAGAGGTCGCTGAGGTAATCTTAAAGCTGCGGCCCACCTTTTGTGAACTGGACCTGGGCCCAACCCATGTCCTAGCGGGACGTGCAGAGTCCATTGGTCCAGTGTTTGCTGAGATAGTCCAGTGCTTGCTCTTGCGGGGGGGTCCCTGATGCCTTGAAGGAGGCATTGGTGAAGCCACTTCTGAAGAAACCATCTCTCGACTTGGATGTCTTGGCGAAGTGTCGACCAATCTCCAACCTCCCATTTCTGGGGAAAGTTGTTGAGCTAGTGGTGGCTGTGCAGCTCGAGGCCCACCTCATGGCCTTTGGCATCTATGAGCCACTCCTGTCTGGATTTAGGGCAAGGCATAGCACAGAAATGGCATTGGTCAGGGTGCAAAATGACCACCTCAGGGTGAGGCATAGAAGAGAACGGTCAGTTCTGATTCTCCTAGATCTCAGCATTTGACACCATGGACCACATTGTGCTTGATCACCTTAAGAGTATTGTGGCCTCACTGGTACTGTCATCAGCTGGTTTGAGTCCTATCTCATGGGCAGGATGCAATGGATTGTGATGGGGAATTTCTCTTCCTGCCCAAAATCCCTGCCCTGTGGGGTTTCTGAAGGTTCAGTATTGTCGCCAGTGTTGTTTGCAGTGTACATGCTACCCCTGGCTGAGATTATTAGATACTACAGTCTGGATTTTCACTACTATGCGGATGATACCCAGCTGTATATGTCATTTGCCCCTGGGACAAAGAGCGCCATGGAAGTGCTAAACAAATGCCTTACCGAGATCCAAGACTGGATGTCCTCTAACTGGCTGCGACTGAACCCCAACAAAAAAGTACTGGTAGTCTAGCCTGGTCGCTGTGTGATGCGGCTGCCATAGGTCTGGGTACTGGGTTGTCCCTTGGTCCCACTCCATTGGTAGCATTCTCCAGGCTGAGGAATCTGGGTGTTAGTCTTGCCAGCGGTCGGACGCTAGATTTTCAGGTGTTGGCCATCATCTGGAGTGGTTTTGTACCACTTATAGAATATCGCCCAGATGAAACCCCTTGTTCTGCCTGGTGACCAATCCACGCTGGTACACACCTGTGTCGCATCAAGGCTAGATTACTGTAATGCTCTCTACTTTGGGTTGAGTGGAGGAAACCTTTGCTGGCTGCAGGTGGTGCAGAACACAGCAGACAGTTTGCTGACCGGTCTTCCCAGATCAAGTCTTGTGATCCTGGTCCTGCGTGACCTGTACTGGCTGCCTGTCAGATGGAGGATCCTCCTCAAGGTGGGCTTTCTCACCTATTGGGCCCTATATGGATTGGGCCCAGGTTACCGGAGTGACCTCCTGACCCCTGCCATCTTGGTGCGCTCGCTCCACTCCTCCACAGAGGGCCTCCTGGCAGTTCCGAGGGCCAGGCTGAAAACCTTGGGAGATCGAGCATTTGAGGTGGCTGGCCCAGCCCTCTGGAATTCACTTCCTAGACATCTGAGGGAGGCCCCTTCGGTGAAGGTTTTTAAAAGGGGACTAAAGATGCATCTTTTTAATAGAGCATTTTTTAGTTAGTTATTATATCGACTGTCATCTGTTGTTTTGTTGACTGTTATCGACCCTGTTAATTTTATTGTAATATGTCTTCTAGGGACGTGGATATGATGCCCTATGTACACTATCTGGCAGTGTCCTTTCCTTTTAAGGCTTGCCGGAAAGTCTTTAAGCTGGCTCCTCCCACCCACCCTGGTTGTAACTCCCTCATCTTCGCCCTTGATGCCAGATCCTCCTTTCTGCTGGAAGAAGCAGGTTCCCTCCTTACTGCTCCCATGTTGAGTAGGCCGTCGCACTTAAATCTTCGGATTTACTTCCTAAAACTTTAAACTCTTAAGAGTTTCGTTTTCAGCTCGATCTCCGATCACGACCGTCATGGACGATAAGTCTGCTCCCAGGTTCCGCCAGTGCCCTTGTGGCCAGAAGATGTCTAGAACCGACCCACATGCCACGTGCGTCTACTGCCTGGGGGCACGAGCACGATCCCTAGGCCTGCGACTTTAGTCTTTCATTTCACCCGAATGTTTTGGAAGACAGTCTTGCCTGACTTAAACTGGGCTGCCAGGTGCAACGGAACTCACCAGTCAAATCCAAGGACAACCGTTGGGTGGTCTCCGCAGCCACGGGGTCTGCCGAACAGCTTGTGGCCTTTGAAGAGCAGGTGGTCCATGCTGCATCTGTCTCTTCCTCAGCCTCTGCCTTCATGCTGCTTCAGCTGGGCTCAACTTTTACAGGTTCCTTCACAGAATTGTCAGTCTCTGCCAACCCTTGGTTAAGTACTCTCTGGGCAGAAATCCAAATCCGAGAAGGATAGGACTCGCAATTGATGGAATTGGGAGTGCTCTCAGTCGAGAGCTTCCGATTCCCTCAATTCTCTGGATTTGACCTCAGTTGAACCCTTGGCCTTGGCTGCCAGCTCGACAGAAACCTCGTCAGACCTGTTGGCTGAGACACTGGTTGAGGTCCCGGCTGATATTTTTTCTTGAGCCGACTGGCTAGTTGTTGACAGAATTGGCCAACACTTCTCTTTCTCCAGAACTCCGGTCCTGACAGACCGTTGGCGGGACGGATCAGTCCACTGACCTTCTGCCTCTGGTCCCAGACCCTGACCAGGAGGAGCCTCTGCATTCGCTGACTCCCTCCGAGCCCCGCCTCCACCGCCAGTCCCCCCCACCAGTTGAGGTTGAGGTCTTCTCCCGTGAGTTGAGTTGCTTCCACCGGCATCGGCACTTCCACTCTCGGCACCATGGGAAGCAGCATCGCCGCTACTCTTCATCCTCTTCCCCCTCAGGTGGGAGGCTTCCCAGCACAAATTAGCGATGCTATGAGATCTTATGTGACAACAGTTGGTGCTTACATCATCAAGCTGACTCCGGCTTTTATGCTGGCCATCACCTGGCTGTCACCCAAAAGACTGACGCCATCTCAATCAGCAGAGCCGACCAAAACTGTCCCAGCTTGGCCGACCCAGCATCTCTGCTGATTAGTGGTGGAACCACTGCCTAAACAGCCTCTGACTGGTGCTCTGACTAAGGAGTCTTGGCCATCTAAGGGACTTCACCATTGGCTGTTGGTCACTATCTCCCCTGACTGTCCACGGAGGATCAGTGAGATCTTGAGTGGTCGACCACTCTTTAGACTCCTCAGAGTCCGAGGGATCCTCTTGCACTCCCGTCCGGTCGACATGGAGTCCATGGGGGAATCTCTCGATGGACGAAGGCACATTTTCCTTCATGGGTCTTCTCAGCCTGATCTCTTGCGTCGATGAGCATGAAAATGGAGCCTATCTAAAAGCAGGCTTATTACCCATTGACCGAGATCCTTGACCGGGGAGACGCTCCTGTGGAGGCTTTCTCAGTGGCAGAGGCCATACTTGGCCCTGCCCTGGAGCTTTGGCAGTGCCCCGCTTCATGCCCTGCCCCTTCTTCCCAGATGGCCTGCAAATACGCAGTACCCACTTACCCTCTTGGGACTCTCGGAGCACCCCTTGGCTGAGGGATTGGTGGCAGACTCTGTGTTTAGGCACTCTGGCAGCACTGAGGATGTGGACAAGCTGCCTGACATGGAGTCCAAGAAGTTGGACCATGCAGCCAAGAAAGTCTGTGCTGCCTCCTTGCTTGGTCTCCGTCAGGCAAGCTCATCCCTCTTCATGGCCCACTTCTCTCATGCCCTGCTGGGCACCCTGGATGAGGTGCTTCCTCATCTGCCAGCGGACTTTCTGACTATGGTCAAATGGGTCCGGGATCAGAGCTGGGCTGTAGCTAAACTGCTCCAGACAGCCATGGACATTGGGGACTCCTGTGCCCACTCCATGGTAGCCTCAGTGCCATGCGCTGCAGGGCTTGGCTGAGGATCTCGATCTTCACGGCAGATGCTCAGCACAAGCTAGCAGGTGTCCCTTTCCTGGGCTCTGACCTGTTCAGGCCTGGGGTTGAGGTCCACTTCACCTGTATCGAGAAGTCCAATGCCACCTTGGACTCCATGACATCTGCCAGAAGGACCCTAAAGGATCCAAGCAGCAGCGGAAGCCCTTTCAGTCCACCTCCACTCCTGCAGCCAAACCCACCCAGCCCCAGGCTGGCCAGCAGGCTGGGGCCTGACAAACCTCTGCCCAAGTCAGTGGCCTCAGTCGTCTGCAGCCTGGAGGGAGAGGCTCCAGTGGCAACTCAGCTGGGCCTCCCTCCTCTAAGCCTGCCCAGTCCTGGGTCCTACCGTGGAGGGTTGGCTCTGCTACTTCCTTTCTGCCTGGTCTGCTGTCACCACTGACAGATGGCTTCTCGAAGTGGTGGGTCAGGGTCTGCCTCTGGAATTCAAGCAGTACCCTCCTTGCTGAGTCTACGCCTTGTGGGAGGACTTGGTTTCCACAGACATACTGTCAGCACTCAGAGCCAACATAGGCCAGTTCCTCTGCAAGGAGGTCATGGTTCCTGTTGCAGATCCTCCAGAACACCCAGGGTTTGCCTCCAGACACTTCCTGGTGCCAAAGCGGATGGGGAGCTGGGACCCCACTCTAGATCTGCATGACCTGAACAAATTTCTCTGGTCTTGCACCTACAGGATAGTAACTCTGTCTCAGATCATACCATCTCTAGAGCAAAATGTGGTTTTGCTCTGTGGATCTTTAGGATGCATTCTTTCACGTTCTGACCCATCCATCACACCAAAGGTTCCTCTGCTTCTGAGCTGAGGGAACTCTCTCTGAGTTCCAGGCCATACCATTCAGCCTGTCCTCAGCCCCAGGTTCTTCACCAAGTGCATTGCAGTTGTAGCAGTTTACCTGAGGCACTGAGGAGTCCAGATTTTCCCCTTCCTGAATGACTGGCTGATCGCAGGTCCCTCCAGGCAGGATGTGGAGTGGTCCAGGGACCTGGCGCTCCAGACCTGCATCTTCCTTGGCTTTCTGGTCAGTGAGGCCAAGTCGGAACTCGTGCCTTCGCAGGTGATCAACTTCATTGAGGCAGAGCTCGACTCTTGCAGAGCCAGAGCCCTGCTCCCGGCAGACAGGGTGGAGGCGCTCTCCTCCTGTTCCTGATCATTTCGGGTTGGGCAATTGCGCCCTGCCTGGGACTTCCTGTGCCTTCTGGGTTACATGGTTGTCTGCACCAGTGTGGTCTGATGGGCCCACTGGAGAATGCGCTCCCTGCAGTGGGAGCTGGCCAGCCAGTGGTCTCAGCGCATGGGTCACTTCCACTGTGACCCAGCGGATGTAGGACGCCATCCAGTGGTGGTTAGTCCCAGCACATCTGCAGGAAGGGATTCCATTTGTCCGCCCGAGCTAGTGGTCATCCTGAAGACCGATGGCTCTCTCACAGGCTGGGTGCCCACCTGAGGGAACGCAGAGTTCATGGGCTCTGGAACCCCGAGGAGTCCCAATGCCACATCAACCTGCTGGAGTTCCGGGCAGTTCACCTAGTGCTGACTGCATTCGCTCTGCACATTCGGGGTCAGGTGGTCCAGGTCCAGATGGACAACACCATGGCCAATGACTACCTCAACAAACAGGGTGGGATGCACTTCATGCCCCTATGCAGGGAAGCTCTCTGTGTTTTAACCCTCATGTGCAGCCTGGAGGCAGATCTCCTAGCCATCCATGTGGCAGAGGCCTGCAGTCAGCTGGTGGACACTCTCAGCTGGGTGGGCGAGGCATCTCACGAGTGGTCTCTCCACCCAGAGATAGTGCACAGCCTGTTCTCCCAGTGGGACACCCCGCAGGTGGGCCTGTTCACCTCCAGGGAGAACAAAAAGTTGAGGCTGTTTTGTGCCCAACCCCATCAGTAGAGAATGCTGCAGGGGGATGCCTTCTCAAGGCCCTGCACCCCAGGCCTCTTCTGTGCTTTCCCTCCACTTCCCTTGATCCACAAGGGTCTCTTCAAGGCCAGGAAGGATGAGGCACAGGTGATCCTGGTGGCTCCAGACTGGCCATGCCAGTTCTGGTACCCCACCTCCTCAGCCTCGGCAGCAGGCTCCCAAGGCATCTTCACCTATGCCTGGACCTGCTTTCTATCAATCAGGAGAAGGTGCTCCACCCAGACCTTCAATCCCTGCACCTGAAAGCCTGGTTCCTGAGTGGCTAGAGTTCCATGCTTTGTGGAGGTATCTTGGAAGGAGTTGACCAGGAAGTGCTATGCCTTCAAATGGAAGAGATTCTCCATTTGGTGTCAGGGTAAGGACTTTGACCCTTTTCCCTGTCCTGTGGCTAGCATTTTTGATTCTCTGGTCACACTCTGTCAGGCCTTCGGTCGATGACCCTTAAGGTGCACCTGGCAGCCATCTCTACTTACCAGGCACAGGCCGGTCAGCAGTCAGTGGCACAGGAGACGGTGGTCTGGTACTTTTTTCAAGGGCCTTGACCACATTTCCCCTCCGGTGCGTGAGCCACCACCACCGTGGGACTTGTTCCTATTATTGGCAAAGCTCATGGGCAAGCCATTCAAACCAATGCATAGATGCGAGATGTCGCCTGTTGTAGATGACTGCCTTCCTGGTGGCTATCACGTCAGCCAGAAGGATCAATGAGCTCCAGGTACTTTCAGTGGAGTCTCCTTACCTGGTCTTCCACAGGGACAAGGTGTCCTGAACCCCAACCCGAAGTTCCTTCCGAAGGTTGTGTTGGATTTTCACCTTAATCAGGTGATTAATTTCCGGTGAACTTCACCAATCACACCTCAGAGGCCGAGCACAGGCTCCATACTCTGGACCTGAGGCAAGTGTTCGCTTAATATAATGAACGCATGGCTGGAGTTCGGGGAGTGGTTCATCAGCTGTTTGTCACCTACACTGAAGTCGCACCTGGCAGACCTGCAGCCAAGCAGATGATTGGCAGGTGGATCACTTCCTGCATTGATCTTTGCTATAGGTTGGTGGGTAGGGACCCTCCTGGAGGGCTATGGGCTCATTCCACCCACCATACTGCTGCATCGATGGCTGCTTCCAGGGACATCCCTATCCAGGAAATCTGCTGCTACCGAGAGGTCAGCACACACCTTCATTTCCCATTACCACATTGGCCTCGAGTCATGCTGGGATGCTAGTTTTGGGTCCTTAGTTCTCCAATCTCTGTTTCCTAAATAGGGGAGTGCACCTTGCCTCCCTCCTCCCGAAGAACTGCTAGGAGTCTGCCAGGTAGTGTGGCTGGAACATCATATCCACATCCCTAGGAAAAACAGGTTACACACTTGTAACAGTAGTTCTAGGAGTGGTATATGATGTTCATCCACACGGATCCACCTGACCTCCCCTGGCTTTGGCGCACACTCTTTGCTTCCAGCGGGCAAGATCTGGTGTCATGGGGCAGAGCCGAGGGAGTTACCACCTGGGTGGGTGGGAGGAGCCAGTTTGAAGACTTTCTGGCAAGCCTTAAAGGGAAAATAAACTGCTAGATAGTGTGGACGAACATCATATACCACTCCTAGAACTACTGTTACAGGTGAGTAATCTGTTTTTGTCATTGTTATCCTGTTTTTACCTTGTAAGGTGCCCAGAACCTCAGGAACTGGGCGCGTTATAAATAAATGCTTACTTACTCTTCTGGTGGTGGAAGCAGCACTCCCTGCTCAGGGACTTGGACATGAAGCAGCTCAGCTCATTTTGCCCCAGTTTACCCACTGCTCTATCCATCAGAGAAACGTGGGATCACTACGTCTGGGTCCTAGAGTGGTAGGATAGTGATTCAGTATTTTCCTTTTTCCCCGAGTGTTGGAAAAGAGGTTCCCCTCCACTCTGGTATGATATAGTTCCTGTGATGGGCAGCTCCCCCATAGGCAACTGGGATTAATTTTTGTGAATTACAACTCCAGGTTATTCAGCTTGTCCTGAGCCTATGGTTCTATTCTTCTCCAGGTGGCAGGAATAAAACTGTGGACAGGAAAGATACCACGGCTACCCCTGGCTCTGACAGTATACTATTTGCAGTGAGGGTGAGACGTTGACTCAGCTTTCCATTTCTCTCTTTTTTTTTTTTTTTGGTTGGGTCACCCCAGCAAGGGGATAAAGGATGCTAACACTCTGTGAGGTATGACACTATGGATAGCCATAGTAGCCAGTGACTAATGCACACTAGCGGTGACTAATATAGAAAGGCCAGGTGGCTAGTTTACTTACTGAAATATCTTATACTGGGCCCACTCCATTCACTTTGTGCTCTGCCAGCCCTTTCCAGGTTGATGGCATCTAATCCTTGCTTGGACCCCTGCATTGGTCTGAACACTAAATCGGCTGTACAAGTCATGTGACATGGGATATGTTAACAGGTTAGATAACAGTGGTGAGGCATATGAGAGATATTAGAATAAAGGGAATGGTACAAATAATGTAACAGACACAATTACTAGATAACCACGCAAGATATAGGCTTTTTGCCAAACGTTGTTAGTTGGTTTGGCAGATACCTATCTGACAGGACACAATTTGTAAAATATAACTCCACCCTCTTCGACAAAGCTACTGTTAACATTGGTATGCCGCAGGGGTCCATACTAGGTCTACTGATTTTCTCTATTTTCATAAACAACATCACCTCTAACCTCCTGAGGACTGCCTCCCTGTTGTACATGGATGACATTGTCCTGTACACTAGTGCAAAAAGCATTGAGAACATCAACCAGTGGCTCTCCCATGACTTTCAGCTAATCCAACAGTGGCTGGCTTGTCACAAACTAGTCCTTAAATGAGGCAAAGACCCAAGCTATGCTATTTGGATCTAACCTCAAACTCAAACACTCCCAACACAGTTTAAATATCTCCACCTCCAAAGGCACATCCGTTGGGGTGGTTAGCTCTTTTTAAATATATGGGTGTCACACTGGATCCATCACTAAACTTTGACCTCCATATTCAACAGACCTTCAAGTCGTTCAACACTAAACTTGGTATTGCCTACTGAACCAGCTATGCGCTCACCCCCTCTGCTAGGCTTGCCATAGCCTGTGGCATATTCCTACCTATGGCTCCACGTGTAAATTGAGTCTTCGCAAGTAGGATGTCACCTATAACATCTGTCGCTATGCGTCCTCCTCTCATCGACTGAAATACCGCTGTCTCCTTTACTCAGATCTGGGATGGCTTCCCCCCTCATGCGTCAAGGCTTTATGCATTCAGCTCTATCTTTGACAGCATTATTAGACCACAAATACCCAGGTCCCTGGCTGGTCTCTTTCTAAATCAGACATCCTGCTATGGCCTATGCTCTGCGGACAATACCCCTGTCTACATCCCTAGACATAATACGTCCAAAGGCGCAAGTGCCTTTGCCTGTCATGCCCCCCAATACTGGAACTCCCTCCCACTACCTATATGCCAAGCCTCATCCCATGCCCCTTTCAAGAAAGAGCTACGTCACCATCTCATCTCTTCCTTCAAATGCTCCTGTTTCAAACCACCCTAGCCCTTACTCTTTTTCCTAACCTCTGCACCCCCTTGCCATTTCAGTTTTGCCCTCCTCAACACTCAGCACTTTCTTGCAGCCTGCCAGTCTCACGTATATTTCACCTACTGTTTCATTCACCCTACCTTGTCTTAATTTCTCCTCAGTTGTACCCTCTTGCTTCTAGCTACCCTACTCCTATCTTTCCCTTCAGTTTCCCCATATCTATCCAGTAGGACTACTGTATTGTTACTGTCATCTCTATATTTTCCTCCCCAAATCAACTTTGTGCCCCAAGTCTTGTTATGTATTGGTTCCTGTATATTTTTTGACACTGTATTGTATTTATCATTTTTGCCTGGTGTTATTTCTCTTGCTTGTTTCATACTCCGTCAACAACAATTCAGACTTGTACTGTAATGTTTTGATGTTTTTGTTCAGTACCCTCCCGGGTCGTGCCTGAAAATAGTCATTGTTATGGCTAGTGCACCTACCTGGTAAACAAAAACTAAATAACATAAAGTGCAGTACATAGGCAGTGATAAATGTCACTTGACGGTGATGATATAGTGCCCAGTTAGAATATAGTGACAAAGCGTGGGACAAGAAAGTAAAGGAGCAGTACATAGTATGGGTACAATCCTATTTTAGACCATCCTGTTTACTACGTCTTGAGCTCACATGGGTGCATGTGCAGATAAGGTAGAAGTGTTTTTTGAGGAGGGAGTTAAAGTGCTGGGCAGGGGAAGCATGCGGATATCCAAGGGGAGTGAGTTCCAAAGTTTAGGCATCTGGTATGAGAAAGCTGACTGGCCTGTTGAGGTTGGCCTGAGTAGCACAGACAGTAGACGCGTATTGTTATTCCTTAGTTCATATCCCTGGGAGGTAGTTGTCGAGAGGACACTGGCGAGATAGGGAGGAAGGGGCTGTGTCTAGTATTTGGCCAGGAGACTGGCACTGTGAGAGAGTAACGTTGGTCCTGCAACGAGGGGAGTTCTAGGTTGCTGTGGGTACAGTGATGAGTGTTTGGAGGACAGTCAAGGGCAAAGCGACAGAAGGAATGGAATAGAGGGTCTGTTCTGGCTAGAGTGGACTTTGGGGCGTCACTGTAGACTACGTTACCGTAGTCAAAAATTGGGAGAATCATCTTCTGCACAATTGCACGGTGAGCCAGTAGTGGGATGCATCCACAGTTTTGGTACAAAGAAGCGCCCAATTTGGGGTATAGCTTTCTATGAATGATATTAATATGTGAAGAGAAGTCTAGGTGCTGGTCAAGCCAGACCCCGAGATACCTGGTGGAGGAGCAGGTCTCAAGAGTAGTCCTGTCCAGGGTGTGGAAGGAGGGGATGGAGGGCAGCCTTGAAACTCTCTGCCTAGTGCCTGAGGTCATGGAGACAGTTTTCTTGGTGTTGAGAAAAAGCTGATTAGAGTGAAACCAGCGCTGAACTGCATTGAAGTCCTGCTGTAGTCTGGTCGCTACATCAGGGGTTGAGGGGCCGGATGTGTACAGTACTGTGTCAGAATATCCTGTGGAAATCTCTCTGCTGTGGCAGACAAGCTGCTTGATGGGTCCACAAAAATGGAGGTCCAGTCTGGGAAACTTGTTGCATTGTATGCTTCTGTCCATGCTGCTGCCACCCGTGGCACTACTTTTGTCTTGGGGTTGGTGTCTTTGTCACTAAAGTTCAGCAGTTGGTTCTAAATACCCCCTTTTTGTGGCCAAAACCTTTTGGGCAGGATGTGGAAATGGCTTTGCGGGAGTTGCAGTCATTTAAAAAAACTTTGCACTCCCTATAGGCTCGAACTCCTCACCCTTGTGTTTGTGGTAGATGTTCCTTTGGTAGGCCCTGCTTTCAGAGTACCTCTACCCACTTTCCTTGCTCCCTGATGCCTATGACCAGGTCACCAAGAGTATGGGTGCTGGCAGTGTTCATGCTACACTCCTGTAGCCTTTTGGCTCCCTTCCACCTCCCTGATCCCTTTCAGAAGACCTCAGGATCCTAGTGGGGTGTTGAATCTCCCTCTTCCTGCAAAGTGAAGAGTGCTCTCTATGGACACATGGGTCCTGAACATTGTCTGACAGGGGCATGCCCTGGAGCTGCTGTCTACGCCTCCAGTGCATGCTCCCCCCTCCCTTTCGCTACCCTCCAGGTTACGTGTCAGTCCTGTTAGATGAAGTTCAGACATTACTTCACAAACGGGTCAAAGAGCCTGTGCCTGCTGCAGAACTCAATCAGGATTACTACTACTACTACTACTAGTATTTTCTGGTTCTGTAGTGGATAGGCAATCTACGTTCTGCCCTAGACCTCAGGGGATTGAACCCGTAAATCAAATAGAGGTTTCAGATGGTGCCTCTAGATTCCCTGCTCCCTCTGCTTCTTCAGGGGGATTGGATGTGAGCCCTGGATATGAAAGGTGTTCAGTCACCGACAGTACCTCAGCTTTATGCTGGAAGTGCTCTCCTTACCAGTTTTGTGTCTTGCCATTTGGTTCATCTTCAGTGCCACGTTTCTTCACCAAATACTATGCAGTGATGGCTGCAGCACTTCAGAGTAAGGTCTCTATATATTCCTGTATCTGGATAACTGACTTCTGAAAGCCTTGTCCCAAGAAGTCATCCTTTACATTCTGTTTTGAATGCGTGAGCTGTTTGATCGGCTGGGCATCCTTGTCAATGAACTTAAATCGCTTCTTACTCTGTGCTAACACCTACAGTATATCGCCACTGTCCTCAACACATCTGCTGGCTGGGCCTTCCTATGAGTGGACTGTGCCACTGTTGTGACTGCTAAGGTACAGCTAGTGGGTTCCGGTAATTATGTCTCGGCAAGATGCTTTCTGTGACTGACTGGGTTGATAGCTGCAGCTATCTTCACTGTCCCTCTAACACACCAACACATGAGGAATCCTCACTGGTTCTTTCGTGTCCAGTGGACAGAGCACTTCCATGTTCTGGAGTGTCTCATTTAGGTGATAGCTTCTCTTTATACTGTCCTTTTCTGGTGGTTGGACTGCTTCAGCCTTGACAAAGGGTTTACCTTCCTCCGATCTCATGCCCCTGATGGTCATGACGAAGGAATCCGCAGGCTCAAGTTGGGTGCTCATCTCTGTACATTCCAGATGCAAGATCTGTGATCCTCCTTCAATCTCACTATCCATAGCAACACGGTGGAGATGATGGTGATTCTTTCTGACCTACAGGCCTTCACTGTCCTTCTCCAGAGTTGGCCCCTGTTAGCTTAGATGCACAATTTTACAGTGATGCATTACATCATCAGACAAGGTGGTGTTCACTTATGTCCCCTCTGCAGGGAAGTAGTGAATGTCAGGCATTGTGCTGTGGTGGAACACAATGTGTTTCTTTATGGCTGTGTTTCTGCCTGGCACCCTTAAAATCCTGGCGGATCATCTCAGTTGGTCCCGGAGTCTGTCTCACAAGTGGGAACTTCTGAGTTCCATCATTGATGACCTCTGACAGAAGGAGTCACCTGGATTTAGACCTTCCTTTTTTTTTTTTTGCTTGCTCATTTCAGGGCCTGGAACTTTCTGGCAAGATGTGTTGTGTCTCTCCTGGAAAGGGAGGTTACTTTATGTATTTCCTCCATTCCCTCTGATTTTATAGGGTACTGTTCAAGCTGCAGGTGTAAATGGCCACATTGATTCTGATGGCCCTGTTCTGACCCAGACCAATTTTGTTCCCTCTGCAGCAGTTGGCAGTGGAACTGCCAGTCCTGCTTCCTGTTCGAGTAGGGCTCCTGTCACAAGATCAGGGCTCTCTTGTGACTTGGATCTCCAATCCCTGCTTCTAAATGCCTGTCTTCTGAGGATGTAGAACCCTCCTGCTTTGGGGTTTCCCCTGCAGTTGTTAATGTTCTTCTTGCATCTTGTAAGTCATCTACTAGGTACACCTATTCCCAAAAATGCAACCTCCATCTTGTAGCCTGGACCCTTTTACATGTTCAGTGAGTTATTTTCTGGATTACTTCCTATCCCTTTTGGAATTGTGCTTCCAGTACTCCTCTGTGAAGGCACATTTGGCTGCTGTTTCAGAGTTTCATGCTCTTGCAGATGATTAACTTTGTTGCCCTACTTGAGATTTCCTGCATGATCCGTAGAGGTATCTTGCATATTTGCCCCCAACCTATAGACTGGTTATGGTGTGGGACCTTAACATGGTTCTGGAGACACTTATAGGACTTCTTTTTAACTAGCGGTTTCCTGTGAAATGGGTCTCATATCCTGGAAGACACTGTTTCTGGTAGCTACTACTTTGGCACTCAGTATCTGAATTGTAAACTCTGGTTGCAGAGCCCCCTTATCTTATTTTCCACAAGGACTGTGTCACTCTAAGGGCTAAACCCTGTTTTCTCTTGAAGGTTGCCTCGGACTTCACACTGAATCAGACTATTCAACTTCTGTTTTATTTTTCTCCCTTCTCCCCACTGATAGTGGGGAACAAATGTTTCATACACTGGATGTCCATAGGACTCTGCATTACTACCTGTATCATACCAAATATTGTAGAAAATCCTCTTAACTCTTTGTGTCTTTCATCCCCAGGAGTGTAGGCTCTCCTGTTAGCAGTACCTTTCCATGTGGTTGGCATGTTGTTATTTTCAGTTACTGGAATCACAGTAAGCAACTTCTGTCGGGGCCACTCTACTTGTGGCATGGCTACTTCCATGGCTTGTTGTCACAATGTGTTGGCTGCTGACATCTGCTCTGCAGCTACTTGGAATACTGTTCACACGTTCACTAAACATTACAGTTTGGACATTGTGTTTTGTAGATGTGCCGGATTTGGCCTTACTGTTTTGCAAGTCCTTCTGTCATAGGGTCATATTAATCAGTCCCACCATGCCTTATTGTACTGCTTGGGAATTGTTCCAGTGGTGTGGCTCGGTGGAGGAAGATGTCGTTGAAGAAGATAGTGCAGTTACTTACCATAACAGTAGATCTTTGAGAGAATCTTCTCTGTTGAATGACAGCTCACCCTCTCATCTTCCACCTTCTGTACTAGGGTGGCGTTTGCTGGAAGTCCTACCTGCTCTCACATGCTCTGTATACTTCCTCTTCCCTATTAGTGAATTTTTATCTAGTTCCATGTCCTTTCCCATGTGCCTGACTTTAGTTCTGGTTTTCCTGGTCAATGTCAGTCTGATAAACCTCAGCACCTGTCTTGATGAGGAACTGAGGAATGATAGGGCTGCCCTGGTTATATAGACAGCATCAACATACATTGACAGGCGCAGCTGATAAAAGTCTCTAGGGCTCCTGACCTTGATGGCTTACACTTCCAATGGGAAGGCTCAACCAAAGAGATTCTTTTGAAGATCTACTGTTATGGGAAGTAAATGCACTTTTTCAGGTTGAGGGAAAAGGGAAACATGGTTGTCAATAAAAAAAAAAAAATAGTTCAGTGAAGCTCAGATTTTGTTCTGTCATACAACTTTTCCTCCTCCCGAGACCATCTTCCCTGTCCTATGGCTGTTGCCCCAACTGCTGGTTCCCAGTTCGATTGAGCCCTTCAATGAAGCCCGTAGGGGTTCATGTGGTACGAGGCCCATGGGTGTCACCAGCTAATTAACTAGATGGCACGGTGGTGTTTCTCTTTTTCTTGGTGCTCTTTGAGTCTTCCACCATTTACATGGTGCTGAGCCTCTGTTGGCCTAGCACTTGCACAGGAAACCCCTGTGGAGGAGCAAGTTTCCTAGCTCACCCTAGCGGTCACTGTGGTGGTGGTATTTGGTGCCAGTCCCCTCTCCCCCTCTCTAGGATACACTGGCTCAACTGGTGTGTTCTAGAACCTGGGACATTGACATGGTAGCGCATCATGCTGCTGTTGGGCTGCTGGGTGACCCACAGTAGTAATAAAAAACGTTCAGTAGGCTGCTTGGATGCATCAAGCGGTGATTAGAAACCGAATGCAGGGACATTATATTGCCTTTGAACAATGCACTGATGTGACCTCAGTGGAGTATATTACAAAAAGGACGTTGCAGAACTGCAGATGGTTCATAAGAAAGTCACTAGGAGATCTGTAGAATTTATTTTATTCTTTGGTAACTGGGAAAGGCCCACTCGGCACAGGTGCCTGTCTTCAGGGGTGACCCTGGAGGTTAAGTGTCAGTCACACAGTATACAAGTGGAGGTTGTGGGAATCGAACTCGGGTCCGTCTGCTGGAGGTACCAGGCTCATTTACAGCTTGTTACACTCCCCTCTACGCTATACTGCCAGCACCAGACTACAGCAGCTGGTTCTCTACTCTAGAGAAGGGGCAAATGGAAGAATTTGGCTAATTAGAACAATGAAGGGTATTAGGAAAGTACTAAGTAGGCTGTTACAGTAGGTCAGGGGAGTGTGACTCTGTAGACCATTGCATTGGTCTTCTGAAACATCTACATACCTATTGAACAAGAGCCTTTTAATTTCCTATCTGTCAAGTTTGAGTGAAGAATATTATGCTTCCTAAGAAACGAATAATTAGCATGAAGCTAAATGAAGCGTCAAGGGTGATCTTGTAATGTTCAAACTCTAGGGGCTTTTAAGATTAGATGTGCTAGTCCCAATAAACTTGCTGGACTATTTTTCCCTGGGTTTTCAGCAGTAAATTCTGTACTAGACTGAATTTGTATTGATGAGACTTCAGAGCTTAAAAAGCAAAGTACTGAGGCACTTTGCATAACTGCAAAAAATAAAAATAGTTACATTGCTAGCTAGATAAATTATAACCTGCCAGTATTTTGGGCACACATTACATGTTTGGGCTACAGTGCTTTGATGCTGGTTCTCCAAGACAAGTAGAGAAAACGTTGGTGGTAACTTGTTTTCCATTAGGTCATAAGCACTGCTTTCAGGAAGTTTCCCTGAAGAATTATAAATGCAGCAGAATATTACACTTAATTAAATAATAAAAAAAATATATTTTTTTTTCCTCAGACCTTCTAAAGACTAATTAAAAAGGGTCGGGACAGGAACTGAAATTGTCAGAGTGTGGTCTTAATTTTACTTTGATATTGCACTAAACTTAGCCTGTTCATTCCATTTCAATTCATTGGACAAAAAAATCCTGAAATGACTTTTGAGATTTGATTTTGTGGGGAGGAAGCATTATGCTGTGTTTCTCTGATGTATGCAGGTTTGGCTTTTTAAATGAAGTTACTAGTAAATGTCTCTGATTGCATCTTCGCAATCAGTCCAGCATTGCTAATGGATGTTGTAGGACTTGACCTCGGCTGATGCATGATAGGTACTGAATCAGTTCTCTAGCACCCATCAGTGACTGTCCTCGTTTCTGTGCTTTATCATGAAATGTTGGTTGTGGGTGTATGAAGAGCGGGGGTGGAGAACATTGCTGATCTATTGAAATGGATACTGTGCTATGGAGTAATCATCAAGGTTAAACGTTTGGCTTGATGGCATGCTGTAGTAATATAAGGACGAGTCAATGATGCATCACATGAGTGGAGACGGCTGATGAGCTGCAGCCGTGTCCTGTTACCCTGTAGCCTTTGGGTACCTTTCAAAAATATTTGATTGAAGGCACTGATTACATGAATGTGGACTGAATGGAAAGATAGAATAACCTAGAGATCAAGTTCTGTGGTGGTTGGCCAAGGGATTCCATGCATCTGTCCACGTTAACTGTTTTGGAGTAGCTGGCTGGGGGTTTGGGCAACATAACAAAAACAGTTCACCAGCATGGCTGTGGTGTTGCACACCCAGAAATGCCGATCTCTGGATCAGAGGCACTGCAGCTGAGCAGATTTGATGGACCGTAAGGCCTTTTTCTGCTGGCTGTTTCATATGTTCGTATGTCAAGGCAATCTATATGGAGGCCTCCTGTATTGTCACAATTTTCTGCCCGTACATGGTGTTAAAATCGATTGTACTACATGGAGATGCTCACTGAATTTGTTTTATTTTAATCTTCCAATTACATTATTGACTGGTTTCATGAGGAAGAAAGCAAGCCTGTTGAAGGCTTTGAAGTTCCCATGAAATTCAAAGATATTCTCTTTCATGAACTATAACTGCCCCGTCATGCCCACAGTCCTCGAACCCCCTGACTTGGGCTCGCCCCTTGGCTACTGGATGCATCTTCCAAGGGATCTGCCCCAGCCTGAGGGCTGCATCATAGCAAGTTAACCATTAGGGCAGTGTGGGGTGGATCAAAGTACATCGTGGGAGAGGGTGGGTTGATGTAGTTGGGGTGCACCAGGGTCCCAAGAGGGAGCCAAAGGCCTGCCCAGAGAGGCGGATAAATGGAATAGAAAAACAAGATATATGGTTGCATAGCTAAATAAGGACTGAAAAAGACGAATTCATCAAGTCTTCCCTGGTGTACTTTTTGATATTATTCTGCCCTAGGTGCAGGTTACAGAGGGAGGATTTTACTTTATAGAATGTGAATGAGATTAAGGAAATGATTTGTTGTTGTCACACAAACTGGCAATCCTAATCTGGTTTAGCAGGAGAGCCCACTTATATCAGCCGTGTTTATTGTGAGTCTCTGTGAGAAGGTAGTTAAGACATGAGACAATATATAAGAAATGGAAAATAATTTGGTTTTATATAGCAGCTTGTATACAAACAGTATCTCAAAGTGCTTTACAGTCCAGGAGAGAAAGGAGGGAGAATATGGCAGTCATTTACAGCAACCAGGAAGACTCTATGATCACAGAGAGAGAGAGATCAGAGAGTGATTACAGTGAGGTTAAGTGACTTGCCTGGGGTCACACAGTGAGTGAATGGGGGTTATAGGATTCAAATACAGGTCTCCAGGTTCACAGGTCTTGTTCTAGCAGCTACTGTAGATCAAGCTGCCTCCCCATATGCTGCCTCTATCTATACTGTATAGTATGGGCTGCTGTGGCCCCCTGGCACATATAGCGCAGTATAGTAATAAAGTATTGTGATGATGAAAGACTCTTGGGGTCTGTCTTGTCTAACTTCTGACTGTCCTGCCACACAACAGCAACTGTACCCTATCTGAATATGAACACACCTCCTGTGCTTATCAGCTGGAATGCCACTCATACGCATGTTGTGTAACCCTCAGTGCCGTTTAGTGTAAAGACTCGAAGAGTTATTGCTTCCAGAACCTCACCAGGTATGCTATTTCATGGTTAACTACCCTCTGTGACCTATTGCTTTCTAATATGTCCTTTATCCTGTTCCTCCCCCCTCACCTCAGTTGAGTGCATGCCGTCCAGTTCTGCTTGCACTCATCAGCTCAAGCATGTCTATACGACACCTTGATCATCCCTTTTAGTGTTTGGAACACTCTGATTATGTCCCTTGTCAGTCTTCTCTTTCCAATACTGAGCAATTTGAGTATGTCCAGTCTCTCCTTATAAAATGGGAAGGGAAAATTCTACATCCTGGTTGTTGGCCATACATTAAAAGTGTCTAATGCACAGCTAAAAACCAGAACTGCCAAGCTTGATGCTGGGCATTGAAGAAATCCTTGAGTCATTGTGTAGAGTTAAAAAGAAAAAGAAACACACAACAGCTGCCATGTTCCCCCCGCTGAGATTTGTTTCCACTCCCAACAGCTGACACTGGAAATCCAGAAACAGGATGACAGCCAAACAGACCAGTCAAAATAATGAAGTTAATCCTGCTTTTCCTGTTTACTGTGTTCTTGTATCCTTGTTTTAGTTTGGGTTGTTTAAGGTTTGCTTCATGGTCTGCTTCTCCCCCCCAAGTCTGGCTGCCAGCCTGTTCTGTGCTGTAGGATCTGATTTTTCTTCACATCACCCTACCAGCACTACCTTACTCCCTTGTTTAAAATTCATCACTGAGCAACAGTAAGTCACTGACCTTCTGTGGTTGGTTCTCTTTTAATTAATGCACTCTTGTCCCCTGATCGGAAGTGTTTCTCCTGCCCTGCCACCAGAAGCTCCACTGCTTGGTATGTTGAGGCACCACTTGAACCACTCTGTCTAATGCTTGCTTGTTACCTTACCTGCCCTAAGTCCTTTCATTTTACTGGTAGGCTGTCACTACAATAATAAAAAAATTCAAAAGTTATAAAATAACTGTCATTTCTGTATGAATGTAGTTCTACATTGGGGGGTGTACACAAGCTTAGCCACTCGCTACTCGCTTGCCTCCCCCGTTGCTCTTACAAGGAGTAACAGCAACTAAAAAAATAAACCTAAAAATAATCCTTTTTGTGTGTGTTCATGGAGGAGGGTTACCCAAGCTGAACTACTAAAATGGACTCTTTAGAAACTACAGTTATGGGGGTCATAGTAGGACAAAGGTCCTAACTTTAAAAAAAAAATGCATCCAGCTCGTGCAGGTGGAGGAACTAGTTTGATAAATTAAGATAGAAATTTTAGTTTTCTGTTATTTAAACTTGTTACTTTTAATTTTAACATGCAAATAAAATCCATTTATAAGTGCAGTAAGTCACTCTGGGGATGTGCATTAGACAGTTCTAATGAATAGCTAGGGGCTGAAGGCACTCTGCCTGCAGCTTCATGCCATACTATGCAACCTGGCTGTGTATTATCTAATGCACACCCTATCCTGTTTTATTGCTTACTTATTGCTGTTGCCCTGTAGGTTGATCAGCATGTAGTAGGAAGCAACAACTGTCCTCTGATATTGGGTCATAATTCTGTTCAACAGCTATGATAATACAGTGAAAACAATTGCACCTTTATTAAGATTGCTTGTTTCACTTGTTCCAATATCCTTTCTGTGCTTATAATCCAAGACCCAATGACAGATTGATGTTACGGGAGCCCAGATGCGCAACTAAGGTGTGTCGCCTTGCCTTTTCTTACTGTAGTTCGATTTAGAGTATTGGAACTGTACTTTCTGTCAAACCTTGTTTAATCCAGCACAACCCACGGTTTTGGTATACTTTCAAGGAACTCTAATCAAATTACACTTTGAAAGTTACAAAATCACTTCACCTGTTCTGTGTTTCAAGGCACCCTCAGCACAGCAACAGTAAAAAGATGTTTGTTTCAAGGAGCCCCAGCCAAATTATACCCTGAAAGCTACTACTTTATCTGTTCCACAGTTTTAAGACACACCAAGTACAGTAACTTGAAAAAAAAAAAGTTTTGTGGTTCAGTCTCTCTACTTTTTGTCCCCTTTTGTCACTTTTCCTTACCTTACAGCTTACACTTGTAAAGAGCAATTCTCATTTTATAAGCACAGCGCACTCCAGGGTTTGTGGGTTCAGCTGCATTAAACTACTGAGATGGGCTTTTAAAGCCACTCGTCTTCACATCATGGCTCCAATATCTTATCTGTGCTATAATCCAGCACGACCCACGCCCTCCTGTAGTCTTGCGTTACTACTTGTTTCATTTTGTTTTTTGTGCACTGGTTGTTTAAAGGTGACAGTAAATATAAATTGCACTTTTTGTTGTTTTCACAGTTGTGTATTTATTTATTTATTTCATAATTATCTGTTTGTCTCTTTACGTATTCAGTCTTAGATTCCCTTCCGAGCTTCCATGGCATACTGGACACCTGTACCACTTTACCTGGTCAGTAGTCATCCATTTTGCCAATTAGGCAGGAAAAGGGTAAAGGGAGATGCTACCCCGAGCTTAATGTGGCATCAAGCTGTGTACAGGGTCAGTGATGTGGTTTCTGGATGTATCAGAGTCCTTTGTTTCAATGACCGGGGCCTTTTTCTGGTTTCTTTCCTCCCTGTGAATGTTACATGTCATGTTGTTCTGGTGTCTGCATGCATGGTGTGTCTGGTACTAATGACCATGACGTCTGCATGCTCACTCATTCCTCCAGTCGCACTACCACATGTGGTCACCCAGGTGGCAGCATTGTGATAGGGATGGCACCTACCCACCCGGGGAGGAGAGCATCCTTTGAGGTACTCGGTCCTCCACCCCCCCAACTGATCCTTGATGACCTAGGCTTGCTTCTGAACCTAGTTTGCCAGCATCGCAAATGGTGGCCCTTCTGCTGGGCCAATGGGCCACACCTTGGCATATATTTAAACCAAAATACTCTTTCTTTCCTTTTCTGCTTACATTTTATCCCAACAAGTCTCCAGCCTGGCCCATCTGTGCTTCCCCTAGTGCTTCTCCCTTCTGGTCCCCGCCTACCTGTCTTCTGTCTGCCCAAGGTAGCCTTGGCTGGGTACAGGGGTGGGAGTGGGGGGATCCTCCAGATCCGGCCTGACAGAGACAGCAGAGTGAACTGCCCCATCTTGGCCGGGGTTCCTTGTAGGAGTTTGGTTCAAGGCTGAGATTTTTCTTTTTTTTAATCCCACATTGCCATTCCTCTGGAGAAGGTGACATGCAAGAGGCTACCAGTGTGCATGCATTCATAGCTCAGGTCCCCTGGCCGACATTTCCTCTTTACATGGTGCCCTGAACTGTACTGCCAACTGTGGTAATCCAGGTGGCAGTATGACAGTAAGGACGTCAACCCTCCCTCCCAGGAGGAGGAGGAGAGCCTCAGTCTGGGTTGCTCAATCCTCCTCCTCCCTCCTGCTGGCCCCCCAACTACCCTAGCTTGTTGCTCACTGAAGATACCTGGCATTATAAGAAGAAGCCCTACCACTGCACAGATGAGCCGGCCTAAATATTCTTTCAGTATGACAATAAATTGTCTTTTTGTCTCTGCTGTCTACCCTGAGATCTCTGAGCCACGGTATTCTATGAGAAATGGCTTGATGTCATATTTGTCTTGGCACAGTGTTTCTTTTGATAAAACCGATACACTGAACACATTGCTTGATACAAATCCTGTCACTGCAAATTTGTATCTTACTGTTTAAAAAATGATTCTTGCCACCACTGTGTAAATTGGAAATATCCACTGGGATGACTGTGAAGGCTGTTTAGATGTAACAGTAACTGAATTTGAACCCATATTTAAAAAACAGGATCTAAGCCGGCCCGCAGGTGCAATGGAAGTGCTTCCATCTGCGGCGCCGATGACAGTGGTTTGGGAGTGGATCTTGGACGTCAGAGGGTTGGCTGGGTGGGGGCAGGGGAGGAGGCTGTGCATCCCAGGGAATGCTTGCTTTCTTCAGGGATGGAGGCAACTTGGTATCTGGTACCTACTGACCCCTAGCATTGGTAGGGGGGTGCAGCAATCTAGAACCATACTGGGAGCCTGTCAGAGTGGGCACAGATGGACCTCTGCAAGTTGGGTGCGGGAGTGTGCCTGATCGTGTGCTGAGTTCATTGCAGGACTGGCCCTGCCTTGGACAGGTGGGGAGGGGGACGCACAATGGAAGACCACCCTTGGTGTGATCCCCATGACACCCAGATCCCGGGACATAGCCGGTATGGGATGAATCTCATCCCCGGCAGTGTCTGAGGGCCAAAAATACGAGCATAAGAAAAAGGGGAAAAAAAAAAAAAGGGATCTACTGGGAAAAGTTAGCTGTGGGTCCTGTGCAGTTCTCTTTTAAACAGAACATCTAATGCTAGCAAGCAAGAAAATTGCCACCTGTCTCTAAATGTCCATGAATCTCTAATGTTACTGTATATTGTGTATGAATATGGATGTGTTTTTGGCTGCTGCTCCCTGGGACTCTGTAGAAATGAGATGTGGCATCTCTTGGGCTCATAAGCACAATTTTAAACTATTTACTGTATGCTTCTGGGATAGATGTATACATTCACGCATCATCTGCAGGCTGGGATAGATGTATACATTCACGCATCATCTGCAGGCTGGGATAGATGTATACATTCACGCATCATCTGCAGGCTGGGATAGATGTATACATGCACGCATCTTCTGCAGGCTGGGATAGATGTATACATGCACGCATCTTCTGCAGGCTGGGATAGATGTATACATGCACGTATCATCTGCAGGCTGGGATAGATGTATACATGCATGCATCATCTGCAGGATGGGATAGATGTATACATGCATGCATCATCTGCAGGCTGGGATAGATGTATACATGCATGCATCATCTGCACGATGGGATAGATGTATACATGCACGCATCATCTGCAGGCTAGGATAGATGAATACATGCACGTATCATCTGCAGAAAGAGCTGGAAAATTGTTCTCAGTTTTTTTTTGTTACAGTGAGTGAGTGGAGTAAGCATTAAAAAGGGGGAATATGGGGTTGATAAAATGAAAGCAAAGAAAATAAGATGAAACTGTCATACTGCCCCCTTCCATGTTGTAGTATTCCCCCCTCCTTCTTATGTATAATCTTCCTCTGATTTATTTCCTCCTTCACATCTGTCCCGTTACTCTTTCTGTTCCTCGCAGATTCTCTGTTTCCTTTCTTCTTCTTCACTGGCTCTTTGGCTAATTTTAATTCTGCTGCTGGCAGCTTTCTAAAAAAATGAACCTGCAGAAAGTGCCAGTCGACATTCTGTTCAGCATACTAATGCAGATACAGCTGTCTGAAGATCAGCTGGCAGCTCGATGGGGGTGGGTGTGGGGCTTCAAACTCTAGTCCTTTTGTCTTTGCAGATACTTATGTAATGCTGAGTTTCACTGTTAATGTAAGTCCCTCCCTGCAGAATTGGTGCAGAATGGTGATCTTTCTGTTTGCAGATGATCACTTAGGAACTGTCTTTACACTGGTATGCTAAACAGAACATGCACTTCATTGTTTCAGAAGCTGTGTCTGGCAATCGGTTTCTGAAGTTACTTTTGGCGCATAGTTGTTTCAGAAGCATTACTGACCTAGTTCTGCCTATAAAATAGACTACTTATGCCCCCCCTCAAAAAAAAAAAAAATACTCCATTGGAGTGGGTACTGACCCTGACACAGTTCCTTGCATTATATATGATCAGCACCAACTATAAACTGTATTTATACCAAAAATGGAAGAAAATTGGAGGATATACTGAAACGTATGTTGGGAATTGCTGTGTAGTACTGTGAAGCATGTTGGGAATTGCTGTGCCGTATTATAAAGCATGTTAGGAATTATTGTGCTGTGCCATGAAGCATGTTAGGAATTACTGTGCCGTGAAGCATGTTAGGAATTACTGTGCCATACCGTGAAGCATGTTGGGAAGTACTGTGCTGTACCTTGAAGCATGCTGAGAATTACTGTGCCATACCGTGAAGTATGTTAGGAATTACTGTGCTCTACTGTGAAGCATGTTGGGAATTACTGTGCCATACTGTGAAGCAGGCTGGGAATTATTGTGCCATACTGTGAAGCAGGCTGGGAATGTTTGTGCCATACTGTGAAGCAGGCTGGGAATTAGTGTGCCATACTGTGAAGCAGGCCGGGAATTACTTTGCCATACCAAGAAGCTTGTTAGGAATTACTGTGCCATACCGTGAAGCGTGTTGGGAATTACTGTGCAGTACCATGAAGCATACTGGGAATTACTATCTTTTAGATCTTAATCCTGGGATTGTCCCTAGTGACTGTTTTTAGTTTAAGCTTTATTTATTTTACTTTATAGGATTTGTTGTAATTTATTTATTTATCTGTTGTGTGTTTTATTACTAGTTTGAATTTATGATGGTGCCCAGAGCCTCCGGGATTGGGTGCCTTGAAAAATAAAATTTGCCTTGCCCGTACCTTGAAGCGTGTTGGGAATTACCATGCCATACCATGAAGCGTGTTGGGAATTATTGTGCCATACCAAGAAGCATGTTGGGAATTACTATGCAGTACTGTGAAGCATGTTCGGAATTACTATGCGGTACCATGAAGCACGTTAGGAATTACTGTGCAGTACTGTGAAGTGTGTTGGGACTTGCTGAAGCATGTTGGGAATTGCTGTGCCGTACCGTGAAGCATGTTGGGAATTGCTGTGCCGTACCGTGAAGCGTGTTGGGAATTGCTGTGCCGTACCGTGAAGCGTGTTGAGAATAACTGTGCCATACTGTGAAGCGTGTTGGGAATTGCTGTGCAGTGCTGTGAAGCATGTTAGGAATCGCTGTGCAGTGCCATGAAGCATGTAGGTTATCATATTAGATGCCACCTTCGGAATGGCTTAATGCACTTGTAACATGGCTTTGCTAAAGTTGTGGTTACTACAAGTCTTTTCATTATGTGAACAACATCAAACACACACATTTTTTTATATTTGGTTATGTTTGCTGCACTTTCTGAATGTTACTGACACTAATATTTATATGCTGATGTGATGAAAACAATAGCACAGATTATTGATGAGGAACCATTTTACAACGTTAATTTTGAGAAGTTGTACGACAAATGGTTTTACAGGGTCTGTGGGAGGTCCACGATGTGCTAGTCTATCACTTCGCGTCTCTGGCACTCTTACTATTTTGATATTGCCTCACCTTTCATTTCGGTGCACCGCCTCTCTCCGATGTCCCTCAGTGCTATATATCCTCCATTCCTTTCCCTTGTTCTTCCTTTTATCCATCACCAAATCTGTGCTGCTGTCCCGCTCTATTACCCTTCGATGACTTCTATTCCTACTCTACTCATTGAGATGTATCGTGCCATGGACTATAAACTACTTAAAATACGATGGCAAACACAGTTCCGTATTACCTGCATATACTGGTGCATTGTACCCCGGAAATGGTTGTCTGATACTTGCACTTCTGTAATGCGAGCCGCTTGTGATTGTGATTAGCTTCACATTTTCTGTGCCTCCTTATTTCTGTCTGTTCTGCCACTGCCAAGATTATTAAACAACCTGTGTCACACTTATTTTATTTTACTCATACAGTTTTGGTTTTACGGTGACATTCACAGGCAATTGGGTGGGTGGGTGGGACAGACAGGCACTGTTCACTGTTAGCTGCTGATTTCTGTTGCACTGCTTTTTGCCTTGTGTGGAGTACTATAGTACTTCACTTTGGGGACAGCATTATTGGTTAAATAATGCCGTCTCCAAAGTATCCCGTGTGATGCTGTCCCTCCAATGACTGCTCTTCATTCAGTGTCCCAGATCTTTGCCATGTTACAATGTGTTCATCATTCTCCCTTTGGATGGCCAGTCTGTTGAACAGTTGGACCGCTGTAAGTATTTCAGGTTCTGGCTTGAACCAAGCGGCACAGGTAACAATCATGTGCATTGTATTGTTAAAAAATATTGGTACATGTGTTGGACTACTGTAGAGATACAAAAATTGTTTAAATGCTGAGTTGTGGCCAAAGGCTGTCCAGACACAAATAATTTTACTTTTCGATTATGCAGATATTTATGACCATCTTCTGCAGAAAAACTGAACAGACTCGACGTCCTGTACAGTAGACTGCCAGACTGATTTTAGACTGCTCCAAAACTACTCCACATTGTTAGTTGTGCAAAAGACTAGGTAGGTTGTCCTTAATCGCAGAAAACTGCATAAATTGTTTTATGCAATAAAGAGCATTTATGGGCAAGTTCCAAATTACCTAAAAGGATTGTTTGTCATAAAACCGTGCCACTGAGAATGGCTGGACAGTACGAGCAGACAATTCTGAGAGTTAACACTCTAAGGTCTGCTCAATGCTTCAGCTAATATGTTCCCCGTCTCTGGAACTCCTTATCAGTTAGATTTAGGATGATCCGGAGCAGGAATCCCCAAAGGAAAACATTGTCAAACTAGTTTCGAAACACTGTTTCCTTATTTGGCCCTTGTTGTTCAGGGGATTATGATGTAACATAGTAAACTATGATGCAAAGTATAAAGTCACTGTATTGTTTGTAATGCTATTACTTGTACTGTATATTCTATCTTTATACCATATTGGTGTTTTATTTACTTCTTATATTATCCTTTTTAATGTAATTCTTGTAACTTGAAACTATATGTACAGTTGCCTGGAGGCATGCTATCGCAAATGAGCTTGCCTCAAAAGATAATTCCCCTAAATAAAATTGAAAAATTGAACATTTTTCTTCGTGATAAAAAAGTGACTCTAGCTAAGGCCAGTTCATATCTTTTCGAACTGGCAGTTTTCAGTGTAGTTGTAGTATTAGCATGCATGACATCTTATAGGCTAAAAAATAAATCTCCTTGTAAGTATGCATGGTGAAAAGATTAAAACTGTTTTTACGGTGGGTAAGTGTGCAGATTGCCTCTTCTTGGCCCCCTCTTGCTCCTGCAACTGAGCTCTCCCCACCGGCCACACTGTTCAGACTGACTGGAAACTCAGTTGTTTCTTTTTTATACCAAGAGGCTGGAAGAGATGATTCCTATTTGTTACAAGCATCAACTGGTTGTGCAGACTGACAATTCTAGTGCTTCCTCTGTGAGCTAATTCATGCCATGTTAGTAGAACCATGGTACCGATGTGTGCCAAAACCCAATGGGAAATTGGGAAATCAGCTTGCAAAAAGAAGCTTCATTCAAATGAATGGCATTCACTCCCATGCTCTCCCTTTACTGACATCACAAAATGTGAGTGTACAGAGGTGGAGCTAGCTACGAGAAGTAGAAAGAGATCATTTAGTGAGCTCCTGGGGGTATTATGGTCCCTTCCCTTCCTTCAGGGGGTACAGTAAAAAAAATTATTCGGTAGCACAAAGGAGCTCCCATTCAGGTAAGGGAGTTCCCCGTTTACACTTGTAAGCACCTAGCAAACATTGGGAATGGTGCCCTTTAAGCCATATACTAACATACTATTTGCCAGCAGATTAGGCCTTACTGTCTATCGAGTCTGCTCGAACCTTAGATCCTTAGTTGGGTGCCGAGACCCTCCCAACCCTTGTGGTCCAGAAACCCGTATCATCCATCCCCAACCCCCTGGGACAGGCCATCATCTGATACAACCACTTTCTGTGTCTGTCCCACCCTCTCTTGAAGCCCTCCACTGTGGATCTCTGAACCAGCTCACCAGGCAGTGCATTCCAAGGGTCCACCACCCTCTCAGTGAAAAGCCTCCTCCTCTTTTCCCCCATCACCCTTCCACCTTCCAACTTCAAACCATGGCCTTTGGTGATACCTCCCTGCTTTAGTCTAAAGATCCCCTCCATGTTTACCCTATTTATTCCCTTGAGGTACTTGAAGACCTCAATCATGTCCCCCCTGTCTCTCCTCTCCTCTCCTCTCCTCCTCCAATGAAAACAGGCAGAGCTCCTTAAGTCTGTCCTCATACGTCAAATCCCCCTAGCCCTCGTATCATCTTTGTTGCTCTCCTCTGTACCCTCTCCAGGAGCTGTATGTCCCTCTTCAAGTGTGGTCTCCAGTACTGTACACAGTACTCAAGGTGTGGTCTAACCAGTCCATTGTACCGCGGCAGAATCACTTCCTTGCTCCTAGAGGTGATCCCCCTTACGATGCATCCCAACATCCTGTTTGCCTTGCTAGCAGCTCTCCTGCACTGCTCAGAGTTATTCATACATGCATCCACCATGACCCCTAGGTCTTTTTCCCCTATTGAGGCCTCCAGCGCCTCCCCTCCCAGGGTGTACCTGTGTTTAGGGTTTCCCTGACCAAGATGCAACACCTTGCACTTGGTGATATTGAAATTTAATTTCCATGTGTGAGCCCAGCTTTCCAGGGTGTCCAGGTCCCTTGCAGACCCAGCCTCCCTCTTCTCCCTCAACCACTGCTCCCATTTTGAGTCATCAGAGAAACTCATTTCACACCCTATACCCTCCCTGATGTCCGATATGTATGCATTAAACAGGATCGGACCCAGGACTAAACCCTGCGGTGCCCACTACCAACCTCTCTAGGGTTCGAGAGCTCCCCACAGATCACTACACTCTGCGTCCAGCTAGCCGGTTTTCAATCCATCTGACCATCAAGGGGCCTACTCCTAACCCCATCAGTTTCTTCACCAGACCATTGTGGGGGACAGAGTCAAACGCCTTGCTGAAGTCCAAGAATAATACATCCACAGGCTTACCCCTGTCCAGTTCTGATGTTACCCATTCATAGAACTCCACAAGGTTGGTTTGACATGATCTACCTGGCACAAACCCATGTTGCCAACTATCCAGACCTCCCACCTCCTCCAAGTACACCCCCAATCGTTCCTTTAGTATACTCTCCATTAATTTTCCCACCACCGAGTTCAAACTGATGGGTCTATAGTTACCTGGTACTTCCCTCGACCCCCCTTTATGGATTGGTACCACATGTGCCTCTCGGCAATCCCTAGGTACCCTCCCTGTCTCAAGTGACCTGCTGAAAAGCTCCGCCAGTGGTGCAGCCAGTATGTCGCCAATTCCCATAGTACTCTCGGATGAATGCCATCCGTGGAATTGTCTTTCTTTGGGGCCTTGAGAGCAACCACACCCTTTGGCGGAGATAGCATCATCCGTCCCCTCCACCTTACTGGCCTTTTATCCTTACCCAGATGTGACACCCCTAGGGTACCTCTCCTGCCCTCTTGCTCCATTTCTGTTGCTCCCCTGATCCCACTTGCTGACGTTTCTATCCCCTTCGTGCCTTGCTTTGTAGATATCCCATCCCCCTCCCTAGTGAACACAGAGGCAAAGTACTCGTTAAATACCTCTGCCTGGTCCTCACCTCTTCCACCCACCCTCCTTTTGATCTCAATCTGCTGAGATGGCCCTTAATTTTTCTCCACTCCCCAATGTACCGGAAGAACCCCTTTTCCCCTCCTTGTATCCCCTGTGCCAGCCGCTGCTCTTTACTGGACTTTGCTCCCCTCACCATACGGGTGACTTTTCTAGATGCAAGCTGGTACATTTCCTTATCCCTATCCCCATATAATATTTGTGTACATTTTGTGTTGTGAACTACAGTGGTACCTATCCTAAGCGTTCCTCTTACTGCTGTACTTCATTAGCTTAAGCATTTCCTTATTGTGTTTAGGGAAGCAGCTGCAGATTTTCTAATTATATGTGATAGGTTATCATTCAGAGTTGTTATGATATCCCTAGTTTGTACCAGAAAAATGTGCAAGTATGACGAGTTGTATGCCATATCAGTATTTTTTGTGTTTTGGAAATGCATTAAGTAGTTATATGTTTTGGACAGTGAGTATTAAGAGTGCAAGTCTAAACCACTGTAATATTTCGGCTAATTGCCATCTGAAAATGATAGCCAAATTACAAAATGCAAGCCAAACCTCTAAATTAATTTTGATCTGCAGCTTGTGAAACCACAGTAAATTTGTGGCTACCTGAATAATGTTTTTTCATGGGTAAATACAGGAAAGCTTAGCAAAATGCTTTGTGGTTAGTGGCAGCTTAAGCACTGGACAGTTCCTGGTGCATGTTGGATTTCTCTGTTAGTCCAGCTATTGCTGTAGTAATATGCATCTAGTCACTCATGCCAGTATTCTGTTTTTCTGTGCTGTGCACAAATAAATGCAGAAAATACATATTTTTCATTAGTGCTGAATGTTGCAGAATTCATCACAGAACTAAACCCCCAGAGAGCTAAAAAAGACAGTGTAGGTGATTAGATTCCTTGTACTGGACCAACAAGAAGTCTTCACCTACAGTACTTTGTGTACCTGTTTGTACAAGGACCAACATAGCGACAGACAGTGCTCTAAAAAAAGACAGGAAAGTCGGACTGCAAAAAACAGCCCAGAAAAGCGCTGAGGAGATCCTTCGGCATTCGTGCTCATGTTTGGAGCTGCTCCGGTACCATTTTGCATTATCCACTTTGTTGCGACGTAATCATCTAACTGGCATTAAAATAGCTTATGTGAAACCATGTAAATTTAAGCTATAAATACTAACAAGCATTGATCGATGACAAATATTTGCTTGTGTGTTGTGACAGTTTGTTTATTCCAAGTTGGTCTTTTTGTAACCACACCTTATGATGAAGACAGTGGGGAATTTTTTTTTTTAAATCCTGTCCAAAAGGGGATTTCACAGAGGGACTATGGTAAGCATTAAGCCATGACACAGCATGATTCAACCATGGAATCTATCCATGCCTTTGGGGGTGGGGTGGGGGCACAATTGCTTCCAACTACCCAGGCATGGATTAATTCCATAATAGAACCATCCTGTGGAGTGATTCGACTGTGGAATTAATCCATGCCTTGGGGGGTTTACAGCCTCTTGCCTCCAGCCACCCAGGGATGGATTAATTCCACAGTAGAACCATCCTGTGGAGTGACTTAATGTGCACTTGTAACATGGCAAATGCTAAAAATGAACATGATTCACTATTCAGTTTTGTAACATGGCTATGGCCAATGTCACCCATGGAAAAAAGATATTTGCCTATAAAGGTGCTCCGTCTCTCTCTGTTATTGGTGCCAGTCTATTGAGCACACTCCCGTGTGCAGTTGTAACATCGTGAGTACAAATCTAGGAGAGACCGAGTGACTCACTGTATACAGAGTTGCTTAATATTTACTAATGTGTTGATTTGTTTTGCTGGCTTTCAGAAACATTGCAGTGCTGTTTGTTATATCCTGAATTTTATTCAGGGAATCTGTTCCTCTGCATGCTGGGAAACTTATGCATATTTCACAGGTCTGTGCCCCCTCGAGCTGCTCTATCTAGATCTCTCTCTCTCTCTCTCTCTCTCCCCACTGTGCAGCTGTCTCGGGAGGCTCTCTCACAATGGGTGACCCGAGCACAGGACTGCTGTTCACCGGGTCCATGGGTGGGTGGGTGGAAAGCCACAGAGTCTGCACTTGCTACTGTTCAGTTCCTGGCGTCCATTTCACCACACTACCGATTACAACCTTGGGATGTTGAGCGCACTTCCGATGGCAACCATGGATTAACCAGAAGTAATCCCTGGTCACCTGATGTGTTGCAACCAATCACAGGATGCAGTTTGCAAGAGCCATGTTGCAAGAAAATATGTTTGAGGGGATTTGAAAAATTACACCTGCCTTGTTCAAGAGGTGGGGTTACAAAAAAAAAAAGAGGCTGTGTTGAAAATGTTGGGTTCAGAGCTGGTCCTCTGTCATCACTCTCCATTGAATACTATAACTTTGAGTTCCACCCCCTGGAGATGACAGCCTTTCTCCACAAATCTAGAGATGAAAGTCCCACTCCTAAACAGTTCTGATTTGACCAAGGACAAGTACTGTATCTATTCAATCAGACGTATAGGCAGAATTAAAAATAACATAAAAATTAGATTAAAATATGCAAGTATTGTGGCTGCTAAAGTTTTAGTACTCAAAACTCCTGTTATAGTAGCCATTTCATACAGTTGCACCCAATCCCAGTGGCTACAGGGGCCATTTAAACGTAATTTGTAGCACCAAGTGATGCTTTTCCAGTGGCAACTGACCATTGCATTTTTTTTGTTTTGTTACAACAAACATACTTGTATAATTTCTCTGGCTCCAGAACAGAGTACTACACATAGCAAAGAACTCATTTAGCCAAACAAAGGTTTGATTACAATATTGGAAGCAGGTTTGGTTTTGTCTTTTTTTTTGAACAAAATGCATTTTGTGTTCCTTCTGTAAGGACACTGTTCAGTTTATTCACTTCGATCTGACAAGGGAACACAACTGAGCAGTGCTGCAGCCTATGAGTGGAACACAGATTGCTTCTGGATTCCTCCAAGGAATTTTCACTGCTCCCCCAACAGCTAAAAGTTGATGGACTGTGACAGACATCTTGTAGAATTTCCCCACTGCTAATTTTCTTCCACATGTGACTGCTTTGCTTTTCAAAGAACAGCCTTGTATGGAATAGCTGTGGATTGTGCATGCCTGTTTATGCATTAGACATTGAAACATGAAATTTGATGGCAGATGAGGACCACTTGGCCCATCCAGCCTGCCCATTTCACCCTAGCTACACTATTTTCTATGCCCGATCTACAGCCCCCCCCCTCCACTGTAGACTTCTGCATATGGCCAATATAGACGGTAGTGCAAGAAGAGACTACAGTGTCAAAGTGCCACAAAAACTTATTACATGCCCTCCACTGACATAAATGAATCTTTCAAAGAGAGGGAAGTCGAGTCACATACACACAGACAGATCCACAAAATGAACAGACAGACAGACAGTAGACAGATAGGGTAGACTCGGACCAGTGGGGACACAGCAGGCTGATTGAGAGAACAGGAACTCAGACAGACATAGACAGCTATTGTGGCTCACAGAGAGACCAGATATACTCATGGCCAGATATCCACATAGAGACAGATTCACATGGAGGGAACACACACACACCCTTGATTGAGTGCTAAGGATAGAAACAGCAGCAAACTGCTAATGAAACTCACATGTGGCTAGTAAAAATACAATGTTATAAACGAAGAGTACTGTAATTTATGGTAATTTTTTTAATTACAAATATTGCAATTTGTTGTATGTGATGAAACATTTATTCCCTTGCACTCATTCAGGATCTTCATAGGAGAGCTGACAAATGCAAGTGGACAGAGTGAGAGAGAGAGAGATGTACAAAAGGTAGTTAGAGCACACACACACACACACACACACACACACACACACACACACACACACACACACAGATGGGCGCATCGCTCACCGGCGCTTGTCGCTCACCAACACTTGTCGCTCACGGCGCATGCGCTGGTCTATCTTGCATGCGCTCCACACACTGTCATGCGCTCGCGGATGCATGCAGGCACTGCAGATGCATGCAGACAGCTGGAAGGAAGGACAGCAGGCACACAGACAGGTCTCTCTCGGACAGATCTACAGACAAAGATGCACAATCTAGTATGGACAGATTGACAGAGCAAACGGGCAAATACATAGGGAGACAGATTGACACATGTGAACAGACATATCCACACAAAGGGCACAGACAGTTGGACAGACAGAAAGAGAGAGAGAGAGAGAACTAGAGAGAGCAGATGCAGATAGGTTGGCAGACCGACAGACTAACAAAGACCAGGCAGCCTCATATGGCCACAGCAGGGAGAAGAACACTAGACAGACAGGTAAGGGGCAGCTGCTTGGAGTCTGACGGTGTCAGACACACAAACAAAATACAGCAGTAGGTCTGACAGTTGCACTTTTTTTGAGATGGGCTGGACTTTCTCGGTTTTTGTTTGACGGTAGTCAAGGATCCTTTGGTGCACCCCATTCTCTTTCCCCAGCTTTGGTGCCTGTATTCCCCACTTTCTCACAGGTACACCCGGTGCGTGGTTTCCCTACTGCTAGGTGGCACTACCTGCCCACTGCTTCAGCACGGCATGCCTGCTACTGTGTGTCCCTTACGCTCAAACAGCTACCTCAGCTCGTGTGTGCAAGAGTCAGAAGTAGGATCAGGCAAGCAGGTGCGCAGGTCTGGGGTGCTGGGGACAAATATGCGGGCACGCACAGCTCAGGTCAGGACCTGGAGGGTCTGACTGCATGGTCACTGCGTGCACTGATGGACTAGCAAGGTGAGATAATAGGGAGTGACTAGTTATGATCTTGTGCCAGGCCGCATTTGACATAAATAAAATGCCCCCCTTCCCCAGAGCTTTTTCGCGGGCAAAAAGGAAACGCAACCTGGTGAAGTCTGAGGAAATCCAAAGCAGGTTTTGCTAACATTGTCTGTCGGAGCTGTAAGTCTTTCCTTGACCTTTTGCACAAAGTAGGCCTGACGAGGAGAAGGTGCGGGCTAATCATGACGTTGATCAGCTGCTTTCTGGATGGCGTTATGCTTATCAAAACAAAGAGCCGCCCTGTAATAGGGATGCCTCTTTTCTGTGAACTCCATAAAGTTTCCACCCAGCAAGCACAGAAGAGTGTCATGAACATCCTGGCTGAACATTGGCATGGCACTGTCGAGGCCACTGCAGACTGCCCTGCACTAGATCGACAGTGACACACCTGTCAAACCCACTGTCATAGCAATATGTTTGCTTTGTGCAAGCAAACATAAAAATAAATGCTGCAGAATTTTCGAAAATGTGTAGAAATGTAGAAAATATTGTATAGAGTATTTTGAAAAATGACACAGAAAACGGGCATGTGTTGCAAACATTGCTTTAGCTCAGCAAAATAGTGGTAGTTGAGTATATTTATTTAGATGTGGTAACTTGAGCTGAGGCTTATTTTCAGTGGCTTCCCATGTGCAGTTGGTTAGTTTGCACTGACTGGGAAAGGAGGGCTAGAAAATATTGCATATTTTCAACCTCATCCGGGGGTGGGGGTGGGGGATACAGATGGAACTGAAACTGAACCAGATTGAGCTGTTGGTGGTATTTGTAGTGAATGAGGTTAATTGGGCCAGCTACAGAACAGCTGCCAAGGTTACACAATAGTTTTGCTATAGTTAACAATGCAGGATAACTATTACAGCATTTAGGTGGTCAGAACAGTTAAATGCAGATACATTTTACAAACGGTAACTATTGCAACAATTTACAGAAATGCAGTAGTAAAAGTGAACAATGTTGGCAATAATTGTTATAGTGGTTTAGTAAAGCAATAATAGTAAATGTTTTTTTTTTTTTTTTCCCAACGGAAATTACACCATTAGAGCTCTCTATCCTAGTTACATGGCATTCCTGCAAGATGGGTTACATTGTACATTAAAATTAGGTATTTGACACTGGGACCCAATGTTTCACTTCCGACTAAGGAGGTGCTTTACCAGCGATTGGCCGAAGCAGCCTTGAAAGAGTGTTCCAAGCAGAGGGCCTGCATGTAGAATTGCTACTTACATTGCTTTTGGCATCAATAATGGAAAATTGCAGGATATTCGAGGACCTTATGTCTAATTTAGGTGCCATTGTGTGCATTAAGTTGGTGATATATTGCGGTACTTTGCCCTTGACTCATTTATACATAAGGTGGATGAGATTCGGGTTATGTCTGTCAGTCAGAGGAGGCCAGCTGAGCATTTGATACAGGGTATAGTGATAGGTATTCCATGGAGCATTTAGCACTCTGCATGCCAGACGGTTGTACAATGTTTCTAGCTTGTGCAGGAGTGAACTAGAAGCATCTGCACATATCAAATCACAGTAGGAAAACTGTGGCCTAACTATGGCATAGGCGATTACGCTTCAGGTTTCTACAGACAGACAGTGATGAGACAATAAAAAGAGCTGCTTTTGGCCCTTATATTTTTAGATACAGTGTTGATCTGAGTGTCCCAGTTTAATTGGACTTAAGTAATACCCAATACCTAAGTATTTGTATTTGGAAGTCTGGTTGAAGGTGTTTTGAGCCCTTGTTTTAATGACTTAAAGGGGACAGGAACTGATTACTTAAGTGCAGCTGTCTGAAATGTCTCTATTTTCATAAATTATATTCATACCTCTAAAGGAGCCATATTTAACTGTGTCTGAATAAAAGCTGAAGCTGTCTGTTGTGTTTTTGTATTGTTTTCTTTGTATGGACAACAGTCTGTGCAGTTCCTTTCATGGAACCAAGAATTTGGAGTTTTGACTGTCACATCATGGTTTCAGAAATGTGAGCATGAACTTATCAGTACAGTGACCACGGTTCTAAAACCATGAAGTGACATAGCCAAAACTCAAATTCTGTTCCATGAAAAGAACTGCACACATGTGTCTATACAAAAAAAACACTAAACACAACTGACAGCTTCAGCTTTTATTCAGGAACAGTTAAATAGGGATCCTTTAGAGGTATGCATATAATTAAGATGCATGAAAATAGACATTTCAAACAGTTGTACATAAGTAATCAGTTTGTGTCCCGTTTTTAGTAGTATGTGTGTGGTTTAGTCTGCAGCCAGAGCCAGACAGTAACACTGTTTTATACCGGCAAGTATTAAGTGATTGGCCTAAAGCTGGGTCTGCAGTAAATCAAAACTAGTTTGCAAGACTGATTGGACATCAGCAATGTCTTTGCCACTAGCATATTTAAAGTAGTGTTGTCAGCCGACAAGTGGATTGGGACCTCTCGTAAGTCAGAGTACATGTCATTGATATAAACAGAAAAGAACAAAGCATATTAAAGTAAACTCAGGTTTCATTATAATTTGCTGTGTGAACAAAATGCAGGAAGAAGCGCAACCTCTATGTCTGTCTGTCTGTCTGTGTTTGGATATTGCTGAGTGCATAAAAGAGTTAACCGAAAGTTATTTTGCTTCCAATAATTTTCCCTCCGTAATGGCAATGTATTGCTGCAGGGCATTTAAAGTTTAAGGGAAAGAAGAACATTTTTTTTTGTAAATTTTCTTTATTATAAGAACAACTTACAAAATATGAACGTGGCACATTTGCTTCATCCGTATGGCCATATTCTTATCTTAGGAGGGCTAAAATGACTTGCCCAGGATATTGCCAAATTATTGGGGGGGGGGGTAAAGCTACATGAGTCACGAAGTGGCACTAAGAATTTACATTAAAATATTTAAGATACCAGTGATGGACCTCTTCTTCACATTAAAGATTCACCATATTAGCATCAAGCTTTTTTTTATATACTAGCTTTATGGTACGATTACAAAACGGAGATAGGTTCAACATAGCGTACATAAATACTGTAGCCTTGTCTCCCCCTAAGGAAGAGCAACATCTCACCAAACAGGGAGTGTACTCCTTTTAAGCAGAACAATGTTCTTTGGTAAAAAATATGCGCTGCACTGATAGTTCATAATCTCATCTACCTACATTGATGTACGATAAGGGTGATACACCCACATTAAACCCTGCTGCATTAACAGGAAAAAAGTTCTTAACATTCTGAAACCTGATACAAGTGAGGCAGTGATCATTTTCTATATAACATGAACATTGTAAAAGCATTTGATAAATACATCAGTAATGGAAAAACTTTGAAACAGTTAATTTTTATTGTCTCTCAACCATACTACAGTGCTGCTGTGGTGGATCATGGATTGGAGAAGTCTCTGGGGATCACCCAGCCAGGTGGCTACTGCCATTTTGGTAGTGGCCTTAGGATCCAAAAGTCAATTGTTTTCAAAGTTAAGGTGATGTAGGGGACTTCTGGTGACATCACGGACCGATTAGCAGCCTAAAGAAGCAGCTCCTGACTCTCCTGCGAAAAATTGGTCTCCCTCAACAGCCTTAACCAAAAATAAACCTTCCAGTTGTCATCGGGATGTGAAGGGGATGAATGGACCACCAAGTTCCAGTCTTTGAAATAGTGAGGACAGGAGCTGCAGCGTCTCACACCAGCTCGTGGGGCTATGGATATGCTGTAGAGGTGATGAAATGGAGTGGCTTACATGCAACCGCTTTGAAATAATATTGAAAGAAATCAAGAGTCTCTTAGATGGAAGTTTCAAAAATTGAATGACAGACTTACTGGAGTGGAGAGGAAACTCGATGAAGTGGAACGTGTTAGAATGGTGAAAAATAGCGCTGTCCAACTCAGCCAGGCCACTGACTCTCTCCTAACCGACACCAAGGACATACAGGACAAGTGTGTGGATTTCGAGGCTCAATCCAGGAGGGACAGTTTGACTCACTAAACTACCAGAGGGCTCTAAGATAGGGCACATGTGTGACTTTCGGGTGGACGACTTATGAGATGTGCTCGCCCTCCCACCCATGATGACCTTCCAGATTAAATGGGCACACTGTGCTTTACTAAGCCCTTGGATCCCCAAAATAGACCTTGTCCCATCTTAATGAAATTTGCTGTCTACAGAGTGAAGGAGGAAGTCCTACGAGCGGCAAGACAGCAAAAGGAAATATAATGGAGTGCGCCTCCTGTCTGGACCATGACTACCCTCCAGAAATTCTTCATAAGTGCCTTCAATACACAGACATTATACAGGTCCTTAGACAAAAAAAATGAATTTCAGATTCCTAATCCTGCATGGCTCTGTGTTTTTTGGGAGGATTGAACCTGTCTTTACTGTTCCCCGGCTGAGGCAACACAGGCCCTTAGAGACAAAAACATAACTTTGGAGCCCTATAGCCAGAAGCACAAAACCAGGCTGAAACCCCAACACAGTGAATGGCCTACGGCCCGCTGGCACCAGATTAGGGCTACTGGTCAGAAAGCTGCCTCCTGCACCATGAAGGAGATCTGGAAATTACTCCAGAAGGCTGAGGGCACTCTGGCTAGATTCAGCCATAATGGCAGAGGTGCTTGAATATTTGAACTGTCCCCACCTTAGAGTTTGTGCCCTTCTAAATGGCCAAGATAAGGTCCCTTGCATATTGAAGTAGCCACCTTTCAAAACTGTTCGTTTGTGGTCTCCCCCCGCCCCCACCCACAATGCCGCCTAAACTATTCATAGGGACTGGGACATATTGTACTCTGAGTGGCATATTGAAATGAACTGAACTTTGCTGTGGCAACAGCACATTTACCTGACTTAATCAAGCTTGAAGACCACTCTCTTGCAGCTACTATGGAAGCACTGACTCGACTCTCTCAGCCCTGTGGAGACATCAACACCATGAACTGACAATTTTGTCCCTGGCTGTGCCAGATGCCGTGACAAATAGGCAGGTAGAGGGTGAGTACATACCACAGGGACTGAGGGGGGTAGTAAGGCTGAGTATGGACTACAGACTCTTGCACTGCAGTAGTAGGCAGGGAGGGGGATATACTGTATAAAAATGCTCAGGGGTGTGCTGCATTGCTGTTACTTAACTGCTGCATTGTGGTGTTCTGCCATAATTAAGAGAAGCCAGACATTTTCAGAGTGTGTGTTTTTTCCCATATATCCACCCTGGGTTTCTCAGGAGACCATGACTTTAATGGATGGAAATGTTCCAGATGTGGATGGTAAATGTCTGTGCTTTATTTATTTATTTATTTATTTTTTTGTTGGGAGACAAACTGGGCTGTTCTATATACTGGAAGTAGCCTGAGTAGTGGCTGTGGAAATATGGGGGAGTGGCACCACTACTACCACAGCGTTAGGGTCGTGGAGTGCCCTGTGTTGGATCACACCTGGGGACAGGGAATGTTTAGTTGCACTTCCCAACCTTGGGTTAAAAGTTTTTGGTTAGTTAGATTTGTAGCCCAGTTGGCTACTTTTATATTCCTTCAGTTTTGTAAAGACAGTCCTGTAATGCTGTAGTGTGGTCTCCAGTGGAGGAGAGGGGGTGGGGGGAGTAGGCCTCTGGGCCCTCTTCCACAGAGGTATCCTGATCATTCCTTAACACAGCGGCAACCCCACTAACCAGAATTCTCACCTTTAATGTTAATGGTCTCTGAAACCCAATTTAAGAAAAAAGAAGATCGTGGCATTTGTCCGCCACTCAAAAGCAGATTTTGTGTTACAGGAGACGCACCTTACTGAACCAGGAGACACAAGTGCACAAAGCTAATCTGACAGGCCAAGGTTAAGTACTTTAACTCTGCACTCCATGCAAACATAAACCATCCTGCTGGTTTCTGGAAGGTCCTCAGATCCCTACTTGACCCTCCTGCCCAGCCACTAACGCATCCCTAAACATAGGCTCATCCTTGATAAGTGACCCCCCCCCCGCTGTAGCCACCGCCTTCAACTCCTTTTTTGTTAACTGCACCACCTTCTTGCTATCCCCACTCACGCCACTTCACCCCCACTCCCCCTACACTTGACCCTGCCCTAGACACCACACCTATCCACTTTCCCTCTGCCCAGTCACCCACCTCTAAGGTGTACAATGCCTTCCTTGCCCTCAACCCGTCAAGGGCAGATGCCCCACAGGCCTCGATGCTAAGTTATTGCACCTATCTGCCCCTGCCATTACTGACCCCCTAGTGATTTTCAACCTGTCCTCCTTACAAGCCTTGGTACCAGCAGTATGGAAACACTTCATGGTCATCCCTCTACCAAAGGGTGGGGACCCATCAACCCCTGGTAACTATAGACCCATCTCCCTCCTACCTGTCCTGGCCAAACTCAAAGAAAAAATAGTGCTGTCTTTCAACTCTCTGCCTTCCTCAACTCCTCTTCCTTTTACACCCCTTTCCAGTCTGGATTCAGAAAATCATGCTCCACCACCACCTCCCTTCTGCGGCTCATGGATTCAATCCTCACAACCATGGATAAATAGCACATCACCTCAGCTATCTTTGTGGATCTAGCAAAGGCGTTTGACACAGTTTCCCACTCCCTCCTTCTGACTAAACTTGCCAACGCAGGTCTCTGTCATTTGGCCATTGCATGGTTCCACTCCTACCTGTTTGGCCAGACGCAATCGGTCAGAATCAGCAACTCCACCTCCGACCCCCTCCCCATCACCTCAGGCGTGCCACAGGGCTCTGTCCTAGGGCCCCTCCTCTTCTCTATCTTTCTAAATGACCTTCCCTCCACCTGCCCACACAGTTCCATCCAAATGTATGCAGACGACACTGTACTGTTTATATCTGGCCCATCTGCAGTGGATGTAGTGACCAGACTTCAGCAATGTCCAGCACTGGTTTCACTCAAACCAGCTTCACCTCAATGCCAAGAAGACAATCTCCATGACCTTAGGCACAAGGCAGAGACTCGCACAGCTCCCCTCTCCCCCAACCTTCCACACCCTGCATGGGACTACACTAGAGGCCTGCCCTTCCTTCAGATACCTGGGCATCTGGCTTGACCAGCACCTGGATTTTTCTGTACACTTCGAGGATATCCATAAAAAACTCCATCCTAGGCTGGCTGCCCTCTACCGCAATCATGGCTGTATCCCATTGCCAGCTTGTCGAGCCATAGTACAGAAAATGATACTGCCAATTTTTGACTACGGAGATGTAGTCTACGGTGCCACCCCCAAGTCCTCCTTGTCCAGACTGGACCCCCCTTTTTCCACTCCTTTTGTTGCTTTGCTCTTGACTGTCCATACTCCACCCATCACTGCACTATCTACCAAACACTTGGTCTACCCTCCCTTCTGGACCGCAGATCTGCACACTGCGCACGTCTCACTTCCAAATACTGGGCCCACGCTCTGCCTTCCTACCTCTCCTCGGCCCTGTCTGCACACCCATCCCCAGTATACGCCCTCAGGACATATGACACTGGACTCCTTTATATCCTACATAGGTCCTCAGCGTTGGGTCAGGCAGCTTTCAGCTACTGCATGTCAAAGCTGTGGAACTCCCTCCCACCTGATATCTGCCACTCCTCGCCCTCCCAGCACCTCAGTAGTCTCCTAGCCATTGCATTTCGCCACCAACTGTTCTTGTGTCTAACTCATTTCTCTGCTCTGTGACACCTACTCCTCACCTAGTTACTCTGCTCCAACTTTGAACCCCCTTTCTCAGTTTCCCCATACTTACGCTCCTTGTGGTACCTCTGGCAAGGCTGTATGGGCTGCACTACTGTACCCCCCATATGTCTTATTTGACCTGGCTGTACCTCAGCTATCATAACACTCCTTGCAATTTGCACTTGTACACTTGTAATTGTGCTATACACTTGTACCCTGTACTGTGTTTACACTGTATGGTGTTGCAACCTTGCTGTAATATTGCCTGTATCTGTCATCTCACCTGTCATATTGTATACCTCATGTTGTATGGTGCATTTGTCCCCAGGATGCATATGGAAACGAGCGGTACTCTGCTCAGTATGCCTTCCTGGTAAAACTCTTAAATAAATAAAAAATAAATAAATAAGGCGGAGGAGGAATGCGACTATCCTGATCCCAAACAGGGTGCAATTTGAAACCCTTGATATGCTTGGGGATGGGGACGGGAGGTATGTCCCGATCAAGGGGCAATTAAACAGCCAAACACCCTGTTTTCTATATATGCTCCCCCAGGCCATACATTTTTCTGTAAGTTGTTTGCCTTAATCATGGAAAAAACTGATGGGGTGTTGATTTGTGGGGATGATTTAAATCTAACAGTTGTCCCTTCTTTGGACAGTACCTGTCAGATTCCTAGATGGGCCCATGTAGTGGCCAGAATGTTTAAAGCCCTTTTGTTGAAGCTGGGATTGCAAGATGTGTGGATGCATCTATATACGTTGGAATAGGGGTCTACATTCTATTATCACATCCACTAAGTATATGCCAGGCTTGTTGTTGTTGTTCTCCTCTAAAAGAGGAATCTATCTAGAGTAGTACATTGGAAGGTGGGCCCTGTCACTGGGCGTGGGTATAGGATAACACAATTTCAGGCAGACCACAAGTCAGGTGGATAAAAGCACATGATTGCGTTTATCATTTTAGTTTCATCAAGTAAAATACACAGAAAGCAAAATGGTAAGTCAGACAACTGCTTGGCTTCAGCAGTTTCTAAGGTGTTTCTTCAGCCTAGCATGAATCAAAAAGTGTGAAAGCACACACTACAAGAAGGTCTTTCACCTTCCTATCCCTTTCTCCTCTCTCAGCATTAAGGTAGGGCTTTTTATAAGCTCATTAGAAGTTGGAAAAACAGTTTCCCTTGCCTTTTGATTAAAAGACGTAGCATAAAACTAGCCACTAGGGGCCACTGTTCCACTGCAGAGAACAGTTATTTGGCAGCCACCTGGAGCACATTAACAATGTTGTAAACAAAGTTATGTAAAGATCAGAACCGAGGTCGGAACATTCTGTGCTCTCTTAAACTCTCCTGCAGGGTCATATTACCTCATGCTGTCTGCTGCAAAATATATCTGAGAAGAGGACTGCTAACATTTAGACAAAATAGACACAAACTTTTGTTATTCTTATATTAAGACAGCCCTCTCATTTTGTAACTGTACTGTTAGTTTTGTTTTAGGTTAATATGCACAGAAAGCTTTATAAGCACTTCAGCACTTAATTTATAACCAGCCAACCAGCATTTTGGACATTATACAAAACATATAAACTGCTTGGGGAAGGGGTTTCCATTTATCCCGGGGGTGTGCCCTAACAGGGGTCACCCTGTCACACATTCCCCTCCCCCCCGCATAGGAGGGCAACCATCCTACGGTTGTCCAGATCTCAACTGACACCCTGGAAGGGTGAGGAGCTTTAGCCCACTCTCAACGTAAGCTCTGTCTCAAAGCCCTTTAAAAAGAAATTTGTAAAGTATCCTATTCATAACAATACAAATACCCTGAGAAATCGCAAATCATTCTGAAACTAGACTCCATTAGTAGACTACAACATCATCATACATTCAGGAGAAAGAACCACTAATGGCAGTTTTATGCCATCTACTGACTTTCCCTGACCAGATAGATTCAAACGGCTGGACCATCCAGCACCCAGTATAACTACCTTTGGGAGGAGAATTACCTTGCTTCGTCCCCACTTAAACATTTAAAGGTAGGCTTGTAACATACCACGCTATGTGCCTAACAGCCTGTCCCTAACCTCTGGGTTTTTGTATCAACTCTTGTACACTACTAGTGGTGTTGGCTACCACCTTGCCCTTCTGTTCTATGTCGGAGTCTCCCCCTTTTCCATGGGTGCCATTTCTTGCCCTCTGTCCTTTGGGTCACTCCTCCCCACACTTCTTCCAGGTACCTCTACCTGTTTGCCCTTACAGCAGATCTTATGGTATGCTGCTACCTGCCTATACATGCCTGGCCAGTAGAAATACGGGTTGAGTCTAGCCAATACCTTCCCGTGGCTCAGATGCCTCGAGTGACTGGAGTGCGCATCATCCATCACCTTTTTCCTATATGCCATGGACACCACTACCTGGGCATTCAGCTTGCTTTGTCCGGGGATTGGGCCTCATATGATATAGAACTTCCTTCCTAAATTCATACCACCATAACCTGTCTCCCATCCTTGATTTTTATATACTCCCTTAACTGGGTAACTTCAGGATCCCCCACCTGCAACTTTCCCCAGTCAACATCAGGAGAACAATCATCTTTCATAGGAGGAGGTTTTAAAACATGCAGAAGTCCCTTCAGCCAAAATGGCTTCTTCTGTGTTGGTTGAAGTCCTCTGCCGCAGTGATACATTGCCAGCCAGTCTTACCTGGGGTCTCCTCTTCTCATTTGCCGTCCTCCACCAAATAGCAGCCTGGAAAAATGGGCAACAATGGGATCGCCACAAACCATTGCAAATGCTCCGTTAGGGAGTCCTCCTCCTCCAGAGCCCATGGATCCTGCTCTACTGATTCTTCCTTGACATCCTCAGAGTGGGACCTCTCGAGTAGCTCCTGGCATCTGCACTCCACCTCTCTCCAGTGTCGATCAGCCTCCAGCCATCTCCCACTAATCCAGTGAAAAAAGCTGTATCAGGGTCTTCATTTGGCCATCAGGTCCTTCTCGTCCCATCCATGGTGCCTCGCCCAGGTCACCATCTCCATCAGGCACTGTCCTCATCTCACCTGGTGCCATGCACCTCTGCCTGTTCTCTGTACCAGGTCTGGTACCAATTGACTGGACTGCCCCTTTGTTACCATAGATGTTCAGTCAGATTCCACTGACACCATGTGTCACTGGGCATGGGTATAGGATAACACAGTTTCAGGCAGACCACAAGTCAGGTGCATAAAAACACACAATTGCATTTTACTTTAGGTTCATCAAGTAAAATATACAGAAAGCAAAATGGTAAGTCAGACAACTGCTTCACTTTAACAGTTTCTAAGGATTTTCTTCAGCTTAGCATGAATCGAACAGTGTGAAAGCACACACTACAAGGAGGTCTTTCACCTTCCTATCTATCACTCCTCTCTCAGCACTGAGGCAGGGCTTTTTATAAGCTCACTAGAAGTTGGAAAAACAATTTCCCTGCCTCTTGATTAATGGCAAACGTAACAAAACTAGCCACTAGGGGCCACTGTTGCACCACAGAGAACAGTTATTTGGCAGCCACCCGGAGGACATTACATAACTTGTTAACAACATCGTTAAAGATCAGAGTCTAGGTCAGAACATTCTGTGCTCTCTTAATCTGTCCTGCAGGGTCACATTACCTTTTGCTGTCTGCTGCAAAATATATCTTAGAAGAGTGCTGCTAACATTTAGAAAAAACAGACACCAACTTTTGTTATTCTTATATTAAGACAGCCCTCTCATTTTGTAACTGTACTGTTAGTTTTGTTTTAGGTTAATATGCACAGAAAGCTTTATAAGCACTTCAGCACTTAATTTATAACTAGCCAACTAGCATGTTGGACATTATACAAAACATATAAACTGCTTGGGGAAGGGGTTTCCATTTATCCCAGGGGTGTCCACTATGACAGGGGGCACTCTGTCACAGCCCCCCTTTGACCTTCTTAGATCACACCCATCTTACCCTGGAACTTGACTACATACAACATCGCTCATGATACTGGAGACTTAATGTCTCCCTTAGGCAGGACAGGGACGTCTGAGACCAGATCCTGCTGCCCATTTCCTAAGCAGTTCAGGAAAATTCTGCACCAAAGGTAGGTCCTGGGATCCTATGGGATACAATAAAATCCATAATTTGGAGAAAATTGAATGCCATTGCAGCAGCTAGAAAGAAAAAATGTAGAGAGAAACAAACTCCTAGAAACCCAGATAAAACTGCTGGAGAGTCAACAGCAGGCCAAAACTAGACTGTCCAAGAGGGAAGGGGCTGCAGAAACTGAGAAAAGAACTAAACACCATCTGAGACTATAAAAAGTTGAGCAAAATCTAAAGTACTTCTGCCAGCGCTATTATGAAGGAGGGCATAGAGCTCTGAAATTAGTAGCATGTAGGCGTAAAGCCCGAGAGATGAGGGCACATGTAGCAAAAGTCTTCACTGGGGTACAGGGCAACAGGTGACTAAGCTGGCGGATATAACTGGAGCCTTTAAGCATTACTATGAGAACATGTATAGCACTAAACCGTGTCAACCTGCAGACCAGGTAGATGCATATCTGTCATAACTTAACCTTCACCAAGTTACACAAGACCAAAATGATACTCTGTGTACACGTATTACTCTAGAATAAATTGAGTTGGTGATCTCTAATAGTAAGAGAGGCAAGTGCCTTGCTTCGGACAGGTTTCCTGCAGAATTTTATAAATACTTTAAAGAAGAAACTCTACCCCTGTTACAAGCTGCATATGAAGTGGCTGTGGCTGAAGATGGCAAACTCCCTTCTACGTGGAACCAGGTGGGCATGTTGGTGATCCTCAAGCCCAGCAAGGACTCTACCCTTTGTCCCTCACACAGACTGATTTCCATATTGAACGTTGATTACAAATTCCTGACAGCTATTCTGATGAAATAATTGGAGGGTATTATACCCCAGCTAGTCAACATAGACCAGACCGGGTTTGTCTTGGGCCATCAAGTGGCAGATAGTGTGACACACATGCCATATAATAGACCATCTGAATTATACCAACACCCCAGACATTATGAAGAGCATGGATGCCAAAAAAGCATTTAATCAGGACATTTGATCTTGTACAGGGTCCTTGCCAGGTTGGGTTTTTCACAACAATTTATGCAGTGCATATAGAACCTCTATGCAGCACCACAGACCTTTGTACGAGCTAATGGGTTTATCTCTGAAAGTTTTCCCATGGGGCAGGGCACAAGACAGGACTGCCCCTTATTCCCTGTATTATTTGCCCTTTATATAGAGCCTTTGGCCCAACAAGTTAGACAAGAACAGGGAGTCAAGGGAATTATTGTAGGTGGGAGGGAGCATAAAATCATGTTATACGTGGATGATATGCTTCTGTATCTTTTGAATCTGGACTCCTCCCTACCGAAGATGATGCCTTTCATAGAAGAGTATTCTACGTCAGGCTACATTCTTAATGCTACTAAGATAGAGGTCTCATCTTCAATAATACCCTCCAAGGACTCTGCAGCACAATATCCTATGAAGTGGGCCGTAGCCAAGCTCAAGTACCTTGGTATCGTTTTTCGTGTTACCACCTCCCGTCTATACCAAGACAACTGTGTTCCCCCAGTCAAGCAGCTACAACATTAAAAAGTGTTCCATACTCTCATTACCATTTTATGCAAGAATCCAGGTAATCAAAATGAATGTCCCACACAGATAACTCTATTTGTTTCAACACAACCCGGTGGTACTGTCCAAATGATGTCCAAACCAACTGCCAGTCTCGTGTCTGACCTGGATGCTCCTTTATGTAGATGATGCAGATATTTTCACCAGAAACCCTCATCTGGAACAACTAACAGCAGAACTCCAAAGGGGATTCTCATCCACATAGAAATGGCTTAAGGAGCATAGACTAATCATGAACTGTGTTTATATAAAAAAAAAAAAAAAAAGACAATGTTGTACTCCAGCACCCAGAGTAAGTTCAAAGCATTACCCCTTGCGATCAGAAATGAAAGCGGTGCCACCCTGGAGCATGTCCAGTTTTTCAGATACCTGGGTATCACAATAGACTCCACTCTGTCTTATGTCCAACACATTGATAACACTGCAAAGGCTATCAATACAAGAATAGGGATTCTTTACTGCCACAAACACTGCTTAACCTATTGAGGTATTGAATCTGGCCATCAACAGCTCGATAGTCTCCCTTATCAATTATAGACTGGCTGATCTATGGATCGGCAGCCGACACCGCCCTACAACGCATTTCCATCACGCTTAAGAAGGCGTGTCTCCTTCTCACAGGTGTTGCAAGACTCATGCACGCCTGTGACCTCTACTCACAGTCCAATTGGCTCCAACTAAAGGAAAGAATAAGATGCTAATCTTGTTTCTTTGCCAAGAAATGCTCTCTCAATCTACTACTGGCAGGGGGCCAGAAACTCTTAACCATGCATTCAAGCTCCTGTTTCACAAAGAAGTCTGCCACCCGGATCTACAAAATTCCTAGACTCCGCACTGCCTTGGCGCAATGCGCATTCTGCTACCGTGCTCCTCACAGGACCAGTGTCTTACCACCTGACATTTCCAGTGCTACAACTATTGGTGTTTTTAAATACAAACTATGACAGCACCTTATCTCAACCCGCAGCTGTGGCTACCTCCACTAACACTCCTCCTGTGTCTAAAGTGCACCCTTGCACTCTTATCTCACGTCTGTCCTACTTGTCTGATGTGACCTATCCTTAGCACTTCAGGTCACCACCCTATCTCACAACCTTTGCCACCTCTACCCTACCCATTCTGTATACTCCCCCCACTCCCTACCCACCCTGTAGCACCCTTACCACTATCCTCCTACTATCATCTCCTCTCATACAACCCAGTAGGGTGCCCTAACTTTGACTCGGGCAAATTACTTGCTGCCTATGATCATAAATTTGGTGTGTTCATTATAGGAACTCTGTCTAAAAATGCACTACTGTATTACTGTATCTTACTGTTACCCTGTCTAAAACATGTATTACTGTTTTGATGTACCTTTGTCCTTGTAAAGGACGTGGAACCCATAAATGAGCAACCGCTCATGGGTGTAATCAAAGAACTCAATAAATAAAAATAAATAAATAAAATGATGGCTGGGTGAGATGCAGAGGCAAGCTTTTAAATTTATATGGGCTTAACAATAGGCCGTGTGTCAGAAGCTCATTTCTCCTGGCCAAGAAAGCCTAGGGAGACTGGGCTGTACCAGCACTACAGGATTATTAGGCAGCAGCACAAATTTGGGTAGTATTCCTATGGAATAACCCATGATTACAAATGCACCGAAAAGGTACAGAGGAAGAGGCATTGGAGATGAGGCCTCTTATGTCTGTTCTTTTTAACCCACAGGCCCTTAGAGCCAGAGACACATGTCCACACCGGGCACTGGAGGTTTCTTGTAAGACCTGGGAAAAATGTACTCACTGACTGCAGGTAGCCAGGCAGCTATGGAGATTTAAGTGGCTAGCCTGGGATGAGGCTTTTCCACCTAGTAGATTGGACCTTTCGTACTGTAGGCAAGCAAGGGGTTGACTTAAATACCTGGACCAGTTGTTACGAGGGCATACTTGTAAAACCTTATGAAGAATATAAATAGGAGTTTGAGTGGCATACTAGAGATGATGATGCAAACTGAAATACTGAAACCTATCTCCAGACACATGTAGGACCGACGCAGAGGGAGGATGTTGACCCAGAAGGGCAGGTCTTTTTGGATCAGTTAGTCACTACCCTAGATCGGAAAGGAGCTATCTCCACACTTTATTAATAGATATCTCAGCCCAGGATTACAGTGGCATTGCATCATACCACCAAATGGGAAGGGGAAGTGGGCTTCACTCTTACCGATAAGCAATGGATGAGGGTATGGGAAATTTTCTTTAAAGCCTCTGCCTGCCCTTGATAGCATGAATATGCCTGGAAAATGAAAAACATTTTTTTTTATTACCCCCAAATTAAATGCAAGTGGTATGGGGTAACCTCATTGGTTTGCTAGAGAAAACGTGGGGAGGAGGAGGCTACGCATACTTGTGTATTTTACACGTGCCCCACCCTAGCAACATTTGTAGAGGGCATCATTCAGAAAATGAGGGCACTGTTTATAATACTAACTCCACTACAGTTCCAGAAATCGGTGCTGCTGTTGCCTCCCCCAATGGTCAAAGGAGCCAGTACGTTACAGAAACATAGAAACTGATGGCAGAAGACTGGTGATCCAGCCAGTCTGCCAGAGTTCCCTGTTTAGGCCTGGGACTTGCTGTCCCTTCAGGGTCCTAGCCCTCCCGATCCATACCCAGTTTCCTCCCAGTTTCTGCCACCCTGAACCCACACTATACCCCTCATTTTGTCCCATCTGTGCTTGAAACCTTCGACTGTTTTAGCACCCACCACTTCACATCAGGCAGTTGCTGTAAAATGGTGGCGGGATTTCCAGTTTAAAGGCTCCAAAAGGTTAATGATGCAGATCACATTTGATTGATATCTTCCTTGCAGGAGCCAGAGCAAGACACTTCCATTCATGATGGCTGCTGGCTAGGCCCCCCCCTTCAAAAAAAAGTATATTTCTTATAAATATAATGAAGTTGTGGGATGATGTTATTCAAATCTGACTTATTCCCCAGCACCTCTTCTTCTCTGGCTTGTAGAGTACATCCAAGGAGACCATAACCCTCATTCTCTGCATGATTCATTTGCATTTCATGACAGAGGATTTAGAAGTAGGTAATTTTAGTACAAGTACTCTTTATTTGGAATTTTAAAAAACATTCTTAAATATGACTTGCATCTGTGTTTGTAGACTGAGTTGGTTATATTTTGGACCTTGCGGGAGTAGTGGCTATTAAATTTAAACTCACTGCTAGCTTAAATTTTTGGGAACACAGTATCTGAAACCTTCAGAAGTCACCATAAAGATACAAGTCTAAATAGTTTATACACTGCTGTACTGAAGATACCTTCAGGAAATTGGACTGAATGATGAGTGCAGCAAAACGACGTTAAAAATAAAGAGCAGCCTTACATGGGGATTGAGAGGTGCTGTGGTCACTGTGCTTAATACTGTCACCTGGGAAGCTGCATGCAAGCCCCAGAATCACGCTAAGGCAGACTGGTGGCCCCGACACATTGAGTGGTGAGGCACTCTGCCTGTAGGGATGGAGGGCAGTTGATGTTTGCACACCACTTGCAGGCTAACCATGGAGAAGCATTGGGATTTCTGTGAAGAAAACCACTTGCCTGCCTTCCAAGCTGGAGGAAAGGTTCAGCCAGTGCACTGCATTGCAAAAGACTGGACAAAAGACTTCCTCACCAAGTTATTAATTTCATGATGCCTTTACTAAATGTGGACAATCCCCCCACCAGTCTTCTTTGCCATTTGTCCAGGAGAGAAAGGGGGTGCACCATAGCCCAGGAGTGACTCTCATGTCTAGTGGTATTAGGATGGTCACATCTCACTGGGATCCACTCCTGCCTTCCATTCCAGGGTGGTCTGCTTTGCACCCTGTTGGCATGACCACTGGGGCACTGCCTATGTAAGTACCTGTGTCTCCCCGGTGGACCTGTTGGCCATGCTACACTGTCCCCTTTGCTGGGAGACTGCCTGCTGCCCTTCCTCTTCTCATCCTTTGGTGGCACGATGTCGGTGCCTGGTCTCTGCCATTCATGCATCCATTGCGTTATTTTCCCCTCGGCAATGGAGACAGTTGGTGCCACCCTGGTGGAGACAGTTGGTGCCACCCTAGTTATTTAAGAAATGAATTTTATTTCACACCACCTATGTTCAGATCCCAGCAAGACAACTCAGGATGGTGACAACATAGTTAACTTTCAACAGCAACTTCATTTGTTTGACTTTTTTTTCATTCAGTTTAAACTCTGTTTCCCTTTTTCTTTACAGCATGGGCACAGGGTGTGGGGCACCACAGTCGGGGCAGAAACTTGCTTGCAATACATCAACATTTATTGACAGGGTGCAGTGCATGACACGTTAATGACAGAGTAGTGCACAGTCGATGCCATGGCCTAAACCTGCCAAGGACCTAATCAAATCCACATATACAGATCCCAAGCCTGTATGGCATGGGTAGAAATTCAGTAGCAGTTAAACATATTTACATTTCATACAGATCCCCTCGCAACTGGGACTGGAACACAAGATGTACCCATGCCCTTAAAGGTATAGCAATTCACAGAGCTCTGTACAGAGTTAGAACAAAAGGAGTATACCCTCCTGAATATTGGGTCGCTGTACCTAGGCATGGGCACCTAGTAGAAATGGATAGAATGGTAGCAGCATCTTACCCCTTCACCCTTTGCTTCAGTGTTTTAGAGCCACATGGTCACAGATTTGAAGCTTACCCAGCTCACTGTATATTACCCCCTTGCTGTGGGTTCCAATGTCATGGTGCTACTTTATGTACTGATCTTTCTCTGCTTCTTGGGTGTGAACTGTTTAGATTCAATACATCCACTAGGAAATTTAGAAATTATCAGGCTATTGCCTCCATTGGGCCACACCCTTGGAACTTCGGCATCAGGACCACCCAGAAACTTTGCTAACTGGGGGGCCACCCCTGATGACATGCAACATCGATGCCCATATAATGTGGGAGCCCCATCACTTCTCAGTTTTTTTTTTCTCCTACCATTAACCAGTTGTCAGACCTGCAGGGTATGGTAAGGGTGCTTTCTGTAGGCCTGCTGCCAATGGTGGCCAAGTCTTCCATCAGCAGCCCTGTGCTCAAGGTAGGGGTGCCTTCTGGGGTACCCCCCCCAGATGCCCAAGTCAAGGCACCCAAAGGTATTGGTCCACAGTGCCTTGCAGCCCCTGATACGTTCTGACTCTGCATCTCTTTCCCCTCGACTCTGCTTCTGGGTGTGCAGGTGGGGGGAAGATCTCCCTTCTTTTAGCAAAGTGAAGGGAGATCACTGAAGATGAGTGGGTACTGGAAATTTTAGAAAAGGGGCATGATTTGGAGCTGCCGTCTATCCCTCCATTGCATCCACCACCTCCTTATCCGTCTTTCAGATGAGACGTTAAACCGAGGTCCCATCTGCCTGGATTGGTGGTAGTTCAGGTGGATGTTAAAGATCCCATGGCACTTATTGAAAAAAGAGTAGGGGAATTTTCCCTGGTGCCCTGACCAAATTTCCCTCATTCAATAAACATACCACCAACAGCTTAATCTGGTTCAAGGTCAGTTGGCATTCATCTGTATACCCCTTCCCGGGTCGTGCCTGAAAATAGGCAGGATTTGTCTAGTGCACTTAACCGGTCAACAAAAGCTAAATAAATAATAAAATAAAATCCTCCAGGCCACTTGTCCCTTTCATTGACCGAGGTTCAGACATTGACACAAAAACATGCTGCTGACCCTGTTCCCCCTTACAGGATGAACAAGGGGTTGTATTTCTGATACTTGCTGGTTTCCAAGTGAAAAGGAGCTCTGTGTCATGTATTGGACCTCAGAGGTCTGAACGAGTACATAGAGTACAAAATGTTCTAAATAGTGTCTCTTCAGACTCTAAACCCATTGTTACAAACAGGGTATGGGCTTTGTGCCCTGGAAATGATTGACACATGCCTTACTGTCAAGATTTGCAAGTGCTGCAGATAATACCTCCACTTAATGCTAGTGGGCAGTCATCATCAGTTCTGAGTGCTGCCCTTTGGCTTATCATCGGCACCTTGGGTGTTTACCAAATGCTTGGCGGTAGTAGCAGTAACCCTGCAGAGAGAAGGGATATATGTTTTCCCTTATCTGGACAATTGGCTTCTCAAGGCCCCTTCCAGGGAAGCAATCCAGTACACACTGTCCAAAATGAGACAGCTGTCAGAGGCACTGGGTATTACAGTGAATGATCTGAAATTGGACCTTGGTCTCCCTGTCAGCTCCTCCAGTACCTTGCAGTGGTGCTGGACATGGTGGTGGGCAGTCACTTCCTGCCTTTAGTTGCATAGTCCCACTTGATGCACAGAAGCCATTATATATCAGCAAGGACAGTGTTACATCTGCTGGGTCTGATTGCTGCGGCTGTCTTCACAGTCCCTTTTGCCTGCCTCCTTATACGCATTCCACAGTGGACTCCTGGGTACAACGGGATCAGCTAATGTATGACTTGGAACAGATGGTTCTTGTAATGTCCCCTCTATGCCATGCTGTACTGTGGTAGATGGAACACTGGAAATTGCATCTTATTCTTTCACCTGGCTCCTTTGAAAACACTGACAACCGCTGCCTTGTGGTCTGGCTGGGGTGTCCACTTCGAGTCGTTCCAGACCACTGAGCACGTGTTCCAGTCTGGAGTCCAGACCTCCATATAAATATTCTAGAGATGTGGGCTGTAATGTGTGGCCTACAAGCATTTCAAGTCCATCTCAGCCCAGGTCCCTTGCTGATTCTGACAGACGATATCAGTGTTGTGCACCACATAAACAAGGAAGGGGGGCACTCACACTTATCCCTTATACAGGGAAGCGATGAGAGTGTGGTACTGGGCCATGTCTCACGGCCTTCAGCTGTCTGACGTATTTCTTTCCAGTGTCCAAAACATCTTAGCAGATAGCTTAAGCAGGTCTTGGTTCCTGACTCATGAGAACTGCTGATAACCCTGGTAAACGATGTCCTTGCAAGATGGAGTTGTCCAGAACTGGACCTTTTTGTGACCCTACACAGCACAAAACTGCCACATTTTTGCTTAGTCCCTCCAGGACGCTGGGTTTTCTGATGCAACACATTGTTCCTCTCCTGAAAAGGGAAGTTTCTTTCTGGCTTTCCTCCAGTCTCTCTCATAAAAAGGGTGCTACTCAAGCTGCGGGCAGAGCATGCCACCCTCATCCTGGTGACTCCTTTCTTGCCCCGCCAGATCTGGTTTTTACTTCTACAGTATGTGGCAGTGGGACCTCCTGTTCAACTCTGTCTGTGTTGGGGTCTGCTGTCTCAGGATCGAGGGTCTGTGGTCCGCCCAGACCTGTGATCTCTGCATCTGCATGCCTGGCTCCTGAAGACATAGCAATTGTTCATTTTGGGGTTTCACCCACAGTGGCTGATATCTCGCTTGGGGCTAGAAAGCCATCTACCAGACAATATTTATTCTATGAAGTGGAGGTATTTCTCCATGGGGTGTGCTTCCTCTTCCGTGGACTCATTTACATGTCACATGAATACTGTAGTAGACTACCTGCTGTCATTATCTGACTCTGGTCTTCAGTATTCACCTATTATGGTGTATTTAACTGCTATTCCGGCCATTCATGCCCCTATTGATGAGTGTCTGGTGGCACAACTTGAGGTGTCCTGCATGTTTCTTAAAGGCATTTTACATATGCTTCCCCTGATTCATAAACCGGTTCTGCCTTGGACCTACATTACGTTCTTGAAAACTTAACTGGGGCTCTATTTGAGCCAGCTGCAACTTGTGATGTGCATTTCCTGTCATGAAAAGCACTTTTTTTTGTCTCTGTTACTTGTACTCTGCTCTACTCATGGTCCCCCCCCCGGCAGGGTTCTGAACATCATGAAGGGGGAATCAGGAATTGGCTACCCCTTCTCGTCATATTCAGTTCTTGCCTCTCCCCCTCTCCTCCACCTGCCCTTCTGGGTCACCCATGTGCACAACCTACGCTGTCCGTTTTACTCCAACAGCACTTGTGTACTACCTTGAGCCTGCTCCTGGTACACTTGTGCATTATAATGGTACTATCGCATTATTACTGTTTGGTATGTTTATATGTTCTTTTGTATGATTTTGGACATGTATTGTAATTTACCCAATGTTTCACTACTGTTTCTTGTACAATAACTTGTGTTCCAGCTGTTTCATAATCTTACAATGTTGTATTGTTTGTGCTACCCACATATTATTGTAACTGATCTTCCTTCACAACCCTATGTAACCCCTTCCCCCCAGGTTGCACCATGAGACAAGCAACTTGTTGTTCAGTGTGCCCTCCTGGTGAAACATTTCAATAAATAAAAATACTCATAGAATTTTTAAACTTCATTCCCTTATAGAAGAGCCTTCTTATTTGAATTTCCAAAAGGTTAGGGTTTCCTTATGGACCAGTTCTAAGGTCTTGCCAAAGATGGTGTCTGATTTCACACTGAATCAGACAATACACCGTCCTGTGTATTATCCTGAGCATGCTAACTAAGTAGAAGCATTGCTGCATGCACCTGATGTACATAGTGTGATCAGGATAAAAATGTAGTGTTCTAAGGACTGCAGATTGTTGTCTCAGTTTTTTGTCTCATTCACCTCCAATAAGGAGGGTGCCCCATGACTAAACAGTGCCTGTCCAAATGGTGTGCTTAACTGTATTGTTTTCTGTTACATAAAGCACAGTAGGAAGCTTCCTGGTGCTGTTGGTGGTCATTCTACCCATGGAATGGCCACTTTTGTTGACTGGTTTTCTAAAATGTTTTTGTAGTTTATGTATGAGCTGCAGCCACATGGAGTACTGTGCTTACGTTCACAGAGCATCAGTCTGGACATCGTCTCTCACAGACATGTTGGTTTGGCCTTGCTATACTGCAGGACCTCCTATTATGATGTCATATCCGACACTGCCATTCTCTCTGGGTACTTTGTGGTACTTGGGATCATTCCAGAAGGTTGACCCAATGGAGGAGAGATCCTCGATGAAGATAGAACAGTTACGTAAGTAGCAGTGGATGTTTGAGAGAATCTCCTCCATTAGGCCACAGTGCACTCACCCACCACCCCCCTTACTGATGCAGTTGCATGCAGAGATGTCTACTGCCTTCTTGGAGTGTCCATAAGTGCCTTATATTTACCATTTCTTGTTTCAATCCCATTGTTGTCCAGGTATGCCTGGTCCTGTTTTGGTCTCCTGGTTTCTCTGGAAGACTATCTACCGAGCTTATATTCTGGGGGGAACTGATAAGTGATGGGCCCGCCCACGTTATGTAGCATTCAATGTTGTATGCCTTTGTGATCAACTCCCCAGCTAGCAAACCTTTCTGACTGGTTCTTATACTGATGGCATACTGTTCTAATGGTGTGGCCCAATGGAGGATATTCTCTTGAAGAGCTGTTACAGTAAATAACTGTGTTTTCCTTCTGTTGTTGTAGTGGGAAAACCTTGTGGGTGAGCCTTCAACAGGTTCTCAGTGTCTCGAAGACCCTGAGTGAGATACTAGCCTCCTGATACCCAGCCGGAGGGAACAAGTACCATTTCAGACCCAGGACTCTGTCACTATCCTGAGTCTGCCAGCCCCACCAGCTGGTTGCAGCTGGAGCAATGCACCCTGTGGTGCCCGAGCCCCAAAGGCTGTGAGACATAAAAAAATTAGGATTCAGAACTCCCCTCTTGGTAGGACCAGGGCCCCTTTTTATGTCTCGGGCTGGCAGGCTAAAAACATGGGAAAGTGCCAAACCTGTGGGCACAAGCTGTACTCAATGTAGCATGACATCCAGTTGCTAGGGCAGGAAATTATAGTAATGCAAAAAAAAATTATATTTCGGAATGGACTATAACGTTAACCCTTTAGTGCAAAAATGATTAAAGAAAATCACAAAGGCCACCTGTTTACCCCCTTTTGCAATAGGCAGGTTACACATATATCCTAGGTGGCAGCAGATCAGTCCTTGGGTAACTACAAGTCTTTCAGTGCCGTAATGCTTTATCAGGGTGGCTGGTACTGAATAAAATAGGGTTTTTGTTAGATTATTTATTAATACTTCCATGGCTGGGGGGAGGTTGTGCCTTTGGTTCCTCCCCCCAGATCTAGTCAGTTAGGCCGACTGCTGCCCTGGTCCCAGCTCTGACCTCCCGGCCACTACCCTTCCCTGGTCACTTTGTGGCGGGTACGTACCCCACCACCGCAGAGACCAGTAGGGTGGACCCAGGGGGAGCTGACTTGCACAGGACCGTGTTGATGCCAGCGAGCAGTCTTCATGCTGCTGGGGATTTTTTCTTAGAGTGGTTCCCCTGCTGGAGGAGGTGTGCAGTGACACCAGTGGATGGAATGTGCATGCTTCTGTACATGCTCATACTGGTGTCTGCCTCCTCCTGCCCCTTACTTCTGCAGCATCGGTGGGTTGCCCCCTGTTTCTTCCACCAGGGGCAGCCACATGCTGATGTCCCCCCGAGAAGGAGAGCAGTCCTCCAAATGCTTGATGCTTCCCCACAACCTTGCCAGCGACCCGTACTTGTTCCCAAACACAGGTTGCTAGCATAGCGCGAGGTGCGGCATTCAGAACCTCAACCCTCAACACCACCAGACCAGCAGTACTGAATAAAATAGTTAATTGTTTTTACTTTAAACTGGGTTTGGGTCCAATGCCCCTACTAGCTGTAAACCATAGCTTCTCGATTCCTCATTTAATTACAGAGAGAAACAATTATTTGCCTAAAAAATTCCTTTTTTCCAATCCTGTGGAACGATTAAGAAAAAAAAAATTCAGGGTTGGGGTCACACTGCTATAGTACAAATCAAAAAGATATGTCTGGGGATTTGAGAACCACTTGGGTTCCATTTGAAACTGAAGGCATATGGCACATGCCAATATCCAGTACCATACCACTGTATTATAGTTTTGTACTTTTTTGTTTGCACTAGAGTAGTATTCCCCTTGATTTAAAAGCGAGCTATACAAGGGGATACTATCTACATGTCTGTTTTGTTTCCTTACATTTTTTTAATTTTTTTTCTTGCAGTGCAGAAATGGCAAGTAAGCACTCTGCCTAGATCATGTAAAAAGGGGTACCTTGGTGCAATTGTAGGAGTTGCTCCCAAAGAAAGGACTTGCCTGTGAGAAGCAGACAAAGTTGCAACTCGCAGAGTCCTTTTGAGCAAAGTGACCAGTAAAATGGCATGCAACCAGAGGAGACTGGCCAGAGCCTTGAGGCTATAGAGAGCATGGGTGTAGACAGGCATACTCACTGTACACATTTGTGTACAGTTTTGTTGAGTGCCTGTCACACACCATATGCCTTTCTGTTAACATTTTAATTCTAATCTGTAGTATTTGGTTTAGTGTAGGCCACTGAGGAGTGTCTCTGTTTAAACTTCTGTTGTTTAGGAGATAGATACATGTATAACCGCTTTAGAGATTAGAGGAATCATCTGACAACAGTTTGACTTGTTTGGAAGGGGGTGCCATTTGGAAAGAATGTGTACATTTTTTAATGGGGGGTGTAACTGTTGGAGATTGTGTACGAAATTAAAATTTCTGGCTACACCCCTGATAGAGAGCAGTGAAGAGCCAGAGGCCCAATCTGGGGTGCATGAGAGACCAAACTAGATCAAGGCAGAGACTGGAGTTCAGAAGCCTGATAAAGGCAAAAGTGGATGCAGAACTGCAACAGGCTATGCTGGAGACAGGTGGAGGAGACAGAGTGCGAGCATGCACAGGGAGTTATTGAGAGCCCGCCAGCCAAAGGACTGCAATAGAGCAACAATGTGAGATTTAGATGCGAAAGGAGTGAGAGAAAGCATGCCAGCTCCAGATTAAGATGCAGTGGCACAAGATCCAGATGCAGTAGGAGGGGGGGAGGGAAGGAGAGAGAGGAGAGCAAAAGAACATGAACATGGGAGAGAGAGGGAGATTGAGATTATGATGGAAAGCACCACCAGCAAACATGTATACTGACTAGAGATGCAGCAAAGTTTTAATTCATAGGCAAATTCCCTGCAAATCTGCCAGCTGCGCATCCATGTGTCATTTTGCCACGTTGCCCCTTGTAGTGAAAAATTTGCCCAAATCTACACATGTAACTTCTCTTTGCTTTGGATTTGTTAAAGTGCAAATTGCACTTAAAAAAAAAAAAAAAAAATAAATAAATAAAAGCAAGGAGAAGTTAGAAATGACCGCTGACTATGCATCCCTGGTGTCTAGTGGTTATCCCCGCTAATCACCGCCAGCTCAGCTGTCATAACTTCCCTGGTGTCTAGTGGTCCCTGTCTCTTCTTTCCCCCGCTGATCACTGGCCCAATTTTAAAAATTTAATTCCACCCTGCCCCGCCAATTGTTGGGCGCCAGCCCCGACTGTAGTGTCCATCCCTGGTGTCTAGTGGTCCCACCTTTCTTACCGATGACCAGCCCAATATGAAAAATTAAATCCCCCTGTTGTGTCCATCACTGGTGTCCAGTGGTCCCCCCTTCCCAGCTGATCGCTGGCCCATTGTAAAATGAAAGAAATCCAAGGTTCTTCCCCCATTGTTGGGTGCCGGCCTGACCTTAGAAATAATTTCCCTGGTGCCTACTGGACCCCCTACTCCTGCATGTACTGACCACCACTCTGCTCTCCCTGACTACAGGTGGGTGACCGGCACAGCCCTTCACTCTCCTACACAGCCAGCTACCTGACTGAGTGCTCATTGAATGAGCATATGCTTGTACAAGCACACACTCCTTCATTGCAAAATCGCAGTCATTGCTGACAGATTTTCATGGGTGCAGAGAAGGGGGGTTGCTCTGGTCACCAGCAGGGGGTTTAGGATGGGAGGAACATCATCCCCTCATCCCACCCCTCACTGGTGACTGAAAAACCACCAGCAATGACCATGAGCTGGCTGATTGTCAGTGAGTGAGCGTGTGCTTGTACAAACATGCGCTCATTCATTGAAGGCTCAGTTGTGTGGCTGGCCATGGAAGAGTGGAGGACTGTTCTGGTCACCTGCTTGGGTTTGGGAGGGGCAGGGTGGTGGGCAGTACATGTAGAGGTGGGGGCTTCACTACACACCAGTGAAATTATATCTAAGGTTGGTCCAGCACCCAGCAATGAGGGGTTGGACCTTGGATTTCTTTAATTTTACAATTGGCTGGCAATTGGCCGGGTGGGGTGGGGTGGGACCACTAGACACCAAGGATGGACACTACAGGGGGATTTAATTTTTCATATTGGGCCAGCTGTCGACCAGGGGTGGGAACACTAGACATCAGGAAGTTAATTAAAATGACCTTCGGGCTGGCGTGATCGTGAGAAGCACTCGTACCTAGGTAATAATTAATAAATAAATAAATAAATAACTGTGGATTCTGAAAACTCTGCATTTGTTGAGTTTTTATGGGGAGGTTGGCTTTGCACCCCGCTTCACTCTGCAAATGGGGAAAATTAATAAATTTCCATGGAGTGAATTTTCCCCACTTCGCACCATCTCTAGTACTGGCATGGGAGGCCCTCCAAGAAGCAAAAAATAATCCTAAAATGTTTCCACATTATGGGGAGTTGGATGATCTTGACCCACTATATTTTTAGATATTATGAAAAATTATATTGACAATTTAAATTGGATAGGGCTTCTTGAGTGGCTCACCTCATGTCGTTACTCATGCGCAAAGCCTTAAAGGTATTCACCAAAATGGATGCTGCTGATTGCATGGACCATATAAAGGTGATAGATGTTTTATTGAAACACTGTGAATTGACTCCTGTGGTATGTTGTAGCACTCTAAATGTGCATCTGAAAGTACCAGGGGAAAGTTACACTGCATATATGTTCATTTGTGCAGTTCGTAAGAACGCTGACTTGAGAGTGCTGAAGCAGTTACTGCTTTATAAATGTTTCTGCTTGAACAGTGTTTCCAGACTGCGCCCGAGAAATTGCTTGTACAGTGGTAGCCAGCGACTTGATGAAGACTGTACAGATATATCTTGAGGGAATTCCCCATTTATGTTGATTGGATTTCTGTAATATTTCACAATATATACAGATATATAGTGCAACTTGACTCTGGCCACTACTACTGTATGACTGCTAGACAGAGCCCAATGTCCTATACAAGAATTTGCTAAAAGGACTGATCAGTTAGTGCTTAATAAGCTGTACTTCCAGCGCAAACAGTACATCAGGTGGGTTTTATGGGAATCTCATGGATAAACCAGCTTCAGCTTGAACCAGAACCCGAGGTGAAAAATAATGCTTCCAAACCTAAGGAGTCAGGGGAGTGGATGCGTTATATATGTCAGAAACGTAGGCATTTATCATACGATTGCCCGAAGATTAAAAATAAGGGTCAGAGTGCAGCTGGCAGCTTTTCAGCTATTACAGTGAAGGGGGCAGTGCAATTATTTCTCATGGAGCATCGGGCTCATGGAAATGTATTAACAGTGAGGTGCCACAGGCTTATTCAGTACTGTACTGTTTATTGTTTTTCTTTATATTAAAATTTTTTTTTTTTTTTTTTTTTTTTTGGCTTCTCACCAGTATTGTGGTGCACAAAGATCCTTCCAACAGTCTGTATTTCTCTCCTTTTTACAGTTTTGGTAATGACTATGTTTATTGTATAATCAATTGTAAACTATGTAAATCTTTAACTGAGAAAAAAAAACTATGTATGAGTGACTCAACATTTTAGACCAAAAGCTCCTCCCCACCCATATACAGTATTCACCATTTGCATATGTAAGATTTGGATTTTCTCTGATTACCTAGACTCTCTTGGAAAGTCTGAAAGAGGAGATACTGGGATGGTGCAGAGGGGAGACAGGCTTATGAAGGTGACTGGTAGTCACAGGCTCCCAACCTGTGCATCTGCCAGTCACAGACTGACGCATTGTTCAGCACTTAATTAGTGGTATAGAAGGAAAAAGCCATTTTTCCCCATTAGAAGCTGTTTTTCAAATACTGTTTCTGAATCCATTATTATTCCATCTGTATGGACCTATAAGTAACCTTAAGTACATGTTACTGATTCACACTCTGTTAAGTACCATGATGAAATGGGTACTAAGAATGCTGAATCCTGATTGGTCGAGAGATACTTTCAGCCAGGCCGATATCCCAGCACAATAGCCTGGCTGAAAGTACTCTCAGACCAACAGGCTCAGAACACTTCTTTGGAGCTGTCCGCATCAATCGAGCCACCCGCCATACACACTGTGGATCGCGTGTCTGTACATTTCATCCTAACTGCCACACCTTTATCAACAGCAATGTCCCGGCTCCTGTCGCTTTGGTGTATCGCACATCCTCTTGCTCCCAGTAGTCATACAGCTCTCCCTCATTTTTTTTTTTATTTTAAATCTTGCTTCACACAGTGAAGAAATACCCAGCACCCTCTTGAACTGCTCCGTCTTGCGTACGCTGCACCAAAAGGAGCCGCCGATTACCATTATCTTTTTTTTTTTTTTTTTACACAAAAAAAAAAACAGGCTTCCTCCCAAACCGCCAGATCTTTGTAATCTTTATAAATTACGGCACTACACCGATCTGAGGGACAGCCCGGAGGGGGGCAAGCTCTACTAGCAGGATACGCTAACAGCTGACAAAAAAACAAGCCTCCTCCCCAAACCGCTAGAACTTTAACTTCTTTATAAATTACGTTACTGCAACCGATCTGAGGAGAGCCTGTGGGTTGGGGGCAAGCTCTACTAGCAGGATACGCTAACGGCTGACAAAAAACAGGCCTCCTCCCAAACAGGCTGGAACTTTATAAATTACAATACTGACCCGATCCAACTGCCCGAGGGAAGGTAAGCTGTATTAGTAGGAAGCGCCAACGGCTGATGCCACTGCCTGCCATCACTTTGCCTGTAGTAATGCTTACATGTGTCATTAGCGCCACCTGTTGGCAATAAGAAAAAAATGCAATTGTCAAACTAGACTATTTTTTGTTAGTTTAGTTTTACTTTACATTTTTAAACCTTTTTTTCTAAATGTAATAATCCAAAAACAGTATTAAAATACCCTGTACCATTTAGTAATAGGGACAAATTTCATAATTGCAATAAGGCACTCCTGGGGGTGCTTTATGGTGGGATAATGGCCCTTCTTGGGTGGTGGAAGCACTTGGCTTCACCTCGTGCTTCAACCCACCCAAGGTGGGCCATTATCCCACCATAACACACCCCATGTCATGGAACTGTATGATGTAGTTTGTCTGTCTCAGCCACAGAGTTCTATAGTAGAACTTGGGTCACTGTGCCAACAAGTGAAGAGCTGAACTAAGCAATAAACTACATCACACAGTTCTAAAATCGCGCTTAACAGCAGTGTATGAATCGGAAATGCCCATTGGTATAATAAAGAAGCATATAGAGAATGGAATGGTAACAGAACTCGAACTAGTATTTAAAAATCAGCTTCTTTTATGGGGGGAAGACAGATTCAGCACAGTTCTCCTTTAAAGAGAACAAGTGCAACCAGGAACTATATCTTTTTGGTCTCTAGACCTATTGTGGTAAGCAGTAGGCAAAAGGATACCTATCCAAGCAGTAACTGCAGTGCAGCCAGCCGTGGGATGTCCTGACACCCCCTTTCTTCCACCTAGCAGTTGGGCATACACTGCCTAGATGCCCTGACCCAAAAGGTGCTTATTCATACCTGCTTATGAAGCAGTGGGTGGACATGAGGGACCTGGAGTCCCTTCTGACCTTAAATTAAAATGTTACTGTGTATGATGTAAATCCCCCACCATTCAGCACTATAAATCTGCCCCCTTCCCAGCATTGCGTCAGATAGATCTGGCCCTTTTGTTGGCTATGGTGCTTAAAACAAACAAACAAACAAAAAAGCTATTTCCCAGTTTCTCTGCTCCCTGTACCCATCTTTAGTGAAATGTGTTACAACTAATGTAATGAACTATCATCAAGTGCCGCCATTGCCTTCGTCTGTCCTGAGCTTTAAAATGTAATTACCCTTCCACCATTCAAAAGCAAAGGCTAGCATGTCTCATTGTCAACCGTACCATACCTGGGAATTAGTATAAAGCAAATCTGAGACTTCTGAGTAAATCTGAAGTTGAGGTTTTGTTTGGAATTAGTTCCCAGACTTGGCCTGGCTGATGGAAGCTGGCAAGTCTACACTTGGAAATTGGGGGTGGGGTGGGGTGAGGGGATAGACTTGCATTTCAGAGCCCAGCAGAGCTAAGATGCAGAGGATTGCACCCGGTGATGCTTCATTATATTATAGTTTGTGTACATTTAAATAAAGGTGATTTGGGGAGTTTGTAGGGTGCTAAGGGGTGGGGTTACATCCTTATGCCCCTTTTAAGACACCTTGGCTGGCAAGAGCTGAGATGGCTCTGTTCCACCATGGAAATTACAGGGGAATGACCTGGTCCAGGTTAGGCAGAAGGACAGTATGGTAGGCCCAGTCCCACTCACCCTTACAGTATTGATCCCTGCACCCAAGTGCTGGATTGGCCCCTGAGCTCCGAACCCTAGCCACTAAGAATTTAAACTGGACAGCCATCATTGGCAGCCCCCAACTGCAGGTGTGCACCTCAAAACAATCCAAAAACTCATCCTGCAACCCCCCACACACACACACACCCACACACTCACACTGATCAGCTTAGTCATCCGTGGCTCACTGGTGATCCAGTAATGAAACTGTCATCTTTAATCTCTCCAAAATTTGGGCAAGTCCAAAAAAGTAAATTCACCCCCACTTGTGGCAGACCATCAAATGTCAGTAAGGGGGGACAGGGGAAGGTAAAAGCTTATTGGGGAAAAGTTACTAGTTTGCATTTATCTGAGCCCCAGAGGGTGCGAAGATAACGTCCCTGTGATTGATGGATTGCCTAGCTTATTGGATTTGGGATAGTTTTATTACAGTGTGTGTGTGAACCTGTAGCTGAGTGCCAGGCAGGGTAGGGGTACAGTTAATACTTTTTAGTAGCTGTGGGTGAGTTAGTAGAAACTCTAAGATATTTTCAGAGGGGTACTGCTCTAGTCAACGTTACAGCTTGGTGTCACACAGAGCAAGTGGTTTTGGAAGGAGTCATGCTTGTGATCTTCTGTTTCACAGTTTATTTATTTAGCTTTTGTTAACCAGGTAAGTACACTAGACAAGACAATTGCCTATTTTCAGGTATGACCCAGGAGAGTACAGGAATAACAGATTTCAGTACATAAAACGACATTGTACAAATTAGACATGTTACAGTTCATGTGAGGACAGTATGATTACAGATTCAAAATAGCATACGAAATGTATTGAGGAATAGATTTATACAGTGTACATAACAAAAATAAACACCTTGTGGAAGCTAAGAGCAGTACCAGAGATACAGTTTAGAGATCCTTCAGATATGACACTATATACAGCTTAGCAACCTCGTGGAGTTAGGTCTTTTGTCCAGGAGGACCTCCAGGGCAGAGGAGTGCTATGATGGATCAATTTATGGGGGTTTGGGACAGCCACAAGCCGAGGAAAGTTTAAGGTGGTTCCATAGGGTGGAGCGAAGACACACCTGTGAGTGCGAGGAACGGACCTGGGCAGGGAAAGTGTTCCACAGTCTGGGAGCACATGCACAAAATCCTGCCCACCCATTTGAGTCTGTGTAGCCGGTATCTTAAGGAGGGCATGTCCCTGGGACCTGAGGGCGTAGGAGGAGGAGTCATCCAGAACGAGGAATTTCACCAGCCCTGGAGGGGTGCCAGTGCCAAGGACCTTTCCGGCGAAGCACCCTAGGACAAAGTCTATGTGGTTTGAGGGTGAGAGCCAGTTTAGCCTGCTGTAGAGGTCGCAATGGTGAGTGAGATGGGGGCAGCCAGTGAGAAGCGGCAGACATTGTTATAGGCAGTAGACCACCTAGAGAGGTGGACTTTGGATGAGTGGCAAACAAGAGGAGCCCATAGCAGAGCAAAGATAGGAGCACCCCTCTGGCAAGTGCAATCCAAGCTACCGGTGTAAGATTGCTTTTGGCTCTGTAGGCCAGACCCAGTTTGCAGTTAACAGTCTTGCAAGTGTTCTGAATGTGGCGGCCAAGGTCAAGCTGCAGGTTCAGCGTCACCCCAAGGTATCTAAAGTTGTCAGTAACTGGGATCTTGACCCCGTCGACACCAGAAACACATAATGGAGCAGGGGTGGACTTAATCTTGGCCTGAGACCCAAAGAGCATGGCCTGGGTTTTTCTGAGATTTAGAACCAACTTGTGGGACAATATCCAGGATTGGATGTTCCTCAAGTCCTCGCTCAGGTGGTGATTTATGACCCCTATCTCTGGGGAATGAGTCAGGATGACCAGGTCATCTGCATAAAGGATAGGCTTGCAGTGGACAGAGGCAGCCGGGAGTTTGTTCACGAATATGGAGAAAAGCAGGGGCCCCAAGACAGAGCCTTGTGGGACACCCATGGTAACAGGGATAGTGCTCGAGAACTCCTTCCCATACTTAACAAATTGCTTTCTGCCGTTTAAGTAGTTGGAGAACCAATTGAGCACCTCAGGTGATAGACCATAGGAACTGAGCTGGATGGAGAGCATGGTGTGATCAACAAGATCGAAGGCCTTAGAGAGATCTATAAAGATAGCTCCAGAGAGTTTACCTTGGTCCATAGCCTCTCTGATCCAAGATGAGACTGTGACAAGGGCAGAAGATGTGCTGTGTCCTTTCCTAAAGCCATGCAGCTCTGGGGACAGCAGGTCATGAGACTGCAAGTACTCAGAGTTGCCCTGCCATGACCTTCTCGAGAAGTTTGCTGACCGCTGACGGTATGGATATTGGACGGTAGTTTTCTATGAGTTTGGGGTTCCCTTGTTTAAGTATCGGCACCACCCTGGCAACTTTCCATATTTCCGGAATGACACCCGATGACAGGGACAGATTGAAGATATGGGTTACCATGGGGGCAATCTTACTGGCACCAAGACTCAGTTTTGGCTCCAGTCCATCATGGCCAGCACTCGAGAAGTGGGAGAGGCCCGAGAGCAGTCTTTGCACCTCTTGCACCATCACCACCTTAAAAAGAAAGGGCGGGTAAGATGAGGACGGTGCGGCCCCTTGTTCACTGTTTTCCCCTCCCCATGGGGGAGTGACGAGGTAAAAGCAGATAGGTCCAAAAAGTATTGGTTGAATGCATTTGCGATGGTCAGAGAGTTGTTGCAACTGGCACCATCGATGATCATATCAGAGGTCTCACCGCTCGGAGTCCCACTGAGTATATTCTTAATGTTTCTCTAGAACCTCCTGGGGTTCCTAGCTGTGCGCAGCAGCACAGTTTTGCAAAATTCACCTTTAGCAGCCCTAATAGTCTTCTTGCACTGATTTCTGAGATTCCTGTACTGCAGAAATACTGCCTGTTCTGTCGTGGCCTTGAAATTTGCCCAGCACTTATCTCTGTACTTCATGAGGGCTAACAGACTACCATGTAGCCACTTTGTCGCCGAGCTCCTGACCCTCTGTCTGATGAGGGGGGCATGTTTATCCTGCAGCACCCTGAACGTACTGAGGAAGTGACTGGCTGCTGATGAGGAGTCCTGGGCGTTCCATACTGCAGACCAGTCTGTGTGCTGGAGATCATCATGGTAGGAGCCAAGATCAAACCTGGAGTAGTCTTGGACCTGGATGATTTTATGTGGGATTTTCAGAGAAGGAATCTTCCATACCCCGTACACAGGGGAGTGGTCCGAGATGGAGTCGGGGAGGATGCCCGATGAGCTGATCCTCTCTGATCTATTTGTCATGACCCAGTCCAGAAGAGAGCTCTCTCCACCATTAGGTGGGCGCCTGGTAGGATCCTTGATCAGTTGCGACAAGGAGAGACCAGCAAGGAGTGGTTCATATGCTTTGGTGTTGCTACCAAGCTAGTTTAGGTTGAGATCACCTAGGATAATTAGTTCATTATGTCTGGTCGCAGCACCTACTGTGTCCAGGAGGACGGACAGTCCCTCCAGGCCGCCCTTAGGGGGATTGTAGGTGAATACGACATGTATCTTTTTGGTCATCCCCGAGCAACAGGGATGAACAGTTCTACTGCTACTTTTCTGCTTTTATTTCCTTTTTAGAAAGCCTACCCCCTACATTCCCATCTCTGTCTCACTCTGTCTGTCTGTCTTTCTCTCTTTCACAGTTCATAACTCTACCTTGTAGATCACATTACCTTTCCTAACCTACAGCAGGTAATGTTTCTTATTGTACCTATCTTTATACATCTAATTTTTCTGTCTTTATTGAATATTGGGTACTAGAAATACATTTTTTTGAGGGGGAGAAATAGTAACTCTAGATTTTGGAACAGACTAAGCCTGAGGGTCTGTCACAGCTGTCCCAGCAATTATGTCCTGTAAATTACTCTAGTTTGTTTGACTCCTGCTACTTTTCTGCTTTTATTTCCTTTTTAGAAAGCTTACCCCCTATATTCCCGTCTCCATCTCACTCTGTCTGTCTGTCTCTTTCTCTCTCGGCATGTTTACACTGCCACTTTTGCACCACTGCTACCCATATGGGTTGGTTGAAGTGATACAAAAGTGGCCATGTGAACACTTAACATTGAATGGTTAGTTGTCCACTGACCCTCTCCTTAAGCCAGTGCAGGAGTAGGAATGCATTCTGGAGTGCGGCTTAAGCAGCCATGTGGACAGACTGCAGCTCGCTCCAGTGCACGCTGACATCCCTGAATTGCTGACTGCCCTGAGACTGAAAGCCACTCTCCAGCGCAGCTTGTAATGGCGCTGAGAGGGGTCATGTAAAACACTCTGCAATGCTGGAAAAAGCAACACTAGGGATTGGAGACATTAGGCACTTTTACACAGTAGTGACCTGTACCTGCTGGTTCCATATCTCGCTCTGTTCCGCTCTGTCCACTGTGCTTTTACACACATGATCTGTATCGGAATGAGCCGTACAGCTCAACTGCAACATTACCATAGTGTGGTGTCTACAGGCAATCTGCTCCACAACAGCCAAGGGAGCACAGGATTTCCTTTTCATCTGGGACAGAAATGAGTGGAAGGGCACTAGTACATGGCTGGGTGAAACGTAACATGAGTCGACAAACCCAGCCAAGCAGAGAACGTGGAATTGGTGAACGCTCACTTCTGTTGTGAAATGGGTCACCTGTAGATGCCACACAGGTAATGTTGCAGTTGATCTTACCACTCATTCCAGTACAGATCACTGACCCCCAACTCGACCTGGGGAGTCGCATCCTAAATGTTTGTAGAACCGTAAACTGCAAACTGGGCCTTGCCTACAGGGCAAAGAAAAACTTGATGTCTGCAGCTCACTTGGCACTGGCCAGAGGTGTGCTGCTCCCTTCACTAAGCTATGGCCTTCTCCTGTTAGCTGGCACCTCCAAAGTCCACCTTGCGAGGTGGAACACGACTTATAACAACATCTGTTGCTTTGCCCTGGCTGTCCCACGTCTCACCCACCATTGTCAATTATACGACAAACTGAGCTGGCTTTCCCTGGCCAATCACTTGAAATACAGGTTGGGCTGCTTCGTAGGAAAGGTGTCCAGAACTGGCACCCCCGCTGGGGCTTGCGCAGCTTCTTCTGCCTGCTGTATCCTCCTCCTACTCGCTCAGGTCTCAGGGTTCGGCGGTGCTAAAAGTTCTATATACTCTAACCGTAATGGGGGATAGGGACTTTGCTACATGTGCTCTGAGGCTATGGAACTCCCTTCCTGACCATGTATGTTCCTCCCCCTCCCAACTGTGTCTCCAGAATTCCCTGTGGGAGCACTTGAAACTGTCCTTGGTGTGTGGGTATCCCAAGCTGCCCTAACCAGGTCTCCAAATTGGTCCCTTTCTGATCCACTGCCTACTGTCCTTTAATCTCTGGGTAGCATGTGATTGATCGCCATCTGCTTATGTATTAAGTGGCCCTGGTAAATAGGGTCACTTATGCAATGTAATTACCATTGAATGTGTTGGTCTATTCTGTATGTATATGTATATTTTACCCGATTACTGTTCACTGTATACTATCTGTTTATCTTGCTCTCTTGTAACTCTGTACATTGCCCCTCTTGTTGTTATGTACCTTGTTTGAACCTGTATTTTGATTGTACTCTCCCCCGGGTCGTACCTGAAAATAGGCATACAGATTGTCTAGTGTACCTACCTGGTCAAGAAAAGCTAAATTAATTAATAAATAAATGTAAAGGGCACTTTGTGTCAGCAGTGTAAACATGCCTTTTGTGAAATGTAGGGTTGCATTTTTTAGAGAGAAGGTAATGTTGCCAAGACACTTCCATAACTTCTTTGAATTAAAGAAAAAAATACAGTTCAGAGCAAACTCTGATATTCAGTGGTCCGAGGGGATGATGAGATACTTTTTAACATCCAACCGTACCATTGTCTTTTCAATTTGAGTCCATGTTCCATTGTCCTGTTTTCTTGAAGCAGTGAATAAACTGATTGCATCTAGTTCCTCTGTTCCCTTGCTTACCTATACTCCCCTTTTGTGCCCATTTCTGTTTTTTTAGTGGAGAACCCCAACTGTTACAATCTCTACTAATATGCCATCCCTCCTAGACCCTCAGTCATTCTGGTTGCTCTGTGTTGAATTTTGTTTTTAATTTTCAAACAAGCAGGGGTGTTATCCCTGGTGTCCTGACCACCATAACCTCTCTTAATATAACTCAGGATCTTACTTTGAAAGAGTTCCTGCAGTGGATCTTCACATATAGGACTGCGCCCCCTGGTGCCAGGTCCGCACGGCAAACTTATAGCTAGCAATCAGTGGGGACCGCTCCCCGTCGTTGGGTGATGCGACGTCAGCTCAACTATAAAAGGGGGTGGCCCCACGCCCACCTTCCAGTTCTTTCCCACCATTGCACCAGTTTGTCCGACAGATGCAGTAGGACAGTGATCAGTCGCCTGCCTTAATTCGATGTTTCATCGTCTTTTTCTTCTGATAATCTTTTCTCCTTCACCTGTGGTGTATGTCATCTTGCTTAAAGAAAAAGTGCACCAAGTGCGGCACCCAAATCCCGCATGGGGACGACCACTCCCGCTGCCTCCTTTGCCTGGGGCCCAAGCACAACTTGGCAGAGTGTGCTGTTTGCCAGGGCTTCAGCCAGGCCACCCAGACCCATCACAAGCGGATCCTCGAAGACCACCTCCTTACTCAGCTGCTAGCTTCGATTGAAAAGGAGCTTCAAGAGCTTAGGGAGAGTTCCTTGTCGCCGGCCTCAGAAAAGAAGAAAAAGAAGGACAAGGAGAAGCGACAGGACAGCCCATCTTCTCTAGGTGAAAACAGCCTTCCTTCACTTGACGACCAGAGTGCGTTGTCCTCCTCTACAACCGTGAGTATCACTCTTCCTGGGCCTTCATCCACTCTGGTGGGTTGAATGCCCTTTCCCTCTCCTGCTGAGGTGAGTGGGCAGCCGGGGGTCACCTCTTTAGAGGTTCTTGTACGTTCTCCTACTAGTAGCACCGCCGTTGAGCCGTCCCCCGACTCCATTGCTGGGGCGCCTGGCCCAGACCAATCTTCCTACCCCCGCCAGCCCGGTCGTGACTGATAAGTCGACCGATGGTACTCCCGTAGACTGCACAGCTGCTACTACTCTCCCGTCGGGCTCCCTTGTGGACCCCAACTCCGGGACGAGCGTGCTCATGAAAGAACCCTCATTCCTGCTGTTTTCCACCCCCAGGGATTTGCCACCCATTCCCAACTTCTCTCTTCCTTCGGGGACGCTGTTAGACCTGTCATTGGGGTCTCTCTCAGAGCTCCCCCCTTTGCCAGGCTCTATCCTGCCGCTGGATCCTGTTCTTCCCAGGGACCCGTCACCAGATCTAGGACTTACAGGCATGGATCCTCCTCCTTCGGGACCCTCTGGCCCTTCGCCTGATCCTTTGCCGCTGCCTAGTGGCCCTTCGGCGCCTCCCCGGCTGGGCCTTCAGCTCCTCCTGCTGGCCCCTCTGGCGGTTTCCCAGGACCTGATCCCCACATTCCACCACCTGGTGGCCTGCTGCCAGACCCATCTCTTCCAGTGCCAGGCCTTGTGCCGCCTATGCCGGGTTACCTGCATACTCCGGCTTAACCACCATCGGGCTACCCTACGCCTGGCTACCCGATACTGGGTTATCCGCCATCTAGATACCCGGTGCCTGGATACTCTTCGGGGTTCTTGGGTTACCAGTACCCATATTGACATCCTCCCCAGCTACCCATCGTACCCTGGGTATCCCGGGTTTCAGCCTCCTGCCATCTCCTCCACCTCCACTGACTGACCGTGATGCTGTCCTGGTGTGGTGGCAGGATGCCAGGATGCAACTCCTGACTGAGCTAAAACAGTTCCAGCCTCAAGGGGGCACCCCTCCTTCCAGGGGCCCTGCCCCCAGTCCAGTGCCCTCCGGTCGTGCTTCGGGCTCAGTCCCAGTGGGTGACATTGGAGTAGATCCCTCTCTGCCCAGCAGACTGGAATCCTCAGAGTCAGATGAGGATTCAGACGATGACCAGTCAGAACCCCATTCTCCTGCTGAGCCTCAACCTAGAGAGTCCCCTAAATTCCCCCCCCTCCCGAGGACCCTTCTTTTGGAGAGCTCTTATGGACTATTCAAAAGGCTTCAGGCTGGCCATCTAAAGAACTAGATTTTCAACGTAAAAGACTAGCTGACCATCTTTACCGTGCTAATGTGGACTCTCTCCCTATTCCTCTGTGGATGGGTCCACATAAGGATCTTGCATCCACTATATGGCAGCAGCCTTCTTCTAATCCTGCAGTATCTAGAAAGGCAGATACAAACTACTATCCCCCCGGAAGGGATCTCCCACCTTACTTCGCAGGCTAAAGCTGACTCCATGGTCATTACAGCTGCCCATGACTGCTCAGCCCAGCCAAAACAGCTCAGCTTCTCTCCTCCGGACAAGGACTCGAAACAGCTGGACCAATATGGCAGAAAGATTTACGCCTCTACCACCTGTGCTGTTCGGTCACTTAATTGCGTTTCGCACATGGTAGCATTCCAGAAGTCCTCACTCTCGGAGTTAGAAAAGGATCTTCAGGACGTCCTTGACTAGCAACTCGAGTCCAAGTTACTGGAGAAAGTGAGGATGAATAAGTCATCCTGCCGGCATGCACTTCCGAGCCACATATGATTCAGTGGACTCTGTGGCTCAGGCTGTGGCCTCGGGGATCTGCCTTGGGCATCTAGCAGGTCTGGCACAGGACGTTCAGTCTACTCTTTTGGACGTGCCTTTCAGGGGTCCTGTTCTCTTTGGCGGCGATGCTAAAGATATCATTACTGGGCTGCTGGAGAGTGGTAGGTCCTTAAGAGACATATGCTCCATGTGCCATTCTAGTCAGAAGAAGCAGTCTTTTCATCACAAAAGAAACCGGAACAAAAATCGGAACCAGGGCAAACATCGAGCAAAACGCTGTGCCGCTGTCTCAGGAGCACAACCTCCTCAGGCCAGATTTGCCAAGGCAGCCTCAGGAGCTAAGGCTCCCCTCCCCTCTGCATCCTGACTCACTTCCTCTCCTCCCATTTCCTCCGTCCCCCATGGAGGAACTGGTGGTAGGGAGGTTCGGCCTCCATCTGGCAGGGTAGAAAGTCATTGCCGCAGATGTATAGGCGTTACAGCTCATACAAAGAGGTCACTCCATAGAGTTCCTGGAGATTCCTCCAGCAAATCTTCCGGGAAAGTCTTTTTATCCGGCAGGTCGGATCCCTGTCATCCATCAAGAGATTCGGGCTGTACTCCTAAAAGCTACCACAGAACCCGTTCCTCTGGTTCAAATAGGAAGGGGATTTTACTCCCACTTCTTCCTAGTTCCAAAAAAGACAGGGGACCTGAGACCTATCCTAGACCTCAGCATGCTAAACCACTTTGTGGAGTATAAGCAGTTTTGCATGCTGACTCTCCAGGGACTCCTACCCCTGCTTCTGTCAAACACATGGCTGTACTCCCTGGATATGTAGGATGCCTACCTTCATATCCCTATCCTTCTGGCCCACCACCACTTTCTCCAGTTCACCTTTCTGGAGAACCATTTCCAATTCAAGGCACTCCCATTAGGCCTGTCCTCAGTCTCTCCCCATTTTCACCAAGTGCCTAGTGGTGGTAGCTGCGTTCCTCTGCCGCAGGGGCATATACGTGTTCCCATACCTGGGCAGCCTGAAGGAGTCTCTCTCCTTCACTCTGGATCTGTTTTCCCACCTGGGAATTTTGATCAACCTACCCAAATCCCAGTTAGTACCCTCCCAGCACCTCCAATTTATTGGAGCGGTGCTGCATACAGTCCTGAGCAAAGCCTTCCTACCACTAGACTGAGCGGAGACCCTGGTCTCACAGGCCACCTTGGTGGCCAAGTCTCGGTGGACCCCAGCTCACTCCATGCTTTGTTTCTTGGGTCTTATGGCAGCTGCCATTCCTACTGTTCCCCTGGCCAGGCTGCACATGAGGGTCACCCAGTGGTCTCTTCAGGTCCAGTGGGATCAGCGGTTGGATGACATGGACCAGCTGGTCATGATCTCCCACAGCTTACAGAAAGATATCCTCTGGTGGCAGGATCTCCCAAACTTATTGGTGGGGGGCCCCCTTCCACTTCCAGGCTCCTTCCCAAACCCTTACTTAAGATGCTTCCAGTATGGGTTGGGGAGCTCATTTGGGGATCCCAGAATGCAAGGTTCTTGGTCTCCAGTGGAGGAGAATCTTCACATCAACATCCTGGAGACCAGAGCAGTGATCTGTGCTCTCCAGGCCTTCTAGTTGTTACTTTCGTCTGGGAACACTTCTCATCCAGACAGACAACATGGCCACTGTCTGGTATCTGAACAAACAGGGAGGTACCCGATCGTACCCTCTCTGCAGAGAAGCAATGAGAGTATGGTATTGGGTGATTCAGCATGGCCTGATCCTAACAGCAGTCCACTTGCTGGGAGTTCACAATACCCTGGCGGACAATCTCAGCCAATCAGTAGCCAGGGCTCATGAGTGGGAGCTAGAGCAGGAAGTAGTAGAAGATTTGTTCCTTCTGTGGGGCCTACCAGACCTAGATCTGTTCACCTCCCACATCCATCGCAAAACTATGCAACTTTCGCTCACTCGTTCTCGGGCTTGATGCTTTTTTGGTGAGACGCACTGTCTCTCTCCTGGACAGGGAGGTTTCTGTATGCGTTTCCTCCCTTTCCTCTCATTCAGAAGGTTATTTTGAAACTTCAGGCAGAGGGGGCTCACATGATCCTGATTGCTCCTCTGTGGCCCGGCAGAATTGGTTACCGCAGTTGCAACAACTAGTTCAAGAACCACTGGTTCCTCTGCCGCTTTCTCACGACTTCTGTCTCAGGAACAGGGTAGCCTGGTACATCAGAGTCTCAAGTCTCTCCATCTTCATGTGTGGCACCTGTGGACATAGCGATTTCTCCGCTATGGAATGTCCTTCCAGGTTGCTCTGGTCTTGATGGAGGCCAGAAAGCCCTCTACCAGATCCCCTTATGCCATGAAGTGGAAGAGATCTTCTATTTAGGCCACAGCTAAGCGCTTGGACCCTTTTTCTTGCTCAGCCTCCCAGGTGTTAGAGTACCTCTTACATCTTTCAGAGTTGGGCCTTAGTTACTCCTCACTTAAGGTCCATCTCTTTATGGTGTCTGCCTACCACTATCCTGTGGAGGGCAAAACCCTAGCCCAGCTAGAGGTTTCCAAGACTTTCTTGAAGGGGATCCTTCATCTCAAACCTCCAGTCTGGAACCCTTGTCCTCCCTGGGATCTTAATTTTATGTTGGATAAACTTACTTTGCCCACTTTTGAACTAGCAGCAAGTTGTGACATGTGCTTCCTGGCTTGGAAGACGCTGTTTTTAGTTGCAGTTACTTCAGCTCAAAGGGTTTCAGAGATTCAGGCCTTTGTTTGCAGAAAACCTTATTTAGTTTTTCACAAGGACCGGGTGGTCCTGCAGACTAATCCTTCTTTTCTTCCGAAGGTTCTTTTGGAGATGACTCTCAATGAGAGTGTTGAACTGCCAGTTTATTTTCCTCAGCATTCCAACGGGGGGGTTGGGGATTATCTTTTGCACACCCTCGATGTGCACTGGATTTTGAGGTACTATACCTCCTGTACTAAAGAAGTTTGAAAGTCGAACCAACTCTTTGTGGCCTTTGCCTCCCAGTGCCAGGGCAAGGCTATCACTAAACCAGCTCTTTCCAGGTGGCTGGCTAACTGTATCCATTACACTTACCAGAAATATGGGAAAACTCTTCCAGGAGGCGGTCGTAGGTCACTCCACCAGAAGCGTGGCCACTTCTACCGCCTTTTGCAGGAATGTGTCCCTGCAGATATCTGTGCAGCAGCCACTTGGTCTTCCATCCACATCTTCACTAAACACTACAGTCTGGACATTGCCTCTAGGCGTCGAGCTGGTTTCGGTCTTGCAGTTTTGCAAGGTCTTCTGTCTTAAGGCAGACTCTTAGTTGGCAGATATCGTCCTCCTCCCGGAATCTCGTCTCCGACACCTCCTTTTTTAGACTGCTTGGAATTCAGTCCTATATGTGAAGACCTACTGCAGGAACCATCTCGATATAAAATATAGCAGTTATGTAAGGACTTCTACTGACTTAATTTTTGGTCTGGGCTACCGATCTCCTAACATGTTGACAGAGGATACACACATCTTTTTGGATGAAATTGAGGGGAAGAGTTCAGAAGGAGACATCGTACTTCTGGGTGATTTTAATTTTTCCAGCTATTGATTGGAAAAGCTTAACCGGGGTAAGCTCCGTGGAAAAAAAGATTTATTGAAATAGTAACCCAAGGCAATTTAGAGCAGTTGGTGCATGAAGGCACTAGGAAAAACAATATATTAGATTTAATATTTCTAAACTCAGAATTACGCTTCCTAGGCCCCAAGTAGCTTCCACCATTGGGTAGCAGTGATCATAATGTAATCCTGCTAGACATCCTGTTAACAATTAACAAACCCATAACGGGTATTACTAAATTTAGGGACTTCTTCAAGGCAGACTACCATAGCGTTAAGAAATTCTTAGAAAAATGGAACTGGGCTGAGGAATTAAAAAAACCTTGAAGTAGAACAGATTTTGGAAAAATTATTTAATAAACGAAATATATGTATTGCGACATGGGTCCCAGAGAGAGTCAAATACACAAAAAATCATAGGTTGCCTATTTGGTGGACCAGGAAAATAAAAAAGGTTATCAAGAAAAAATAAATTATACAAAAGACAAAAGAAATTTCCAACTAATAACATTACAACCTATAAAGAAATTACAAAGGAAGTAAAACTAAGAATAAAAAATGCCAAAAAAAGATGCTGAAAGGTTAGCTACAACAGTTGGAGATAAGAAGAAATTCTACAATTATATAGGTTCCCTGGAAAAAAAAAATAGGATAACAGGACCTATATTATCAGAAAAGGGTCTAATAAATTCGGAAAGGGAAATGGCCACAATCTTTAATCAATATTTTCTTAGTGTCCATAAAGATAAAGAGGAGATATCTGAAGAACTAACTACACTACGAGCTAACTTTCTGGTCTTTAAGCCTTCCGATATTGTTGAAACAATAAAACTTATTAAAAACAGCTCAGCAGGACCAGACAGTATACCATCTAAATTCTTGAAGGAACTGAATTACCAACTTGCAGGCCCATTATCTATGCTATTTAATGCATCATTAAAATCCGGAGAAGCCATAAAAATATGGAATAAGGCCCGGGTAACCCCAGTGCATAAAGAAGGGAGAAAACAGGATGTCAAAAATTACAGGCCAATAAGCCTAACATCTGTCCTAGGTAAAACTCTTGAACGGTTGCTTCAGAAACACATTATGGATCACCTAAAAAGTATTTCGCACTACGATCTAACACAACATGGTTTTGTGTCTGGCAGATCTTGTTTGACCAATCTTAGGAGCTTTTTCGAGCCTATAAATGCCGCTTTAGATAAAGAAATGCCTGTTGATGTGTTTTTCTTGATTTTTCTAAAGCGTTTGAGTCAGTATCACATAAAATCTTGATCGAGGAGTTAGTTAAACTTCAGTTCCACCCCGAATATAATCGGGTGGATCAGCTCTTGGTTAAATAATAGAACCCAATGTGTGGCTATAAGGGTTTACGAGTCGACTTGGGGAGAAGTGACAAGCGGGGTACTGCAGGGCTCAGTTTTGGGCCCAGCCTTGTTGAATATCTTATTATCCATGCAGACTCTTCCAGGAGCTTGGTCATGCAAATAAGCAGACGATTGTAAAATCAGTGGAACTGTTCAAAATACAAAATTGGCAAAATCTTTTCAAGACAACCTGGATCACCTGGCAAACTGGGCAATAGAGCATAAATGAACATTCAGTGAGCAAAAGTGCAATGTTATGCACTTTGGGTCAAATAATCTTAGATTCCAGTATAAATTAAATAATATTCCACTAAAGGAATCCATAAATGAAAAGACCTAGGTGTTTGGATTTCAAACAACTTAAAATATGATCGCCATACTAGCATGGCCATAATGAAATGCAACCAGATAATTAGATGCATACTGAGATCAATTAAAAGTAGGGATCCTGAAGTCATACTTCCATTATACTCGGCACTAGTTTGTCCCCGTATTGAATATTGCTTTCCATTCTGTGCTCCATACTCGATCCAAGGGAAAAATAAGTTGGAAATAGTCCAAAGAAGAGTAACCAAAAATGTTAGGCCTGTAAAACATCTGAGCTATCATAACAGGTTAAAACATCTAAACCTATTCTCTGTGGAGTACAGAAAATTGAGAGGCGAATTATGTCTGGCTTTTAGAGCAAATGGGGATGATGCTTTTTTAGAACTAATTGGTTTAACAAAAAATCCTGTGCAGTATAAAAACACTAGGTCACACAATCAGAACTACTTGGGGAAACCAACAGAACACAGAAAAGAAGTCAATGGTATACACAGAGAATTGTGTGTCTGGAATGCGCTTCCTAGTGAAGTGGTTGACAGTGACAATATAACTAACTTCAGAAAGAGATTAGACAGTTTCATGGGGGATAGGCGATTCTTAATTTCCACCATGACAGCTTGACATGGTGGCAGGTTCTGTTATGGAACTTGTTTCCCATCTGTGAACTTACCGTAACAGTAGATCTTCGAGAGAGTGTCCTGCAGTAGGTCTAGTTCCCCACCCACCTATCCCCCAGCTCCTGGAGTTATTTCCTTTCTTCTGTCTAGCCCTCTGGTTTAGCCAGGGCACAGGGTCCCAGGAGTTGTTGCTCCATTTTTGTCTGCTCCCTATTTCTAGGTCTCCAGTAGAAAAGAACTGGAGGGCGGGCGCGGGACCTCCCCTTTTATAGTCTAGTTGATGTCACGTCACCTGACGATGGGGGTGGTCCCTGATGATGATTGCTAGCTACAAGTTGTCCATGCGGATCTGATGCCAGAGGGGCACAGTCCTATATGTGAAGACCTACTACTGCAGGAACCTCTCTCGAAGATCTACTGTTACTGTAAGTTCTTACATAACTGCCATTTCCAGTGCAGTGCAGCTGTGTGTGATATTATTGTGCTTCATAACTGATGCATATACACTGCATACAATCCCTGCACTACCAGTATCTTCTGCATTTGTAAAACACTTTGGGCTACATTGTGAATGAAAGATGCTATATAAAACCATGTTCTGCTCTGTTCTATTCTGTTCTATTGTATTTTATTTTACAATTCTTTCTTGTTCTATATAGTGACATAATAGTAAAGAATTCTGGGCAGTGCAGCCTTTTGTATTTTGGAACTTTAAATTACTGAGATCTGCAGCTATATTTCTCTTGTATCAATATCCGGTTTTTAAAGCATGATCTGGGTATTTTGCAGTTGGATCAACCTTGTACAAAGTGGGCCATGTCTCCATAACAAGGTGATATTCTCACCACAGGAGAACAAAATTATAACAGTGACTGGAATTCCTCTTTAAATTAGAAGAAAATGTAAACCAGTAAATCGGGTCCTTATTTTGCCCTCGTTTATCTACCAGAGCTCAAACAAAGAAAATCCTGTTAAACTGAGAATTAAAGTCAAGAAATTCAAAGAGACATGCTTTCCAGTCTTCTCGATTCAGTCTGTTTTACATACTATCATTATTAGTGTTTAACTTACTGACTTTTTATTTTAAATGTATGTCTCCAGTTTCAGTGTGAAAGTCCTCATTAAGTTATATGTAAACCGATAAATCAGGCCTTTTATTCTGCCATTATTTAGCTACCAGAGCGCAAGTAAAGAAGCTTTGTGTGAATACTAATGTGAAGCATATCTTCACACTGTTGGGTCCTCAAAGTCAGGATTTCTTGTGGGTTTTTTTTTTTTTGTTTTGTTTTGTTTACTTAGCAAAAGGATGTCTCTCTTTAACTCTCTCTCACACACACACACACACACACACACACACACACACACACACACACACACTCCTTGCAAAAAAACTCCGTTAATGCAATAGTTAGGGTTGCTAGTACAGCGACACAAGTTTGGAAATTTGATGTTAGGGTCCCCTTCCACCCTCCACACACCAACAGGTGTCTGGGTGTGCCATGGGGTCATTAGGCCCAACTCTAACCCCATTCCATGTGTAAAAAAGCTGATATGGTACAGTATAGGAGAACAGGGTGAGAGTTGGGTCTGATGATCCCATGGCACACCCTGACACCTTTTGGTGTGTGGAGGGTAGGGTGGTAGGGGTGGGAACCCTAACATCGAATTTCCAAACTTTTGTCGCTGTACTATCAATCCTAAGTGATGCATTAACGGAGTTTTTTGCAATGACTTTCCCTTCTTTTTGAGAAAGTGTACTGTAACTGGTGTGTGGTTGTGTCCAGGCCCCGCGCTCCCTTCACGCTATCCATTTTTGCATAATGGTATGCATATGTGGGAGCATGGGCCCTCTGGACCCTGCGCTCCCACTTACACATAAGTTTCAAGACATACCGTTGCCCTAGAGTCATGAAAAGGAACCCTTGTAACACTAATTTGGCAATATCACAGTAACCATAGCAACTATGAAAAAAATTCCACTGCAGTTGTAATCATGACTTGGAAACTTCCATGCATGCTTAGTCCACCTAAGCCACCCAGAGTGAAAAACCCATATCTTGGAATTGTTTTCGACATACAGGCGCAGAAAGGTGCCATGGATGCCACAATGTTATCCTATGGGCAATTTCTCAACTTTGGAATGCTGTAACTATGGAGCTGGTGTACATTTTTTCACCAAACTAGCAAAAAGCACATCTGCAGGGGTAAGGGCTTGTCACCCTGCAAATTTCAGCCCCAAAGCCCTAACCGTTTAGTTGCAGTGAGGTGATAAACAAATGGTGTTTTTTGGTGCAGTAATGTCGCAAATTGTGACACTTTTGCAAAATTTTCGAAAGAACAGTTGGGAAAGTGTCACAAATGGCAAAAGTGTTACATTCATCGTTTCACAATTTGCAACAGTACCAAGGGTCTGATGCTGGAAAATATATTTCCAAGGGGAATTTTAAAATTCTGGTGCCAGCATTGTGTTCCTCAGGCCCCGATTACGTAAACACAACTGTCAGTGTTTACCTTGGGGCAGTCAAATTTTAACTACAGCCGTTTTTCTCCACTGCTAACTGAAAAGATGGTGGTGGCACAACACTACTGAGGGCATTTGCGACATTAAAATGTACTGCCGGCAGCTTTTGAGACGCACATACTATATATTCCCTGAAAATTTCAGACCAGACTGAGAAACTGTTTGGGCTACAGCCCCGAGCAAAAAAAAAAAGCCCAAAACGTGAGGTTTTTTTTTTTTTTTTTTTTTTTTTTTTTAAAACACATTTTGGTGCTCTACAGCTCCGCAACCGCATAGCTGACCAGAACGAAATCTGCCAGATCCAGAGATCTGTAGTGCTTGACTGTGCATGCAACATTTCAGGCAAATCCGTCATAAGGTTGCAAAGTTATTAAAATGCAAAAGTCTGGGTTTAACATAGAAGTGGCTGAGCAACCCTAACTATACTGGCAGTACCATGCCAGTAAAATATGCTGTATATACCGTAGTGGTATCCCAGCATAGGGTTTGATGTAGTGCAGCTGTGTACCTTTTGTTAGTGCAGGTATATACTTTTACTTGATTACTGTGGGTATATAGCTTTAATTAGTGCAGGTATACAGCTATAATTGATTGATTCGTGCTGGTATATAGTTTTAATAGATTAGTCACAGGTATACAGGGAATTTGGGAGGATGGGGAAGGGGCATACAGTACATGATGTGCAACTGAAAATACATAATATAAGGAGCAGTAGAAGTAAAATAAAATGCAATTAAAAGGCATACAGTTAAATAAAAGTAAAAATAATTAACAGTGCACAATCACATTTTACAAGCAGAATATCCAAGGCTACACAGCATAAAGATGGAATATAATGCAAATCAAGGTACAAGTGCTATACAGTAGAGAGAGCAATGCTGGACAGCAGTGGTGTGTGTGTGTGAGGGGGACAGTCCAAAGCAAAGTGGCAGAAAGAGTAGAAGAGGGGATCCAGTCTGGCAGGGGTGGACTTGGGAGTAGCATTGTAAACAATGTTACCATAGTAGAATATAGAAAACACCATCTTTGTGAGTAGCACCCTGTGGACAGAGAGGGGGCTACAGGCTTTGTTTCTATAGAGCGCACTCGGTTAGGGATGAAGCTTGTGGTGGATAGAATCACTGTGAACTGAGACGCTGAGGTGCCAGTCCAGCTAGACTCTTAAGTCACTGAAAGGAGAAGATATCCACAAGCACAATACCATCAAGGGTGTGGAAGGCAGGGAGAGGAAAGACTTGGCAAGCCTCTGCTGGGAGCCAAAGGTTATGGAGACCATTTTCTTGGCATTGAGGGACAGAAGAGTTGACCAGAACCAATGCTGAACACTGTCAAAATTCATTCGGTGATGGGCAGCAAGGTCTGCAGCAGTGGAGCCAGAAGCAAACAGCACAGTGTCACCTGCTTACATGTGAATGGATACAGAGGAACAGGCGGAGAAATAGGCAGAGGGGGATGTCTTTTTAGGAACATAGTGAAGAGAATGTGGCCCAGGACAAAACCTTGGTGGATGCCTGAGTAGAAAATGAATGGTGGGGAAATGATACCTCCAATATGGACAGCTTATGACCTGCCCCCAGATAGGATCAGAACCAGCTGATAGAGGAGAAAGAGCACCCAGTTGCCTTAAGCTTGTCCAGGAGAAGGGGTGTGACACTGTGTCAAAGGTGTTGGCCAAGATGGTGGGTGCAAACTAGCCCTAGTCCATACTGGGTCCATGCATAAAGGCACACTGAACTACAATACCTTTTTTCTAGGTGCATCCTGCAGGAAGAGCTACACGGACCTATTTTACTGATGGGGGAATGTGGCCATGACGTGGGTTACACTCCCCTACTCTTTTTCGATAAGTGCCATGGAATCTTTTGTTACCACCTGAGCAGCATTAGCAGGCACTTGAATAGTAAAGATAGTAAAGTAACGAATCCATTGTACACATCACTTGTGAGACCACACTTGGATTATTGCAATCACTTTTGGCACCATATTCCAGGGAAGGGATTAAGACCTTAGAAGGGGTTCAGAGAAGAGCAACAAAGATAGCAGGAATGCAGACGCTGGGGTATGAGGAAAGATTGGACAGACTAGTGCTCTACTCATTGGAATATCAAAGGATAAGGGCAGACTTATGCTTGGTGTATGGAGCTATTAAAAATGATGATGTTATGGACTGTAAGGCTAGAGATGAAGGTCTTGACTCCGTTCCACACAGGAGACTAGTAAACAAGCTGGAGCACACGGGCATTGGGCCTAAAACTGTAAACTGGATTCAAAACTGGCTCAATGGTAAGGACCCAAAAGATATTGATAAATGGCACATTATCAGAGGAGGGGTGAGTTACAAGTGGTGTTCCACAGGGTTCAGTGCTGGGACCAGTACTTTGCAATGCATTCATCGCGACATAGCTGATGACCTGTATGGGAAGGTGTGCCTATTTGCGGATGACACATAACTCTGCAATTGGTTGGACTCCGTTGAAGGGACTCAAAAGGTGGAGTCAGACCTTAGGGAAATTGGAAGAATGGTCAGGGAATTGGCAGTTGAAGTTCAACACTAAAAAATGTAAGGTTATGCACCTAGGAAGATGCAACCCAGGGAGAAATTACTTTCTAAATGGGGTACAGCAGGTGTTAACAAAACATGAGTATGATTTTGGGCTTGATCATCGCAGACAACCTGAAGATTGTCAAGCAATGTGAAAAGGGAGCACAAAAAGGCCAGCGGCATCTTGAGTTGCATAGGGAGGGGCATAACCAGTAGAAAAAGGGAGGTGATTATGCCACTGAACAGGTCCCTGGTAAGGCCTCACCTTGAGTACTGTGTCTAATTCTGGAGGCTTCACCTTAGGAAATACATAGAAAGACTAGAGACTATACAAAGAAGGGCAACAAAGATGGTGCAAGGTCCTCATCGCAAGTCATATGATGCAAGGCTAAAACAGCTCAACATGTACTCACTAGAACAGAGAAGGGATAGAGGAGATATGATGGAGATGTTTAAATACCTGAAGGGTATCAATAAGGTATAGGCACAGGATCACCTTCAGGTAAACTACACCCAGACCAGAGGTCATGACGTGCCTAAAAAGGGGCAGGTTCAGGAGCAACACAAGGAGGTTCTTCTTTTCAGAAATGATGGCGGAGCCTTGGAATGGCCTCCCTCCACAGGTGGTGGAGTCAAAGATAGTCAGAGAATTCAAGCTGGCATGGGACAGATAGTGTGGAAAACTTAACAGAGCAGCCTGATTTGGGGGGGGGGTGGAGATAGTATACATGGGCAGACTAGATGGTCTTCATGGATCCCATCTGCCGACACATTCTATGTTTCTATAAAACAAGATCCCATCCACTGCAACTGAACAGTGAAAAAAATCAAACTTGGCAAAAAAAAAAAAAAGGGCAGTGTGGTTTTCACAAAAGGTAGGGAAAGTTTAGAATAGTTTACCACTGGAAGAAGTTGGTAGTCAAAATATGATGGAGTTCAAGATCAAATTTAATGATTGTTGCATGGGTAAGAAAATGACTGCATATATGGCATCCATCTGTATCCCCCTCCCTTGGACGAGGCTTAAAATAGGCAGAATTGTCTAGTCCTCTTTTCCAGGTCAACAAAAACTTATTAACTAAATAAATAACCTTTGAGAAAAGGCAAGCAACTAAAGGGCAACTTACTTGTTTATGCTCATATGAGACCTGGACAGTGACCAGACATGGGCAGAAGGGTCTCGATTTAATTTTTTATTCGAAGGGTGGCACCTCAACAGTGCAGCACCCCTCTTGTACGGTACTACAGTGTCAGTTATAGATAATATCGCAAGTGCCTGGTGTGGGGCTAGAACCCACAACCTTTATCTTCCAGACCCAGAGTTGAACGTGCTACCTACAGAGCTACTATGCAGAAAAAACCTATTAAGGTTTGGAGTCTCTGTAGTCTTGGAGAATTGGTTGTGGTGCGTTCCTTGGTGTTCTCAACTCTAATGTCCTCCCCAGTCCCTAGCCTCCTGCCCGAATCACAAGGTGCAGGTCCAAGACACATACCTAATGAGCATATTGTGTTCAGAGGTAGAAAAGTAGATCATACCACATGTGACCAACCTTATCAGTTGGGTTCTCAATCTCACTGCTGGTATGAGTCTATCGTCTGACACTGGGGTGCCCAGTCCCAGTTCTGGTTATTCCCCACCTCCCCATAGTACAATACATGTATACCTCTAGAGGTATGCGGCTTTAATTGGGAGGCATACAGCTTGAATAGATTTTGATGCAGCTTTAATTGGTAAAGCATACTGGGAAATATGCAGTAGTGCATCCTCTGGGAAATGGTCCTCATCCATGTGTTATATCAGTGGCGTGATTGTGCACCTGCCTGATTCTGTTGGCCTCATGTGGCAAGACCTGCTTCTCTACCTTCAATCAGTATATGTAGTAGTAGTAGTATTAGTAAAAAGTTTATTTCTGATATCAGAAACAGGATGACCTAATTTAGCAGTAGCTAATTTACAATGGGGTCCTACTGTACAAAACTATCAGTTTCATTCTTAAAAATGCTATAACATATATACAGCTGAATTCATACATAAACAAAAGTTATTACAGTAAGTGCAAATCTCTCAAGTACAACAACTTTTTGGAGACAGTGCAACCCTTTCAAGCCAAGATCTTAATACATTCCAAGATGTTTTATTAGTACATGACCTTCAAGTGCCCTGGCAATGAGTTCCACAATTTTGGGCCCTCAAATACATAGCAGTGTTGGCCCCTCATTTTCATAAGTGGCACCCTAAAATTTATTTCCCCTGCAGATCGTAATCCCTCCTTAACATTCCACTCCTCCAAAAACTATATCGGATATCCTGTTGCTTTTTCAAAATAATAGTGATAGGTCAAACACTGCACATGCATGTTTCACCATTACATCAAGGTTATCCAATTTAAGGCCTTATAAAGAGTGCAATGATGTATATTTCAGGGTGCATCTAAGACAAAATGTGCATATCTATTGTAAATAACATCAAGTCTTACCAAGATGCCTCTAGCAGCCCCATTGTACGCAAGATCACCATAATCAATATGAGGAATTATCATCGAGTTCCCTATTTTTAACCTGGCTTCAGATGAAAGGCAGTCTCTGTTGTTTCTACAATTCCTCCAACTTCTTGTTCAATTTTTGTATCAAGTTGTCAATATGGAAGTCCCAATTACAATGGAAGTCCATCCAGACTCCCAAAAATGTGTAACAGTCCACAAGGGCAAGGCTACACCCATCCAATGTTTTTATATATAAATCCAGGGATACTTTTTTATTTGAAAATAACATTACCTGTGACTTTAGAGGGTTTAAGACCAGCCCATGTTCCGAAAAATATGTTTGCAATATATTAAAATATTTTTGTACTTTTTTCTATATGTACCCCACAGATTTTCCTTCAAGATACAATATTGTATCATCAGCATACAAATGGTGTTGGACATCATTCATCAGGTGTCCGACACCGTTTGTATATGTATTAAATAAAACGGGTCCTAACACTGACCCCTGTGGTACACCAGATTTGATATTCAAGTAACTGGATACAAAATTATTACCCAGTTTAGCCCTCTGTTGTCTCCTATCCAGGTAGCCATGGAACCAATCCAGGGCCCCCCTGGCTGAGGCCAACAGATCTTAAGTTCTCAATTAACACCAGATGGTCTAAAGTGTCGAAAGCCTTTGACAAATCTGTAAATATAGCCCCAACCAGGAGGCCCTTATCCATGGCCACCTGGATGTCCGACACGACCTTAATGAGTGCAGTAGTAGTACTACACTGTGCCCTAAAACCTGATTGGTATTTATTGTACTTTTTGTTACTTTCAAGGTAGCCATTTAATTGAGAAACCACAATGTTTTCAAACACTTTGTAAGTGACTGAAAGCAATGATATTGGTCTATAGTTCCGCATATCATTTTTCTGACCTCCCTTGAACACTGGTATCACTTCCACCTGTTTCCAGGCTAATGGGTAGGTACCAGTATTCAATGAAACATTTAAGAGGTCAGCCAGTACTGGAGCTACCAATGGTGCAGCAATTTTAAGCAAAAAGGATGGAATCCCATCTGGGCCTTGGGCCTTATTTATCTTCAATTTCAATAACTCTCTAAAAACTTGGTCAGGGGCAATATTTTGGAAGCAGAAAAATGGTCCATTTTCTACCCTCTTTTCTTGGTCCTTTTTTTGCTGTATTATACCAGGAGAAAAATGTGTATTGATCTGAGAAGACCCCATATCAATAAACAGCTTATTTAATATGGCATCTGCCCTATCTGAGAGTTTCAATGGATCGTTATCTACCATAAAAATATTAGGTAATTCTGACATCTTATTTCCTTGTACTTTTTTAATCATATTCCAAAAGTCCCTAGGTTTTTTTAGACTGTTCAATTCCCAAGCCTGTTAAATAAAAATTGGATTTCGCTTTCCTTATTTGTGTAATATACAAATTGCGTGCAGCTCGGTATTTTTCCCAAAGCACTCTCTCATTTCTTTTCTTTGCTAACCTCCATGCTGCATCCCCTTTTTTTTTTTTTATACAATAGGTTCTTAACTTCGCAGTGTACCAAGAGGAGTTATTCTTTTTTTACTTTCCTACTTTGAATAGGTATAAAAGTATCACATACAGACATAAATTCACAGCAAAAATACTACCAGGCACTATCTATATCGGGAATTGGAATCAGTCTATTCCAATTTCTAGATTCCAAGTCAACCATAAAGGATGTGTAATCCAAATTCTGAAAGTTTCGATAGAATTTAACTTGGGGAATACCCAGTCGCTTGTCTGTTTTCCTAACACAAAAGGTAATCTGATAGTCAATGAGACACCTGCTTTGACCAGCACCTTGTTCTTAGGGTAGGAGGCTAGGGCCTTGGGAGGAGGATGTGGGCATTAGGGCTGAGACACCAAGGAACCCAACACCACTGATTTGCCAAAACTGCTGAGACTCCAGACTCCAGTGTTTTCATTTCTTTCCTTTGTGCTCTTTTCATTAACATAGTTTTCTTCTGCATATGCCATGGCCCCATTAGAAATATCTGAAATATTTCTCCTCAGTGTAGTTTGACCTTATGGCATCAGGAGTGGTGGAGATATGTGTGGAGAGAAAGTGAACAAATGATGGCAATGTATGGTGTAACCCCCCCCTACAAATGGTGGTTCCCGAAAAGTCTTCCTTGAGCTCGAGATGGTTCGAGCAGCAATCCATAGTGGATTTGCATGGGAGAACTGTGGAAAGGCCTGAGTTTGGTCTGCATGCCTGCCTGCTGTTCCTGAGAGGGAACTTGTGCTTTTTTTGGACTGAATCTGAATTTGGAGACCAGGCTTTAGCCTGAAGAAGACCGAAGATTTGTTGAATGTGATTGGGCTGTCAGGACTTCCAGCTACCTCTGAACTCCCGGACTGTGCAGAAACTCTGTAATTGTGACTGGAGAGCCATTTGCCTGGCACAGTGGAATTTTCTTAATGTGAATATGCGGTGTGCTTAATAGTGGGTTGTGATTTGGTTCCCCACTATGTGTCTGAACTGTGTTTTGCTTGCTGGAGGCTGTATACAGCTCCACGGACTGAATCCATATCCATTTCTGTCTGACTGGGCCCTGCTACACTGGCCCAACCAGAATACCTGCTTCGCAGAGAAAGTCATTGATGAGAGACCAGCCTAGGGATCAGCCCCCTGCTCAATGCCTTGAACAGGAACGACACCTCAGTGGTTCGTGTGGGCCCTGCTTCTCCGGGTACTCCAGCTCAACAGCCTGCAGTCTAGATTTCATCCTGCCTGTGTCCAATATTGGGCATCATGAGTAAACATCAGGGTAGCTCCCTGCAACAATAGCTAAATCTAAAAGTGTTATCTGATGGTCTTGTTGCCTTTTCTTTCACAAACTGAGTCCTCTGGCTCTGGATTACAAATAGTGTGTGTTGTGCATGTTGCTTTCTTCCATCACAGGGCCCCAACCAGCTCTAATGTTCCTGGCTAGCCCAACCTGGGTACTCAGAGTGTGTGACTGTGTAGGGACTCTGAACTGCATGCATAACTGTCTGATTAATATAGCTTTTAAGCAAATCAACCTGATTAAGCCCCACCCCTGTTCAAGTCCCCTGAATAAATCAGATTTAACTTTGTTTGCATTTAACCTGACTGTGGTTCCAGTTAGTGCCAAAAGTATTGTACTGTTGCTATTTGCTGTGCATAACCTTGTTTTACAGGGGGTCCTCAGGGTCAAGCTAGAGGAACCAGCCCTGGTGGTTAAGTGCAAACAGTGTGGGTAATTGCATGGTGAATAAGGGTCATTGTGAAAGTAATTATTGTATATTGTTCAGGCCACTAGATGGGAACGAGGGGGGTTACAGTGTCCTGCAGGGCTGTGCCCAGGTTAGCTTGACCACTAACAACCCTGGCCTCCAGGTGGAGGCACCAGTTTCATTACCCAGGCCCCTTAACCTGGTGCTAGCCAAGCAGGCAGGTGTAGTAGCCCTTGGGATAGCGCCACCTAGGGGTGACAGGGGTATACAGGGAAATGCACCATTGCAGGGGGCTAATTGGCCAATAACCCATGAGTCCCCTAAGATGGCAGAGTTCCCTATGAAACACTAATCCTTATTTATTATATAAAATGCATTAGTTTGGTTACTGTATGTGCTTTTAGAGTTTTTCCTGGGTAGTGTACTGTGTTCTTTCAGTGTTGGTGTTTTTTTTTTTTCGTGTAGTGGGGGCAGTGTTTTCTGAGTTGTAATTGGGTGTGCCCATTTTTCCGTGGGTGCAATCATTTCAGCCCTCTCTTTATAAAGGGGGGAAGTGGACTGCCTGCATTTTCTTTCAGGATGGTGTTCAGATGATCTGGCATGGCTTGCCCTGGAGTTTATTTCACTGTCAGGAGTGGCTTTGTGGTGTAGGTGTGTGATTGGGAGTGGCTGTGTTGTGTGGTGACCAGTCAGGAATGGCAGCATGTCAAGTTTGGTCATTTTAGCTTTTGTCCAGATGAGCGTGGAGGGCTTGGCAGCTGGAGTAAAGCCTGGAGCATCAAGAAACATGGCTGTGAGGGGAGTAAATTGGAGGGATGTTTTGTATTGCTGTTTAGGTTAGAAACGGTTTATGTGCTGGTTTTATAGGGGTTGTGATAGGAGGTTTTCAGTATGTAACCGGGGAGGTTGTTACATGTGCAGTTTAGGTCTGTTAAGGTGTGTTTTACATGCTTTATTAAGTTACATGTTACATGTGTTGTTGCAAGACGGTAGTTTGTATATATAAATGTATGTAGAAAGAATGCTGAGTAACTGGTGAATGGGGAAATATACCATCAAGGGGGGCTGTTAACTTAATAACTCATGAGCCTGAAGGGCAAGTAGGGTTATGAGCTAATTAGCCCCCCTCTGTTGTAGATCTCCCCATGCACACTTAAGTAGCATTTATTTTATGTAATATGCTATGATGTTTAACTTGTAAATGTAGTTGTCTTTGTATGGCTGGGGCAGTCTGGTTTTCTATATCGGATTGTGATCCAGTATGTTTCCATAGTGGTGTTTTGGATATGGGCTCTGTTTTGGGCCTTGTGGGTTTCCACAGTGTAGGGCTAACCTGTAAAAGGGGACGTGCATGTGGCTGAATGTCCTTTGGTTTGCTGATGGCATTGTGGAATTCAGCTGTGTTTGGTGGTTTTGTGCACTTGGGGGCACAGTCTACAATCAGGAGTGGCATGTGACATCCCATGGATCTGATGGTAAGAAACAGCATCTTTTGGTGGATGTGCAGGAGTCTGTGGCCAGGAGCAGCATGGGATCTGTTGTGGTGGTGGTGGTGACAGTATGGAAGGCATGGCATCTTCGGATTCTGCTACAGAATTATGGGACAAGTGACTAGAAGTGCAGTTGAGGAGCAGAGTGGGTTATCAAGGGACATGCTGTTTGGTGAGCATAATGGCGGGGGTGCAATTGTGTGTTCAAAGTGTTTTTTTTGTTTTGTTTTTTTGTATTGTGATTTACCTTTTTTTTTTTTTTTCCCTTAGCGGGGGAATTTTTGTTGATTGGTGGCTAAGTTGTTCATTTGGGCTTAACTGGTTGTTGTTGAATTAATTGGGGGTTTGATTACATTTTTCCTAGGTATATTTTTCTCCATGGTATACAATACAGGCTATATACTTTGGAAGTATATAGCTTTAATCTGTTTTAATGAGGCTTTAATTAGTGAGGTATACTAGGAAATACATGATAATGGATCTTCTGGGAAAAAATCCTCATCAGGGTGTGTGTGTGTGTGTGTGTGTGTGTGTGTGTGTGTGTGTGTGTGTGTGTGTGTGTGTGTGTGTGTGTGTAAAATATATGTACAGTATAGTTACCCAAGATATGTGTTGAGATGCCTTTCAAAGAGTGAACAGGAAAAGATATCTGTTCTTGATACATTATGCAATAGTGATATCTTTCCTTGTAACACAATGATATAATGCTTAACATACCTTCAACAGATCCTGCCTCCCATGTCTATTCCATTGTAAGATTATTTTGAAGATGATCCTGTCAGTGTTTGACTATGCAAATGTAGTTTACAGTGCCCCCCTAAAAACATTCTGGCCAGGCCAGATAGCCCCCCCATTCACTCTTTCTGCTAATTTGCCCTTAACTGCCCTCTCCAGTCATCATTGCTCCCACTACTTCAAAAAGATTCTGTTTTAATGAAAGTGTTTTCTGTAATAAAAAATGGAAAGTCCTGACATTTAAATTGAGGGCAGGCAACCCTCCCAATATGCATCCTTTTAAAGTTAAATTCTGGTTTTAGACCCATTATCTCCATTTTTTCCTCTCCTCCCCCAAACTCGTCCCATTCATTTGACTCTAGCCCCAGCTCTGTTCCCAATTTTAAAAACCTTAGCTGGGCAGGCCACTTTCTCCAGTTTCTGGATAGGTATGTCCACATTGCAGCTGACCAGTCACACACAATCTGCTATGACAACTAGCCAGTAGCAAACACATTTCAAATACTACTGTTGGCTAGCTTCTGAACACCTCTCATTATCCCCAAGCCCTTTAACAAGTGCAACAGCAGCACAGATTTTTTCAAAACTATAGAGGCACATTTTTGACACCTACAATCAAATTTTTCCCCAAACGTCTGTAGGTATAAACTGGACATGACATGGCCTGACTGAAGATATCATTTATTTTCCTAAGAGGCCAGTGATATTAAGATATAGAGAATACTGGTTGCTAACCATGCACAACCAGCCTATGTTGCCACAGAGGGGTTCTGATTATAGCAGGCCTCAAGAGTGAAGATCAAGAGCACCAGTATAATCAGAAGCCCGAGGTGGCAGCACAGTTTCGTTGGGCATGTGGTTGTCCACAAGTACTTTTTATAGTGCGTGCTTATTTTTTTTAGCTTTTATTTATTTTTGTTACAGGAAAGTGTTTTGAAAGCACTGTGCAGGCCGTTTCAGTTCAGAACTTGACCTGGTTGCTGTGCACGCAGCAGCATTGAGAAACATCAGCTGCCTTGAGGATTTCTGATCAGCGTAGTATTTATTTCCAACCCTATCTCCCTCCCCAACTCAAGCAGCAAAAGGACAAGCCTACACAAGCAACCACAGCCAGTCATCTTTATGTAAGACGAGCAACATACAGCTGTTTCCAGATGCTACAGATGTAGCAGCACTGATGTGCTGCCTTTGTGGGTTTGTATCTGTAGCATGCACACCACAAGAGAAACACTTACTTGTCACTGCAGATGTAAATCCAGTACTCGGATAACAGCACTGCTTCTGTGGGCGGAAGCACAGGTCCCTGCAGTCGCAGATATAAATACATGATACCCAAATTACAAGAGTTCTTTCATCTGCAGAAGAGCAGGCCCGTAAGGGGCCAGTGTGTCTAGCCTCAAGTACTCATACACACACTTGATGGCACTGTGCTTCTGTAGCTGCAGGTGTAAGACATATACACCGACCTCCATCTGCAGAAGCGTGGGAGCCACAAAATCCATGATAACCAAAATTGCAGCAGATCTTCTGTCAACAAAAACACAGGCCTCTGAGGGTCCCGCACCTCTTCACCCACAGGTGCAAGACATACACAACCAACTTCTAGCTCTGCCATTAAGCAGACAGAAGTACTGCAGCAATGTGGATATCATGGTTTCAACAGCAGATTAGAAATTGTTCAGGAGGGTAGCAGGGTTTTACTTACATGCTGCATGTAGAAAACCATGCAGTAGCAAATCATCCTATCTACCGAAGTACCTTGTACAGCATGCATGAGTACCTCTGTCTGTAGAACACACTAAATGACATACACACAGGTGTGACTGCATAAGCGCTAGCCTCTGTGGGGCCTGTGCTTATATAGCCACAGATGCAAGTCCACAAAAGCAGCACATCAGTGTCACTGCATTTATGTCATGTGGAAATTGTTATGTTGTTTTCTTACCTGATGATGGCCACCTGTGGTTTCTTGTGTTGGCTTGTCCTTTTGTTGTTTGGGGTTGTAGGGAACAAGGGTTGGAAGCCCTAACACCACATTTACCTACTCTTTTTTGCTTTAAGATGAACCCTAACTGGTGCGTTAACACAGTTTATGGCAGTAAATTTCCTTTCCTGTTGAAATAGTGAAATTGTATCCTCGTTCTTGCAGGTCCCTTGTGTCTGGCTGCAGAAGCACATGGCCCTATGGGCCCTGCACATCCGTGTAGCTACAGATGCAGTCATGCAGGGCCCATGGGGCTGTGTGCCAAGCCAAGAGTCTGTCTGGGCATGAAAGTGCAAGGCCCTGTGGGCCCTGCATTTTCACACCAAGAGAGGAGTCCATCTAACTGCAGAAGCACAGGACCCCTTTAAGCCCTGCATTTCTGTGTGGCTACAGATGCAGACTTGCAGGGCCCAGGCCCTACACCAAGTGAGGAGGTTGTCTGGCTGCAGAAGTGGCCCTGTGTTTGTGCGGCTACAGATGGGGATGCACAGGGCCCTTCAGGCCCTGCACCAAATGTGGAGTCCATCATGCTGTGGAAGCACAAAACAAAATCTCAACGTTCACTCATAACTTGGTCAGTTGATGCTATGTTGCACCAAATTTTCACCACAGCCTTCTTATGACTCAACCTTATAAGAAAGGGAGGGAAAAATTTCAAATCCCACCAGAAAGGGCATTTCATGCAATGACCGCAAAATCACCTTTCAGGATGGATTTTAATAATTTCACTGCCTTGTTCATGAGCTGGTGTCCCAAAAAAAGGCCATGTTCAAAATTTGGTGTAAAAGTATTCAAAAATGATAAAGTTATGAACAAAAGTTCAAACCTCATTGAAATAACATTAAACTGCACATACCTTTTTTTCTCATATTGTTGTTGTCAATTCCAGCAGTAAGGCATGTCTTCAATTGGAGAGTGGATCTATGCTGTGGGATAGGTTCAAGTGAGTGAGGATGTGTGTGTTGGGGCTGCTGAGTAGGGGGTAGTGTTGGGGGTGCTTGGGGGGTCAGATCACTAATGGACCACTTTCTTTGTTCCGCTTACCAAAAAATAAAAATCAACAAGGGACGGTTTTATTTATTGTAGGGGATCAGAAGCTAACACTGGGTATTGGGCACTCCACAGCTGGGATGACTTTCGGTGGCACTGGCAATGGGCATCCTGATGCTGCCACATATATTAAACAAGGGGGCGGATGACTTGGAGGGGAAGGGGCAAGAGAAGTGGTACTGGGGGTGGGCATCCCATTCCATTTACTAGATAGACAAATCTGGGTATCTCTGACTTACTACTCTAATTAAAGCTGGCAGCATGACTCCAGCTGCAGCTTCACAATTAAAGGAAAATCACAATTACGGACAGTTCTGTGAGATCTCACACAAGAATTGTGGTTCTTTTGTGTGGCCTCACAAAGCAACTGTGGGGGGAAAAAAAAAAGTCTCACACTTTTCTTTCATGACCCAACATTCTTCATTCATGAGCCACAAAAGGACTTGCAAAAGAAGAATCTCAGCGCACAAAAGAAGATGGTGGGACTTAGTTTTTTTTTTTTTTTTGTAGTTCTTTTGTGAGCCAACCTTCCTTTGTGAGTCATGAAAGAAGAATCTTGGCTCATTAAAAAAGATGATGAAGCTTTTTTTTTTTTTTTTTTTTTAATAGTTCTTTTGTGAGCCAACCTTCTCCTTTTGTGATTTCTGTTATGACTCATGAAAGGAGGTCAGCTCACAAAAGAACTATGAAAAAAAAAGAAACCTGAGTCCTACCATCTTCTTTTGAGAGCTGGGATTCTTCTTTCATAACACTCACCAAAGAAGATGTTTAGCTTATGAAAGAAGAATATGGGCGCTTCCCAAAGTCTTCCAGCTAGGATTTTAGGGTTGTCCTAGAACCATATTTCAGGGTCTTTTGATTTCAGAAAGAACAAACACCAGAATATAGTCGAACAGGTCCTGTTTAGCCAGGATCATGTGGTGTTTTTTTCTCCAAGGCATAATTTTTATGGGATTTTACTTTTTTTTTAATTAATAAAACAAGATGGCTGCCATACAAAATATTTTTTTCTTACAGAAGAAGTTCAGCTCATGAAAGAAGATTCATCTTTTGTGAGAAAGAAACCGTCTGTAATTCTGCAAACAAATAAAATACCCTACTAAGCATGCTCAGAATCAAAATTTCTAGTTGTTACAATTTGGAAATGGATTAATATTTTTTCACCAAACCAGAAAAAATGCATGTTTCTAGGGCAAGCCTCTTCTACCCTGAAAATTTCTGAACAAAATTCCAAACCATCTGGGCTGTAGGTGAGAGCAAAAAGATAAAAATGCCAAACCCCCATATTCCCCCCCCTTTTTTTTTTTTTGCACAATCTGGATCTCGGAATCTGGACATCCATCCATCGTGAAACTTGACACATCAAGAGACCATGTCCCCTAGAATGTGCATGCCAAATTCCATTGAACAGGGGCAAAGCTATTAAGGTGTAAAGTTAGGGGTTTACCATTAAACACCGTACTCAACCCTAATTATAGGGTGTGATAATACATCTATATCGGTATCTAGTCTATATCTATATATAGGGGACATGTGTTGGGCTGTGGTGGAATACACTATTTATCTGCACTTGTGCACACTGACCTCGGGTAACCTCACGAGTGGTGGAGTGTTGTGGAGCTACAAGTGATACTTCCCGAGGTCAGTGTGCATGAGTGCAAATAAAGTGTATTCCACCACAGCCCAACACATGTTAAATTTATACAATAGGGCCCCAATGTAGTATTTGTTTTTTGACTTTTGGTAAGATTTTTTTGTGTTATTTATTGTGTCTCAGGGGTGGTTTTCTTAGTTTGCTGTGGCTAGTTTTGTCTCATTTTGGCTTGATGTTGATTGGAAGGTATGCATGTCTGTCGTGGAAGGTTGGAAATAATTGGTTGATGTGTGTTATTTGGCGGGGGTTTTCGGGTTCTTTCAGTTTTCTTTATTCAAGTTTCAACGTCTTTTTCTAGTTATGTTTTTATTTTATTTTTTTTCCAATTGTTTAACCAGGAGTAGCACACTAAGCTGAAAGCTTGTATACAGGTGCGATCTGGTAGCACAGGGAAGTTAACTGACTTGCTCAGGGTCGCACAGTATTCAAGTGGGGCTGTGGGATTCAAACCCAGGTCTCCAGATTTGCAGCTCAGAGCCTTAAACCACTGCGCTATACTGCCTTCCTCTATTTTGGTTTGCCTATGTTTTAACTGTGTTACAGAAGATTATTTTCATTTGGATAGTTCATTTGGAGGGTGATATTTTCATGCAAACATGGATTATTTTATTTTTTATTTTTTGGAACCTTCTGTGGTGTCTGTTTCAGGTGGGTTTATTTCATTCTTTATTGTGGTGCTTTGCTGTTCTGCAGTGAGTGTTTTTGAGGGTCCAGGAGTGGTTCAGTGTCATTTTGGAATTGAGTCAGAATTTCTTCTGTCTCTTCTAAAGTGTTGGGTGGTGTTTGTTATGTATTTTGAAGTATCCTTTAGCTGGTAGGTGTTTCGTTTTTGTGGTTTATCTCCATAGTAGCTATAGTTTTCTCCTTTGTGTGAGTCCTTTTTGTTCCTCTTTCTTTTATGTTGGGAGTTCTCTGTGAAAATGTGCTTTGTGGAGCTTTGTTTCAGTTGACTTGGATTTGGTGGTTTTTGTTTTGAGGGGGTGACATTTGAGTGCTTCACTTTTGCAGTGATTCAGTTGCATGTGTGACATCACTACTGTGTAGGTAAATGTGCTGGAGTGTGGATAAATGGCATTTATACACACAGTAGCTTTGTTATCCACACAGTGGCTTCTTTATCTGCTAAGTGTTGTAGATATGTGCTGTCCTTTAACTGAGTATCCTTTAACCCCTATTGTGTAAATATGGGATCTTCAGGGGGAACTGTGTGAATACATGATTTATCTATATAAGTGGTATTTGACCTTGCATAACCTCATGAGTGGCATAAGCCATGAGTGAGGTTTCCAAAGGCAAACACTGTAGTTAATTGTGCGTCACACAGGCTCCACCTCGGCATATTTTATTTATGCATTATTAAAGGAGGTTGTGTATAGGTTTAATTTAGTGAGATTGCTTATTACAATTAAATATTTTTTTGAAATTGTGAGGGTTTATTTGGTTGTTGTCCATGAGTCTACCTTATGTCATTTGGGGGTGGGTGCATCACCATAAAAAGCCAAACCGCTCCACACTGAATTTTAGCTCAACAAAGCACAGCAGCAGAACTGTTGTCAGCTTGTCTCCAGCTTACCCTGCCCTTCCAGTTTGATCTTTGACCTGGTCCTGCAGTTGTCAATGAACTCACCAATCCTGTTAAGCGAGTGGGATTACTGGGAGGTGGAGGCAGGAACTGATGACATTTTGGGGGGTGGGCACATCACCTTTCAGAAGCCGAGCTGCTCTATGCTGAATTTCAGCTCGGCAAAGCACAGCAGTAGAACTGTTGTCAGATTCTCTAGCTTATCCTGCCTGTCTAGCTCAAACTGTAATCCAGTCCCACTGTTGCCAATCAGCCCACTAGTCCCATTAAGCGGGGGGGCAACCAGGAAGTGGAGGTGGGACCCCACACCTTTTGGGCGTGGGAACATCGCCATTCAAAAGCCAAGCCAGTTCAGCGGCTGCCTGTGTGAGTGGCTTCCACTTGAGTGACAGGAGTGACCAGTGTGTCAGTGGCGGGAGGCTGAAGTGAGGCTGTTTTGAAAGCTGTTTAGATTTGATCCACACTTGTTTTACAGTCCTGCTGTTTTTTTCTTTTCTTTAAAGCTTATAACCTAGGAGTGTGCAATACTTAGATACTCGGTATCTGTAAATCAAGTGTGTGTTTATACACATATGTACTTCATATTATGGGCGCCATTGGTCTTCCAATATACTTATTAAGCATATGTATGCTTAGTAGCATAGATGTTTTATTGCAGAAAATACATCTGATTAAAATAAATGGGTCTTAAAGCTAAGAGGAATAGCTCCTGATTAGTAAGGGGGATTTTAAAATTCACTATGGTTTTACCAAGTTAGGACTATGGGGGGAAGGGAAAACAAATGCTGAAGTTTTTTTATTTGTAACATACAACTTGGCAAGTATTCTAGTTTGTTAAGCAGGTTGTTATTAGCTGGAGACATACAGATTAAGCCAAGGACTGGTTTTAATGGGGATATTTCTAACTTTGATTTGCAAAAATTGGTTCAATGTAGTTGACTTGAAATTAGTTCATCTAAACATTTGTAGCATTTTACTAAAAAAAAAAAATCTTGGACTGGATGCAAGTGTATGCCCCAGAGATTTTAACCATTAGCGAATCCTGGCTGACGGACAAAATAGAAGGGACAATTGGTCCATATAAATGGTTGTAGTTCATTTAGAAAAGATAGCATGAAGAAGAGGAGTTTGGGACTGATAGTTTATGTTAAAGACAGCATTAAAAGCTGAAGTTGTAGATGTAACAACATCCCTTTCAGGATGCAGAAGTTTATTCTTAGATGTGGTTTTAGGAAATACTGTATAAAAAAACTTGATGGTTGTATTTATAATCTCCCAAAAGATAAATTGTTGAGATGTGATGAATTGGTTCAAGTGCTTAGAGGTTTTTAAAAAAACAAGGAACTAATAATACTAGGTGATCTCAATTTAAATTGGGCAGGAATTGAAAATAGTGCATTTAGATTTAGATTAGGTTCAATGCTAAGAAGTGCAAGGTAATGCACCTGGGAAACAAAAACCCAGGGGAAGAGTACACAGTGGGGGGTGAGATACTAGCAACAATAAAAATGGAAAGGGACCTGGGGGTAGTCATATCAGATGACCTAAAGGTGAGCAAGCAATGTGAGAGGGCAGTAAGGAGGGCTGGGGGGATACTGGTATGCATAGGGAGAGGCATCACCAGTATAAAACAAGAGGTTGTTATCCCTCTGTACAGACAGCTGGTGAGACCCCATCTGGAATACTGCATGCAGTTCTGGAGACCCGGTCTCCGCAAGGACATACAGGATGGAAACTGTCCAGAGGAGGGCAACTAAAATGGTGCAGGATCTGCACCGGATGACATATGAAGAGAGACTAAAGGAGCTTAATACGTATAGCCTCAAGGAAAGGAGGGAGAGAGGGGACATGATAGAAACTTTCAAGTACCTCAAGGGAATCAACAAAGTCCAAGAGGGTAGCATCTTTCAAAAAAGAGGTGTGCAAGAACAAGGGGGCACAATTTGAAGATAGGAGGGGGGCGGCTCAGAGGTAATATAAGGAAGTATTTTTCCACAGAGAGGGTTGCAGATGCATGGAGCGGCCTTCTGGAGGAGGTTGTGGAGTCAAAAACAGTGGTGGAATTCAAGCATGCATGGGACAATCATAAGGCAATTCTAGGGGGTGGGGGTAGAAAGAAGTAGGCTGCTGGTTATCTAGGATCTGCAGCTTATCCATTATGTAGGGAAATGGGCAGACTGGGTGGGCCAAGCGGTCCTTATCTGCTGTCAAATTCTATGTTTCTATATTTGAAAACTCCCTACAAGTAGCAAATTTAGTTCAGTTAATTAGTGATTTCACAGCAGTTAACAGCCTGATAATGGCTCGCTAATTGACCTGATATTTATTTTATTTAAAAATTGGTATCTGGGAAAGGTACACTGAGCTGAGGCTTGTTTCCAGGTGAGCAGGGAGAAATAATTACAGTACAAAGGGAGACAAAAATTATACATAAAGGCATATGTACAAAGAATACAATTTGTGAGAATATTTACATTTTATAGTACGAGTAATAGTAGCAGCCAAATGAAAGTGCAGTTTTACAGCAGAATTGGTCAAGTACACAGGTGGAAAACAGTAGATAGCATGCAGCGACAAGCAGATAAATATTATATTAGTTAATAATGAAAGACATGTGAGGTCTGTTGATTACATGCCTGACTTACTTAGTGACCATGAGCACATATATTGTATATGGAATAATAAGAATCCTAAAATACCAGAAGTTTCTTTTTTCAAGATTAATTAACAAGGAGATTTTATAAAATTTAGTAATACAAATTGGGGTGTGTTAGATAGACAAATTTATGTAAATGTTGCTCTTGAACTTTTGAAGGTTGTGTAATGATATTGTAGATAAACTCCTTTAAAAAAAAAAAAAAAGTGCTTAATTTAAGGAATAGTTGGCTAACTGGTGAGTTGATGGATGCCTTACAAAATAGAGACTTAACCTGGGTAAGATTTAAAAAAAAAAAAAAAAAGACTGGAACATTTGTAGAGAATTCAAACGGTTATAAACGATTAATAAAAAAAGAAAAGTGGATTTTTACTGAAAACAGCAGGAAAGACATTTTGACAATTAAAAAAACTTCTGGGAAGGAGTAAACGATCTAATAAACCCAAAGGAGAAGGAGGACATAGATCACATTAAATGGGGAAATTTGGTTCTAATGGAAGATACAGACATAGCTGTTTGAATGAATTTATTTACAGATCTAACAGGTTACACTGAAACCTTCATTGATTCACATGTTAATGATAATATAATTTACCGGAAAGACCACATTTTTACTTTATAAACCTCACTTTTAGTTATCTTTCTAAACAGTTAAAAATGCTAGATTTGGCAAAGGTGCCTGAAGTTGATGGGGTGGAAGCCAGATTTCTGAGGACTGCTGCAGTGGAATTATCTTTACAAAGAAGGTGCCTGACTGCTGGAAGAAAGCGTTCACAGTGTTTATACAGAAGGATGACCCAGAAATAGAGGCTGCAAATTACAGACCAATCTTTATTCTACCTTTATTAGGAAAAACTGAGGAAAGACTACTTAATTTGCAGACAATGAAAAATGTGGAAAAATGTGATATGGTAATAAATACACAGCATGGCTTCAGGAGGAATTGTAGCATGGCAGCTGCATTGGTCATTGTGATGGGCACATGACCAGATGGATCTGTTAATTTAGTTTTGTTTATGTATTTAGTTAGTGTAATTATACTGCTGTCATAAGTTCTGCTATTTGCAATGTGGACAAAGAAACATGGCTTCCAAGGTCACATGACAAAACAAGCCTTATGGGGAATATTGGCAAGAGCTGCTCAGAAAAAGGTTCCCTTGGGAACAGTCAGCCAGAAGATTCTGTAAGGCAGATGTGAGCATACCATTTTGAATTGCCTCAGTCAGCCTGGAAGGCAGGGGTGTGAGGTTGCACACCTTGGACATCTTGCAAAACACACTTATAAAAATGGACAGAGCACATTTGGGTGTGAAGGGAGCCAGCAGCCCTGGATGATGTCATCCCTCCATGCACCCACCCATTTGGGGATGTGGCAGTGGAGAACTGTCACTCAAAGGGGGGAATCCTCTCCCCACACTGAGAAAAGGAATAAAAATTGGGTTGCTGAAAGCCAGCACTTTCTCTTGGACCCAGTAACATCTGAAAACCCAGAGCCCTGCTGCTAAAGATCGGGTAAGAAGGACAGCTTAGGGAATAGTGTTTTCTTCAGACAGCAGCAGGTAAATAAATACGTTGCAGAGAAAGAATAGCCCAGATTCTTCTGTTTGCTAACTGTCTGGTGCAACTCCATTTATTTTCATTTCTAGTAAACTAATAATTTTGTCTGGCTATACAATAATCCTGCTGTAAATACTTGTACTCTTTTAGTAAAGAATCCTGTTTTGATAGACAAAGTGACTGCCTGTGTGTTTAAGGTAATTTGGTTATTTCTGCTGGACTTTGTTTGCAGTCCGTCTCTGAAGGGGCACTCTCTCCAGAGTTATTGTGTTGACCTTCCTGACCTTGTGCAAAGGAGGAGGTAAGACACAGGTTTCCTGGTTCCTATTAGTAAATACCTGGTGGTGGCAGTTAACTTGAAGTCACTGGTGAGGGGAATTTTGTAACTGTTATATTCATGAATGATCTGCATGTTAACATGGAGAGGTCCCTGTTCATGGGAGCAGTGTTTGTGGACCTGACCAAGGCATTTGACTTGGTGGATCACTCCTTCTTGAAGCTAAAGCTCAGCAAACTGGGAGCGAGTATTCCAGTAGTTAATTGGGTCTCAGGTTATCTGGAAAAAAGAAATCAGATGGTTAGGATAAATGGAGTTTTGTCTGAAGTGGGAAGCATAACTCATGGTGTGCCTCAGGGGTCCATTCTTTGGGCCCCTGTTGTTTTCTTTGTTCACTAATGACTTACCCGAAACTTTAGTGCTGATGAGGCAGATATATATATATATATGTATATGTATATGTATATATATATATATATATATATATATATATGTATATATATATGTATGTATAATATATATGTATGTATATATATATATATGTATAATATGTGTGTATATGTATATATATGTATGTATAATATGTGTGTATATGTATATATGTATATATATATATATAATATAGCAAATAAAGACATGAAAGTGTAAACTGAGAAGTTAAATATGGAGTTTGGTACAATGATAACATGATTTGTGCAAAATAAGTTACTGATGAACAAAATGGAAACCAAATCAATGTTATTTTGAACGGCTGAAAAGTCTAGTAAAAATGTTGAAGGTCTGGTTGTGAGATTTGATGATAAAAATTATCTGTATGTAGTTGGGTTTCTAGATGTTACATTAGATTCCTTCTTAACTTGTGAAACACACACTGAATTAGTCTGTAGTCAGCTGTATAGAAAGTTAGGAGCACTCTACGCAGTTGAAGACCTGCATTTCGATAGTACAAGAACGACCTTGTCTCAAGTGTGTCTTTTACCCCCTCCATAGACTGTGGCCCTGGGGGAGGGGGGGTTGTCGGAGAAGGTCAGGTTTAAAAGAAATGTTGTACAATGCAGTTTACAGATGTGCCCTATTGGTAAGACACAGAGAGCACCACTGTGTCCTACAAAGGAGACTAAATTGGTTACCCCTGGACTACAGGGATAAGCTTTCCTATAAAGCCCTGATGAAAGGAGATAGGGCTCCACTGTCAGGTATAATTGTACAAAAAATAAAAGGTCATACTTGTGATTGGATGACAGCATAACCTTATCTTTTCTATGGTTCAGAACCTCAAAAGTGTAAAAATCCTTCATGTATGTTGCAGCAAAAAACTGGACACATGGAGACCTGATGTTAGGAGCTTGGTTAACTTTTGTTCAGTTTAACAAAACGAACAAACAAACAAAAAAAAAACTGTGTTAAACTTGCTTGATATCTGATACAGGTTGTAGTTGCTTTCAGTAGTAGCACTTTCTTATAAATGAATGTGGTTTCTTTTCACAACATTTGTAATTTTTGTATTATGCTTCTGTGTGTGCTTTTTAAAATATGTTTTGTATGTTCCAGGTTGTGCCAGTAAATGGGCCACGTGGCCCAAAGCATCTTTCCCGGTTAACAACATTTTTTTTTTTTTATAAAAAATGATTTGGCATATCAGTGCTTTGTGTGTGAGGTTGCTAAGACTTTTACAATGGATGCATCATGGTGTCACGTTCAAGGAGTAATGTGGTTGCTGATTGGTTAAAGCAGCAGTACTAGTTATCCAGCAAAAATGTCATCCTATCTTTTTCAGTAGTAATATAGTCCAGATAATCTTAGATTCTTCTTTGGGGTATTTTAACCATGTTTAATTACAGCATTTATAATTTCCATGACTCTATAATAAAGATGGCAGCCACCAGTAACTTTCAAAAATCTTCTCCCCAAAGAGCACACACTAAAGGCACTCACTGTATTTATAATGTAAATATATCTGGGTGTTGCCCACCCATGTTTAGCATCACAACACCACCCTGATTTGCTTACATCCATGATTGTTGACATGGCAAAAGACCAACAACTTTTATGAACTTAAAAATCCTTTTTCTTGCCATGGTAATGAAATAAAATAAAAAGAAAATCAGACATATTGATGTTTTGGTTTGTCCTAACTGCCACCAAGTTATTTGTTATTGTTAACTAGTACTGCAACTGGCTTCCATTTTTGTGCAGAGCAAGATGATGGTCCTGTTTTAGCAAACAACATTGTAGTGGCTAGGGCTGCGCTAGTGATATGCCCCCATGTCGTATTTTTAGTTTGTATTTTAGTCTGTTTTGTTTTAAATTATATGTTGATGGCAGGTGGAATTTTTGGGGGGCAAGCAAGTGAGACTGGGAGAGAGTGGCAGCAGAGCAAGTGAGAGCAGAGCGAGCAGGAATAGGAGCCACAGTGAGAGGAGGTGAGATTGCTGGGAATAGAGAAGAAAAAAGGGGTTTTGACAAATTGTAATTGTTTTCTTTATTTGAAGAGAAAGTTATGGAAATACAGAGGAGCGGCTGAGTGGGAGTGCAAAGGTTCAGGGGAAGGCAGGTAGGTGGTTGGGTCAGTGGATGGAGGGGAAAGTGAAAGCACATAGTGCAGGTTGCAGTTTAAATTTTAGGTGGGAAAAGAAAAGTTTGAAGAAAACAGAACTTTTTTTCAGCAAAGGCAATGTTTTGATTTCTGTGCTGCAGTGGGAAACTGCTAAGAAGAAATGCTTTTCAGTTTTCTATATTTTAGTTTGGCTGGTTATGATGGAGCTAAAGATGGCTGTTTAGGTGAAAACACATGTAGAAATGAAACTGCATTATGCAGCATTGGCCAGCCACGAGGTGGGGGCCTGTCTTAGTGATGACGAGTGTATGTATGAATCTGTGATGATGAGTTTACTGTATTTATAAATCTAAGATTTGTGATTTATATACAGTGTCTAGTAGCTCAGATACAGATTTATACAATGGCTTTTGTGTCCACACCTATTGCACGAATATATAAATATGTTCATCGCAAAAAAAACTGCATCAATGCACCAGTTAAGGTTCATCTTAATGCCACAGAAATAGGGAAATGTTGCATTAGGGTTTCTAACCCTAACTCCCCATCTTCCCAAGCAGCAGAAGGCCAAGATCACAGAAGCAACCACAGCTTGTTCAGGTAAAGCAACACACAACTGTTTCCAGATTACATAAACGCAGTAGCACTGACCATGTTGCACAATTTAGTGTTGCACTTAAATGTGTGGCAAGAAAATTATTTTCACCCAGCATCATGAACACTGCTGCTAGAATGTGTTAAATCCCACCTGAAAGGTGGTTTTGCAGAGCGACTGCGAAGTCACCTTTCGAACTGTACTTGAAAAATTTCCACCGCCCTTTTCATTCGGTAGGTCCATGTAAGCAGTATATTCAAAATGTGGGTGTAAAATATTGTAAAACAGCCAAGTTATGAATAAAAGTATGTGTGACACAAAAATGGAATTTTAGTGTCACGCATTTTACTGTTGCACATTTAAGTGCAGCACTGAAATGTGTGACACTAAAACACTTGCAACATGAAAATTAGCCATTTCTGTGAAGTGACAGCCAAAGTCCCAAAATGTATTTCTGGCCTGTTTTGGTTAAAACAAACAGAATGTTGTCAACAGGTCCATTTAGCAAGACTCATGTGTTTGTGTTTTTCAAATTATTAATTTTTATGTACTTTCATTTTTTTTTTTTTTTTTACGGAGTAAAAATACAAGGTGGTGGCTGTCATGACCCAAAAAATGCTTATCGCAACCCCAAAAACACTAATTTTGAGAAAGTAAAACTCTCTCAAATATAATATTTTTGTGTTGTATCAGAGTTATACTAAAACCCTACTGAGCATGCTCAGAAAAGAAATCCTTTTAATTCTGGAATAGTTTAAAATTTTTTCTTAATCATTGAAAGCACACCCTTAGCGCAGGCCCTTTCAAGCCTGTAAATTTTGTAAAAGAATTCTGTCCCACCTTGGCAGTAGGTGAAAGCAAAATAAGTCTAATACAAGACAAAAACAGTTACATTTTCTGTAAATGTGACATATCGAGATCTCAGAAACCACAAAAAAGTGACCATCATAAAACTTCCCACGTCTTGCAGACTTGCCTCCCGTACAGTGCATGCCAACTTTGGGGTAATTTCAATGAACACCGCCAAAGTTATTATGGTGCAAAGCTAGGGGTTTAACATTGAACACAACCCTAACTATACTGGTGCTACTGTGCCAGTACAATATATTTTATTTAGAATATACACACTCGTCGAGTATAGCCTCATTCAAGTGATGCACATGGTTTCTAGAAGGAAATATTACAGCAGCAGAGTTGCTACAAGTACAGTAATTGTGGGATTTATGGGTAACAGTTACTCATGTGTACAAGAATTTAACAAAAGTGTCATCGGTTTTCCCAGCGATGTACAGGAGCATTAAGTATTGTGACTTATTAGGCTTAATCATGAATTTAAATCCATTTTAGATCAAATGTATAATACATGTCTTTTGGTTTGAATTTTAAAAGAACCGCAACTTGTGACTTAGTGGTGATTATCTGCAAAATGTTTGGGCTGATGAGTGGCGAAGGAAAATCTGATTAAATAAAAACCAAAAAGCATATATGGTGTTGGCAGTGGCTATCTTTTCTCTTTTCCTTGGAATGCAAGGCATAAATTAGTGTTGGAGACTTGATTAGCGGCCTTTGCTAATCAAAATGAAAAATGATTAGCAATCAGCCAGTTTTGATTAGCAGGTTTCTAAAATGGGTATTTTTACTTTAAACCGTGTAATTATTACTTTTTATTGTATATATTGATAAAATAGACATTGTGTACATAGTTTTGAGACTGAATTTGCCATTTTGACCAAATTGTCTGCATAGCCTTTCTTATTACCCCACCTCATGTACCCGGTGCAGAAAGTTTTCCAGTCCTCGCCAAAGCGTAATTCTGCACAACTGCGACGCCATTCCATGCCACAGATGTAAAAACACATTTTGGCCAGGATTTGAAAAAAATGACAGCTGTGACATACTGAGGTGGGGTAATAAGAAGGCTATGTTGAAAATCTGGGGTCAAAATATTTAAAAGTTCCAAAGTTACGAGGGTGTATAGCGAAATTGCAACAGATGGTGATAACTTTGCCATTTTTTCATATTTTGACCCCAAATATTCAATATAGCCTTCTTATGACCCAACCTCATGAACAATATGACTGTCACTATAAACATCCTGCCTGAAAGGTGAATTTGCCAAGTGACTGCAAAATCACCTTTCAGGCAAGAGTTGCTTAATGACAGTTACATTGTTCATGAGGTGGGGACCCCAAAAGGCTATGTTGAAAATTTGGGGTCAATATCTCAAATAAATGATCGAGTTATGCACCAAAGTTGAACCCCCATTGAAATACATAGGACTGCATTTACCTTAGTTCTCATACTGCAGTCGGCGGTTCCAGCAGCAAGATGTCTGATCAGGAGCATCTTGAACCTGGGACCTGTTCAGGTGAGTGACGGTCTGTGAGGGAGTCAAGGGGGGTGTATGGGGAGGTGGGTGCACAGTGGGTGGTCAGGTGAGGGTACCGGAGTGATCGGTGAGGAAACCTTTCTTTTTGCAGGTTTAAATAAATAAAATAAAAAAACATAGAGGATCAAAAACTGGGACAGTGATCAGATTGGGGGGGGGGTGCCACTAGACACAAGGGAATGCCAGAAATAATTGGGACAGCAATTTGTGTGGGAATAAACTTCAGATGAGGCAAGGCAAATTTACAGTTTTACAGGCACCCTGTCTCATGTGACACTGATGTAGCCATGCCCTTAGATTTAGCATGTGCACTGCTTTAAAACCAGTTTACAATCAGTTCCCAACAGCAGGTTGTGCTAGGTGGGGTTTATGTAAGACAACAGCTACTAAATAGCTCTAATTCACTGTTTTTGTTTTCTATGTGCACAGGTCTAGCTAGCAGGAGTGTTTTAATTTTTAAAACTTTTAATTTTATCAAACTATACACAACCATAAAGGCACAGAAACTGCCCAGATCACCAGTGCTACCTATAATTAATTGACTAGTTGTTTTCTTACAGAAACCCCACTCAGTTAAATGTTAAGTATTTGCTAAACTGTAAATGTAGGTATCAGAATTCTATTAGCAGTTAGTGCTGATTTAGCTCTGTGACAAGATTTTCATATTTATTTATTTTTACAAATGAAGTGTATGGTATGACGCTGCAGCCTAGAAACTGCAAAATACTTTGAAGTCAGCTTTTCTCCTGCCTGTGGTATGGCATGAAAGCAATAAGATGACAGTGACTATTCCAGCTACACATTTGATTCCATTTTACAATGGTTCACTGCACTACACATTTAGTGTATCACACTTTTTCAAATAATAAAACAAATATTCTCCAAACTAAATAACTCACACATACATATTTTTATACTTTATTTAAAAGACACTTCACATTTGTAACAAAAATAAATAAATAAATAAATAAATGAAAGTGATGTCACAGAGCAAAATCAGCCCTAACTCCCAATTCCTTCTAGTAGAATGATGGTACCTACATTTATGGTTTAGCAAATACTTGAGAGCTGAGTAGGTGTTCTGTAAGAAAACTGCTACAGTCTTTACTAATTATAGCATTGATGATCTGGGGCAATTTCTGTGCTTTTTATTGTTGTGTGTAGTTTGATGAAATAACATTTTAAAATGAAAACACTTAACTACTGCTAGCTAGACCTGACACACACCGAAAACACAAATAATGAATTAGAGCTATTTAGCAGCTGTTTTCTTACAGTTAGCTTGCTCTCTGGTATTTGCTAAACTAATTGTTGCTATTTGTGCTCCCTGGATAAGAACAGTTACCTGCTGCTGTAAACTGATTTTAAAGCAATGCATATGCTAAATCTAAGGATATGGCCACATCAGCATCACATGGGACAGGATGCATCGTAGGAGAAAGAAAGCCAATAAACCTGTATGTGATAGAGATCCCCAGGGGTTGTAAAACTACCATACAGCCAGCAGGCTAACTTAGGAAAAACTCCTAATAGCAGACAGAGGGAAGGGCACACTAGGACTTAACATACATATCAAAACACTCTGCATAACATATGTTTTTTTGCAAATTCTGGGTGTACTACTCCTTTAAAACACACTGTGGTATGATTTATTTTTCAAAAGTTCGAAAAATAATAAAATGAAAAAGAAATTACAAAGAAAATCACTAAACATCAGTAGTTTCTCGAATATTACAGCCCTGGATCTTAGAGCTCCTAAGACCCTTTTAATCTGCATTCAACAGCTTGTCTATAGTAGTAGTAGAACCTCTCTCCTCTTCTCTCTCTCAGGGCTGAGCCCCACTGGACTGAACTGAAGTGAACTCAGTGAAGAGGTTTTATATCTTTTTGACGGGGTCACCTGGCTAAGCCCTTTCTATTTTCATGTCTGAACATGCCTGTTTTAAAACCAAGGAAGTTTGTTTGTTTAGGGGACTTTCTGGTTCACTTAAAGGTACAGTATCTATCTCCACAGATATTGACTCAGCATTTTTAGAAAGCATACCACACTTTTTTGTTTAGCTTCATACAGTAACAGGTTTATAGTGTGAATTTACGAAACTACCTTAAGGATTTTTTATAATTGTATTAATTATGAAATTATTATTGTTTTACATGGCTTCTGTATTCTTTTTATTTAAAAAGGCTTTATTAACTGCATTTATTCCTATTTAAAATAGCCTTCATGTTTTTTTGTACACAAAATGCACTTGTGCACTTTACACAACACCTCTCTGGGTGTTTGGCATCATTCCAGGGACTGGATGGATGAAAATGGAAAAAGAATGAAGAGAGAACCAGTAGGAAGTTTAGGGATAATAAAGAGCTATGCTAGGTGGATGACCTAGGGTAGGGGGGGAAAAGAAGAAAAGCAAAGAAAAAAGTGCTGTTGTGGAACAGACGTTTTGGTAACTAGGAAATAAGGAGATAGAATAGCAGTCCATCAGTCACAGGGTGTAGCCCAACTCTGCCACAAGTTCAATGCCTAAAAATGCAAGGTGATTCATTTTGGTAACAGGCAGATTTCAGAATTAATAGGGTCACAGTGAAACACTGTATGGAAGAAAAGGATCTGGAATAATAAAAGTAGTCTGAAATCTTTGTCTTAACGTGAGAAAGCATGTGGTAAGGCAAATAGGATCAGGGCTTGAGTTTAGTGGTATTCTGGCACATTTTGGGTACCAAAAATCATGCCGGAATACCAGAATTCAAGTCCTAGTATCCCGCCTGAAATACCATCCCCCCGATGCTCACATGCAGTACCGGCTCCTGAACAGTAGGTGGTACTGTTTATATATAAAATGAGCAAAATTCTTATTAGAAAACAGCACTTCTTGCTCTGCGAATGCAGCTATGTATGCTGTCTAATGTGCACTTGAGATGGCAGGATTTCCTCTTTTTAGGTTGAAGAAAGTTGCATGAGAGAGGACGGAGTGGAGGAAACAGAACAAACTGGCCAGATTTTAAAGAAAAAAGCGGCACTGCATATTAATACAATGATATTTTTTTTTTTTATAGGAGATTGCCTTTAGAGGAGTATAGCTTAGTTTTCACTATGATTTTTTTCTTTGTACCAGCAGCCGCTATTCAGTTCAGATGAGTCCCCCCGAACGTTCAGTCAGTATTAGGACAAAATCCTTGTGGCTACAACTACAGTACAGTTAGACTTTTTGTTTTCCATTTGTTTAGCACACATATACATAATGAACTGCTCAGTATTCTGTCATCGTTTATGGTGCGGTGGACGTCTCTTTGACAGCAGTAAGGTGCATGATTGATCTACTCTGACTCCCTCTTCCCTGACTGATGTGAGTGCCTTGTGGCTTCAACGGAGAGCATTTTGGCCCAAATATTGTTAATATTTTATTGTAAAGTTAAATGTGACTGTTGAAGGGTTTTAAAAAAGTCCGTCTGTTTCTGTTTACAATAGTGCAATGAGTGATGCATCAGAGGAGCTAAGCAAGGAACTGGTGAACAGATAAAATATTTTATATTCTTCAGTGTTGGGAGAAGCTCAAAATTAGCTGGAGGAACTGGTGCAATGCTACTACCCTTGTGGCGCATGTAGCACCTGGCTACAGTCTGCACCATTTGTTGTTGGCCACAGAGGCTTGCTCACTGGATGTTTGGGAGCAATTCAAGGCTGGAGGAACTGGCTCATGTGTGTAACCCTCGCTGCACTTGTTGCTGTGTGCCCCACTTGTTGCCCTCAGAGGCTGGCTAAGGAAGTCGGGGAGCAATTCAAGGCTAGAGGAACTTGCTCAGTTTGTCACCCTCGTGGTGCATGTAGTGCCTGATCAGTCTGCCCCACTTGTTGGCCTCTTCAAGCTAGTTGCACTTTGTGTCAGGGAGCTATTGAGAGTGGAGTTTGTGCTGCAGTTGTATTAGGTACAGCTTAATGCATAGTGTGGCTGAGCTTTAGGGTAGTGCAGGTTGGGAGGTCTTTGCCTTCTAAGCACCCATAGGTTGTGCCTCATTAGGTGGGGTTGAGGTGTGGGGAATTTTTAACTTATGTGAAGAGCCATTGGGGGAGGGAGGTCAGGAGTGCAACTTTTGCCAGTATTAGTCACAGTGTGTCCATGGTGTCCACCTGCTTGTCCATACCAGGACAGAACAAGTAAGTTCCTGCTGTGTGCATGAGTTACTCCCATTGTTGTGAGGTTGCTGTAGTAACCAGGATGTGGGGACCTGTAGAGATGGGGTTTAGCAGTATTCTCAAATGTTTTTATTTTTGGGGGGGGGGGGAGTTCATAAAGTGTTTTGTTGCATCTCAAGTATTCTAGCTTTAAAATATAAAAACCCATTAAAATTGGGCAGAATACCAAATTTCTAGGTGGAATACCAACATTCTGCATCTGGTATTCAGCCAAGAATACCCCCCACCTTTTTTTTTTTTTTTTTTTTTAATTCTACTCCTGAGGATACTGGGGTGTAGTAGACAGAGCTTCACTAGCTGAAACAAGGAAGTGATTGTGCCACTTTACAGGTTAATGGTTCATCCACACTTGGAGTACTGTGTACAGTTTTAGAACCCTCATCTGAAAAACAGTAAGGAGAGGCTGGAAAATGTTCAATGGAGGACAACAAAAATTATTCATTGTCAACATGGTATGACCTATCCAGATAGGCTGGAGAGCCTAAGCATGTGCTTAATTGGAGGCTAGGAGGGAGAAAGGGGACATAATAGAAACTTACAGATCCATAAAAGAGCATAACAAGGTAGACACCACAGATTTCTTTTAAGACAACACCAGTGGTTGTGATTTAAAGCAGGGTAATTTCAAGAAAGATGTAAGGAATTCCAGGCATATTTTCACAAAAAGGGTTGTGGAGAGATGAAACAAACTGTCAAGAGGTGTAGTTAATGCCAGTACAATCTTGTGGTTTTAAAACCTAATGGAATAGCAACAGGGAGTAATTAGAAAGAAGTATGGTCAAAGGGAGCACTGGGAGCTTTGAAATAATGGACTGCTCCTACCAGGGCAGACTGGATGGACTCTTGCCCGTTTGTCCTCAACTATATGTATACTACATACTATAAAATGGGTTTCAGAAATCGTGAAACCTGATTGGCTGAGGGCCAGCTTTACCTGTGCTGTTATGTTAGCACAGCACTGTATAAAGATCAGCAGCCTCTTCACAATAAAATCTGTACAAACCAAACATTCCAGAGTGCCAGCACAAACATGGCTGCCACCTTTCCGCACTAGAATCTTTCAGCTGAGTACCGAGTCCTAAAACAGCCTTACATTAAAAAATAATGAAATTATATTTATCCTCATAATCTTCTTACACACTCACTTCATTTTTAAATTTATGTATGTATTACAGTACTTACAGTTTTAATTTCTGGTGTTTCTTTGCCGTCCATGAAAAATTCCTCATCTATCCTCACCTACTTACCGGGGAAATATCTGCTGTTTAACCTGCTACATATGAAACAAGCCGTGGTTCCATCTGAGGTCTTATGTTGTGTACATAAGCGGTGAACATTCTACCAGTAGAACTGAGCAGCTGTTTGAATTCATGCATTCCATATATCGCAATTATTCCATCTACTTAGTGTAGGAAATATAGAAAAGTAACTAGGTGGGAGGTGGAAAAAATATAAAGAAGGAGGAGGAAAGTTGAGGAAGTGGGTAAATAGGAGTGTATTGAGGGAAAATAGAGGGTTTAAAGGATAATTAAAAAAAAAAAAAAAATGTATTTTGCCGTGCATAATATTTGAAACTAAGATGGCATGCCAATACTGGGATGTGCTGGGGCTATACTGTCGGGGTGGATGAATGTTTAAAAAATGTTTAACAGTATTTTATTTTTTGTTTATTTTCCACCCCCCCAACAAACAAAAACACAATTGTATACCCATTTTATAGTCACAGTAAGATACTCCAGGGTGTGATTTGTAGTGCCAAACACTCACAAGGATAGGCTTGCACTCCAAGATTGAAAAACAGTGTGGAGAAATCAAATAAGCAGACCTTCAGTCCAAGTGTAAACTCCACCAACGTTTTTATTCATCAAATCACAATAACAAGATAACGCTCCACACCACATTAACCAGATATCCAGCCACCAACTGTGGCCCAGGTTCCCCAGAGCTTTGCTCTGTTTGAGCTTTATCACAGGGCTTTATGGTGGGATAACTGCACTTCTTGATCGGTTGAAGGCACTCAACAATGCCTCATGCTTCCCAGCATACCCAGAGTGTGCCATTATTCCACAGGTATAATATATTTAACTGTATGTTATGTCACAAATGCGATTTGTATGATTATTTATATTTTTTAACTGTCTTGTTACAAATGTAATTGAATGTTTAATTTCTTGGCTATGTTAAATGGTAAACTATCTAATTCTTCATCCAGTTGTACCCACCCCGGTCGCACCGGGAGATGAGCAACTTGTTGTTCAGTGTGCCTTCCTGGTGAAACATTTCAATAAATAAATAAGATAAATGAAAAATTATCCCACCACAATGCACACCCTGTCATGTCTTAGTGCTTAAGTACGACTGTCACATAATCTATAAAGCACCCTTGGAGACATCTAGTTTGCTCTGACCATTAAATATTTTGCTCAGTAAGTGATCTGTCAGACAGGTGTCCATCACAGTATAAACTGCTTCTGAGTAGCTTTTTCGGATATAGCTTCCCTGTTTCTCCATTTTGCAAACTGTCTCTGTTACATAACAACTTGCTTTAAGTGGCTTGGTTTTTACATCGGGTTTAATCCATGTCAAACCTACCATTGCATTATGGGAAGCAAGTAAAGTGTGGTTATTTTTTATTTTTATTTTTTTACTTTGGGATACCTTGCTCCATTTTTATACCCCCTGTACTCCCTCAGCGCTCCACTCCTTCGGGCATTGCTCATGTCCCTCCGAGGTCCTGCTACCATTGAGTCTGTCCCTAGAGTGCCCGGTTACTCCTTACCTCCTCCTCCTCCTATTCGTGGAACACCTGCACAGCGGAGATCTGCCCGTGGGTTCTGGACCTCGATGGCTGTTTGGAGTGGCCGTCATCTAGGCTCACTGAGGCTTTTTTCCAGTTTTCTGTGGTTCCCAGGACCCCGGGGCCGCCGCGTCCACCGAATGTCGTCCAGAAGCGGCGATGCTGATGCATGCCTTCGTAAGCACCTGACAGCATCCCCTCCCTGGCAGCCAGTGAGCGGAGCCCGTCAGAACCCTAGAGAGCCCGTGCTTCCACCAGCTCTCTCAGGATGCGGGTGCACAAGGCACCCCTGGTAACCCTCCCCAGAGGGAGGAGAGCATCTGTGGGACGCTCAATCCTCCCTCCCCCTGCCGACCTGCGCCCGTTCCCAAACCTGGGTTGCCGGTGCAGCACAAGGTGTGGCGTCCAGCACTTCAACCCTCGGCGCCACTGGGCCGGCCGTCAAGTGTGGTTTTTGACTTATGTCAGCTAATTGCAAATGAAAGTTACATTAATGAGTCAACATCCTACACTTGTGTTGTCAGTTATTGAAAAAACCGTAAAGAGAGTTATTAAAACTGTATAAAGTTTTCTTTTCCTTGAAGTTGGATCATTTACCATTTATTATCTAGCACAATTGGTCAAGTAAGTGGAGAGGTTGCTGAGTAATCTCTTTCTGTGGGTGATCAAAGCTTTATGGAGGAGTGTGCATTACTGAAGACCATTTTCTTGGCACCACACTGAGCCTAATCCTCCCTTGCCTACGAAATGTTAATTTTTTGCTTCATGGTTCTTTCTTTTTTAATCTGCATTTAGAAAAGAGCATGTGGTTTTAATTCTGTAAGGTTCCCTGTGAATCCTGTTACATATGCTAATTGATTGTCGGTGTTGAACTTCCAGATAACAACCTTTTTTAAATGTAGGAAATATCTACCAGCATCGCACAATGCAATGTACGTGCTTTACACCATGAATGGTTCTTTTACTTCATCTTCATAGTATCATTTTTAGTTGGCTGCATTATAACTATGATCTCTTGTGGCATACAGACTTGAGGTGCACATTCTAAGTGTTCTGTTTTACGAAGTTGTGCGCATGACATGCTAGTGACATTTCCTCCAGCATAGTCTACCCTCATTAGGTGTAGTACTATTTTTGACCATCTACCCTTGAAGTTTCTGGTTTTATTGCTGATAGAAACAGAACAAAATTAAACACCATAGGTGGTTGTTTTTTGTCAGCTGAGCATAAAAAAAGAACTGCACTACTAGACTTTTACATCATATTATGTTCTAGAGTCCCAGTATTTATGTAGTACACAGTTCAATATGTATTTAAACGCAAGGATGACTGTTGTCGGTCCTTTTTGCCTGAGGTTGGACAGCTCCTTGCGGAGGTCCTGCAGGAAGTATATGGGAAAGGAGAGTTGCCACAGTCCATGACAGATGCCCTTGTTTACCCTAATTCCCAAACTAGGGATAGATCCCCAACAGGTGTCCAGCTATCACCCTATATCCCTGCTGAATGCAGACATCAAGATCTTGCCAAAGGTTCTGGCCCTGCGACTTCAGCGCATCATCCCCTACATCATCAAAAACTTATCAGGCAGATGCTGTTAAGGGCAGACTGGCTATGGACAATTTTAAGGCAGTGATGAATGTTATGTGGGCAGCATCCCTTCAATTCTGATCAGTGTGGACACTGGAAAGACCTTTGATTCTGTAGAGTGGCAAAACCTGTACCACACTATGGAGTTTTTGGAGTAGGCCCTTCATTCTTGAAATGAATTATACTCTTCTACACTAATCCCTCTGCATCCATTCTAACAGGGGCCATGGTATCTCCATCTATCAGGCTACAGAGAGGCATGAGGCAGGTCTGTCCACTGTTGCCCTTACTAGTTCTGATTGCCATTTAACCCTTACCGTGAAAGATCAGGGCTTCCCCCAGCATTACTGGTATCCAGTGTGGTTAGTCTTGACTGTCTACCTTAGCTTATGCTGATGACTTGCTGGTGGCATTACAAAACCCCAGTGCCTTTGCTGCCCATCTTGTTGGACATTCTTAATAGATTCACAGCCCTGTCTGGATTGAAAGTTAGTTGGGGCAAAAAGAGAAGTTTTGCCACTAAATGACCATGTACAGCAGGGTTCAATAGAAAGTCTTGGTCTTAGATGGAACCTCTCTCAATTGTCATACTTGGGAGTTGTCCTATCCACTGGCCTAAAGAAAATTATAGAACTAAACTGCAGTTGCTATACACGGCACTAGCTGGGGACCTTAGTAGATGGAAGAAACTTATAATTTGAGGGGAAGATCGCTGAGTATATAATGGCATTCCCAAAAATATTGTACTTTCTCAACAGTCTCCCTGTTCCCATTTCACAAGCCCAATTTCAGCATTTTGAGATACTTTTTGGGGCATTCCTCTAGGAAGGCGCATGACCACGATTTAGTATCCAAAAATTGAGATTTCCAGGTTGGAAAGGGGGGTGGGCAGTACCTTGGCTATGGGCCTGTACTAAGCTGTAGGGATAAAACAGAACCTCCACTGGCCCCCAACAAACCAGATGCCTGGTTGGCTTCCCATGGAAACGGGTACTAAAGGAGGCCCACCATGGTTGGTTAAGGCTCCCACTTGTTGAACCACAGTGGCCGAGTTCCCCATATGCAAATTTGGCGTCCTGGTGTGGAACACTGTGTTTCAGAAGTGTATAACACATTTGCCTCTCCAAAAAAAAAAAAAAAAAAAAAAAAAACTTAGATCCTCTAACAACTCCTGGATCACCTCTGAACTTATCTTCTTGATGAAGAATAGGGGCAATCTCTGGCATCGTGCTATATCATCTGGGCAACAACCAGACCTGCAGTGCTATAAAGCTGCCAGAAACCAGTGTACCCAGGCAGTGCGAAGAGCCAAACAGGTGTACTACAAGCATGTGCTAACAAGCTCCTGGGGAAACAGCAAGTTCTTTTGGGATAACATCAAATGCCTTACAGGTAAACCCAACAAATCCTTCCCCTCTGTGCTTGAGGTTAACGGGACTCTTATCCATGGCCATAAAGAAATCGCTGATACCTTCAGTCATGCATTTACTGACCTCAGCAGTGTATTTCCCTCAAACTTTTTTGATGACTCCACACTGCCAAATCCCAATGGTAAAACTGATCCTACAAAGACTATCCCTCCTTTCTACTTCAGGAGAGTATCCCCTGCTGAAGCTAAGAAATACCTTCAAAAAGTTTTAGGCAAATCAGGTTGAGTAGTGACACCTTGGATCTGAAACTCCATTCTCTTTCCCTTGATGCCATCCTATTCCCTCTTACTATACTCTTAAATCTCTCACTCTCCCTCAGACAATTCCCCCAGCTATGGAAATCTGCCATTGTCATACCCATGCACAAAAGTGATAATCTGTTTCTGCACTCCAATTACCTCCCCATATCTATCTTGCCACCACTTTCTAAGGTACTTGAACGTATTGTCGCGGACCAGCTGTCTGAACACCTCAAAAAATAAAATCTTCGGTGTCCACAGCAGCATGGCTTTAGAAAAGCACATAGCACTGCTACTGCCCTACTAGAATTTACTAGCCACATACATAAAGCCCTGGATACAGGATAACTACTTGGTGCTGTGTACATTGACCTAACAAAGGCCTTTGACACAGTGAATCACCAGTTTCTGCTGTGTCTCTCTCTCTCTCTCTCTCTCTTGCTGTAGGCCTCTTATCCAAGGTCACGACATTGGTTGAAAGCTACCTTACTAATTGGAGCCAACAAGTCAAGATCACTGACTCTTTCCTGTTGCCTCTTGGTGTGCTCCGGAGTTCCATAAGGCTCCATCCTTGGCCCTCTATTATTCAATCTCTTCATTAAAGAGCAGCCGATGCCTTTGAGAAAACACTGGAAAACATAACTGGACACAATTCAGCTTGTATTTCTCACATATTCTATAGATATCGCCTCTTCATTATTTGTTACTGAGGAAATTCCCACAAAAACAGGATCTTTATCCCTTGGGGCTCATCTGTCTATCATTCACCCCCTACTTGACATCATAAAGCTCTGTTGTGACATCACAGTCTGTTACTGTGGGAATAACGGTGATGTCCCAAGCACAATATTATGACATTAGGTTGGGAAGAAGCAATAGGAGCTGATGAACCTTTAGGAAACAACTCTTCTGTTTTCATGCATCTGACCTCAGTAATAAATAACGGAGGTAAGAAATACAGAGCTAATGAGAAATATAAGCTGCTGTGTGTTCAAATATTATGTTCTTCATGAGATGTCAGTGGCTCTTTGACAACCTTCCAGCAGCATGTGAAAATACAATTTTACTTTGTGCAGATGACGCAGTCCTTTTTTCTACCCACTCTGACCCTGTCCGTCTCTCCCAGGATCTCCAGAAAAACTTCAGCCAAACAGAGACCTGGTTTGATCCGCATAAACTGCTGATAAATTACAAAAAAAAAAAGGCTGTGCTATTCCATAACCCCCAGAAAATGTAGCATGGCCAGCCTCTCCATCCACAACAAGAAACTAAACTTTTTGATCAAGTGCAGGAGTTTAAATATCTTGATATAACCCTTGACTCCATGCTTTCTTACAACTCACATGTCCAACAAATCTCCAAAGCTATTAACTCAAGAATTGGTGTCCTCTGCCACCATCGCCACTGTCTGATCAACAAAGCCATGTGCACCGCAGTAACTAGCTCTATTCTGTCCAGAATTGACTGTGGGCTAGTCTTCTACAGGTCTGCCACAGACACTACCATAAAAAGATTCAGAATTGCTGTTAATAAGTGTTGCAGACTTGTCACAGAAGCAGGTAAGCATATGCATACGTGTGACCTTTACAGACTATCTAACTGGCTCAGTCTTGATGGTAGATTAACCTATCAGACCTGCCTTCAGGCAAAGAAAATTGGCCTTCGCCTCACCCCGCCTGCATCACATGCCTTAATGCAATCTACATGTAACACGCGCTTCACTCACAGTACCCTCAGATCCTCATATCTTGTACTATTCTGCAGAATAGCACAAGCACAGTGCACCTTCTATATCGCTGCCCCATCTCTAGTGAATGGTCTCCCTCCTGAAGTCATTAACAAGAACAAGCTTGGCTTGTATAAACGTAAACTGCGCCACCACCTCACCCTTAAGTGCGATTGCACCATCTAGGTCAGAGGGTTGCCTTCTCTATCATCAGGCCCCTGCTGCCCCCTCCAGGGCTGAGAGTTACCTTCCCTTTCCTCTGGCCCCGGCTGACCCCAACTACCGTCATTCTCCCCTTGCCCACCTCTCTTCCCTCCCCCTTCTTCCTTATACTTCTAGGACCCCTCACCACCTGCACCTTCCTCTTCCTTTCTTTCTCTTACCCCACCACCCACCCCTTTGCTACCTCCCTGCGACCCATCTCACCCTTTCCCTCTCTCTCTCTCTCGCTCTTTCCCTCCCTGACTGACGACCTCCCTCCTGCGACCCTCCACCTGCTTCACTTCCCTTCACTACCTCTGGCTCTCCCCATAATCCACCCCCCCTCTTTTATTCCTTAATTTCCCCTCATGGAGCCTCCTGCACTTATGTTGCTTAGCACTTTGCAACAATGTCGCAATTCTGACTGCTTTTCCATCTTTATTCTTTCTTCACTTCTCACCTACCACAGTGTCTTCCTAAACCCAATGTGATATGCTCATTTACCTCCGACCCCGAGATACATCTCCTGTGATGTGCATCCTTGTACTATATTATTATACTGACTGTACCCTATGGCGCTACTGTTTTTGCTTACTATGTTAACCCTGGATATATGTATCATTGTATAGTTGTCTTTGCAACCTGAACCAATTTGTATCTACTGTTTCTACTGTTTGTGTAATTTGAAGCCTAGATCATCCATGGAGTGGTGTATTGCAGTAGGTAATACTTTTGGGTATCCAGCAGAGGTTGCTGTGGTGCACAGCAGCTTTTCTAGCAGTTTTTCACCAGGTACCACCCACCCATTACATCAGCTTCCTGTTTCCTATATGAGTGGGCGGTCCCTGGTATTCTCAGTTCATTTTCCTGCCATCTTCAGCTTGTGCAGGAGCTAGTGCAACTTCTGTGTAGCAGTTCAAATTGTAACTGCTCCATTGACGGAGGTTTATACCCCATCATCGACAAAGCTTTCCAGCGCTTTACATGCAGCTAAATATACAGCTGCTCCGTCGTTGGGGGCCCCTCTCCTGTCAACGGCATCTGATAATTTAAGTGAAAATAACTTTTTTTTTTCCCCTATGGGCCCATCGATGAGACCCCGCATTCCTCAGGGGAAGCTTATGCCTTACTGACTGCCCCCTCCGCCTTCACAGGTGCCTTCCTATAGGGGTCAGGTGGACAGAGATCGGGACCCTGGTCTTTACCACCCAGGGACAAAACCTGCTCATGTGACTCATCCTATCCCCTCTATCACCCCACTTGTGTCCCAACAGCCCCTTCTTAACCCCCTTTCTTCTCAAGAAAGGGACTTCACCAGTGTAGTATGACATGTCTTGCATGCCATGCGCAGCACTCCCAGCCCCCGAAGAGCTGGCTGATCCTCCCCGATCTCCTCCTCCTCCTCCACCTAAAAGATTCCATACTTTCAGGGATACCATGCCACTCTGGTCTCCTCCTTCTTTCATAGAGGACTATTTGTCAGATGACCAAGAATTACCGCCTGATTTCCCCGGTGATCTTGAGGATGAAGAGTTCCAAGATCTGGATTTTCCCAATCCTGAATCTCTCTAATCAGAAATCTCTTCTCTGGATGAGGACCTGCCTATACCTGCCACAGCCTCTCCCCCGGATGACCCAACCTTTAGTGAGATGATGGCTCAAATACAAAAGGTCATGGGATTCTCGACTACCGAACGTGACAAACAACGTGTAAGGATATGGCAGAATACCTTGAATTACCTCACGAGCCCGTTATAGTGGTTCCCCACTAATAGCATCAGCCTTTAGCTATTACAGCTGTTCCCTGCAAAGCACATCATCTCTATCAGGCTCCTCTGGACCACCCCTTTCTGTCTACTGTTCCAGAGGCAGATTCTGTGGTCATTACTGCCGCTCATGACCGTACCAAAAAACCTAAGCACATGAGTTCCTTACCCCCTGATAAGGAATCCCGAAGAATAGACTATCTGGGGGAAAAAGGTGTTTTCCTCAGGTGCTATGAATATCAGAATCTTGAACTATATGGGTCATAAGATCAAATGGTCCTCTACCATTGAGCTTATGAATAAACTCCCTCGCAGGAAAGGGATACATTATTGGCAACAATGACAACTAGTAATTCTATCTCCTGTCACCTCCTCAGGTTAGGGTATGATGCCGTAGATACCTCAGCCCGACTATCAGCACTGGTATCACCTTACATCACCATGCTTGGCTTCGTGTTTCAGGCTTTGCACCTGACGTACAACATAAAGTAGCTAATGCCCCCTTTAATGGGTCCACGGTGTTCAGGCCAGGCACTCAAACTCTACTTGATGACTTACAGGTACTTGGGAGAACCCTCTGTACAGTCCATGGCATGTATCATAATCCATCTACAACCTACCGTACTCAACAGTACTCTTATTCCAAAAGAAGTAGAAGATACAGAGGTAATAATAAAGGTGGTTTCAGAGGTTATGCTGAGTCCACCAGAGGCAACACCTCTGCCACCCGGTGTGCCCGCTCCCGCCTCCCAGTGGAACTGCACAGCCTGTCCCCAGTGACCCACTAGGCTTTCTCCCACCAGGCCTCAGAGGCTGTTGGGGGTGGGGTGGAGGGGCATTTTGCCCTCCACCCGGAGGCCTGGCAAATGATCACTTCAGACAAATGGGTACTTCAGATTATACAGAAGGGTCATACTCTAGAGTTCTTCTCCACTCCACGCACTTGCCCTTCACGGAAGATTCACTATCCTCCAGATCGTATATACCCATCTTACAGGAGGAATTGATGGCCCTTTTGACCAAACAGGTCGTTGTCCCAATGCCCCTTCTGGAACATCAAATGGGATTTTACTCCCACTTCTTTCTAGTGCCCAAACGAATGGGAGACCTCTGACCAATACTGAATCTAAGACAACTGAATCTTTATATTCAGTACAAACATTTTTGCATGATCACCTTGTCTGTCATCATGTCGATCCTAAAACAGGGCGATTGGCTTTGCACCCTAGACATGAAGGATGCCTACTTACACATCCCCATCCACCCTGCCCACCACAAATTTTTACAATTTCACCTACTGGGTCAAAATTACCAGTTTTGAACACTTCCTTTCGGCCTCTTATCAGCCCCCAGAGTGTTCACGAGGTGCCTAGCGGTGATGGCAGCAGCCTTACAAAGAAAAGGGTACTTCATTTTTCCATGTCTAGATGATTGACTAATCAAAGCAGACTTTAAGGTAGCTTTGCTTGCCTCCCTAGATGCTACCCTGAACATGTTCACAAATCTGGAGATCACAGTCAATTGGCCAAAGTCCAGTCCAAATCCAATACAGTCTCTCCAATACATTGGGGCTGTCCTAGATACAGTTACAGCCAGGGCTTACCTCCTGCCTGCTCAGCAGGACATGCTTATATCTCTGGCGCCATACATGCAGACTCAGAAAATAGTCACAGCCCGACAAATGCTGCGTCTTCTGAGTCACATGTCTGCTGCCATCCGCATGGTGGCATTTGCCCTTCTCCACATGTGACCTGTCAAATGGACCCTCCAGAATCAGTGGTCCCAAAAAACAGGACAGTTCAAAGACAAAATCAGGGTCACTCCCTGTCTGAAGTCAACCCTAACATGGTGGACAATCAGAATTAATCTGAATCAAAGAATGCCCTTCTGGTCATTCCCTCACATGCAAACGTTAACCACAGATGCTTCCCTTCAAGGATGGGGTGCGCACTTTTGTCCTTATCAGACCCAAGACCGGTGGCCCGCTTTTCCCCATCAGTCTCACATCAATCTCCTAGAGGTGCGAGCGGTCCTTCTAGTCCTTCAGGTGTTCCGGCCCTGCCTTGCCCCAGGCTCATTACTGATCCAGTCAGACAACAGTGCAGTAGTGTTCTACCTCAACAAATAAGGGGGTACAAAATCTCACATCCTATGCAAGGAGACCCTTACGGTTTGGCAAGAAGTCATCTGGCAATGCTTGCTAACAGCTGTCCACTTATGTGGACATTGCAACCAGTTAGCCGACCGGCTGAGATGCCAGTCCACAACTCACGAATGGACACTTCATGAGCAAGTGCTCCAAGAAATCTTCAACCTATGGGGCACTCCACAGCTGGATCTGTTTGCCTCCCCATTGAATTACCATCTTCCCAGGTATTTTTTCCATTATCCCAAACAAAAAGGGACGGTATGTCGATACCCTGTCCCAACCATGGACAGGGCTGATCTTGTATGCTCCCCGTCCCTCTCATGCAACAGACCCTACTGAAACTACAATAGAACCAGCCACAATGATACTCATAGCCCCAGTGTGGCCTCGTCAGGCGTGGTTTCCCCTACTCCTACAACTGTCAGTATGGGACCCCGTTACGTTGCCAATCAGACCGGACCTTTTGACTCAGAGTCAAGGGTCTCTCCTACATCCTAACCTGAAGGCTTTACACCTTCACACTTGGCTCCTGAAGATGCTTTCATAACTAGACTACATGTGTCATCTCCTGTTGCCAATATTCTGTTGGCCTCCCGGAAGCCAGCAACAAGAGCAACATACAATTCCAAATGGAAACACTTTTCAATATGGTCAGCCTTTTGATCTTTGGACCCTTACTCCTGTTCACTGATGAAGGTTCTGGACTATCTGTCCTCACTATCTGAGTCCTGTTTGTTACTCTTCCATCAAAGTCAACTTGACCGCCATCTCGGCTTTCCACAAACCTCTGGATGGCAGGTTACTGTACCAATATCATCTAGCTAATATGTTTTTGAAAGAAATGTTACATATTAAACCTCCTGTTAGAAGACCCACTCCTCTGTGGAATCTCAATTTTATGATAGAAAAATTGACCTTTGAGCCTTTTGAACCAGCAGCCACTTGTGACCTTCATTTTCTATCATGGAAAACCTTATTTCTGGTGGCTGTCACTTCTGCTCGATGTATTTTCAGAGCTTCGTGCCCTCGTGTAGGGAACCTTGCTTGATTTTCCACAAAGACAGGGTGGTCCTTCATACCAACCCTACTTTCTTTCCTAAAGTAGTCTCTGAACATACTTTAAATCAGTCCTTGGAGCTTCCAGTCTACTGTCCTGACTACTCCAATCATGGTGAATATCTACTACATTCTTTAGATGTCCATCGTATATTACGCTACTATACTAATAGGACAAAATCGATTAGAAAGACGTCTCAACTGTTCGTCTCTTTTGTCCTGCGTCATGACGGCCTTCCAGTTGCTAAACGTACTCTTTCATCCTGGTTGGCAAATTGTATTACATTTTGTTACAAAAAATACAACAAGCCTTTACCTGGACCTGTCTAAGCCCACTCCACTAGAGCCATGGCCACCACTGCAGCTTGCTTTAAGGGAGCCTCCATTCCAGATATCTGCAATGCAGCTACCTGGTCCACAATTCATACATTCATAAGGCACTACAATCTGGATATTGCCTCATGATGTAGGGCGGCTTTCGGCCGTGCGGTCCTACAAGGTTTCCTATCATAACTGTCATCCCACATGGGCTTTACTTCTTGGGATTCATCCCATAAGTACTACTGCAAGAGACCACTCCATGGAAGATAGTACAGTTACGTAAAAACTTACCATAACAGTAGATCTTTGAGGAGTGTCTCTTGCACTAGGTTTGTTCCCACCCTCCGTCCCCCTCCTTCTCTAAGAGAGCAAAATTCTGGTCCAGTGACTTTGGTTGGATCTCCATTGGTATTTTGGCTTCCCCTCAGTCCTCTCTTTGCTAGCTGAATCCGGCGGGGAACTGAGGATACCAGGGACCGCCCACTCTTTTATATAGGAAACAGGAATCTGATGTCATAGGTGGGCGGTCCCTGGTGAAAAACTGCTAGAAGAGCTGCCATGCACCACAGCGACCTCTGCTGGATACCCAGAAGTATTACCTACTGCAAGAGACACTCTTCAAAGATCTACTGTTACAGTAAGTTTTTACATAACTGTACTTTCCTTACTGTTAGTCTTTTTCTCTAGTACTTGGTAAATTTATTATGCTGATGCAGAACCTTTGTAAATTAACCTCTGGTTAAAAGGTATTTGTAATCCTAGTACTCAAATAAAATAAATAAATAAATAAAACAGCATGGTAAGGATATGAGAGCTCTAGTCCACTGGGAACCCTTGTGGCATGACCACAAATTGAAAGTGGGTTGGAAATCTATAGCCTGGGACACTTGGAAAATGAAAGGTGTTTAGCGGGTAGAGCATCTATGGTGCCCTAGCACAACTCACATTGATGTGTTTCAGTGGCTAATAGCCTCATTGGGACCTCTCATTGGGACCTCTCACGAATGGACTTTTGGAATTAACAACTCTGACAGCTTCTTACACAAGGCAGTGCACCTACAGTTCCCATGGAAGTTACGTCCTTGACCAGTTACTGGACTCTTGGATGAAGAACCACCTCCAACTCTGAGGTCGCATTTGATACACTTTTGGAACACCATACCTCGTCGCTATATAAGCAAAACATGGCATGGGAAATGCAGTTGCAGATAGCACTGTCAGAAGAGGAGTGGGTAGGCCTAGTTAAAGGGGCACATTCTCACTTTCAGGACCTCAGATACCAACTCATACAAAAGAACATGATTTATAGCTGGTATTGAACCTAATTCACACCAAAAGAATGGGGTTCCTACCCTTGAATGAGTGTTGGCATTGCCACAATGGAACAGTCATGGTCTTGCCCTTCTCTGCAGCATTATTGGGGTCAGACATTAGATCTTTGTAGAAAGGTGGTGGCCCAACAAATCCCTCAGGACTCGCTAGTCTGGATTTTAGGGGGGTGCTTTCCATATCAGCATCTGGTGGGAGGTATGATTTAGATGACAGCTGCCAGCAGCATTGGAAGCAAAGAGGCAGATTTTGCTCAGATGGAGATCAGATGTCCTGTCATTATTTATTGACTGGTTAGCTTCTTTAACTAACCTAGATGATAATGAGAGAATCTCTCACTTGGTGGCCTAATAATAATGCCAGCTGTGACAATATATGGGGCCCATTTGTAAATTTTCTAAGACAAAATTTAGGTTACCACAGATTAGGAACATGGTATTTCATATTATATGCCAGAGTCTGGCAGTCATTTAATTTTATTGGTTTTTACATGATGCAAGTGCCTGATTATTATTTTAGATAACTCCGTGTAATCCCTAACAACTTGTTTCACATTGGAGATTTGGACTAGGATTTGTTTTGTACTTGAGATAGTATGCTTGTTCATTAAGGTATTTTAATTAAGTAAATGTTGTGTATTTACTACACTGTTAATTGTATGTTACTGTATCAACTTTTCTTCAATAAAAAGTTTTTACAAATAAAAATACAGTGATGACTAGATACAGTACTTGTCTTCATTCCCTGCTACTGCTGGTCAAGAGAGCATATTGCAGTTGCTTTGGTTGCCCTTGGGCAGTGGAACCTGTGGGTGTCTGCAGTTTCCTGATGTAACCACAGTACCTATTTTGATGTCTGTCATTTCAAGGAGGCCTTGATTAAACTGAAGAAGGTTTGGTACGTCATAAAATATTTTGCAAGGGATTTTAGAAACATTTGCGACTCTACCCTTGTGAAGCAAGATGAATAAGTTTGACAAAGATAACATCCGAAAGATGCACGCCCCAATTTTGAAACTTGTCCATGTGGTAAGGTTCAGGAATAGGCTACCACTGAGATGAGGCACTGAGTAAATCACTCTGAGGGAAGAGGGACTACAGATGCATTTATTTATTTGAAAACTGGTGACTGGGAAAGGTGCACTGAGCTGAGGCTTGTTTCCAGGTGTGACTAGGGTTGCCACCTGTCCAGTTTTAGACCAAATAATCCAGTGTTTAGGGTCCTTATCTGGTCCTCTAGTTTTGCTTAGAGGTAGTCCACTTTTTGGGCCATTTTTAATAGTTCACATACTCACAAAACTGTATCAGTCGATTCACTGTTTTAGCCATGTGTCCGGATTACAAGGAAGTTTTGGCATCATACAGACATTGCAAAACCAGTCTATCTGGAAGGTGTAACGTATGGCCATTAAGACCATTGGCAGTAAATTAACCTAATCTTTTCCACTCATAATTTTAAGTATGGTCTTTTACTTCTGTGATAGGAAACGGTTTCTATACCTTTATATGCTCTTCTATTTTCCTTTGTGTCTGTCCTGTATGCACATATGTTTTAGGGCCATTTTTGTTAAAAGCAATAAAAATTAGATTATTAATTTATCACTGCATTGAACCCGCTTATCCGATTCCTCAGCCATTACTGCTCTCAGTTTTTCACACTACTTGCACATTCCATTCCATCAGTTACACAATTCCAAGCCATTCAAAAAATCTTAAACATTTTATTTATTGAATGATTGGATTATTTTTTTTTTTTATTATTTAAAATTGGTAACCTGGAAAGGCACACTTGATCAAGGCTCATTTGCAGCTGTGGCCCAGTGGAAGGGGAAAGGGGGAATGGATTCGGAGGAGCAACAGTACATGTTACACAGTCTTAAGCTGGAAGGGGGAGGTTTAGGAGGTAGGTCAAGATGCACTTCTTCACAGAGAGGGCGGTGGACACTTGGAATGCACTGCCGAAAGAGGTGGTCTTGTTGAAGATGGGAAGCTTCAAGAGGGGCTGGGATAGGCATAGGGGAAGGTAAGGATAACTGGTGGGGAGGATGGAAAGGTTGGTGGGGGGGCAGGGTCAGTAGTTTTAAGCTCTGGACCTTGCAATACAAGCAGACTAGATAGACCAAATGGCCTTCTTCTGCTGGCTTCTTTGTATGTTTGTATGTATATATTTGTTTTACATTTATGTAATATACTTCACTACTGTCCCTTAACAGATTTGCACTACTCAAAAAAAGTTCTTATGAAAGTGTACAGGCCACTTGGGGAACATTAGACGTATTGGCTAAAGGAGTACACACACATTCTGAATTAAATCCAGGCAGTATTACATTTAAAAAGAAAACCAGTTAAATGGCTCCATACGTTCTCACAGTATATTATACCATATTTGTCATCTGTTTATTTTTATTTTATTATTGTTAACTGGGTTAGCACTCTGGTGTAAAACCCAATTTACAGATGTGATCTGGAGCTTTATGGCAGCATAAAGCTAGATGAATATTTTAAACATGTATCATTATACAGTTGACCACAATAACTCGATCTAAAGGAATATTAGGCGTACTTAGAAACTGGTTATCAGCCAGGAGACAAAATGTGAAAATGGCTGATTCACTTTCAAATGGAACTAGAAAGAGTAGGTTTCCATGGATCTTGACACTGGGATCAACATTATTCAATTTATACATAAGTGAACCTTTAGTGAAGATTTACAAGGGTGGGTGACTGATGACATCACGCTGGGGAGAATTGGAGAAAATCTGGATCAAGTGGACAAACTGCAGAGTGATCTGGATAGATTTACAGGGTGGGATGAACATTCATCCTGGAAAAATGCGTGGTGCTGCACCTGGGAAGCAAAACCCAAAAGCAAGCTGTTTTAGAAATGGGTAGAAGATTAGAGAATGAGAGCAAGGGAGGTGATAAGAAAACAAGAGCAGGGATGTTGGAACAATTTTCTAAAGTAATTTGCGGTTGGGGGTGTAATGGGATTATTAAGACATGTAATCGTGCTTCTGTATAGATCCCTGATGAGATCACATTTGGAGTATTGCTGTCACTTCTGGCATCAAATTACCAAAAGTGGAGGGGGTACAAAAAAGGGCAGCTTACTGTAGATAAGAAAGTGGGTGCTACAGTATGAACAGATATTGGAAGCACAGACCTCCACAGGAGAAATGTGCTGCATAGAAAACTAGGAGGTGCTATGGACAACGTTTGGAAAAGGTCAGAATCCAGATCAAAAGAAAAAGTCACGAGCACACTCACCATTTCGAAGCTTTGTGAGTGAAGTCCAAAATACTCTGTAGCTGCCAGCAAAAAATCATCATACTTCACGTGTTTGCATTAAACAAAAAATAATCTCATACACAATTTCCAGCAGTATACAAAACAGAGGACAACTCTCCAGCATTTTGCAGCCTAACCTGCTGCTTTCTCAGTAGACCACCAGAGGATATAGCAGGTTAGGCTGCAAAATGTGGAGTCACCCTTAGTTGATTTTGTATACTGTGGGAGTTAATTCCTTTTTATTTGCTGCAAATATGTGAAGTAAGGTAATTTTTGCTGACGACTGCTGAGTATTTTGGATTCTGTTCACATAGCTTCGAAATGGTGAGTGTGCTCTGACTTTTTTTCCTTGTGTTCAGAGATTGGAAGAACTGAGACTGTTGAAACTGGTGAATAGAAAGCTAAGTAGTGAGTTAGTGCAAATGTACTAACTGGGGAAGAATTCTAATGTAATGCAAAGGTTGACTATATAATTAAAAGGAGACAATACAATTGCCAGATGGAATAGTAGTCTGGTTGTTGGGGGTAGTTTAGGGACAAGCACTATTTAGAATATCCTACTAGGAAAAGAAATGGATGTCTGCATAATTGGTGAGTTGGGGTAGCTAGCTTGCTGATGCATTTTGTCGTGTGTGTGTGTGTGTGTGTGTGTGTGTGTGTGCTCGAATCAGGTTTATAAAATAACATGGCTAAATAAAGCCATCAGATTGGCTGAAATGAGTCACATGTCAACAGTGTCAGTGGCTCAGTAGGTAGCACACTCGCCTCTGAAGCCGGGAGATCAGAGGGCTGTGGGTTCAGTTCCCACATCTGGCACTTGGGTTAATATCCCAGTACTGACACTGTAGTGCAGCATGAGAGGGGTGCTGTCTTTCAAATGAGACGTTAAACCGAGATCCCATCTGCCTGGATTGGTGGTAGTTCAGGTGGATGTTAAAGATCCCATGGCATATATCGAAAAGAGTACGGGAATTTCCCCGGTGTCCTGGCCAAATTTCCTTCATTCACTAAAAATACCACCAACAGCTTCATCTGGTTCAAGGTCGGTTGGAATTCATCTGCGTCCCCCTCCCCCGGGTATTGCCTGAAAATAGGCAGGATTTGTCTAGTGCACTTACCCGGTCAACAAAAACTAAATAAATAAATTATTCTTCAGTCACAGGGGTACATAAAGGCCATTTTATAAGTGTAGTGAGACACTTCAGGGATGTGCAGTTATGGACAATTATAGCACTTACTGAGTGTGTTGAAAGGCAAGCCTAACAACTCCTCTTAAGACACGCTATTTTTGGCCTATACTGTAATTGCACAACTCACGTCATGCCTCTTATTGCTGACATAGTCATTGCTGTGCAGCAGGAAGTACAGACAAGATTGTCCTTCTGGCTCCACAATATTGTTACTAACAGTATTTTTATGATGGCTTGTTTTCAAGTTGATTCTTTGGGGTGGCTTTCACATACCTCTCAACCGCTATGCATTTCCCGTAGCACTATATATTTTACAGTCAGCTACCCTTGCTCCACGAAGATTTACTGATGTTAATCAGAATATTAGAGGTATTTCTGGACACGCAAATTATTAAAAAAAAAAAAAAAAAAAAAAAAAAATTAAACAAGCTTGATAGAAACATTCCTTAGCACTAAACATATGGATCCACTATTCCAAGACTTAATTGTTCTTTTAAGAAAGTGCTACACGTTCTGGCCATTTGCTCTGCATTTTGTAGTTTAGGATCAAACACCCTGTTACAGTCCCCTATTGGTCCTTCCCATCTCCCCTTGCCCTACACACTCCATTGCTCCCCTTCAGTTGTTCTCACCCTCTTCCCCCTTTCTTCCCCTAGCTTTTTGCCTGACCCCCTCTTCCCAATAGGGTTCATTCAGTACCTGTTCTGTAATTATCCTCCTTCCTTCTCCGCTCCCTGCAGAGTCATACTGACCCTGTTGTGCAATGGTTTCATCTCCCCCCCCACCCCTGACCTTATTTAGACCTCTTTCCACTTCCCACCCCTTTCCTCTCCCTTGCACTTAGCTGCTAGACTGTCCCTCATCCCACTTAGAAACTAGTCTTAGTCATCATGCACTTGCTCTGTATTGCACCTCAAGATATTCTTGCTGTCTTGTACTGTCTGTTTTTGCAGTATTCTGATACTGATTCCAAAATTATATACGTACCTCATGTTTATGCTACAAATGTAATTTTTGTATTCCTGCCATGTGTGTTCCTGTGTAGTGTTTACCTCAACCCTCTGTAACCCCTCCTCCCCAATGCACTAGGATACGAGCAACTTGTTGCTCGGTGTGCCTTCCTGGTGGCTGTTCAATAAATAAAATAGTTATATACAGTTTCATGCTAAAGGGAAAGGAAACATTGTTTAACCAGGAGTAGCATACTGAGATGAAGCTTGTTTCCAGATGTGACCTTTATTTTATTTATTTAAATGTTGGTAACCGGGTAGGCCCACTGAGACTTTGACAGTCCCTTTTTCAGGGGCAACCCGGGATTAGTTACATGTACCTAGAGGGGAAAAGAAAAGTGACCTGGGCGCACAAGGAAGTTAAGTGACTTGCTCAGGATCACACAGTATGCACCTAGGTGGCTGTGGGATTCAAACCCAGGTCTCCAGATCTGCTGCTCAGAGCCTTAACCCACTGCGCTATACTGCCTGAGAGGTGCTGGGTTACCCAGAACTTTTTTATTAATGGGGGAATATTTTGACCGTGACACCACAAAACTTTCTTACTCTTCTTCTGTAAGTGCCATGAGATCTTTAACTTCCACCTGGACAGTGACCAGAGATGAGAAAAGGGACCTCAGCTTAACATTTAAAGTAAATCTAGATAAATGCATGGAACAGGAAACGGAAAAGTGATCAACAGAGAAAAAGCTGTCTGTCCCAAGGTTACTTGCTTCAGGTAATCCACTAGTCTTCGCCCTCCCCCCCCCCAGTCACCTCTTCCCCTCCCTCCACTTCCTGTCTGATAACACCTTTGCATGTTTCTGCCACAATACATTCCAGGACACCCTCGTTGGTCATCCTGTACTGGCTTGCTCATTCAACCCTGCTGCCACTATGCTGCCTGTGACTTACTTAGGACTGCTCCCTTCAAGTCCCAGTGCAGGCTTCTGCTCCTCCAGAACAAGGCCAGCCTCTTGCCCACCACAGTACAAGGGTACCGGGTGAATACAGTGCGCATAAAACAGTGCATGAAATACAGCGCTGTAAGCAGCGCTAATGGTTTTACGGTGACAGGGTTTTTTTAAGAATGCAGTTATAACCGCTTCCCCTGACACTGTAGCCTGCTGGAAGGGAAGCTGGATGCCACCTGGGTGGTGCCTGGCTGAGCCACTCCAGTGATGGAGTGGCTAGACCACCTGCCTTTGGTGGCATCAGGGACCTGGAGCTGTGAGTTCGATTCTACCCTAGGTCCCACTCTGCTGTGGCCTTTAAAAAAAATTAAAAATAGTCCCAGTATGAGTTTTTTCTTTTCCCCCAAAGTCAATGACCCCCCAGACTTGATTATAATTTAGTCCAGGAGGTGCGGGGGGGAAGGGCAGAGCCACCCACAAAAACTAAGATATCTCTCCAGTGTGCACTGTTTTTGTGGTCCTTGGCGTTTCATGGCAACATTGTTTTGCTGCACGCAGCTTTGCATGCAACACTGTTGCTCTGTGCTGTGTTGACCGCGACTTTATGACCTTGTGCCCAGTACAAGGCCTCTCAGATGCAGGAATTGCCCTAGTCACCCATGTGCACCTTACCTTCTCTGCAGCAGCTGCAGGTTTACTTATTAAGTGGGTAGTGCTCTCTCAAGGGGTGGATCATGTTATTGCCCAGAAAATAGATCACCTGTAGTTAAAACACTGCAGTCACATATACATTGGAATATTTAATATTTGCACAACATTTACAAGAGATGCAGTAGTAAAGTAATGTGTAATACACATACTGGGAAATTAAAAAAATGGTTTAAACCCAAAAGCTCAGAATAGTAAAACTCTGAATAAACTGACTAAAATTCTAAGTGTTACCTCCAGATTTTACAAGTCTTTGCTCACAGCAGTTTGCTCAGAATTGGCCCTAACCAGCCAGTACCAGTTTTGTGTCTCGGTGTTGGGATTAGGTAGAGAGACTTGCATCCCTGTGCTCACTGTGTAAAAAGACCCATGCCCAGAGCATTCAGGATGCAGTCAGTAGTCTTGTCTCTGCCCACTGCCCTCATTGTCATGCCCCCTTGGTTATTTCAGACTACAAGCCATTTTCTCTTCCCAGAATTTCAGTTGTGAGGCATACACTTGCTCAGGGCAACTGTTTTAACTTCTACTGACACCGCTCCCCTTCAGACTGAACCAGCCAGGTTTCCGGATTAAATAAATTGCATTATGGCTGTTTAACAGAGGCCTTTTGTTAAGGGGACACTGTCAGCTGTACACCAGTGTTTTTTGTCCCATTGTAACAAAAGTGCCTGCACTTCCTGTAGCCTTCCTAATGTCCAAAACAAAGTTAAGAGTGGCGCACAGCTAGCGAGGGGGGTGCTCCTGCTGTAGGTTGCTAACCTCAGTTACATGCAAACAAAGACAAAAGGAGCACTCCAGATGGAAAAATAAACGCTAAAGTAGCCTTTTATTTACTTGCCAGTAACAAATGAACCAGGAGCCCCTGCGCTTTGGCGTTCATGCCTTCAAAGGGGGTATGGCTAGCAGGAGCTACAAAGACTCTTTAATACAACCTCTGACATCATCAAATTGAGACATCAATAACCAGATTACTACACCTGTGCATGTGTGCTAATAAACAAAAAATAAAAATGGTGAAACCTAACTGTTGTTGAAACAATATTTTTTTACTATGTATATGTTGTATCTGTTTCCTCTGTACACAAAGTCAATGAAATAGAGAAGCTGAATATCATACAAATTAATTAAACCTCTTCTTTTTCTCTATCAGTGTATATTCTTTCTCTGTCTTTTATGGTTAAAAGAACACCAGTAATATACTTATTCCTACAATAGATTAAGGTCATATTTCCATCAATAATGTTATAACCATAATGATTCATTTTCACAGAAACATGCCAAGAAGTACAAGGCTTAAGGTAATCAAACTCAACAGTTCAAATTATAACAGACATACGGATATTCTTCCCCCTTTCTTTTCTCCCACCCCCAATTCCTCTCCTTCTTGGCCTTTTCTTCTGTATGTCTGTAATAATTTGAACTGTTGAGTTTTATTACCTTAAGCTTTGTACTTCTTTGTATGTTTCTGTGAAACTGAATCATTATGGTTATAATATACTTTTTTGCCTTAAAGATATGGTCTGTACTAAAGGTATAACATTATTGATGGAAATATGACCTTTATCTATTGTAGGAATAAGTATATTACTGGTGTTCTTTTAACCATAAAAGACAGAGAAAGAATATACACTGACAGAGTAAAAGAAGTTTAATTAATTTGTATGATAGTCAGCTTCTCTATTTCATTGACTTTGTGTACAAAGGAAACAGATACAACATATACATAGTAAACAAATATTGTTTTAACAATTAGGTTTCACTATTTTTTATTTTTTATTAGCACACTTAGGCACAGGTGTAGCAATTTGGTTATTGATGTCTCGATTTGATGATGTCAGAGGTTGTATTTGAGTCTTTGTAGCTCCTGCTAGCCATACCCCTTTTGAAGGCACGAACGCCGAAGCGCAGGGGTTCCTGGTTCATTTGTTACTGGCAAGTAAATAAAAGGCTACTTTAGCATTTATTTTTCCGTCTGGAGTGCTCCTTTTGTCTTTGTTTGTTAGCCTTCCTATTGGGCCTAAAATGTACATACCTGCTTGGGGTATCAAAAAGGAAATATTTTTGTTATCTTTTTAATGTAGTTTGAAACCCTGGTGGCCCGCTCTTATCTAAAATTGCCTGACTCACCAGTGATCTGTACAGAGGCAATATCACCACCCTTCTTCTGCTTGCAGTTTCTCTCCCCATGCACCCCAGCATTCTGTTAGCCCTCCTGTATACGTTGCTGCATTGAGTAGCTGACTTTTGGTTATTGCTAATCGCTAGCTTCAGGTCTCTCCTCCTCTGTGCACTCTACTGGCATTCTACCATTATAGTACACCATTCCAGGATTTTTCCCTCCCGTGTGTATCATCTTGCACATTTTGGCATTACAGGACCTTCTTGTAAATGAACTTGCTCAACAGTCTTTTCCTGGTGAAATAAATACAAATTTATGCTGCCAGATACTGGACTTTTTCTCTAGTGGACCTTTTTCTGTCATCGTAGTGTATGTTTCTGTGTTAATCTCCTCATATAATGTCTTAATTCCTTCTTCACTGTTGGACCCCCCCGAGCTTGGTATCATCTACGAACTGACTCATCTTGCTCTGGATGTCCTCGCCTTTGTCACAGATATACATATTAAACAGGAAGGGTCCTTGCACTGACTCCTGTGGTATCCCACTAGTCACTACCCTGTCCTTAGAGAATTTACCTTTTAGGATCACCCTCCGTGTTCTGTCTATGTAGTTTTATTTATTTATTTTTATTTATTGAAATCTGAGTTATTAACCTTTGAGCTGGAAGCTTGTTTACAAAGGTTCCACGTCAGACAAGCAGAGACGAAAAAGAGCATGGGTACAGGTAGTAAATGAACAATTATTACAATTAAAAGTGCGAGTTCCAGAGCACAGGAACATAGGAACAGTAAAAGTGCAATGTTACATAGTTCAACTTATTACATTCAGCTATGGGAAACATAGTGGTCAACAATAAGGAGGCAGCCAGGAAATAGGCTTTGTCCGAGCGGTGCTGGGGGAGAGAGGGAGAGGGTGAGGTAGGTGGGAGAAGGATGAAGGGAGAGGTTGGTGGAGGTGTGGGAGGTAAGGATCGTAAGAGGTAGGAAAGGGGATAGTGGGCAGGGGGGGTGGTAGAGGCAGAGAGATAGGAAGTTATGCGAGGAGTGAGGTGGATAGGGGGAGAAGGTGAGAGGCAGCAGTGAGGTGCGCAGTTAGAGTTAGCAGTCACAGCTGTTCAGAGAGGTCAGGTGTTGGAGGAGCAGTCTCTTAAATGGCCCAAGTTTGTGCTCATTGACTGTGTTAGGAGGGGAGATCGTTAGTGACCAGGTATAACCACTAAGCTAATGGATGCCTATCTTTTGGCATGGCCTAAAACTGTGTAGCATGAACAATACATAAACTACATCAGAATAAACATTATAGGGTATGAATCGCAAGAATATGCACAAGCAAGAACAAGATTATTCCCACATCCCGTTATCCTCCCCCCTCCCCATCTCCTAAATGATCACCTTCTTAGCCAGTCTCCTATGCGACTCCGGGTCAAAGGCTTTGCTAATAATCCAGGTACATCCACTGTCTGGCCCCTGACTTTCATTTGTGTCAGTACTGTACATTTAGAAACGTCCATTAATGAGCAGCTGATGCCTTAGGGAAAACTTTGTAAAACATAATAGTCGGACACAATACAGCTTCTATTTCATATATTTTCTATAGATTTCTCCTCTCTAATATTTATTACTGAAGAAATTCCCACAAAAAAACAAGATCTTTAGCCCGTGAAGTTCATTTGTCTCTGTAGCTTAACCCCTACTTGAAGGCATAATGCTCTGTTGTGACATCACAGTCTGTTGCCATGGGAATAACTGTGCTGTCACAGTCACCGTATTGACATCAGGTTGGGAAGAAGCAATAGGAGTTGATGAACCCTCAAGGAACAGCTCTTCTGTTTTCATGTATATGACCTTGGTAATAAATAATGGGGATAAGCAATACAGAGCTAATTAGAAATATAAGCTGCTCTGTGTCTAAATATACTGTTTTCCAAATTTCTCCTTGAGGTGTCGGTGGTGCTTTAAGTTACTCTAACATGGAGAACCTATGCTGCTTCCCATCTGTTAAGCCCTTTCCCACTAAGAATGTGCGTGCCCACTCTTTAATGTCTCCAGAAGTTTCCGCACTATTGGTGTCAGGCTTACCAGCCTGTAGTTTTTTGAATTTTCCCTGTCAGCCCTTTCTGTAAGGGAACCACATTTGCCACCCCAATTTTCAGGCACTACATCTGTTGCTACTGTTTCTCCAAGCAGGACTACGTATGGCTCTGGTAGCACTTGCTTTGTTTTCTTCATCACCTGAGCTGTCCTGTTTGGCTGTGCTGATTTATTGTGTTTCAGAATCTCCGGTCCCTTTAGTACCCATTCCCTTGTAATCCTGCCCAGCTCAAATATGTCCCCTGCATCACCCTTGAATTTTCTCCAGCTGCCAGGGAGTGGGCCGACCTCCTCGACCATATACACCAACAAAATTATTAATTTAGTATAATACTTGCCTTCTCTCCATCATCCCCTGTATTTGCCCTATTCTTCTTCTTTAGCCTTTCTTTGCCTTTTCCCTTTCACTAATGTGTCTAAAGATGGACTTGTCATTTGGCCTGACCCTTTGCACTAGCCTCCGTTTCCCTGATTATCTTTTTACTTTTACCCAGTTTCTCCTTAGTTTTCTCTTTATCTCACTCTTTCTCTTGTAATCCCTAAATGGACCCCTTTTGTCCCTAATACCCTTTCTTACCTGCCCGTCTAACCAGTGGGTTTTCTATAGTTCTAATGCAGTCTTGGGTGGCCTCTGTAATAGCCTCCATTAATGTTGCCCACTTCCCCACGTCCAGCTTCTTAATCTTATTGAAGTCCTTGCATCTCTCCTGCATTTTCTCTCCTATAGTCCTAAAATCTGCTTTCCTGAAGGTCAGCACCCATGTGTCCATGGTCACGTGTTGCAACCCCAGCTTCATGATGAATTTCACCATTTAATGGTCTCTCTGGCAAGTTGAGGCCTCCATTTTAATGTCTCTAATAATGCCTTGCTTGGATTTCACCAGGTCTAGTACTGTCTCCTGCCACAGCCTCACTGGGAAGCAGTCCCATGTGACATTCACAAATCTTTGTCCCTTCTGACTCGTAGCCACTGGTGTCCACCAGGCTATGTTTGGAAGGTTGAAGTCACCCATTAATACTATTTCTCCAAATCCTGATGCTTTCCTTATCTCCCTCTCTAGAGCTTCGTCCATCTCCACCCTTTGATCTGGTGGTCTGTACACTATCCTTACCCTCGGTCCCCCCCCCCGTCCCCTGTTGCCATAGTGACACTACACCATCCATGACTGCTGAATTTTCTGACACCCTACTATCTTCCCCCATGTAGACTGTTACCCCTCCTGTTTTCCCTGTCCTTCCTGAAGAGCTTGTACCCTGGAACATGGATTAGCCGAAGTTTTAGTGATGGCTACAGTGTCAGTTTTCTCTGCAGTCATGACGTCCTTCACTTCATCTATCTTGCTGCCAAGATCTAAAGTGTCGCTACTACTACTGAGCCGTAGTCTTCATGGGCTACTTGGCCTATTTATGTCATATGTGTTTGTCCTTATGTTCCTGTGTTTCGATTCCAACACATAGGCCGTTTGTTCAAAACAGCATTTTTCTGTATCGGCTAAACATTTTCAACACAGCAGTGCCTTATGTGTACATATTGAAACCCACGACCTTTCCCAATAACTATGCTTATAAATTATGAATTTGCAGTTTTTGTTCCCTTAAGATTCATGTTCCTTTAAGGTTCATCATAGATTAGTAGCTGTGCACTTCTATTCGATATGCAGGATTTAAAGACAGATACAGATAAGTTATCCCCATTAACTTGACAGGATCCTAAATTACACAGATGTATTCCTCTGTGTGAGTAGGAGAGGACCAATTTGTTCATTAGGAGGGATTTAACTTAATTTCTTCCTGATGGCCATATCCTTGACTTGAAGTGAATTCATTGTGTACATTACTGTTTTCAAGCCAAATGAAGTTGAAGTAGGACATTAAACATCTACCAGGTGAAGCTATTCTTTAACCAGTATTGATTTATTTTAAATTAACAGTGTAACACTTTGTACAAGGTTTATACGGTATCAGAGCCTTGCTTTTACTCTATGGCTCAACAAGGAGCTGGAGTTTCTAAGCCCTGGCATACTTGTGTGGATCAGTATCTTTCTGTTGGAGGCATTCTCTCATCTTGCTCAGAAGAATAAGTGTCTGATACCATGGCTTAGGTACATGGTCCAGTGCTGACACCGTAGAAATATTTTGTTTTTTTTTTTTTTTTTTTTTTGGGGGGGGGATCTGCACTGTGGAAGTACCATTCTTTTGATGACCTGTTTAACTACTTTGGTGATGGTTAATTAAATCTGATACAGTAACATAGTATTGTGATGATGGTACAGTAGGCACTTGGGTACTTTGGACCCATCTTGTCCACCCCATCAGTGGCTGTACTCAGTTTCACTAGCAGCACACATCCAAGCCAGTCAGAAGGTTATCCTTTTCATGCAGTGTGACACTCAATAACATTCTGTCTGGAATCTGTCTAGTCCTGTTTTGCAAGCCTGAAAAGCCTGAAATATGTTGGTTTCTATAGCCTGACCAGATATGCTAATCATCATGTTAACCACCAGCTGTGTGATGTTTCCCCTTATCCCCTGACGGTCCAGATAAGAGTAGGGATTGCCAAACCAAGTAGGGAAATGGGTAGATTAGGTGGGCTGTATGGTCCTTATCTGCTGACAGATTCTATGTTTCTGTCTTGCTGTCCTCTCTCCAGTTTGCATACATTTCCTCCAAATCTGCTTGCACTCACCAGCTCAAACATCTGTGTATATTCCACCCTGTCTGTCCCATTTTGTATTCAGAACACCAAGGTCCTGACCTCTCTCAGCCTTCTCTTTTCTGGGCTAAATAATATGAGTATGTCCAATCTCTCCTTCTAGCTCCTGCCTCCTAAGCTACTAATTAGTTTGATAGCACTGTGCTGGACCCTCTGTGTGCCTTAAATACTGTGATAACCAGACATAGACACAATACTCTGCGTGATCTAGCCAAGCCTTGTCCAGAGGGGAGGATCACATGTGACTGCAGAGCAAATTGGGACATTTTGGAGCTGGGTTGTGCAAGCTTTTACTCCCCCCTCCACTCGGACATAGTTGGCACCTGAAGCCCAGCTTTAGGGGAGGGATTTGTTGTAGTCTGAATAAGCAGTGAGATTTAGCTACCAGCAGCATTATTTGTGTCTGACTGCAGAGCAAATCCAGGGAAATTAGTTTTCATTCTTACCTTGGCAGACTTGGTTTTAACAGGAAGAGGAAGAAGTGCCATTTCGGGTGACCTCTAAGCCAGGGCAACATGCGACAGTGATCAGCCACTGAGGGGAAAGCAAGAAGCGGGGATTCCTGCATAAAAAGACTTCCTCCTAGCATGCCCCATCACACTTGTGTCCCAGCGCATAAGTGGCACAGAGCAGGATTGGAGATCCTGCCTTGAAATTATCTGTAGGGCATCTGCAAATAGTCCACAGACCACTGTGCAGTGGGGACACCAGACCAAGGTGTTCATTGCAGTCGGGTAGCCTGTCTGGCAATGGTATGTCCACTAAACATTCAGTTATCCCAACTACTCCTTTAAAGAAGTATTGCAGTGAAAATTTGAAAAAATGTGTCATGCAGCGTGTTTTTGATTTGTGTGTTTAGTCCTGGTGTGTCCATTCCTTTGTTTGCTATTAGGAGTTTTCTCTCTGTTTGCCTACTAGTGTTATGGCTTCTGGGGATCTCCATATTAACATGGTTTATTGCTTTTCATTTTCCTACAATGCCTCCCATCTCATATGATAGTGATGCATCCAGGACCATAGGATTAGCAAGTACTGGTTTACAGTCAATTTTATAGCAATATTGCTGTGATTTTAAGTCAGTTTCCTTATCCAATAGGCACTGAAGGCTGCCTTTACAACTAAGCAATCTTTTAATGTCTACATAAGTGGTCATTCTGTAAGAAAACAGCTAGCGTATTTATTGATTATAGTATTGATGACTTAGGGTGATTTTTGTGTGCTTTTTATGGCTTGTATAGAGAACAAAAATATTGAATTAGTTATTTAGTTGAGGCCAGAACATCAGGCTCCAATATTCAGATCACTGCTCCAGTACTTTCCCTCACTGAATCAGTGATCCAGGACATATCACTGTCACATGAGGGCAAGGATGTGTTGTAGGACAATAAGTTAGCAATAAACAACAGAGTAATGGAGAAGTTAATCCAGCACTGGAAGCGCCAGAGGCACGCAGGCTGCAGGCCGAGTGTTCTCACAGTGCCCCAGGCGTGGATTAAATGCCTATAACCCCACACCCTGGAGTGGGTTATTGTGCTTATAACGTGGGTTGCATGAAAGACGCAAGTAATTCTCAGAAAGGGTGATTTTAAGGCTGGAAAAGACTATTTCTATTGTGTATCCTTCTATCTGAAAAAAATAGTTCCATATGTAGAGTAACGATAAGCATTTCATGGTTCAGTTAGACCTTTCTGTTAAGTACAAAAGCATTGTAGACACATTAGTACTAATGCTCACATGTAAACCAAGTGAAAAACTACATGTGGAAAATACAAGTGCGCACTAGCAAGCTTGTTGTGGACTGCACAATTCTATGGAAATGTGTTCTATTTTAAATCAATAGCAGAATAACTGCGTATAACACTTTTCTTAACATATTAACTTGCTTCCTGGAGTATGTGAGTAGAGTGTTTGTTTATATTGTAATGACCTACATTTTTAATACATTTTTTGTGTTCAAAACACAGGAGTGCAAAGTAACACAGCTCCTTTCTAAAAGTAATCAATAAAAACATGTTACAATATCTGTTTTACTTGCTTTTTACCATGTATGAGAATACATTACTTCCATGAGTTGCAAGCACTGCATTATGGGTATGTAAATAGCCTTGCCAGTACAGCGTTTTTGACTTCAATAATGCAAGGATTCAGTTGGATTCTTTTCAACTAGCAGTAGGCAAAATACAAGATAAGTAAACAAAAAAAAACATGGTAGACACATTACTGCTAATGATCACATGTAAATATGTATAGAATTACTTGCTGAAAATCTTTCCATTTCTACTTGTGATATTACAATTATCAGCAACATTTTCTGTGTTACCACTATACTGCATCTGTGGGGTAGGGATATGATTTGTGGGGATAATCACATCACTTGCTTCAGGGAAGAAGTACAGGTCACCCAAGTGTGGATTAAAAAGGAAATTTAATCCATGGTCACCTGATGCTGTTTGAACAATTGGCTGCTCTTCTTCATGCAACCCATGTTATAAACACAAATCAAAACACTCTTCACAACACGTTTTTGCAAATTTTGACTGTTAATGTTCCTTTAAGTCAAATGCATAGATAACCTGTGTTGTGAAGAGAGGGTGTCACTAATTCACAGCTGGCCTGGATTGCTAACTTGGCGGAACTCTGATAAATTTGCTTGTGGTGTACCATATCCTCACTTGGCTGGATTTTCGAAGGTCAGAGAATGATGCAGGGTGCTTGCATCAAAAGCAACTGACACATGGAGCAGGAGACCCAATCTCCGCAAAGACATAGACAGGATGGAAGCTGTCCAGAGGAGGGCAACTAAAATGGTGCAGGGTCTGCACCGGAAGACATATGAAGAGAGACTTAAGGAACTTAATATGTATAGCCTCAAGGAAAGGAGGGAGAGGGGGGACATGATAGAAACTTTCAAGTACCTCAAGGGAATCAACAAAGTCCAAGAGGGTAGCATCTTTCAAAAAAGAGGTGTGCAAGAACAAGGGCACAATTTGAAGCTAGAAGGGGGCGGCTCAGAGGTAATTTAAGGAAGTATTTTTCACAGAGGGTTGTGGATGTATGGAACAGCCTTCCAGAGGAGGTTGTGGAGTCAAAAACAGTGGTGGAATTCAAGCATGCATGGGACAGTCATAAGGCAATTCTAGGGGGTGGGGGTAGGAAGAAGTAGGCTGCTGGTTAACTAGGATCTGCAGCTTATCCATCAGGTAGGGAAATGGGCAGACTGGGTGGGCCAAAGCGGTCCTTATCTGCCGTCAAATTCTATGTTTCTATGATGCATCAAAATGTGCGTCTGCTCCGGTGCTTGCGTCAAAAACAGGTCTGCATGCACCAGACTTGCTTGTGCCAAGCTTGCACAGACAAAAATGCCTGCCCCTCATTGGAAGGGATGTCTGGGATGTCTGCATCTTGGAAATAATGCACCATCCCCTTATTTGGGATTTTCAAAGAATGCAAGTCCTGTCCTTGTGCCTAAGATGCATGTCGCTGTTAAACCAGCCAGAGCTTGTCTAAGGAACACTACAGCATCTAAAGAGGCCCACAGCAGGTTGGCAGATGTGACTATGGTACTATTAAGGACCAATAATCCCCTGCATAACATGTTTGGAACATTTTGAGGGCTTGGTCTTGGCCATTTCATCTGCTGTATTTTTTTTATTCAGTTTGCATCATTCTTATCTCTTGCATCATATTTTGATTCAACTTGCACCATTTTTGACTCAACTTGTCATTCTCCTTCCTTGAGTCATTTTTTTGACTCAACATTCACCTTTTTTGGCACAGCTTGCGTTATTCTCGGCCCTTGCATCATTTGTATTGATGCAATGGACCTCTTGCGTCAGTCTGGGGGACTTTACTACAGAGAAGTTTTTCTTGCAAAATACGGTGGACATTATTTGGTGCACCTGGTTCTGTTGTAAGGTGGCTGTTTGACGCACCTTGCGTCAATCTAAGGGCACTTTGAAAATCCGTCCCACTGTCTCTAGTTGACCCCTGTATAGCTAATCTGTGTTATTAGGTGTACTTGTCAATACCACTTGTACTGTACCATAGCCTCACCCTATCTGGGTGACTGCTATATAACTAACTTGTGTTGTAAAGTGTGGTTGTTGGATTTGCTTGTGTTGTACCATAGGCTCACCCTATCTGCTGTAGATGACCCCTATTAAGCAAGACTAGAAAATAAAAACAAATCTGGTGTATTTCATGGAATACCAGGTTACAGGTTTTGGTATTCCCTCTGAAAATCTGTTATACAAACACACTTTTTTGTGTACCACTTTGTTTGCTTGCGCGTGCAACGCACAAGAAACTTATTGATATAGTAGAGCATTGCAGAGGTGTGGCAGTGTTGTGCCCAGTGCAACAGACACTTTAATGGGTATGTCCGTCTGCCACCAATTAATGTTGAAGCTGCCGATGATGGCAGTTTGAGTGAGTGCTGCACTTGAAAGAAATCTGCCGCTGCAGTCAGGGGCAGTTTCATCATTGCAGCGGCAGTTCCCCCTCCCTCCCAACCAGGCACACAGCAGGACAACACATTTAAATGTTGTCTCCCTCCCACTGCTGCTGCTGCCCACCCCGCATCCTCTGTACTTCGTCCCCTGCCAACATTGGGGTGCTCAGTCCCCATGTCTGCATGTATCCCCCTTCCACCATTAATGTGGCACACTGGGAGCCCACCCTAGTGTGCCAAAAAATACTTCTTTGATGTTTCTGACACCGGGATGCCCACTCCCGGTGTCGGATGTGCTGACCCCCCCCCTTCCCCATGCCCCTATGTTCTCAGCCAACCTCAGGGTGCCCAATCCCCAGGTAGGCATTGATTTTCCTCATCAGTACTTTGCTACACTGGGAGCCCAACCCTAGTGTGCCAAAATCTTTTTATTAATATTTCACCTGTAAAAAGACAACAGTCGACAACGCCTTTTTTTTTTAAACCTGGGGGAGTCCCTTGTCATTCTCGCTGGCCCTCCCCAACTTGTACCGTCCCTCTGTACACCCCACCTCCCTGCACCCCCCTCACCCATACTTGCCTACGGAGGTCAGGAGCAGTGATCTTCTGTGGACCGGGAACACGTCCGCACTCCTCAAAGACCAACCGGGAACTGAAGAAATGACTATAAGCCCTGTAATGGCAGCCAGTGGAGGGGAGGGTCAACTTAGGTTGATATCTCAGACAGTTTTTGGAGTTTTGGTCCAAATTTTCAACATGGGGTTCTTGGGACCCCTACATCGTGAACACTGGCACTGTCATTTTGTTTCTTGGTTCCGAAAGGTGATTTCGCGTTCGCTGCATGGAATCACCTTTTGGGATCAGTTAACGAAACAACAGTGCCACTGCTCATGAGGTGGGGTCCCAAAAACCCCTTGTTGCAAATTTGGTGAAAAAAAATCCAAAAAATAACTGCGTTATGAGCGTCCATTGCACAATTTTTACGCATGCTTGTAACTTCATTAATTTTTAATATTTTCACTCCATATTTCCAACATTGCCATTTTTCGCACCCCCTTATGAACAGTACAGCTGTCATTTTTCATATCCTTCCTGAAATGTGTTTTTGCAGCTCTGGCGCAGAATGGCGTGGTCACTGTGCAAAATCAACCTTTGGGACAGATTAACAAAATCGCAGTGTGATTGTTCATGAGGGGAGGTCCCACAAAGGCCATGTTGAAAATTTGGTGAAACATTCCCAAAAAATGAGTAAGACGAGTACGCGTTGCATAGTTTCTACGCACACCTCAGAATTTACTTTTTCATATTTTCACCCAGATTTTCAATATTGCCATTTTCTTCACACCTCCCAATGAACAGTACAGCTGTCATTTTTACATCCTACCCGAAATGTGTTTCCACTCCTGTGGTGCCAAATGGCACACTCACTGTGCAAAATCACCTTTGGGATTGAGTAATGAAATTATACTGCCACCTTCATGAGGTGGGGTCCTAAAAGCCCATGTTGAAAATTTGGAGCAAAATCCCAACAAACGCCTGGGGCATTAGGGTTTCCAACTGTAATGCCCACCCTGTACAGACTGACAGGCGTTGGGGGTGTGACTTGGGGTCGTCGGCTGTAATGCTCACACCATTCTACCCCCACCCTGCAGCCACTGACTGGCATCGAGGTGTGCCTTGGGGTCTTAGGCCCTAATGTCCACCCCATTCTCCTATACTGCACCCATCTTGGCTTATTTCCTTATGGAATGTGGTGAGTTTAAGGGCTGAAGACCTCAAGGCTCATTGCGACACCTGTCGGTGTCTGCAGGGTGGGGTGAGGTGGAACGGTGTGAGTATTATGGCCGATGACCAAAAGGCACACCCCCAGTGCCTGTCAGTCTCTGCAGGGTGGGGAGTGGGGATTGGCGTCACTTCAATACCTCACTGCCATTCCTATTATGCATCTCTCTAATTCCTGCAGTACCAGTGCCAATAACAGCAAGCAAACATTCGGCATTGACAAATGCTTGTTCTTTTCTGTAATATAAGAAGTTTCTATTCTGTGCCACCTTGCATGGCTCGGGTAGTGCCTGAAAACGGTCCCTGGGATCAGTGGACCTACCCGGTTACCAAAGTCATAAATAAAAGCCAGCAGTATTGAAGTGTTTTTTATAGTGTAAGGAAATCAGAACAACACTTGTTAAACAAATGACACACACTAAGTGTACTGTAGGAATGTCCCTCTGATGACCAGGTCTCCCCCCTCCAGAAGAGATTTGGTGCATTCATGTGTAATGTGCTTTGAGGGCAGGTAAACTCATTTGGTTTGCAAAACATAAACCCCACCTCCTCAACAATCCACAGCAGTTTTTTTGTCTACATGACCTGACAATTCCAGAGTTATTTTTAGTTTATTTTCTTTGCCATCCACCACTCACATTTCTTGTTTTTAAGTTGCAGTCAGCTTTGTTGAGAAAATAGTAACTTTCAAAGCTTTTGCCCAGGTTAATGCAATTTGCTACTTATTTTTGTTTAAATACTGATAGTACTGACTTTGTATATTTCTCCATTTTTGTCATAAAAAACCTTTTTTTTTTTTGAACAATAACCTTTTGTCCAGGCACAGTGACTTAAACAATAATGCATGACAGGGTGTGTCATGCTGGGATAACGTCATGCCTCGAGTGGTTGAAGCACGAGGCCACAGGCCGAGTGCGTTCAACACTCAAAGTGGCGTTATCCCAGCACGACACACACCCTGGAGTGCATTATTGCTATTATACAATGGCTAGTGTTTGGAGAGAATTATGTGAAAGAACATTTATATAAAAATAAGTTCCTTTTTCCATTTATCCACTGGGGAGCTGTTTGTGTATTAGGAGCATTGTTGTTACTTGGTCCCAGTTGTGGTTTTGTTTCGTTCATTCTGCAGCCCCCCTTCCTCCTCCCTTGTTATGCTCACAGTTCTCCCAGTACACACTGCTGTGATATTTTAAATGTACCAGGAGATTATCGTACTGAGATGGCATTTCTACTGAGTCACCAGTTTTTGTGGGTATCAGGAAGTCTGGAAATCAGGAAGTTGCAGGTCTTGCTGCCGATCCGAGTTCCTGAGGAGGACTGCAGAAAAAGACGATGGAGGGAGTGAGAATGAGGGTTTAGTCTGTTGAACTGTTTTTTTTTTGTTTGTTTGTTTTTATGTATTTGCTGGTGAGCAAAGGAGTTGGACTGGAACAAAAAATAAATGAAAAGCAAGCATTACCGGAAGAGCCACCCGCTGACTGTTGAAAGAAGCAGGTGCTCAACTTGCTTGCTCGTTCATTCAGTGAAGGTATAATTTAAAAAAATATGTTTTGGATTACAAGCTATGCTGGTACAATTCCACTAATATTGCTGTGTTGGGATTGCTGCTTACTGGTGTGTGGGACGGTGGTAGAAAGCGTGTGAACTGAAGTGGGGAATTTGACGGGGAAAGACGTGAGGATCATAGCGGGTAGTCTAGATGGGGTGTACTGATTTTTTTTTTTTTTAATTTATTCTGCAGTCATGTTGCTGTTGGACCTTCATACAGTGATGTTATACTCTGATAACATCACTGGTGAAGGTGAGCATCAACCAGTCAGAAACAGAAATTTTCTTGCCATTGTATAATTTTTCATAACCAACACTCCGTTCTCAGTTATGTTTGCTTTTGACTCCTTTTAGTCAAGAGGGAGCTCCTATTTTAATATTCCTTTGCAGCAAAGCACAGTTAAATGACACCATCATTTAGTTTCATTCTACAGTCAGCATTTTCGCAGTTACCTTACTCTAAAGTAGCAGCTCAGACTGAGCCTTCTCTAAGTGTTTTGCCACAGCAGTCAGCTAAACAAAACATACTGTGTCTCACCCATCACGACGGGGTGAAAGCTGCGGATGGGACTGCTCCTCCTCGGTAATTTTCCTCCCCTGCAGTGTCACTCCCCATTCTTTTCCTTTTGGACTAACTTTGTTTTTCTAGTAACCAGAGTTGAACTACTGTAATTGTGGCAGCAGTGATGAACTACTTTAGACTGATTTCTCCAGAATTGCTTCAAGGTGCAGCATGGTGAGAGTGCCAGCTGTTTGTGGGAGTTGGATGCAGAGGTCAGTTTTCCCATGATTAACCTCTTTCTTTACCTTGCTAGGTATCTGTTTGTGTGTTTGTGTGTTTGTGTGTTTGTGTGTTTGTGTGTTTGTGTGTTTGTGTGTTTGTGTGTTTGTGTGTTTGTGTGTTTGTGTGTTTGTGTGTTTGTGTGTTTGTGTGTTTGTGTGTTTGTGTGTTTGAGCATGGTGGAAGCACTAATAGTGCTTGCTGGAGTCTGTACAGAATTGCACAGTGGTACCTAACCTGATGGTAGAAAGTTGAACTAGGGATTACAAACCAGTATACAGCCTGGGTTACCAGAAGGCATTATTTGGTGTTCGTGCATAATTTTTGGTATGCATGAAACACTAAATGTGGTCAATTTCAAGCCCTGTTAAGTTAGCCTGTGCTGTTCAGCAGGTGTGTCGTCAAGGGTACTAGAAAAATTGTTTCCCTGTTGAGCTGATTATACGTAGGGTAGGCCAGTCTGGTTTCAGCATGGGGTACTAGCGAGATAGGGGAGAACTGGTTAGTATCAGAAGTGTAAGGGTGATTATAAGGATCATTATAGGGATGAGGTTCAGCGAGGAGGAAGTCAGTTGCTGTAGGGTGCTCTTTTCCAGGGCAGCACTCTGGAGGAGGGTTTATAAATGCCCCTTCTGCAGGACCTTTGCAGAGCACCATGCTCAGCTGGTAGTAGCAAGAGAAGAGAGATCTCTCCTGTAGCACCAGCTCAGCTGGAGCCTACAGCCCATACCCCTGCTCCCCCAGAGGCCCGCTGGTCCAGTGGAGAAGGTGGTGGGGGCAACCACATGGAGTTCAACCAGCCCCTTGCCATCCTGAGGTAAATTGCTTTGCACTCCTAGTGGAGACGCGGAGGTACCTGACTGTCAGTCGAGGGAAATGAGTGATGACCTGGTGGTACCCAGGAGTGAGGAATAGTAAGAAAGGCAGCTAGAAGAGCCTTATTGGTCAGGAGGCTGTGATTGGGGAGAGAGTGTGGTTGAAGGGGGTGAGATTAGGGATGGTCAGGTGCCTTCCTGGGGCATCAGCTATCCAGGACAGATAGAATAGGGAGGATAATGGGGGGGAAGGGAGCTGGAGGTGCTGGCACACTTGTGTACCAATAATCTGGCAAATCAACCTGTGGAACAAGTGAAACAGAACTTTCAGAGTCTGTGGCATAGACTGCAGGCACACTTAGCCTCCCTGGCCTTTTGCAAGGTCCTGCCTGTGTGGAGTTGGGAGGGGGAGATAGAGTAAGGTGGGAAGAGAGTGAGGAGTTAAATGGGTGGTTACAGGGATGGTGTATGGAGAAAGGGTACCACTTTGTGGGGGACTGGGAGGACTTCCAGGATAGGGGGCTCTTCAGAGGTGATGTTCTTCACTTGGTAAGAGAAGGATCCTACATGCTGGGGCAGAAGTTTGATGTCTACATTGGATAGTTAAACTGACTGTGGGAGACACTGAATCTAGGGGAAACTATGGTAAAGGGAGTGAGGGATGGGAACCTAACTAGTGGTCTCCCTATAAAAGGGACTGGTGCAGTAAGATAGGTAGAAATGAGGTTGAGGTTCAAACGTGTGTAGTAGAAGAGGCTAAGGAGAGAAGCCTCACAAGGTCTGCAAGCAACAGGAAAGAATGCACAATAGTAGGATCATAGAACAGCAAAAGAGGATCTGGAGCTAGCTGGAAGGGGGTCTAACTTAATGCCAGGAATCTGGGTAATATAATTAGTGAGCTCCAGGCATTAGTGGCAGACACTGAGGCGGACCTAGTAACTATCACAGAAACTTGGACCACAGAAATGCCAAGTCTCAGGTTACACAATGTTTTGACACTAAGGGGGGAGAGACAAAAAAGGGGGGGGGGAGCATAGACCTATTTGTCAGTGATGGCATAGGGGCTGTGGAGGATGGACACATCAGGAGAAGCAAAGGGGAAACTGAATCGCTGTGGGGTTACCTCATTTATTTTATTTATTAACATCTCAGATTAACACCTTTTGAGCTAAAAGCTCATTTACAGAGGTTCCACATCAGGTGAGTATACAATACATACAAATTAGTGAGAAAAGCAACATCATAATTTCAACAAAACAGATAAAGTTTCTGGTTATTTAAGTTTGCTGATAAGTATATTTAGAGAAGTGCAACGATTTCAGGGGTAACATGAAAAGAGTTTAGGGGAGTGGTGGAGTAGAAAAGGGGGGAGGATAAGGGGTAGGATAGGTATTGAATGGTAGGATAGTTGAAGGTCGAGGGAGATTTCAGAAGTAATAGTGGAGGTAACGGAGGGGTGGGGCGGGGGCAGCCAGGGTGGCCTTGTCAGTACACGTGAGAAAGAGGAGTGGTGCGAGGGGGCAGTCAGGGAAGGGTGGGTAGTGGAGCAAGTCAAAGTTGACCATGAAGAGGGGTAGCTGGCAGAAGCCAAGGGGAGGTGGGAGTGCGTGGAGTGTGTGGTGGGGTAGGAGATGATAGGAGAGATGGGTGGCGACTTAAGTGCAGCTGTTGAATGTAATCCCAAGGAAAGGGAGTGGAAGCATTAGTTGTTAGTCACACATACTGGTATTAGCAAGGTGGGCACGAAGTTTTGATTTGAATGGGCCAGGTTTAGTTTTGGATTGCAGGTCAGCATTGAGAGAGTTGAGCCATAGGGGGCCCTGTATGTGAATGACTGTTGCCCTAATGATGTTCTGCAGAAGGGGACTAGGAGCGATTTGTTGCAGGTCCCTTTAGTTAGCCTGAGGTGAGTAGGCAGTCAAGAGGTTCTACATCACTGGCAAAGGGGAGGCAGTATAGCGCAGTGGTTTAAGGCTCTGAGCTGCAAATCTGGTGACATCCAGTAGACCAGACCTGAGTTTGAATCCCACAGCTTCCGCTTGCATACTGTGTGACCTTGAGCAAGTCATTTAACTTCTCTGTCCTCCCAGGTCGCACCTGTAAAAAAGCTTTCAGCTTAGTGTGCTACTCCTGGTTAAACAACTAAATAAAAAAAAAAAAAAAAAAAAAAATTTTAAAGTAAGGCCTAGGGTGGACTTCTTTCCTAGTAGACAGACCAACTACTGGACCCTCTGGTACAAAAATATGGATGCGTTGATCTGTAGACTACTGGGACAAGGGGAAAAAGACAGAGAGAGACAGGGAGCTTAGGGAAGAGCTGTCAAAAAGAATGAAGAATAGGGAAGTGGTGTGGTGGGTGAGCCGAACCTGCTAGATATTGACTGGAACATTCCAGCAACCAGATGCTGCAGAGGTCAGGCCCTGTTGCATACATTGCAGGACTGCCTGCTAGTGGAGCTGGTTAAGGAACCCCCTAGACAGGTGGCCAACCTTGAGTTGTATTTACCAACTCGGAGATGGTGGGTGGAGTGAGGCTAGGGGAGCCACTGCGGTCCAGCGACCATAACTTCATTTGGTTCAAGCTGGCCCTAAGGACCAGAATGCCCCTATCAAAAACTAAAGTCCTAGATTTCAGAAGAGCAGACTTCAACCAGATAAGGGAGCTGGTCTGAGGCAAATTGACCTGTGTGGACACCATCGGAGGTGTAGAGGAGAGATGGGGGCAATCATGGGGACCATTCTCAAGGCCACAAAGTCATGCATGAGAATTGTTTTAAAAGACATACATGACACCAGTATTGTTCTTTGAAAAGGTCGCGAAGCAGCAAGGGCCAAGAAAAAAGGCTTTCAGCAGATACAAGGCAAAGCAGTAGGAGGAGGAATGAGGAGGGTACCAAATGAGAATTAGGGATGCTAAGAGAATGTCCAGGGAGGCAAAGGCAGACATGGAGCTGTGTTTTGCAGAGGGGAGCAAGAGTGGGGAAAAACAATCCTGCAGATATATTATTGAAAAGGGGAAGAAGGGAGTGGGTATTGTTAGGTTACAAGAAGGGGGCAGGTTATAGAGGAGGATGATGAAAAAGCAGTCATCCTTAAGATTGCTTCTGCTCTGTCTTCACAGGGGAAGACAGTGGGCCTCTGCCAAAAAGTGAAATCAAGGCAGCTGTCAGGGGCAGTCCTGAAATGAGTCAGCCTGTCTTTTTACCAGAGGAAGTGTCCAGAATGGCTAGAAGCCCTAAAGGTGTATACAGCTCCAGGGCTGAATGGAATGCACCCGGCATGTCCAAGGAATTGGTGGTTGAACTAGCTGAACCCCTAGTAGGGCTATTCAGTAGCTCATTTTAGACAGGGGTAGTTCCAAAACACTGGAAGGTAGCAGATTTCATCTCACTGCATAAAGAGGGACAAGGAGCATCCAGGGAATTACAGACCTGTCAGTGTTGCCCTCTGTAGTGGGTGAACTGATGAAGTCACTGGTCAAAGAGGATCTTGTGGACTGTTTGGAGATCAGTAGTCTACAGGATAGTAAACAGCATAGATTTATGGTGGGGAGGTCTTGTCAGACCAACTTGCTAGTTTTCTTGGACTCTATAACAAAGGTAGTAGATAAGGGCCACCCTATGGATTTATTCTACTACGATTTTAGCAAGGCTTTCGACTCTGTGCCACAAAGAAGATTGCTGAGGAAGCTGGAGGACCTGGGCATGGCTATGGATGTAGATGGGTGGGAAACTGGTTGAAGGAGAGACAAAAGAGGGTGGTAGTAAATGGGTTAAATCAGAAAAGAGGAAGGTCATGAGTGGGGTGCCGCAGGGATTTGTCCAGAGTCCTGTCTTCTACAATATGTTTAACAGTGACATTGTAGAGGGCATCCACGGCAAGCAGTGTCTCTTTGTAGATGACACGGAGCTCAGTGGTAGGGTAGATGAGATCATGGAGATGCATAGGGAACAAAAACTCCAGGACAGGGTACTAGATAGGAGGGGTAAAACTGAGCACTACGGCAGAAGAAAGTGACCTGAGAGTCATCATTAGTGACTCCATCAAGCCAGCGTAACAAGGCTTATAGTAAGGCTACTAGGATGCTGGGATGTGTTGACAGGGCTACTGACAGCAGGAAAAAGGATGTATTACTACCTCTGTATAGGTCATTGTTGAAGTCGCACCTGGAATACTGTGCTTAGTTCTGGAGTCCTCCCTAAGGAAGAGCGGGACAGGCTGGAGATGGTGCAACACGGGGGCCTAGAGTTTCAAACTGCCCATAGAGCAATTTAGGTTGCGCGCTATGCCTACGGGTAAACTCTGGGTGTGACAGGGACCCTGCACCCTATTTTCTAAAAATGTGGGTCCCTGCGACAAACAGCCAGGAGTTGTCGCAGCTGCAGGCTGCACCAAACACTGGGCATACTGGTGGGGTTTGATGGAGGGATCCATCACCCCCCCCCCCGTGCAAGTATAGATGAGCTGTGGAGGTGTAGGGAGGGTTACTGTGGCTGGAAGGTGGGGAATGAGGGCTGCTGTGCCACTGAGGGTGTCATAGTGTATGACAAGGGCACAGCGACTGTGAGGGGGAGTGGAGGAGGCACCTGGTGGAGGTGCCATACAGAGTACCTGATGGCCAAGTGAACTGGGTAGGGGAGTTGGCATGGCGATACCATCATGACATGGCCCCAGGTGGAAGCAGCCCTGGCACATGCCCCACAGGACCCACAGCCCCATAGATGGAGTGGGTGGAAGTGTGTGTAGGGTGCATGAGGTGGACAGATATGCACTCCAGGCACCGTGACATTCCCTTGGCACACAGCCCCCCTGCATGGCAGCTGGCCAATGCCCAACTACTCTGCCGGGGACTGTGGGTCCTATGGGGCAGGTGACAGGGCTGCTTCCATCTGGGGCCGTATCATGATGGTATGGTGATTTCAACTCCCCTACCTGGTCTGCTCGGCTGTTTATGTACTCCATATGGCACCTCCACCAGGTGCCTCCTCTGCTGCCCCTCATTGCTGCTGTGCCCCCATCCTACCCTATGGCACCCTTACTTCCCCAGCGGCCCCTGTTTCCCACCTTCCAGGTCCCACATCTCACTTGCAGCCCTGCCAGGCAGTGGCTCAGGTCCCTTAGACCAGCTCCTGGCTGGTCTAACCTGAACCCCTGTTGGTGACTATTGCGGGGCTTCTAAAAGAGCAAAAAAAGGGGGATGGTGCAGCCCTGCCATGGCACAAGCCCCCTTTCAACCTGGTGCAGGGGCACTTTGGCCACAAGGGTGGTGCAGGGTGATTTTAGAGTGTGGCATCATTTTGACACAGCCTGCTTTTAAAAATTGGGATTGCCACAAACTCTGATGCAAGGTGCCACTGCACCATAGCCATTGGGTGCAGACACCTTGTGTCAAAGATTCACTTTTGAAAATTGAGCCCAGGGTGACCAAGATGATTCAGAGCCAGTAGGGCATATCTTATGAGGATGGTCTCAAGGCACTGAACATGTACTCGCTGGAGACCAGGCCGGGGGGAGGGGGGCTGTGATAGAGACCTTTAAGTTCTCAAGGGAATAAATAAGGTGAACTGCAGGAAACTGTTTAGCAGGAGTAAAAATTAAAGAACTCAAAGTCACGACTGGAAACTGGCCGGGGTGGGGGTGGGGGGAGAGAGGTCATGTGGGATGTGAGGACATTTTGTTTTATGGAAAGGATGGTGGAATCATGGAACAGTCTGCCAGTGGGGATGTGGTAAGCGTCAAGACCATAAATGATTTCAGACATGGCTGGGACAGAGTGAAGGGTTTGGTAGCTGGATAGATATTGAGATATTTTACTTATGTAGCACCCCTCTCTGGGAGCTTGGAATGCTTTACAATACAATTTAAAGCACAATAAAGCATTAACAAGACACAGATCTAATACATAGAAAATAAGTTATCCTATAACTTGGGTATTAAACACAATGCCTGGTGAAATAAAGTTTTCAGTCCCTTTTTGAAGGATTCCACTGAGGGTGCCTTCTGAAGTTGTTTGGGAAAAGAGTTCCAAAGGGTGGGTGTGGCCACTGAAGAGGCTCGATCACCAGAGTTCTGAAACCTCACCCTAGGGACACTGAGGAGGCAGCCCTCGGCAGAATGGAGAGTCTGGGATGGGCAGTAGGGCACGAGAAGATCTTGCAGTATACTGGTCCCCGACTGTGTAGGGCCTCATAGGTCAGTAATCCGACCTTGAAGATAATCCTCCATCTGACTGGCTCCCAGTGCAGTTCGCAGAGGATGGGTGTAATATGATCAGACCTGCGTACACCCAACAATAGTCGAGCCGCCACATTCTGCACCAGCTGCAGCTGTCAGAGGTTACATCCAAAAATCCCAAAGTAAAGGGCATTGCAGTAGTCCAGTCTAGATGTGACAAAAGTGGGCAGGAGGCAGTATAGCGCAGTGGTTTAAGGCTCTGAGCTGCAAATCTGGAGACCTGGATTTGAATCCCACAGCTCTTACTTGCATACTGTGTGACCCTGAGCAAGTCACTTAACTTCCCTGTGCTCCCAGGCTGCACCTGTAAATAAGCTTTCAGCTTAGTGTGCCACTCCTGGTTAAACAATAGAAGGAGGAGGAGAAGGAGGAGAAGAAGAAGAAACAACCTCAGCCAGTCGAGCAGCACCTCGTGATCCACCGTATCAGATGCCACCATGAGATCCAGGAGGAACAAGATGGTACATTCTCTCCTCTCTCTCACAATCAGGAGGTCATTGGTGGTTACCCTGGTCAGTAACAGTAAGGAGTGGAGCAGAGGGTGGACAGGGAGGAACCCCATATGGGACAGTAGATCATGGGGCAGATGGGGAACTGTGGGCAGACTGGCTAGATCCTGGATCTTTTTCTGCCATCATTGTCCCTGTGTCTACATACTTTAACTTGCACATCCCAACCCTTCCTTCCTTCCTTATGCATCCCAACACTGCGTTTGTTTTTTTGCTTGCGACAGCACAGTGTATGCCTGGCTTCAGTTTACTGTCCACAGTCCTCAGCAAATCCTTTTCTCTGTTGGGTTTCTCTGTTGTGCTGTCCACTGTTGAATTGCACAGAGTGTAGCTGCGACACAGATTCCTCATTTTATGGTTGTTAAAGTGGAAGTTAAAGGTCCTCTGGCAATATCCTATAAGAGCAGGCACAACCCTCGGTTTCCTGACCGTCATTCCCCTTTCACAGTTAGTAAAATAGACTTTATAACATGGGTTTTGAGAAATGTAGAACCCAATTGGTGCAGTTCCTCTGCATGGCTGTGCATTAAATTCCCTATTTAATGCATGGTTCCGCGGAGGGAGTCCTGCACAGTGCCACTGGGACTTGTTGTGTCCTGCTTTATGAAAATCTTCCAGGCAGCCATTGCAAGTGGGGAGGCGGGACACAGTGAGCTCTTTCCAGGCACAATTTAGTGATGTTTTTTACTGCATGGACAGAGAGCGAGATAGCTAAGAACCTCAGTGGCAGAAGCGCACAACCCGTGTCCCCTGCAGCGAGTAATGCAAGAGAGACAGGACAGAGGGTGAGACACGGCAACACCACCCCCAAGCATGTCCTCCGTTCGTGTTTCTCCCCACTCACCAGAGGCAAGTAGTAGTGGTGCAATACCCTCCCAGCTCCGGGGCATGGTCGAAGCTACTCTCCTTTCCTAGATCCCTGTCGTGCATTTCAGAGTGCATTAGAGAGAGAGAGAGGGGCTGCTTTAGGGAGCTTGATGGAGAAAATGACAGCGAGTTGGTAAGGACTTAGTTACTCATTCCCCTCCCATCCCCTGGTGAGTCAGCATTTCCTCTGTGCATTCTGATGTCGCTTTTCCCTGTCTCACCCTCTCTGTGTGAGATAGGCAACTGTCATGAGGCTGTGTGTCAGATCTGTGCCATGCTTGAAGCACTGAGAGTGACACAGAGAGCTGTCCTGTGGCACTGTGCTCCTTCATGAGTTTTTCTGTAAGTTTTGTAGGTGACTGTGAGAGCCACACACAGATGAGTGCAATTCCCCACCCCCCAAATCGACGAGCAGGTGTCAGCGTGCCTATTTGCCAGTGAAATGGCAAGTTGTACACATGAAAACTCATGAATTAAACACTGACATTAACCAACCTGCGTTGACCAAGTGTCAGTGTAGTTAGGCAGCAGAAGGAAGAGGGAGAGACAGAGATGTGGTGAAGTTCAGCGCTGTGGACTGTTTTCCACGCTGCGCTGCTGGAATGCAGAGAGAAGGAGGAGATGGTTTTTGCAGCAGTGGGGTTTGCTGCTCTGTGTGTGTGTGTGTGTGTGTGTGTGTGTGTGTGTGTGTGTGTGTGTGTGTGTGTGTGTGTGAGGCTGGGAAGGAGAGAGCGAGCGAGACAGGGACCGCATTTCATGTGTGCAAGCATTTGTCCTGTGGCTGTCCCCTGCCTTGCATCAGTCAGTCATGACTGACATTTGTGGAAGTGTGGCACCTTTGTTTTTTGGCAGTCCATTCCCCAAGAAGACCCCTCCACCCCCTCATCTGCTCACACCAGAGAGTGAGAGCAGATCAAGACAGAACGCAAGGAGCTTCTGTAGTGGCAGAGAGAGAAAGAGGGAGAGGGAGGCGGCATGTAATTTCTGACAGCATGTGTCTCGCATCTCTCCCCTGCCTTGCATCTTGTGAGCCTGTGTGCTGGTTGCCCTCTGTGCCACAGAGAGGGGGAGAACAGCACAGCTGCTTGACAGAGAGCAAGCAGCCCTGGTGAAGCGTGCAGGGAGAGAAAGAGAGTGCAACACAGCCTGTACAGTAGACACCCAGAGGCAAGTGGGACAGTGTTACATTAAAACAGGCATAGTGGCAGTTATGTTATGAACAGTAAATGTGAGAAATTATAGTAACACTGTATTTCTAGCATTTCTGTGCTCATAACATAAGTCACCTATGCACTACTTTTTAGGTTGGCAAGATACAGTTGGAATTCTTTTCTTTTAAGAGGAATAAAACAGGTTGTTGTCACTATTTTGGTGTTGTGAAAGGACCCATGTTATAAGTGCAATAGCCCACTCCAGGGTATATGGTTATTGGGATTTAATGCATAGCTGGGTTGCTGTGAGGACACTCTGCTACGGCCTCATGTCTCACAATGTACCCGGCTGTGCATTAAATTCCCATAACCCCATACCCTGTCGTGGGATATTGCTTGCTAACTTCAGCTGCCAACAACTAAATGTGGAATTTTAATGGTACATTATGGAATGTCCTGTTTGCCTACAATTAGTCCGTGTACTTACTTTTTACTAATTCTTTGGGCTGTAAAGTTTTTGGAAAATAATGTATAGAATAAGTAGTTTTATAAATTAGTATAGTGCTTTGTAATCTGTGCCTGTTAACAGCATCCTGACATTTTCAGTCTACTGTATGTACAGTAACGTCGGTGTTTTGATATAGCAGTCATTATACAATAGGGGTTCTAGGGACATGGATATGTTGTTCATCCGCACTATCTGGCAGGTTCCTTGCCGCTTTAAATCTTGCCGGAAGGTCTTCAAGCTGGCTCCTCCCACCCACCCGGGTGGTAAAACTCTCGACTCCGCCCCATGACGCCAGATCTTCCTTACTGCTTGGAAGCTCGGGTTCCCTTCTTAGCGCTCTGCGTTTTCGACTGGTTCTGAGTTATTGGTTCGTCCGAATTTAGTTTTGAAGTTTTCTAAAACTTGGTCTTCTTTCCTCGCAGCTGCGATGGACATTCGTTTCCTGGCTCTCGGGCGCCCGGGCGGGCGAATATCTCCAGGACTGATCCGCACTCACGCGGCGCTTACCGCCCTCACTTGACCATGATCCGCAAGTTTGCGAATTGTGCTGCGCCCTTTTGACCAATGTCCTGGATCATCGTGCGGCCTGTTTGGGGCTTGGGCGCCCTGAGGATTTTTCCGCGCCAGTAAAATCTTTAGAGGCTCGTCGGGCAGTGTCCGTTGGCTGTCTCAGCTGAGCAGCTCGATCTCTCTACCTCCCTGGAGGAGGCGGCAGCCAAGGCTGCATCCCCCTCCTCCTCGGTCGTGGCTTTTATCCCGCTCTCTTTGAGTTCCTCTCATTCGGCTTCGTTCAAGTAGCTTCGCCAGTCCCTTTCCACGAAGGGAGAGGGGCCATCGGGACCTGCCTCTCAGCCCAGGTCAAGGGAGCCGCAGGGTAAGTCCCATCGCTGGCGTTTGTGGGAGCGGGAGAGGTCCCCTTCCCGCCGACCTTCGACTTCGGTCGATGTTGCGGCACAGGCCATTGGCTTCACGGTGTCCCCGTCGGGCCAGCCGGCCAAGACTCCCATCGACGTTGTCGAGTTTTCTCTCAACCCGTCACCTGGGCGGTCGACTGCAAGAGCCGTGAACCCTTCACCGGTTTCCCCGGTGGAGGCTGAGGTTCTGCCTGCACCTTCGGGGCGACAGTCCTCGGTCATTCTGTCCAAGCCGAGGGAAGAGCGGGTGTCCCCTGCTCCTTCCCGGACCCACCCTCGGTTTCGCCGAGGATCTGGGTCTCGGTCTCGGTCCTCTTCTCGGTCAAGCCGCTCCTGCCGACTTTGGCGGTCTCGGTCGGGGCACAGAGTTAAGTGGAAACACCATTTCTCCTCGTCTCCCTCCTTGGATGAGGAGAAGCTTCGATGCAGATGGCGTTGACGTTACAAGAGTTCATGTGGCAGCAGTTGCTGTTGTTCGGGGAACCGTCCACCGACCATTCCTCGGCCTATCAAGCAGCCGCCGCCGAACGGGCCAACGCAACTGCTCGCTGCAGTCGAGGTGCCCACTTCTGGGCGGTTGTTGACCAAATCTTGCTGCCCACCGATTATGGTGGAACCTCGGTCGGGTCCGACCTGTCCCGCAGGTTGTCGGTCACCCTCACTCCCGCCCGCCTTGGCGGTGAAGAGTGGCTCAGGCCTGAGGCAGTTTTTAGACCCTTCGGAGTCCGACGACTCCTCCGTGTTCCCCAGACGGGAGGGCCCGGAGTCCTCCCTGGACCGGTCTGTGGACGACAGCCCATCGTCCTTTCTGGGTCTGCTTAGGCTCATCTTGGAGTTCACCGGGATGCAGCTCGAACCCGTGTCCAAACGGGCCTCTTATTCCCTGACGGAGATCCTAGACTGAGGGGGTTCACCCTCGGAGGCCTTCCCGGTGGCTGAGGCCATCGTCGGCCCAGCCTTGGAGCTTTGGCAGTGGCCTACTTCCTGTCCTGCGCTCTCGGCCAGGATGGCCAGGAAGTATTCTGTCCCTATTGGTTCTTTGCCCGTTTTTTCCGAGCACCCCTCCGCTGAGGGGTTAGTTACCGATAATGTCTTCCAGTGTTGTGTGAGTGCTCGGGATGTGGATAGGCCCCCTGACAAAGAGTCCAAAAGGATGGACTATGTCGGGCACAAGGTTTACGCCGCATCCTCCCTAGGCCTCCGACAGGCCAGCTCGGCCGCACTGATGGCACATTTCTCCCACGCCATCTTGGGCTCCCTGGATGAGGTGCTCCCTCATCTCCCGGCCGACCTGCGGACCACGGTCTGGCGGGTGTGGGAGCAGGGTAGGGCGGTGGCGAAGCAACAGCTTCAGACTGCTTTGGACATAGGTGATTCCTGTGCTAGGTCAGTAGCGGCCGTGGTGGCCATGCGCTGCAGGGCGTGGCTGAGGATATCCTCTTCTTGGGGACTGACCTCTTCGGCCCTGGAGTGGAGGGACACCTCCAGGGGACCGAGAAGTCCAATGCCACTCTGGACTCTGTCACCCCCGCCCAGAGGGACAAGGGCCGCCGGCAACCTTTGCGTAAGCCCCCTCGTCCTTCCGCCCCTGCGGCACGACCGGCCCATCAACAGCAGCATGAGGGCTGACAGGCTTCCGCTTGGCATCCTGACCCCAAGCCAGCGGCTTCTCTAAGGGGAAGCAAGGAGGTAAAGGCTCAGGAGCTCCCTTGGCCAGTCCCTCCTCCAAGCCTGCTGAGTGACAGGCTGAGGCGCCACTCCCGCCTCGTCACCCTACCTGGTCCCCATGGGAGCGGCTCCGCCCTTCCTCCGCCTGGTCCGCTATCACCCGGACCGCTGGGTGTCAAGTGTAGGAAGGGCCTACCTCTGGATTTCGCAGGCCCCACCCACTCGGGGCGTGCTCGCCTCGAGGCCACTGGGTCCACAGCCTCGCTGTTGGCCCGCCGAGCCGATTTTGCCCTGCCCCTCGAAAAAGAGGTGATCAGGAAGGTGGCGGATCCTCCTCCAGACCCGGGGTTTGTGTCCAGGTTTTTCCTGGTCCCCAAACGGACGGGGGGCTGGCACCCCATCCTTGACCTGCTTGACCTGAACAGCTTCTTAAGGTCTCGGACCTTCGGGATGGTCACTCTGACTCGGATGTCTCATCCTCGGAATGAGGCATGTTGCTCTATTTCCTGGACCTCCAGGACATATTCTTCACACTTCGATCCGTCTGTTTCTTGGGAGACTCCTCCGCTTCAAGAGCGGGGGGATCTCTTTACAAGTTCCAGGCCATACCCTTCAGCCTCTTCTCAGCAGCATTCCTGCGGTGCCGAAGGGTCTGGGTGTACCCCTACCCGGATGGTTGGCTGACTGCAACCCCTCCAGAGCGGAGGTGGGGCGGTCCAGAGTTCTGGCCCTCTAGGTTGCTCTCAGACCGGTCTCCTCTCTAACGGAGCCAAGTCGGAACTCGTGTCAAAGCGGGTGATCCTTTCATTGGGACAGAGCTCGACTCTTCCAGCCAGAGCTCGGCCCCCAGCGGACAGGGCCGAGGTTCTTCCTCCTTTACCTAATCATGTCTGATTGGGCAATTGCGCCCTGCCCGGGACTTCCTGCACCTCCTGGGCCTCGTGGCAGCCTGCACCAGCATGGTCCGATTGGACCCGCCGGTTCATGTGTCCCCTTAATGGGGGCTGGCCAGCCAGCAGTCACAACGCTGCGATCCTTTGGACCAGCCCGTGACAGTAAACCAGGGGTTGTGGAATGCTCTCCTATGGCGGATGGTTCCAGCTCATCTGCAGGAGGGAATCCCATTCGTCCGCCCTGAGTCGACGGTCTTCTGCGACCGATGCATCTCTGATGGGATGGGGTGCCCATCAAGGGGAGCACAGAGTGCACTGCCTCTGGTCCCCTTTGGAGTCCCGATGCCATTTCAACCTGCTGGAGCTTCATGCGGTCCGCTTAGCTCGCACAGTTTTCGCTCCATTTGTGCGGGGTCAAGTGGTTTAGGTCCAGGTGGACAATACCACGACCATGTGCTACATAACCCGCCAGGGCCAGATGCGCCCCTTGCCATTGCGTAAGGAGGTTCTCCGCATTTGGTCTTGTGCGCAGCCTGGAGGCGGTTTTCCTAGCCATTTCGATGGTAGGAGCCTCCAGCACCCTGGCTGATGCCCTAAGCCGGATAAGGGCTGCGCCTCACGAGTGGTCTTCCCTGCCGGAGGTAGCACAAGATTTTTCTCCCTGTAGATCACGCCTCGGGTGGACCTTTTTCCGTCCAGGGAGAATGTGAAGCTGAGACTCTCATGCCCGGCCCCCTCAGCAGGGCTCGCTGTAGGAGATGCCTTTGAGGCCGCGGACCCCGGGCCTCTTCTACGCCTCTCCCCCATTTCCCTTGACCCACAGGCAAGGCGAGGAGGGACTAGACGCAAGTGATTCTGGTAGCCCCTCACTGGTTCTGCCAGCTCTGGTATCCAGCTCTCCTCAGTCTCAGCCCCAGGCTCCCGAGGCGGCTTCCAGCCCGCCCGGTCCTGATCTCTGTTGTCAGGGGAAGGTATTCCATCCAGACCTTCAATCCCTGCACCTGGCAGCCTGGTTCCTGTGCGGCTAGTGGCCAGGCTTTGGTCTTCCGGGCGAGGTCCTCTATCATGTTGAGGTGTCTCGGCCAGGGCGTCGACCAGATATGCTACACCTTCAAATGGAAGAGTTCTCCATTTGGCATTAGGATAGGGCCTGGTCCCCTCTCCTGTTCCTCAGCGAGCATTCTGGACTACCTGTGGTCTGTTCTTCTTCTTTAGCAAGGGCTTCGGTCGACGACCTTATGCTTGACATACCAAGGACGCGGACTTCCTTTGGTAAACGTGCTATTGCATATGCCCTTCCCTCCATTTGGAACCAATTACAAACCGTACTGAAACTAACTAGCACAGTTTCAATAAACTTCTACAAATCGCTAAGTTCAGCCAAAATAAAAGACACATGTAACTGTCATTAAGTCTCTTCCTTCCCCATGTGTGCCATATTTATCCACTGGTAAGGTATAATTGATTTGTCATATTAACTGCTTTCCCTTCCCCTTCTACTCCTGGCTTTATCTTTGCTTAAGCTCCACTGCTACTCTTTCAAATTTCTCCTCCCTCCCATATCAGTTGTAGACTGTTTGTTCTAGCTGCCAAAATACTGTATATTTGATTTGATTTGATTAAATCAAATCACACCAGTCATCATGTTTCATTTATCAGTATGTGACCTATAAGTCGCTTCCCTGTCTCATATCAATGTTTACCACCTGCGGTCACCCTGTGTGGTACCCTTGTATGTATATCCAGCCTGCATCATGTAACGTGTATTTCATGTATATACTGTTATTACCTATCTGTGTTTGTACTTTAAGTGTTTATGTCACAGGACCTCCTTGTGAATGAGCTTGCTCAATCAAGTTTTCCTGCAATGAACTTGAACTTGACCCTTAAGGTGCTCCTGGCAGCCACCCCTGTCCTCCGGGCGCGGGCCGGAAGGTAGTCGGTGGCACAGGAAAGGTGGTCGGGTGCTTTTCCAAGGCCTTGATCACGCTTCCCCTCTGGGGAGAGAATCTCCACCTCCGTGGGATCTTATGCTGGTATGGGCTTAGCTCACAGGCAAGCCATTCGAACCTATGCACAGGTGCGATTCTCCCACCTATTGTGGAAGAAACCAGAAGGCTGGGAGAGCTCCAGGTGCTCCTTCGAGTCTCCATATCTGGTCTTCCACAGAGACAAGGTTGTCCTGCGCCCCACCCGAAGTTCCTTCCGTAGGTGGTGTCAGAGCGTTACCCTAACCGGGTATTGTCTCTGCCGGGGTTCAATCCCATTCACACCTTGGAGGCTGCATATAGGCTCAATTTGGACCCTAATTGAGCGCTCGCCTTCTCAGGGAGCATAGGGCTGAAGTTCGGGAGAGGTTCGCTAGCTGTTTGTCATCTACACTGAAGGCGCACCTGGCAGACCTGCAGCCAAGCGGACGATGAGCGGGTGGGTCACCTCCTGCATAGATCTCCGCTATAGGTGGGCAGGCATGCAGCCTCCCAGAGGGATAAGTGCTCATTTTACCCGCCCTTCCGCTGCATCGGTGGCTGCTTCCCGGGATGTCCCTACCCAGGATATCTGCAGGGCTCCTACCCGGAAGTCTGCACATACCGTTTTAACCCTACCACATCGACCTTGGGTCACGCCGGAATGCTGGTTGGGGGCCTCTGTTCTCCAGTCTTTATTTCCTAAGTAGGGGGTGTGCGCCTTGGCCCCTCCTCCCGGAGAACTGCTAGGAGTCTGCCAGATAGTGTGGATGAACAACATATCCATGTCCCTAGAAATACAGGTGACTCACCTGTAACAGGAGTTCTAGGAATGGTATATGTTGTTCATCCATACAACCCACCCGACCTCCCCAGATTTGACGTACAACCAGGCTTCCAGCGGGCTAGATCTGGCGTCATGGGGCGGAGCCGAGAGTTTTACCACCCGGGTGGGTGGGAGGAGCCAGCTTGAAGACCTTCCGGCAAGATTTAAAGCGGCAAGAAACCTGCCAGATAGTGTGGATGAACAACATACACCATTCCTAGAACTCCTGTTACAGGTGAGTAACCTGTATTTTCGTGATATGCCACTGATTAAATACTAATATACTCACCGTGTACTGATATCATGAAGCTGACATGTACACAGTGAGAAAACACACCAGATAAATATACTGTGTACACTTCAGCACAAAATATCACTACTCTTTCTCTGTCAGCTACTCTAGCAGCCGAATGCTGAGGAAGAAGACCGAAACAGGAACACAGGTACCACAAAAACCCTACAAGTTAAAGGAATAAATACGAACAAAACTAAAAAGCCCCTGTTGTATAAAATGTATACATGGTGGTAAGGGGCTTGATATGTGTAACATCTCAACTCAAGGTAAGTGAGCTCAGAAAAATCACTTGTGGAGCCACGTGTGATAATCCCGAGTTCACTTCCCACTCATTGCGATATTACACTTATCAAGCCCCTGATCATCACATATCCCCGCCATGTTTTTGGGTTATATTTTCAAGAAAATTGCAATACGGTTTGGTTGCGCTGGCATAATTTGAGAACACTTGGTAGAAAAATGCCTTGTCAAATTTCTAGAGCCCTGACCAGAATCTACAGCAGTTCCATCTGGGAGTGCTGCAGAGTGATGTGCTTTAACCCTCCCTCCCCCAAGAGCAAGCCTTCACTTCTGTGATATGCCTGCTGTCAAGTCCAGTGAGTGGGAGACTTGAGGTTGCTTCCCGATATGGTGGGCCTCTGTATTGGTAGAGAGCACACAGCTGTCAAGTAATTCAGACTTGATGTTTTTTACTAGTTCTTTTACTCTTTCTTGTGTCACAGATGTCTGTTAATGTCCTAAATTCCAATACGTTCTAAATCTGCTGGCAACGTAAGGGTTAATAATCCAGAACCAGAGTAAGACAATCTGTTTAAGTGCAGGAATCCATTTCATTGTGCACTTCCATAAATGTAATGTGTTGGCTGTTATGACTGAACCCACATAAGTTTTTTTCTTTCCAGGATTTAAAGCACAAGTATCCTATATAAAATGTCTGTATAAAAAGAAACTGACTTTGTAGTACTTGTTTATGACATCATAATGTTTACCATGGCAATGGTATGTGATGTCGCAGAAACCAGTTGTGAAGCCGGATGGGAACTGTTGGATGCTTTTTGGAAAACACAGTGAAGTGAGTGCTGCGTTATGTGAAATATATGGAGAATGAAAACAAAACCTGCAGAATATTAAGCCTAAACATAACATAAAGCCATTTATCTTAGTAGATACACAGTGTAGCCTAGAGGTTAGAATATATAAGCATGAGTGCATCCAGCAGACGTGGGTTTGTTTCCAACAACCTTCAGTTGCATGCTGTGTGAGTTTCAGCAAGTTACTTAACCTCCCCAGTGCTCCCTGGTCACCCCTGAAAACTGGCCTTGTGCCTAGTGGGCCTTACCTGGTTAGTCAAGAACTGGAAAAAAAGATGCATGCTTTTTAATTTGGCATTAGATTTCTCTTGCATTCTATAGTGGTACATCTTTTGGTCCTTCTTGTCTGTGCAAGGGCCTCTTGATGTGTATCTGAAGTGCGTTTGTTACTACTCACTGTTGTATCCATCTACACCTAGAGAATTTATTTATTTAGTTTTTGTTGACCGGGTAAGTGCACTAGACAAATCCTGCCTATTTTCAGGCACAACCCGGGGGAGGGGGATACAGATGAATGCCAACTGACCTTGAACCAGATTAAGCTGTTGGTGGTATTTTTAGTGAATGGTACATGGATGTCGCTTTGAAACACAGAAGTGATGCAGTGCAGGAAATAGTTTTGGCACAAGAAATTTCTGGGGCAGTAATTTCTAGATTAGTCACTCCATACTTGAAGAAATCTGTGCAAAGCCAGCTGGCATCCGCTAACTCTTGTTTCCTATGTGACACATCACATCCATGTGCAGACATAGTGATGCATGACAGCATACGTACCAGAATGGGACAAAAACAGTTTGGGAGCTGGTGTTCAGTTTAGTCAGTGTTTTCAAAACTTGGTAGCCAAATCAATATTATAAGTGGTCATACTTTTTAAGGGTTTTAAATAAGTTTGTGGGTAGGTAGCCAGTTGTCCAGTAACTTTTAAAATCTGGTAGCCAAACCAATTTTGTAGTGGCCATTGGCCACCTGGCTACCTGATTTTTCCCACTCTGATGCTTATACAATATGAACAAAGTAACCCTGACAGCTGAACTGGGTTTAAAATTGCATTGTATCATCTCTGTGCAAACAAGCAACTGTGATACTTAATTTTAAGGTAACTGGGGATAATTAAAGAGGGACTGAAGCCACATTTTTGGGCATCAATAAATTCAGAATTTGGATCAGCATATCCTCAGTCAACCTGATGCCAAAAATCAGATCTGTAAGTTACTTCATGTAAAAGTTACCAGTCATTTTGTAACCCTTAATTCACTGCCTGTTCAGAAAAGCCAGTTTCAGTGAACAGCTGCTGATGATGTCATCTCCTGAACTCACAGCCTAGTCCTCCCTGCAAGCTACCTTATATGACTTATTTCTCCTATGTTACTTAAAAATGTAGGTGTAATAAACATCTGACAAAGGAAAAGTGAACGGGGGGGGAGTCAGCACATGCACTTGCATAATGTGTAGATGCAAGGTACAGTACTTCAGAATGTGACAGGGGGAGGTGGAATGCACTGGCAAACATTGCTTTAGAATAACAAACTTGTGCACAATTTTTAAAATACTGCAGGTATGAGGTTTAAAACAGTCACCAGGCTGTAATTGTGGAATGCAGCAATGACACGGTCTCAGAAAGTAGCTGGAACACATTTTCAGAATGTGGTGGTGACGCTCAGTTTCAGAATGTGGCAGTGACTCACAATTTTAGAATGTGTTATGACTAGCAATTTTGGAATGCGGCGGTGCTGCACAATTTCAGAATACAGCAGTGATGCACAGGTTTAGAATGTGGCAGTGACGCACAGTTTTGGGAATGTGGCAGTGACGCACAGTTTTGGGAATGTGGCAGTGACGCACAATTTTGGAATGTGGCAGTGACAATTTTGAAATGTGGCATTGAAACGCAACTTGGCGGGGATGTGCAATTATGGAATTTGGGAGGGATGCACCATTTTAGAATGTGGCAGGTTTGCGGAGTTTGGGAATAGGGAAGGGATTTGCAATTTTAGAATTTAGCAGGGATGCATAATTTTAGAATGTGGCTGGGACGCATAATGGTGGAATGTGGTGGGGATGTGCTGTACAATTTTGAAATATGGTGGGTACATACAATTCTGGAATTTGACTGAGGCCAGCAATTTCAGAATAAATGGTGTGTCCTGTCATAGTCCGACAGTGTGCATCCCCACTATATTCTGAAATTGCCAGTCCCCACCAAATTTCTCAATGTGTGTCCCTGTCGCATTCTGAGACCGATTGTACCACCACATTTTGAGATGGTACATCCCTGTCACATTCTGAGATTGCTTGTCCCCCCTCCCTCCCCCAAACATTTTAAAATTGTGCATCACCTTGACATTCTATACCTTGGTTCAGTGCTGCATTCTAAAACCACCTTCTGACATGTTCTAAAGTACAGTGCCATGCATCTGAACATTCTGGAAATGCAAGCACTACAGCAAAACCTATGTCACTTTTTTAAATGATTACTTATAGCCTCAGTTTCTTAAACTGTAGAGAAGCAGGTCCTATAAGGTTGCTGACAGGGAAGACTAGAGTGTGAGTTCAGAAGATGACATCATCAGTACCTTTTCACTGAAACTGACTTTTTTGACTAGGTAGTGAAATCAGGGTTACAAAATAGCTTGAACTTTGAAACGAAGTAACATAGAAACCTAAGTTTTGGTATGATTTATTAGGGTTATGCATATTCTAATTCTGCAATGTAGCACTTTTGACGGGAGTCCCTTTTTAAGCAGTAGTTTTTTGGAGGGAAAAAAATCACCCTCATGTTTCTTTTTTGAGCGAAGAGGAAGATATAAGGTAAACCATTTAAAAAAAAAAAAATAAATAAATAAAAAATCTAATCGGTGGAGGAGCATGTGAAGGTACTTTTTCACGAAACTTTGATACCTGTTGCCGTAGATGCAGGCACTTTTTTATTTTTTATCACCAGGGCACAAGGAAAACCCATTACTTTTTTAGCCCCCAGAATTGTGAAACAGGACAGATGGGGGTAACTCTGTATCTAATTAACCAACATATATTTTTTTAATTTAGTATCTAATTACATATAATATATCAGACCTGGGTTTGATTCTCAACCTCCACTTGCATACTGTGTGACTCTGAGCAAGTCACTTAACTGCGCAGTTCTCCCAGGTCACCCCTGAAAACAGACACTTGTGCCTAGTGGACCTTACCCAGTTACCAAAGACTAAAATTAAAATAGAAAAAATATATATATATATTTTTTTTTTTTTTTTTTTTTAAGGTCATGCCTGGGAAAGGCACTTTGGTGCCAGTGTACTTACCCAGTCATCAAAATAAATAAATTTTGTATCCTGTGAGCCCAGGGAAGTTAAATGACTTGTTCCTGGTCACACAGTATGCAAGTGATGACTGTGGGATTCAAACCCAGTTCTCCAGGTTTGCAGCTCAGTGCTCTTAACCACTCCACTATCTTGCCTCTTAAATGCCTTTTTGTGTTAGAAGAAGCCTGCTAAAAAAGAAATAATGGGAGGGGCTATAACAGAGAAAAATAGAAATTATTTTGGTAGAGTACAGTAGTGATGGTCTTAGAAATTAAAGCCTTTACTCTTTCTTTACCTGCGGGTCAGGTGAACAGGGCTGTATAGTGTATATACAGTATCTATGTAAATAGAGAGGACATATTGTCTCAGCAGGCACCTTTTGTTGGTTCAGAATTGAACACTGGCTAACTTTGAATAGCACGTACCTGAAGTGATGGACTTTTCCATGCAACTGTCCACTGTAATACAGGAAGATGGGAAGACAAATTCAATACTGTGACATGCATACTGATAAATGTCTAAATATCATGTTTTTTTTGTTGTTTTTTTTAAGTTGTTCACTAAGCCATTCTTAGCTCTCAATGCAGGCATTAATAAACCTTATAAAACCAGGTCTAGTTGGTTCTTGTTCTTAATTGGTCAAGACCCCATCACATGGCACTTCATTAGCAAAGCACAGACCCCTGTTCCTGCTCTGAATGCATCCGGGGGGGGGGTACATTAATCCAGACCGCAGCTTGTCAGGGACACAATGCAAATTGCATAATCTAACAAGATCAGCAGGGGTATCATTCAATAATAATTAAAAAAAAAAAAAAAAAAAAAAAAACACAAATGACCCCTCCACTGGCAGCATTGTTTGACAACCATAAATTGTAAACCCAAACTTCGAGCTCTACTACACAAACAACAAACACGATATCTAACTAAAGAAGCATGGAATCCATCAAACAAAACTGAAAAGACATACTTCATACTCAAGAATGAAACCAAATTCTGGAATTAGAGTTGTTGTTGAGAAAGAATACAGTTCCTCTTGTTAAGAAAATTAAATCATTACTGCTGTTTCTTGACCAAGAAGGTTCACAGATTTAGAAAATGTACCATTTAATCTAAGGCACTCTCCTACAACAGCAAACATTAAAGCTAATTCATAGTTAAACAACACTCTAGATGTCATTAGTGCAGTTTTCCCTTCCCATTAATGCTAATACTAGCACATGAGAGAGTCATTCAACAAAAAGGATACCTGCAGCACCATGTATAAACAAAAAAAATCCAGCGCTCACTCTTTTGAAAAAGGAGTGATTTCCGAAATGCATCTAGGAGTGTTTTATTTATTTATTTTTTTAACCTGGCACCTCAATAAAACTGGCACGTTATTTATATCCGAGAGCTGCGTTTTTCTCCAGGAGGTGGTGAGTGCTGGATTTTTTGTTTATACATTGCACATCAGAGATTTCTCTCACACAGTCCACCTACTCTTATTGCTTGGGGAAGCATTGAGAAGTCATGACCCTGTGTTTGTGCCAACACAGCCATTCCCATGGCAACAGATTGTGATATCACAAGTACAGAATTAAGAATTCGTTGCACGCTTAAACAGTAGAATTAATAATGGGTCTAAGAGGTAGACAGGGTCCCTTTAAACATGTATGTTTGATTTTACAAAGAAATGTGATGACTCTAAAACCATAAAAGCCTTCTGGTAATTAAGCACATTTACATTCAGCTGTTTCAATACATTAACATTCTTTCATAGATTACACTTCCATACGTGGATGGAAAGGAGAGTAACTGCACTGGAGTTAACCCAATGATGGCACGTGCCTATCCAGTGCAAAGGTATGATATCTTGATTGGTTCAATGTAAAACTAGCCTAAAAGGCATGGTCACTGTCTGGTCAAAACTGTCCATCGGCATTCAGACATTTTAAACTGATGTTCAACAGCCCTGGCTCTATGACTCCGCCTTTTAAGCAGTATTCACTTAATTGTGGTAGGTTTTCAACTGTGTAAGGGTCTGTAACTACAACCCAGTAGCTATGGCTCTCTTAGTAACGTAGACCATTAAACAGCTAGTGTACTGCCTGGAACCAGTAGCAACTTTCAGAAGCAGTCAGCTATCTCTTCTTATAGCCAAAGTATTTTAGTTTTCTTTTCTGTTTTGCTAATTAGATTTTCTGCTTGACAGTACTAGGTGTTCTGTGTGGAAGAGCACCCTGCTTGGAGACTGGCATTGTCAGATCTGTTCCTCCCACTACATCATCAGCATTGTGATCTCGCCGACTGTGACGTCACTCATAAGAGCTAATCTCCAGGTGCTTGATTGGTAACATTTGACACAAGTCACCAATCCGGCAGCAGGGCTTGTGATGTAACAGCGAGTGAGGTCACATGTTGATGATGTAGTGGGAGGAGTAGAGATACTTCTGCTTCCAGGTAAAGCTTTGCTTAACACATCACTACACAGTACTGTTAGGTAGAAAACTACCCAATAAGCACATAGAAAAACACTTGAGAAATAAAAAGTAATAAGGGGTACTTCTGAAAAAATTTACTAAAAGTTCCTGGCTGCTATTTTTTGGTGCAACTAGCTCCTTAATTTGATAAGCTTGTGCACCTCCAGCAGGACATATCTGTCCCCACAGCCAATTCCAGAGACTATTCTTTTTGGCATTTCTCCGGAGGCCAAGAGACAGTGCTTTCTGTCTAGGTGAGCACAGCCTCTCATAAGCCTTAACAGACAAGACCAGGAAAAATGAAAGAATGAACCACTGGAGAATGTACCTCTGGAGGCCTTGAACCTCTAATAGGTGCCCGATGCATGTTTGTTTTATTTACGTAACATGGTTAGTGGGTATACATAGCCAGTCATGATGAATGGGGCAGTGATTTTTCTTCAGGTTTTGTGCAGAGCAGATTTTGACAACAGGCACAGAATGAGAAACATTACATCCCCCTTCATCACCAACTGGCAGCAGTTATGTAAAATGTATATTTTCTCAGGAAAGCAGATTGGTGGTCAGTGCTCCTTCCATCAGAGTGGGCAGAAATGCACCTGTTCTTTGTTTTATTTGCTAAGATGTGAATTCCCAAGTGACATGCCCAGAATAGCAGAACCATAGGATGATGTGCCCAGGCAAGCAGAACAACCTGGTGACACGCTCAAGAGAGTTAATAGGATTAGAATCCTACCGATTCTTCCCTGTGTTAACATTCTAAATGTACTACATTATAAGTCTGTGCAGAACTCTGTACCTTTTTTGGTTTTCTTACTCCTAAAACACTTTTGCCACTTCTCCCATAACTGCTTCTTTATCCCAAGTCTAAGTTCGGACTACATTGGGAGGGTGGGGGGAGGCAGGATGACTGCTGTAGTTATGGCTCCACAGGGAGCACCCGTGTCATCATGGCCAGAGAGCAGCATGTCTTTCCCTTTCTGCTGTCCTCATGGACAGTGGCAGTAGGGCTAGGGAGCCCACTAGCACTTGACACTCCTCTGTTTCACTGCAGCTGCGTGCTGGACTGCAGCGACCTCAGCCGCAGTAGGGACACCCAATCCCTGGACTGGTGATTGAGGTCAGGGAGCACAAGGAGGACGCAGTGACATTTCTGGTGACACTCCAAGTTGCATAGTTAGCTGCACTGCAGAAAACCATCCTCCATGGGAACACAGCTTCGGTTGCACTCAGCAGCTCCTCTGTCACCAAGGCATGCCATGTTGTTGCTGCATGGCAGCATTGACCAGGTGGTACACATCCAGATGGCTGGAAGCAGCACAGAGGGACAAAATTAAGAAGCAAAACACTGCTTACAGGACCATGTTTGTTGGACTTCTGGCCCCAGGACTGCTAGGTGGGGGTCAGGGGACAGCACAGGCAGCCTGTCAAACTGCCAATTCTGAGCTCAGCTGTGTAGAGCTGAGGGCTGTGCGTTAAGTTGGCTTTGGTTACAGTGGACTCCCCATGAAATTGACAATGGAGAGAGCAGGGTTTAGCATAATGAAATATGTATGATCTGCCAGCCCACCAGAACCGAATCCCAGATTTGCACAGATGGAGGAACATGTGAGTTGGATTGGATAGGTGAGGAGACCGATGTGTGTGAGTGATCAGTAGTCAGCCATCAGGTTGAGAAAAACTTTTTCAAATTTGTACACAGAAATTTATGTTCATAAACGGAACAACATCAAAGTGCCTTTGCATGGCATTGGGTGCATTGACGCAGGATTGCTTTATTTCAGTGTAGCTGAAGCATAGGGCTTGCCATGGAGTGGCTACAAAGCTAGGGGAACAGTTAGCTGCTGCTTTTTCCAGATAATGTCAGGACTTGTCCTGGCAGAGGGTCTAACTATCCAGAGACCCTGAGTAACTGCCTGTGTTTTGGGGCAAGTGAAGGCAAGTTACCTCCCTAAATGAAGTCCTAGGGACCTGGATATGTTGCTCTAGCCACAATAGCTGGCAGTGTCCTTTCCCTTTAAGATGTGCCAGAAAGTCTTCAAGTTGGCTTCTCTCACCCACCTGGATGGTAACTTCCTTGGCTCCACCCCATGATGCCAGATCTTCCTTTCTGCTGGAAGAAGCAGGTTCCCTCCTTACCGCTTCCGCACTGAGTAGACCCTAGCATTTAAATTCTTTGGAATTACTTCCAAACCAACTTTTACAAGTTTTTGTCTTCACCTTGATCTTCAGTCACGACCGTGAAGGATAAGTCCGCTCCTGGGTTCCCCCAGTGCCCTTACGGGCAGAAGATGTCCAGGACCGACCTGCATGCCACATGTGTCTTCTACCTGGGGCATGACCACGAACTCCAGGCCTGTGAATTTTGCTGCTCATTTCACTCAACCATTCTGGAGGATATTTTGCCCACCTGAAACTAGGCTGTCCAGCACAATGGAACCCGCCGGTCAAATCCAAGGCTGCCCGTTGGGTCATCTCCATGGCTGCAGGGTCCACCGAGCAGCTTGCTGCCTTCTGGCCATAGCCCATTCCTCCTCATCTTCTGCCTTCATGCTGCTTCAGCTGGGCTCAACCTTTATGGCTCCTTCAAAGAATGATGCCAGTCTCTACCGATCTTCGGTCAGTGACCCACTGGCAAATCTGAATCCTAAAAGCGTAAGAAAGAAAAGACTCATCGCTGATCATGGGATCAGAAGCACTCTTGTTTGAGGGCTTCCGATTCCTGTGCTTCTCCAGATTTGACTTCGGTTGAATCCTCGACCTTGGCCGCTGGCTCCACTGTAACCCAGTCGGGCCTGCTGGCTGAGACACTGGTCAGAGTCCCAGCTGAGATTTTTCTCAAGCTGACCAACCAGTAGTAGACTGAAGAGGCCAGTACTTCTTTGTCTAGGACCCTGGTCCTGACGCAGACCATTGGAGGGACGGATCAGTCTGCTGACCTGCCACCTCTGGTCCCTGAACCTGACCAGGAGGAGCCTTGGCAATCGCAGACTTCCTCTGAGCCCTGCCGCCGGTCCCCCCGACGGCCAAGGTTGAGGTCTCGGTCTTCTTCCCATGGGTCAAACCCGTCCTGCCATCATCGTTGCTGCTGCTGTTGGCACCATGAGAAGTCACGCCATCACTATTCTTCGTCCCTGTCCTCCATGGGTGAGGAGAGTCTTCAGCACAAGTTGTATCAACACTACGAGGACTTGATGTGGCAACAGCTGGTGTTCACAGACATCAAACTGACCCCGGTTTCTATGCCGGTCATCAGCCAGCTGTCTCCCGAATGGCCGACTCCGACTCCACCGATGGAACTGATTAAAACAGTCCCAATCCATCCAATTCTGGCTTCTCAGATGATCATGGTGGAACCACCACCTAAACAGTCGACAGCCAGCCCTCCAACTAAGGAGTCTGTGCTGGCCAAGGGGCTTCCCCATCAACTGTCAGTCACTGTCACCCCTGACCGTCCGCGGAGGGTCAGTGGGGACTCTGGCAGTAGACCACTCTTTGACAACTCTTCAGAGTCCGAGTTCCTTCCTGCACTCCCATCTGGTCGATGTGGAGTCAGTGGGGGATCCTCGATGGATGAAGGTCCATACTCTTTCATGGGCCTCCTCCATCTGATCTCTGAGTCAATGGGCATGAAGATGACGCTCATCCAGAAATAGGCTTGTTGCCCATTGACCAAGATCCTTGACCGGGGTGTCTCTCCAATGGAGGCTTTCCCGGTGGCAGAGGCCATTCTTGGCCCTGCCCTGGAGCTCTGGCAGTGCCCCACTCCTTGCCCTGTGCCTTCAGCCCGGATGGTCTACAAGTATGCAGTACCCACCAGATCCCTTTTGGGATTTACAGAACATCTCTTGGCCAAGGGGTTGGTGGCTGACTCTGTATTCTGGCACTCTAGCAACACCAGGGATGTTGACGAGCTGCCTAATAAGGAGTCCAAGAAGTTGGACCATGCGGCTAAGAAGGTCTGTGCTGCCCCCTCACTTGGCCTCTGCCAGACGAGCTCAGCCCACCTCATGACCCACTTCTCCCATGCCCTGCTGGGCACCTTAGATGGGGTGCTTCCTCATCTGCCTGCAGACCTTCAGACCACGGTCAAACAGGTACGAGACCAGGGCTGGGCTGTGGCTAAGCTACCGCTCCAGACTGCCATGGACATTGGGATCTCCTGTGCCTGCTCTGTTGTGGCCTCAGTGGCCATGTGCCGCAGGGCTTGGCTGAAGATTTCAACCTTCACAGTGGACAATCGGCACAAGCTGGCAGATGTCCCTTTCCTGGGCACTGACCTGTTCGGGCCTGGGGTCGAGGGTCACCTTACACGCATCAAGAAGTTCAGTGCCACCATGGACTCCATGACATCTGCTCAGAAGGACCCCAAGGGCTACAAGCAGTATCAGAATGGAAGCCCTTTCAGTCCACCTCCACTCCTGCAGCCAAACCAGTCCAGCAACCATGTGGTCAGCCGGTTCAAGCTTGGTGACCTCGGCCCAACTTAGTGGCCTTGGTTGTCCGTAAGCCAGGAGGCAGAGGCTCTGGTGGCCCCTCAGCCGGATCCTCCTCCTCCTCCTCGAAGCCTGCCCAGTGATGGAATGAGGGGTGCCTCCCTCATGCCCATCACGCCTCCCCTGGGTCCTCCCGTGGGGGTCTGGCTCTGCCACATCCTTTCTGCTTGATCCACTGTCACCATGGATAGATGGGTTCTAGAAGTGGTGGATCAGGATCTGCCTCTGGAGTTCGAGCAGTACCCTTCTTGCCAAGTCCGCGCCCCACGGGAGTACTTGGTTTCTGCTGTCAGATCAGAGTCGACATAGCCCAGCTCCTCCCTAAGGAGGCCATGGTTCCTGTCGCGGATCCTCTGGAACACCCAGGGTTTGTCTCCAGGTACTTCCTGGTGCCAAAGTGGATGGTTGGCTGGTGCCCCATTCTAGATTTGCCTTATCTGAACAAATTCCTCTGGTCACGCACCTTCAGGATGGTAACTCTGTCTCAGATCATATCATCTCTAAAGCAAAACATGTGTTTTTTCTCTCTGGATCTTCAGGACGTGTTCTTTCATGTCCCAATCTGTCCATCTCACTGAAGGTTCCTCTGCTTTTGGACTGAGGGAACCCTCTCTGAGTTCCAGGCCATGCTCTTCAGCCTGTCATCAGCCCCCAGGGTCTTCACCAAGTGCCTTGCAGTGGTGACAGCTTACCTGAGGCACTGAGGGGTCCAGGTTTATCCCTACCTGGATGACTGGCTGATAGCAGGTCCCTCCAGGCAGGAGGTGTAGTGGTCCAGGGACCTGGCCCTCCAGACTTGTCTCCCTTGGTTTCCTGGTCAATGAGACCAAGTCGGAACTCATATCCTCGCAGGTGATCAGTTTCCTTGGGGCAGAGATGGACTCTTGCAGAACCACAACCCGGTCCTCCTGTACCCAGTCATTTTGGGTTAGGCAGTTGCACCCTGCCTGGTACTTCCTGCGCTTGCTGGACTACATGGCGGCCTGCACCAGTGTGATCCAGTGGACCTGCTGGAGAATGTGCTTTCTGCAGTGAGAGCTGGCCAGCCACTGGTCTCAGCGCAAGGGTCACTTCGGCCAGCTGGTCTCTGTGACTCAGCAGATGTGGGACGCCATCCAGTGGTGGTTAGTCCCAGCACATCTGCAGGAAAGGATCCCATTTGTCCGCCCAGTGCCGACAGTCATCCTGATGACCAGTACCTCCCTCATGGACTGTGGTGCCCACCTGAGGGAACACAGAGTCCACGGGCTTTGGAGCCCCAAGGAGTCCCGATGACGCATCAAGCTGCTGGAGCTCCAGGCAGTTCAGCTAGTGCTGACTGTGTTCACTCTGCACATTCGGGGTCAGGTGGCCAAAGTCCAGGCGGTCAACACCATGACCATGTACTACCTCAAAAAGCAAAGTGGGATGCACTTGCCTTCCCTTGTGCAAGGAAGCTCTACGTGTTTGGACCCTCATGCGCAGCCTGGAGGCAAATCTCCTAGCCATCCATGTGGCAGGAGCCTCCAGCAAGCTGGTGGACACCCTCAGCTGGGTGGGTGAGGTGTCTCACGAATGGTCCCTTCACCCAGAGGTAGTTCGCAGCCTATTCTCAGAGTGGGGCACCCCTCAGGTGGACCTGTTTGCCTCCAGGGAGAATACAAAGCTGAGACTGTTTTGTGCCTGCCCCCCTCAGCAGAGAATGCTTCAGGGAATGCTTTCTTGAGGCCCTGAACACCAGGTCTCTTCTACACCTTCCTTTCATTTCTCTTTATCCACAAGGTGCTGCTCAAGACCAGGAGGGACAAGGCACAGGTGATCCTGGTGGCTCCGGACTGGCCATGCCAATTCTGGTACACCGATCATCTCAGTCTCAGCAGCAGGCTTCCAAGGCATCTTCCTCTATGCCCAGACCTGCTTTTCATCAATCAGGGGAAGGTATTCCATCTGGACCTTCAATCCGTGCACCTAACAGCTTGGTTCCTGAGTGGCTAGAGTAGAGTTCCAGTCTTTGGGTCTCTCCGAAATGGTTTTCACTGTGGTGGAGGCTTCTCGGAAGGAGTTGATCAGGAAGTGCTGTGCCTTCAAATGGAAGAAAGTCTCCATGTGGTGTCAGGGCAAGGGGTTGGACCCTTTGTCCTGTCCAGTGGCTAGCATTCTTGACTACCTTTGGTCTCTCTCTGTCGGGCCTTTGGTCAACGACCCTTATGGTGCACCTGGCAGCCATCTCTGGTTACTGGGCACAGGCCGGTCAGCAGTCAGTGGCACAAGAGAAGGTGGTCTGGTGCTTTTTCAGGGGCCTTGACCACATTTCCCCTCCAGTGCATGAACCACCACCACCGTGGGACTTGCTGGTTTTGGCAGAGCTCATGGGCAAGCCATTTGAACCGATGCACAGGCATGAGATATCACACCTGTCATGGAAGACCGCCTTCCTGGTGGCTATCACGTCAGTCAGAAGGATCAGTGAGCTCCAGGTGCTTTCGGCAGAGTCTCCTTACCTGGTCTTCCACAGGGACAAGGTTACCCTGCACCCCAAGTTGAAGCTCCTCCTGAAGGTTGTGTCAGAGTTTCACCTTAATCAGGTGATTAATCTCCCGATGTACTTCACCAGTCACACCTCAGAGGCCGAGCACAGGCTCCATACTCTGGATCTGTGGCGAGCGCTTGGTTATTATAAGGAGCTCATAGCTGGAGTTTGGGGAGAGGTTCACCAGCTATTGGTCACCTACCATGAAGCTGCACTTGGCAGACCGGCAGCTAAGTGGACAATTGGCAGGTGGATTGTATCCTGCATCCTCTGCTATAGATTGGTAGGTAGGGAGCCTCCCCGAGGGCTAAGGGCTCATTCCACCTGTTCTACTGCTGCCTCAGTGGCTGCTTCCAGGGATGTCCCTATCCAGGAAATCTGCAGGGCTGCTACCTGGAGGTCAGCACACATCTTCATTTCCCATTACCACATCGACCTCGAGTCATGCCGGGATGCTGGTTTTTGGGCCTCAGTTCTGCAATCTCTGTTCCTGAAGTAGGGGGTGTACATCTTGCCTCCCTCTTCCCAGAGAACTGCTAGGAGTCTGCCAGATACTGTGGCTAGAACAACATATCAATGTCCCTAAAAGAAAAAAAAAAAAAGCAGGTTACTCACCTGTAACAGTAGTTCTAGGAGTGGTATGCGTTCTTCATCCACATGGACCCACCCGACCTCCCATGACTTTGGCACACAACACTGCTTCCAGCAGGCAAGATCTGGCATCATGGGGTGGAGCCGAGGGTGTTACCACCCTGGTGGGTTTGAGGAGCCAGCTTGAAGAGTTTCCAGCACATCTTAAAGGGAAAGGACACTGCCAGATAGTGTGGATGAATAACATATATCATTCCTAGCACTACTGTTACAGGTGAGTAACCTGTTTTTTTTTTGTTTTTTTTTTTTTGTTTTTTTTGTTTTTTTGTCCCCATCCTCAAGGGATGTTCACCAACCTGGCCTGCCTGGTGTCATCCACAAATTTAATCATCCTGCTGTAGGCCGCAGCTTACCAATCATTGATGGAAATGTTGAACAGTGACATGAGAACTGATCCCTGAAGGATGCCGCTGAGTACTCTGCTCTACTAGTAGTGGTACCCATCAGCCACAACCCTCTTGTTTCCTACCCCCAACTCATTTTGCAGTTCTTCTTGTGCGTGTATTTATTTATTTTTTGTTGACCGGGTAAGTGCACTAGACAAATTCTGCCTATTTTCAGGCACGACCTGGGGGAGGGGGGATACAGATGAAGGTCAACTGACTTTGAACTAGATTAAGCTGTTGGTGGTATTTTTAGTGAATGGGAGGAAATTTGGCCAGGGCACCGGGGAAATTCCCCTACTCTACCTGCAGGGGTGCTGTCACTTCCTGTGGACAGGATGGAGGGACCCAGTTTGTAGCCGGACACAGGAGGAGGATGTGATGATGTGGCAGGGGAGCAGGTTGTGCTGCAAAGAAGAGGCCCGATTTCAGGGCCTACATTCCTTTCGCAAGAGATGTTAGATGCGGAAATAGCTGTGGATCCCCAGCATTTCATTGAAGTTGAATCTAGTCAAGTAGAATCGGATCAAGAAATTCTGACTGAAACCACGGATTGTATACAGCTTGTAAAGGAAAGAACTCAGCTACAGGTATTGTTTACGAGAAAAAAATTATTAAAAGAAAATAAATCACTTGCAAAAATGCAGAGTTTGGAAGCTGAAATGATGGTGTTAGTGGCAATTTGACAGCTGTCTGTGAGCTGTCTACTTTTTCTTCAGCTTCTGAGTCACCTGATGCTTGGGGAGCGGCCTGCGGGTGTCTGGGATCCTGTTCAAACTATGGATTCTGTAACAGTAGCTGGCAGTAAAGAGGATGATGCAAACCCATGCCTAGAGCCGTTGGAGGTCCCTAGTAAGACTCAAAGTTCTAAGGAAGCCAGAAATAGACCCCCCCCCCAAACATCGTTTAGGGGTCGGGAAAGTGACTGGTCCCACAACAATGCCACGGACCATGGAAAAAACGTCTTCCTTTAAAGAGAGACATTTAGCAAAAGATGGGGGCACAAGAATGGATATTGATTCAGAAATTAATTTCGATACATGGACACCAGAGAACGCACTAGCACAAGCAGGATGTACTCTGGGACAGTCTGGGAAATGGTTTCCTGATCCAAGAGCCCCTACTTTTCGATCATCACAGGACTCCACTCCAGCAGATGTGGCCACCAACAATGAGCTCCAACATATCCTGGGGTAATGACTTTTCTGTTAACTCAAATATTTCTGATAATGACTCTAATTTACAAAATAGTGAGAATATGATTCTGCAGAAAAAAAATTGGCATAGAAGGGAATGTGCCAGTTAGAGGGGAGGTAGAACTTTGCATTTAGGTCCATCTGAAAATGATCTAAGTAGTAACCCTGTGGGGCCTTCTTTAGCTCCTATGTTCAAGCTAGCTGACCTTTTTTCAAGTAAGGGTGACCCATCACCTAGGCACAATGCAGTGCGACTATTGGAACCCCCCCCCCGATAGGTTTTACATAGCCAAAACTTTGCTAAAGACTTCTATGAAATTCTTTTCCTCTGAAATATTTGCCCTAATTGGATTTGGTAATGGGAATTATGATGTTAGTTTTAAGGCTGTCTCAAGCTTAGACCAGTTTTGGGCCCAGTACCATACTCTTAAAAACAAACCTATATGGATACCGTTTCATGTAATACCATTGACCAAGCCATTACTCAAAACCATTGCAGTCCTCTTTAAGAACGAGGGGGTGAATATAGAGAATATTATGTTTGGTTGAGGCAAAGGTGTGAAATAATGGGGAAACCTATACCAAATCTTGATAGTGAACAGATTTGGGATGGAAGACGACGGATCAAAATAAAACTGTTTACCACAAATACAGGCCCAGTCCATCTTCCCAGCACATTTTACTTAGGAAAAAATCGAGGTTCCATATTTTATATAGGACAATCCAAATCCTGTTTTAAATGTGGGTCAAGAGCACATCTTAGCTCAGCATGGGATTCTTCTCGCTGTAACCATTGTCTAGAATTTGGTCTTAAAGCTTCAGCATGCCTGAACCTTTTCAAATGTAATCTCTGTGAACAAACAGGTTATGCTTATGGGAGGCCTCCCATAACAGGGATGATTGCCCATCACTTGAGGGCCTGATTAACATAGCCCAGCACCAACGAGCAAAAAGAATTGCAGAGCAAGACAACAGAAATATGGGAAACCAGATTGTAGCCCCCACATCAGAAGGCACTACCCTTCATCCAGATGAAAACCCAGCTATAGAGCCCCAAATAGTTGAGACTCCAGATCAGGAACCAAATCAGGTAGCTGAACAAGAAAATATGGAGATGGAAATGCCCCCTCCCCCCCAACCAGGGCAGAAGGAACCACCCTTTAAAAATTTTCTTACAAAAAAGGAAAAACACATGGGAAATCCATTCCCATAACTGATTCTGTGTCAACCCCCATTCCAACTGGAAATAAGTACACAATTTTGGCAACAGAAGGTACTGATGGGAACTCTGAAGGAGAGGGTACAGACACCTCCTCAGTAGTCTCCACTATGGACACCGAAGGGGGAGAGATAGACCCCATAGCAAAAAGGACCAGGCAGAGGAAAAACTCAAAGGTTTCTTGAAGAGATAAGGAACTAAGACCTTATGTTTTTATATACCTATGTGCTTTCTGTTAATAGCTACATTAAATATTAAGTATTAAGAGTGATGGGAAACATACGGGATCATTATATTCTCTGCAGGGAAATAAATTTGATATACTATGTATTCAGGACACAAGACTGAAATCACATTACGAGCTCCAGCAAGCCTCATGAGCTTGGACTCCCGGACCCTCATTTTGGTCCACAGGACTAGACACGTCTGACGGCATAGGCATTCTCTTTTCAAATCCCTTTCTGAAAGTTTCCAGGTTAATTGATATATATCCGGGTAGAGCTTTATTAGATATTTCCTTTTTTTCAGAAAGATTTAGGTTGATAGTTACTTATGCCCCTCAAACAAAAGCTCAAAGGGTTGCCTTATTCAAAGAAATACAACCGTATCTGCATACATCTAGATTACTGTTGTGGGTTGGGGATTTCACTTGTGGGCTTTCCACCCAGGATAGAGGTTTAAGGACAAACAAATTATCCTGTGACTCTCAAACCCTTAAACAGATAGTTCAAAGAGCAAACTTGGTGGATGTATATAGAACATGTAATACAGAGGGTGGATATACATATTTTAAAGGAACCTTGAAAACAAGAATTGATTTTATTTTTGCATCTAAATCTTTGGAAAGAACATATCCAAATGAATTTTCCGACCATGTAATAGTAGGAGCTCAGGTTCAATGGGAAAATACCCCTAGATGCAGAAAAAAAATCAATGGTGGTTAAATGAAAATATTTTAGGGGAACCATACATATAGCATAAATGGAAAAGAGAATGGACAGCTCGCCTCTCTGTTATTGAGTTATTTGACAACCTCATAGAATGGTAGGAGGGTACAAAAAAAGGGTGGTAGGATTTTTTTCAGAACAGGGCCCATTGCATAGCCCAGCAAAAATATTTGAAATATTTACAGCCAAGACATCAACTGCAACACTTAATTTCACAAGCTTCAAAAACAAACCAAGACTATAGTGAGCAGATAAAAAAATACTAAACAAAAAATGGTAGATATTCAGTACAACATGGCTCAAACACGAAATCAAGAATTGAAAATTTGGAATGAAGGTAACAAAAGGTTCATTAGATCCGTACAAAGAATGCCAGAAAAGAGTGGGTAATAAAATCATCACAGAACTATTCTCCCCTGGAGGGATCTTGGTACATTCTCTGCAAGAACTATTGCAAACAGTTGAAGTGTATGCTACTGAACAATTTGGATACTTACAGGAGGTAGAAGATTCAAGTAGACTATTACATTCTCTAGGCTTACCACAGGTACAGCAAATAGATAAAGACGAGTTAGTCATGAAACTAACCTCAGAAGAGGTATCAATGGCTATTTCTAGTTTAGCTCCAAATACTGCTCCTGGGACGGATGGTCTCGGAACAGGCTTTTATAAAACATTTAGGGAAGAATTAGTTCCTATATTGGTAAACCTCTATAATACTGTATTAGATACTTCATCTTAAAGTAAATCCATGCAGGAAGCAATTTCAATCTTATTACATAAGAAAGGTGAGAAAAATAACTTGGAAAAACTGGCGTCCACTAAGTTTACTAAATACAGATCTGAAAATTCTAAGTAAAATCCTTTTAAATAGACTTCTGAAAATATCAAATTATTTGATTAGTCTACTACAGACATGCGCTGTTCCTGGAAGGAAACAGGACAATCTCATAATTATAAGAGAATTATTTTCCAGAGGAGAAGCAGGGACTTTAGAAGGGTTCCTGTTAACCTGTCAAAAGCTTTCTCCTGGTCCAATGTTGTCATGTAGCTTTTTATTTACAGAACTTAAAGTAAATGGGATACCCGATACATTTGTGAATTGGATTCAGTAAATGTACAAAAAGGTATATGTTATCCCGAATATGAATGGGTAGGTAGGGAAAAGACTTTTAATACAGAAGGGAGTAAGGCAAGGGTGACCCCTAAGCCCTATATTATATGTATTTGCCATAGATATTCTGATTAGGCAAATAGAGAATACTACACGTATTAATGGTTTAGAGGTTATACGCCAGGCCCCAGTCATTAAGATATTATCCTATGCAGATGATATGGTCCTTGTAGTCCCCCCATGATATCAGAAATTGAGTTAGTTAATACTTTAGACAAATACTCAAGAATCTCAGGATCCCGGATCAACTTAGGGAAAAGTAAAGGGGTAACCATAAGTAAAACACCAGTGCCCCCTTCAGGACAGGTAATAGGAGTTACAATTTTAGACCAACCAATCCCGGTCTTAGGGATAGACTTCGGACCAGGAGATATGTGTATATATAACTGGGGCAAAAAACTAACGAGTTACATGTCTAGTTAACACCTGGAAAGGTCAACAGTTATCAAAGAAAAGGATAGTATTAATAAAGACTGTGTTGCTCCTGGTATTTGTGTATTTGAGTTGCATTTATCCACCTCCGCATAGTAGATTTACGAACTTGCTAAGTATATATATATATTTTTTTTTTTTTTTTTTTTTCCAAGCTTCATGGGGTTCATGATTAAACCATATTAAGAGGGAAATCCTATCGCCCAGTTAAGAGAGGAGTAGGGGTGATAAATCCAGTTGCTTTTTATATAAGCTTATTTATCTCTTCAGGCAGGCTATGAAACCTGGGGTCATTTCATGGAAAGGTTTAGTAGAACACTGGCCAAGGCTTTGCCTTCCTGGATGAGAAAATAGATGGGGTAGACTATTAAATAAAATAGAGTGTGTCCACTCTGTTACAGATCTTGGTGTTACCTGTGAAGAGACGCACCTTTCCCTTCACATGCTCTGCAATGTTGCTAATTATGCCATTGAATAGGACTGCCCCCAGCGCCGACCCCTGTGGTACCCCACTGGTCACCACCCTCTCCTCAGATTTCATGCCATTTACTACCACCTTCTGAGTCCTGTCCCTTAGCTACCTAGTTTCCACTGTCTTTCTAAATAGATGTATTCTCAAATGGCCATTCTTTGATAATTTAACTGTATTCATTGGGGGGAAAAGTATGTTAAAGCCTCAGTTAGGGTTGAAGCTTAAAACCACAAAAAGAAAGAAAGTGCAACATTGGGGTTGAATGACCCCAGAGCCATGGTGAATCTGTATCCTGGCATTCCCAGGGGTTGGAACCATCACATGACACAGTGTTGGCATTGCCCCAACATTGGCACTGTCTTTCCAGTCACTCAAAAATTAGTAACATAATAATGGTTGGAGGTCTGGGATCCAATATTAGGGCAGCACCAGTGCTGTATCACATGATGGCTTAAGCCCCAAGGAATGGCAGGATATCAATTCACCATGGCTAAGGGGAGGTGCAATCCAAAGATTGCATTTCCTTACTTTTGTGGCTTTAAACTTCAACCCTAGCTGATGCTTTAGCATAGTTTTTGCAATCGATTTCCTTAATTTTTTCAAAATAGATATATAAAGCACCAGACCTATAGCATGGTTTTGCAGATCTGTCCCACATGGCTTGGGCTGTCATCTGCCAGTTTTGCACATACACTTTCTCAGATGGGTAAAAAACTAAGTTCACCTGTGAAAAGTGTTGCAGATGCATATTTCACATAATTTGGCTTCGTTCTGAGTCTTGGTGGCAAAACTTTAGCAAATTGTTTTGTCTGTAACTTAATATTTTTAAACTTTTTTAATCTCTAATTTTCAACAATACAGAAGCTTGTGTATGAGTAACAATACATAGTAAGGCTGTGTTTTAATGGAGAGGTTTCTGTGGTAACAGTACACAGAGCGCAGCTTGAGAGGTCTCGTTACCATTGAAACCTCAAGATTAAAACTCTGCCTTTTATGTGTATGGCTCTTCATAAACAATCTTTTATAGTGTATGGGCAGCCATGGTATGCACAGAGATGAACGTTTCTATTTCTGATGCTGTTTAGGAGTGAACCGCAGCTGCCATCGCCGTATTAGCACTGACTGAAACTGCCAAGACAACTTGACAGCACTAAAGACAGCAGCCACAACTCATGTACTGTGTGTGCACTGAAGTCTTCTAATCTGTTTTGCTGTAGTAGTGACGTCGCTAGTGTAGCACAACGTCGCAATGGCACTACTGCAGCACAGCTGCAATGTTCTAGACATGGAGTTCCATGCAGAACAGCATTCTGTCGTACACTATAAGCTCATTATAACCCCCTCATGACTACTTGAAGTTTAAGTTTTAAAACTCTCCTGTTTCACCATCGAAAACCGTAAACTGACACTTCTGCAGCTGTACATTCACAAATGCACTGAAAAACAGTGCATCTGTGAAAGTGACAGAGTGCTTAAACAGTTACACTTCTCAGAGTTAAAATGGCTACAGTTATTTTTTTTTTATGTTCCTTTCTAGTTAAAAAAAAAAGTAACCAAATTTCACTAAACTTGCCACATAGAGATTCTAGGCGTAGATCACTCTTTGCAAAGTTTTGTTAAAATCCATTGAGGAATGGCTGAGATATAAGCACCTGAAAATCATAACATTGCAGGTGTGTCAACAATAAAAACAATAGTGGTGTTACTGTGCCATTATAATGTCCAGATATGGCATGTATTTTAGTAGTCGTCGTTGTCCATCGGTGCCCATCTTGAACCATGACTGAAATAATGGTTTATTGTATTGGTTACTACATTTACCTGTGAATAAATTAAAGGGTTCTGATTGCTTAACAAAATATTAAGCTTTCAGTCTTAAGCAAAAGGCTGGCCATTCAGAGCTCACAAAAGTTTAATCAACCCTCAGTTCTTAAAAAGTAGGTGAAGGAGTACCATAGAATGTGGGAAACACCAGGCTTCACACACAAAAAAAACAAACCTTAATCCCTTTAACTAGAAACCCTTATTTGAGGGGAAAAAAAATCCAATAGGGTAAGAGTGTGTGTGTGAGTGTGAGTGTGTGTTAAGATGCTAAAATCTAATTGTACTATGGCAAGCTGTTAGGGACATAATTCATAATCTCTGGCTATATAGTAAAACACATACACTATATGGTGAAATACATACATCATGTACTGAAATATATACATTATATAGTGAGATACATATACTGTATACTGAAATACATATATAGTGAAACACATAGGCTATATAGTGAAATGCTTACATTGTATAGTGAAATACATACACTATCTACTGAAATCCACATACTGAGTACTGAAAATTCACATACACTATATACTGAAACAAATGTACTATGTACTGAAACATATACACTACCTATTGAGATACATACACTACAGACTGAAACATCCACATAAACTATCTACTGAAACAAATACTCTATAGATTGTAACACATGCACTATATATTGAAAAAAATCTGCATACACTATATACTGAAACAAATACACTACATATTGAAATACATACACTTTATATTGAAATACATACACTATTTAAATAAATACACTATGCACTGAAAAATCTGCATACACTATATACGGAAACAAATACACTGCATGGTGAAACACATACACTATGTATTGAAACACATACACTGTAGACTGAAAAATTCACATACACTATATACTGAAACAAATAAACTGTATACTGAAATGGGCTATGTTCTGAAACTACCCCCCCCCCCCGCCACTCCACCTTGAATGGCCTGCAGCTGAACTCCTTGCCTGTTGCATTCAGTTAGCTGCTGGCTTGATGAGATGATGTTTAAAACTGCAGAGCAGGTAAACAAAACAGGGCTATCTCTTATTTTACTTCTTTATGGGGTTTTACATCTTGTTTTGCTTGCACATCTTGAATCAAATTTCAGAACATTGTGATGTGACAAACTTTTAGAACTAATTTAAAATGCTCTAGTTTATTCTTTTAAATAAGTGCTGCCTTCATTTACTGTTAGACACTTTTGCATAGGAAGCTAATACTTAGGATATTCCTAACATACCACTCTCATACCATAAAAACACAGGGGACTGCATGCATTTTTCTAAGTTAAAGTTGTGATTAGATTTATGTGTAATTAATTACTGTGTTGGTCAAGCAACTTATCTGAGCTGAATGTTTGGGAAGTGTACTGCAGGAGCTGTGAAACTGTAAGTCAGATGCTTTCATAGTTTGTACTCTACTGAGTTAGTTTTGATTTAGTTTTTGTTTTTATTTGAATGTTTTGTTTAATAAAGGTTCTTGGTTAAGGAAAAAAAGTGTGTGTGTGTATGTATATATGTGTGTGTGTGTGTGTGTGTGTGTGTGTGTGTGTGTGTGTGTGTGTGTGTGTGTGTGTGTATATATATATATGTGTGTATATATATGTATATATGTATATATGTATATATATATATATATATATATATATATGTATATGTATATATATATCTATATATATATATCTCTATATATCTATCAGCAATCGCTCAAGGCCCAATTCTCGTCAGGAGCTCAGCTGGCATATGCATAATTTGCACTTTCTGTTCTGAATAACTTCACTGTGTTGCCTCACTGGTGGCACTCACAGCTCCTAACCTCCCCATTACATATCTACAGAGCATTGCAAGGTGAACAGAGCTTTGCCAGGCACTTGGTCTCCACTAATAAACCTGCTCTGGTCTAGCCTCATAGTGCATAATTATACTGTTTATGTGGTATGACTGTGTTATTGAGTCTGAGATTCCCAAACTGTTTTATTTCTTTTTCAGATGAGATGTTTATCTTCTAGGTCACCCACTGACCTCCTTGTGCACTGGCCTGTCCATCCACATCACCCTAAATCACCAGGACTTACCTGCTCTGAGATCTCCCATGGCCTTCCCCCGCCGTGGTGGGGCCAGGAGGGAGAGGGCTATTCACAAGGAGACACATATTCAGACAGGAGCAGAGCCTGGTTAGTAGTGCAAAGCCTGTGGCAGGTTGATGGATTATTTTGCCATTGGAGGTTTTCTACCTTTGGCTTATCCCCTGGGCCGTCAAGCATGCAATGGTGCCAATCCAATTAAAGGCAAGTACTGCTTTGTGCCTGCCAGCGTTCCTCACCTAGGTGGCTGTTAAAGAGCGGGGTGGTCAGACTCCCCCTCCCTGAGACAAGAGCAGTCCCAGAGATGCTCAGTCATCTCTCCTGTCAGCTAACCCCTGTTTGACCCAGGTCCTCCCCCAAAACTGGGCCACTGGCATGGCAGGCAGTACAGTTACCACCAAGCCACTAAGCCTAAACTAAACCAGACTGTATTTTTGTAAGTAAATAAAAACAGCACTCGGATGAAAGAAGAAATTGTATTTTAGCTACAGTTGTTATAAATATTTAAGACACATCACAATGTTTTGAAATTGAATAAAGGTTTTCCAAGAAAAATAACAAAAAATAATACATAAAGATGTAGAATAAGATAATACATTTTTGTTTACTTTGTGCATCTTAAGAGGCATCGGCAGGGAATTTTTAGTCAATTAGGGTCCCATTTTCAGAAGATTAGTGGAATGCTAAACATCTAAGCACTGTGCCATGTGGGAGAACAGCATGGTTGAACAGGTACCATATATTTTAACAGCCCCAGATACTAACCTGATCATGTGCATGTGCATATGTACTACTAAAGCCTTGCAAATGAGGGATCCCCTCCTGCATACAGAGCACAGTGCTATATAAAAGGTTTTGAAAGTGCTTGACAACTGAAATTGCAATACTGTTTACTGCTTCCAAAAAATCCTGCCCTCATTTGAGCACACAGTGGTGCATATTGTCACCCTACCTCTGGTCACCATTATGATGCTCCCAAGTAGTATACCAAAATGATCCTTGGCATGTAAAGGTTCTAAATCCCTGATCACAGTTTAAATGGCTCCAGTTATTATAGTAAAATGATCCTTGGTGTCTAGTGCCCCCCACCCAGGCATACTAAGCTGGGAGCTCATTTCTAGATGCATCCTGGGGAAGGGGAACTTGTACAAGTGGGGCTTAGGTAGCATAAAAGTTCAAAATACATAACATACGTGGAGCAGAGTGGTACACAACCACAAATTACATTGGGAATAATACATGCGAGACATGAGAACTTGAGTGACAAGCAAACAATCGACAATGCACATACAGCGCAGTCAGGAGCCACAAACATATGCTGGTGATCAAATACAGAGCAGTTTAAATCAACACTGGCTATAAACATTTGTGCATAATGCCTAGAGTGGAAGCATAAGTGCCAAATTATAGCTGTACCTAAACTGGAAACAAGTCATAGGAGACAAGAGGGAAAACTAGAGCAAGTTCAGGAGGAAGAGGTGAGACCTCTGAAGTGGTTTGAAAGAATCCATGGGAGGGTGATTGGTGAATGGCTGGGGCGAGGGAGTTCCAGATTTTAGGGAAGCAGTGGATGAACATGGCTTTGCCGATGGTTGTGGAAACTGAAGGGACTGCTAGGGTTCGCATATTTCAGCTTTTGATGGTATGGCTGTGGGGGGGGGGACTTCGGAGAGATAGTAGGGTAGGGAAACAAACCAGATTTGCCCACAAAGCTGGCACAGTGGGCATGGTGTCTGTCCACAAGAAAAGGAGAGAGAGATTTATATATAGAACAGTGGTGAGTCCAAGAAGGATAGTTGAGAGTGTAATGGCAGAAATAGTTGAAGAGTGTGCCCAGTCTGGCAAAGGTAGTGACTGGGGCTACTCTGTAGACCACATCACCATAGTCAGAGATTTGGAGGATCATTCTCTGGATAATAGCACGGTATGCTGGAGGTGGGATACAGTCACAGTTCCTGTAAAGTGCACTAAATTGGGCTGCAGCTTTTTGACTATAGCATCCACTTGTTCAGAAACGTTTAGGTGCTGGTCTAGCCAGATACCAAGATAACTAAAGGTGATAACATCCTCCACAGGGGAGCCATCCAGGGTATGGAAAGTAAGAAGGGGAGGGAGCCTAGAGAGTCTCTGCCTTGTGCCAAAGGACATGGAGACAGGCTTCTTAGCATTTAGGAAAAGCTGATTTGTGTGTGGTCAGGGCTGAACTTGATCAAAGTCCAGCTGGAGTCTGTGGGCCTGCTGTGAAGAGGACCGTGTCATCCGTGTACATGTAAATGGATGCAGACAAGCATATGGAGGGGAGATCATTAAGGAAAATGGAGAAAAGTAGTGGGCCTAACATAGATCCTTGTGGGACCGAAGTGGATACAGGCAGGGAGGAGAGAGGGGGGTCACCAATTTTGACTGCTTGGGTCCTACCCCTGCAGTAGGAATGGAACAGCTGATGGCTAAGTCAGAGAGGCCTGCAGCCTGGAGTTTGGCTAATAATTGGGGTGGTAGACAGGGTTGAATGCTTTGGCTAGATTGACGAAGATAGCAGAGGTGAATAGGCTGTGATCCATACCATTATGGATGGATTTGGTGAGCCATAGCAGGGAGATGGTGGTGGAGTGATTTTTGTGGAAGCCAGACTTGTACTGGGTGAAGAAAGAAGAGGAGTCCAGAAAGGGAGAGAGTTGTGACAAGATAATTTGTTCCTGTATTTTTGAGGGAGGAGAGAAATTTGTCGGTAGCTGTTTGTACCTGATGGGTCACCACATTTTGGAGGGGGAGTAACAGTGACAGTCTTCCAGTCAGCAGGGATGGAGGAACACCAGAAAGAGAGGCTAGGGAGGTCATCCAATGGGGAGGAGATTGCAGAAGCAGTCAGATGGAGGAGCTTACTATCCCGGCCATCTGGGCTCCTACCCTTGGAAGGATAAAGGGCCGGAAGTGTGTCGGTGATAAAGGATGGAGTTACTGGAGAGGGAAAAAAAACAATAGAGGGAAGGAAGGAGATGGCAATCATGCAGGCTGGTAGAGGTGAGAGGGAGGTGAGGAAGGGGAGAGGAAGAGGAGAGAGGTGCAGGTGATGAAAAGGAATTGCATCTCTATGGTGATGGAGAGGTTGGAGACAGGGGTGTCACTGACTCTGAGGTCAGGCAAAGGAGTGGGAGGGGAGAAGAGATTGTGATAGCCTTCCAAAATTTAGACAGGTAACCAATGTTGGTACTGACGTTGGATGTAAAATACTCACCTTTGGCAAGCCTATTGGTGTGGTACAGGTGCTGCAGAGGTGATGATACCTCAGGAAGCCATGGGAGATGAGTTACATTTATTTTCTGACCAGGCCAAATCATGCACATGCAAGTAAGCTATGAGCTCAGCCATGATCTAGGGGAGGTGGGGTACCTTTTCTCATGTCCTGCTCTGGGGGGCATGGCAGTCCCATATTTTGAGGAATTTTGTTTTGAAATATGTTAGCATGGAGTCAGTGGAGCAGACCAATGAGATAGGGGACCAATCAGAGTGGCTTAGGTCACGGCGCAAGGGGGTGAGGTCCAGGGATTTGAAGGAAAATATAAGCAGTGTTTTGGTGGAGGGTGAGGGGGCTTTAGTTGAATGAGAGGCATCAGAGGGTTGTGATTATGATGTCAAATCAGAAGAGAGGGAATTCAAGAGTGGAATGCCACAGGCATCCATCCTGACTCTTGTTCTCTTCAATATGCTCATTAACAACATTTGAGAATGACTCTGGGTTTGTTTTTCTTTGAAGATGACACCAAGCTCATGGGAGGGTAGATAGTGATGAGGGAAGTAGGAAACTGCAGACTGACATGTAAAGATTAGAGAGGTGGCCTAAGGTTTGGCAGTTGAAATTAAATGCCAAAAAGTTCAAGGTGATTCACTTAGGGGACAAGAACCCCAGGACAGAGTACTGGATAGTAGGGGTAGAGCTGAGCACTACAGCTGAGGAACGGGACCTAATATTTATCATTAGTGACTCCCTTAAACAATCAAGCTAGTACAGTGAGGCATCTAGTAAGGCAAATAGGATACTAGGATGTGCCAGAAGGGGTTCTGATAGTAGAAGAAAAGAGGTTTACTGCCTCTTTATTGATCGTTGGTGAGGCTGCACTTGGTATACTGTTCAGAGTTCTGAACTTCTGAAGACCTCACCTCAGGAAAGATAAGGACAAAGGGTGATCAGGATGATTCAGAGCTGACAGGGCAGATCGTATGAGGAACTGTTCAAGGCACTGAACATGTCTTCACTGGAGACCAGACAAGAGAGGAATGATATTATAGAGACCTTCAAGTTCCTGTAAGGAATAAACAAGGTGACTGAAGAACTACTTAGCACGAGTAACAGTTCAAGGGCATGGGGAGGAGGTTCAAGAGGGATATTGGAAAGTTTTATTTTCCAGAAATGGTGGTGGAAATGTGGAATAGTCTGCCAACTGAGATGGCAGGCACCAAAACCATAAATGGTTTCAAGCATGGCTGTGACAAAGTGAAGGGTATAATGGTTACTCAGGCTGATAGTAGTAGGGAGGGGAACAAGGGAGTGGATAGTGAAGGCTAGTACCCTATATGGACAGTAGGTTCTGAGGTTTAATATGGGAAATAGGGGCAGACAGCATGTACAATTTTTTTTTTCTGTAATTGTCTGTTTCTGTGTTTATATTTTTCCATGATCCCTGACATCTAGTAGCCCCACCTGCCAGTTGCAAATCTGAGCCCCCTCCCAAAGCCATCCAGCCAGGTCCCTCCACCCCTTCCCCACTGGCCCCCCCAGTTACCCAAGATTGCAGCCACTTCCCTGTGACTGATCGGTACAGCATCTTAGCTCATTACTTTGGCTGATCACTGTCTAAGTGAAAGGGAGTGAGTGCATACCTACTATAGAACATCTGTTTCTATAGTAGGTGTGTGCTCATTTCGTGACACTCAGAAAGTGGCCAGCCGAGGTGGCAAGCAGAGGGGCTGGATCTGTCACTGTCGCAGTGGGAGGGACTTGCAGCTGGGGTAATTTATGAGCCACCATGGGGAAAGGATTGGAAGGAACTTAATGGGTGGAATTAGGAGGGGGCTCACACTTGCAATCAGGGTGATCTAGATGCCAGGGATCCTCTGTGTCAGCGTGGCTCATTTGGTAGCACATCTGCCTCTGGACCAGAAGGTCGTGGGTTCTCGTCCCACACCGGGACTGGACTTGCACCTAAAAATCGCTGGCATCCGAGTGCAGTATTGCGGGATGCTGTACTGCTGGGGTGTGCCGTCCTTCGGATGAGACGTTAAACCGAGGTCCTTTCTGCCCATCCTGGTGTTGTCCTGGTGGGTGTCCAGGTGGAAGTAAAAGAACCCAGGGCACTCTTCGCAAAAGAGCAGGGAACATTCCAGGTGTCCTGGCCAACATTCCCCTTCCCATAAACCGGTTCATGCAATTATCCAGGCTGTGTGTAGGTGATGATGTGCGATATGGCTGCCACCACACATTCAGTCACTTCACTACCAGTCTGGCATTGCTTGTAAAAGCACTTTGGGATACTGTGTGTGAAAAGCGCTATATAAATGCTGATTCTTCTTCTTCTTCTCTTAATATACTAATCAGGTGCATCTGAATGGTGATCGGGGGTTGGGAAATTCTAGATGCTAGGGATCATTTTATTATATCAGGGGCATCTGAATTGTGATGAGGAGATGGGGGCTGGCACTGCTCTGTATAATTCGTCCATGCAGTCATGCACAAAGGCATTGTGCGGAAATGTTAGTTAGCCCATATGGGCCAGCAAATGTCCCACTAGCACCTTTCCTGCCCTATCAACTTAGCATGCTGAGAGTTGAAAATGACTCATGGGGTAAAGGTGCTATCCTATTTGGGACATGCTTTCTCCCTTTGTTCCTCTGAATCCCTGTCCTACTGGAGGCTGTGATAGTGCCTAGTCATACCATAGTGGGCTATCCAATGGGAACCAGTGATGACTGTACAGTGTGGTTCAATATTATGATGAGTGCAGAGGCAAGCCACAAAAAGACGATGGTCCTGGACTTTAGTAGGTTGGATTTTAAAGAAATCTGAGACTTCTTCAGAAGCAGCCTAGCAGGGGAGGATTGTCAGAGAGGGGTAGAGGAACTGTGGAGAAAATTAAGTAAAGGCATAGGGAAGGCAACCAGCATCTGTATGAAGGAAGTGGGCAAAAGCAGGAGAAAACAAGCATTTGTAAATGCTGAATGTTGTACTGCTGGCATTGGCATTTGTAGTGCAGGAGTTAGAGAGGTGCATAATAGGAATTGCAGTAAAGTATGGAAGTGACGCCAACCCCACACCACCCTGCAGAGACTGACGGGCACTGAGGTGTGCCTTTGGATCATCGACAGTAACGCTCATGCCATTTTACCTCATCCTACCCTGCAGACTCCGACAAGTGTCATGTTGTGCCTTGGGGCCATCAGGCCTTATGCTCACCCCATTCCATAACAAAATACATTGAGATGGGTGCAGTCTAGGAGAGTGAGGTGAACTTTGGATACGAAAAGTCCAAGGCACACCTTGATGCCTGTCACTGGCTGCGTGGTGGGGTGGAATGGTGTGACCACTACAGCCGACAATCCAAAGTCACCCCCTTGATGCAAGTAATTCTGTACAGGGTGGGATATTATGGTTAGAAACCTTAATGCCCCGGGCGTGCGTTGGTATTTGCACTCCAGATTTTCAACATGGGCTTTTTGTGACCCCACCTCATGAAGGCATTTGGGACCTCTGCTCATGAACAGTGGCACTGGGATTTTGTTAATATGTCCTGAACGTTGATTTCCCATAGCAACTGGCATTCTGCACCAGATGTGCGGAAACATGTTTTGGGTAGGATGTGAAAAATGACAGCTCTATTGTTCATAAGGATGTGTGAAGAAATGGCAATACTGGAAAAATCTGGAGTGAAAATATTAAAAGTTCTCAAAGTTACGAGTGCATGGAAATTGCACAATGCACGCTTGTAACACAGACATTTTGTGGAATTTGTTCTCCACATTTTCAACATAGGCATTTTGGAAACCCTTCTTATGAACATTGATACTGTCATTTCATTCATCGGTCCCAAAAGGTGATTCTGCGCAGTGACCATGAAATCACCTTTCGGGATCAAATAATGAAATGAGTGACTGAGTTCATGAGGTGGGGTCCCAAGAACCCCATGTTGAAAATTTCGAGCCAAAAGTCACAAGAATCAGTGAGATAGCCACCTATGTTGACCTCCCCCCCAACCCCGCCATTGATGCCATTATACAGCTTACCAGCATTTCTTCAGTTCATGGTCGACTTTGAAGAGTGCAGATGTGTTCCCGCTCCACCGAAGATCACAGTGCTGGACTCTGGAGGTAAGTATGGGGTAGGGGGGTGGGGAGGTGGGGTGTGCAGAAGATGGATGCAGGTTGGGGGGAAGGGACCCGAAGACAAAGGATGGTTTTCTTTGTTTCAGGTTATAATAAAAATAAAAGAAAGAACACCGAGGACCTTTTTTTTTTTTTTTTTTTAACAGGTGTAAGGAAAATGTTGGGCAGCTGGGGTGGGTTCACAGTTTGTCCCATGGGTGTGTGGTGTGATGTTATCCACACACTGCAGTAGGCAGGGGCAGGAAATGCTGACGCAATCAGCTTTTGAACACGGAGGCACACTGGGGTGGGCTCCCAGTGTGCCACACAATCTTGGGGGGGTTAGTTATGCCAACAGGAGGATTGGGCACCCCCGACGTCAACTTGCTGGGGATTATGAGCGGTGGACGGCAACAGCCGCAACCATGTTCATTGAAATGTTACACCAGGCATGGCACGCCCTGCAATGACGGGGAGCACCCTCATTGCAGCGGCGAAATTGTTTCAAGTTGGTGGCACACTTTTGCAGTGCTGTCATAGACAGCATGCTGTTTCATTTGTGCCACAGAGCCCAGCCCAAAAAGCAGTGGTGCCATTGGCCACAACACAACTGCACCTCCAAAACCTGCCACCACTATACGTTGTCTGCGCTGTGTGTACAAGACAACATAAAAGGACCACTATGATACTGTAGGGAAGTTGCCATGAAGGTGTCTGGTTAAGGAATTCCTACACTGTTTTAGAGGAGAGGGATAGCCCCACAATGGCACCCACAGCTGAGACCAAGGTAGAGGGGCAAATCCTCAGGGATGCAGCACCAGGAAAGGAGGAAAGAAAATCCCAGAGGAGGAGGAAGCTTCTCTTGGTGGGGGACTCAGTTGCCCAAGGAGTGAAGTTAAGGGAACCCAGCAGGAAGGACAGGGAGGTAAAGTGCATTTCAGAAGGCACTACATGGAGGGATGAAAAGTGGATCAATAGGATCACAAGGGTAATGGCAAGGAGGGAGGAACTGGATGTTATCATCCACCTGGGGATGAATGACTTGGCAGGAGACAAAGTGGAAGTAGCTAGAATCCAAAAGGATTTCAGTAAGTTGGCAGGAGTGTGAAGCAAGTAGAACACTTCAAGGAGGCAGTGTAGTGCAGTGGTTTAAGGCTCTGAGCTGTAAACCTGGAGATCTGGGTTTGAATCCCACATCCCCCACTTGCATACTGTGTAACCCTGAGCAAGTCACTTAACTTCCTTATGCCCCCAGGTCACACCTGTAAACAAGCTTCAGCTTAGTGCGTCTCTCCTGGTAAAAACAAAAAACAAAAAAACACTCCATCTCCTTCTCGGAGGTACCACCTGTCCATGGCAGGGGAAAGGCTAGGGCACTCCACATCCAGTAATTCAACTCCTGGTTGAACAAATGGCATGGAAGCGAGGGTTATGGCTTCATGGGGGACTGGAGCCCCACCTGAACGAATGCAAGCCTGTATAAAGATAATGGCCTGCATCTGTCAGGGAAGGTGACCCGAGTAAGAAGTGTGAATGCTTCAGTGACAGGCATTTAAAATGGCTGGGAGAGGGGGGTGTCAGGAAGGTCAGGCAACTTAGTATCACCCCCCCCCCCGGACACATGCAGGAAAATTAGTTGAAGTCTGGGACACGGAGAGCAGAAGGAGAGTGGGAAGCAGTGAATTCTAGGCCACACAAGAAAAACAACGGGGGGGGGGATGAAGCAGAGATGGGGAGGGTGAAGGAAGCGGGAGAGCAGCAGCAAGAGGAGGGGGATAGGATGCAAAACATGGAAGGCATGGTAACAAAATGCCTGCAGCCTGGGAAATAAAATCCCAGACCTGGAGGCATTGATAGTAGAGGCAGACCTGGACATAGTAGCAGTAACTGAGACATGGTACACTGTTAATCATGGGACATCGATGTACAAGGTTTTGCTCTGTTCAGGAGGGATGGAGGGTAAAAAAGGAGGGAGCGTGGCCCTGTACGTCAGAGAGGCTTTAAAGGTGACAGGTGCAGGGTAGACGGGGAGGCTGAGGCACTGTGGGTCATCCTTGAACCTGGCAAAGGCTCAGCAATATGAACAGGGGTGATCTTCAGGCTTTTGGCACAGGAGGATGAAGTGGACAGGGAGCTTGTGGATGGAATACACAATATGGCAACAGAAGGTGAAGTCCTGCTGCTGGGGGATTTTAGTATGTCAGACGTGGATTGGTCCACCCCGGCAGCTGCTTCAGCCAGAAGCAGAAGCATCCTGGATTCCCTACAGGGGGCAGGTCTAAGGCAGCTTGTACTTGATCCAGATAAAAGGCCATTCTTGACCTGGTACTGACCAATGTGGACAAAACGCAGATATCTGTGTGGAGGGGCAAGTGGAATCTGGCAACCACCACATAGTGTAGTTTAGCATGGAACCCAGGACCCAGTCCTGTCACACGAGGGCAAACATGTTGGATTTCAAGAAGGCAGACTTCACTGACATGGGGAGATGCATCTGAATAGCCTTCTTTAGAAGCTTGTAAAAAGGTAGCATTCAGGAGGTATGAAGAAACAGAGAAGAATGAGGATAGAGAGGTGTATCAGGTAAAACGGAGGGAAGCAAGTAACGTAATGAAAGGATCAACAGCTCAGACAGAAGAAAGCATAGCCAAAGGGTATCAAAAGAAGACCAGACTTTCTTCGGGTACATAAACAAGGAGAAGGCAGCAAGGGGAGGGATTCTGAGGATAAGGAGGATGACAAAAGGAGACTGCACAGAGGGGATTAGAGAAAATGATACATCCTGAACAGGTACTTCTACTGTTTTCACAGTGGAGAGAGAGACAGGGACAGTTCACCAAGCAGCAGCATGAACACTGTAGGGGGAAATGGACACAAGTCCATTTTTAAAGGAAAGAGTATTATTGAAAGGACTTCAAATTTTAGGGTGGACAAGGCCATAGGACTGGATGGATACACCCAAGGGTATTAATAGAATTAGGAAGGGAGGTGCTTACTGTACTACTCATGGCCTTATTCAGCAACTCACTGACAACAGGAGTGGTTCCAGAGGACTAGAGGAGAACAGACATAGTTCCGTTTTGTAAGAGCATCAGCAGGGAGCAGGCTAGCAAATATAGCCTGGTCTGTCTTACCTGAGTCGTGGGGAAATTAATGGAATCCATACTAAAAGAGAGACTGTTAGATTATCTTGAATCCAGTGGGCTGCAAGACCACAGGCAGCACAGATTCACAGGGGAAAGGTCATGCCAAATGAATCTGGTAGATTTATTTGACTGGATGACCAGGGAAATAGATAAGGGGAGAGCAGTGGACATGATTGATCCGGAGTTTAGCTAGGCCTTCAGCACTGTGCCACACAGGAGGCTGATAAAGAAACTGAATGGCCTAGGGGTGGGATCCAAAATGGTTAATTGGGTTCAGTGTGCCTGTGCAACTGGTTTTGTGCTTGTGTAACATAGATAATCTTTGGCTGTTTGCCTCTCTATCCATGGGATATACCAGCCTGTATGGGTATGAAGAGAAGGAACCCTAGAGGAGGGTTCTGCCCTTTGAGGTGCCACAGGAGTGATTCCCTTGGCTAATGGTACCTTGGGATGAAGCCCATGGGAAAGAAGGGCATACCGCTGGAGGAGGAGGGGTGGATGGAGGGGCAAGGAAAAAATACTTGTGTGTGGAGTGAGGAGAGCAGCCCTTAAATGGGCTGAATGGGAATGTGTCCTGTTGCACCGCCCCCTTAAACTACAGACTGTAGCCTTCCAATTAGTACAGTAGCTAGTAAATGGATAAGAAACAGAGGGTGGTGGTTAACGGCACTCACTCTAATGATGGGAGAGAGACCAGTGGGATACCACAGGGCTCAGTACTGGGACCAATCCTTTTGAACGTAGGGAAACTGCAGAAGAACTGAAGGGAATGTATGCCTTTTTGCAGATGATGTCAACATTTGCAATGGGGTGGACACCCAGGAGTGGTGAAGAGAATGATCAGGAATCTTGTGAATTTTGAGGAGTGGTAAACAGCATGGCAGTTGGATTCAATGCCAAAAAGTGCAAAATCATGCACCTAGGGCATAGGAACCCAAAAGCTGAGTATAAGATGGTGGGGGGTTATTGACAGTCAATAAACAAGAAAGGGATCTTGGGGTTTTTATGTCTGAGGACCTCAAGATGGCACTGTTGCAAAGCAGTGAGTAGGGCTAGTGAGATGCTGGGGTGTGCAGGGAGGGTATCTCCATCAGGAGAATGGAGGTGGTGTTGCCAGACCCCACCTGGAGTGTGATGTAATTTTGGAGAACAAACCTCAGAAAGAACATAGACAGGGTGGAGGAAGTCCACAGAAGGGCAACTAAAATGGTGCAGGGTTTACATGAGAAGTTCTAAGAGGAGAGACAGAGGGCTCTCAGCATGTACACCCTAGAAGAGAGGAAAGGGAAAAGTGACATGATACAGGCCTACAAGTATCTTACAGGAGTGAACAGTGTCTGGGGAGTCGCTTTCAAATGTGAAAAAGCACCAGGACCAGGGAGAATGCAATGAAGCCGGGGTCAAGAGAGAGATGTGAGAAAATATTGGTAGATGCCTGGAACAGATTACCAGCTGAAGTGGAGGAGGCTAAAACAGTAGGGGGCTTCAAGCATGTGTGGAGTAGACATAGCGGTATATTAGAGAAGAGGTGGGAGGGTCAGTGGAGATCAGACAGCATGTGAGGAGGAGGAAGATGAGGCAGGAAACATCTAAGCAGACTAGGTAGGCCAATCGGTCCTTTTCTGATGACAAATTCAGTGTTTCTATGTTTATGATCACACACCTACTATAGAAACAGCTTTTACTACATTAGGCATCTGATTGTGAACTGTCATTCAGTTGGTGGCTGCTATGGATGTGAGTGGAGGGTCTGTGCTGGTCACCATACACCATAGGTTAGGGGCAAGTGGGGGCAGTTGTAGTGGTACTGGGTGGGCTGGTCGGGGGGTAGATATTATACTTATGGGGCAGGGGAATTACTCAACACCAAGGATCTGGTATGGAAGAATTACAGCTCTTGCCAGACTACTAATTGGGACATGTGGGGAACCCTGGTCTGGATATCGGGCAAATGGTATTGAGGAATTACTGATCTTATCAAGTGTCTGATTGGGGCCCAGTTGATCAGTGGTGGGGGGTCTGCTGTCTCCTGGACACATGGGACAAATGTTTTATTACACAGGCATACAGTTTGGGAGGGTGGGGCACTGGACACCGGGACAGTTATGTCATGTACTAGTAGAGGGACCAGGGCTAGTGGTAGCCTGACATGGCCAGGTGTTGGGAGTGTAGGAATGTACAGTCCATAACACCTGGTTTGGGGAACCAGTAACTAGTGTTGCACTAATGGATAGCTACACCTCCCCAACCCTCCCAGCATGCCAATGTGCAAGGTGCTGTCAGCTGCTTTACATAGGTGCACAAGGATGGATTAGGGCCACTTACAAATGGGATAGTGACTTGGTAACCAAGCAATCATATGACCCTGTGCAGTACTATCCTGCTTTAGAGGTGCAAATTGAGATTAGCAAGTTGATAACCTGTCTAACACTCACAAAGAAGCTTGAATATTCTGCCTTAGGGCTTTTTAAAACCATTGTAACTCTGTTAAATGAACAAGGAAACACCCCGGAGTTGTGGTTGGTGATGGTGTACCTTGGTCTCATGCCCACTGCCAGACCCCACCCACCTGGGTCCCAATCCTCTGCGTGCCTCCTCTGCCTGGATGATACTGGATGTCTTGGGTGTTTTAGAAGGAGTGGCAGTCTCACCCTATGGATAAGCCAGGGAGGTCTCTCCCCCCAGGCGGAGGTAGGCATTAGTAGAGCCTTGGGAGGGGACCCAGAGTGTGGGCGTGGGGGCAGGTTGGGTGGGAGAGAACAGAGGATGACACCTGCGAGAGGACACCTCTCCAGTGATCAAAGAAAAGAGTTTGTAAAATAAGAAAAAAAAAATTTCCCAAACAGCATTCCCCCTTTTGATTTGAACCCAAATCACCTTTTGATAATGCAGCCACCAAACTACCTGACTAAGTGCTGCAGGTATTACCAAACCCAAACCCACTGGTATCAGTTCAAACAAGCATTTGTCAATACTGAATGTTGTCGCGCTGGCATTGGCAGTGGCGGAGCTAGAGACGCATAATAGGAATGTCAGTGAAGTATTGAAGTGACGCTAACCCCACCCCCACCCTGTAGAGAGCAACAGGCATTGGGGTGTGCCTTTGGGTCATCAGCTATAATGCTCATGGCATTGTACCTCACCCTACCCTGTAGACACTGACAAGTGTCGTAGTGTGCTTTGGGGTCTTTGGGCATCATACTTACCCCATTCCATAAGGAAATACGCTGACGTGGGTGCAGTATAAGAGTGAGGGGTGAAGTTTGTGGCCGAACGTTGCAAGACACACCACGATGCCTGTCAGTGGCTGCAAGGTGGGCGTGAGGTGTGGAATGGCGTGAGCATTACATCCGATGATCCCAAGTCACAGCCCTGACGCCTGTCGGTCTGTACCGGGTTGGGTGCTACAGTTGGAAACCCTAACACTGTAGGCATGTAGTGGTAGTTTCATTCCACATTTTCAACATGGGCTGCTTCTCAGGCCACCTTATGAAAAGCGGCACAATCACTTTGTTAGCTGAAACGTGGTTTTGCACAGCGGCTGTGCCATTTAGCGACAGAGGGATGAAAACACAGTTTTGGGCAGGATGTGGAGAATGACAACTGTATTGTTCGTGAGGAGGCGTAAAAAATGGCAACGTTGAAAATCTGGAGTGGCAATTTGAAATATTGGTGAAGCAATGAACATGCATACAAAGTGCGCAACAGACGTCTGCAACCCAATTATTTGTGGGAGTTTTTTAGGCACATTTTCAACATAGCTATTTTAGGACCTCCTCTCATGAACAGTAGCGCTGTGATTTTGTGAATGTGTCCCAAAAGGTGATTTCCCACAGCGAGCACGCCATTGTGCACCACAGTTGTGGAAACGCGTTTTGGGTAGGCTGTGAAAAATGGCAGCTGTACTGTTGAAGAGGAGGTGTGCACAAATGCCAGTGGTGAAAATGTGGCATGAAAATATTGCAAATTTTCGAGGTTACAAGGCTGCGTGGAAACTGCGCAACGCACACTTGCAGCACAGTAATTTTATGGACTTTCGGCACCAAATTTTCAACATAAGCATTTTAGGACCTCTGCTCATGAACAGTGTCATCGTCATTTCCTCAAACTGTCCTGAAAACTGATTTCGCACAGCGAACGTGCAATTCTGCACCGGACGTGTGAAAACACAATTTCAGCCAAGATATGTAAAATGACAGCTGTACTGTTCATAAGGAGGTGCAGAACAATGGCAATGTTGAAAATCTGGAGTAAAAATATTATAAATTCGCGAACTTACGAGTGTGCATGCAAACTGCACGACGCAACACAGTCATGTTATGGAGTATCATCACCAAATTTGCAGCACACGCATTTTAGGACCTCTGCTCATGAACAGTTTAACTATCATTTTTGTAATTTGTCCCGAACAGTGATTTCCCACATCGACCTCGCTATTCTGCGCCGGACGTGTGAAAACACATTTTGGGCAGGATATGTAAAATGACAGCAGTACTGTTCATCAAGAGGTGTGGAAAAATGCCAATGGTGAAAATCCAGAATGAAAATATTATAAATGCACGTTACGAGCATGCGTGCAAGTTGCACAATGCACGCTCATAACACAGTCATTTTAAGGAGTATCGTCACCAAATTTTCAACATAGGCATTTCAGAACCTCTGCACATGAACAGTGTCACTGTCATTTTCATAATCTGCCCCGAAAACTGATTTCCCACAGCGACCGCGCTATTGTGCGCCAGAAGTGCGGAAACGCATTTCGGCCAGGATGTGAAAAATGACATCTGTACTGTTCACAAGGAGGTGAAGAAAAATGACAATGTTGAAAATCTGGCTTGAAAATATTGCGAATTCTCGAAGTTACGAGCGTGCATAGCAACTGCACAACGCATGCTCGTAAAACAGCTATTTTTTGGATTGTTTCCACCAAATTTGCAACATAGGCTTTTTGAGAGCCCACCTCATGAACACTGTCACTGTCCTTGCGTTAATCAGTCCCAAAAGGTGATTCCATGCAGTGACTGTGAAATCACCTTTCGGGACTGATTAATGTCATAACAGTGACAGAATTAATGAGGAGGTGTCCCAGAAACCTCATGTTGAAAATTTGGTGCAAAAAGTCCAAAAAATGTCCGAAATATGCATCAAAGTTGAAAAAACCCTATGTATTCCATTATACAGCTTACCGGCATTTCCTCAGTTCGAGTCGCTTTGAAGAGTGCAGACATGTTCCCAGTCCATCGAAGATCGTCGACCGAGCTCCGGAAGTAAGTATGGGTGGGGGTGGGGAGACAGGGTGCGCAGCGGTGGGTGCGAGTGGTGGGTGGGTAGGAGACTATGAGGGACCGTGTTCACGGTAAAAAAACAAACAAACCTAGCAGGACAGTTTTTTTTTTTTAACAGCGATTGTGCACGCTGGGTGGGTTCCAGTGTGCCACCTAACTGGGGTGCTGCAGCTGACGGGGATTGGGCACCCTCGTCGACACACACAAAAAGGGGGTAATTTATGCCAACAGGGATTGGGCACCCCGCCGCACACAAGGAAAGCGGGGACCAAGAGCCATGGGGATTAGGCACCCCTCGGCATATAACAAATGGGAGTGCTTTATGCTCGACGGGGAGTGGGCCCCCATCGGCACATGCATTGGGGCCACAGGAAGCCGGCAGGGGTTGGCACCCCAAAGTGGCAGTTACGTGTCAACATGTTTCACAATCTGGCCGAGACATCGGAGGTCCGCTGCGTCTGATGAGGTTTGCTCAGATTGCAGCAGACTTTTCCTTAGATGTGCTCGCCACATTATGTATGCATGGTGTGGCGCTGACATGCAGGCTGATTGGGGAATGAGGGACGCACCTACTGATGCGTGCCCTACATTTGCCCAACAGTGACCACACCTCCAAAGCTGCACTACCACAAGATGTTGGCTGCGCAAGCGCACCAACATAAAAAGACTCCCTGAATTTTGTCCCCAAATAGCTACAGTGGCGTGAAAAAGTATTTTCCCCCTTCCTGATTTTCTCTATTATTGCATATTTGTCACACTGGATGTTTTCAGGTCTTTAGACAAAATGTAATATTAGATAAAGGGAACCTGAGTGAACAAATAACACTTGTTTGTTTTTTTTTTTACTTATTTCATTTATTTAGTGAAAACAGTTAACCAACACCAACTGGCACTGTGTGAAAAAGTAATTGCCCCCTTACACTTAATAACTGGTTACGCCACCTTTAGCTGCAATGACTGCAACCAAACGCTTCCTGTAATTCAATATCAGTCTTTCACATCGCTGTGGAGGAATTTTAGCCCACTCTTCCTCGCAGAACTGCTTTAATTCAGTAACATTGGTAGGTTTTCGAGCATGAACTGCTCGTTTCAGGTCCTGCCACAGCATCTCTATTGGGTTTAGGTCTGGACTTTGACTAGGCCACTCCAAAACTTTAATTTTACTTCTTTTCAGCCATTCTAATGTGGACTTGCTTTTGTGTTTTGGATCATTGTCTTGCTGCATGACCCAACTACGCTTCAGCTTCAGCTGACGGACGGATGGCCGGACATTCTCCTTAAGAATTTTCTGGTACAGAGCAGAATTCATGGTTCCTTCAATTATGGCAAGTCGTCCAGGTCCTGAGGCAGCAAAGCATCCCCACACCATCACACTACCACCACCACCACCATGTTTGACTGTTGGTATGATGTTCTTACTGTGGAATGCTGTGTTTACTTTACGCCAGACATAATGGGATCCATGTCATCCAAAAAGTTCCACTTTGGACTCATCTGTCCATAGAACATTTTCCCAAAAGGCTTGTGGATCATCCAGGTGCTTCTTGGCAAATGAGAGACGAGCATTTATGTTCTTCTTGGTTAGCAGTGGTTTCCGCCTTGCTACTCTCCCATGAACCCCATTTTTGCCCAGTCTCTTTCTGATTGTGGAGTCATGAACACTGACCTTAGCTGAGGCAAGAGAAGCCTGCAGTTCTTTGGATGTTGTTTTAGGATCCTTTGAGACATCCTGGATGATTTTACACTGCACCCTTGGAGTAATTTTGGCAGGCCGCCCACTCCTGGGAAGAATCACTACTGTTCCAAGTGTTCTCCATTTGGATATTATGGCTCTCACTGTGGTTTGATGGAGTCCCAGAGCCTTAGAAATAGCTTTGTAACCCCTTCCAGACTGATAGATAGCAACAACTTTTTTTCTGATCTTTTCAGGAACTTCCTTTGATCGTGGCATAATGTGCTTGTTGAATCTTTGTGCTGGCAACGTGACTCTGATGATAAGGGTCAAAATAAGTGAGGTTTATATTGAGCAGGGCTGGCTGTAATCAAGCCTGGCTGTGTTCAATCAGCTGACTCTAATTATCCCTTTAATTGGGTTGATTTAACTAGGGGGCAATTACTTTATCACACAGTGCCAGTTGGTGTTGGTTAACTTTTTTCATTAAATAAATGAAATAAGTAAAAAAAACAAGTGTTATTTGTTCACTCAGGTTCCCTTTATGTAATATTACATTTTGTCTAAAGACCTGAAAACATCCAGTGTGACAAATATGCAATAATAAAGAAAATCAGGAAGGGGGTAAATACTTTTTCACACCACTGTAAATGTCAAGCGGCAGGCCTGAGGTTCAGCTGGTTGGCCGGTGCTGGCACACCCACCTGAACCAAACAACCCCCCCAACATGTTTCCCTTGATGTCTTTAAATCTTGAACTGGCTTTCAGCGCCAGTGGACTTGAACACAGATATATATATTTATATATTTACATACAGTACATACATACACCTCAGGTGCAAGGCAATTCCTGCCCTCACTCACAGCTCTGCTGTATTAGTCCTACGACGGCACACATGACTGAAGTCCTGGGGAGGATGGATCAGTAGACGCAGAATCAGGCCTGATGCTTAACACTTGAAGGTGTGGAAGCTGCAGCTTGGATCTTCAGTGTGACCCAAGTGCTTACAGCCCTGTTTCCCCCCCCCCCGGCCCACAGAGGCCCAAGACCCACCAGCCACAAGGGACCCAGACATGGGAGCATGCCCACGGTCTGGCTCCCCCACAGGTCAGAGCACCCGGGCACAAACCCACAATCCCTTGCCACTAGCAGCCCCACTTGATAGGGGTCCGCGAGCTCCCCACCTGGCACATTTAGTATTGATTCTTCTGATCATTTCCATTCTTTCCTCGGTTACCTGCTACTCTGAGTAGTCAAGCAGTCTCAGCTTCCTTCTCAAATATCAGGCTCTGGGGGCACTGTGCAGAGTCTGAAATTCCAGGGATTTAACACAACAGTCTCCCATCTTGCTGCATCTCAGGAGCAGACAGCAGGCACCCACCCAGACAGCATGTGCTCATCCCCCTGTCCCCACAGTCTTTCAACTCCAACAAAGTGGCCACTCTTGTGCTCTGGCTCACACATAAGATCAGCAACTCTTTTTCAAAAATACATCAAGAAAGTCCCATTTCTCACCATGCAGGTGCTAGTCAACTCCAGACAGAAGAGGCTTTCTTGTCAGTTTCTTAAAACCTGAGTTCAAATCCAGTTTTCATGTCCATTTTCTATAATCCATTTTTTTCTGCCAAAAAACAGTCCTTTAACCTTGTCTTTCCCTTTTCCTGTTGACGTCTTGTCATTGCCAGGGTCAGACAGAACCTTTTACACTTTTTCTTACTTCTCTCATCAAAAATTTTGATCATCCGTGTCTCACCGATGTGGCACAGATAAAACTGAAGAGGCTTTCTCCCCATCCTCTTGACACAAATCCATTTTCTCCATCCATTTAACCTGTACTCTGAACAATTTCATCGCTGTGGTGCAACTTCTCTGGCAGCAACAAAATACTACAGATCTCCCTCTCTGCAGAGCTGCCTGCAAAATCCTCTTTTCTCTCTAGATGTGGAAAGGCACAACCAGCTCGGGGGGGACAGACTGCTGGCAGCCCCCCTCACAGTCCCACAACCCCACCTTCTCCATAGGGGCTGGAGACCCCCTTCCTGTGGAGGAGCTCCCACCAAACTGAACTGTGAAACCAAAGTTCTTCCCCCTTGGGAGCTTTCTGGCAGCTCCCCATTGGCAGAAACAACTGTCAACCAAAATTAACATGTACGAGGTTCCCGCGACACCTCACTGGTTGCTGAAAAAGGCACACAGACTGTCCCCAGTACTTCCCCAAGAGTCTTCACTGAAGTTCTACTCTTTAGCAGCCTCTTCCCTATGATGGCCCAACAAAAAATTTAGCATTTTTAGTTATTTTCCAGCCAGTCGTTAACGCTGAAACTTGTTTTCCCCAGCACCAGACAGGCTGAGAAATATGTGTTGTATAACAGCAGCAGAAATGAGGAATAAATGTTCTAGCTCCACCTGGATTAGGTGAGTTGGGGACTACCAGACTACCAAATAATTATTTTTTTATTGTGTCCAGAACTAACAGGGTGTGAATGTGTGTGCAGTTAAAACACGATTCCCAGAATCATTAACTAGCACTAACCACGCAGTGTGTTAGTACTTCAAGAAAGCATTTAATATACCTGTACGCCTTATATGCATTAGAGTAAGCCCCAGTTATATGAGCACCTGGTTGCAATTAGTAATCCTGTGCAAAAAAAAAAATAGTGCCACATTAACAGGTTAGCACTGCACAGAAGAATGCTTTTTAAAATAGTACCAGCTATGCTTATCACAATGCAGTGCTAATTCTGTTACAGTGGTATGTGGGCCCCCATTTTCAGATTAGTGTTGTGCACTCCTAAGTGCTGCACCTGAGAACGCACAGCCACAGAAGGTGGTAGTAAATGGCACTCATTCCAGTGAGGAGAGAGTGACCAGTAGGGTGCCGGAGTGCTCAGTAATAGGACACGTCCTCTTCAGTGTCTCTATAAGTGGCATAGAAACATAGAATTTGATGGCAGATAAGGACCGCTTGGCCCACCCAGCCTGCCCATTTCCCTACCTAATGGATAAGCTGCAGATCCTAGTTAACCAGCAGCCTACTTCTTCCTACCCCCAACCCCTAGAATTGCCTTATGACTGTCCCATGCATGCTTGAATTCCACCACTATTTTTGACTCCACAACCTCCTCTGGAAGGCCGTTCCATGCATCCACAACCTTCTGTGAAAAAATACTTCCTTAAATTACCTCTGAGCTGCCCCTCTATCTTCAAATTGTGCCCCCTTGTTCTTGCACACCTCTTTTTTGAAAGATGCTACCCTCTTGGACTTTGTTGATTCCCTTGAGGTACTTGAAAGTTTCTATCATGTCCCTCTCTCCTCCTTTCCTCGAGGTTATACATATTAAGCTCCTTAAGTCTCTTCATCATGCTTCTGGTGCAGACCCTGCACCATTTTAGTTGCTCCTCTGGACAACTTCTATCCTGTCTGTCTTATGGAGACTGGGTCTCAGAACTGCATGCAGTACTCAGATGGGGTCTCACCAGCTGTCTGTACAGAGGATAATAACTTCCTGTTTTCTACTGGTGATGCCTCCTATGCATCCCAGTATCCCCAGCCCTTCTTGCTGCCCTCTCACATTGCTTGCCCACCTTTAGGTCATCTGATATGACTACCCCCAGGTCCCTTTCCATTTTTGTTGTTGTAAGTATCTCACCCCCCATTGTGTACTCTTCCCCTGGGTTTTTGTTTCCCAGGTGCATTACCTTGCTCTTCTTAGCACTGAATATAAGCTGCCATACATTTGACCATTCCTCTAACCTTGCCAAGTCCCTTCTCATCCTTTCCACCCCACCTTATGCATCAACTCTGTTGCAGATCTCTGTGTCATCTGCAAAGAGACATACTTTTCCTTCCAGTCCCTCTGCAATGTCGCTTATAAAGACATTGAAGAGGACCGGTCCTAATACTGAACCTTGCGGTACCCTACTAGTAACCCCACTTTCTTCAGAGTGGACTCCATTTACTGTTACTCTCTGTGTCCTATTCTCCAGCCAATTCTTTACCCAGGCTGTCATCTTGGGACCCACTCCCAGGCTGGCTAACTTGTATATTAATCTTTTGTGTGGGACTGTGTCAAATGCCTTGCTAAAGTGTAGGTAGGCCATGTCCACAGCCCCTTCCTGATCTACTACTTTGGTCTGGCATGCCCTTCCCTCTGTGAGTCCATGCTGCCTTGGGTCCTGTGCCCCTCTGGCCTCTAGATACTCGACAGTTCTTTCCTTCAAAAGTGATTCCATCATTTTCTCTACCACTGAGGTTAAACTAACAGGTCTGTAGTTTCCTGCTTCTGCCTTGCTCCCACTTTGTGAAGGGAATCACATCTGCCCTCCTCCAGTCCTCAGGTACCACCCCATCCTCCCATGATTTGTTAAAGAGGGTAGTCAGTGGTGTCACTAGTTCTACCCTTAGTTCTTTTAGAATTCTGGGATGAATCCCATCAGGCCCCATTGCTTCGTCACCTTCAGTTTTAAGAGTTCTTTCAGAACCTTTCTTTTGTAAATGGGCTGGTATCAACTTCTGTATCCAGAGTGTTTTTACTGTTTGTTTTAGGTACCTCCCTCTTCCTTTGTAAATACTGAGCAAAATATTTGTTTAGTATCTCTGCCTTTTCACAGTCACCCTCTGCCCACCCTCCTCCCTTTATTAAGCCTCACTATCCCTCCCTTGGTCTTCCTTCGCTCTCTGATGTACCTATAAAAGGTTTTATTCCCTTCTTATCTGAGTTGGCCTTCTTTCCTCAGTTTGGGCCTTTGCTGTTCTGACTGCCTTCCCAGCTTCCTTTTGCTTTAACTGATACAGTTCTCTGTCCTGCTCCTTCTGTGATTCCTTGTACTTCCTGAATGCTTTTTTTTCTTGAACCTTCACTGCCACTTCCTTTGAGAACCATAGTGGTTTCTTACATCGCTTCGTTTATTTGCTTCACACAAAGGCTTGTTACCTCTGTGATGGCAGTTTTTATTATTCCCATTGTTCTTCCACCCCTCCTTCCTGCCCATTTGCTAGTGCATTCCTTAGGCACTCACCCATTTTGGCAAAGTCAGCCCTCCTAAAGTCCAGTACTTTTGCCTTTGTATGGCTTGACTCTATTGCTGTTTATTGTGAACCATACTGTTCGATGGTCGCTAGTTCCCAGATGGCTACCCACTTCTACATCTGTGATGCTCTCTTCATCTCTATTTGAGAGAACCAGGTCTAAGATTGCTCCCTCTTGAGTGGGCTCCAATACTAGTTGTCTAAGGCATGCCCCCTGTAGGACATCTAGAATAGCCCCACTCTTCGAAGTGGCTGCTGCAACTGCACTCCAGTTAACATCTGGCATATTCAGATCACCCATCAGCAATATCTCCCTTTTTTCTCCCATTCTAAGTATACTTTCTATCATTTCCTTGTCCATTTCCTTCCCCTGAGAAGGGGGTCTGTATACAACCCCTGTGCGGATTGTGGTGCCATTGCCATAACAGAAGAACTGGAAGGGAAGATGTACCTTTTTGCAGATGACACTACAATCTGTAATAGCGTTGATGGGTGCAGATGAAGAGAATGAGTGGGGATGTTAGAAAACTTAGAGTGCTATGGGACATGGCAGCTCGGGTTCAAAGCCAAAAAGTGCAAAATCAAGCATCTAGGGAATAGAAACCTAGAGGCTGAGTATAAAATGTAGGGGAAGGTACTTATGGTTACTAAGGAAACCTTTTATACAGCACTGTGCTCTGTATGCAGGAGAGGATTACTCATTTGCATGGCCATAGTAGCATATATGCACATGATCATGGTAGCATCAGGTGATGCTGAATATGACACCCATCCGACCATGCTGTTCCCACAGTGTAATATTTAGCTCTGCATGCTAACCTTCTGAAAATGGGGCCCTAATTGACTAAAAATCCTGGCCGATGCCCCTTAAGATGCAGAAGGTAAACATAAAAGGGTTATCTTATCTATCTGTTTATGTATTGTTTTATCGTATTTTGCTTGCAAAACCATTATCCAATTTCAAAACATTGTGATGTGACTAAAAATATAACAGACTAGTTAAAATAGAGTTTGTTTTCATCTTTTACCTATATGCTGTCTTTATTTACTTATAAAAACACGGTCTGGTGGGCTGGCCTAGCAGCTTGGTGGTGATTACACTGCCTCCCATGCCAGGGGCCCAGTTTTGGGGGTGGATCTGGGTTGCACAGGGATTAGCTGGGGGGGAGATGTGATTGAGCATCTTGGGGATTGCTCTCCTCTCAGTGAGGGGAAGTCTGACCATCCCGCTGTTCAACATCCACTTAGCTGAGGAGGGCTGGCAGGGCAGTGGAGTTGCAAAAGTGGGAGGGCTCAGGCAGGCACAAAGCAAGCATGTGTCTTTATATGCAATTGTATCATTGCACGCTTGGCTGCCCAGGGGATGAAACCAAAGGTAGAAACCCCCCAGTGGCAGGATGATCAAACAACCTGGTGCAGATTCTGCACTGCTAACCGGGCCCTGCTCCTGTCTTAATATGCGTCTCCTTGTCAGTGGCCCTTGCCCTCCCCCTCCTGGCCCCAACACAGGGGATGTGTGTGTGGGGGTGGGGGATCTCAGAGCAAGTAGGTACTGTGGATGGTAAGTGATTGGGCTGGAGATGTCAGTGGGCAAAGGGGTAGCAGGGTGACTAAGGAGATAAAAAAAATCTCTATGGGGAAAAAAAAAAGAAATAAAACAGAGTTTGAGAAGCCCAAACCCCAAAACAAACTGTGCATGCCTCCAGTGAGGCGTCACAGTAAAGTTATTTAGTAAAACAATGCAAATTATATGCATATGCCAGCTAAACTCCTGATGAGAACTGAATACTGAGGGATTGCAGCAAAAATTGTTTCTTAACCAAGAAACGTTTATTAAACAAAACATTAAAATAAAAACGTAATCAAAACATAGTCCATAGAGTACAAACTAGCAACGTTTTTGGCTTACACTTCCACAGCTCCTGAAGTGCTTCCCAAGCATTCAGCTCAGATAAGTTGCTGGACTTGCACAGTAATTAATTACACATAAAACCAATCAACAATTTAATTTGGAAAAATGCATGCAGTCCCCTATGTATACAGGTATGTTAGGAATATCCTGTATTAGCTTCCTATACAAATGTGTTGTCTAACAGTAAATGAAGGTAGCACTTATTTAAAAGAATAAACTAGAGCATTTTAAATTAGTTCTAAAAGTTTCTTGTCACATCACAATCATACCTCTCAAGTGTCCCTCATTACGAGGGACATCCCTCATTTTACCCCTTAAAATGGCTCTGTCCCTCATCGGTCCCACGTGGAAAAGGTGCTGCCCACACAGAGAATGTGCTGTAAATGCAGATTTTAAAGCACACATTCTTAATATTCTAAAATACTAAATCAAACATTAACTTTGTACAAGTAAAAACTATGGTTGTGTCAGTGTTTTGAGCTTGTATCTCCATGTTTGAGGATGAGTCCCTCATTCTGAGGGTCTGTGTCCCTCAATTTCCCTCATTTTGAGTGTCAGAAATGTCCATGCCCCTCATTTCGGTAATAAAAGGTTGAGAGGTATGATCACAATGTTCTGAAATTTGATTAAAGGTGTGCAAGCAAAACAAGATGTAAAACTCCATAAAGAAGTAGAATAAGAGATAGCCCTGTTTTGTTTATCTGCTCTGCAGTTTTAAATATCCTCTCATCAAGCCAGCAGCTAACTGAATGCAACAGGCAAGGAGTTCAGCTGCAGGCCATTCAAGGGGGAGGGGCAGGGGGGATGGGTAGTTTCAGAACATAGTCCATTTCAGTATATAGTTTATTTGTTTCAGTATATAGTGTATGTGAATTTTTCAGTCTACAGTGTATGTGTTTCAATACATATAGTGTATGTGTTTCAATACATATAGTGTATGTGTTTCACCATGTAGTGTATTTGTTTCAGTATATAGTATATGCAGATTTTTCAGTGCATAGTGTATTTATTTCAATAGACAGTGTATGTATTTCAATACAAAGTGTAGATGTCTCAATTTATAGTGTATTTGTTTCAGTATATAGTGTGTGCTTTTTTCAGTGTGTAGTGTATGCATTTCAATAGATAGTGTATGTATTTCAATATATAGTATATTTGTTTCAGTATATAGTGTATGTGTTACAATCTATAGAGTGTTTGTTTCAGTAGATAGTGTATGTGGATGTTTCAGTCTGTAGTGTATGTATCTCAATAGGTAGTGTATATGTTTCAGTACATAGTACATTTGTTTCAGGATATAGTGTATGTGGATTTTCAGTACTCTGTACCTGGATTTTAGTAGATAGTGTATGTATTTCACTATACAATGTAAGCATTTCACTATATAGCATGTGTTTCACTATATGATGTATGTATTTCAGTATACAGTATATGTATTTCACTATGATGTATATATTTCAGTAGATACTGTATGTGGTTCACTACATTGTGTATGTATTTCACTATATAATGTATATATTTCACTATATGATACATGTATTTCACCATATATGTGTTTTACTATACAGCCAGAGATTATGAATTATGTCCCTAATGGCTTGCCATGTTATACTACTAGGCAAAATGAAGAACAAGAATTTGTACTGTGAGCCGGTAGCCATGCTGTAAGCCCCTGTTTTAAGTCCAGCATTAATTCAAAAACTCACACATCATACTTTGCTTAATTCTCTTCACAGGAGGAAGAGATGCCAGAAGTAGAAATCGACATTGATGACCTTCTGGAAGTAACCAGTGAAGAGGAAAGAACACAGAAACTACAGGTATTGTCTCACATTTTGTTCCTAATATGCATATAAAGATGTAAAAGGAAAACAAAAGCACAAAAGTGTTACAGTAATAGTGTGTTGGCTGTGATGACAAGTGTCAAAGAAACACCAAATGACACACTCCACTGTAATGCAGGGTATCTTTGGTAATATATGCAGGATTCCAGAATGGAATTAAGAAAGATGGCTCAGCTTGATCTAGAATTGTATGATGCCAGATAGCGTCACTAAAAATCTGCATAGGCTTAAAACAGCAAATGACAGTTGCCTGTTTCATCCATAGTACCCACAATATCTTATATTATGGTGGTTTGTATATATTTGTGTTTCTTTAACACTTGGCTTTGTAGCCTATAGGCTTTAGCAGTAACCCTTACTTACTTTTGGATGTAGGTTCTTGTCATTCAAACTGCTGTTCTGTTTTGGGCTCACAGCGACCCAAACAATCAACATTATGGTAATTCGTTGACTCTGTGCCCTTGGCTGAGGCAACAGCTATCACACACTTAGCCCTAAGAAGAACAAGGCACGTGTCTGTAGGTTACTGTTTTAGCATTTGCAGATCTTTTGTTAGACCATTTGACACATTATGGTCCTGCTTAAAGCCCAGCCAGCCTATTATTGTGATTTTGATATATTACCCGTGATTTATTTTATTTATTTATTGAAATATCGGATAACACCTTTGAGAACAAGATCATTTCATTGGTTCCACGTCAGACGAACAATACATATTGGAAAAGTATGAGACTGAGAACAAACAAAACAAGGAATTATACAAAACGTTACAGCAGTATATAACTAGAGAAGCTCCAATACATGTGGCATTGTACAATGTATGCCAAGGTGCATATTTGATTAAAACCTGGAATTCAAAGGGTCATATTAGAGTGGGTTGGGTCTTATGAAACGACCCTTTACAGGAAGATAGGAACAGACTCCGCCTAATATTTAATAATCAACAAGGTAAGGGATGGCATCAGCCCAGGGGCCTCGTCAGAGGTGAGAAGGTATTGGACAAAGCATTTTAAAGTGAGCAAGGGAGCTCAGGAGATATAATGGGGGGGGGGATGGGGGAAAGCCATAGAGGGGTGAGGGGAAAGAGTGGAAGGGATCAAGTGGAAATGTGAAAGGGGAATGATTAGCAACTTAGAACAGTTGTTTATATACTGAGAACAGTTATGCACAGTGGTGTGTGTAATTATGTGCATCTTTGACACTTTGCTCTATAGCCAATGTGCTTTTAGTGTAACACTTCTGTGTTTTTGCATTGGAATTTCCCCTTATGTCCTAACTTTTTGTCGCCATGTGAATGGTCGGCTCCGGTTCCTGAGCTGAGGCAATGGCTGTAGCACACACTCTAGTAAGGGATGCATCACATGTCTTTAATGTGCTCTTTTTAGCCTTTGTACTTTGTTTGAGAAGGCTTTGGCATTTTAAAATTTTGTATTTATTTAGTTTTAATTGACCAAGTAAGCACACTAGATGAAATACATGCCTATTTTCAAGTACGACATAGGAGAGCACAAAGTTAGCAGGTTGTAGAAAAGAACATAACATGTAATACAAGAGCCAAGTCCATTGACAAAGCACTAGAAAATAGAGAAACGTAAAATGAAGATAAATATGGTAAGTAGCATTACACCAACTACAGTTATACTGTACATCCATAAACCAGCCAGAGTTGTGTAGCAGTCTAAGGACTGGAAGAGTACGCAGCAGTTTGGGTACATACAGTAGTTACAGCAACAAAAGTAAAATAAGCATGAAAAAGGCAACTCTACAAATGAGTTGAGAGAACAGGACAATTAGGTCAAGTACAGTTGCTGGCAAAATTATCCCTCAGGTATTCCCAAAGAGACTGTGACCATCAATGAAAATGGAAAAAGTCTTAATCTGATGCATTATTTATTTCAAAATTACCAGATAATCTCATTTGTATTCTCATTATTGGTTTCTAAATTTAAAATGTTCTTAAGTTCTACATACTGTACATAATGAACGCATGGGTATAGATATCTATGTAACCGTTTTAGGACAGCTGATGACATCACTACCACCACAAATGGAGAGTTGCATGTTTCGTGATAGTGATGTCACATGCAACCACCTACTGATGATAGAGCAGAATGTGATTTCATGCATTCTTACAGCTGTAGTTTAATTGAAAGATTTAGTTATTGAAAATTATTTTTCCAATGAATTATTAAATACATAATACACTATAAAATGTTGAAAACAGTATTTAAGATTAATTAGATACATTTTGAATAAATAATGAAATGTAGGTTTTCATTTTTTGTTACTGATGATTTGTATATAATTACTGGTGACCCCCTTTAGCAACCTGTTTACTAGGGTCTCCAAAACTCCGTAATAACCTGAAAGCAAGTTATTACAGCGTTCACCTAAACTTTTTTTCACTTCCAGTGTCCTTTGAGTGTCACTCAAGCACATTGTGCCACTTCATTGGTTCACGCTCTGCTTGTGGGCGGGCTGAACAGTATTTCAGAAATGGCTCGGTTCTCCGCTCACCGACGAGCCGCTTTTGTTGACTGCCCTCTCCAAATTTATTTGATTTTTTTTTTTTTTTTTTTTTATTCTTTATCTGGTTGATCTTGCTTTTCAAATACTGTAAAAAGTGATTCCAGCTGTATTGGTCCCTGGAAAACAAGAAATGATGGAAGGTTTGATACCGTTAATTGGACCAACAAGTGTCTTGTACAAAGATGGAATTATACACAAGCTTTTGGGGCCTCACAGGTCCCTTCTTCAGGTGAATAGCACAACTAAGCAACATAAGCAGTATATATAGCTATGGAGGAGCAATTAAAAAATTAGCAGGAAATGAAGTATGAAAGAGATAGGAGATTCAAGATAAATATGTCTATATAAGATGCAAAGTAAAGAAATGAGTGAGAGAAAATAGGGAGGGGGGAACAGTCAGTAGGAGATGAAAGGAAGCTAGAAGGGGGGAAAAAAGAAAGGACCAGATAGGAACATAGATGAAAGAGATCTGAGATCAGAGGTAGGCTAGTAAGGGTGGAATGGACAGGAGATGCCTAAGAAATGCATGGAAGTCAAGACATTAGAGGAAACAAAAGAACAAAGGTCCATATAAAGAGTGCGAGGTAGAGTAAACAATAGGTGTGAAAACAATCAGGGAGTTGACAGGACTGAGCTGAAGAGTTTGTAGGAGAGGCATGGAGGAATTAAAGTACAGGCAAAAAAAAAAAGATGCATCAAACCTTCCATCATTTCCTGCCTTTCAAATACAAAACAAATATTTGGTTTATCCTGCCATACCGCTGGATCAAGAGATGCCGAGTTGCTGACTGAGATCAGTCCAGGACAGACTCCTGTAAGAGCCATGGCTTTCGGTTTAAAAATGAAAAAAGTCAGTCTGAGAGCACGAGGCAGAAAGGGAGTGTGTGTGTGTGTGTGTGTGTGTGTGTGTGTGTGTGTGTGTATATATGTGTGTGTGTGTGTGTGTGTGTGTGTGTGTGTGTGTGTGTGTGTATATATATATATGTGTGTATGTATGTGTGTATATGTATGTGTGTGTATGTGTATGTGTGTATATATATATATATATATATATATATATATATATATATGTATATATATATGTATATATATATATATGTATATATATATGTATATTATATATATATATATATATATATATATATATATATATATATATATATATATATATATATATATATATATATATATATATATATATATATATATATATATACACACACACTGACAAGGGACTAACTCATTACACCAGTAATTATAAAAAATAATGTATAATCAAGTGTGTGTTCATGAATTTTTTTTCACACCCTCTGTGTGTGATGACGACATAAACCTCTTGAGCTTCGCTCTCGAGGTTTATGGGTCATCACACACCTTTGGTGTGAAAAAAAAATTCATAACACACACTTGCCTAGCCATTATTCTCTGTTATGATATCACTCTGTTGTTAACCCTTCTTGAGTATGTCATATCAATGGTATAACAAAACAGAATGCTCACAGCAATCAATGTTGTGACAAAACGAAACGCTTACAGCAATCAATGTCCTGACAAAATGCAATGCTCACAACAATCAATGTTCTGTAAAGCAGTTCAGTAAAAGGAAAGTAATTCAATCCACGATTACACAATCTTGGTAGCCCATACACTATAAAATATAATGTCTGGTCTTTGGTTAACAACCGCGCTGAAAACACTTCTTGAAGTTGCCATGACATCTGAAAACCTCTCGAGCTTTACAATGATGTCATGGCAACCTCTCAAAGTGTTTACAGTGTGGTTATTAACCAAAGACCATACATTATCCTCTATATATTGCTCACGTGTGTGTGTGTGTGTGTGTGTGTGTGTGTGTGTATGATTTCATGATCTTCACAAGAACATTTCCTCTATTGAGTCACACCTTTGGAACCGTAAGCTGTTAGTGTCAGAACCACTTGGAAACTTTTTCTAGCTGGGAGGCAGCTCACGATGACATGCAACATTGTTGCCTACATAATGTGGGTAGCCCCATTGCTCCTTTTTCTTTCTCCCACCATCAACTGCTCGTCAGAAATGCAGAGAAACAATTCCATCATTTATTTAACTCTATTTTTTTTTCTAAATTTGTTTTACTTGCTTTTTGGCTTTGTCCTTTTATGCCGCGATCGAAAGAACCTTTATTTAGCTTTTGTACCTGTATTTACAAGCTCTACAAGGATTACACTCACACAGTTTGTGTTTGCTGTTTAAGCCTATCCTACAGAGTAAGGAAGCACAACAAACATGATCAAGGCAGCACTCAACAGAAAATAACAAAGTAAGCACAAATCTGTAAAATACGATGTTTTATTTTAGAGAGCATGGCACTAAACCCCAGTGCTTTGCCTCTTAAACTTGAGGTTTTGTCAGGGGGTGTGGTTTATACAACGAGAATAGTCCAGATTAGATGGTCACATTTTAACAATGTAATCTGATTTCAGGACTTTTTTTTTACTTACTTTTATCCTCCTTTGCCACCTCTCTGCATCCCCTTCGTAGTCCTCACGTCCTGCCGAGGATCCGTCCACCGTCCATCTTGACCAGGACCGCAGGCACCCTGAAACTCCTACGGCTTGCCCCCACAGCGGAGCAGCAGGGAGCCCCCCAACTCCCCACCATCACAGATCCAGTTCGGGTGCCAGTGCTGCCCGACGAACACTCACGGTTGACCATCAAGCTGCGCGAGAGGTGCCACTTTTTCCACTGTTCATTCCCCCCCTTAGGAGTCACGGGGGTGAAATGACGCCGGTGGGGGCAGAGGTGCATGCTTCCACACGCCCCTCCCCCAAGCATCTGCCCAGACTCCACCCTGAGCTGTCACCCTGCGCCCTGACCCCCAGCCTCCACCAGGGGACAATCGGGCATTGGGAAGTGAAACCTCCCCTCCCCTCCCCGGAGAAGGAGAGCAGTCCATCGGATGCTCAATCCTTCTCCCTGCCAACCCCCGGTGACCCATGCTTGTTCCCAAACACTGTTGCCGGTGCAGTGCGAGGTAAGGTGTCCAGCGCCTCAGCCCTCCATGCCACTGGGCCAGCCGATTTCAGGACATTTTCATGTAATTAAGCACATTAGTTTTTACAGCCTGTCACACACAAACACCCACAGTGTCTATAATTTACTCTAAAAGTGTACAAAAAAACCCGCAAGTAATTAAAATAAAAAATGTTAACATTTGTGCAAGAGTATAGCAGCTTAATAAACCCATAATGTAAGGGCCTGCATGATCTGTCAGGGATTCAACTAGGCCACAAGGAGACACTGAAAAGAAGGCTCTTGAAACCTTTGTTGTCATTAAGGCCAAAGATGCTGCTACCAAGGCTGTGGGCTCCAAGACTGCTTCTCCTTCTTGCTCCATGGTTGCCTCTGGAAAGGAGACTCCCTAGCATTCAACAACATGTTTGCTGATGGGGTTTTCAAGGATGAAGGACAAGGACCAGGGAAAGTCATTAAAGTCCTCCTCTTCCAGCCGTCACTACAAGCATAAGGACAAGAATTCTGCTGCGCTGGTAAGATCGAGGTCTTCACTGAAGATGGGTAAGTCCTCATTGTCCGCTCTGGCAATGATGACTACAACCCCCTCAACTGTCAATGAGACGCCAAGATCAGGATCTGGCTCAGGTGGGGTCCTACCTACTATGGGTGGAATGCAGTTTATGTCACTGTATTTTACCTCATTGACGATGGTAGTCCTGGACCCTTTACAGAGTGCCATTGACTCCCAGATCATGCAGGCAACTTTGAACTGTTTCACCGATTGTTGCCATCGCTGCCACCAAAGATAAGGGCTGTCCCATTGACAGGGCATCTGTCACCAGTAGGATCCAGAAGCACACCTGCCATTCCTCTGTTGTAGTCGCTGCTTCTGTCACTGGCTCCCACCTCCCACGCCATCATCATTCCAGACAAAGTGGAGGAGTATAATCCTGATCTGCTTAATATGGTGGAGGATTTGATGGATGAAGAAAGGGAACATGATCCTTATGAAGGGGGTCTTACCTTCATTTCTACCCTCTCCTCATGCAGTGAGGGCTCTGGTCTACACACCAAGGTCCCCTTCTGAAGATGCTTCTTTTCCTGTATTGTTTAGATAGACGATGTAATGGGTTTTGCAGCTTAGGGGAAAGACTCCACAAAGAGGAATTTCTTGAAGTTTTTGTAGGTCCCTGCTACTCCATCTGTTGTCAGTGCCTCCTGTATATACTGCTTAAAAGGATGCTACATTTGCTGCTTGTCACAGGCCTAATTCCTTGCCTGCAGTGCCCAGAAAGGCTGATAGCAGAATCATGCTCCATCTGCTAAGCCTTGCTATACTTCATAGCCTGAAACTGATTCTGTGGTTATTATGGCTGCTCATGGTCATTCTAGGGCCCCTAGACACACGAGGACTCTGTCTCCTGATAAAGAATCGAGCTGGTAGGATGTTTCGGGCAAATGGACTTATGCCTCTGTGTCCTTAGGCATCAGAATAGCTAACTACCAGGCTTGTATGATTATGAATCAGAATAGCCTGTGGAGTCTGCCGTGTCCCCAGTTCAGGCTTTGCCTGACGGTCCTGCCAAGGCTGAGTTGCTTATGGCTGCTTCAGTTGATATGGATACTGGGAAGCATCTGTTGCATTCTGCATATTTTATTTATTTATTTATTGAAATGTTTCACCAGGAAGGCATGCTGAGCAACAAGTTGCTCGTCTCCTGGTATGACCTGGGGGGAGGGGGTACAATGGGGATGGAAAAGCAGATATTCATACATTTTAACAGAAAACAGTTACATTTGGTATACAGATAGTAAGCCGTGGTAAACGGAGATACAATCATTCAGGAAACTACAGAGTATTTAGTAGACAGATAGTTGGTAGGTAGACAGCATAATTATGCAGTTGAAAATTGTGGGGGAAGGGAGCAAAGATGACGAGGATACCAGGTAATTCAGTTGGTGAAAATAGGATATAATGCATCATCCCGGGGTAACCATGCTATATACTCAATATACAGACATGTCAAATGAATATAATACAATGGGGTGCAATAATGTAAAGTGAAGTGGCAAGTGCTGAGGCAAATAAAGTGTGGGGAGTGGGGGAAGGTGGGCAAGTGCTGTATATAGATGTAATTTACTCAGTGGAGGAGGAGAGTAGAGGATGGGATTAGGCCACACCCTGTTCCCCTTCAGGATGCTGAGAACCCTGCAAGGGGACTGGGAGCAGGCTAATAAATAGAGACAGAGAGGAAATAGGGGGAGGAAGGACTGCGTAGGAATGGTGAAGTTGTGGAGGGGAAAGAAAAGGGAAAAGCCAAATTTTTTTTGTCTCCAGTGCTTCCGCTAGGACTGCTGCCTCTGGCATATGCCTTTTGAGATACTCCTGGTTATGTGTGGCTGGGTTTGATACTGCTGTACAACAGTCTGAACAAAATGCCCTTTTAAGAGGCTGCAGACTACTTGGTGGTGGTGTTGAAAAATGCTCTCTGTGCGCTTCAAACCTTCAGGGTGACCTTATGGTCCCTTAAGTCTGTGACCCCTCAGTCCACCTGAAGGTGTAGTAGGGTTTTGTTTCATAAGTCTGCTGCCTGTGGTGGCAGTGCCTCTAGTCAGCAGCCCTGTGAGCATGGTGGCCGTCCCATCAATCTGGTGCCCATGCCAAGGTACCCGACAGTATTGATCAAGGTGGCACCGCTTTTGTCCCCAGTACTTTCTGACTTATTTATTTATTAGAATTTTGATGAGTGGGTGGGCCAGACTGAGACAAACAAGTCCCTTTTTAGGGGCAACCCAGGGAACAGTACGTTCCATACATATCTTGAACAGACATTACAGTACATGGTGATGCAGTTTACAGCAGTACAATTTACAGGAAGTAGAGTAAAAGGAGCATACAGGTGAAAGGCTTCATTGTGCAAAACAAATATAGTAATATGTAGCATAATTTGACAATAGTTTGCATTGTATGTATAAGGTACAAGCCCTTGGCGGGGTTAAGCAGTTAAGACTTTTGCATTTGTTCCTATAGGAGTGAAAGCAGAGTCATGAGAGAGTAAGAAGGTAACCAGAGGCATAGGGAAAAATAAGGGGTATAGAGAGAGGTTTGAAAGGGGAGGAAAGGGGGAAGGGAGGTTAGGATAGGACTGCCCAGTTGGGCTGGGGGAACTAGGTAGTCAGAGATATTATTTAGTGGCAGTATCCAATGCAGATAGGCGTCGAGAAGAAAGTTTCTTTATATCGTAGTTTGAATAAGGGGAGAGACTTACAAGCGAGTCATGAATGTGGGAGGTTGTTCCATTTTTGGGTGCTGCCAAGGAGAAGGATTGTCTACCTATGGCTAGTCGTGTTCTAGGTAAGCTTAAGATAGGAATGTGGGAAGATCCAATGGTCCTATAGGAGGTTTTTAGGGTAAGGAGATTAGATAGGCAGGGAGGGGAGGTGGATGAGTTTGAAGGTGGTGCAGACCACCAGGAAGTCCATCCTGGCTTCAAAAGACCATCCCAGGGTATTTAGAACATTACAGTGGTGTTCCCGAGCTAGGACCTTAGACGTGAAATGAGCAATTCTGTGACAGGCTACTTTTAGTTTGTCCTGAAGTGTTGTCTTGTCTGAATGAATTAGTGGGGCCCCATAAAAGAAGCCTGGGATGAGGGTAACAGAGAAGATGGTTCTCCTCGCATGGTTGGAGAGGTAGGGAGCGGTGCTGTATAGGAGACTGATGTTTTTGGTTAGCGGTCTTAACTGTGTTGGTTAAGTGCATTTCGAAGGATAGGTGTTTGTCAAAAATCAGTCCCATGTATTTGAAAGATGTAACCCCTTCCAGCGATGTTCCTGAGGGAGATTTGATTATCAGAGGAGTCAAGGACGTATCAAAGGAGGTATGATGGAACAACATGGATTTGGTCTTTTTGGTGTTCAGGACCAACAGGTTTTCCTTGAACCATTTTTCAAGGGTCTGGAAGTCATTTTCCAGGTCCAGATTTATACAATTGGCATCGCTGGAGGATCTGTAGAGGATGGCATAGTCTGCGCAGAGCTGAACAGAAGCCCCACCACAGTTCTGAGGCAAAACATTGATGATCGAAAATAGAATGGTCCAAGGATTGACCCTTGAGGGACTCCTTCGGTAATGGGGGATAAGGATGATACTGCTCCTGCCCATTTGACGTACTGGGTCTGATTTGTTAAATAGCATGAGATCCAGGAAAGTGATTCATCATCGAGACCAAGGCGGCGGAGCTTGGAGATGAGAATAGGGTGGTTAACTAGGTCAAAAGCCTTCGTGAGGTCCACGAAGGCCACCCCCGTGACTTTACCATGATCCATGGCCTGAAATATGTCAGTGGTGACTCTTAGGAGAGCAGATTCTGTACTGTGTAATTTAAGAAATCCATGTTGATGAATGGTGAGGGCACTGGTCAATTCTAGATAAGAATATAGTTGGTTATATAGTATTCTTTCTTGAATTCTTTTCTTGCCTTCTCGCCTCCTCCTCCTCCAGTGGTGCAGATGAAGGGAAGGATCTCCATTCATGTACACAATTGTCTGAGAAATTAGGTGTCATGGTGAATGTTCCAAAATCCATACTCTGTCCTTGTCAGCACCTCCAATATATTGGTGCAGTGCTGGACATTTTTAATTTTTTTTATTTATTTAGGGATTCAGATCATACCTTTGAGCTCAGAGCTCTTTTACAAAGGTTCCACGTCAAACAGTGACAATGACAGCAATAACAAACAGTTTACATACAATACTCAAATAGTAGGTAGCTAGTATACAATAAGGTTACAATGTCATTCATAGTACCAATGGTGATAGTACAGCGTCAAGAGCATTCAACTAGGGTAAAGGACAGTGTTTATATGTAGCGAAGGAGATAAAGAGGTGTGACACCTAGTGTGAGAGTCAGAGAAGGAGACAAGGTGAGGGGAGACTGGGGGAGGGGGGGAGTGGGTGGCCAAAAGAAGTGGCTTTGTCTAGGAGGTTGGGAGGTAGTGGTAGTAGGTTGGTTTTAAGGTCGATCCAGTGGGAGAAAAGGCACGAGGGGGAGAGGAAGACGGAGAGATGGAGCAAGAGGGAAGAATAGGGGTAAAAGGAAGGGGAAGGAGAATGTGGATGAGTGGGCATTATGGGTGTTAGTCCTAGTGGCAGTCACAAACTGTCCTAGTAAGAAGGTGTTGCCTTAGGCCATTTTTGAATTGCGAGATGCATTGGGAGTTTAGAATGCGCACTGGGATTTCATTGAGCCATTGGGGGGCCCTATAGCTGAAAGCACGCTGTCCTTGCACGGTTCGACGGAAAGGTGTTGATAGGACCCCCCTCATCCTGCCTCTGGTGGTATAGCTGGTAGCACTTGGTGTTAGGATGCTAGAAATGCATGGGGCAGTTTTACCCATTAGCACCTTTTTTGCAAGGAGACATGTTTGGAATAGAACATGGACATGGTGGTGGGTAGTGCTTTCCTGCCTGCAGACAGATCAGAGGCCTCGTTGCCCAGGCCCAGCTGATACAAAAAAGCCATTGCGTGTCCGCTCGGATGATAAGTTTGCGTTGGCTGTTGGCATCAGCCATCATTACGGTTCTGTTTGCCCGCCTCCATATGCGCATATCACATTAAACTCTTTGGGCACAATGGGATTAGCTGATGGGTGAGTTGGAATAAATGGTCTTCATCACATCCCCTCTCCAACATACTCTAATATAATGAATGGGCCACCTGAACCTGTTACAGGGCATTGCGTTCTTTTTCCTGGACTACCATGCAGATCCTCACAACAGATGCCTTGGGGGGGGGGGGTCTGTACTACTTGATTTCCAGCCTTTCCAAGGGCATATAAGACCCAGTTCCTTGCTAATTCAGACATACAGTCTCAGCATGATGTACTATGTAAATGGACAAGGGGGCACTCACTCTTATCCGCTGTCCAGGGAAGCGATGAATGTGTGGTACTGGGCCATGTCTCATGACCTTCATCTGCCAGTGGCATTTCTCCCAGGTGTCCAGAAACATCTTGACAGACAGGCACTAAGCAGATCTCAGTCCCTGGTGCACATATGGGAACAGCTGACCTGTGTGGAAAACAAATTTTTTGCAAGATGGGGTCCTCCAGAGTGGCACCTTTTTCCACCTCCACACAACGCAAAACTGACACATTTCTGCTCTCTTGCTCCAGGGCCTTGAGTTTTTTGGCAAGACACATTGTCCCTCTCCTGGAAAGGCAGGTTCCTTTACACCTTTCCTCTAATCCCTCTCATACAGATGGTTCTGCTCAAGCTGTGGGCAGAGCATGCCACCTTAATACTTGTGGTTCCCTTCTGGCCTCACCAGATTTGGTTTTCACTTCTGCAGTGTCTGGCGGTGGAGGCTCCTTTTCAGCTCCCCTTCTGTCAGGGTCTCCTGTCATAGGGTCGTTAGTCCCTAGTCCATCCGGTCCTGCAGTCTCTGTATTTACGTGCCTGGCTCCTGAAGATATAGCCATTGCACATTTTGGGGATTTCACACCAAGTGGCTGATGTCTTGTTTGCAGCTAGAAAGCCTTCTGTGAAACACCTACACTTTGAAGTGGATGCACTTATCCATATGGTGTGCTACCTGTTCAGTGGACCCATTTACATGTCCTGTGAATACTATACTGGGCTACTTTCTGTCCCTGTCAGACGCCAGTCTCTAGTAACCATAGATTAAAGTGCATTTGCTTGCCATTTTGGCTTTCTATGCCCCTACTGATGGGTGCATGGTGGCACAACTACAGTGGAGGGAGTCCAGTACATTTCTTAAGGGTATTCTGTACATGCGTCCCAGAATTTGTAAACCAGATCCACCTTGAGAAGTGAATTTCATTCTTGAGAAATTGACTTTGGCTCCGTTTGAGCCTGCTGTGACCTGTGAGATGAGTTTCCTTTCATGGAAAGTGCTGTTTTTGGTTTCCATGACTTTTGCTTGTAGAATTTCTGAGCTTCAGGCACTAATGTATGAGCCTCCTTATTTGATTTTCCTCAAAGACGGGGTGTCTTTGTGGACCAATCCTTATTTTCTGCCATAGGTGGTCTCTGATTTCACATGAAATCAGACCACACACCTTCCTGTGTATTATCCTGAGCAGTTTGTGTAAGGGAGGGTGGGTACCGGATGCCGCGCCTGTAGTAAGGCTTCAGCCAAACTACAGGGGGGAGTCTTACTCAGTGACTCAAATCTGACAACAGTTACAACCAAGAAGGGAGGAAAGAATCGACTCAAATAAATATTATTTATATAATGGTGTTTGTTAGTCACAAGCCACCTAATATTGACTCCACCAGTGCTTTGTAGCCATAGGCAACTTCCTCAGTGTTAACAGTGGTCTTTGTTTTTAATGTCTTATATGTGCAGGAACATAACAGTATTAATAGGTGATTTACCCTCTTGACTTTAGTCCTTTACAGACATACTGTCAGATCTATTTTTTCATAACAGCGATAGGCTCCTGATGTCATCTGTAAGTAACACACCTGGTCTGAGACTACCTCACCCTCTAGTAGTATTAGAAATTAAAAATCAAGACCACCATTATCCTTGAGGAAGTGGCATGGGGCTACAAACGTTGGCAGAGTCGATATATGTACATAGAACACTACATTTCTATCTTGAGCTCACTAAGGACTGCAGAAAGTCCTGTCAGCTTTAGTTTCATTTGACCCTGGTAAAGAGAGCGCCCCGGTGACTGAGCAGTGCCTGTTCCAGTGGCTGGCCAACTGTATCACTTTCTGTTATAAGAAGTACAGTAAGGAATGTTGTGTTGTCTGTGGCCACTCTGTATGTTGTACAACCATTTCTGTTGCCTGCTTTCAAAATGTTTGTGTTGCTCAGATATGTCCTGCTGGCTCATGGAGCAGTGTGTGTACTTTTACTAAATATTAGTCTGGACATCATTACTCATAAATGTGCTGGTTTTGGTGTTGCTGTACTGCAAGGCCTCTGTAATGATGACATATCAGACTTTGCCATCCTCCCTGGGTACTTTTTATTGCTCGGAAATCATTCCAAAGGTGTGGCCCAATGGAGGAGAAGTCCTTGAAGAAGATAGAACAGTGGCTTACTGTAACAGAAGATCTTCGAAAGAATCTTCTCTTTTGGGCCACAGTGCACCCACACACCCTCCTTCCCCCTTACTAAGGTATAAGCTGGTAGCTTTGTCCATTGCCTTGTTTGCAGGTGTCCATAAGTGCCTTATGTTTACTGTATCTTCCGGTCCCTTGCCTCTCCTTGTGTGCCTGGTACTGGTCTGGTTTCCTGGTTCCTGGTTCCTCACGTCAAGATGCCGTCCCAGCTTGACTCCGGCAGGGAGCTGAGGAGCAGTGGTGTGCTGCCCATGTTATATACAGTAGGCACTGATGCATGTCATTGTGGGTAGCCCTGGCTAGCAAAAGCTTTTGAGTTATCCTGCCGTGAACGGCTTACAGGTCTAAAGGTGTGACCCAATGGAGGAGATTCTCTTGAAGATGTACTGTTATGGTAAGTAACTATTCTTTTCTTTAACACTTGCCTTCAAAACTAATATGCTTTCACCATAACCCTTACTTTGGTACTTTTGCATTAGTTTCTTTACATTTATTTTTATTTTATTTATTTATTACAGTATCAGAATTGCAACCCTTTGAGTCAAAGACTCATTTACAAAGGTTAATCGTCATACACAGAATAGGACAGGGCAGGAGAAACATACAGTGAGTAGAAAACAGACAGTAGTGCAGGAACAGTAGCATGGCAATAATATTTACAATAAAAATGTGTACAATTAAATATATGTGGAATGGGCCATATCAGCGAGAGAAGGCCCCTTTTTGCAGGAGACAGGCCTATACATGATGGTTGCTAAGCAAGAGAGGAGTGATCATTGGGCATATATAGATGTTGTCAATTAAAAATATTTTGTATGAAAACCATGTGCTATATCCAGTATTTATCAATCATCATTTAACAAGCAAGGCAAGAGTTTATATTTTTTTTTTCATTTTTAGGAATCTCTAGTAGACTGCTACAAACCTACAGAGGTAAGCATCTTCTGTACTCTTAAAAATGTTCATTTGATTTTTCTACAATCACGATGTTGCTTTTTTAGAGAAACTACATTGTGAAATAGAATATAGTCCTAATAATCAACAACAATAAAAAAAAAACATAATCTTGGGCTTTCACCATCTGAAAGTAAGAACAAACGCAGCAACTGATACAGCCCACACAAAAATGCTTCATTTGTGAAAAGAAATACAAAATGGTGCAAAGGCCAGTGTTGTCTGGGATATTCATTGCAGACACGTCACTGGACATCAAGAGCAAGATCAACCTGTTTGCTGATGACACCAAGATGGGAGCAGTGGTGACGACCTAGGGGGATGGCAGGGGTTTCAGGATGCTCTGGCAAAGCTGGAAACCTGGTTAGACACCTGGCAACTGGGGTTTAAAGAGGAACTTCCGTGATGGTCCAAAAAGTTACAGCTTGTATTTATTACATGCAGCACTAGACTGGAAAAGGTGTGTGCATTTGTTATTTTTGGCCAAGGTTTACTCTGCCTTCCATAATTTGGATTTGTTTGTGAGCCCTGCTGCACTTGCCATTGCTGTTCAGCTGCTGGGCTGCTAGCTCCTGATGACATCATTGTAGGATAGAGGAGTGACTCACCCTGTGCAGTACCATGCAGTTGTAACAAGGTTGCAAGGGAAACCTACCAGTACTCAGTATACATACTGTGTTCCCCCTCCCCCAAGACACCCTGTTAGCAATGCATTATGTCAAAATCCAAATGCCTTGTCAGTACGTTTTAGATATTTTTGTGAAATTGACTCTGCCCTACAGTGATGTCAGGAGTACAACCCTAGGTCCACAGAAACACCAGGCTTGCTATAGAAGCCCTGATACACCTTGCAGGTTTTAGCAGCTCAGAATGCAAAAACTAACTGCAGCAGACAATAATGAAATACAATTCCAGAATCGATGCAAGAAGGGGTAATTTATGCATGAAAGTGAAAAGGACTGGTGAAGGTCCTCTTTAATGCCAAAAAGTGTAAGGTGCTGCATTTTGGGGTGTAGAACCCAAGGAAGAGTTACCAGCTGGGGGGAGTGCAGCTAGCCGAGACAGATGAGGAGGAGGAGGAGGAGAAGGATCTGGGGGGTGCTCATTACAGGGTCAATGAACAGCTCTGCACAATGTAGGAAGGCAGCTGCAAAGGCCAACAAAATGCTGGGTTGCATTGCAAGGGGTATATCGTCGAGGGGGGGGAGGTGATTCTGCCACTGTATAGATCATTAGACCGCACTTGGAGTACTGTGTGCAGTACTGGCACCCGTATCTGAAGAGGGACATTAAATTACTGAAGAGGGTGCAGCGCAGGGCGACAAAGATGATCAAGGGGCTTGGGGGACTTACCATATGAGAGGAGGCTGAGGGAGTTGAACATGTACTCGCTGGAGGAGAGGAGGGACAGGGGGGATATGATTGAAACCTCTAAGTACGTAAAAGGCGTAAACAAGACAGGTATGGAGAGGCTGTTCAAAGTAAAGGAGAGGAGGGACACCCGGGGCCATGATAAGAGACTGGAGGGAAGAAGGTTCAGGAGGAAGATGAGGAGACACTTTTTTTTTTTTTTTTTACAGAGAGGGCGGTAGCTGGGTAGAATGAGTTTCCAGTAGAACAGTGGACTGCCTGAAAAGGGGCTGGGACAGGGCAAGGAAGAGGGTCAGTGGAGGGGGAGGGAGGGGCAGCTGCTGAATAAGGGGTGCTAACTGCACATTCAAGCAGACTTGATAGACCTCTAGGCCTTTATCTGCTGGTAAATTTTATATGTTCATAAATGGTGGAAATGAGAAAGGAAAAGTGTGGCCTACTGGGATTCGAACCTCAGATCTCTGGTATGCCGTTCCAGCGCTCTAACCATTAAGCTACAGGCTCACTGATCAAAGCGTCTGAGGAATTTCCTTACAGCCACACACACATTCCTTTCTCTAGTGTTGCGCAATTATGCAACTAGGAACCAATGTTAGAAATACCACTTTCTCTCAGTGCAGTTTAACCCCTGCAAGGTATACATATTTTTAAATCAAGGATGGAAATGAGAAAGGAAAAGTGTGGCCTACTGGCTGTAAGGAAATTCCTCAGACGCTTTGATCAGTGAGCCTGTAGCTTAATGGTTAGAGCGCTGGAACGGCATACCAGAGATCTGAGGTTCGAATCCCAGTAGGCCACACTTTTCCTTTCTCATTTCCATCCTTGATTTAAAAATATGTATACCTTGCAGGGGTTAAACTGCACTGAGAGAAAGTGGTATTTCTAACATATGTTCATAAAGGCAGAGAAACGAGCAGTAATGTGAGCAGCCGGCCTAATGTTTCATGTCAGACAGATGCTTTGTCAAAAGTCCTGAACACTGTCCCTCTTGGGTTCTTTACACATGCCTTAAACAGTAATATATGGCCCAGTCCTCTGGGAATTTTGCTTCTGATGGCCCGCAGCGAGGCCCCCATGGTGGAGGCCTTTAAGAGGGGTCTGATGACTCTACTTTTCAGCCAAGCCTTTGGGTTTTGACGCATCGCCCCAATTATTGTATCCCAGCTGAGATTTTATTTGAGTGCTTGAGTTATTTTTATCTGTATTTATGTCATCTTGCAATTTATTGAAAGGCACCCTGGGCCTCTGGGAAAGGGCACCATTATACATAAAAACTAATACTCCCACTATATAATCTGTCATTTCTATTCCCCTCCATCTAACACTGAATTATAACCACCTTTTTGTCCCTCGGCCTATCTGATTTGTTGTTTGTGGTCCAAGTTTTCCAGTACATTGTAAAATGTTTAGAATCTGTGTTTAAGGTTTTCAGGCCTAAGAAAATTCTTATTGTAAGTGCACACACATTTCCTTGTTTAAGTAGAGAAAGCCATACAGTTTAAAATTCTGAAGTGAAAGAAGAAAACCGTCTTATAGTATCAATGTTTTATGCCCTACAACCACATAATTAATCTTGAGAAGCCTAATGTGTCCTTGCATTAGTCTCGGGACATACAACTAGTATCAAGGGACATTATCTTCTGGTATCGACTGCTGCATTGTGAATTCTTAATTAAGCTGCATTTGATATAGAACAAAAACAATTTTCAGGGTCACAACACCCTGCATTTCCAAACTAGCATTACTTTCACCATTGAGGTGTATACTAATCCCCTACCAGCAGTCTTTGATGAAGACGAGTTAAAGTTAACACCCTCTGGCTGAATCTTGTCAGACAATATTAGGAAGCTTATGTTAATTACATTACTCAATAAAAGAGCATTGTTCCCCCTTTTTTATGATCCAACCTGCAGGAATTTCTTACAGAAAATTCTAAATTATTACATGCAGGCAACCAATATTCTGTTTCACCCAAAAGTTGCTAAGATTTTGTTTTTGAAAATCTTAGCTGAATTCAACATTAAGTGCCATTCCTGGATTTCTCCGCGAGTGAACTGTAAAAGAAAATTCTTATCACATGTGCATCTTTTTTTTTCTCCATTTCCAGCAGGGTTGTCTCTGCCTTGCTAGGAATGGAGTGGGCGATACAGATTACATTAGTGCCCTGTGATTTCAGGGAGGCAGGATGGTAGATCTGAGAGTGTGAGCTATGCGGCTATTACAAATTACAGTACTGCAGTGGGGTTCCTGCTAAGTACTGAACCTTAGTGTTTTTCTACAAACCCTACTACAGTGCAAAACAGTGCAGGCAATGGTATGCAAGTCACTATTGTTCTTACAGTATTGTGGGAGCAGGCAAGTCATTCAAACAGATTGTTTCTGGAGCAATTATGCAGTTTTGATTCTTCTGAAATGAAGTCTAAATGCTTGCTAGAGGGGAACAAAGGCAATAAAAATGCTGAGCGATGATCAGAGTAAGCAAGTGCTTTCCTAGCCTTGGTTATAGCTGTAAGAGCAGTGAAAGAATGGATAATTTCAGAAGAGTTCTGCTTTTAAACCAGACATCTGAGCTTGAAAAATGTATGTGGCTCAAAAGTGGATTGTGTTGGCGTGCTGGTTTGTATATCACTGTGAACTATTCGAATGGATTCATCTGGGAGTATTGATCAATAAGCAGGAGATATAGGCACATGCAGTGCTAGTGGTCAGAAATGAGTAGCAATGCAATGAGATGCATGTACATCAGAGAGGAATCCCATTCATTTCAGTGGGATTTCACAGTGATCCAGATATATTATAGCCTAGAGGTTAGAGTAACGAGCTGCGAACAAGCTTGGTGCATACAGCAGACCAGACCTGGGTTTGATTCTTACAACCTCCACTTGCATATTGTGTGACTCTGAACAAGTCATCTAACCGCCCAGTGCTCCTAGGTTGCCCCTGAAAACAGTCACTTGTGCCTAGTGGCCCTTACCCAGTTAGCAAAGACTGAATAATAAAAAAAAAATATATATATATATATATATATATATATATATATATATATATAGCTACTTATTTCTGGCTGCCAGTTATAAAATGAATTTTATATTCATTGAGTGAGTGAGTGAGTATCTGGTGGTTATTTATTTACTGTATTTTTTTTCAGCCCTGCACAGATCTTGAGACCCCCCCCCCCAACTCTAGTCTTTCTTGAGAGAGTCTGGACCCTGGCACAAAATACGTGTGTTGACCTCTGTACCCTCCCTGAGCTGCTTTCCTGTTGTTACAGGGAGGAGAAAGGAGAGAGGGAGAGAAATGTTGACAAAATCTGCTACCATAATTATCCGCCGGACTACAAATGCACATACATGCATTGTAACTAGCTCCTAAAATAAGAATCTCAGTTCTGTTGATCTAATTATGCATGAATTCTGGATTGTGATTCATTGTTCCATGTCTGAATATTTCTGCTAGTCGTCCAAATTTAACCAAATTTGGTACAGACGTAACCTATTACCATTTGATGGGGTTTACTAAATATCAACCACGGTAACCTAATTATGAGTAAGTTCTGGTATGTGATCTGATTTGTCTCAATTTTGGCTAATATCTTGAGAACCACTTATTCAACTGTTATCACACTCTGTAGCAACATGTGTTGGAACTCATTCTTGCTAGTTTCATAATCTCAGCTGTTTTACCTAATTATGCATGATCTCTAGTTAGTAAATGTTTTGCTGTGTTTGGCTATAACTTGAGGTCTAGTTATTCAAAGTGACCAAACTAGTTACAAGCATACCTTTGCACTGCTTCTTGAGTTTGTCAGAATGTCCATTATAGTGACCTAATTATGCTTAATTTCTCATGGGTGATATAGTGATAAAACTTAATGTAGACATCTGTAAGAACTACTTTCTGAGGATCGTAGCATTTTGGCAGTAGTGACCTAGTGCTGCATGAGTTTTGGATTGTGATTATTTTTCTGTCCATTTACAGACATAGCATTGTATTTCTGCTGGATAGTTTTATAATCTCATCCAAGATGATCTAATGATGTCTAAGGTCTTCTGGCTTGTAACTGGCCAGGCTGATTAAGGCTAAATCTTGGAAAATGCTCACCTTAATTTGAGTAGAACAAGTGCACATGGAAATTTAACGTTATTCAACAGATGCTGTATATTGGTCATGATGGCCTACTTTCCATCTGTTCTGCCACTGACTTGGGGAGGATTTAAAGTGAATATTCTGGGACATGCATTTCTAATACTGTCTTCCAAACTCGTTTAACTTTTACACAGCCTCCTTTGGCACGACTTGTTCACACCCTTAATGGGAGATAAGTACTGTATACTTTTGTTCTGAATGACTCATTGAATATTATTGCCAACAGAATAGATCTTCATCAAGAACATCTCCCTCCGTAGAGTTCCACCACTGGCATCAGGGTCACTCAGAAACGTTTACCTAACTTGGGCTACCCACATTGATCTACATCAGTGCTGCCCATATAACATGGGTGGCCCATACCTCCTCCATTTTTTTTCTCTCACCGTCAACAGCTTGTCAGATCAAGAAGATCTCTGCATCAGTTTTGGTCAATGTTATTTCCCTTTTCTATATTTTTTTAGTTTAACATTACTGCATGCCATCATCACTTTCTCAGAAGAAGTGTCCACTTTTTCACTTCTGTTGGTGTGGCAAAAGATATTCCAGTATGATGCTCTTGTGGTATATGTTTGGGCTTCTCACACGAGATGAAGAACCGCACAATTTGTTAGTTTCACCAAGGCACAAAGGGATGTCACTTAAAAGTTCTTGACAGTTTCCTGCAGAAAAGGGATAACGCTAAGCAATTGGCTTTGGCTGGTTGCCCCAAGGGTCCCCATCTCACCATAGTGGGTTGACTTCAGAAGAACCCCATAGATCTGCTCTTTGGGTAGTCGCATTGTCACCTTTGCAGTGTTATCATTCATCAAAGGAAAAGCCAAAGAAGGCTCTTCTTTGGACCATCACTGCAAACAGTCTAAGCCTCCCTCATGGCTTAACAGAGAGGTTAAATATGCAGCTGTTTCACTGGTCTCCATTGCCAGCCTGACTGTTATTGAGACACCAAGGTTGGGCCGGGCTCTGGCTCTCCTGGTGGTGTGCAACCCATTCCTACCATGTCGATGGGCACTGTCCTGTCATCACTTATGTCACCAACTCCACTGGTTGGTATCATCAGCGCTAATGCTGTGGTTTTGAAGAATTTATCTGAATTATTTCAGCACCTGCTTCCATCTCTGTCATGAATTACCTTTGTACCTTTACCTTTGTTTTACCAGGAGAGACACTAAGCTTGTTTCCAGGTGCAGCCTGGGAGCACAAGGAAGTTAAGTGACTTGCTCAGGGTCACACAGTATGCAGGTGGGGTCTGTGGGATTCAAACCCAGGTTTGCAGCTCAGAGTCTTAAGCCACTGCACTATACTGCCTCCCATGAATGATTACTGTGTCGATGACTCTGCCTACTCCATCGATTCCATCAACATCAGCTGTCAGTTTCTGAGGGGCTGTCACCATTACTGATCCTGTGCCACCAGTTTTGCTGACCATTGAGTCTTTGGCCCTTTTGGTCCCTCTTCCTCAGCCTGAGAAAGAGTAGGAGAATATAATTCTGACTTCTTTGATATGGAGGAAAGGAATAAGGAGGATGGGCAGCCAGTATTTGACTTTGATTTTAATTTACTGTCTCCCCCTGCAGTGAGGACACTGATTTATAACCCAAGGTCCCCCCAGCTAAGGATACCGCCTTTCAGGCTTTGCTATGGCTTATGCAGGACAAGCTGAGTTTTGCTGCTGAGGAGGAGGAAGCCTCCATTAAACGAATCTGTATGAATTCCTATAAGTACCAATCTCCCCATCCATAAAGACTCCTCCAATTTACCCTGCTTTTGATGTTACCATGGCTGCTTGGCACAGGTCCAGTACTTTACTGGCTGTCCCTTGTAAGGCAGATAAACAGCCTTTCCCTTCTGTTAAAATTTTTATACCACTCTGCTTGAAACTGACTCTCTGGTCATTATGGCCACTCATGATAGATCCTGGGCCCCCTAACACAAGAGCTGCTTCCTTCTGACAAAGACTCCAAGAAAATTGGACATTATGGTCAAACAGACTTGTGACTGCCTCACTTGGCCTCACTATTGCCAGTTACCAGACCTGTATAAGTAAATATTTGACTAGCTGTCGAGGGCCCTATGTACTGAGATTGAAAGTCTCTGTTAAAAAAAAAAAAAAAAAAAAATTCAACAGTGTGCTACCCATGGTTTAGATGCTAGTAAGCATTTGCTGGGTTCAGCCTATGATGCTTTTACCCCCCCCTCCCCCCAGCTAGTTCCACTTTTATAGGCACAGGATTTGACTGACAACAGGAACTTCCTGTTTGGGAGCAGGAAGGGAGTGATCACAGAGGCACAAAAGACTCACCATCCAAGAAGGAAATGAGTAGCTCTCCACCTCCCCAGCTGCTGGAGGTCTGACTCTGAGCAAGTAAGGAGGAGACTGCAGAGGAACTTCCTGTCCCAGAACAGGGAAGAGCAGGAGCTTTAAGGGCATGGAGGCAGTAGGAAAGTAGGGAGAAAAATAAAAATAAATAGAAAGAGGAAAGGGTAAGCATACAAAACAACAATTGAGGGGCCACAAATAAGACATGATGGGAGTAGTACAGTGCAGTGGCTGTGGAGCCGGGTCTTCCGGGAGACATTGTGGAGGATGCGGTGTTGTCCCATCTGCATGCACCTCTTTGGGCTGAGGGAGGAAGTTGCTCGTCTCCAGACTGAGTTGGCCAGGATTTGAGGGCATCCTGTCCCACCCAGGGACCACCAGGGCCGCCATGGCTGCCTCAGAGGTTGACAAGAAAGAGGAGCGGTTGGACCACAGTGGGCCCAGGGAGGGTGAGGGTGGTGGAACGGAGGCGCATCTCTCCAGTTGTACCTCTCCATAATTCATATGCCGTTTTGGCAGAGTGTGGTTCCTCTATGGAGGCTCCCGCAGTGGAGACCAAGGAGGATGCTGGGAACCTCCACAAAGGAGACCCAAAGGAGGGTGGTATGGGACCCCACAGGGGAAGGAAACAACTCCTGGTAGGGGACCCCATTGTTAGGAGGGTAGAACTGGGGGAGGGGGGGAGAGGGAGATAAGGTGCCTGCCTGGCGCCATGGCTTGGAGGGACAGGGAGCGAATCCTCAGGATCACGGGAGCAGCTGCACGGGGGAGGGAGCTGGATGTCATTGTCCACCTAGGGACAAATTACCTGGCTGGGAAAGGGATCAGAGCAATACAGGAGGAATTTGTGGAGTTGGGGAGGGGCCTTAGACAAGTAGCATGCACGGTAACCTTTTCGGAGGTGCTGCCTGTCTATGGCATGGGTGAGGCTAGGGTGCTCCACACCATGGGATTCGATCAGTGGTTGAAAAACTGGTGCAGAGCTCAAGGTGTTGGCTTCATTGGGGACTAGGGGTCCATCTGGTGAGATACAGAATTATACTGGCGCGTAGGTCTGCATCTGTCCAGGAGGGGAACTGGGATCCTAGGTGATAGGTTTAAATGCTTCATTGGCAAGCATTTAAACTAGCCAAGGGGGGAGGCACTGAAAAGGAGCAGGGAAATCCTAGCCCCAAAAAAAAAAAAAAAAAAATCAGGGTAGCTAGTGAGGTAAACACCAAGCTAGAGTAGTCAATAGGGAGAATGGCAGGGGTAAATGGAGAAAAAGGCAGTAAGGATAAGAATGGGGCAAAAAGGGGTAAGTCTATCAAAAAAATGGAGGGTCATGAGTACCAATGCCCGTAGTGTAGGTAACAAGCTCCCTGAACTGGTGGCCTTGATGGAAGAGGGATGCCTGGATATCGTGGCAGTCACAGAAACATGGTACACAGAGAACCATGACTGGGATGTCGGCATACCAAGGTACACAATCTACAGGAGGGAGAGGGAAGGTAGAAGAGGAGGAGGAGGAGTAGCTCTCTATGTAAGGGAAGGGATCAAAGCAACAGAACTAAAGGGTAAACAGGGAGGTGAGGAGGCACTGTGGGCCACCCTGGAGACTGGAAATGGCACCACAATCCGCACAGGGGTTGTATACAGACCCCCATTTCAGGGGGAGGACATGGACAAGGAAATGATGGAAGGCATCCTTAGGATGGCAGAGAAAGGGAAGATATTGTTGATGGGGGACCTGAGTATGCCAGATGTTAACTGGAGCACCTTTGCTGCAGCCACATCCAAGAGCAGGGTCATTCTCGATGCCCTACAGGGGGCATGCCTCAGACAGCTAGTGTTGGAACCCACTCGAGAGGGAGCAATCTTAGACCTGGTACTCTCAAATAAGGATGGTGAGAGGATCTGGGATCTAGAAGTGGGTAGCCATCTGGGAACAAGTGACCACTAAACAGTGTGGTTCACGATAAACACAGCGGCAGTCAAGCCATACAAAAGTGAGGGTACTGGACTTTAGGAGGGCTGACTTTGTCAAAATGGGAGAGTGCCTCAGAAAAGCATTAGCAAACTGGCAAGAAGGAGGGGTGGAGGAACAGTGGGGAAACATCCATCACAGAGGCAACAAGCCTTTGTGTGAAGCAAATAAATCAAAATGAAAGAAAAGAACACTGTGGTTCTCAAAAGAGGTGGCATGGAATGTTAGCAAGAAAAACACAGCATTTAAGAAGTATAAGGAAACATAGAAGGAGCAGGACTGTGTGGATTTTTTCTAAGTCCCTAGTTTCCCATTTGCAGGTTATATTGATTTCCCTCCTGTTTGTCTCCCTGCCACTCTGGACCCACCCTCCTCTCACTGCCCTTTGATTCTCCAGGCTTCTCCTCCTCTCTGCTACTATCCTTCCTGCTTTCTCCATATACCTTGCTTACCCCAAGTTTCCCCCGCTCTTGTGCCCACCACTTCCTGCTCACCTCAGCCCTACTGGCTTGCAGTTCCTCACACTGTCCTTTCCTCTGCCACCACTAGTAGTTGATGACGTACCCTCCTTTACAGCTTGTTGCCCAACTCTCAGGGGGCACCTCACACTGTGTCCCTAGGCCCCATCAGGCATCTCACACGGTGTGGAAAACAGCAGTAATAACCCCTGTTCTAAAAAGTGGCAACTGCTTCTCCACAACAGCTATGGCCCATCTCAGTTCTCCCCTCACTTGCTAAAGCCCTTGAAAAAATCCTGTCTGACCAACTCACTGAGTACCTCTCACACACAACTTATTATGCAAGGAACAACATGGTTTCAGAGCTGGTCACAGCACAACTATCACCCTTTCGGAATTTTCTAATTCTCTTCACTCTGTTCTGGATAAAAGGCACCTAGCCGGTGCCATTTTCATTGACCTCTCTAAGGCCTTTGCCACTGTCTCCCACCCACTCCTCTTGAACACACTTCAGCATATCAGGTTATCACAAGGTCCCCTCTCCTCGTTCTCCAGCTATCTCTCCTCCAGATCCCAGTGTGTTAAAATTAACAACACCCTCTCTACCACCCTACCTGTGTGCTCTGGGGACCCGCAAGGCTCCATACTGGGTCCTCTGCTCTTTAGAATTTGTCTTAATGCCCTGCCCAGCTCCTGCCCCAGGAGTGTACTCCTTTATGAGGATGACGCAGTTCTATATGCCTCCCACCCTGACCCTTCTACACTCCAGTCCTCCTTCCAAGACTCCTTCAAACAAATTGAAAACTGGTTTACTGACCACAGACTAGTTGTAAACATCAAAAAAACTAAAACCATGCTCTTCAGACACCGTCAAAAGAGGGCTAAGGACTAACACTTAAAGATCCTCTCCAGCTCACCCCTCCCACTGGACCAGGTCCAAACCTACAAATACTTGGGCGTCACCTTTGACACCACCCTCTCGTTCCACGAGCACATCAAAATACTCTCCTCTGCCACCAGTGCCCAAATTGGCCTCTTGTACTGGCATAAGGACTGCCTGCCACCCGAAGCCCTCCATCTGGCAGTCACCTCCTCAGTCCTGTCACTTGTTGACTACGGATTCACAATATACGCTGCCTCTGACCCTACTGCGCTGAACAAAATTCAGCTGGCAATCAATAAAGCATGTTGGCTTCTCTCTGGTGCAGACAAACGAATGTGTACCTGCACCCTCTACTCCCTCACCAATGAGGAAAGGCTTCAATACCAGACATGTCTCCTTACCAAAAAAAAATCCACCTGGGTTTGACCACCGCTGGGGTTACAGCTTCACTTCTCTCAGCCACCCTCTCAGTGGCCACTTACACTGCCACCAAGAAAGTTTGGAAGGTACCCAGGGTTAGGACAGCATTAGCTCAAAGATCCTTCCCCTTCAGAGCCCCCTCCTGGTACAATGCACTCCTCCCCCCCCCGCTATCACCTCCATATCCAAACTAGGTCCCTTTAGGCAGCTCTGAAAACGCACATTTTGGCCTCTCGCAACTGCCAGTGTGCTCGCTAAGCCTAGTCTTAGGCCCTGCTGTAGCACTAGAGGCCAAACCAGGCCTTCCTCTGACAATGTGTCCACTGAGGCAGCACTGAATCATCCTATTCTGAAGCCTGCAGGCCCTATGTCTAACATATTAGCATTGTAACTTACATACTAACATACTAAAATGCCAGCAGAATAGGCCTAATGGTCTTTCGTGTCTGCTCATTTGGTCAGCCCCCACCCTGGGAGCTGACCTTGCTGCCCCCCTCTCCCCTCTCTGGCTTCTGCCTTCCCAGTCTCAGATATTCTCGCTGCACTGGTTTTTGCTTCCAGAACCCTTCCCCTGTACCTGTCCCACCCCCTCTTGAACCCCTCCACCAGCCCCCTGGGCAGCGCATTCCATGGCTCCACCACCCTATCAGTGAAGTAGCACCTCCTCCTTTCTCCCCTGAATCTCCCCCTCCAGCTTCCACCCATGCCCTCTAGTTGCCCCCTCCTTCCTTCGGAGCACCTGACTGCTCCTCCCTATTTACCCCTTCATGTACCTGAAGACCTCATCATGTCCCCCCAGTCCCTTCTCTCTTCCAATGTGTACATATTTAGCTCTTTGAGCCTCTCCCCATAGGTCCTGTCCCCCAAGCCCCAAGTCATTTTGGTTGCCCTCCTCTGGACCCTCTCCAGGAGTTCAATGTCCCTCTTTAAATGTGGCCATCAAAACTGAACGCAGTACTCTAGGTGCGACCTCACCAAGCAGTTATACAGTGGGAGTATCACTTCCCTCCTTCTGGAGGTGAGCCCTCTAGCGATGCATCCAAGCATCCTGTTGGCCTTTGCCGCTGCCCTCCTACAAGTCTCCAAGTTGTTCATCTTGAAATCCACCACCACCCCCAGGTCCCTCTGTGATAGGAATGCTTGACAGTGCCTCCCTGAGGCAGCACCTCGTTATATGATTGTAACCATGTTCCTCAACCACTATATTTAGCTACCACATGTATAGGACAAGTATCTTAACTGGTCACCTGTATATACACTTGTATGACACTTTGTTGTAATCCACTGTTACAACTGCAATCTTGTTATAATCTGTTCTTGTTGTTGTTGTTGTTTCTTACTCTGTAGTTGACGTGGAGACTTTGGAAACAAGTCTGACTCAAAGGGTTGTAATTCCTATGTTCTTAAATAAAATAAATGAAGAACAGAGGATGGTACCAGTTAAAGCAGAAGGAAGCAGGGAAGGCAGTCAGAATAGCAAAGGCCCAAACCAAGGAAAAAATGGCCAATTCGGTTAAGAGGGGGAAAAAACATTTTAAAGGTACATTAGGGATCGAAGAAAGACCAAGGGAGGGATAGTGAGGCTTAATAAAGGGGAAGGTGGGTTGGCAGAGAGGGACTGTAAAAATGCAGGGATACTGATCAAATACTTTTGCTCAGTATTCACAAAAGAGGAGGAGGAGGGGAATATACCTAATCCAATCAATAGACGCACTCTGGATGGGGGGGGAGGGGTCAATACCAGTCCTTTCACAGAGAAAAGGGTTCTGAAAGAACTCCTAAAACTGAAGGTGGACAAAGCAATGGGGCCGGACGGGATTCACCCCCAGAATTCTAAAAAGAAGTAAGGGGAGAACTAGTGACACCACTGACTACCCTTTTTAACAAATTATGGGAGGATGGTGTGGTACCTAAGGACTGGAGGAGGGTGGATGTGATTCCCCTTCACAAAAGTCTGAGCAAAGTAGAGGCAAGAAACTGCAGACCTTTTAGCTTGACCTCAGTGGTAGGGAAAATGATGGAATCACTTCTGAAAGAAAGAATTGTTGAGTACCTAGAGGCGAGCAGCGAATAGGACCCAAGGCAGCATGGATTCACAATGGGAAGGTCTTGTCAGATGAATCTAGTAGATTTCTTTGACTGGGTGACCAAAGTAGTAGTCCAGGGAGGGGCTGTGGACATGACTTATCTAGACTTCAGCAAGACGTCTGACACAGTCCCACACAAAAGAGTAATAAATAAAGTAGCCAGCCTGGGAGTGGGTCCCAGGGTGGTAGCCTGGGTAAAAAATTGGCTGGACAACAGGACACAGATGGTAATAGTAAACTGAGTCCACTCTGTAAAAAGGGGGGTTACTAGCGGGGTACTGCAGGGTTCAGTACTGGGTCCGGTCCTTTTTTTAATGTCTTTATAAGTGACATTGCCGAGGGACTGGAAGGAAAAGTATGCCTCTTTGCAGATGACACAAAGATCTGCAACAGGGTTGATACACAAGGGGTGTGTGGAAAGGATGAGAAGGGACTTGGCAAAGTTTGAGGAATGGTCAAAAGTATGGCAGCTTAGATTCAATGCAAAGAAGTGCAAAGTAATGCACCTGGGAAATAAAAACCCAGGGGAAGAGTACACAATGGGGGGAGGTATTAACAACAACACAAATGGAAAGGGACCTGGGGGTAGTAATATCATATGACCTAAAGGTAAGCAAGCAATGTGAGAAGGCAGTAAGGATGGCTGGGGGGATACTGGGATGTTTGGGGAGAGGCATCAAAAGTAAAAAACAGGAAGTTGTTATTCCTCTGTACAGACAGTTAGTGAGACCCCATCTGGAGTACTGCATGTAGTTCTGAAGACCCCCGCTCCACAAGGACATAGACAGGATGGAGGCAGTCCAGAGGAGGGCAACTAAAATGGTGCAGGGTCTGGAACAGAAGCCGTATGAAGAGAGACTAAAGGAGCTTAATATGTATACCATTGGGGAAAGGAAGGAGAGGTGGGATATGATAGAAACTTTCAAGTACCTCAAGGGAATCAACAAAGTCCAAGAGGGTAGCATCTTTCAGAGAAAGAGATGTGCAAGAACAAGGGGGCACAATTTGAAGATAGAGGGGGGGACGGCTTCGGGGCAATGTGAGGAAGTATTTTTTCACAGAGAGGGTTGTGGATGCATGGAACGGCGTTCCTGAGGTGGTCATGGGGTCAAAAACAATGAGGGAATTGAAGAATGCGTGGGACAGACATAAGGCAATTCTGGTGAGGGGGTAGGAAGAAGTAGGCTGTTGGTTAAGTAGGATCTGCAGCTTATTCAATAGGTAGGGAAATGGGCAGACTAGGTGGGCCAGGGAGGTCCTTATCTGCCATCAAAGTCTATGTTTCTACCCCTTCTGCTGCCTATAGCATCTGCCTTCATAGATATTCATGGCTGTTTCACTTGTTTTGCTGCCAGTGACTAATATGTTCTTAACTGTCATTTTTATGGACAACAATTATTTGGCCACAGTGTGGGGCTCACACTTTGGGACTTGCTGTCCTCTAAAATGACTGTTCTCTCAATAAGGTCTCTTACTGCCCAGCTCTTACATGGGCATGGTAATGGCTTTTTACACAAGGGCTCCCATTTCTCCCATGCATGGGATTCTGGTCAGCCTGCAGCTGAGGACTCTGCCCCCAAGCCTCAGCCCTCAGTTCAAGGTTCCTAAGGGGTCCAGGTGCTGGCAGTATTTCTGTCAATGACAGGCGATCACACTAAATCCCTATCGTTACCCTTTGCACCGCTTGTTGGTCCTATTAACTAAAATCCAGACTGTCTTAGACAAGTGGGTTATTCAGCCTGTTCCCCAGGGCAGATGGAACCTGACTTTCTATTCCAGATATTTTCTGGTTCCAGAGAAGACAAGCGATTGAGATCCCATCTTAGATCTCACTTTGTCACTTCAAGCCTAACTAGTGCATTAACAAACTTTTTTTGCAATGAATTTCCTTAACTTTTTGAGATGGGATAATCATATCCTTATTTGCTTGTGGGAGCTTAGGGCCCTTTGGGCCCTATACTTCCATCCATCCATAATTTTTGATGTAGTGTAATTGTACCATTATTTGCCATTGCTCCAGTCATATCCTTATTTGTGTGTGGGAGTGCAGGGCCCTCTAGGCCCTGTACTCCCATCCATAATTTTTGAGATGAGCCCTGTGCTTCCATGCCTACATAGCCGACTACGGGAGGGGAGAAGTTTGGGTAGGGGGCCACTGACTACGGGGGGGTTGGGGGAGGGGGCCACTATTGAAGCCTGATTACAGTGTTATCCTATGGGAAACAAAGCAAACTTTCAAACCCGTATAACTCCACACAAAATTAATATTTTTTAACCAAACTAGTAAATGGCACATCTGTGGAGCAAGCCCTTTGTACCGTAAACATTTCAAAGCAATATTGCAACCCATCTCTTAACAGCGAAGTGACAAATGACTGTACACCTCACATTACAGTGTTATCCTATAGGAAACAATGCAAAATGTAAACCTGCAGAACTCCAGAACAAAGTAATATCTTTTCACCAAACCAGCAAATAGCACATCTCTGGGGCAAGACCTTTGTACCCTGAAAATTTCGGACCAAAATTCCAAACTGTTGCTTCACTGTGAAATGACAAGGAAACGACTGACTTGCAATTCTTTTTTCGCAAATTGAGAACCAGGATCCTTTTTCGCAATTTGCAGAAAGACCAATCTTTTTCAGCAGATTGCGATACAGGATCCTGTTTTGTGTTTATTTTTTTTGCAATTTGCGAAAAAGGATTCCAGCATGTCCAAAAAACACATTTCCAGGTGATTTATCAAAGATGTAACAGCAGAATCCAATAGAACAGGTCCAGATTAGCAGAACAAATGATATAAGTTTATTTTTATACAGGGTACACACTTTAGAGGAGTTGACCTCTATTTTAAATAAGTAAGCCCTGTCTTCAATCCGCATAAAACATTTGCAACACTAATCTAGTTTTACACACTTTTAACATATATAGAATAGTGTATGGTTGCTCATACACAGCAAGGTTGTTGCCATCGAGGGGATGTGATGACGTCACACAGACCTAGAGAGCATAGCTCGAGAGGTCCGTGTGACGGATTCACTTCCCCGAGATGGCAACAACGCCTTGTTGTGTTTAAGCAATCATATACTATTTTATATAGTATATGGTTCCCCAGACTGTAGGAGGTTTGACTTTTGACAAGGTTCATACCTTGTGAATATTGTCCCACTCACTTGCTCAGTCGCTCCCTTCCGATCCATGCTGCAGTCGCCATCCAGTTCCGACACCGAAGATACTGGTGCTTCACTGCTTCCTGCAGTCCTGCTCTCAGCAAAAGAAATAAAAAAAAATAAAATAAAAAATGTCAAACTGATAGTTTGGGAACACGGAGCAGAGTATGGCAGCCGATGTCCCAACTATCTGACTGAATGGCACTACCGACTGATCGTTGGACACCTCCACCATTTTAGAGCGAATTTTTTGATCAGCTCTGTTGTCAGCCAATCATGTAGCAGCTCAAGGCTGAAAAGTTGTAGTACTGTCATTCTGACATCAGAACGATAGTACAACAATGTTTTTGGCCTTTTGAACTGTCCTACAACAACATTTGGGAAGCCAATGTTTTCCATCTAGAATAAGCCCTAACCATATACTATAAATTACATAATACAGAGATACATAGACAGTGTCAGCAGATAAGGGCCTACGGCCCACCCAGTCTGCCCATTTGAGCTTGTAAGTTCACTTTGTTTTCATAGAAGTCTGTTGCCCCTCACCCCTGACTTCCAGAATTCCTTTGTCTATCCCATGGCTCAATAGGTAGCACACTCGCCTCTGAGGCCGGGAGATCAGAGGGCTGTGGGTTCAGTTCCCACATCTGGCACTTGGGTTAATATCCCAGTACCAACACTGTAGTGCAGCATGAGAGGGGTGCTGCACTTCTGAGGTGCCATCTTTCGGATGAGACGTTAAACCGAGGTCCCATCTGCCTGGACCGGTGGTAGTTCAGGTGGATGTTAAAGATCCCATGGCACTTATCGGAAAGAGTAGGGAACATTTCCCCAGTGTCCTGGCCAACTTTCCCTCATTCACTTTAAAAAAAAAAAAAAAAAAAAAAAATACCACCAACAGCTTAATCTGGTTCAAGGTCAGTTGGCATTCATCTGTGTCCCCCTCCCCTGGGTCGTGCCTGAAAATAGGCAGGATTTGTCTAGTGCACTTACCCGGTCAACAAAAACTATATAAATAAAAAAAAAAAAAATTCTTAAATCCCGTGATTGTTTCAGTCCCCACCACTTCCTCTGGCAGGGTGTTCCACTTGTCCACACCCCTTCCCTCCCGTTCTGTAAAGAAATTCTTCCTCACGTTTCCTCTGAATCGTCCTCCCTCCAACTTCATCCCATGCCCTCTAGCCCTGGAATATCTTTTTTGCTTAAAAATAGTGTATTCCTGCACCCTGTTCCTCCCTGTAAGATACTTGTATGTCTCTATCATATCCTCTCTCTCCCTGCCTCCTCTCCTCCAGGGAGTACATATTCAAGTCCTTCAACCTGTCCTCATAGGACTTGTGATGCAATCCATGTACCATCTTTGTTGCTCTCCTCTGAACCTTCTCTACCCTGTCTGTCATTACGTAGGTAAGGTCTCCAGAACTGTGCACTGTACTCCAGGTGGGGCCTCACTAGTGTCTTGTATAGTGGAATTATGAACTCCCTTTTCCTGCTGGTGATGCCCCTGCCTATGCATCCCAGCATCCTATTTGCTTTACCTGCTGCCTTGTCACACTGTTTCCCTACCTTGAGGTCATCAGAGATGATAACCCCAAGATCCTTTTCCTGCTTGGTGCATGCTATATCCTCACCCCCAACTGATATATTGTGCCAGGGTTTTTGTTCCCCATATGCATTATCTTGCACAGCTTTGCATTGAATTTCAACTGCTAAACCCCTGACCATTCTTCAGGTTTCTGCAGGTCCCTTCTCATTCTGTCTACACCCTCTGGTGTGTCCACTCCATTACAGAGCTTTGTGTCATCAGTGAACAGGGAATTCTGCCTTCTAGGTCCTGTGCGATGTCACTGATGAAGATGTTGAATAGGACCGGTCCCAGCACTGATCTCACATAATAGCATTTAAGACTTTAGGCGTGTGATATACAAGATGCCCTGAACAGAAACTGTTTCATTCTAACAGGCTCGCGTACAAGCATTACATACTGGTTTTATAATCTTTTTCAGAGCTGACTGAAATTCCATTACAGAATTTTTTACTTTAATGTGTGCAGGAATAGAATTCTGTGTCTGCCAGACATGTCTGCAGCATCACCACAAGTGTCGGTTACTTCTGAAAACATATTTTTTTTCAGTTATTAAATTTTGTTTTCCATTCTAAGAGAAAACAAGATTGCGGTAGGTTGGAATAAGATTCCCTGTTTTTCAAGCAGGGCATCTGACTGGAGAGTGAAATTCTATAAAAAATAATGTGAAACTTTAAAATTTAATAACTTTGGAATGGATTGACATTGTTTCACCAAATCTTCAGAAGGCACTTCTGTGACCCAAGATCTTTCTATCCTAAAAGTTTCAGACCAAAATTCTAAACAGTTTTTGTGCTGCAGCATAACAAAGAAATGGAAAAAAAAAACAGTAATTTTCACATTTTTCCACACTCTTTATCTCCCGCCCCAGTATCTGACTGCAACAAAACTTAGTACTTCAGCAGATCTACCCCACAAAACTTTGCATACAAAATTTCGTGCCAATCTGTTGAACTGTTGCAAAGATATTAAAGCTCAACATTTGAGGATTAACATAGAAACTCCTGCTCAACCCTAAATAGAGGAGCGCTACCGCACCCCTATAATATCTCTTTCTATATATTTATATTTGAAAAGAGACTCTAGAAAGGCTGGAGAAGTGGTCAAGAATGTAACAGTTGAAATGTAATTTTAAGAGGTGCAAGGTAAAGCATGTAGGGGTTAAAAAAATCCAAGGACTGAATACAGAATGGGGGAGGGTTGCTGCGGACAGTGCGACAGAGTAAAGTGATTTGGGGGTCACAATATTGGACAATTTGAAGATAGCACATTGAAGTCAGGGCAGTGGGGAAGGTGAATAGGATGCTGGGATGTATCAGAAGGGGGATTAGCAGCCGGAGGAGCGAAGTGCTTCTGCCACTGTACAGATACCAGGTTCATCCTCTCTAGGAATGCTGTGTGCAGTTCTGGAACCGGCACTTAAAGAACAACAGAAACAGGGCAGATACACTGCTGGGGAGGGTAACCAGAATGACACAGGGCATGCAGGATAAGCCTTAAATTGAAAGGGTATTGAATCTCCATACGTTCATGCCATAGACAAGGAGAGAGAGAGGGAGAGGGACATGATAGAGATGCACAGATACCTCCACAGGATTAACAGAATGGACCATGTACAGTTGTTTATACTGAGTCAGAACACCAGTAACGGGGGAAATCCAAACGTGTGTGTGTGTGTGTGTATAGAGATTTAATAGGGATGTCTGAAAACATTTCTTCTCAGAAAGGGCGGTGAAGGGGTGGACTAGACTGCCAAGGGAGGTGGTCTGTGTAAAATGGATGGTGGGAGAGGGATTCAAGTATGCGTGGGATATGCATATGGGGCTGCTGAAAACCATGGCGAAGGGAAGAGAGGAATGGGGGAGTGTTGAGCCACCAGGGCCCTCACAAACTCAACATTAGATAGGTATGGCTGGGCAGACTCGATAGGCAGCAGCGCCTTTTTATGCCGACAATGTGTCTGTTTCTGTGTCTAGAACTCCTTAGTTTCTACTATTACAGAAAAAATATAATTTTCCTATTGTAGTCCCCTCCAGGACCTTACTAGTATTCCCCCTGGATCTGAGATTCATGGACAGCATTGTGCTCTGTTGTGCATCTCCCTTCGAGGTATGGACTGGGAATGGGCTGTGCATGCAGTTTGGATACTGCACTGCTGGCAGCATTAATGGGCAGTCACTGAACTGTTTATTTGGATTTTGAACAAGCACTTGATCATTTCAGCAGTTCAGTGTACAGTATGTAGTGTGTTACCACTTTGATGCCTGAATCAAAGAATGGAGTTTACCCTTGTCTGCCTGTCAGCAGCACTGGGTGTAGGATCGAGAAGCAACCAATCAGAAAGAGCGATGTTCAGCCATTTGGGCTGTAGAACTGTATAGCCAATCAAGGCAGATTGATGCCCAGCCAATCAGCTGTTTGTTCAGCGGACAGGAGCCCAAGAACAACTGTCATGCACGCGCGCTTGACATCCTAGGTTTTGAGTACAAAAATAGCCAGCCACATTCAGTCAGAACAGAAATAACTGACCCGTGATTAGCTGTTTACCAGTCCCCGAATCATTCTTGTCAGCACTGTAAGACAGATTTTATCCTGACCCCGGACATGAGTCGGAACCTTAGGGTCCATTGTTTAAGGTTGCACCCTCTGCATATTCTCAGGAGCCCCATGACCCCTCTTATTCCTTGCAGTGCACCAGTGGGTGAAGTATACCTCGGGTCAGAGCCTTTTCTACTCTACCTTCTGAATTTACCCAATCTCCCACCTTGCTATATGCTTTGGGTTCACTTATTTCTCATATACTGTCATGACACTGCAGCATCAGTTCAGCTGATCTGCAGGGGGACTCACCGCTGTAATGATTTACACTCATGCACTTCCTGGCTGATGGCTATCCTGGCTCTTGGCACCTCACATCATCCAGTTCCTTACTCTCACCAGGTGGTAGCAGCTGGCAGTCTCCCCAAACCCTTTGGCAGAGGCTGCATCTCTCATGTCCATCTCAGCATAGGATTCTACACACAAATAGTGGGCCCATCACCTACCTGTATCCGCATGTCCATCTCTTTCACCAGACTTCTCACCATCTTTAGCATGACTGGCAGAATCCTTTGGAAACTGGACCGAAATTGACCCCCAAAAGGTGAACACGTTTGGTGAGATTCTCTGTGTGCCACAAGACCATCAGGTACTTTTTTGAGGGGCAGCCCCTTAGGATATTCACCCCCTCCTGGTGTCTCCTTACATGCCCACCAGAATTAATGGCAATCTACACCAAGTGGCCTTCAGACTCCAAATCTCCAGTCTCTTCACTGCTGTACTGGTGCCTGTTTTTGGAGGCTACCAGGTGACTAGACAGTGAGTTCTGTTGTTCTGACATGCTGCCTTCATAAACAGTTGCTGAAAGTGGGATTTCTTTCCCTCCTCAGGTGGCCTGGCAACAGATCCGAGGCAAGAGAGCCCTGAAGGCACACCTGAACTCTCCTAGCATTGACAACACTCCTGCCAGCACCCAGCGGGCATTCTAAGTTCCTCCTACTGGCTGCCAGGGGCTCTAGCAATCAGTAGTCTCCATGTTCAGGCATTCTAGTGAACAAGCCCTCTACCTCTACTGGCAGGAGAGGGTTGTTCAGCATACAAATCTAAGCATGTTGCTAGTCTTAATAGACCGGTTAAGTGCTGTGGATGTCAAAGATGTACATTTTGAATGGTTATTTGTAGTAATTTTTTTTTATTATAACCTAGAATATTTTCATCTAAAACAAAAACTGGGAATTGAACACAAAACACTGTATACCTGGAAATCTAGGTTGATGGGAATAGTTTAGTCTCTTGCATAATTGGGTGCAGTGCTTGCCTCAGTATAAGGGATTCTGTCTGGTGCCTTTGTGATGCAGATCTGTCCTCTCCGCTAGAAACTGAGTCAGCCACTGAACTCCCATCATTTGAGCACAGGAAGACCAGGGCCTTATCACCACCCCACCCGACTTCTGAAGGGACAGCCAATTTTTAAATACATTGTGTGGCTTGAATATCTCCCAGTGTAGTGAGGTGAATTTGTTTTAAAGCAGTGGAGTGAATCATCATTTACTGATTTTTATATTTTAGTTAGATTTTCATTTCATTACTGTTTCCCCCTACACGCCAGCAGCAGCCCCTACTGCTTCATCAGTAACCTCCCAGCCACATCACCAGACCTGCACCTCAGACGGTCCCCTACCTTATACCATTATCTCCCCCCGGCTGGGCCTTTAGGGCTTCACTCTTTCTAGTATCCAAACTTGGTGGCACGGGGGTCCCTCCCTACAGTTTTAGGAAACCTTCCATGTTGGGCGGACAGGTGGTATGAGGCCCGAATGTACCAAAGTGCCATCCTGTCAGGATGGGAGTGTTCTCCTTCACTCCATCCCCATGATACTGACATGAATATTCTGCTGAAAGTACACAACAGGTGTGCATAGAGCGAAGCCATACATCTCTGCTCCCAGCGCCATCCCTGCATTGCCAACAGCACCTGTGGACCCAGTGTAGAGGGACGCCCTCCCACTCGAAGGAGGTGAGTGTTTTCTAAACCACCAAGTCCTTCTCCTCCTCCTCCTCCATTATCCCTCCACTATCCCAGATATATTCCTGAACCTAGGACACAGGGATCATGAGTCGCAACATTACTGCCCCAGCAGGCCAGCACAGTTACAAATGTTTAATATAGGTGACTTGGCAAGTGGGAGGCTTGGATCGAAAGGTCTTCAGCCTTTGCAGTGATTGCCTAGGAATAGTCATTTAGAGTGATTTCAGGACTGCAGACTCTTTTTGTTTGCCAACCGGCAGTGCACGCCTTGCAAGGGTACTGTACAGCTGGATACAGAATCTTAACTATGCTCTAGTCATTGTTCTGGAGGCCCATAGGGGTTGAAGGATACTTCACTTCTTTGTTGTGGTGGTGTGCCTTCTCTTAGCTTGCTGTTTTGTCATGGGCTTCTCTGCCCACTCCATGATTATCCGGATTCCACAACTGGCCTGGCTGTAAGTAAAGTCTAAGACTAACAAGTTCTCTCACTGTACTGTACAGCAGATGCCTTCCTGTGATTCTTTACTAGAGATAGCAGTAGGCAGGTTATGGTCTGCATAAGACTGGTGCATTACGAAACTAAACCTGATACTCTGAACAACCTCAGTTTATATGCACTATTTTCCCTCCTTTATAAAATGTTTTGATTACCACATCCGTTCTATTTTTTAAAACCTTCTTCCTCATCCCCAGAGGCCTCGCTCTTCCAGGCACTTTCATCTGTGCCACTTCTCTGCTTGCCAGGCTGTCTCACTGACCTTGCCCAGCTTCTGTCTCCCAGTGGTGTCCTATAGCGCCTTGGTCAGTTCTATCCCTTCCCTGTTCCCCCGAGGAGCTACAGAAGAAGAGGGAGAAGCATGCCAAAGAAGCCTTTGTCTAGGCACTAGGGACTGGGTAGCAGATGGACTGCCAGTGAGGGCCTGGTTGCATGGGGGAGTAAACACACGGAGGCAGTGGCAGATCCAGGAGTTTACAGTGGGGGTGCTGTGGTGGTGTGCATACTTGATGTGCAACTTTTTTCATCTTTTTAATCTTTTATATGATCTTTTTCAGTAAATATTTGACAGAAAATACAAATGCAATCTGTAGTTTTGAATGCATATTTTCCAATATATTAGGCTTCTCTAGCAAAATGAAATGCAGCAGCAAGCAAGTAAGTTACCATGGTCCCCCCCCCAATCCTCTACTGCATGGAGGCAATCGCCCAAAACTGACGGGCTAAGCATTTCCCCCTTGTTTGCCCTGCCCAATCTCTGTCCCCCTCCCATCTAGAGTATGCTGATGTTAGCATGCTGACATGTAGTCTGCCAGAATGTAGGCACTCGGCAATGGTCCTATGCTACCTCTAGGTGCTTGTCTCTGAGTGATGTATGTCTCCTCGCTCCCCAGGAGGAGAGTGTTCTCACAGACTCCTTTGCCCTCCCTGCCAGCCTATGACTAGACTTGCAGTGCAAACACCAGATGACAGCATGCCAAAACAGTCCCTCACCCCTCCGCTACAGAACCAGCAGTTTTTTTATTTTTGCTATTCTCATTTTAATTTTTCCTCCCTATGGTTCCCCCTGACCCTCATTTCCATGATCTGGGTTGCAGCTGCTGCAGGCTTCCTCCAGGTGGGTGGAGGAGAACCGCTGCCTTCACAATTTATGCCAATCCCACTCTGATCAGCTATCAGGGATTGAATGAATGGCAGGTGGCCCTCGTCTTCAGTTCCCCAGGAGCCTGGGGCCTCACCTTCACAACATGCCAGTCCCCCATCCACCTCAAGTGTGGGGTTCCGGGGCTCGAACATAAGCCCCTTCCCTAGGTGACAGTGCAGTCCCATGCACTGCCACCACACCACTGGGCCAGCATATCAGTTCATATGTTACCCACCTCTTTATACTCGTAGTAAGCCATTTGGGCTTTTTACCTTTACCTTGTAGTTGCCAAATGGTTCTTACTATGGTTACAAGTAGGAGAAGGCAGCTTAGGTGCCCATTTGAACTGCTCCCCCACTATTTAGTGGTAATAGGAAAATATCAAAATATAACTCTCCACTTTTTTTTTTTTTTTTTTACTTACTACCACGTTCTTAGCTGAGCTGCTCCAAAGCCCCACAACAACACAAAGGTACATTTTTTTTTTTTATGTAAAATTATTTCTTTTTATTTCATAGCAGGCAATCCCTGGTACCTGAATCATCTTGTTTAAATTCCATATTTAAATGAGAGATAAGTTTGTAATGATTAACAACATCTAGCATGAGCATCAAGTCACCTGTGGTGCGTCTCTTATGTAAGGACCTGAGGTGTCAGCATGGCTCAGTTGGTAGCACATCCACCTCTGGTCCAGATGGTCCTGAGTTCTTGTCCTACACCGCGATTGTCTCATACCATAAATGCTGGCACCCAAGTGCAGTACTAGGGAAGTGACTTACTCTTGGTGTTTGCTGTCATTCAGATGAGGTGTTAAACCGAGGTCCCTTCTGCCCATCTCTGGTGCTGTCCTGGTGGATATCCAGGTGGAAGTAAAAGAACCCAAGGCACTTTTCACAAGAGTAGAGAATTTTCCCTGTTGTCCTGGCCAACATTCCCCTTCCCATAACATCGGTTCATGCAACTGTCCAAGGCTGTGTGTGGATGTTGATGTGAGAAATGGCTGCCACTACACGTTTCAGTCACTTCACTACCAATCTGTCATTGCCTGTAAAGCACTTTGGGATACAGTGTGTATAAAAAGCACTGTAGAAATGCAAATTCTCATTCTTCTTCTTAAGTTAGTTAATCTCTCCATATCATGTATCATTTTAGCAGCCTTCCACTGGACCCTTTCTGGTCTGGTCTGTCAGTGTCTCCTCTGTTGGGGAAAACAGAAGTGAGAACTACCATCCAAATGAGGGCATACCTGTGCTATATAAAGAGGAATTCCAGAACAGATGGTGGTTTGATACCTTTACATACACACACAATATATATATATATATATATATATATATATATATATATATATATAAAATATACAATTCATTTTGAGTTCTGGTCTTCTGCCTATCCCCAGAGACAATATTAAAAGCCTCCATTTAAATGCTTTTTCATAACAGAAAATGAGAACAGCCCAATATTGCAAGCCACTTGAAAAATATTATATGGAGAACACCTTGCCTTGACCTTGAATACATTATAATTTTTACAGTGAAATTTAGAGTAAAGCATTGCTTTGTTGCAGCTTTGAAGTGACTCCTTATCTTACGTTAGCTCCAGCTAGCTAGGCTGTCACCATCAGGACTGCACACATCACATTCTGCGTGCCTGTAATCTGACTGTGGGGAGTCGCCCATTCTGTTTATCTGTGAAACCCCTTGGCAGTATGGGTGGATAGCTTTCATCCGGAAACATTTTATCAGCTGCTTCTGTCGAACCTAATTTTTGATTATGTGTGCTCTTTGCTGTCTCAGATTTTGACAAATACCAGAGGAATGGAATTCCTTATCAGCTGGAGCATACAGATAAGCCCATGGAAAAAATTAGACTCTAGATTTTCCAGAGACGAGGGTTTTAATGTCTAATTACACACTTGAGACAGATTTCTACAGCTATCCCCTTAAGATTGGAGGTGCGCTGGTTCTACTGTTCTTTGTGTACATAAATGCAAAAAGCATTTGCCTCTAAAGGTACCCTTGCTTTCTTTACTTTTTCATAGTGAGTTTTTGCGCCCCAGAAAGATGCCAGATTGACAACTCTGGAACCCTTTGTTTTCATCAGCGTGGCACAACGTGGGTGCAGGTGGTGCTGCCTTTCATCACACTGCCCTGCCAAGGTGCCGCAGCCCAGTTACGGGTGGGGGTCCTTTTACTTTTTTTGGTGAGAGGATAGTTGGGACTATGTGCCCTTTCAATGCTTGACCTCTCATGCATGACAACAGTTAGGGTATGCTAGTTGTGCTAGTTGATTTAACTAGCTTGATTTTGGTAACCTGGTTGGCCTGTAAGCAATACCGCTCATGTGGGTGCCCAGGAAGATACAAAGACAGTATAACAGTACATGTAAACACAATCAGTCAGATAAAGGGCAATGTCCTCAATAAAAGCCCCATACCCAAGAGTGGAGCTGGTCCCAGTTGCCGCTTTGTGTGCAAAAACATTTTTTTTTACTTGCTGTTTACTGCAGTATATTAGATGTAGTATCTGGCTGATTCTGCGGACTCCAGAGCTGAGCTATGCTCTAACTACAAATCCCAGAACCCCTGAATCTGGCAGCTGTGGGAGATTCAATTGCCTGCAGTGCATGTTGCAGTTTTAATGAGCTCTGATTTTTTTGTTTGCTAGTCCCGCTGTCCTTCCGGGTGAAGTGCAGTTATAGAGGACTGTACTTAGCCCTGGGTAAACAGTGGGATTGGCAAAGATCTGATTGGAGCTTAGAACAGCTCTAACATGCACTGCAATCTGTTGAATCATGCACTGCAATCTGTTGAATCACACACTGCTTCAGCCCAGCGCTGACAGCTGCACAGGATTCTGGGATTTCTAGGTATAGCTTTGAAGTCAGCAGAATCGGCTAGTTACCATCTACTATAGTGCAGCAAACAGTAAGCAAAAAATGTTTTATTTTTTTTTGCACACTTGGGTGTGGAGCTGTTAGTGATATGGTGCTTTTAGTTATGACTGTTCCTTTTAAAGCAGTTACACATGTTTCATATTGAACAAGCATTTGTCAATGCCGAATGTTTGCTTGCTGGCATTAGCAGTGGTAGTGTAAAAGTTACAGAGCTGCGTAATAGGAATGGCAGTGAAGTATTGAACTGAAGCCAACTCCACCACCCCCCTACGGAGAATGACAGGCATTGGGGTGTGCCTTTGGGTCATCGGGCATAACGGCCACGCCATTTCACCACACCCCACCCTGCAGACACTTGACAAGTGTCATGGTGTGCCTTGGGGTCTTTGGCCCTTATGCTCATCCCATTCCATCAGGAAATACGGTGAGATGGGTCCTGTAAAGGAGAGTGGGGTGAACTTTGGGGCAAGAGTCCAAGGCACACCTTGATGCCTCTCACTGGCTGCAGGGTGTGGAATGGTATGAGCATTACAGGCGAGAATCGCAAGTCACACCCCTGATGCCTCTCAATCTCTACAAGCTGGGGCGTTATGGTCGGAAACCCTAATGCCTCAGGCGTTCGTTGGCATTTTCACTCCAAATTTTCAACGTGTTTTTTTTGTGGCCCCCACCTTATGAACAGTGGCAATATCAGTTTGTTAGCCGAAAGCTGATTTCGCACAGCGACTACGCCATTTGGCACCACAGGTGCGAAAACACATTTCTAACAGGATGTGAAAAATTACAGCTGTACTGTTAATTGAGGTGCAAAAAATGGCAATGTTGAAATTCTGCAGTGAAAATATTAAAAAAACTGGTGAAGCCACGAGCATGCGTAGAAAATGTGCAACACACACCCACAATGCAATTAGTTTGGGCATTTTTTACAGCAGATTGTCAACACAGGGATTTTGTAACCTTCGCTCATGAACAGTGTTACTGTGATTTTCTTAATCTGTCCCGAACAGTGATTTCCCACAGCGACCACGCATTTCTGCGCTGGAAGTGCGAAAACACATTTTGGCCATGGTGTGAAAAATGACAGCTGTACTATTCATAAGGAAGTGTGGGGAAAATGCCAGTGGTGAAAATCTGGACTGAAAATATTAGAAATCCATGAAGTTACAAGGGTGCGTAGAAACTGCGCAATGGTCACTCGTACCACAGTCATTTTATGGACGTATTTCACCAAATTTTTAACATAGCCATTTTAACACCTCTGCTCATGAACAGTGTCACTGTGATTTTCTTAATCTGTCCCAAACATTGATTTCGCATATCGACTGCGCCATTGTGCGCTACATGCGCGGAAACTCATTTTGGGTCAGATGTGAGAAATGACAGCTTTACTGCGCATAAGGAGGTATGGTAAAATGGCAATGTTGAAAATCTGGAGTGAACATATTGAAAATTCGCGAACTTCACGTGTGCATAGGAACAATGCAACACATGCTCAGAAATAGTCATTTTGGGATTTTTCACCAATTCTCAATATGTGGTTTTGGGGCTACCTCAAACTGTGACACTGTCATTTGTAAATCTGTCCCAAAAGGTGGTTCCGCGTGAGTGACCTACTTAGATCACCTTTCGGCCGATAAATGCCATGACAGTGACAGAATTCATGAGGTGGGGTCCCAAAAACCCCATGTTGAAAATTTGGTGAAAAAATTCTCCAAAATGTCCGAGATATGCACTAAAGTTGAAAAAAACCTATTTATTACATTATACAGCTTACCGGCATTTCCTCTGTTCGCAGTCGGCTTTGAAGAGTGCAGACGTATTCCCAGTCCACCGAAGATCGTCGTGCCGAGCTCCAGAGGTAAGTGTGGGGTGAGATGGGGATGTGGGGAGGCAGGGTGCGCAGAGGGTGGGCACAGATGTGGGGGAGATTGGGTCAGGACAGTCAGCGAGGGAATGTTTTTTTATTTCAGGTTTTTCTTTTTTTTTTTTTTTTTACTTAGACGACGCGGGACTTGTGCCACGCTGGGGTGGGCTTCCAGCGTGGCAGCTGGAAGGCTGCTTGTCGGGGGCCGTGGAGCTGGCGGGGGATTGGGCACCCACGTTGGCCACACGATCTGTTGCCATGCTGGTGTGGGCTCCCAGCTTGGCACCCTGTGGTCTCTTGGAGGGGAGAGACAGTGGAGCAGACGGGGGATTTGGCACCCGTCGGCCTATATAACTGTTGCCATGCTGGGGTGAGCTCCCAGCATGGCAACTGGAACTCTGTTGGGGATGGCACAACCGACGGAAGATTGGGCACCTCGGCCGGCTATACAGTGTGTGCTTGTGGGGGCACGAGCACGCAGGTATGCGTGTGTGGGGGAGCCATATGAGCACGCAATATCTTATCGCTGCTTACTGAAGCGTAGCTCTCCCTTTCAACTGTACGGCCACTGCATTTTCAACTGCTGTCATAGATAGCTGCAGCATTAATTGGAGAACTGCGGCTGTGCCTGCAAACACACTGACTGAATTGGAAGACGGGTGCCACACCTTCGAAAACTCTGATGATGGCACTATGTTTCTTGCACATGCGTGCAAGCAAACATAAAAATGGAGTTTTAACAATGCTTTAAAACTTGAAGCAGCTGTACAGTTAATGCTTGATAATAGTGGATTATAGACTTTCAAAGCCCTGAAAGAAAAAGATCTATGACATTGCAATGTTTTCATAAAAGGGTACAGTATTTGAAATGGATTCTTACATGGGGATCTAGTGTTGAGTTCGTATCTCAGTGTTCGAAAAAGGAACTGATTGGCATGGTGGTGCAGTGTCCGTAGCAATTTGCTTCATACAGGTTGCAGCAACGTACCTAAATCTGTCATCTAAGGGAAGTCACCACAGTGGTGGGTTCCAGCAGGAGCCTGAGTAAAGAAACCACCAGTTGTATTATATTGTAATATTGCTCTTGATAGTGCACTGACTGAGACCGCAAAATAAACCAGCAGTTCATAATCAGGGATAGACAGAAGAATGCTTTGGGCTAACAATTTTCTTGAATCTGGAAGAAGCATATTATTACCTAGATAATGTAGGCCAAGATGCTGATGTACTTCTTACATGACAGAATCAGTATGTTGCCCACAGGACAGATCCGCCATCGAGAGTGAGACCAAATATATGAAAGTGGAAACCAATTCAGAGGTAGCAGTTTCAAAAAAACTGAGTCTCCGCTTGTTTTTTCTTAATACTGTAAAACATTGCTTTTTATTTTTTTAGCATAAAACTAACTTGTGTTGTTGAAACCATTACTGCATACTATCAGTCTCTCTGAACAACATTACTGAAACATGAAACTCTTGTGCCCCTTGCAAATGTAACAGCATTGTCTGCATGCAGCAAAATTTCTGTTGCGATATATGACTGGCAGAGATAATTGAGAAAAAGACTAAAAAGCAAGGCACCCAGGATCGAGCCCTGCTGCACTCCTGTGCCCTGTGGTGCAAGTGGTAGGCAAAAAGTACAGGAACTCAGACACTGGCAAATATTAAATGTTGAATGAAGATCCTCACTCTGAAGGAGAACTCCTATCAAGACACATCTCTTGCATCTGTACAGATACTAGTGGATTCTATTAGAAAAATTGAAGTATTTCTAGGAAAATAACATTCTTCTACAAGTCAAATTTTGTGATGGAAACCCCTGTGCTGCTGGTTCAAAAAGTTCAGTTCCAGTATCCATGGGAAGAAATACAGGAGCTCTGTTCCTGCTGCAAAAAAGGTACAGGAATTGAGTTACGGAGCATTATTAATCCTGGTCTGCTGCATTCTATTAAATGTATACCTCCAAAACCACGACACAGCATTGAAAGATAAATGCAAATCGCTTAGAGTTGCAGCAGAAGTTTATGGTATACGAAATCAAAAGCTTCAGAGAGGTCCACAAATACCACAGAAGAAAACTTTCTGGAGTCTTGTGCATGATGGACAAATTGTGTGAACTTTGCCAAAGCTGTTGTAGGACTATGTCCAGGCTTGAACGTGTTAAATTGGGGTAAAAATATCAGCAAAAAACCTAGTCAACTGAACAAAAACAATTCTTTCCAAACTTCAGCTAAAAGAGCTAACAGTGATATTAAATGAAAATTATTCTTTGTTTTCAGATTGCCAGATTTTAAAATAGGCCAACAGCGCTTGTGTCCGTACTGATGGCCTTGAACCCAAATACAGGGATAAAGTGAACATTTTACAAACATGAACAGCCAGAGACCATTGCTGCTTTACATAGTCTAAGATCAGCATCCTCAATGACGGCCAGGGCCAGGGCCCTGACGTTCAGATTTGAGCGTTATGACGACACCTCATTTTCTTTTTTTTTTTTTTTTTTTTTGCTATATATTTTTTCTTATCTCTATGCGCTGGGGGTGTTACCAACGTCCCCCCAGTCCGCCCGACTAACAGCCCCTACTCTGCCCCACATCCCCAAGCTCAACCCCACCTCCAACCTACACAACAATCTTTTTGCCATGGTGGGCATGCGACCATCATCACGGGATCCGAGGGGGTTTCAGATTAGGGGGAGCATCCAGGTAGAAGCCGGCCGGGGCTGCTTGTCCGGCCATCAAGTAACACGCAAGGTTTCTCCTCTTTTTCCCCCATACGTCTGTGGCGTGCAATGACGCCAAGGGACCAGAGCGTGCACGCTACCACAAGTGCCCCATCCCAGCGTCTGCCACAGCACGTCCCACTGGTTCTGCCCATGACCTGTCATAGTCCCCAGCCACTGCTAGGAGCCGGCAGGCCACCAAGGCATCTCTTCCCCCCCCCCCCAGAGAAGAACAGTCTTACAGATGCTCGATCCTTCTCCTCCTCTGCTGACCCCCGATGGCCCAGGCTCGTTCCTGAAACCGGGTCACCGGCGTAGCGCGAGGTGTGGCGTCCAGCGCCTCAACCCTTAGTGCCACTGGGCCGACGACACCTCATTTTCTGTAAGGATTCCTAAGAAAACCTTTGGGGAATTACTAAGGTACTGGTATGTATACAGAAGATTATATCATACCCAAGTCAGTGGGCCCTCCCCCCAAGAACAAACCTTTCCAAGTTACCAAAGTATTAATGAAAGCAATAGCCAGTTTCAAAGGTTCAGTGATTACCCCATGTTCAGTTTTAATGGTGTGTGCACCGACCTTTTGTTCCCTGCTTAGCAATTCTTTTGAAAGTTTCCAGGTATTAGATATACTATTCCCACTAAACTCATCTTGCTTGTCACTAAATTACTAATGCTTTGCCAGACAGACCAAAGATTTGCATTTATTTATTTATTTTTAATTTTCTTTATGCTCCCTTCTCTGGCCCCTTAGGACTCTCTTCGGTGTGGTCGCTCAGACCAGCCAACTCCCGCTCCACCTGAGGTTTCCCCAGACCTAGGCTCCATCCTGGGATCACTCCTCACCCTACTACTGACTCCCCAACCCCCCTGGCTCTGAGCCCCACAAGGTGGGACTGTCTACTCTTCTGGTGCTCTATCTAGAATCTAGTATGGCAGCCGGAGTGGGGAGGTGTTTCGGAGGCTGACTGAGGGAGACCTGGCATTGAGCATGGGGGCCATCCACTGGACCCACCTTCACCTTCCCAGGTCCCAGGGCCTTTTTCCTTGTTTCAAGTTCCCAGAGACATGGACATGCAATGATGCCCAGTGCGTGACAGGGCACTCCTGTGCCCGTCTGCAGGATGTCCGCCACCATCTCCATACTCCATGTGTGTGCCCTGCTAGTTACAATACTCCCAGTCTCTACTGGGAGCCACCAGAACTGCGGGATGCACAACCCACCCTCCCCCGCAGAGGAGAGCTGTCCATCAGATGCTCAATCCTCCCCTCCCCGGCGACCCAAGTCCGCTCCCAAACACGGGTCGCCAGCATGGCATGAGGTAAGGCTAGCACCTCAACCTTCAGTGCCACCAGGCTGGCAAGATTTGCATTTATTATGTTTTTGCTTATTTATTTGTAAAGTCTACTATCCCCTGATTTACAATATTGCTTTGAACACCTGGCTGTATCATGTGATTTAACCACTCTGGAGTAATACAGTCCTCATTATTTCCCTTAATACTATGATTTCTACAAATGGGAGCATACGTACTGCACACAGAATCAAACGCAATACAAAATGATTTAAAGGCTTTGTCCAGATCAGGATAACTATCTACAAAGAAACCAATTAGTGACTTCCAATGCAGACTGGAATGCTGGGATATCAAGAGAACTGTTATATAATACTTTGACTGTGTTTTTCTGGCGTTTTTAAATATCTTTTTTCTTCACATTTTGGAATGTAGAACCTGCTGTTCTTAACATCGTAATGTGAAGAGCAAAGTTAGTCCCAACACCAATTACAGCAGAGATTGCAGGTTCCGTTAAGGAAGCGTGAAGTGAGACGAGCTGTCACGGACAGCAGACAGCATCGCGTGCTGATTCAGAATGGGCAGAATCCATTCCCAGTTGGTAGGCAAAGGGTCCCTAAAACTTCCAGTAATTTTTAAATCATCATCAGTTAGTCTTGGAGGAGTATAGATAACACATAGTGGCAAAGGCTTCATGTCTCCCAGAAGAAGGGTAAGAGATTAAAAGGCACCGGACTGTTGAGCATGAGAGAAGTCCAACTGAATCATTTAAAAATGTTGCTTGACGCTGGCCCAGTGGTACAGAGGGCTGAGGTGCTGGATGCCTTACCTCGCGCTACGCCGATGATCCGGGTTCAGGAATGGACTCTGGTCACTTGGGGGGCGGCCAGGGCAAGGAAGGGTTGAGTGTCCACTGACTGCTCTCCTTCCTCAGGGTGAGGGGACACAGCACCAAGCTGTAGACTGGGTGTCCACACAGGCGAGACGTTAGAATGGGGTGGACCCACGCATAAGACTGCCTCCGTGGAGGTGGAGACAGTCCATTGTACGTGCTTTGGTCCAGGGAGAAAAAGGAAAAATGGCTTGGGGCTGGCAGGCTCTGTGATGGTGGGCTGCACCCGTGTCTACCCCCGACAATCTAGATGTTGGCTTCCGTGGGTGGGGAGAGGCCAGCACCCCTCGTCACTAGCCCTGTCACAGGGGGGTAACCCATGGGGGATGACCGGTTGGGGTGGGTGTGGGGAAAGCCCACCGGAGAGATGAGTCCCCTCTGAGGGAGGGGCTGATACCGCCTGTCAGCTCGGAGTAGGAGAAAATGTATATGGTGTTTCAAAAAAAAAATGTTGCTTAACGTGATATGTTAGTTGCAAGAGAACCGGCTGAGTTATTTTTTGGTTAGTCAGCAGGGAGAGTGGAAAATCCTGCACTGAGTTTAGCCAGACTAACATTTTTGTATTATATGACTGTATATTGAATCTATCACAAGTTTAGACTCTTTGGGGTGATGGCAGCAGATCAAAAGGCCCCAGTTTGTTTGTCTCTCCTTTGTGCATGTGTATATGAGCAGGAGCCCTGAGAATTCTGAGATCCTGCAGACGTGCCCATTTATGCAAAACACTGATGTGGTGGTTGGATGCAGCAGTCTCTTGAGGGATGTTCCATTCTTCTTTTTTTTTTTTTTTTTTTTTTTTTTTTGTTCTTATAGTCTCCGAGAGGTACAACGTTTACATTACCAAAGTAATTTGTCCCCAATATGAAGGGGTATTAAGAATAGAACATTCCAGGCTTTTTTTACATTCAGTCCACCTCTAACAGGTATAATAACAGTAACCATAGAGGTGACTTTAATAAAGGTACTGTACCTAAACTATCTTAGCAAAGTAAGCTAAAGCCCCAAGTCCGAGCTGCTGCAGACCAAGTCCCTCATATCTCCATAAACAAAACTAAAACAGAAGAAGAAAAACAGAACCCTCCAACTCCCATCCCCACTTCTTAATGGAACAAGTGAATAATCTTCTGTAGATACACACAGCACCCGTATTCTCCATTTTAATTCAAACTGTTTCATTTCCCATACAGTGTGCTGAAAGGCATTCCAGGAAGTACAGTTATGCCACATAGCAATAGTAGGAGGTTGTGGGCAGTGCCACAAGAGCTTAGTTGACTTTTTATCTGCTAGTAGGTACATATATATATCATAGATCTAGGAGCTATCCTTAAGTCCTGAGGGGGGATTGATAAAAGGACCATTTCTGGGGTCAAAACAGCCTCAGTCCCCAACAAGCTAAGAATTTGTTCTCCGATCTCTTGCCAGAAGGAGGCGATAACTGGGCAAGCGCAGAAAATATGTGTGTGATTAGCAAAAGCATTCCTGCATTGTCTCCAACAATGTCCTAACCAGGCCAGAGACGTTCCATTCCTAATCCCAAACCCAACTCAGATTCTCACTGCGGATGCCTCAGGATCCAAGTGGAGAGCGCATTTGGGCCATTATCAAACCCAGTGTTCATGGACCCTGGTGTAAACCAGATTGCACAAAAACCTCCTGGAGATGAGAGCTATATTATGCAGTCTCTAGGCATTTCAGGAGCATGACTCCGGGTCATCTGCTGTGCAGATGGACAGTGTCAGTGTTATGCATTGCATAAACAAACAAGGGGGAGGGCCTCATTCATATTCCCTAGTTCCTTATCGTACTTCCTATAACAGAATGAAATAGAATGTGCCACTCATTTGGCCAGACACTGTTTAGACACAAGTACACCCTGTTTCTCAGGGGTGAATGAAACAAAAAGCTGAGAGGGCGTCCTGCAGTCTTTGGTGCTAGAAATATAGTACCTTAGGATTCTTCGTACATCTGATGTCTGGAGCAATGCTTTACCCTGATTGGCATGCTCTGGATGATGCACTGGAAGGGTCTAGTATGGTTGCCCGTCATTCATTTTCCCGACTCTGTATTTCCCGCAACCTATTTCCCGTCATTGGATTTCCCGACGCAATCTTTGCCCAAATATTGTTTGATCGAAAAGTGCTACAGTTATGTTATCAATGTTTTCCTGTGCTGTGCACAAATTAAACTCTGGCTGAACTCCATGATCTGACTGTCAGATGTAAGCAGTTTAAATTTGCTGAAATGTTCATTGCTAACTGTGCTAAAATGACCTCACTTTGTTCTAGCAATTGAGTTGATTTTGCAACTGTTCATTCCATTGTGATGCCGCTAAAGATTTTGAGTTAGTTTAAATTAGCTGAAGTGGTGGTTGCTAATTGTACTGCTACTAAAGATTTTGAGTTCATTTAAATTTGCTGAACTGTTCGATTTAATTGTGCTGCTTTGACTTCTAGTGTTGCAGCTGTTCATTCTAGTTGAAGTTCTAATTGTGCTTATAGTCGGCAGTTTCATTTTTTGAATGGGAGTCTTGAGTCTGGTTAGTAGGACGACATCGTTGTTGCTAGAGAAGCCACATCAATCATTTAGATCTCCTGGTCTGACTGCATGTGGGCAGGCTGGACTGTCTGAAAAATATGGCATTTTTGTTTGTTTTACCTAGTGAGTGAGATACTGTTTTGTTTAAATACAAACGGAAATAATGTTTTCTGTTTCTGCAATTAATAGTTGGCTTGGTGGTTAAACTGTTATATATGTACTGCCACGTGAATTTTTTTTTTAAAAAGTAAAGAGCCAGTATGTCACAGTGGCAGGCAGGCAGGCAACCAGCCGGCCAGCTAGCATGTGAACAGTAGAGGGAAAGTGGAGATCACAGTGGTTGCTTGAAGAAGATAAAATGAGATCTGAAAGAGAATCTGCAAGTAAATTAAACATGTTTTTCTATACTGAGTACTGGAGGTTGTCATATGCTATTGTTGCTTGTAGATGGCTGGACATTATGTGAGCACGGCAGGGCGTGCGGGTGGGGGTAGGGATGCTGAGTGGTGGTGATTTCGGAGCAGAGTTTGTTTTAAAAACCAAAACCAAGAAGCTGTGGTAAAAACTAGGATGCAGGGTAGGTAAGGAACAGTGAGGAGAGGAGTGTAGATGTGGGGCTTGAAACATTCTTTGCAACTGTTCGTTCCATTGCGCTGCCACTAAAGATTCTGTTCATTCTAGTTGAAGTTCTAATTGTGCTTATAGTTGGAAAACTGTCAACGGAAATAATTTCGTTTGGAAAAGTAATGACGGGAAAGCAGTGTCGGTAAACCATTTGTCTGGAAACCTCATGCCGGGCAGTCGTACGGATCCCCACTGGAAGGTGGATGGTTTGATTCTTTGTAAACTCAAACACCGCCTTTGTCAAAAACTTAGGATTAGTACATAAAGACACTCTGTCCTTTATGAAAAATCAAATGAGGAGGCTTACACATTAGAGCCTGTAGCTCTGAAATCCTTTGAGCTGAAGTGACAGCAACTTAAAAAAAAAAAACACTTTCTGTGAAAGAAGGCACAAGTCATGTCTGTCCCACAAAGAGCCAGCTTTAGTTTTTCCAGCACACAACTGAGGTCCCATGGGGGGGGGGGGAGAGATTGCAAATGGGAGATTTCATATGTAGAATGCCTCTCAAAAAGGTACATGAGACCTCAAATTGAGGTACTGTATGCCCATCAACAAGGGCATGAAAAGCTGATATCGCTGCCAGATGCCTCTACAGTGAGGAATACTGCAGACCAGAGTCTGCCTCCACCTGGGTCCTTGAACCTTGGGTTTGATAAGGTGCCAGATGTGTTCCTCACCCAGATCCCGAGACATTTACAGTGAGAATCTGAGTTGGGTTTGGGATTACAAATGGAATGCCCCCAATCGGTTGTTGCAGTTCATCCACCTTGTCAGTGTTTGAGTAAATGGGACATGACAAGCACCTTTTGGTCCATGTCTGGTGTCAGTTAGTCCCACTGCACTCTGTGTCCATTGTGGTATCTGCATATATAAGGCAGGCCAGTGGCACTGTCACAGTGGCCGCTGCCATGAGTCCCAGAAAACACAGGAATGTTCTGGCTGGGATGTAATGACTGCTGTATACCTGTTGTTGTGCCATGAGCCCTTCTGCCCTGTCCAGAGGTAGAAATGCCTTGGCCTGTTCTGTGTCCAGGACCACACCTATGTACTGCAACTGTTGGCAAAGGGTCGGTACTGACTTTGGCACGGTCACTGTAACCCCCAAGTCTTCGAACCTTTGCCATGTTCAGGACAGTGTGTGCACCAGTTGGTTTCTGGACTTGGCCTTCAAGAGCCAATTGTCCAGGTATGGGAGTACATAGCAGACCATCTCCTGTGAGGGGATACTACCACCACTGCTAAGTATTTGGTAAAGACCTGCGGTGCAGAAGACAAACCAAAGGGAAGTACTCTGAACTGGAAGTGTTCCCTTTCCAGAACAAATCTCAGATATTTTCTTGATACTGTCTAACCTTGATATGAAGGTGCACATCTTTAATTTCCTGAGAGCATATCCAGTCCCCTGTTTGCAACAGGGGAATCAAATTTTGCAGAGAGACCATCCAAAACTTATTGTGTTCTATGTAAAAGTTTGGGTTTCTCGGGTGTAACACAGGTCTGAGATCTCCTGTCCATCTGGGGACCGGGAAGTATCTGGAGTAGAACCCTTTGCCTTTCTGGTGAGAAGGTACAGGTGCTATGGCATGTTTGGTTGGTAACACTTGTACCACCTCTTTCAGCAGGGATGTCCTGGGGGATAAGCTGAGAGATGGAGGATGCCCTGGAGGAGTTTCTAGTAACTCCAGCGCATGTCCCTTTTGGCTGAACAGGATTCTGCCATAGAAGTGAGTAGTTCATGATGCAAGGAGGACACACCTGACCTCAGAAGTTGTTTCAGAGAACCAGGAGCCCTGTGTATGAGCATGCATGTGCAGCAATGCCAGCCAGGATACAATACAGTAATGCTGATGTCTGTCTCAAAATGCTGCAGCAGACCGCAGGGAAAAAGTGCAATTCAGTGGCAAATTTAAGCCCTTTTGTTGTCTGGTGTATTGTGATTTTGTGACATTAAGTGACTTACTGCAGGTTACTGCACTGCATCGTGGCTGACTCTGTTGTATGAAGGACAGCGTGTACACATGCACGATTGTCTGTGTATGTGGATAAAGTGCTGAGCAGTGAACCTGGAGACCTAGGTTAAAATCCCACTTTCACTTACTCACTGTGTAACTTTGAGCATCACTCATCTTCCCTGTGTGTGATTAATGGGTTGTATAGTGCGTCAGGATGCATGGCATGCATCAAAGGTGCTGTCGAATACCAGATGATTTTCCTTTCCTGCATGATTGCATGTGCATATGATTGCATGGTTAAGTGTGCTTCTGTGTTTGACACATGCCTCTGTCATCTAAATGTCTCTGTTGGCTTTAGGAAGAGAAAGCAGTCTATCTTTATCTTTAGTGCACTGATATGTGGTTTAGGCAAAGAGAAACAAAAATCCATTAGTTGCTGGCTAGTTTCATAAATGTATGTTTCCTGACTCAGATATGTGTTGTTCCATTTTTACGTATAAAAATTAGCCAACTACTACTTGCAAAATATAAAACTACTCATATTGTAATATGCCAATGTCATAAAGTACCCTTAATACTTTATTATGTTAAATATCAGACTTGGTATATCATCATCACTGGACTTGGCTAGAGGTGGTATCAGAGTTTTTCATTCACGAGGCTGCTGTGTGTGGATATACCTATAGATATGGGTGTGGGTGTGTGTGACCCCAGATCACTGTGTCTGGATTCGCACTCCTGCCTGGTGGCTGTACAGGGCCCACCTGGTTGAGGGAGTTGGGTTCATTGGCAGGCAGCTGGTGAAGGGTACCGGATCTAGAGGATGGAAGGAGGGTTGGAGTCCCCAGGAAGCTGCTCTACAGAGCCCAGTGCCCCTTGCTGTATCATTGTGTCTGCCAAGTGGACATTTCTGGGACACAGATGAAGTAAATTTGCCCCTTCAGGAGACCTCCTGTGGGCTAAAATTGGACATAATAGAAATTCATAGCCTGGTTATCGCCTAGCCCCCTTTGGACATCAATCACAGGTACTATAGTAGATCAACAAAGTCTATTTTGAGAGAACAATACTGCATCTCAGCATGGTGTCATTAGGAGAAATCTCAGTTGTTCCCCCATTGGGCTGCTTGCAGCCCCTACATTGTTTTTGGATTGCTAGAATGGTACTGTAATTGTAAGAGGATCATATGTTTAGAGACCCAGGATGTACCTCCCCAACAGGAAAAAGGTATTTGAAATGGGACTTTGATATTGAATTGGACAGGAAAAATTACAGTACAGTGCTCCCTCTCTATAGTGAACAACTCTGGAGCCAGCTGAGGTGTTCACTATAGCTACAGCAGGTGTTAATATGCCTACTTAGTGAAAAATGGGAGCCATCAAAGGTGTTCACTATAAGAGGGAGTTTGTTAGAGGGGTTCTTTGTAGTAAGGGAGCACTGTAATGTGAAGACATGCGTGGTTACCTGTAAGTTATTTGCTCATGAGTCGGACGTTAAATGGATCCAACTTTAGGCTTTCCCACTGTCTGGACCTTCTGTTATTGTTTGGGGTCTGTTGTGTCCCTAGCCCCCTTTGTTTGCAGCTCAGCTCTGCACTGCACTGAGAGTGTTCGTGCACCTGTGAGGTCATCCCAATCACAGAACATGATGTAAAGTGTAAGTTATTGTTTGTACATTCACCGTCCCAGTGATTCCAGTTGTTTACCCTCTATCCTAAACCAACAGAGAGAGAGAGAGAGAGAGAAAGTGTCTTAGCTGGGATTTTGACCTTGGTCGCCTGGAATACTGTTCTGTAGCACTACCAACAGTGCAGCCAAGGCAACTAGAAACCTGGGAATTCCAGAAGCACCATATAGCTTTCTGTAATGCATAGCCTGGTGCAGCACAGATGACTGACATTTTTAGTCACAAGGGTGTGGTGTGTATGTACTGTATATATGGAACCCAAACAGGAGAGAAAAAGTGCCTCAGCTGAGACTTTTACCCAGGCCACCTGGAATACCATTCTGTTGCACTACCAGCTGCACCACTAAGGCAAATGGAAACCTGGGACTCCCAGATGAGCTTTTATTTTACCCTCCCGTTATTTTATTGTACTGCTTTCTACCCCATCATACCTGGAAATGAGCCTTGGCACAATCTTTCCTGGTCACCAATTTTAAATTAAATGATACATAATTCAAGCCAGTGGCCTACAGGTGTAAGCTGTCCTAACTCTCTGCAGTGCTCTGAACCATCCAATCCTGTCACCCTGCAAGTTTACTTTTTCGAACTCCCAGTAAATTTGGTATAAAACCTTACGTTTCCATCACAGTGTAACTGTCACAGATAACCAGAGGGACTTTTCAGTGCTACACTCCTTTCTGGTTTCAAATGGCCATCTACTCTGCTTGTCTTTCATGTAAGTAAACAGTGATATTTTTCGGGGTTTACCTCTCATCAGGTCACACATGTGGAACATTAGCTGTCAAGTTCTAGGATCACATGGAAAATTTTCCAAGCAGTACTACCAGGGGACACCCACGAGGACATCCGATGTCACCTCCTCTGTATAAGCATGGACGGTCCCAACCCTCCTCAGTTCTTTTCCCACTGTCGACTAGTGCTAGTCAGATCCCAGATTACCCAGGAAACTTCATGTTGCAACCACAAATTTTGCTTTTTTTCTGCTTTCTTTTCTTTTTGCTCAGATCTAGTTGGGTGCTCACTTTTCGCCTCCGCTGGGTTTTCGGCAATCCAGGGGAAGCATTGCTTCATGCTTTAGATGTGCATAGAATTCTCAGGTACTCTACACACCATACCAAGGACTACAGGAAGTTCTCTCAGTTGTTTGTTTCTTTTGTTTTTGGGAAAGAGGGCATTCCCGGTTTCTAAATGGTGTTTGTCCATGTGGTGGGACAACTGTAATATGAACGTAACAGTTTACTCCCCAACATTTGGTTCCCATCAATTCACTCCCAAGTCAACTCATTCCTCCTCATTTCCACTCCTATCAGTTTACTCCGGTACAATTTTCAGTGAAGCTGCAGTGAAGTCCCATTCACCGGATTCACTCCCAAAGCACCTCCGAACCCAGTGCAGGCTCCCTCACTCACCCTAGACCCCTGGAGCAAGCAGAATGCATGGGCAGCCAGCTTGTGGCCCTCCCCTCACACCTTCCGCGGCAACTCCCAGAGCATCTCCTGAAATCCAGTGCAGGTATACAGTGCTGCCTTCTACTGCTTACAGATTCGGGGCTACTCTGGAATGGATTTATTGTCGGCTGAGCACTGTTGATTGTTCCCACCTGATGTCTGACTATTAATGTGATATTAGCCTGTTCCTTCAGTGCTTTTGTGAATGTTTAGACTGTATAGTTTTTTATGGAGCTGCATGAAAATGTTTTGTACTGGTTAAAGGCCGTTTCCCTGTTCTGGTGTGTAGCGCCTTAGCATGCGGCTCTGTACAGCTCTGTTGCCTCCTCTGTTGTACATGCTGCAGTCCAAGTTCCCAGTTTCTCTCTCAAAGCCTCTCCACTCAACTCGGCAGTTACTCAGCCCTCCCTTAGAGCTGCGATGGCCCTTGGCTCCGATCCTCCCGGACTACCATTTCTGTACAACTGAAGCGATCCAATCATGCTCGGCCTCTGGTTACCACCTTTTCAGAAGCCCAAAGTGGGACAAAAGTGCGTGACCTGGCCATTGGCAGCCAACTGCGCATGCGCGCGCTGCTGGTCCACGGCATCCTTGCGACACAGGGTACCAATCAGGATATTTGGGATGCTTTGTCATGTGCCACTGCCCACGCCCACCCCATGTATGCCTTTACTCAGTACTCTTTGCATGTTCACCCATGGAACAACATTAACATTGTCTGTGTTCATAACCTTTGGTAATCTGAAATCAGGAAACAGACAAATGCAACACTGCAAAAAATGCATTTTTTATTACAAAAAAAGAAGAAATAGTAAAGCAGCAAGGACATTTTCAAGCAATAAAAAGCAGATAGTCACCTCTTTCAAAACTACTCCACCTCTTTCTCACTCAAACAGCTCTACACCTCATTTCTTAGCTTTGAAATTATACTTAGCATTTGATTTAACAGCCTGCAAAAGGGGTCTGTTCCACATAATGTTTGAATGGAATTCGCCACATTTCATTCGGTAGTTTATTGTGACCATAAGTTCGGCTTTTATCAGTTCCACCCTGCAACGATTTCTTACATCGGTCCACTTGTTCTTTAGGAGAGAAAACACTCTCTCAGCAAAAGCATGTGAAGGTGGGATGCTCATGATCCGTGCAATTACTGGATACAGAGCAGGCAGGTCTGGTGCATCCGAACAAATCTTTTGCCACTTTTCTGCTGGTGCTAGGTCCAGTCTACACAAATCTGGCATAAGAGGCCTGATGACTGAATAGTCTTGAAAGAGTTTGTCTGCATCTATGGATTCCTGCAGAGAAAAGGCAGCAACGACATTCAACAAATCATCAAAGGCAAAGGGTTCCTTCAAAGACAGCATAGACATTTTCTTTAGGTAGTTGTCATCACTGAAGTCAAACCACTGCTCCAAGTATTTGACAGCAGTTTCAAGGAAAAGGATAAAATCTGTCTCCAGCTTTTTATAGGAGACAGTATCCATATCCCTCATGAATGCCCAAAGCTTTCCCCAAAAAAACTTGTCTGCTGCTCGGGCTTCAAGTTTTTGTCTAAGTGAGGCCATCACTGCAAATGTTTCCATAGCTGTCAGTTGTGATCTTTCTAGGGTGACTATGTGTTCATTGAAATCGACCAGAACGGCACTAAGGAAATACAGGTAGCACTGTGGCAGTGTCGGAAGTGTGCCCTCCCCCATGTTCATTGTCAGCAAAGTATTGCCAGATCTGTCTAGGTGTATCCTCTTCTTGTGACAGGAAATAGGACTGCAGTGCAGCAAGATGTTTGACTATTCTGTCAATTGCTGGCAGCAATGACAGCCATCTGGTTGGCACATGCCTCAGAAGGGACTCTTATTCCAAGCCACAAAATTCAAAAAACTCTCTTAAATCTCTTGTTCTTGTGGCAGACCCTGAAAAATGGCTAAACATTTTTAGGACAAACACCTCCACATCATATGTCAGTTTTGCTGCTGCCTTCTTTGTGGCATTGTGAAGGATGTGAGCAGGGCAGTTTGCTTTTTGAAGTGATGGGCAGTTCTCTTTCAGTCTAGTATACATGCCTGACTGCTTCCCATAGTTCACACTGGCATTGTCAGCACCATATGCCGACACAGAGTCCCATGGCAAGGAATGCCTTTGCAAAATAGATGAAATCTGCTCAGTTATGGCTTGAGCAGATTCATCTGGGTCTTCATAGAAGTCCAGGAGAGCATTAACCACACCTTCTTCCTTTCTGAAATACCTTACTACCAGTGGAAATAGTTTTATGTTGGATGCATCAGATGCTATTGAAAATGACACCCCTGGACTTTGCAAGTCTTTCAGAAGGCATTCCAGAGAATGTGGTCCCAGAACATTCTCTACAATGGCTTCAGCCTTTGTTCTGGCACAGGCAAGTTTTTTGGCAGTCTGAGTCCCCATACAGCTGACTGGCCAGCTTCAGCCCACAGTCCAAGGAATTGTAAGACATGTTGTGCTGCACTGCATGAAAAACTTCAGCCACTTCAGCTGCAGTCACCTTCAGCTCTGTCCCATCCAGATTAGTTGTTCTGGTCCATTTCATCATCAGATGGGTGCGTTTGACTTGCTGGGTGGCCGTCTTGTGTTGCTCTGTGCTTTCATGCCTTGTTAGGTCATTCCGCCCGCCATGTGACACCAGGATTTCACGTCTACAACACCTGCAGAAGGCTTTCAGTGTGTCGCTGCACTTCTCAACCCAGTTGAACTCTGTCTTCCACACATCTTGCCACTTGCAAAGTCTCTTATTGTTGGAAGAAGATGCAGTCAGTGCAGATCGCTTCATTCTTTGAGCCCCGATACTTACCTGTGCAGTTAACAAATGTTGCAATGTGATTTTTGTATATATTCAGTGACAAACTGGTGCACTTTGTGTCATCTTACTTGCAGGCACTATCACATGTGTGCCACTCATGGTCTGAAAGCACAATGCAACTTCTGTGCATGGCAGCCAAAACCAAGCACCACAAGCCAGTGCAATTGTAGCTACAGGTTATGTAACACTGGAGCTGGAACATCTAGAGGCAGTGAACAGCAAGGAATATAGCTTGTTCCATGATGCCACCCTACGCCCTTGGTTTGAAAGCACAATGCAATGCACATACACTGCACCAAACAAGGCTTGAAAACACGAAAAAGAATCCCTAAATTAAACAGGGTTGAATAATTCATAACTTAAAAATGACAGGCAGTGGATGACATTTATAACCATGGCAAAATATCCTTCCATGTACCTTGGGCCTTGCAGATGGTTGCTTGCAACCAAGAATGTAAAAACTGGGAAGGCAGCAAGTGGCCTGGTAGTACAGACTACAGATTCGGACAGTTTCAGACAGTCCAAACCCTAGTCTGTACTGCTAGGTGCTTGCTCCACTTTGTACGTTCGGTTGCAAATGACCAACTGCAGGCCCAAGGTACATGGGAAGAATATCTGCATGGACTAATGAGCTTGTCACTGTACGTACAACCAGCAGCATTTTCGTAACTGATTTGATTCCCCCATCTACCAAAATACAGAAACAGAAAGAACATAGAAAAGCTCCACAAAAGACACCAGGTGGCCACGACACCATCCAACTAGTAGTACTAGTATAAGCAAAACATCAAAGCCACAGCCGAGCCAAAATGAGGTTATTTTCTAGTTCTGGCAGTAGGCAGCACCTGTGATGGCTCAAACCACACTTGTCATTTGGTCAGCTGTATCCAACTACTAAAAGCAGCAGTACTACCAAATCAGACAGTGATGTAAGGTAGTTCCACTGCCCTTATCTGTAATTATTTCCCCATGTCATTTTTTTTTTATAAAGATATTTGCAATTTGAATTTGTGGTGCCACAATTGTGGCTGGCTAATTTTAAGCTACGAACCCCCCACAAATCACATCTTGTCTTTTGGTTACTGCTGTAGGATCCTGTGCCCTCTGTGTAGTACTGACAGTCAAACACATGTGCCATTGGCAGCAGAGGGGGTTCCAGTATCCAGTGCAGAATGTAAACAAATGCAAAGAATAACTGAGCAAATTGGTGGGGGTTGGGGAAGAAGAATCGTACAAAGCCAGTGGGAAAGGGTACATGATCAGCAGAACACAAGGAATAAACTGACAAAAAAGCACAGATTGCATTTCTTATTACATAGCAATACTGCTGCTTTAAATAGACATGCACATCCACAATCTGTTCAACACTTTCTAGGGGCTTAAAAGAATGACTAGAGCATGCTCGTGATAATCAAGAATCAATTTGTGTCGTGCAAAATAAAATTGTGTTCACAAAATCAGATCAGGCGTGTTGTCCTCTGTTCAATATACAGTACTGTCATTTGTTACCACGTCATCCACATGTGTGTGGGTCATTAAAAAACAACGCAAGCTTTCATTAATTGCTGACACTACCAAACAAGAAGGCACGGAGGTGGAAACTAAGAAAGTGCTGAGTTCATTCTTCTGTAATAGATGGCATGAGCTCCGCACAGTAAGTTTTCACCTCTGCCAATCTCCGGAATCTTCCACACACTCATCTAGCTGCTGTGTCACTACAGGAACTTGCTGAGTATTTTAATTTCCCCAAAGATCCTTGAGACATGTGCATACCTCTCAACCTCCTGCCTGATTAAAATCGGGGACAAGGCTTAAAAAAAAAAAAAAAAAAAAAGGGACAAAGGACCAAAACCAGGGACACATCTTCAAAATTAGAGATATCCACCCAGAAAGCTGGTAGAATATGGGGCTTAGTGCAAAATGCATTTTCAAAAGAAAAGTCTGTAATTTTAATGCTTGACATTGTTTTGTGCTTACAGCCCCCACTGTTTAACCACAAAACACAAATTTTAGGAGGGACAAAGTAAAATTTTGAGACGAAATCAGGGATGTCCCTGAAAATCAGGGACACTTGAGAGGTATGCGTTTGTCATATGCCATTTTATTTTTTATGGAGTGTCCTTGTCAATACATCAGCTATAGGAAAAAGTGATTCCTCCTCCAACAGGCTGTCATTATGATAAATTATACAATGGCAAGAAAAAATCAAGGACTCTGATTGGTCCCTGTGTACCTGGGACAGTGATGTTATTACAGGACAACATCACTGGATGAAGTGCAGGTACACACACAACCGCATGACAGTCTGAAAAAACCATGCGTCCTTCAGAAATTCCGACCGCACAGAGCAGCTGCTAGAAAGCATTTCGGTCCCCCAGTGATGTCACACCTCCATTTCCCTCGTTCCTCATTCACTTTTCCCACGCAACTTACTTAGACCGCGATTCCTTGAATATTTAAAATAGCACTGTAACTCTTTCAAACCAAATGAGCAGTTATGGAAAGAGACAGGCAGGCAGTTTTCAGTTTCCGGTACACATCGGTCAACGTCAAACTGTCATTTTTAATTTTCGTCAAGAAGCCTTGTTAAAAAAAAAAAAAAAAAAAAAGCACACATCGAGGTCAAACGTCAAACTTTCATTTTTAATTTTCGTCAAGCAGCCTTCTTAAAAAAAAAAAAAAAAAAAAATGCAGCACTTGAGGCTCAGACAAAAGCCGTACTTGTAATTGGCTTTTATGCAATATCACCTCAGTAGCTGACTCATCCCTTGACTCACGGTCCGCAATCCCCATCACCTTATTGGCCCAGTCCCCTGCTAATGTAACAGCTGTATTTTCCACACATGAAGAAAGAAACACAGAAATTAAGCTAAAATACAATGGCGTGGCGGTTGAATAGGCTTGTGAGTGCGTGTGTGTGTGTGTATATGGGGGTGACTCAGTTAAATGATTAACTGCACAGACGGCATAAGTTAGGTACCTGCTTCACCTAGTGGAAGAAAAGTGTAAAGAACTTTTTTTCAAAACGTATACCTACATTTACAAAAAAATGCTGAAAAAGCCAATAAATGTATTTTTTTCTGTTCTCCTTTTAACTAAAAAACGAGCCATTGTATAATAGGCAAAGGCACTCCGGGGATGTGTTTATCGTGTAATAACGTCACTCCTGGGGTGGTGGAAGCACTCGGCTTCGCCTCATGCTTCAACCCACCCCAGGAGTGACGTTATTACACGATAACACACACCCTGTCATGCCTTATTGCTTAATTATCCCAAGTTAACACTAGCTAAGCCAGGAAACACACAGCAGCCTAATTCCGAGGGGGTCAGTCTTTCATCATGGGGGAAGAGATAGATCCAAAATAACAAAATGAAATGTATTTGCCCCACCATATTATAACCTACCACGGGGGGGGGGGGGAGACAAATACATCCAGAAAACAAAATGCATTTGCCCGGGTGGGGGTGGGGTTATACTCTACTAAGGTTACCCAACTGAATTAAGACAGTAGCATAGCAAATTAAATAAAAATACTGGCTAGAAGCCCTTACCAGACCCTCCTCAGTAGTGAGCAAGGAACACAGCCAGCCAGCAAACACACAGTCCTCCTCCTCCTCAGTCAAGCGATGGGATGGGATTTTTGTCACAAGTCACTGTCCAGATTGATTCAAATCTGCCAATTCGCGGCAATGATGATGAGGCCTGCCCCCAGACTCACTCACACGCATGCACCACCAAAGTGATTACAGCTCTTTTTGTTTGACTGAAAAAGTAAGCCAAATGGTGCAGCGAGTCCAAGAGAAACTTGTCAAAATTGCTTCAAGCCTTCAGTTCAGTTGCAGCTGTCCACTCCAAGTCTCCAAACACCCTCCGTGAAAGTCAGTCAGCTGCTGTCTCTTCTGGGCTGTGTGGTGGGTGGGCCAGGGCTAATAAGGCAGGCTTGCTTGCTAGTTGCTTCTGCTGTGCTACTGCTGACTGCCAGAGAATGCCTTGAAATTAGCCGTGCTGCCCCCAGAGAGAGAGTCCGACCGACGCACACTCACGCTCCGTCTCCCTTCTTCTAGAGTTCTGTGTGCTGTCAGACAGTCACACAGCCAGTCCACTCCTAAGTCACTCCAGTCGGCTCCGGTCCTTGCTCGCTAGTGGCAGGCAGCTGCTCTTTCCTCCAAACGTCGATATTTGTTCCAATCCCAGTGCCAGGCAGCCTGTCTCAATTCCGAATCGATTCTCTATCTCTGGTGGTGAGTGACCCGACCGTGGCTCTGGTGGCTTTTTAAACATTCCGCCACCTGGTAGCCACACCCCCTGATGACTCTACAGCCATCGAGTCATCACCCGACACCACCAATCATGTTGCGGTAGCGGACCTGTTTGAGAGCGGAGCGGACAGCTCGCAGCTCCACCCCCTGCCCCCAAACACACACAGAAAGCCTGCCCCTGGGATCAGTATAAAAGGTGCCAAACTAAGTTAAAACGAACAAAAGGGCTTAAGGAGTAGGACGGTCGGTCAGTGCCGGCGGTGACTCGGGATGGACTGGGAAGTTGGAAGGCAACCGTAGTACTTGGACCTGGTTAATTTAAATTGCACTGCGCGGGTCAGGTCCTCGGCTGCCCACCTAACCCCGGCGTAATTCGGCATTGCTTGTGACCGATGGGAGGAGGGGCAGCCACTACAAGCTCAACAGAAACAGAATGAGGAAGCGAAGGGAAAAAAATGATGGGGAATCTGCATGCTGCAACAAGCAGGTATTGTAATTTGCAGTCACTGTCTGGTATTTACAAATTGTGTTCCGAAAGCGGGACATTTAGCGTCCTACAGCTGGGAGGTGTGGGAGACGGGACGGCAACCCAAAAAGCGGGACTGTCCCATGGGAAATGGGACGGGTGGCAATCGTAGCTCGGCCACGCTACAAAATGGCCATCAAAATAAAGGCAGCAAGGTTGGGGGGGGGGGAGCAAGCAACACAACAAACTCAAGTAACCAAATAAATAAATAACAAATAGCCTGCAGGAGCCCACGTGGGGCAAATAAATAAACAGAGCAGAAAGAAAAAAAACAAAGAGAAAACAAAGCTCAAGCGGGGCACAGAACTTAATAAACTATAAACTAGGGCTGAGAATAAAATAAACAGGACAGCCCTGGGAGACAAACAAAAAGGTAGCTGGGCACAGTAACCCAAAGCGCAGAAGTCGGATAGTTCTGTACCAGCATATCAGCTTCACTACAGATTGAACCGGGAATGAATTGACAGGAGCGGGAATGAGGAGGAGTGAATTGATGGGAGCCAAATGGGGAGCGAATTGACAGGAATGAATAGTCATGTACCCAACTGTATTACTTTTCGTCATGGGAAGTATGGTAAGACATTTCCTGGAGTGGTTCATGGCCATTCAGCCAGAGGCATGGCCACTTCTGTTGCCTATTTCAAGAACATGTCCACTGCTGAAACTTGTGCTGCTGCCACTTGAAGTACTGGCCGCACTTTCACAAAACACTACAGTCTGGACATTGCTTCCAGAAGAAGGGCAGGCTTTAGCCTGACTGTGCTTCAAGGCCTTCTTTCTTAGGCCTCTGCCTCTTGCCACCTAGACTGTCTCATAAGCTGTACTGCTTAGGACTCCTTCCATAGATGTGACCTGATGAAACAGATCTCCCCAAAGAAGATAGAACAGTTACTTAAAAAACTTACCGTAACAGTAAATCTTTGAGGGAATATTTCATTATGTCTTGCTAACCCACCCTCCATCCCCCATGGGCATCCTGCTCCGCAGTCCCTGCCTTTCTGTCTTAGGCAGGCCATTTAAGAGGTCAGCCCTCCTGGCAGATGGGCTCCTCTTCTCTTTCCTAGTGGGTTGGCCACCTGTGTTCTTTTCCTATCCCCGGGAGGTTGGTCCTCAGGGAGGCCTCCCTTGGGGGTTCCCAGGGCATCCCTGCATGGCCCTCCTTTCCTTTTTGGGCCCTTCTGTTGGTTTCTGTCTTTTCTTCATAGCAGCTCTTCTGTATTTGTCTCTGCTAGCCATCTGCTGTTTGGTCCTCTGCTTGTTCTCCTGTTTGGGTTAGTAGCGGCCTCCTTTTCTTCTTGTGGCTTTTTTGCTCCTTTCTGCCTTTCCTATTAGGCATTGTCTTAGCTCTTCCCTTGGTTCCCTCCAAGGACATCCTCCAAGCATGATCTCCGGTGGGGAACTGAAGAGGGTCAGTGCTGCCCACGCTTATATAGGGAGGTGACATCAGACGTCCTAGTGGGCAGCCCCTGGTGGTACTGCTTGGAAAACTTTCTGTGTGATCCTAGACCCTGACTGCTAATGTTCCATAGGTGTGACCTGCTGAAAGAGCTTCCCTTGAAGATCTACTGTTACGGTAAGTTCTTATGTAACTGTTCTTTTCTTGAATTTGCCAACAGTTCTGGCCAGAACTGAGGAAGAGGATTTATAAAGTAGATACTTTCAGAAATCGGTCCAGTTAAGGTGCACCTTGAGTGTTTGGCAAATTGAAATGTTAGAACAGCACTATTTCATAAGGAAAGTCAAAAGCCAGGGGAGATGCACATTACTCTGTGATTGGAGTTCTCATGTCTGCTACATGGGTCACAGAACAGCCCACACAGGCCACTAATAATCAAAGGAGTCTTAAAGGTGATTGGAAACAGTTTTTACACCTCTAGATGCCCTCTAGTTGTTCTTTTATTGGCCACCCAGTATTCCGATATGTTTTTGACCTTTTTTGTTAAATTAATAATCTAATTTTGTTGCCTTTGTAACTACCCTGAATCCGTCTGTGCTCAGCAGTTGCTACTCTGCTTTCATACTGCCTGAACATTCTAGGACATCAGAAACACCAATTCCAGGCTGTTCGGATAAATAGCATGGAATAGGAGTTTCTGATGTCATAGAATGTCTCCGAAATATGAAAATCAAGAGCAGTAACTGGTGAAGAGAGTGCAACTTGGTGTAGATCTGAAGGCACCTCAAAGCTAGATTATTTATTTATAAAAAAACTCATCAAAGCACATCAGTATACATAACTGGCATGGAAAGGAAGATAGAAGGGCCGTTAACTATGTAAAAATCATTTCCTAGCTCCTTTAACTTTGATGTACAGTTCTTTAAAAAAAAAAAAAAAAAATCAAGAATTGTGCTTAAAACAAAACTGTCTCCTACTTCCCAAAGTCAATCGCTAGCATGCTGGAAACAAAAGAACCCAACCAGATATCGCTATGTTTTTCACAGCAGGGAATGCCATTGATATCTTCAGATTGTTTGTTTCTAGACTGTATAGGAGTTCAAGTGTTGTTTCCTGTATTGGAACTACAGAATTTAAGTGATAAAAAGTAATTGGTTATTCCCCAACTGTGTTTTGTTTTCTTTACATGATGCCAATCTACTATGCAGTGCGTTTATAGTGCAGATTCTTGAACAGTCATGGACTGGTCCTAAATAAGATGTTACAGTACATACATGTTAGCAAATAGAATGTTGTTTATTCTGCTTTTTGTACATGCTATCCCAAATCATTTCACAAAATTATGACAAATGACTGAACATAGATACTGGTGGTACAGGGACTGTGTGCAGTATACATTTAGCAGAAATAAAATGTTTTATTTAAAATTTATTGACCCGAATTAGCACACTGAGCCAAAGCTCATTCCCAGGTGTGACCTGTTGGGAGGGGGAGCAGGGGAGATGATGCATAAAAAAAATAAACTGAATTACATTAATATGCACAATGTGATTAAGAACCAGGAGTGCAAAAATCTGCTAGTACTGCAAAAGTTACAAGTATGTGCTAGAAAGATCACACCCACAGGCATTTTTTATTAACCACATGTTGAAGGGTGAGAAAATGTTTGCCAGGCCAATGGGGCTACTACCCCATACTCTTACAAAAAGTGCCATGGGATCCTTTATACACTCCCAGACTGTTTTTTCCCCCTCATGCCTACCCCGGGGTACTATGTCTGCATACTCCCTCCATCACACAGTCACTCCCTCCTTTACTTCCAGACACTGTGTGTCCATAAGAGAGACCAACGTCTCTTGAAGGGCTCCATGTTCACTGCCTCCCCCCCCCCCAGTCCTTCACTTCATTATGGTCAATAAAGAGGTAAGCCTAGGAACTCTTTAAACATACTTGTGGCCGCCCCCCACCAACTCGTAGCTGACTTCTGGCCTGAACTTATTACAGTTCATATAATTGCTCAAACCCTCCTGAGCACTTATTATTTTTTTTTTTTTTTTTAATTTTAAGTCTCTTATTTGTCCCCTGCCTACCTGATTTTTTTCTTAGTCTTCCATGGCCTCTGATGGGCTGTTATCCAGTTGTGTATGTTTTCCTCCAGTACAAGATGCATCTGTCATTCCTAATGTGGGTAGATGTTCCCCTTGCTGCAGGCTGGCAAGAGGCTTGCAAATGTAAGAACACCCCATCTGATGTCCTAGAGAGGCCACCGTAGCTTACTTTCCAGTTTGTCTCCTGCCTTGCAGGCTGTAGGTCATGGACTAGATCTGCTCCACAGTTTAGTGGGTTAGAGGATTGTATCTGTACTTCTTTTCTGCCTTGCCCGAGCTGTCTTCGGCCACATCTTGCCTCCTGGCAGGGGTTTGATGTGTGGGAAGGTGCCCTTGCTGCTGGTCTTCAGGCTGCTTGTTGCTGATAGCTGAACGATGGGAAATCCTGAGCCCAGTGCCACAGGAAACTTCAACAGTTGTCCGAGGCACAGCAGGTGTCAAGCAGCCTGACTTTTTTCTCTGCAGCAGGAGCTGCCAGCAGCCATCAAGCCCAGCAGGCTGGAGGCTTCTTCCTCTACTGATGCTACCTCCATATGGATACTCCTGCACCTCAACATATCCCTGCAGCAGCACGGCCCTCAAGCTGCAACTACCTCATCATAGATTTGCACACTTTGGAGCACACAGGGACCCAGCCATTCCAGATGGATTTTCTATCCTGTGGAGATCTGCAAGCACTTGACTGCCGAGAATGGCTTCGCAAGAGACAGCAAATCATGCAGTTGATGATGCCTGAATTGTCTCCAGCACCTGGTTCCCTCAGTTGCAAGCTTATTTTGTAGGAGCTGCTCAAGGGAAGCTCCTCATGATACCACCTCTGGTGAGGACAGCAGCTCAGGTAAAGGGGACCTGGACTGCCAGGAACAAAAGGAGGAGCAGCGCCCAATCTGGTCACAGGGAAGCCATATGGGTCACGGGTGATTCAGGATTGGGTGGACCCATCCAAAAGACAAGGGGGACATCTCTAAATGTTACAGAGCACCCAATTAAACTTCTCCTGAGTCTGGCTGCCCTACTTAACAGGACCTACATGTCAGACCAGAAGGACTTCCAGGATAAGCTCCTCAAGTTCATTTCCCCCAAGTCCTTGGGATCATCTGTGCCACAGCCTCTGTTGACTGCACCCACATCCCCATGGTCAAAATAAGGAATGCCTAGGAAAGCAACCAAAAAAACATAGAAACAGACTTTGACGGCAGATAAGGACCACTTGGCCCACCTAATCTGCTCATTTCCCTACAGAATAAGCTGCAGATTCTAGTTAATCAACAGCCTATTTTTTCCTACCCCCCACAAGAATTGCCTTATGTCTGTCCCATGCATTCTTGAATTCTCCCACAATTTTAGACCTCACACCCTCCTCAGGAAGGCTGTTCCATGCATCCGCCACCCTCTCTGTGAAAAAATACTTCCACAAATTGCCCCTGAGCCGTCCCCCATTTATCTTCAGATTGTGTCCCCTTGTTCTTGCACATCTCTTTTTCTGAAAGATGCTACCCTCTTGGACTTTGTTGATTCCACTGAGGTACTTAAAAGTTTCTGTCATGTCCCCCCTCTCCCTCCTTTCCTCAAGGGTATGCATATTAAGCTCCTTAGTCTCTCTTCATATGGCTTCTCTTGCAGACCCTGCACCATTTTAGTTGCCCTCCTCTGGACTGCCTCCATCCTGTCTATGTTCTTGCGGAGATGGGGTCTCCAGAACTGGACGCATTACTCCAGATGGGATCTCACCACAACTGTCTGTGCAGAGGGATAACAACTTCCTGTTTTCTGCTGGTGATGCCTCTCCCTACACATCCCAGTGTCCCCCCAACCCTCCCTACTGCCTTCTCACATTGCTTACCAACTGTAAGGTCATCTGATATGATTACTCCCAGGTCCCTTTCCATTTTTGTTGTTGTTACTACCCCCCTCCCCAATTGTGTACTCTTCCCCTGGGTCTTTGTTTCCCAGGTGCATTATTTTGCACTTCTTTGCACTGAATCCAAGCTGCCATACTTCTGACCATTCCTCCAACCTTGCCAAGTCCCTTCTCATCCTTTCCACACCTCCTTGTGTATCAACCCTGTTGCAAATCTTTGTGTCATCTGCAGAGAGGCATACTTTTCCTTCTGGTCCCTCTGCGATGTCACTTATAAAGACGTTGAAAAGGACTGGACCCAGTACTGAACCATGCGGTACCCCACTAGTAACCCCCCTTTCTTCAGAGTGGAATCTGTTTACAATTACGTTCTGTGTCCTGTTCTCCAGCCAGTGTTTTACCCAGGCTACCACCCTGGGACCCACTCCCAGGCTGGTTAATTTGTTTATTAATCTTTTGTGAGGGACTGTGTCAAATGCGTTGCTAAAGTCGAGGTAGGCCATGTCCACAGCCCCTCCCTGGTCTACTACTTTGGTCACCCAGTCAAAGAATACCCCCCCCCTTCTTACTTCTGCTTCTGCTGTGACTCTGTCTGTGTGTCAAGGTACACTTCCTATCTCAGGTATGCTGTTAAGTCATAGTACTATTGACATTGTTTATGTTCTTCATTACACTGTGTTTTATGATTGTACGTTTGTATTATTCTTCCTGACGTGGAACTTTTGTAAATGAGCTGGTAGCTCAAAGGTTGTAATCAGAGACTTCAATAAATGAAATAAAAATAAATAAATAAGATTCGTCTGACATGACCTTCCCGCTGTGAACACATGCTGCCTTGGGTCCTGTGCCCCACTGGCCTCTAGGTACTCAACAGTTCTTTCCTTCAGAAGTGATTCCATCACTTTCCCTACCACAGAGGTCAATCTGACAGGTCTAGTTTCCTGCCTCTGTCTTGTTCCCACTTTTGTGAAGGGGAATCACATTCGCCTTCCTCCAGTCCTCAGGTACCACACCATCCTCCCATGTTTTTTTAAAAAGGGTAGTCAGTGATGTCACTAGTTCGCCCCCTAAATTCTTTTAGAATTCTGGGGTGAATCCTGTCAGGCCCCATTGCTTTGTCCACCCTCAGTTTTAGGAGTTCTTTCAGAACCCTTTCTTCTGTGAAAGGACTAGGATTGACCCCCTTTCCAGAGTGCTTCTGTTAACTGGATTAGGTACCTCCCCCTCCTCCTCTTTTGTGAATACTGAGCAGAAGTATCCGTTCAGTATCCCTGCTTTTTCACTGTCCCTGTCTGCCCACCCACCGTCCATTCTATTCAGACTCACTATCCCTCCCTTTCTCTGCTCCCTGATGTACCTATAAAAAGTTTTATCCCCCTTCTTAACAGAGTTGGCTATTTTTTCCTCAGTTTGTGCCTTTGCTATTCTGACTACCCTCCCTGCTTCCTTCTGCCTTAACTGGTACAGTTCTCTGTCCTGCTCCTTCTGTGTTTCCTTATAGCTTCCGGAATGCTATCTTTTTCTCCCTAACCTTCCCTGCCACCTCTTTTGAGAACCATAGTGTTTTTTCCTTTTGTTTTGATTTGTTTATTTGCTTCACACAAAGGCTTGTTGCCTCTGTGATGGCAGTTCTGATATTTCCCCATTATTGCTCCACCTTCCTTCTTGCCTGTTTGCTAGTGCTTTTCTAAGGCACTTCTCCCATCTTGCCAAAGTCAGCCCTCCTGAAGTCCAGTACCCTCACTTTTGTATGGCTTGACTCTGTAGCTGAGTTTATCATGAAGCACGCTGTTTGGTGGTCACTTGTTCCCAGATGGCTACCCACTTCTAGATCTGAGATCCTCTCACTGTCCCCATTTGAGAGTATGAGGTCTAAAATTGCTCCCTCATGAGTGGGTTCCAGCACTAGCTGTCTGAGGCATGCTCCCTGTAGGGCATTGAGAATGGCCCTGCTCTTAGATGTGGCTGCAGCAAAGGAGCTCCAGTTAACATCTGGCACAGTCAGGTCCCCTATCAACAGTATCTCCCCCTTCTCTGCCATCCTAAGGATGCCTTCTATCATATCCTTATCCATTCCCCCCCCCCCCCGAGATGGGGGTCTGTATACAACCCCTGTGAGGATTGTGGTGCCATTTTCAGTCTCTAAGGTGACCCACAGTGCCTCTTCTCCTCCCTGTTTAATCTTTTGTTCCGTTAATTTTATCCCTTCCTTTATATAGAGAGCTACTCCTCCCCCCTTCCCTCCCTGTCTCTTCTGTAGGCTGTGTACCCTGGTATGTTAACATCCCAGTCATGATTCTCTGTATACCATGTTTCTGTGACTACCACAATATCCAGGTATCCCTCTTTCATCAAGGCCACTAGTTCAGGGAGCTTATTGCCCAGACTACGGGCATTGGTACTCAGTACCCTCAATTTCTTGATGGCCTACCCCTTTTTGCCCCATCCCTGTCCTTATTGCCTTTGACGTTTTCTCCATTTACCCCTGCCCTTCTCCCTATTGACGTCTCTATCTTGGTGTTTACCTCACTTACTACCCTGATTTTTTTTTTTTTTTTTTTTTTTTGGGGGGCAGGATTTCCCTGCTCCTTTCCAGTGCCTCCCCCCTTGGCTAGTTTAAATGCTTGCCAATGAAGCATTTAAACCTGTGACCTAGGATTCTGGTTCCCTTCCTGGACAGATGCAGACCATCGCACCAGTATAGGCCTGCATCACTCCAGGTGGACCCCCAGTCCCCAATGAAACCAAACCCCTGAGCTCTGCACCCATTTTTCAACCACTGATTGAATCCCATGTTGTGAAGCACCCTAGCCTCACCCATGCCATAGACAGGCAGCACCTCCGAGAAGGTTACCGTGCGTGCTACTGGTCTAAGGCTCCTCCCCAATTCCACAAACTCTTCCTGAACTGCTCTGATCCCTTTCTCAGCCAGGTCATTTGTCCCTAGGTGGACAGTGACATCCAGCTCCCTCCCCGTGCAGCTGCTCCAGTGATCCTGAGGATTTGCTCCCTGTCCCTCCAAGCCATGGCGCCAGGCAGGCACCTTACCTCCCTCTCCCCTTCCTCCCCCAGTTCTACCCTCCTAACAGTGGAATCCCCCACCAGGAGTTGTTTCCTTCCCCTATGGGGTCCCATGCCACCCTCCTGTGGGTCTCTTTTGTGGAGGTTCCCAACATCCTCCTTGATCTTCACTGTGCGTGCCTCTATAGAGGAACCACAGTTTTCCAGAACTGCATATGAATTGTGGAGAGGTGTAACTGGAGGGATGTGCCTCTGTTCCACCACCCTCACCCTCCCTGAGCCCACTGTGGTCCAACTGTTCCTCTTTCTTGGCAACCTCTGAGGCAATGGCAGTGGCCTTGGTAGTCCCTGGGTGGGAGAGGAGGTCCTCCAAATCCTGGCCAACTCAGCCTGGAGATGAGCAACCTCCTCCCTTAGCCCAGAGGCCGCATTGGAGCAAGTTACCCCCTGGCTTGGCCAGATTCCTGCAACCAGCCCTCGAGTGGGACACACAGCTGCAGTAGGTCTCCATCTATTGAAAGTAGATCCAGCAGTGAACTATCGTCCTCCGTTTTTAGTCCCAACCCTCTGACATGGAACCAAATAGTAACACATTTTTCCACTCGGAGTACATAGCTTGAGACAGGAGGCTATCTTCCTGGCCAGATAAGACACTGGACAAGGCATCAGAACATTACCCCAATGTTTGCCACTTTAAGGGAGAAGCCTCCTCTTTTTCCTTTACACAAGTCCATAGAGGCTGTCTTTTGACAAGGAGTGGTCTTTGCACAAAATCAAAAATCCCATCTCAAGGCTATTCTCAAAACTGTACTCCATCTACATTAAAATTGTCAGGGCAAACCAACCACTGAAGGTGAAGGCACTCTTTGCTTCGCTGTTGAGCTATCCAAAGACAGCATCCTCCCCTAGGAAGGAACCGCCTCGATTAGGGACCCGAATGACAAGAAGGTCAAAGCATGCTCAAACAGATTTAAAAATCCCTCTTTACTGTATCCCAGATTGCTGTTTCCAGCACCTGCATCACCCATTCCCTTCTAGATTTGGTGCAAGGAGATTTCAGATGTCACATGTGACATGTCTGCCTTGGGATGCAGAGGCAAAACCAGATACCTGACAAAGAAGGTCGGCCTGATGGAGCTGGTGGCAGTCAATTTAACAGATGTCTATAATGATGCCACTAAAACTGTGGCCTGTAGAGTGATAGCAAATATTTTGGCCTGAAGGTTCTTTGGGCTGAAGCAATGGCAGGCCAGTACCCCAGTCCAAGGATGTTCCTTCTCCAGGTCCCATATGACCAGAAACTCCTATTTGGTGACACCCTTCCTAGGGTTAAGGAACAGCAGAGTTTCAGAAAATCAAGAACCAAGACCCCAAGCTGAACCAAACATTTCCAACCAGTATCAACCATTTGTGACAGGAACTTGGGAAACAAGAAGTCCTTCTGGGGCCTGAGATCTTCCAAGGTGTAGCCATGCATCAGAGGCTGCCAACAGAGGGCTGGAGGTGAAGAAGGCAACCGGTACAGAAGCTGAAACAGCTCTGTTTGTAAGATTTCCACCTCCTGAGGCCACACTGTCCTGCCCCGCACCACTAATCAGCGGAAGGCTACAATTGTTTGTGGGGTAGGGGACCACAATTGGCACAGACCAGTGGGCATCGAAATTCCTTCAGGTTGACTTCCTATTAGACTTCTTAAACCTCCACCCCACTTAAGTCACAGAGGTGATCTCCTATCTGTACAACATAGCGCCCATCCAAAGGGTACTAGCAGTGACGCCAGGTCCAATGTTATCCCTACCCGGTTATTGCATAATCCAGCAGCAGCTGCTAACCTCCCTCAGGCCATTCAGCCAGCTGTTGAGCCACTCCTGTACCCGGGTTGCCAACATGGCAGTACAGCATGCTGCCACTGAACCACTGGCCTGCTCTCAACATTCTCTTTAACCCCTTCAATGTTTTTCCTAGCTCTGACTCCCATTCTTTTTCCCCCTGCCCTAAATACTTTGCTGGGCAAGCTGCTCACTCCTTCTGCCTTCCTTATATGTGGTCCTATTTCCTTCTTTCTGTACTTTTCCTCCTCCCCACAGCCCATGAACTCAGTTAGGCAAACTATAAGGAAGGAACAGACTGAAACACCAGTGGGGTCAGCATTTCTCTCAATCTGATTACTGACAAACAGGCAGTCAGGTGTTACCCTAGGTGAGGATGTTATTGTTCATTCATTTATTTATTCTACAGTAGGACACTTGTTGGGTGGGGGGGCGCGGTGGTATCTTGCTCCAGCATTGGATGTTTTCCTTTCTTTTTTTTGACAGGTCAGACTGCAATTTACTGAATCGCCATAATTTGGAGCTGGAGGAAGAAGTGAAGGTGATTGTTAGAGGGTGATAGGGTAGGGGAGTTCCCTATAGTAATATGACTCAGGGGAAGGGGGTGTTTTACCAATATGTCCTGGGTGGCGGGAAGGGAATAAAGGGTATATCTAATGTCTTGTAACAAACTGTGCTGGGACTCTGTGTGTGTGTGTGGGGGGGTAGAGATGGAGTGCTAGTGTGAAGTTGTACTATCTTTAAAAGGGTGGTGGGAGGGGGTAAGACGGTCTTTTATATAGTGGGTGGGAGATGGGTTTTATTTTTTTAAATTGCTCTTAATTAACCAAAAGAAAAAAAAAAAACTGCGCCAAGTGAAGTTGTGGTGAATTCGAGGTAAATTTGCTCCACTGCACGTAGCGCATAAGTTATTGACTTCACACACGTGGTAAAAAGTGGTAACATCTGTGCTCCTAGCAGTATAAGAATGAGAAAACCAGTGGTGAACTAGAGGTTTTAGTTGCTACTAAAGTTCTAGCCTGAAAGACACCAGGGAAAATGGGATACTAATATGGGTGAGGAGTCCCCTTCAGGTCTCGGTGCAAAGAGAAGGGAGGTGCCCTTACAGTGCCCAGTAAGTGAGGATCAGAACCCTTGTGTTTCCTTCCCGAGTTCATGTCCGTTCCTGTGCCAGAGCACAATGCTTGCTACTAGGTGGGGAGTGTGAGTTCCCAAGAAGGCATGTCACAAAGCCCTACTGAGAGGGTGTTCTTTTGGTCAAAGATGAACTTGGCTAAAATCAATTTGCAGACCCCCCCCCCCCCAATCTAGAAGAAATCAACCACATGATGTACCTGTTCCAGTAATGCTGTACTATTGGCTGAAATAAACCCAAAGTTTTAAAGCTTTTTTTCCCCTGCCCGAACCAGGTTTGAGGTAGTGCAAATGGCTGATTTGTGCATCAATACAGTATTCAGTCATTAGCACTGCACCAGCCAGTGTTGATAGCATATGGCAGGGTTTGAATTTCACATTCATTTGGTGTTCCATGCATATCAAATTGGGGACAAAATACCAGTTTTTGTTTGCTGATATTCAGCTTTGAATACTGGGTTTTGGGAACTATTTTTTTACAATGTATATCTGTAAAAGCACTAAGAAACTATATTTCGCCTGAGGTGGCATACCAAAATTTTGGATGGAATACTACATTAAGATTTCGGTATTCTATCATGAACACAAAATTTCTGGCCTTGCATGTGCGCTAACATACTGTATTCAGCTCCGGAAATGAGGCAGTTATGTGAATATTTGGCATAGCATGATATTCCACTAAGTAGCGCTGCACTAATGACATTTAGCGTGACAGCCCTGTGCAAGTTACAGACTATAAAAAACACAAGGGAACCTTAGTCATAAGGGAATGGAGGTCTAAGCCAGAGATCAAGTAGGGTCTACGGTATTACAGTAGGTAGGGAAAATGGGCAGACTGGGTGGGCCAAGCAGTCCTCATCTGCTGTCAGATTCTATGTTTCTGTGTTTTTATTTTTCTGTGTTTCTCAGCCTGCAGGTCCTCCTCAGCCCCTGTGGTGGCCTGCAGCAGCTGCTTGTTGGCTGCCGCCTGCTGCCGACATTGACTGTCCTCCAGGACAGGGGAAGGCTGCACCCTGGCCTGTTGTGTAGGCTGGGGTGGCACTACAGTTGGTGGTGTTCCCGGAAGTGGGCTTGGGCAAAACAGCAGTGGCTTTGCTGGGAAAATTGGCCTGTGAAGGCACAGTGGCGGCTGGGGAAATTGGCCTGAGGTGGCACAGTAGTGGCTGGGCTAGGGATGGCACAGTGATGCCTGTGCCAGGGAGGTGGGATGACTGCAGGAATAGTGAAGACAGGCAGCACTGCTGTAGTGGAGATCAGCAGATGGCCCCTACTGCTGTCCTGCCCTTTGACGGTGTCTGAGCTGGATCAGGATTCATCCGGCTGCCTCCAGTCCTCCACAAACACCTCTGTTTCACACCATCTCAATATCCTCAGGTGCTCCAGTGTGGGTCAGCCACTGGGGTAACAACCATTTGGACGGGCACAGTGCATCCTCCACCATTGTGCTCAGCACAGTGGATAGGACTGTTGAGAGAAGAGAGGGACATTGCTGAGTAATGCACATACCGACAGCTGGATGATGCCAGCATGCAGGCCCATGTACTGTGTATAGATGCAAAAATGCCACCATGCAGTGCCCATATGCCCCCAGTGCTGTACACATAACACACATCTCCCATCACCAGTGATTACACAGCATAAGATACCCATGTGGCACAGCAGAGAATATCCCTGCAGATGTCCACATCACCAGTAGATCTGGATACCACCAGATGGCTTACCCCTATTGTGTAACCCATCCAACAGGTACACCATTACAGACCGTGCACATAGCAGTGAGGGCCCACGTACGTGGTGTACTTGTCCCATCCATGCATAAGACTACCGTAAAAAGTGTCCGCAGAACATAGATATATTCAGTGTATCCTGTTTGTCCTCTGTGCTTGGCCAGCTGTGGTCCACGTCACCATGGCATGCATCCCCCCTTGGCTCATGACAGGCATGCAACGCACAACAGTACTGGTGTATCCCCCCCCACTCAGTGGTAGGTAGGTAGAAATTTATCATTCGACAAAATGTCATTACTATATTTAAAATACATAAAACCTCAGATAACACTGAAAATCTTAACTAGCTTCATGAAAATACTTTAGATCATACAAGTCCATATCTATCACCTATATAATTATACAGAATCGTAGATAAAATTAAGAAAATCATGCCATAGGTGTTCTAATTACAGCATGATAACCTAGTATGAGTTAACACTCTATCATTTCATCAAGCTACTTGGTTCTCATAGTTTGGTTGACATTAGAAATCTGCTTAAACTTTTCAGAATTGTTATGCTTTTAGAATTAAATAGAAATAAAACTAACTGTTCAGAGGGAAGGCAGAGGGTCACCAAGATAGGTCCCAACCAATATTTCCTTTGTTTATGGTAAAGTGGGCAATGTAATACGATATGCTTCAAGTCGTCTTCGACCTGGTTCTTACAATTACAGTATGGTGTATTTACAGCATTTCTCGTTTCCTTTAACATAATACAGTTTGCAGGATACAATTCCATCCTAAATCTTGATATCATAGAACTCTTCGTTCATTCCAATCTGTCAGTATTGCTAGGTAATCTTCCAAGCCCTTAGTAGTTTTATATTCTTATACCATCTATAATTTACTAACCAGTCTTATTTTATTTTGATCGGAGGCCCATTCGATATCTATTAGCAGAGTCTTAATCTGAAATAATATATCTTAATTTGAAATAATATCATAGTGTAAATTTCATATAAGTGCGCTAACCCTAGGAGAATTAATTCCTTTTGAATTGTTACAATAGTAGGGGATACAAAACCTCTATGGTTATAACCTAATTCTTCTTCCAAGCACATCCTTGGTAGGCATTTTGCAGGAAGAAGAAATAATTTTAATATAAATGACAGTCTTCTTTCCAGTGCCTGTATTTTGAAAGATTTTTAGCCAAGCTTATGTCTTGGGACTTCCGCTGGTACTGACTGTGGAACCTTCAACAGGTATCTATACATCTGATTTATGATTACTTCTAATGGTTTTATATCCACTATGGACCATATTTCAGAGGCATATAATAAACTTGTTTTTATTTTTACATTCAAAGTCCTCAATAGACCTACAACTGATCCTTGGCCATAACTGAAATTGAATCTTTTGAAAGCCTTTGTTATATTTAGTTTTTTGGATAAATGAATTATGTGCGGTGTCCAAATTGCATTTTGTGAGTATGTAATACCCCAAAAAATCATAACTTCTGACTGTGGCTATTTTTTGCCCATCAAGAAAAATGGAAGGCAATATTGTATTTCTAGAACTGAAAACAACCATATTTGTTTTATCCCTATTAATTTGCAGTTTATTAACTTTACAAAGATTTGCAAAATGCATTAACTTACGTTGTAACCCAAGTCTGGATGTGGATATTAACACCACATCGTCAGCATAGGCCAGTGTGCTGAGGTTACTTCAGTCACTCACGTGGCTGTGTTGGTCCCACCTGGCTTTTATAGGTATCACTGGGGACCTGCACTGTGCCCAGCATAATCACCTGTGCAGGGGCTAGGGGTTCCACAGTTTGTGGGCCACCGCCTGTAGCCAGGAGGTCAGATTGTACCCTGGACATGACGTCTTTCATGTGGCAGTTCAAGCCTCTTGCCCGCTTTTTAATCTCCACCACCATCCGGCACCTGCCTCCAATAGTATTCACTGACTCCGTCACCTCTGCCTATGTCTTTGCAGTCTCATCCCACATCCCCCTAAGGCAGCCTTTGAGTTTGTCCCAGGCCATGTAGGCATAGGTCAGGGCCGTGATTTCCTCTTCAGGGAATCTCAATTTCCTCTGTCTTTCCTCCATTATGATACCTGTTGGAAAGGGGAGGATGGACAGCGCTGAGCATTTTATGCACAAAGCACAGGCACAGTGGCTTGCCAGCCGCATCGCCCCTTGGCCGGGACACGTACATGTCCCTGAAAGGCAGGGTTGAACACAAAGCAAGCTGCCTGCATATCATAGACTTGAAGGCATGTGAAGATAGAGCTGCAGGCAATTCTGGATACAGCATAAATCTACTGCTATGAACACCCCTTTCCCTCTTTCCAGGCCATTCATGTACCAACTGCAGTACCTCTGTGGAAGCTGTGTGGTGCTGTCTGCTCCTTTTATATGCTCTAGACACAATCAGGAATGCAAATGACTGAATATATTCCAGTACAAACATGCAAATCAGCATACAAACATGCAAACATGCCAACAGATAAAGTCTATATGGTCTGTCTTGTCAGCTCAATTGTGCAGGTCCCCCCGTGTCTATAGTAGAACCTGCCCCCTCCCCTCAGCAACTTTCCGCTTCATTCTGTCCTGTGCTGTCTTGAAACTATCTACCATTTTCCGGCATACTACCTCCTCTGGCAACTAGTTCCACCTGGCCAACCACACTCTCTGTGAAAAAGTGCCTCCTCATCTCCCTCTTGAATCTTCTTGCTTCCAGTTTTAGGCTATGCCCTCTAGTTGATTTGTTACCACTAAGACTGAAGAGGCCTCCATATTCAACCTATTAATGCCTGTAAGGTATTTGAAGGTCTCAGTCATATCCCCCTCTCTTTTCTGTCCTCAAGGGAGTGCATGTTGCGTCCATTGAGACTCTCCTCTTAGGTGTTGGCCTGCTGGCCCAGGATCATTTTGGTTGCCATTCTGTGGACTGTCTCCAGCAAGTTGACATCCTTAAGATAAGGGCACTAATACTACATATTCTACTCTAGGGGTGTTGTCTTACCAGTGACCTGTACAGCGGTAGTATGACCTCTGCCTTCCTGTTGGTAATCCCCCTGGCTATGCAGCCCAACATCCAATGTGCTTTTGCTTCTGGTCTCCTGCAGTTTGCTGAATACTTCAGGTCACTCCTGATGGTAACCCCAGGTCCTTTTCTTTCTCAGACTTCATGACATTGGTCTCTGGATTCCTTGCCCCTAAGTGCATAACTTTGCACTTTTTAGTGTTGAACCCTAACTGCCAAATGCCAGGCTACTTCTCTACCCTAGCAAGACCTTCCCATAGCTCTTGTCTCCCTTCCTCATTGTCCACCTTCCCACAAAGCGTCCTATCATCTGCAAACAGACAGATTGTACCCTTCCACTGTGTCACTGATGACGATATTCGATATCACTGGACCGAGCACTGAGCCCTGTGGGACCTCACTGGTCATCAGCCTAGCTGCTAGGAATTGCACCCCCCCCCCACTACCACCCTTTGGCTTCTGTCCTTTAAATGTTATTTTAACCCTCTAACAAGCTTGGCCAACACCCTCCGAGCCTCCAGCTTCCTGATCAGTCTCCTGTGAGGTACAGAGTCAGAGTCCTTGCTGAAGTACAGGTACAGAATATCATCTGCTTCCACCATATCCACTGTCTTGGTCACCCAGTCAAAAAAAGGCAATCAGATTAGTCTGTCAAGACCTCCCTGACACAAACCCATGCAGCCCCTTATCTTGAAGCCCATTTTTTTTGAGAAAGTCCACCAGTCTCTCCTTCAAAATAGTCTCCATCAGTATCCCCACTATTGAGGTCAGATTGCCTGGCCTGTAATTCCTTGGTTCACTCTTTGTGGTACTTTTATGGAGAGGCACATGTGCAGTTCTCTAGTCTCAAGGCACACACCTGGACTCCAGAGGGGTGTTAAACAGGCCTGCCCGGGGGACCACCAGCACTTCCTCCAGTTCCCTTAGGATCCTCGGGGTGCACTCCATCTGGACCTAGGGAGTTCTTGACCTTCAGGGCCTTTAGGCTCTTTTGCACCCTGTCATGCTGTCAGACTCCCCCTTCCCTGCCCCCTCTCCCCTGCTCCCTTCTGGCACTTGCCCATCCTCTGTAGTGAAAATGGAGCAGAAGTACTTGTTAAGCACCTCTTCCTTCTCTTCACTTCTGCTCACCCCCCTCCTTTTTAAATTGACAGTTTCATCTTTAATATCCTCTTCTCCCTTATATATTTGAAGAAGGCCTTGTCACCTGATATTACTCCTTGCACAGTGGAATTTGGGACATGGGCTGCCTAATTAGGTAATTTGCATGTACTGTTTCAATATTGCATTGTAGCACTGGGCGCTGTCATGGTAGCGCAGCGGGAATGGTATCACCAGTGTGGCAGTGGCCATGATGTTGTGAGACATCTACTGATGTCTTAGTGCTGTGCAGGTGTCCACAGTATAATGTTGTGCTGTGCCATTGCACACATGCAGTGCACCCAGGAAGCACATTGACATCCACATGTGGTCACACATCCCCCACCCAGAACTAAAAGTAGTGCTGCACAAATTTGTTAGCACTGCACAAACTTCAAACGGACAGCGCCAACACCCAGTCTGCTCAGTAGAGCCCTGGCAGTCCGGGGAGCAGCTTACCTAAAACATAGACAATGATGGCAGAAAATGACCACAGATCCATCTTGTCTGCCCGAAGTTCCCTGTCTGCCCTGGGACCTATTGTCCTTGTAGAGTTTTATCTCTGCTGGTCCACCCCCCTGCTCCCTTCCTTGCTGCTAACAACCTGAGCAAACACCAAACTCTTCACTCTGTCCCAGCCATTTAAACCATTTATGGTCATGGTGTGCACCACCTCTTCTGGCACAGTTCCATGGCTCAGCCACCCTTTCCATAAAACAGAACTTCCTCACCTCCCTCTTAAATCTTCCCCCCACCAGCTTCCACTCATGACCTCAGGTTCTTGACACTATCCTCATGCTAAATAGTTCCCTGCAGTTCACCTTGCTTATTCCCTTCCAGAACTTGGAGGTCTGTACCATATCTCTTCCCCCTTGCCTGGTCTCCAGTGAGTACATGTCCAGTGCCGTGAGATGATCTTCATAAGATCTGCCCTTTTGGTCCTGAATCATCCCGGTTACCCTGTGTTGCACCGTCTATAGCCTTTCCCTGTTCTTCATTAGGAGAGGACTTCATAACTCAGTAACAATACTCCAGGTGCAGCCTAACGAGTGACCTATATAGACATAGTAGTACTTCCTTTTTCCTGCTGTCAATGCCCCTTCTGTACTGCAGAGTTTCGTGTCATCTGTGAAGAGGCACAACTTGCCCCAAATGTCCTCTCCAGTGTTGCTGGTGAACAAATATTGGAGGACAGAACCCAGGACAGATCCCTATGGCACCCCACTCCGTGACCTCCCTCTCTTCTAATTTGACCCTGTTCACCATCAACCTCTGCTGTTTCTCCTTTCTCCAACTTCCCACCTGTCTATGTCCCCAGCCACACCTAGGTCCTTCAGCTTCCTCAGTAATCTTCTGTGAGGCACAGAGTCGAAAGCCTTGCTGAAATCAGAGTAGAGTATATCCATAGCATGGTTGTTATCTACTAGCTTTGTTACCAGTCAAAGAAAACTATTGGGTAGATCTGACAAGACCTACAAGACCTCCCTGCCACAAACTTATGCTGTCCTGGAAACTGTTGCTCTCTAGGATGCCCACAAGGTCCTCTTTGATCAGTGAATCTATCAGTTTACCATTACAGAGGTAAGGCCAATGAGTTTGTAATTCCCTGGTTGCTTCTTGTCCCCCCCACCCCGTGCAGCAGGACTAAGTCTGCTACCCTTCAGTCTTTCTCTGAACTACACCTGTCTGAATTCATCTATTCAGTAGCACTGCTAGGGGTTCAGCCAGTTTTTGCAGCCAACTCCCTCACCTGAGCACCCTTGAGTGCATCCAATCTGTAGCCTAACAGTACCCTATCCCTTCTGTTTTTTTTCCTTAATATATGTACAGCACTGGTTTTCCCAGCCCTCATCTCCCTTCATAATACACAGCTCTGTGTCTGTTTTTGCCTCCTTGGCCATCCTCTTTGCTTCCCTAGCTTTTATTTGGTACTCTTTTCATTCCTCATACGCTGCTTTTCCTTGCACCAGATGAAAGCCTTCTCCTTGGCCCTCTCTGCTTCTCTGACCCATTCTGAGAACTATACTGGTTTCTTGTACCCATTCCATTTTGTAACAACTCTCATGTATGACCTTGTTGCCATAAGAATGGTCCTCTTGACTGCACCTCATCTTTCCTCTACACCTGTGATTGTATCATTGTATCTGATTGGTCATTTGTCTTGGACCAGCTCCCTCCCTCTGGCTGAAGTCTGCTCATCTGAAATCTAGGACTTCCATTTTTGATAGGGTCATTCTGGTTCCGAGGGCCAGCCCAAACCAAATGGAGTTATGGTAGCAGGACCCAAGTGGCTCCTCTACCCTCACCCCACCCTTTCCAAGTTGGTGAGCACCAAATTGACAATGGCCACCTGTGTAGTGGGTTCCTTAACCAGCTGCACCAGCAGTCAGTCCTGCAGTGTATCTAAAGAATTGCTAGTTAATTCATTCTAGGATTCTAGGAAAGTATTTTCAGGGCTCGAATTTAGTGGTATTCTGGTACGTTTTGGGTAACAAATTTTATGCTGGAATACCAAAATTCAAGCCCTGGTATCCTGCTTGAAGTACTGTGTTTTTTTTTGGTTTTTTTTCCTCATTAGGAGCATGCAGTACCAGCTCCTGACCATGTGGTGGCGTTGTTCATATGTTAAAATACATACAATTGTCATAGAAAACAACTGTCTTGGTTCTGTGAATGCAGCCATGTGAGCTGCATAGTACAATGTTCAAACCAGGATTTTTTAATTTTTTTTTTGATGACAGCCAGTTTTCAGTTGGTCAACAAGGGCACTCTCTCTCCCACCCTAGCTAGTTGGCATATTTCCTATTTCGGCAGCAGTTTCTTGTTAAGGAATAGTGTTGGAGAGCAGTAAATCGAGAGGAGATGGCACAAAGCAGCAAGACCCGAAGGACGTGGTTAGAGCAGTCCAGTTTTGTAAGGGAAAAAAGCAGATACAATGTATAAATGTATTTTTTTAACAAGTTTTGCCCCACATTGATGAGCTAGACAGACAGGAGTTGCAAGGCTGTCAGCCTTACAGTCCTGACTTTTACGCGGTCACTTGCCTCTCAGCCCTAAGTCCCAACTCTCACATGGTCACTTGCCCCTCAGCACTAGGAGTCTTGCTGCAGTATTTGGCTGTTAAACTTGTGCCAGCACCTGTAAATGAAAATGTAGAGTCAAGTCAGTGGAAGCATGTGAGTGGAGCTAGCCTTTTTTGAGCCTGTAACGGGTTGCTGACAGAGAGGGAGGGCCATCACTGGAGGTTAGGCAAAACAGCATTGACAATGTAGTGCCAAGTCAGTGGAAACGTGTGTGATTAAAGCTAGCCTTTGTGTGCCTGTAACAGGAGGTAGCTGTGGTTGAAAGAGAGAGAGGTCCATCAGAGTAGGTTAGGCAGAGGACAGCGATTGCTTGATTTCTGCAGCTGCTTGTAAGTGTTTTTAGGCACACATCGTCCAGAAAAATGAAAAGCCAGAAGAGCACTGCAGGAAGGAAATGGTGTAGTGAGCCTTGTGGCTGAAGGGGGAATTTGCGCATACATGGCATGATGGACCGTCTGCACCAGTCAGCAGCAGTACCTGGAGGTGGAGAGGACTACCCTGCTCATTCCGGTTCTGTTCACTGTGTCTGATGGCTCTCTCATGGCTGCTATAGATAGTGCCTGCAGTCTGCCTCACTTGTTGTTGTCCTCAGACGTCATGGCATGCTGGATGTTTCAGGACCCCTATGCGCTGATCCTGAGAATTTGGGTTGTGTCCCCCTGTTTGCAGTTGGTTGTTCATGGTCCTATTGATCTTGCTGGGGATGCTGAACATTGTTAGCACCCAGGTTGCTTCTCAGCTGCTGCAGTGCTGGATGGGGGGGTTGCTTGCAACTAGTACTTGATACCTGGATCCCTGCTGGTCACTAGGCCATGGCTGCCACCTGATTTACACTTGGTAGGAAGGATCTATCCAGAGGATAGCTTACTCTGACTCACCATGATGAGTACAATGCCTGTCCCACCTCTAGTAAAGATTGTGTGTATGAATTACTGGTGCACTGACCCATTTTACAAAGCAGTAAAACTCTGCTGAAATGATCACTACCCCCAACTTAAAGGGAACTCTATTGGTGCAACGCTGGTAGCACTGTGGCCTGTGACCCAGTCAGGTACCCCCCAATATTTGAATAACTCTGACAAAATAAAAAGACTGAGAATATAAAATGTATTTTATTTATTAAATTCTTCGGAAACAACCTTTGAGCAAGGTGCTCATTTACAAAGGTACCATGTCAGGAATGTAAGACAAATGCCAGTCACAGAGACATAATCACGCAAATTACATAGTCATACAGATTACATAGCAATGAAGAATTATCTACAGTGATGTTCAGGAGATCAGATACGGCCAGGAAAGGAGTAGAGAGCAGCCCTGTGTGAGGGCCTTGTCCAAATAAACATTTTACAGCTATTATATAATGAGGCAAGGTAGAGATCAGAGGGGGTAGGGAAACAGACAGGCAACGAGGTGAAGAGGAGTGATAGAAAAGTATCCAGCTTCAGTGGGCAGACAGAAGAATGGGAAATTAGTAGCTGGTATCAAGCAGAAGAGATGAGGGGTGGCAAAGGTCTGAGCAAGATAGAAGAGAAGGATGGGGGTGGGTGCTGGGAGCAAGGGCATTAGGAGGTGGAGTATTGGGGAGGAAATAAGTGCTAGACAGGAGCGGATGACGTTAAGGGACAATGTGTATACTAGATATCCATACACACGTCGGGGATTCCATAGAGTGACTGGGGGAATGATTAGGAGTAGAGGAGGGGAGATCAAGTACCATTCCTACGAGCACATGCACTAATGCTGATGAGATGCTGTTTCATTTCAAACTTGAAAGTCTGGAGATTTGCAATATTGAGAGTCTTGGCCGGAACCTCATTCAGCCACAGGGGGGCCCTACAGGTGAATGAGCATTGACCAAGTGCTGTTCTTCTGAAAGGGATGCTGAGTATTCTCCAAGCTTTACCTCTAGTAGTGTATAGGGAGTGAGCTGCTAGGAGGATATCAGAGATGCAGGAGAGAGTCTGGCCAAGCAGAGCTTTTTTGCCAAGGAGGCATGTTTGGAACTTAATACTGTTATTCAAGGTTAGCCAATTAGTTTGTTCATACAGTGCACAGGTGTGGGTGAGGTTATCCAACGCCCCCAGGGTAAGTCTGCAAGCCTTGTTAAGGGCTGTAGCCACCCGTTTAAGAACCATGTCAGAGGCTGCACCATAGGCTACCAATCCGTAAACTGTTATCGACAGGACTGAACAAGAGATGGAGAGCGGTGGGAGTTAGGTACTGCCTGTGCCTGTATAGGACCCCTAGTTTGGTATTAACTGCTTTCACTACCAGGTCAGTGTGTTGCGTGAAGGAGAGGGTATTCTCAATTGTAACCCCGAGGTACTTGTAGAAGTGCACCTGCTCTAGTGGGACTGCTTTGTTGTTGGAGATGATTAGTGATGGGTTGTTCCTCTCAAGCTGTGGACAAGAGAGGAGCATCATTTTTGTTTTTTTATAATTGAGTAGCAGCTTTTGTGAACTAAACCAATCTTCTAAAAGGTGGAAAGTAGACTGCAGTTCATTCTGTACTGATTCGATATGGGAGTTGCTGCTAAGGATGACAGCATCATCCGCGTACAGAATTATTTTGCCCCTGCAGGCCTGAGGAAGAGCATTCAGGGGCAAGCTGAAAAGCAGGGGACCCCAAGTGTAATTTCTCTTGAACTGGAGACAGCTGATCCAGTTTTAACTCTCTGAGATCTGTGCAAAAGGTAGTCTTGGAACCAGTGTACTGGGTTAGTGGCCACTCCGAAGGTCAGTAGTTGCTCTAATAGGATGTGGTGATTGACCATGTCGAAGGCCTTTGTGAGATCAATGAGGATTGACCCCACCAATTTACCACCATCCAGGACCTTATGCACGTAATCAGTGAACTCAACTAAGGCAGTGGTATGGTTCTTCTTAAAACCATGCTGTAGGGGACATTGTAGGTTGTATTTCTGGAGGTGATCAGTGATTTGATCAGCCACAACCCTCTCTAGTGCTTTAGACAGAGGGGAGAGGATGGAGATAGGACTGTATTTGGCAATGTAGGACCTGTCTCCACTTTGAGAACTGGGGTCATGAGAGCTTGCTTCCAGACTGAAGGGAATTTGGCTAGGGTGTGATTTGTTGAAAATATTTGTGATGGGGACTTTAAGTTTATCAAGCGTAAGGGCAACCAGTTTCATGTCAGTGTTGTTGCTTCCAATCCTGGTTTTGCCAAGGACCTCTTTTACATATGTTCATGCCTGTTTGACAGTAACACACTTGAAGTAGAAGTCTGGATATTTATACTCCCATTTGTGGTTATTCAGGTGGGGTTCAGTGGCCTTAAGGTAGTCCGCTGGGGTGGAGACGGAACTTGAGTCCGTGAAGGCTGCATTAAATATGAGTCCGCTTATGGAGTAAAGGTCCAGTGTGGGGGTACTATTAATGTTTAGCATCGTGAGAAAATGAAAAAAGACTAAGTCATACAACTCTTTCCTTTTGTCAAATGTGTTTATTTTTGGTGTTTTCATAAAGAGATTCAGTGTAGTTCAAATATTTTAGCTTTAAAAATATAAAAATCTACAGAAATTGGGTGAAATACCAAATTTCTGGGCTGAATACCAAAATTCTGAATCTGGTATTCTGTAAATTCTACCCGTATTTTTTATGTATTTATTTCAGTCTAGAATTATTATACCTTTGAGCGTAAAGCAGCTCATTGACAAAGGTTCCACGTCAGTAGGGAGGGTTACATACATACAGAGGAAGACTAACATTGGTTAACCTAGTAAGACATGGAGCAAAAACAATTTGTGGCAATAGTATCATGGCTAAACAATCATTTATAAACTAGAATATTTCAGTTAAGCATCGAGGTAAGAGAACAGGTAAGGGATATGAAGGTAAAAAGGGTTAAGGAGAGTAGAGATGGCTAGAAGGTGAAGAGAGGCAGCCAAAAGCCTTATCATACATGGCTACAGGGTGAGAAAGATCAATGAACTAGATTGGGGGGAGGAGAGACAGAAGGATGAGCCACAGTAGGTTGAAGGAGGTCCACAGGGAGAGGATATAAGGAAGGTAAAAGGGAGCAGATGCAGGAGCCACTGGCAACAAGGAGGATGGGGTGGTTATGTCGTGGGTAATAGGTAGTATGCGAAAGGGGAGGGGGTGAGGGAGGGAGATATGGGATTAGATGTGCCCCAGCAGAAGGAAGGGAAGAAGTCGAGAGAATACTTTAGGATTCAAGTGGGGGTAGCAGCAGCAGCAATTTATTATTGGGCAAGGCAATCGCAGGAACTGTTGGATACAAGACACTGGTGGAGCAAGAGCTTGAATTTGCCAAGCTTGGGTGAAGATGATATTTCAAAGTCCAAAGCATTTAGCCAAAGTGGTGCTCTGTAAGAGAAATATCATTGTCCTTGCATTGTCTGGCCTCTGGGGACAAGGAGGAGTTGATTAGCAGTTGCCCGGGTGTGCTTGGAACTGCAGTACAGAGTCAGTAGGTTAACGGTCCCTGGGGGCAGAAGGCCAAGTAGCGCTTTGTTGGCTAGTAAACACGTTTGATATTTAATCCTTGCACTAAGTTGGAGTCAGCCTGTCTGTTTATGTAGGTCACAAGTTGTGAGTAAGGTGTGCTGAGCCTGTAAGTAGTCTGCACGCCTTATTGAGTGCAACAGTGATCCTTCTAAGAGAGGTAGTGGTGCCTGAATTATAAATAACGAGTCCGTAATCAATGATTGATAAAATGGAGCTATAAATTGCTAGTCTGAGCGCTTCAGGTGTCAAACGATGTTTGTGCCGGTTGAGGAGCCCAATCCTTTTATTAACGGCCATGGCAACATTCTCAATGTGATGAGTGTAGGAGAGGGTGGTTATCCAGAGTAACCCCCAGGTATTTGAAGTGCTGAATCAGTTCAAGAAGGACTCCAAGGCGGCTTCTTACAGTAAGGGCATAGGTTTTATGCTTGCTGTGTGAGGAACAAAACATCATAACCTTCGTTTTTTTGTAGTTCAGGATCAGTTTATGTGCACAGAACCATTCCTCTACTTCCTCGAAGCTGAGTTGTATGTGATGTTCAAAAAGAATAGGGTTGGGATGGCTTGTAAAGATGACGGCGTCAGCGTCCTACAGAAGAATCCATTGGTGGCAGGAATGAGGTAGATTGTTGAGAAAGACACTGAACAGGATGGGGCCCAGGATAGATCCTTGTGGTACACCAGCTCAGACAATTCATCAATCAGAGGTGATATTGGAGAGTTTAACCCATTGAGAGCGTTCCTCAAGATGGTTTTTGAACCAGAGCATCGCATCGTTTGATAGGCCAATTGAGGTGTGTTGTAGTAAAAGTGAGTGGTGCACAGTATCAAAAGCCTTTGTTAAATCGATGAAGGCTACACCGACAAGGTTCCCTTGGTCAAGCGATTAGTGAATGAATCCAGTAAATTCCAGGAGAGCAGTAATGCTACTGTACCCTTTCCTGAAACCATGTTGCTGCAGGCATTGGATGGAATACTTCTCAAGGTAGTCTACTAACTGGTTTGCAACTATACTCTCCAGCACATTTGACAGAGGGGGGAGGATTGAAATTGGCCTGTAGTTAGAGTGTAAGGTACAATCCCCAGATTTGTGTACAGGGGTAACTAAGGTTGATTTCCAGATGTGAGAAAATTGGGATAGACGTAGCTAGAGGTTGAAAATCTTTGTAATGGGGTCTATTAATTCTTCAAGGGTAAGGGCAATAAGTTTTAGGTCCAGGGAGTCTTCACTGTGCCTTGACTTACCCAGGACTTTGTTCAGGTGTCTTCTAACCAATGACACAGGTACTTTTTTAAAGTAGAAGAGGGGGATTGGTGCTGTGATTGTCATTTTGTTCCTGTGAGGTCCCTTGTGCTGTCATCATGCTGCTGTGTAGTACTAGTGGTGGTTTCATAAAAAAAGTCCGGAGGGAGGACACTGCTCAGATCTGTGAAGGCACTGTTGAAGATAGTGGCACTAGCAAGAGGGTCCATAGTAGGGGCTCCATCAAGATTGAGCATTTTGGGTGCCACCTTAGGAACTTTACCAGTGACATCCTTTTGTTAGACCAGAAATTTCTATCATCTTCCCATGAGCTGGCAAGCATTTCCCTGTGATATTTGCTTTTCACTTGTCTAATAACCCAAGTACACTCATTCCTGGCTGATTTGTATGCTTGTACATCCACTTGTCTCCTCAAGGCTTTTGCTCAGTGCCAGAAGTGGTTCCAAAGTTTCATTCTGATAAGGAGTTCAGCAGTAATCCAAGAGTTTACCGAGCCATGTACCTTTCTCTTTTTTAGAGGTGCATGGATGTCACATGCAGCACTGTAGCAGGAGATGAAGTGCTCGAGGGCTACGTTGGCATCAGTAGCGGAGTCAAGTACAGTCCAGTTGGGGTTATGCAGGTGCAGTTTTAGTGGTTCAAGATGTCCATGTTTTAGTGCCCTGCTATAGATGGCTTGTTGGGGGGGGGGGGTGGTGCTTGGTAAAATTCTTAGTCCCAGAACAGGAAACAGGGGAGTGATCACTTAGTGAGTCTGAATGCACAGTCACGTTTGTGATACGTTCAGGGCGATCATTGAGGATCCAGTCAAGTAGGGTGCTTGTCCCTGTCTTGTAATTATATCTGGTAGGGGAGTTACCAGGTTGCGAGAGATGGAGAGCTGATAGGGCATCTTCGACAGGGCCATAGACTGGTGAGAGGCAGTTTATATTAAAGTCCCCTAGAGTACGGTCTCAGATGCATGTCGTTGGCTGCGGATATAGTCCAGGAGAGTATGTAGGCCTTCCACTTGTCCTTTTGAAGGTACATAGATAAAAAACACCATCAGTGCTTTATTAAGGGCCCCAAGAAGTAATTTTACAGCTAGCGCCGGGTGGGGCACCCTAAGTCAACCCTAGGGAGGGCCTGCCCCATAATCGTATTCTTAAGATGGATGGTGCAGCCACCTCCTCGTTTAGTCAGCCTATCCAGCCTGAGGATGTTGTAACCAGGGAGAGCTACAGTTGAGTCAGGTACAGCTGGAGACAGCCATGTTTCAACAACCGACAGTACATCCGGTCTATGTTGAGTGACCCAGACCTGAAGACTGTCGATTTTAGGGAGTAGGCTGCAGATGTTTACAGAGACCAATGAGATAGTGCCATGCCTTTTTGGGGCAATTGTGGGGTCAATTGTAGCAGTACAACAGCATAAAAGTCCTGCACTCACCATCCAAAGATAACGCGTTGCTCAAAATGTTGCCAAGTGAAGATAGCTTATTAAAGTGCCAGTGCTAAAATGCACAGTGCCCTAACGCTTTCGGAAACAAACTTTCCTTTATCAAAGGATCCTTGGATGGTGAGTGCAGGACTTTTATGCTGTTGTACTATTGTTTGGATTTGTCTTTTGCATCCCTCCCCTGTGCGTCGTCTACTCTGTCTTCAATCAATTCTAGCAGGACATGGGTTCAGGTGCACATTGCCCGATAGGAGTAGCAACATTAGAATGATTCTTAGTAAGCATCCTTTAAGTAGCTCAGCTGCCAGTTTGACCAATTGCTTTTTGACCCATCTCCCTCTTTTTTGTATGTGCAGTAGAGAGGCTTGCAGGGGTAGTTATGTTAAAGTAGTTAGTGACCTCTGAGGCCTGCCCAATTGCAATGTCGTGGCGAGAGCCAGAGAGGCGACCATGGCCCTTTGGTGAAAATAATGTTTCCAGAGACAAAGCCAGGGTCATAGTGTACATTCAGATTAATTTTCCTTTGAAGATGAGGTAGTTGGTAAGTGACATTGAAAGTTCCAGTCGTTAATGCTATTTGTTATTAATTATGGCCTTCCAGTATGTAGTACTCTTCAGCCACTACTGTTGCTAAGCAATGAGTAAAATGTTTCTACCATTCTGTTTTGTAGATTTGCTGGCTTAGCCCATCACTTAACTCACCGTTGTTCTTTGTATGGTAAGCTGGAATGGTTCTCCTTTGAACAAAGGGTTAACTATTTCAGTTTAATAGTCTTCAAGAGGCTACACGTTCCCAAATTTAATTTCCTTTTATGCTGAGTGCTTGGGTTAATCCCAATTTATATTCTACTAGGGTCTGCTTATTCTAATGTTTTGCATCTCCCCCTCTGCAAGACTGCTATAGGACAAAGATTTTGGCTATATCGCATTATCAAGTTATAGAATGCAGTACCTGATTCATTATTACTTCTTTGCTTATTTAAAAAAAAAAAAAAATTAAAACAATATTGTCAATATATCCCAACTCTTACGTTATGACCCTTGATTTGTTGTATATTGTTGCTTTTTTACTGTCTATACTCTCCAGGTCACCCTTGAAAATGTGTATTTTATGCTCTCTGGTTCCACCTGGTTAACAAATTTAAAATACAATAAATAAATCTAACAGGGTCTGACTTCTATTGCACCTAGCCACTGGAAAGTCCCAGTCATTGTCCAGCAGGTTCAGATTCCCCACCAGCATCACCTCTCTCTCCCCTTGCCAGCTCTTCCCAAGCTTCCTACCTCTCTGTTTCCCCCTGTTCTAGTGGTTTATAGGTCACCCCATCTGTATTTTCTTGACTGAGGGTGTTGTGACATGTCCCAGTCATTTATTCTCTGTGGCCCAAGTTTCTGTGATGACTAAGAGGTCCACCTCAGTATCTACCACCAGTGCCTGGAGCTCACTGATTTTATTACCCAGACTTCTATCATTATGGTAGACCCACTTCCGACCAGCTCCGGATCCTCTTTTGCTGTTTTGTGATACTTCACCTGCATTCCTTCTCATCCGCAAAGGTCACAACACCTCTACAGCCCTACTTGAATTCACTGGTGCAATCCACAACGCACTTGATTTCGATGAACTACTAGGCTCAATCTACATTGACTTAACTAAAGCCTTCAACACGGTCAATCACCACCTCCTACTTGTCCAGCTTCAGAACACTGGGCTGTCAACCGACACCATTGGCTGGTTTAAGAGCTACCTTGAAGAACGGTCCCAAACAGTAAGAATCGTTGATACACTCTTGGACCCTAGACCGACCGGTCCGCTCGGGAGTCCCCCAAGGCTCCATTCTGGGACCCTCCTCTCTCTCAGCCTATTCTAAACTCACTATCGGACAGCTGCCAAGAACAAATAATTCTTTACACCGACGATGCTGTGATTCTCGCCTCGGACCCTGATCCAATCCAATTACAAAATAAACTTCAGCGGGCCTTCCCCTTCATCGAATCCTGGTTCCTAAATCATAAACTGCTTCTCAATCAGAACAAAACCAAATCTATGGTCTTCTGCAGCCCCCACAACAAAAACAAACAACTCCACCTCTCCATTGCAACCGAACAAGGAGCCATCCTAGAGCAAACACAATTGTTCAAGTACCTTGGCATCACCCTTGATCCCCACCTCTCATACGCTGTCCATATCAGCAATGTGGCAAAGTCTGCCAATGCGAGGTTAGGCATATTATTCCGGCACAGGAAACACCTAACCCCAGAAGCACTGTCAGTGGCCGTCCAAAGCTCCATTGTCAGCATCACAGACTACAGTCTTATCATATATGGGTCTGCAACTACCACTGCTCTCAAACGTATCGCGACCTCCCTGAATAAGGCCTGTCTTCTCATCACTGGCTCACATCGCCATACCCACACATGTGACCTTTATTCCCAATCTAGATGGCTTCAACTGGACAAACACATAAAATACCAAACCTGCATCATGGCCAAGAAAATTATAATGGGGCTTGCCCCACCTGGTGTCTGTGCCCTTCTTAAGCCTAGACATAGGAATGTCACTACAAGGAGATCCAATTCCCATCTACTACATATCCCACGATGTCGCACGACCCATGGACAAAGATCATTTGCTTATCGGGCATCCAACTTGCTCAACTCTCTTGGCAGCGACATAGCGACCGCTCCAACACTCAGCCTCTTCAAGTCCAAGCTGCGCCTCTCACTGCTTGTATCCTGCGATCACCCATCTTAACATTTCCACCGTTCCAGCTGCATATGCCCCAACACCCAGCACTTAATCAGTCTTTGCACCCCTAGCAACTTACCTGTCATATTCCTCGACAAGACCCTTGGCTGCATTGTCCTCCTCACCCAGCCCCCCATATCTCCACCCTGCCTCTGCCCCTAACCACCTCCCATACTCCCCTACCCCTGCACCTCCTACCCCCTCGATCTCCTACCTCACTTCCCCACTGACCCCCTTGTCTTGCTCATAGCTCAAGTCTTTGTACTGGTTATCATGTCTGTAAGTCAGTGACTATATGTTTATAACTAAAAATGATGACTGTTGCACACGCTGACGTGGAACCTTCGTAAAAGAGCCTCGGCTCAAAGGTATTGTAATCCTAGATTGAAATAAATAAATTCTCCTTGCCGTCTTATTTTTCCTAATCCTTTCAGACCCTCAGAACCACCCCGCTGCCTCTTCCACTACTCCTTTTCAAACCTGAACATTATTTTTACCCACCTTACTGCTACCAGTCCCCAGTATAGGGGAGCCCTAGCTAGGTTACCTCCCTTTACCATGGCGCCTTCCCCTGGCCTCAGTTATCCCCATCAGTCAGTTTAACTGTCTAATGTAGATGTCAGACTTCTGCCCCAGCTCACTAGTCTCCTCTCTTCACAGGTGAAGGCTGTCACCTTTGAAGATTCTCCTGTCCAAGAAGTCCCCAACAAAGTGGTGCCCTTTTCCTGACAACTATCCCTTTAACCACCCATTTAATTTTTCTATTTCTTCCCTCCTTACTCGAGCCCCCCCCCCCCACTCCACACATGGAGGACCTCTGAAAAGGCTAGGGAGGCCAAGTGTACCTGCAATCTGTCTCCCAGCCTTTGAAAGTTCTGCTTCACTTGCTCTGCAGGTTGGTTTGCCAGATTGTTGGTACCCAAGTGTACCAGCACCCCCAGCTCCCCCACCTCCCTCTCTACTATCCTCTCTATTCTATGTCCCAGATGTCTGATTCATCAAGAAGCACTGACCATTCCTGCGCCCCCCACCCACCACCTTGTGTACTCCCCTGATCATAGTACCCCAACCAATAAGACTCTCGTAGCTGCTGCTTTCTTACTCCTGCCCCTTGGTACCACCAGGTCATTACTCCCACTTTCCCTGACTGACCTACAGTCTACCCCCCCCCCACCTTGTAGAGTCAGGTGCCTGAGTGTCCTCCAGGTGTGCAAAGCGAGTTGCCATCAGGATGGTGTGGGGTTGGTTGACCTCCTTGTGGCTGGCTCTTTGCAACTCCTACTGTCTGTTATCCACCCATGCTGTTGTGATGGTATGATTACTGTGCTCAGTTTGTATAAGACCTCATGCTGTATGCATTCAGCTAAGTACTGTGGCGTGTACAAGGGGTTTGGTTGACATGCCTGGGTATGTTGGAAAGTGGTGATGAGGAAAGCAGCACAGGGGCACCAAATGGGTCTTGCCTGCACAGTGCTAGTTCCTAGCTACAACACTGGAATGTAGTGTTGATTCTGTGTCCAGTACCTGGTCTCACCTGTGCCATGGCATAGCTATGCTTACCTGTCAGATGGGTCCATGCATGGTCCTGTCCATCTCTGCCCTGCACATGTGGCTGCAGTGGCACAGGAGTGGCGTACAGGTATATGTAGTGTGGATGTTTCAGGGTACTGTGCCATGTTGTCTGTCACATGCTGTTGATCACATGTCACCATTGTCCCACTCCATAGACAGCAGAACCCAGCCAGAGTGGGCAGGCCACAAGGGGGAGTGGCATGACAGCAGACAGATGGAGGGGGAGATAGCCATGACAGAGGAAGGCAGCTGTCAAGGGAAGTGAGCGGCCCAGACATCCACGTAAGTTCCCTGTGTTGTGTGGTTCACAGTCTGTTGTATTCCTCAAGCCCGATGGCCCTGCCCTGTGGAGTACTTCAAGGCTCCGTCCTCTCCCTTATATTGTTCACAGTATATATGCTGCCCCTGGATGAGGTCATAAGGCAGTATGAGCTGAGTTTTCATTGCTATGCTGATAATACTCAACTCTACCTGTTCTTCACACTGAGGAGATCTGACGCAGTTGACTTGCTAAATAACTGCTTGGCTGAGACCCAGGCTTGGACTTCGTTGAACTGGCTGGGACTTAACCTGGGGAAGACTGAAGTACTGGTGGTTGAGCCGGGTCAAGGGGAGTGGGGCTTGGGGATAGTTTGGGGCTGTTTATTGATCCAACCGAACTGGAGGCCTCTCCTAAGGTGAAGAATTTGTGCTTTGTCCTAGACAATGAGTTGACATTTGAAGCTCACGTGTTTGCTGTTGTCTGGACCGGTTTTTACCATCTCCGGAACATCACCCGAATGAAATCTGTTATTCCCTCTGACCTGGCCATACTGGTACATGCGTTGTTCACCTTGAGACTTGACTACTGTAACACAGTCTACCGCAGGGTTAGAGGAGGTGTAATGCAGCACCTGCAGCCTTCGCAGAATGCGGTGGCCCGGTTGTTGACTGGATATTCGAGGTTCAGTCATATTACACCGGTGCTACGCAAACTGCATTGGCTGCCAATGCACTGGTGCAACACCTTTAAAATAGGTCTTTTGACCTATAAGGCCCTACACCCTGGGTCACTGTCTTAGATCAGCTGGGGAGGCCCTCCTGGTGGTCCCTCGAGCTAGGTTGAAATCTTCCGGGGACCGGGCATTCAAGGTGGCTGCCCCGGTATTTTGGAACTAGTTGCTGGGGTACCTCCTGGAGGTGTCCTCCCTAGAGATTTTTAAGAAGCATCTTAAAACATTCCTCTTCCAACAGGCCTTTGGGGCTTGAGGAATATGCTTGAAACTGCTAGACAGCATAAGAATTAGCTTGTACAGAATTTTAATGGGTTGCATTTAGTGATTTTTATATATTTGTATTATGAGTTTTATGTTCCTAATTCTGTCTCGTTTATATTTAGTAAAGGCACCCGAAATAAATAAAACTCTGTTACTACTATGTCTACACTGTCTCATGTTTTTGTTTGTGGTGTGTGTGTGTGTGTGTGTGTGTGTGTGTGTGTGTGTGTGTGGCGTGGCAGCTTACCTTGGCAGCTGTGGCTCTGCCCCACCACTGACACTGTGTGGCAGGGTTGTGCCATCTGCTGGTTGGATCTTTATGCTGATGTCCTTGCTGCTTTGTGTGGGTAATGTGCCTTGGCATGCATTACATTGTTCAGTGGCCTAACCCTTGTGTTGTAGCCTTGATACACTGGGGCAGTGACAGTACTGCTCACTGCCCCAGGTGGTTCACCTGTCATTGTTTGTCAGGTATGTCGTGCCACGTGGTCTGGCCTAGGTATGCATACCTGTCTGGCAGTGGTAGTCTCTGGCCAATGTTGTACTGCTGTGCCTCTGTGACATGCCATGTGCAGCATGCGTGTGCACTCCGTGGCAGCCTGCTTGTGTCTGCCATCTCCATTGTCATCTGCAGTGGGTGCCAAGCATTGCATCTCACAACTGGCCTTATGTGGCATTAGTCCACAGCAGAGGTGGTTACTGATGGGCTTTGAATGCACCTTAGCATGTATTTGTTTGGGGTTGTGATGCATAGTTGGAAGGGTCTGCCCAATCCAGTGATTATCTACTATGCAATGATTCCACTGTACACAGGGAGTGACACATGTACATTATAACTTACATGGACACTGCTGGACCAGTGAGCTGCACAGCCTCCATGGGGGGGGGGTGCTATCAGTAAGTAGGGTGGGCCCTGTACCTGCTGGGACAGAGCAGAGGTTGCCTACAAGCAGATCTGCATCTCGCACCAGTGTTATGGTGACTGCAGTAAGGTGTGTCTAGCACTCACTCACCTACCACACTGCTGCACTCATGTATTACCCTGCTGCACATGGTACTAAATGATGATCCCATCTGTGGGGTGTGTGTGTGCACTCGCGTGTGCATGCACGCATCTAGGCCCTATCCCTGTTGCTGCTAGCATGCGTAGCTTCTGCATATCCCTTGTCTTGCCCACCAGTGTGGACCTGTGTGCTGCATGCCTGGTCTGCTGGGTGTGTGGCCACAACTTATGTCCACTTGTGCTGATAACACTGCATATTGGGCTCTGCCTTGGCGTTTTCAGTGGCATATGCTACATTTTCCTATCTGGTTGGTCTGCCTGTGTCTCTTGCACAGCTGTTTTCGGTTCTGTTGCAGCGTGGCACACTCATTCTACGTGCATTCCTCCACTGTTTGGGTACACAGTGTCATCATGGGTATGCCTCACACATGCCATCACAGTTGCATTACTCTGTACAGCAGTATCTGGCAAATTGCCCTGATTATACATCTGTTGTGCATAGCATGCCACTCCTGCATCCTTCATCCCATGTACACAGCCTGCTGAGTTCAGTGTCTTTTCTTCACTAAAGTGCCTGGAGTGCTGCCAGTCTGTGCAGAGATGTCATGGAAAAGGAGGACAGGGACAAACTGCTACGGCACCAGGTCTCTCTACTGCGTATGGTTGGGAGGAGGTTGGAGGAGAACATGCAGGCCATCGGAGACATGGCAGAGGCTATCCGACTGGATGGTGGCAACAACAGTAGCAGCAGCAACCCCACCACCACCACCTGGAGGCCCATGGGTGGTTTGAGCATGTGCTGCCCATGGACTTTATGGCCAGTATACGGGCAGTTGTCATTTGGATTGTATTTTCTATTACTGGTAGTTGCTGTTTCTTTTTGTTCTTGATTTTATGGTTTGTTGCCCTTGCTCTTTATGTTTTTACTAAACATTTTTGATAATTTTGCTGCTGTTGTCTTCCATTGGCGCCCACCTCTTCTCTTCCACCAACACATTTTCTGTGCTCTACTTGGTGCTGCACCTGTGTATAGCACTATGTTCAATGCCATATTTAGTGCTGCGTTTCTGCCCTGTGGCTCTGCATGTGTATGCACTGTGCTGTTCCCCAATATTCAGTCATATTACCACTGGTGCACTATTTCCGAGTATTTCTGTGGCCATGCGGAAGTGCAGCTGACTGCATATGGGGGATAATACCTAAATGTTTCTAATGGAAGGTTTAAGATGCAAGCTTTTGGAGCAGCCAGCATGGCAGATGTGATTTAGAACAGTGCAGTACCGCCATCGCTGATAACGTTCTTGGTTACAGTTTTTATCAACTGCAACCCAGCTCCTATTGACCTTAGTGGGGTACAGCTAAGGACTGGGAATCATCATGGGTCCCAAGAAGGATCACAAGCCACAGCGTCAGGGACTGAATGCCTTTTTATCTCCAGCTTGCCATATGAGGGGATCTGGGCCTGCTCAGCCGGGTGGTGCCTCTGAATCGAACCTTTCTGTTGCCCAGATCCTTGCTTTGCACAAACAGATCCAGAGCACCAGAGAAGAAACGAATAAGCACTTGGCCACCATGGAAGCAAAGCTTTTGGAGACTGACACCAAAATTAAAGAACACACGGTGGCTATTCAAGGACTTGCTGCAGAATCAACTTGCCAAACAGACCTGAATGCTACATTTGATCGGGACTTGAATTTCCTCCAGGCTAAAGTCGAAACCCTGGAGAATTTTTATCGCCTGGCAAATATCCACATGGTGGACTTTCCACTGCATTTAGCAGGCGCTGTGGACCTTTTACCATCTTTGCAAAAACTGATCTTTACTGACCTGCAGATGTTGCCTGCTGACACGGGGGTGCATATAGTTTGAGCTGTTACTATTCCACAGCGATCCTGACACCATGGTGGAGATTCTCCCAGACCACTCGTGGCTATAGCCATGCTTCCAGCAACTGACATTCACATCAGACTTCTCCAAGCAGCTCGTGCTGAAGGGGACATCATCTGTGAAAACAGTAAAAAATTGGGGTTTTCACAGATATTTCCTCACAGACCCACTCCAGGAAGAAAGATCTGCAACCTATTAAAAAAAAAAAAAAAAAAAAAAGGCTACTGACACAGGATCTATGTGCAGCTTCTTTTCCAGTTCAGCTGCAGTTTAAACACAACAATAAAATTTACATTTTCTCAGACCCCGAATCTGCCTCTAAACTGGTTGAAAAACTGATTACCCAGTCTACTGCTGTTCCAGACAATACAGAAGAGAAAGGGTGATTGTTTCATCTGACTTCAGCTTCTACCAGTTATTTAATCTGACATTCTCCATTTTGGATTGCATCGGCTGATTGCCCAGGCCTTCTCTGTGGTTTGTTGGGATTTGTTTTGAGACTGACTGCTATGATTTCCTAGTAGGAGCAGTTGTTTTGTTTTAACTGTCATTTATTAATGCCTTGTTGTACCTGTTCTTAACATAGAAACATAGAAGGTGACGGCAGAAAAGGGCCTCAAGGCTCACACAGTCTGCCCTATATTCTCCCTTATCCTATGTGACACTGTAGACCCTACCCTGCCTCCGTCTCCCCTCCCCCCTTTTTACACTTCCAATATCCCTCTATGCCCATCTCATGCTTTCTTGAATCCTGTAACTGTTTCCAACCCCACCATCTCTGCAGGTAGGCTGTTCCACTCATCTACCACTCCTTCAGTGAAGTGCTTCCTCACATTTTCTCTGAACTGCCCCCCTCCAATTTCATAGCGTGACCCCTTGTCCTTGAGCATCTTTTCCTTTGAAAAATGCTGCCCTCCTGTACCTTGTTTTTCCATGTAAGGTATTTGTTCATTTCTGTTATATCCTTCCTTCCTTCCTTCCTCTTCCTCATCCTCCAGGGAGTACATGTTCAGTTCCCTAAGCCTTTCCTCTTAGGTCTTCAGTTGCATTCCCTGTATCATTTTGGTTGCCCTCCTCTGAACCACCCCCACCCTAGCTCTGTCCTTTGGAAGATGGGGTCTCCAGAACTGGACACAGTGTTTGAGGTGTGGTCTCACCAATGATCTGTACAGTGGAATTATTACCTCCCTACTTCATCTGGTGATGCCTCTGCATCCCAACATCTGGCTAGCCTTCCCCACTGCCTTATCACACTGTTCTGCAACCTTTAGGTCACCTGTAATGATCACCCCTAGTTCCCTTTCCTGATCTCTGACTGTCATGGCCCCCCATGTTTGTATATTGCCCTTAAGTTTTTGTGCCCCATATGCATTATTTTGCACTTTTTTGTGTTAAACCCAGCTGCCAATTTCTTGATCATTCTTCCAGCTTTTTTAGATCCCCCCTCATTCTATCCACCCCCCGGTATATCCACTCTGTTATAGAGTTTTGTGTCATCTGCAAAGAGGCAAGCCTTTCCCTCCAGCCCTTCAGTAATGTCACTAATAAAGATAGTGAAGAGGAGCGGGTCCAGTACTGATTCCTGTGGTACCCCACTGGTCACTTTTCCTTCTCCAGAGTGGGTTCCTTCTACCTCTACCCTCTGAGTCCAATTGTTCAGCCAGCTCTCCACCCATTTAACAACCTTAGTACCCACTCCTAGTCTCCTCAGCATGCTTATCAATCTTCTATGTGGGATGGTGTTGGAGGCCTTGCTGAAATCTAGCTACAGTAGGCCATGTCCACCACCCTTCCCTGATCACCTAGTCAGGAAACTTGATCAGGTTAGTCTGGTACGACCTCTCCCCTGTGAAGCCATGCTGTCTTGGATCCTGAAGCCCACTGGTGACAAGGTATTCACTTCTTGCTGTTTAACGAGTGTAGTTGGGTCCTTTTGAAACTTGGGGAGTGAAAGGCACTGCTAATTTGGGCTGCTGGTGTACTCTGCTCAGTTTGTGAGCTGTGATTTTATTCCTTTTATAACAGTTCTCCTGTTTCCCTATGATCTACCATGTGTTCTAGGGTGGCAGTGCAACGTAGTTGAGCCCAAGACATCTTCACATAGAGTTCATTCCTCCAAGTTGTACAGCCTCCCCTGTGGATTTTGTTTCTCGTGTGGGAGTAGGGGGCCTGGAATAGTAGTAGTGTACTTCCTGTTTTTGCATAAAATTAAGTAAGAGCACAGTGTTCTACACTGTTACTGGGCTGGACTTTTCTCCTGACTGTTATAGGGTGGTCGGGTCCTGACACCGTCTGGACACTATTGTACTGCTCGTAATGTGCTTTTTGCAAGAGCAGTGTTAAGGTCTGTGAACCCACCTAGTGTAATTTTTATGTTTGCTTGCACGCATGTGCAAGAAACATAGTGCCATCATCCGAGTTTTTCGGAGGTGTGTCAGCATCTTCCAATTCAGTCAGTGTGTTTGCAGGCACAGTCGCAGTTCTCTAATCACTGCTGGAGCTGTCTATGACAGCAGTTGAAAATGCAGTGGCATACAGTTGAAAGAGGGAGCTACGCTTCAGTGAGCAGCGATAAGATATCGCCTGCTCATGCGTGCTCCCCACCCTGGCCTTACACGCTTTCGTGCTTCCCCCACACACACACACTGTATAGCCGATGGGGTGCCCAATCCCCATCGGCTGTGCTGCGCCTCCTCCTCCCCAAACGGAGTTCCAGATGCCATGCTGGGTGCCCACCCCAGTGTGGCAACACATCCATATGGGCGACGGGGGTGCCCAATCCCCCGTCGGCTCCTGACCACCCAAACAGCCTTACAGCTGCCACGCTGGGAGCCCACCCCAGCGTGGCACAAGTCCGTATGGCCGACGGGGGTGCCTAATCCCCTGTCAGCTCCAGCCCCAAACAGTCTTCTAGCTGCCACGCTGGGAGCCACCCCAGCATGGCAAACGCCCCAAGCCGCCTTCCTGTTAAAAAAAAAAAACCTGTAAACAACAAACGTTCCTCGGCATGCACCACCCACCGCACCTTGCCTCCCCACACCCCATACTTACCTCCGACTCCGGCGCGACGATCTTCGGTGGACCGAACACGCCTGCACTTTTCAAAGCCGATCGCTAACTGAGGAAATGCCGCTAAGCTGTATAATGGGATAGATGGGGTTTTTCAACTTTGCTGCATATCTCAGGCTTTTGGAATTTTGCACAAATTTTCAACATGGGGTTTTGGGACCTTCTCATGAATGCTCTCACTGTCATGGCGTTCATCAGGCCCGAAGGGTGACCCATGATCGCATGCGAAATCACCTTTCGGGACCGAGTGACGAAATGACACTGCCACTGTTCATAAGGTGGTCTCTCAAAAAGCCTATATTAAAAATTTGGTGGAAAAATTCCTAAAATGACTGTTTTACGAGCGTGCGTTGTGCAATTCCTACGCACGCTCGTAAGTTTGCAAATTTTCAGTATTTTCACTCCAGATTTTCAACATTGCCATTTTATTACACTTCCTTATGAGCAGTACAGCTGTCATTTTTCATGTCTTGCCCAAAACGTGTTTCTGCCCATGTAGCGCACAATGGCGCAGTCGGTGTGCGAAATCAATGTATGGGACACATTAAGAAAATCACAGTGACACTGTTCGTGAGCAGAGGTCTTAAATGGCTATGTTGAAAATTTGGGACAAAACTGTGAAATGACTGTTACAAGTGAGCATTGCGCAGTTTCCACGCACCCTCGTAAGTTCATGACTTTGTAATATTTTCAGTCCAGATTTTCACCAGTAGCATTTTTCCACACTTCCTTATGAACAGTACAGCTGTCATTTTTCACAACATGGCCAATATGTGTTTTCACACTTTCAGCGCAGAGATGCATGGTCACTGTGGGAAATCATTGTTCGGGACTGATAAAGAAAATCACAGTGACACTGTTCATGATCGGAGGTCCCAAAATGCCTGTGTTGGCAATCTGCTGTAAAAAAAAAAAAAAAAAAAACCCAAACTAATTACATTACGGGTGTGCGTTGCACAGTTTCTATGCACGCTCATGACTTCACCAGTTTTTTTTTTTTATATTTTACTGCAGATTTGCAACATTGCCATTTTACACCTCACCATGAACAGTACAGCTGTCATTTTCACATCCTGTTCGAATGTGTTTTGCACCTGTGGTGCTAAATGCCGTAGTCGCCAGTATAAGCAGCTGCCAACAAACTGATATTGCCACTGTTCACCAGGTGGGGTCCAACCCACGCTGAAAATTTGGAGTGAAAATGCCAACGAATGCCTGAGGTGTTAGGGTTTCCAACTATAACGCCCCACCCTGTAGAGAATGACAGGCATCAGGGGTGTGACTTGAGATTCTTGCCTGTAATGCTCATACCATTCCACACCCTGCAGCCAGTGAGAGGCATCGAGGTATGCCTTGGACTCTTCGGCCCCAAAGTTCACCCCATTCTCCTATACCGCACCCATCTCGCCGTATTTCCTGATGGAATTGGGTGCGCATAAGGGCCAAAGACCCCAAGGCACACCGTGACACTTTTCAGTGTCTGCAGGGTAGGGTGTGGTGAAATGGCGTGGCCGTTATGCCTGACACCCAAAGTCACGCCCCAATGCCTGTCAGTCTCTGCAGGGTGGTGGTGGGGTTGACTTCAGTTCAATACTTCATTGCCATTCCTATTATGCAGCTCTGTAACTTCTACACTACCAATGCCAGCAAGCAAACATTCGACATTGACAAATGCTTGTTTTTTCTTGTTCTGTGGTGTATGCTATATGTCAGTAAAACCAATAAAATATGCATCAATAAAAAAAAAGATAGAAGCTTTCAAGGCATCTAGTGATCAAAAAGTTGTATCTTATACTTCTTGAGTTTGCCTAATACAGTTATATTGACCATACTGAAACAGCTTATTGTTTTATCCCTTATGTAGGGAAGAAAGTGTTTGTATGATGCCCTACTGCCCCTGCATGTCCTGTTGTCTTAGTCACACAGGATAGAAGCCTGTTTGCCACCACCCCCGCCCCCTCCACTGACATAGCTAAGGCCCCATCATACCAACAGTCTGGTGGGGCTGGTTATGGTAGTGGCTCAGTAGGTAGCACACACTCCTCTGAGGCCGGGAGATCAGAGGGCTGTGGGTTCAGTTCCCACATCTGGTACTTGGGTTAATATCCCAGTACTGACACTGTAGTGCAGCATGAGAGGGGTGCTGCACTTCTGAGGTGCCCGCTTTCGGATGAGACGTTAAACCGAGGTCCCATCTGCCTGGATTGGTGGTAGTTCAGGTGGATGTTAAAGATCCCATGGCACTTATCGAAAAGAGTAGGGGAATTTCCCCGGTGTCCTGGCCAAATTTCCCTCATTCACTAAAAATACCACCAACGGCTTAATCTGGTTCAAGGTCAGCTGGCATTCATCTGTGTCCCCCTTCCCGAGGTCGTGCCTGAAAATAGGCAGGATTTGTCTACTGCACTTACCCGGTCAACAAAAATTAAATAATAATAATAATGTTAAATTCCTGCATTTAACCTAGGAAATGTACAGCCACTTTAGGGTAGTTTGTCCAGGTTCTCATAACTGGCAGAATCATATGGTTCTTTATGGAACACTTAATCTGTTTTAGCATTATATTCCAGAAAGAAGAGATGTAAATGCTTACTCAGCACAAAGAGGGACACATTTGCCAAGGGTACAAGAAATTTAAGCATCAAATCAATTGTGTGTTGCATAGTCTTATAAAACTGTGCTCTGCATTGAAATAAATACTCTCACTTAAGTGGTGCCAAGGTATCTAAAGTGCCTGGAAGAGAACACAAAGGTTGGAAGTTCATATCCTCACTGTAGAACGTGTCAGAGTGCAGCATGCCCCAAGAGTGACTTCTGTGTTTTTGAGACCAGTAGAGTTGTTGGGAGATTTTTGTCTCAATATGTACCCAGAGAAATAAGAAATATAATAATGTATGGGAGAGCGTTATTATGGATGGAATCCTGTTGGTAGAATAAACTTGTGCTGCAGTAGTGATTAGTGATGATGTCACAATGTTGTTGTGCTGCACTAGCTACATCACTACTGCAGCACAAGAAGACAGAACACTTTCTTGTGCTGAAGTATTCTCGAGCTGCGGCTGCCATTATGCAAGTTAAAGTTAGCACAAATTTACTAAAACTAATCGAAATTCAGTTACCTAAAAAAATAGCTATGTTACTCAAAGCTGATTTCTTCTGCTTTTTTCTAGTTTTTTTTTTTTTTTTTTTGTTACACCTGCCCATACACTATAAAAGATTGTGTATGAGGAGGCATACACAGACAAGATTGTGCTTCACTCTTAAGGGTTCCTTAGTAACAGGAGACCTCTCGAGCTGTGCTCTCGAGGTCTTCTGTTAACCAAGGAAACCTCTTGACTCAAGCACAGCCTTGTTGTGTGTGCCTGCTCATACACAATCCCCTGTTTAGAAAATGGGCTTGAAAAACAATGCATGCTGATTGGCTGAAAGGCCATGCCAGATGTGCATTTATTTTTCAATAGATGCTCAGCAAAATGCAAGTGCCAATTCGGGTTGCCCTATTACTTAGCATATCATTGGGCATCCCCAATTTAATAACTGACCAGCCGCCATTTTTGTCTCCCGCTTAGCGAGCGAGTTGGCAGCTGACCAAGCCCCCCACCACATACTCTAAGTGAAAACACAGCCAATAAGCAACAGCCACACATAAAAAATAAATAAATAAATTAAAGAAAGAAAGAAAAAGGAAGCCCTTCAAGTCATCAGTCCAATTGGCTTCACATTACCTGCAGTAGGCAGAACGTGGTTTTCAAAAGGGCAGCTCATGCCCATAGCAGTAAAACCAGGACCTAAAGTCATTCAAACAAAAGCAAATGCAGTGGTGCTGGTAGTCAAACTGCAGAGGGCACCGAATGTATAGTAACAGGAGTGTGTGTTTGTGGGGGCCAGAAACCATGCATGTTTTTTCACTGAGGTCTCCTTTTAAAACACACAACAGAAAAAAAAAAAACTCTCTTCCATACATTACCGCTGCACCCTCTCGCTACACTGGAAAGTGGGCAGCAGCAACTTCTTTGCATAGCGACTGTCCTTTCAGGAAGGAATCATGATCACAAACTACACACGGGCTAACACAAAAAGAAAAGAGAAACTGTCAGCAAATCTGGGGCAGGGAGGGAGAGAGAACTGACAGCAAACAGGTAGCATTTTGAAATGTCCAGTGAGTCCTTTTACAATCGCAATAAAATGAACCCCCCCCCCCAAAAAAAAAAAAACAGACGACAACAACTCTGGGGTAACTATGGTGTGGTGTGCCAGGGAGAACCAAAAGCCTAAAATTACCAAGGCTAATTTTTATATTGGCTTGCCTTGCGTTAAGAAACATAGATGCCACCATACGAGGTTTCGTGAGTATTGCCTCCCCCACTTCAATGCCCTGCTCTCTTTTGCAGGCGTGGCACACCACACCAAAGAATGTCAAGCTTGTCTATAACAGCCATTCCAGGTGCAGTGGCATACAGTTGAAAGCAAAAACCGCTGCAATCAGCGATTGTAGCGATGTGGGCAATTTGCATACTGCCATCGGCAGGAAATTTATGTACTGCCATCGGCCTGTAAAGTCTTACTACACTCAGCCTGCATCCTGAACACAGCTGTCATAGACAGCTCCCTTTGTTCTCAAGTTCCCTCTCCCCAAACACTCAAGTAGGCGGGTTTGAGCCCACCCCAGTGTGCTTTAGTGTTTCTCTCCCCCACACCATACGGTTGACGGGGTGCCTAATCCCCTATCGGCTCCATTGCCCCCCGACTAGGTGCCACGTTGGGAGCCCACCCCAGCGTGGCAAAGTCAGAATGGGGACTGGGTGCCCAGTCCCCATTTGCTCCACTGAACCCCCCAAAAAATTTTCAGTTGCCACACTGGGACCACCCAGCATGGCACAAGTCCCGCGTCGTCTTCCTAAAAAGAAAAAAAGCACTTGAATACAAATAACGGTCCCTCGTTGATTATCTTGCCCCCCTCCCACAACCTGCCTCACCCTCTGCGCTTCCACCTCCCCACACACCCCCCCGACCCCATACTTGCCTCTGGAGCTCGGCATGACGATCTTCGGTGGACCGGGAACACGTCTGCACTCTTCAAAGCCGAATGCGAACTGAAGAAATGACGGTAAGCTGTATAATGGCATAAATGTTAAATTTTTTTTTAAAACTTTGGTGCGTATCTCGGCCATTTTGAGGAAATTTTTCACCAAATTTTCAACATAGGGTTTTGGGGGCCCTACCTCATGAACTGTGACACTGTCATTTTGTTATTCCGTCCCAAAAAGTGATTTCGCGGTCACTGCGCGGAACCACCTTCGGGACCGAGTAACTAAACAACAGTGTCACAGTTCATGAGGTAAGCCCCCAAAACCCTATGTTGAAAATTTGGTGAAAAAATTTCTATAAATGACTGTTTTACGAGCATGCATTCCGCAGTTCCTACGCACGCTCGTAACTTCACAGATGTTTAATATTTTCACTCCAGATTTTCAACATTGCGATTTTACCACACCTCCTTATGAACAGTACAGCTGTCATCTTTCATATCTTGACCAAAATGTGTTTTCGCACATGTAGCGCCCAGTGGCGCAGTCGGTGTGCAAAATCAAAGTTAGGGACAATTAGGAAAATCACAGTGACACTGTTCATGAGCAGAGGTCTTAAAATGGCTATGTTGAAAATTTGATGACAGAAGTCCATAAAATGACTGTGTTACGAGCGTGCATTACGCAGTTTCCACACACCCTCATAAGTTCACGAATTTGTACTATTTTCAGTCCAGATTTTCAACACTGGCATTTTTCCACACCTCCTTATGAACAGTACAGCTGTCATTTTTCACACCCTGACCGAAATGTGTTTCTGCACTTCCAGCGCAGAAATGCATGGTCACTGTAGGAAAGCAGTGTTCGGGACAGATTAACAAAATCACAGTGGCGCTGTTCATGAGCGGAGGTCCCAAAATGCCTGCGTTGACTATCTGCTGTGAAATATCCCCAAACTAGTTACATTATGGGTGTGTGGTGCACAGTTTCTACGCACACTCGTGACTTCTTCAGTTTTTTTTTTTTTTATATTTTCACTCCAGATTTTCAACATTGCCATTTTTTCACACCTTCCCATGAACAGTACAGCTGTTGTTTTTCACATCCTGTTCGAAATGTGTTTTTGCACCTGTGGTGCCAAATGGCATGGTCACTGTGCAAAATCAGCTTTCGCCTAACAAACTGATATTGTCACTGTTCATGAGATGGGGGTCACAAAAAACCCATGTTGAAAATTTGGAGTGAAAATACCAATGAATGCCGGGGGCGTTAGGGTTTCCGACCATAACGCCCCACCCTGTAGACACTGACAGGCATCTGGCGTGTGACTTGGGATTGCTGCCTGTAATGCTCATGCCATTCCACCCCCACCCACACCCTGCAGCCAGTGACAGGCATCGAGGTGTGCCTTGGACTCTTCGGCCCCAAAGTTCACACCCATTCTCCTATACTGCACCCATCTCACCATATTTCCTTATGGAATGGGGTGAGCATAAGGCCCAAAGACCCCAAGGCACACCATGACACTTGTCGGTGTCTGCAGGGTAGGGTGTGGTGAAATGGCATGGCCGTTATGCCTGATGACCCAAAGGCACGCCCCAATGCCTGTCAGTCTCTGCAGGGTGGTGGTGGGGTTGGCTTTGGTTTAATACTTCACTGCCATTCCTATTATGCATCTGTCTAACTCCTACACTACCAGTGACAATGCCAGCAAGCAAACATTCGGCATTGACAAATGCTTGTTTTACTTTTTTTTTATGAGGGGGAAGAAACCACAAAAGAAAAGTGGAACAAAACAAACCAGTCTAAATAGTTGCAGCACCCTCTGCTGGCACTACTAAAAGAACTATTTTATAGCAAAACTAACTTAATTCCTTTTTACTTGTTTGTAAATTATTTTTTTTTTATTTCTAAATATTTTATATAATTGTTACCTATAGCCCATTTTCTAAGCACAATAATACCCTCCAGGGTGGGCGGTATTGGTGAATACCGGACCTTCCATGAGCTATGAGGCCCTCCACCTGAGTCGTCTGCCTCATTGCGCCCCTGGATGATCTGGTTCTGGTATGCCCCAATAACACCCACCCTGTTGTGTATTATTGCATAAATAGTGTATAGTAGAGCATTATTCTGTATAGAATTCCATCCCTTTCAAAATAATGTACCACATGGAATGTGATTGTACTATTCTGTGGTACAGTAGCATTCAAAAACCTCTAGACACTGCACAAGTCAGTTTCATTTTGAAAGCAAAACAACCGCAGTACACACATATCACATAATACTATACAATATAAAAAATACAGAATGATCGACTTTATGTACAACCAATGTGTTCTGCCACCTTGGGGTTCTGATTCCTCTGTGGCAGAACACATTGGTTGTACATAGTTGCCCATCTAGTATTCTCTGTATAATACATTACATTATACATTGTACATTAAAGTTAATAAAAAAGTTATATGCCCAAAAGGATTTAAAAATGACCAAAAGCTTGAAGATGTGGTTTCTGCCATCTATGTTGACATTTAACAGTTGTACAGTACTTTTCAAATGAAGTCCAAACATTTTAGTGACTTGGCATAATCCAATAGGATTCTTTTTCTTGCTATATTCCCTATAAGGCTGTTTTTACAGTTTACCTATATTATCTTCCAAAGGAGAAAACAAGGAAGAGTATGGGTTGATTGGGAGAAGAAATAAAATGTAACACGTATAACTTGAAAGACCTAAGGCATAAATTAGTGTCGGAGAGTTGATTGGCAGCCTTTGCTAATCAAGATGAAAAATGCTTAGCAATCTGTTGATTTTGATTAGCAATTTTCTAAAATGGGTATTTTTACTTTAAACCGTATAATTATTACTACTTATTGTATATATTAATGTAGACATTGTATACATAGTTCTGAGCCTGAATTTGCCATTTTGACCAAAGTGTCTGCTTTCTTATTAGCCCACCCCATGTACCCAGTGCAGAAAGTTTTCCAATCCCCACCAAAGCGTAATTCTGCGCAACTGCAATGCCATTCCATGCCACAGGTGCGAAAACACATTTTGGCCAGAATTTGAAAAATGATAGCTATGACATAGATGAGGTGGAGTAATAAAAAGGCTATGTTGAAAATCTGGGGTCAAAATATTTAAAAATTCCAAAGTTACGAGGGTGTGTAGTGAAATTGCAACGAATGGTCATAACTTTGCCATTTTTTCATATTTTGACCCAAAATTTTCAACATACCCTTCTTATGACCCCATCTCATGAACAATATGACCATCATTACACAAGTCCTGCCAGAAAGGTGAATTCACCAAGTGACTACAAAATCATCTTTCCGGCAGGAGTTGCTTAATGACAGTTACATTGATCATGGGATGGGGTCCCCAAAAGGCTATGTTGAAAATGTGGGGTCAGTATCTCAAAAAATGACTGAGTTATGCACCAAAGTTGAAACCCCTATTGAAATACATAGGTCCGCATTTACCTTAGTTCTTATACTGCAGTTGTCGGTTCCAGCAGCAAGACGTGTCTTTGATCGGGAGCTCGAATCTCACACCTGGGACCTGTTCAGTGAGTGACTGACTGTGGGGGTGTCAAGGGGGTGTGGGGAGGTGAATGCACAGTGGGTGGTCAGGTGGGTGTACGGAAGTGATCGGCGATGTACCTTTTTTTTTTTGCAGGTTTAAATAGAAAAAACACTGAGGGACAAAGACAGGGGCAGTGATCGGATGGTGGGGGTGCCACTAGACACCAGGGAACTCACAATAACGGGGACAGCGATTGGATTGGGGGGGTGCCACTAGACACCAGGGATAAAAGCATTGTGTGGTGGTGATCAGTGTGGGGCACTAGACTGTCACCAGGGAAACAAAGGACTGGCAGCTGGAGGGTGGGGGCACCACTAGACACCAGGAAAAAATTACAGGGATGGCCAGATTCTATGATTAGCAACCGTTGCTAATCAAGCTGAAAATTGACTCACATTTCCCAATTCTTGTGTCGAAAATTGTGATGTGAGCCTGCTTATTTTATGCCTTGAGACCATGTATATAAATCTGTGCTAATGCTAAATAATTGTTAAATTGTCTGAAGTAGAAAAGAAAATGTAACAATGTTTATGAAATAATTTTTTACCTCTGGAGTCTAGCAACTGTCATTATGAATGTCTATCTTCACAATAACTTCTGAAAATAGCACAGTGGCATCTGTGCACGTCATTTTCCAGCATTCCCCATATCATTTTTCATACTGTGAATGCATATTTCATATACTATTTTCATCTGCAGTTTTATGCTTTCTATTAGTAGTCCTCATTACCCCCATATTCTGCAAATTTGGCATTTTGGGAGGCCATGATAATGAAAAGGAAAATTAACTCTCTTGAGTGGGGACAGAGTAGAAAAATTCAGTCTGGGTGCCACTGTTCTGTCCCCCGGGTACTTTCTCCCTTAGTCAAAGTGACTGCCACTAAAAGTAGTCCCGTCATGTAGCTTTTAAGGCACATATCACATTGATGGGTCAGACCTGGCATTTGATAGCGCTAAGGCCCTGTATTATTTCCTCATTCCATAATTACCATTTTGGGCCATTTGTAGTCCTGTTTGAGCCTGCTTATCTTCCATACGTTAAAAGAAGAACCCCTTAACCTTGGCATTTAGTTGCAGTGTTGTGGTTGCCCCTTCTAACAGTGTATGACAGTTGAAGAAAATACTTCTATCTGTAGGCTAAAGGTGGTTCAGAACCCATTGAGGCAAATGTTAAAATATTCTGACTTGTTTTCAATAGCTAGATTAGGACCTGTGGCCTATCAGCAAGTCCATTCTTCTTCAAACTGACTTTGTTTAGAGGTAACCGCAATTGATAGCTTTTCAAGCATGTTATCACACATTGGTAAGTTAGACATGTTTTGGGGGCAAATAAACCCCTGTATTTCACCACCATGGCTGTTAATTCCCATTCTTGGCCCTGTCCGACGCTTCTTTTGGCTCCCTTATCTGTCAGACAGTGAAGGATGGCTTCCTCAACCCCCATATTTAGCTAATGTGTTCTCCACAAATGTCATACATTGTTACAAAGGGCAAATGCTGAGCTTCTTGTACTTTACAACAAATCTTAGATTTAGTTCCCCATCCTGCCCCCTAGGTCATTCTAATCTTTGCTAAAGTCACTCACATTTAAAGTAGCCCCACCTGATAGTTTTTCAGGCATATATCACAATAAAGGATGGAACCTTGCATTTGGCTGCAATTAGCCCATGTATGTCACCCCAGCAACCCATAATTTTAATTCTAGGTGCCGCCCAACTCCTTTTAGGACCCCTTAGTTCCTAGACAATAAAAGATTGATCTCCACATTTATTTAAATCTTAGTAGTTGCCCTTTATAGAAATGTATTACATTTGGGGAAAATTCATTTCTTGGCATATAAAGGTGCTACTCGAAGTCTGTGCATCAGTGTTCAGAATTTCTCAACTTAACCACAGTTTTGAGATTTAGGTCCCTCTAGCCCCAGGGCTTCCTTCCACCTTTACTCAGTGATTTACATTTGAAGTAGCCCACTTAACCAAACAGTCTGCATAGCATCATTCACGATGGAAGATTGCTTCTCCCCCTTCCCCCCGTGCGAGCATGCTGCTGATGTCACATGAGAGTATGACTTACGAACAGCATGCTCTGGGTTAGGAAAGGGGATCTGCTCAGTTTGCCTGGAACTGCAGTACTATTAACCCTCCCAAAATGATGGATCAGGGGTTAGGGGAGAAACAGAAACATAGATTTTTTTTTGGCAGAAAAGGACCACTTGGCCCGCCCAGTCTGCCCAGGTGTTTCCTGCCTCATCTGTCTCCACAGACTCTAACCTGGTCTCTGATGTCCCTCACTCCTCCTCCTTGCCTGTTTTCTATTACACCCGTTTGTCTATCTCATGCATGCTTGAACCCTCCCACTCTTTTGCCATCACCACTTCTGCTGGCCATCTGTTCCAGGCACCTACCACCCTTTTAAGGGCCTGCTTGTGATAAATTGTCCTTTGGGGCCAGTAGAGTGGCAAGGGTAGGAGGCACAGTGAAAAGATTGTGTCAGCTGATGGCACCATGCCAGAGACTGGTAACCTTTTCCTTTTTTTACCAAAACACTGTATGAAAACAGGATGGGGGAATTGGAGGCTGGGAGATCTGGGATTGGGGCTTTATTTAACATTGTGGAAGACTATGACTCCAGAAGATAACTAGTGGTTTTCTGGTAAAAGGAGAAACACACCCTTTTTTCTCATTTTGTTTTCAACCTCCCCTGCTGCTGCTTCCCATTACCAATGTTTATTAACGCACATCTTCTATTGGGGAGGATGGGTGACTGGAGGCTGGCCAGATGAGGTAAATGGTGGTCCTTGATCAGCTGCTGTAGCAGGATAAGCGCATCATCGGTGTGCATGGTGGCAGTATTTACCACCCTCTAGTCACCAGCACTACGCTTGTTGTCAGTAACTCATTAAATAGAAGTGCCAAGGCATGGCAACTGCCATGGCCTGTCTTGCCTCCTTCAGTGCCCTCATGTGGTGCCCATCTGGCCATGGGTATGTGTGTTGTTTAGATCCTACAGTCCCTTTAGAGCTCTCTCCTTACCTTCAGTACCCTCATGTGGTGCCCATCTGGCCATGGGTATGTGTGTTGTTTAGATCCTACAGTCCCTCTAGAGATCTCTCCTTACCTTCAGTACCCTCATGTGGTGCCCATCTGGCAATGGGTATGTGTTTTGTTTAGATCCTAAAGTCCCTTTAGAGCTCTCTCTAATTTGTGGCTATTGGTACCCTTCAATCTGTTCATGCCATTATTATTGGGCCTGTAGCCTCTGTCACGAGCCTAACCCCCAAGGGCATGGTAGGACCCCTTGTTTGCAGAGGATCCCCTTTTTACAGAAATTGTGAGCAGTTGTAGGGTTCAGGAAGAATCACTAACCTTCCTTTTCCCAGTGGGAGGGTGGAAACTGTAGTTTCAAGTTCCCTTAACTCTGTACTACATTCAGGGTTTGAATCCCATCACTGCCACTGGCAACCTCTTGCCTAAGTAGTTTTGTAGGATAGCCAAGCAGTCACAATCTTCATTTTCACGGCAAACCGTCTTTTACAAAACCCTTCTGTTAAAATGTTAGCTCACACAATCAGACCCCAGGCAGAGTTGATAAGAAAATCATTAAAGTTTACTTAAAAAAAAAAAAACACACAGTAAATTCTACAATTTGGAAGATCTTTGAACTGCAGACAATACCAAAAATAACACTGGATGGTTTACAGAAAACAGTAGATACTGTTGTTTTAAACTATACCTTATTTTGATGTTAGAGTCCAGAAATATTAAATGTCCTTGTGGAGATGAAAGTTCTCTTTCTGTAGGTGAAAGTTCATTAAGCCACAGAGTTTGTAGCAAGTTTGTGATCAGTCAGTTCTCTGAAGGTCTTTTTAAAAGGCTCCAGGTGCTTCCTTGGTGAAAAAGTCTTGGTTTCCAAAATTTTGACAGTATGCGAAAAGTATAATTTCCACACACTCTGGTCTGGTTTCAAAGTTTTTCAAAGGCCTACATCTATACTTTTTTTGTTTAAAAGTATATTCCAGCTTGGTAAGTTAGCTCTGAGATTTTTTTCTAAGCACTCAGGCTCCTGACTCCGAGCTAAACTGCTCTAATATTCAAAATAGGTCTGTTAAATAAAGTCTGGTCATTTTCGAGCCATTCCAACCATTTTTGGAATATAGAGTTTGGGGTGCAACAGTTTCACCTCATCCTTCAGGTGTCGTTGTGCTTTCATGTCTAACCCCTGTAACATCTGATTTCTGCATTTCTGATTCTGGTTGACCTTAACCTGGCCTCCTGCTGGCCCTTTCCTGTTAATTGGAAACTAAATGCCCAATTTTTTTCTAAGCGTTATGATCATAAACCTGTCAGTTTATCTGGAGAAGTACCAGACCCAACCTAGCTTTTACAGAAATTCTGGCTATTTTGTTTAACCCTTAAAAGCCTTTTAAAGATATAGTGTCTTAACTCTAAAGTACATTACAGCACATACAATATGAACATTAATAAAGGATATAGGGCTATCTGGCCACAGCCTCCACAGAACATAGAATCAAAGTTTTTATTTAATACCTGTGCCTTTCCTTTATCCTGCTTAATGCTCGGACCATATTTTCCTAATTCATCTGTGTTCTTTTGCCTGGCATAGCTCCATTATGTATCTAAAGAGAGTTTTATCATTTTTTTGACCCCATCTGCTATCCTTTGTATTCCCTTTCACCTGCCTTATGATGTCTTTCCCTTTCACTTACCTTTATATACATACATTTCTGTTGATCTGTGTGATCCTCTTGTATGCCCTTAAAGCTTTTCTTTTTCCTCCCTCCCTTCCTTCCTAGCCAAAGTGTCTTTTGTTTCTTGGTCTTTCTTGTCAATAAATGTTAAGCAGTATTGGGTGACTCCCGTAATTGCCTCGAATGGCTACTCGCTTATTCTGGGTCTCCTTTTTTCGTGCATGTCCTTCAGCTGATCTCTTATTAGTTCATTATTTTGTAAAGTCAGGGACCAGAGTGCTGGATTTCAGTTGTTAATATCACAGCACAGTGTTGATTCTAATAGTGTTGCACTTGCTCAGTCCCGTTGGACCCTCAATTGAAATATCCCATATAGTATCCTGATTGGGCATTACTGTTAGTGCTGGAAGAAATTGCAGAAATGTGTTTTGTGCCCTTTTTGTGAAATTGTACCATTTTAGAGCAGTTTTGCACAATTTTGCAAAGTAAGTACAGTGTATTTAAAGCACAGTTTTCACACATAACACTGTGTTTGTGGAAAAGATTTTGCATTTTCATTTAATTTCCCCAAAGTGAATGGTGCTGAAGAGGTCTTGGGTGTAATCTTGCAATATGGAAGACATTTGGAGAGCACCATTGCTTTTGTGCAAAATGAATGAGCTTGCACAATTGTATAGATTTATGAACATATAAACATGATTTTAAGGACAGAAGAAGGCTAGTTGCCCATTGAGACTGTACTCTACTTCTCCATGGAATTATCTGGCTACTTTTGACTCTTTTAAATAATCTAATTTTTTTCTTAAATCTTTGCCCACATTCTAAGTAAACTGTACTTATTTAGGTTTTTAAAAACGTGCACTTTTGGAAGTGTTCAACATTTACATAGGAAAATGAGCAAATTTTTCTTTTCTTTGAAGGGGAGGAAGGATTTTTCCCATGATTTATGGTTGACTTACACCTAGTGTGATCCAGTGTTGGTCAGCCATCTCTTTGGATGTGAGAGAGTGCTGTCAGACTTTAGACCTGCAAAACTTTAAAGCAATTCTTGATCAAACAAACGTTAAAATCTATTTTTCTTTGCAATTGACCAGAAATTAAGTGGCAATCCATCTCAATGTTATTGTTGCAGTGTCTTTAGTTTATAGGTTATATTTTGTAATTTGCAATTTTGCCATAGCAAAACTCATTCCCTCCCAGAGCATGTATGAGTCAAAATGTTTAAGGGAGGAAGGAACAAACAGCTTTTTTCGGAGCTTTGAAATTTAGCCTACAATCTAAAAGGTTTAGCATTGTGCACCACAGTGTGGCACGCATGTGGTGCTGTAATTGCCATGTGTCTGCACTGAATTATGCCACATAGAAGTAGTGCCAGCATACGCTATACCGAGATGTTGTGCTAGCAGCTGTATATTAAAAGGAAAACTGTTTTTTTTTTGTTTGTTTGTTTGTAATCAGCCAGAAGTATCCTACTTTTACGCTTGTGAGAGTGTCATGCGTCCTGCTTGGTACTCATGCAGCAGTCTAATTGCCATCCATCAGCACTGAAATTCACCATACAACAGTAGGCCAGCAGAAACTGTATAGGGAAATTGTGCTAATAGCTGTATACTGAAAGGAAAACATTATGTATATAATATATGTAGAAATCCCACGATTTAAATAAAACCATTCTTTTCACAGCAATCTGGCCAAAGTGAAAGATAAATGATGTTATTCACCCAGTGGGTAATTAGCATCATTTGTTTTTCACTTGCCTACGTCATCAGTCAGTCGTGAATTGACACACAGATGGGCCCAATCCCTTTTGAAACTCTGGCCCGAATGCAGCCAATAGAAATTCTGTTTTACTAATTTAAACCCCTCTCCCATTGCCATCTTGCTTCATGCAGACGTAGTAAGTAAAAAAAGTAAAATTAACTTAAACAAACAAAACACAAATTTGCCAAAGATTCAGAAAGTAATATTGTAGGCTGTGTTTTACTGATCGAGGTTTTTTTTTTTTTTCCATCACACTGCCGACCAATGAGTCCTGACTACTGACAGAGATCAGTTCCCCAGCAGCAGTAGCGGGATCGTTTGTGACTCAGTGGAGCAACACGCTTCTGCTGTCAGTGCAGGAAATGGATGGGAGACAGTTGGTCTCCCTCACAGTAAACCTGTAATTTGTCTGGGTCTGACACTTCAGGTTCATGCTGCATAAATTGGGCTGCACAGACCAAGGGAAATGACTCTGGCTTTGTGGGAGAAGACGACTCTAGAGCTGAGGGAACAGCAGAGGATGGAGCCAAATCTGGAGTTGTGGGATGAGCCGAGAAGGGAGCAGAGCCTACAGCCATGGGGGAGAATTCATGTCCGGACCTGCAGGAGCAGCGGAGATTACATCCACGGGAGGAGCTGAATCCAAACACATGGCAAAAGTTGAATCTGGACCACCACAAATTCAGTCCCATCCGCTGGCTCACTCTTTCTGGCAGTCAAATTCAGTCAACGCAGCTATACTGAGGAGTGGGACGGAAAAAAAACAGCACTGTTGTCCTGGAAGGTACTGTTGGTGTATGTGTGTTTGGGGCGGCTCTGATTTCCCTGCCAAAAAAAAAAAAAATCATGAGGGGATAGGACTTGCATAACCCGTCCCCTTACTCATGGAAATAATTGACATATTTTAACACAGGCAATTGTATATCCTCTATTTATTTTTGTTGTGATCAGCTAGTATCAGAAAAAGTACCTCAATTATAAGGGGGTACTACACCATGTGTCACAGCAGAATTCACATACAGTAGTGTAATTCCCATGCATCAGCACTTAAAATCACCATATTGTAGTAGCACAAGCAGAAATCATACAGGAAAATTACAGTAGTAGCTGTATATTAAAAGGAAAACTTTTTTGTGATCAGCCAGTAGCTGTAGAGGCGTACTACTCGAGCGAGGGTACTGTCACGCGCAGTATCATGGTATGCGTGCGGTTCTGTAATTCCAAGGCATCTGCACTGAAATTCACCATTTGGCAGTAGTGCCAGATATAATTTTTTTTTTTTTTTTTTTTCAGTCCTGCTCTTTACCTCCTGGTCCATGATTGTACACTTGGCGATCCTCGAGCCCTGTCCTGATCTGCTCAGGAATTTACCTTTTATCCATACTTTCCCAGAACCACAGTTTAGTGATGGCCAGCCCAGTCAGTCGTGTGGTGCATGTGGAGGACGCCAGCTTGTAGCTGGCTAAAAAGGGATTTTAAGCTCCTGATTCTCTCCCCGACGTGTCTGCATTCAGTGATATGCACACATGAATGCTGGCATCTGCTGATGATCTCACCCCCATGTGGCATTTCCACTCAGTCTCCACTGGATGACAGTCAGGCAGTAGGATAGTGAATCCCCCCTCCCCGACAGAGAAAAGCAGTCCATGGGATACTTAATTCTTCTTCTTTCCCATGCCAGCCCCCAATGACGTGCACTCGTTCCTGAACACAGGCTACTGGCATCACGAGCGGTAGCCCTATTGCTGCGTCTACAGGCCAGCTGCCAAACAAAATTGAACAGGGAAGTTAAACTGGCAGATGTAAATTAAAAGGAGAACAGTGTGCTTTCTTATGATCAGCCATTAGAAGTATGAGCACACACCTCAAACGGTGGTCCTGCATCATGTGCAATGCCACAGTATGTGTGCAGTGCTGTTATTCCAAGGTCAGCACTGAAATTCGTGATACTGCAGCAGCACAAACAAATTGTACAGGGAAGTTGAGCTAAAAGCTGTAGATTAAAAGTAAAACATTGATCTTCTTCAAGGATATCTTGTTCATCAGGCCACACCTATGGAACTACAACCACAAGGCACTTGGACCACACAGAAATTTTCTCACTAGCAGTCTTCTAGGGGCCTTCCACGATGACGTCTTATGCTGACTTCCTCACCATATAAACATGGTCAGCTCCGCGCCCTCCTCATTTCTTTTCCTGCCATCGACCATTCTCGTCGGACTCCACGGAGACACCTTCATTTAAGTTGACCCACCAGTCCTTCGAATGTCTCGATTTCTCTAATTTTTTCTCACCCTTGCACTTATCACATTAAGTGATTCACGTTGTGTATGTCGATGACTGACCCCATGAAATTCTTCCAATATTGGAAGTACAGTGAAAAAATCTACAACGATGACCATGACATCTGCATCCGCTGTCTTGGTAAGGCCCATAATGTTAAGGACTGTGGGATCTGCCTCAGCTTCAACCAGGCTACCCAGTGCTGCCATTAGAAAGCCCTGCAGTGTTCCCTCTGGGAACAAAAGGTAGCCAGACTGGAGAGAGAGCTTCAGGCAAGAAGCGCCTCCGCGTCGCCATCTCCATCTATATACTTCCACTCTTCTAAGGCCCAGGACAAATCATCTGGGAAGCACAAGCACCAGGAAAGGGAGTGGAGCAAGGATAATTCCTCCCCCCCCGGTATGCTCTTGGTGGCCATTCTGCTTGGCACCAACCGCTGCATTATTGCTGTCCATTTCGGCGGTGACACCTCCTGCTGCCCAAACCGTCACTACTACAGGGTCAGCTTTGACAGTAAGTTCCGCCAGACCTTCCACGGCTGGTGACAGCTCATCAACATTGGCCCTTTTGACACCCCGTCAATGCTGCAACCCCTGCTGCTCAGACCCCAGCTCCCTCTGAGTCAGCTGGCAGTGGGTTCCACCAGACTTTTTTGGCCGGCAATGGCCTGTTGATGTCAGGGCTGCTGCCTTCTCCCATCAACACCACAGGCCACTTCATCGAGGCTGGGACTTCAACCACCCTCGCCCAGCGATGCCGACCACCATTGACGTACAGATGATTATCTCCTACTTTATAGAGATCATTCAGTACCCTGCTCTTCCTCCAGGCCTGACAGTGCCGGGGCCTGCCAGACTAGCCCCCATGTCAAAGCCTTCCATGATGATACACCCTACTTGCTCCAGAGTGATGACATCCTCGTTGCCTTCTTTACACCATTCGGAGCCCATCGACGAGGATCAGGAATATATTTCTGACCTCATCCCACAGTAGAAGGAGGAGGAAGATATGGATGGGAGTTCATATAGGTCTGACTCCACCATTTTCTCTGGGAGTGAGGACTCCACAAGGTACACCCCCATGGGGTTTGATGCTGAGGACCAAGACATTACCAGGAGAAACCAGGTTGAGTTCCTGGAACTACCAGATTTTCCCCCCTCTCATTATTCCTCCTCCTCTGGCCACTGTAGAGGATGCCACCATGGCTGCCTGGTACAGACCAAACTTAATTGATCCCTGCCATGCCCAGAACAGCAGACGCACTGTACCAGGTTCCCTCTGGAAGTCTTTTTTTTTAATGGAGGCAGCCTTAGGCTGATCCAGTAGTGATAAATGCAGCCCATGATATGTCTAAGAGACCCCAACACCTCCTTTCTCTCCCCCCCCCCCACCCAGATAAGGAGTCGAGAAAATTAGACCTTATGGGCAAGAGGGCCTGTGCCTCTGCCACACTAGGCCTCAGGATACAAATTACCAAGCCCTTATGGTTAAATTCCAGAATACTCTGTGGAAAAAGGCTAAAGCAGCAGCTCAAGCCCTTCCAGAGGGTCTCCAGAAGCAGGAGATGATTAAGGCCCCCCCCCCCGACTGGGGCAGATGTAGGTAAGCATCTCTTGAGGTCTACCTATGGTGTCTCAGATGCCTTAGCCAGAGCAGCTGTGGCTGGTATGTGCCTCAGACAGCGTTCTTGGCTTAGGGTGACAGGATTTGCTAGTGATGTCCAGCAATCCATCCTGAATACCCCTTTCAGAGGTTACAAGCTCTTCGGGGTGGATGTGCAGGATATCTTTTCTGACCTGCAGTCCTCAGGGGAGGACTCTGCGATCAGTCCACTCACTTTATCATACTCATTCAAGAAATGGACAGAGGGTGCCTTTTCGTCGTGCCACCCACAGACCCAGATCGGGAGTCCAACAGCATGGGAAGCACAAAACAAGTGCAGCTTTGCCTGCCCCTTTCTCCACCACAGGAAAAGCTCCTTGAAGTGGAGGTATAGCCCTGGGCGCAGGCTGTTCTTTAGCATGACTCTTTCCTAGACCCCCACCCTCCAGTACTTCAGGAGGTGGTAGTAGGGGGTCGCTTCTCCCTCCACCTGGACAGATTTAGAGCAGTTATAACAGATGCTTGGGTCCTGCAGCTCATAGAACAAGGCCACGCTCTAGATCACCTGGAGTTTCCTCCAGATCTTCCTCCACTCCTCTCAACTTACCCCCAGACTATATACCAGTGCTACTGGAGGAAATCTGCACATTGCTGCAGAAGAGGGCTATAGAAACGGTTCCCAGGGAATAGGGGGTTATATTCCCACTTTTTCTTAATTCCCAAATCCACAGGGAACATGTGGCCCATCCTGGATTTGAGAAATCTGAACTTCATAACCCTACAAGACCTGCTGTCCCTAGTAAAAAAGAGGAACTGGGTATGCTCCCTGGACATGCAGGACACTTACCTACACATTGGAGTTTGCCCTCCGCACAGGAAGTACCTTCATTTCCTGTTTCGGGGGAGCACTACCAGTTCAGGGTATTGCCCTTTGGCTTGTCATCGGCACCAAGGGTATTTAACAAATACTTAGCGGTAGTGGTAGCAGCCCTCAGGAGGGAGGGAGGGACTGTACATCTTCCCCTATCTGGATGACTGGTTGCTCAAAGCTTAGTCCAAGGAGCAACTGTCTGATACCCTAGCATGTACCACACAGCTGTTTAATGCACTAGGGATCACGGTTAATCTACCCAAGTCAGTCTTGACCCCTTGTCTGTGCCTCCAGTATATAGGAGCTATACTGAACACTGCTCAGGGATCAGCCTTCCTGCCACAGGACAGGGCAGAGCACCTAATAGCACAGGCCCAGGTCCTCTACAGCAACAGGTATGTCACAGCCAGGACATTTCTGAGACTACTGGGCCTGATAGCAGCAGCTATGGTCATGGTCCCCCTGGCAAGGCTACACATGCAGATTCCCCAGTGGACATTAGGAGTCCAATGGGATCAGTGCAGAGATGATCTGGAGCAGAATGTTCTAGTAACTTTACCAGTAAAGATGCTTTAGTGATGGATGGAACCCAGCAATTTGGTGAAGGGGATTCCTTTCCTAATCCCTTCCCCTCATCAGATCCTCACCACGGATGTTTTCAGGGATGGGCTGGAGGGCCATCTGGGGCCTCACCAGACCCAAGGTACAGGGACCGCAGTGGAGCGTTCCCACCACATAAACATCCTAGAGATGAGGGCTGTTCTGTATGGCATGCAAGCCTTTGAGAATTACCCATCCCCAGGACCTGTGCTGGTGCAGATGGACAAAATCAATGTAGTGCACTACATAAACAAGCCGGGGGGGGGGACTCATTCATACCCCCTGTGCAGAGAAGCGAGGAGGGTTTGGTACTGGGCTCTAGAACACTGTCTAGAACGGTAGGTAGTCCATGTTTCAGGCGCCCAAAACATCTTGGCAGACAGACCAAGCGGGTTACAGTCCAGAACGCACGAGTGGGAGCTGCTGTCTTCAGTAGCGGAAGACCCATTTGACAGGTGGGGTCATCCAGAGTTGGACCTTTTTACGCCCCCACTAAACGCAAAACTGATGCATCTCTACTCGCTCGCTTCAGGGCCTGGAGTTTTTTGGCGAGGCGTATTGTCCCTCTTTGGGAAAGGGAGGTTCCTTTATGCCTTTCCTCTCTTCCTCCTAATTCAGAGGGTGCTGATTAAACTTCAGATGGAAGGAGCGACTCTGATTTTCATTGTCCCCTTCTGGCCTCATCAGATCTGGTTCCCCTTACTGCAGCAGTTGGCGGCAGAACCTCCAGTATCCCTGCCCCTGTGCAGAGGCTTGCTATCACAGGAGCAAGGCGCCCTGGTCCATCCGGACCTCAAGTCACTTCATCTTCATGTCTGGCTCCTGAAGACATAGCCATGGCTAGATTTGGCGTGTCCCAAAAAGTAGCTGATGTTCTGGTGGATGCTAGGATGAAGCCCTCCACCAGGGCCACTTGTTCCATGAAGTGGAAGTGTTTTGCTCTGTGGGCTGCTTCCCATCACTTGGATCCTTTCACTTATCCAGTGAATCCGATTCTGGAGTACTTGCTGTCCCTTTCAGACACTGGGCTGTAATACTCTTCCATTAAAGCTGACCTTGCTGTCATTTCAGCACTCCATGTGCACATTGGTGTCCATACAGTGGTACAACTGGAGATGTCCCATATGTTCTTGAGAGGCATTCTTCACTTGAAGTCTCCCATCCATAATCCAGTCCCACCTTGGGACTTAAATTTTGTTCTACAGAAACTTACTTTGGCTCCTTCCGAGCTGGCCATGACATGTGAGCTACGCTTTCTGTTGTGGAAAGTGTTATTTTTAGTTGCCATTACTTCTGCTCGAAGGATTTCCAAGCTTCAGGTTCTGATTAGTGAGCCCCTTTATTTGATTTTCCAAAAAGACAGGGTGTCTTTGCGTACTCAACCTAAGTTTTTATGGAAGATGGTGTATGACTTTACCCTGAATCAAACCATCCACCTACCTGTTTATTTTCTGACGAATGCCAATCCGGGGAAGCATTGCTGCATACCGCAGATGTATGTAGAATACTCAGATATTATGTTCGCCGTACGAGGGACTGCAGGAAGCTCTCGCAGCTTTGTTTCCTTCACCGCTTGGAAAGAGGGCATATCAGTTTCTAAACATGCCTGTACAAATGGCTGGCCAACTGTATTACTTTTTGTTATAGAAAGTACAGTAAGGAACTTCCTGAGGTTATTTGTGGCCATTCAGCCAGAGGAATGGCCACTTCTGTTGCTTGTTTCAAGAATGTTTCAGCTGCAGAAATCTGCACTGCTGCAACGTGGAGTAAAGTCCAAACTTTCATTGAACACTACAGTCTGGACATTGCCTCTAGGAGAAGGGCAGGCTTTGGCCGGGCTGTGCCTCAGGGCCTCCTTTCTTAGGCCTATAGTCTCCAGTTACCCAGACTGTCTCTTTTTTAGTACTGCTTGGGACTCGTTCCATAGGTGTGGCCTGATGAAAGATATCCTGGAAGAAGATAGTACAGTTATGTAAGAACTTACCGTAACAGTAGATCTTTGAGAGAATCTCTTTCATCAGGCCATGGCATCCCACCCTCTGTCCCCCTCGGCCTCAGAGCTTCTCAGTACCTGTCTGTCTCTCTCTCTCTCTCTCTCTCTCTGTCTCCAGGATGGTCTACCTTCTGTTTCACCTCGCTTAGTGGCGGGAACATCTAGCTCTCCCTCAGTTCCCCAGGAGGAGGTCCTCAATGTATGGTCTCCGGTTGGGGAAATGAGGAGGGTGCAGGTTTGCCCACATTTATATGGTGAGGATGTCAATATATGATGTCATCATGGGCAACCCCTAGAAGACTGCTAATGAAAAAGTTTCTGTGTGGTCCTAGTGCCTGGTAGCTATAGTTCCATAGGTGTGGACTGATAATAGATTCTCTCGAAGATCTACTGTTGCGGTAAGTTCTTACATAACTGTATTTTTTTTTGTATGATTAGCCAATAACATTAGAAGTGTAAGGAGGTCCTGCATCATGTGCAACAGCGCAGTACATGTTCAGTGCTGTCATTCCCAGGTATCTGCACTGAAATTCCGAGTGTAGCAGTAGCCCCAGTATAAACTGTATAGGGAAATTGTACTAGCAGCTGTATATTAGAAGGAAACCATGTTTTTTGTTGCTTTTTTTTGTTTGTTTTGTTTGTGATCACCCAGTGGCATTATTTGCTAAAATTGCTTATATACAGTATAAGAACTGCCATTTTGAAAATGTGCACTTTGGGGGAAATTGTGCTATTTGTGGAAGTAGTACATTTTTGAGAACTCTTATTTAAAAATGCAAATTTTTGGAGAAAAAACAGCAACATTTAAGTTGTATTTTAACACCATTTTGTGAAAGTTGCACCAATCAAAATTAAGAATTTTGCAAGTGTAATAAAAATTTGCCCGTGCTAATTACTGTGCCCAAAATTGCTTCCCCCTGGTTGCTTCACACCCATTGTATAAGAAATTTGTTCTGTTACTTCTATGAAATTCATACTTTTTTGGCTTACTGCCATTGAAATGCCCCAGTCAATGTCTCGAAGACTGAAGTCTCCTTTGAGTTGGATTGTGGTTCTCCCATGGCTAGCTGCCTTCCTAGTTTCCCTTTCGAATTCCTCAAGCTTTTCTGCCTACTGCATTTGGTGACCTGCAGTATATATTACTCCTGGCCTGTGTTGCCTTCTTGTCTGTTATTTTACATTACAGTGACTCAGCATTTGCTTGCTGTCTGCCTTTCTTACTCTCTCCGTCTCCATGTTGACCAAAAGACATTTTTATTCTGTAAAGCTCTTTAATGCATTCTATTGTTTTCTTTATTGAATAGTTCAGCTACTGGGATTTGCTTGCATGAATGGCTCTTTATAAACAAATGATATGATATACTTAAGCAGCAATTCCCAGTAGTGTATTTCAAGGAACATTGAGCCTTAGTTATTACTGCTATTATAAAATGCCCAACAAGTGTCTGGATATGACTGAGCTATTTAACATGTTCAGACCTGTCATAAAATCACTATTCAAGATTCCTGCCATCTGTGGCATACTTTTATATACAAATATTATCTTCTTAAGCTCACTGTAAGTACATATTAAAACATACCCTTGTATTTAAAGTGACTATCAGCAACCCATGGGCAGATGTGACCCTGTTTAAATGTTGGGTCAGAGTGCCTTGGGCCACTTTCCATGCCATACTGTCGCACACGAAAACTTGTAGCTTGGATGCTGTGGGGATGCAGGGGATTATGGGACAGGGAGGATAGTGGGGGTTTGGGAGGGTGATGGAAGTAGGATACCCTGCACACATTACTACAGTAAATTATGTACAACCTTTGTTGTATGTTCTGAGTGAAAATAATAAACTTTGAATTTAAAAAAATGTTGGGTCTGAGAAATTCATAAACACACAATTTCTGTGTTTACAGTTTCAAACTGAGCCTTGGTTTTAAAAATGCTACAAACCGAAAATTAGAATGGCAGTACCGCTGTCAGCATTGTTTCCATGCTGGGATCGTGCTCAGTGCAGCTGAGCTGGAAATTCTCTTTTTGGTCTTTCCCGGTCCTTATTCTGGGGTTCCACTAATGCTGTTGGCTCCTCCATAGGAGTGCTTTGTCTTTGGTATGTATGATCCAAGTGTAAAGATTTGCTCTGTGGCAGTGACAGTATTCCATGACTATAGGTTCTTTCCAACCCTCCATATGTTTGCTGATCGGTGTGAAGTGATTGGCCAGCTGTGTCTAAATTGAAAGTCCCAGCCCTCGAGTGCAGTAGTAGATAAGACCAAAGGAGATTTTACACTTGCTACTATACAGAGTTGTGCGGTAAGTAAAATGCCATCTTCACTGCCAGCTTGGCAGTATGGACCCCCTGAAAGCAACATGGTTAAGTGCATGTTGCACTGCTTACACTGTGGGAAGCCAAAACTCTAAGAATTTTCAGGTCTGGTGTAAATTCCTTGCAAAAAACCTCAGAGCTGCACCTTATTGCTGCAAAAGTAAGGAAGTGCGTCATTAGGATAGAACAGATTCCCATGAGCCTTAGCGTGGTGTTTCTTGGGCTTTTATCAATTGTGTGATTTAGTGTTTGCCCTGTTTTTTTCAGGCACAAAAAATACTGACACACAAACGCTTGAAAAGAGGGTGCCAAATGTGAGGCAGTGCCAACGGTGTCTCACATGGTCATTCAGAACCTGAGAAACACTGCACTACTAGTTTACCAAGGCTCGGGAATATTCTTTTTTATCCTAATGGCACATTTCTTTACTTTTTAACAAAATTTGATCACACATGTATACTACTTTATATTGTCAAGCTGCATCTGTCACAGTGCCACTCCCTACCCTTACCCCACCCTGTGCCAAATAGTCCCAGTAGTGCACTGGCATTCCCACATTCACCTCTCCCTTGTAATTGCCAGCCCTTGGCATCCACTGTTACACCCTTTCCCTAATCCCATGCCTGTAACAAGCAACCTCTGTTGTCCGGTTGTGCATCCTCCCATACCCTGCCCCATTTCCAAGTATCTCCTGGCATCCAGTGGTACCCTCCCCTACACGCTCTCCCCATGTCCACATATACCAAGCATCCAGCTGTACTGCCCACATCCTGCACCATGTCCAGATAATGTCTACACCCAGGGGCCATAAAACTGGCAGGGAAAGGTAGAGAAAAAAAATTTGTCAGACGCTTGGAACAGAACACCAGGGACCATCAGGAAAACAAAAACACAATGAACAACATGTTTTTAATTTTTGCATGTAGTTTTCCTTTAATGCATACATTAGGGTTGAAGAATGCCAAGCGCACAAAGTAGAGAAATAAAAAAATATTAGGGTGTGTAGTCTCTGGAGTCTTGGAGAATTGGCAGTGTGGTATTCTTTAGGGTTGTCAACATTAATGCCTACCCCATCCGGCAACTTCTTGTCCAAAGCACAACGTACAGCACCAAGCCAGTGCATCATAGCCATATAATTTTTGGAGGTAGAGAGGTATGACTTGCCACATGTGGCCAACAGAATCATTCATAGCTTTCTTCACATAGAGCGATTTAGGCCCTGGGTGAAGCAGATCATGTGTAACCTTGTTTGCCCATGGGAAGAGGTTAGCAAGAAAAACAAATATGTTGCAGGTGATATTAGAAAATAAGTTATGAAAATCCTCTAACCCGATTGGCTGACAGCACCCATACAGGTATCAGCCAACAGAGACCTGTAGACAACTAGTCTCCATGCCAGCTCATCTTTTGACTGTGTATCACTGTGCTAAACAGAATGTTTCAAACAAAATGGTAGCCTCTTTTTTTTCCTCACTTGCTTGCTGGCTTGACCCTTCCCCTGCTCAACCCTGGCTTCCTGGCTCGCTAAGGCAAACAGCTAAGCACACTCTGCTACTACTCTCAGAAATTATCATTTACAAAAAAGAAAAATTAAATGAAGTGATCTTCGCGATAGTACTGTCTCTTCACTGCAGCACCTAGCATTCTAGTTTCACATCGGCCGCTCTGCCATTCCGACTGCTCTCACTACCATCCTGACTGACTGCATTCACTGTGTGTACTGATGGTGTGCTCCTCAAACAGTTCCAGTTCACTACTAACCATGGTCATTGCTTTTTATCCCCTGCATCTTCGAATGGACCAACAGGGCTACCACATTTCTTTATTTTGTTTGAAATTTTTGCCACTCTGTGATAAATCCCTTTTAGATGCAGCATTTTATTTACATGTAGGGGGCCAGAGGTAGGGGACAGCACTAGGCTGACATACAGAGTACACTACAGGCAACAGATTATTTACAACATCAGTTCAATATTGGGTGAATTGGGTGCAGTGTGAATGTATAATATGGAGTGCAGAAAATCGTGAACTGGCAAGAGAAAGATGCAGGGATGTATGAGTTGGTTCAGATTCACATCTGCAGCCCTCTGGGCCAGGCTGTCTTGGATTTACCTGGGTGACCTTGCTCATTTTGATGGAGAGCTGGGCCAGAATCTGAGCCCGGCCAAAAAAGGCTTGCCTATACCTAAACATGTGCTCTGGATTGGACTGGCTTGGAATTTTACTTGAACCCCTCTCCCAAACTGTGGCTGACTGACCTATGTTAAGAAAGTCATTAACAAGGAGATCCAGACTGGAGTTATAACTGATTTGCCCATCCCTAATGTAAAGACGACCTATAGCATATTCACAAAGTAGCCTAAAGTGTATTAGTACAGATTCTCATTCATTAGTTCATCATGAAGGATAACTGGTACAGTTAGAAGCCACACGGGGTCTCTGTTTCAAGAGTGACTGCGGCTGTCACACTTAATGGGGTGATGTTGTAGGGGTGGCCCTTCAGAGATGTTATGCTTTCACTCATTGGGGGTGGGGGGAGACTAAAGATCATTGCTGTCCTGCGCCCTGCTGGCTGAGATAGCAAGTGGGGCTTGCCAGGTTTCCGTGGAATCCTCACAGTGCATAAGAGATCACCTGTACGTACAAGTCAACTTGTAAACTTGCTGTGTTTTGAGAGTAGAAGTTTTTGATAACAGAAAACTTGCAAAGTGCAAGAAAACATTGCATGCCAGTGAGATTTACAGCCAACTCGTGTAGTACTGGAAATTACTACAACTGCCATTCAAATTGCATGCCTGAACTTTTCTTTGTGTGCTCTCTTTATTTGATGATAAGGATTAAAACACAAATAAATGGGCTGGCCCGGTGGCGTGGAAGGCTGAGGCATTGGTGCCTTACCTCCTGCTATGCCGTGACCCAAGGTCGCAGCGCGATGGGTTGCTGGGGTCGGCCGGGGAAGGAAAGGGTTGAGCATCCAGAGGACAGTTCTCCTGTCCCAGGGAGGGTGGCTTGGTAGTCCCGCCAAATGACTGCCCCCAGGTGGAGGCCTGAGGGCAGAATGGGTCAGGGACGCCAATGAAGGGAGGGTGCTGTGGGACTCTGCAGCATGTGTACTGACGTGTCGCGCCCCAACAATGGGTGCGGGGAGGATTGAGATAAATAGGTGGAAAACACTCTCGATGGCAGGATGAAGATCAACCCTTCCACAGGCACCACACTGGTGGCCGGGCACAGCCATGGTCTTGTGGCAGAGAACGGCAAAGGAAAGTACCGATGGGGCGGGGGGGTCGATCAGATGGGTCACCAGGGAAACAGAGATAAAAAGTATGGAAACCACTCCCAAAAGAAAACACACAGGTAAATGGGGATGATGTAGCCTGCTGTTGTGTTTGGCTTTGTGACCTCGTATACATGGCACAGTGAAGAGGAGCCACAAGTAAAACCACAGGGATGAATCCAGTGAGTCCTGATAGATCAGTTATTTAAACCAGCCCCACTGTATGTTTAGTTTAGGGAAGCTGGTTAGCAGAAAATAAATTGGAACTGTGAGGTCAAATAGTGGAAATGTGAGGATGAATCATGAAAATGTGAGAGTAAATCTTTTTTTTTTTTTTTTTTTTTTTTTTTACATTTTAGATTACCCAGCTATATGAATAAAACATTTGTCTTTCAAAATCACACACCCGCTGGCCTGGTGGCACTGTGGGTTGAGGCACTGGACACCACACCTCGCGCCATGCCGCTGACCCAGGTTCAGGAACTACCTCGGGCCACCGGGGGTTGGCAAGGGCAGGAGAGGATCGAGCATCCGTAGGACTGCTCTCCTCTCCTGGGAGGGGGGAGGTACTGTCTTCCGCAGCATGAGCGACCTCTGGTGGTGGTTGGGGATCGTGAGCTGTGTGGACCACGAGTATGGGGTATGGGAGTCACGGCAGATGTCTTGTGGGTGGGTGCAGGAGCGTGACCATCTCGCGCTGGACATCATTGCACATCCAAGCTCCTGGGGAAACAAAGAAAAGCAGAAAACACGTGGCACCCAGTTGTGCGAAGGCCTGCTCACCAGACCCAGCCACGCTCACCGTCAGACATGCCCCGTTCATCTCTGTCCCTCCATCCCTCTGGCAGCAACTTTGACCCTTAAGATAGAGTGCCAGTGGAGTTGGCGGCCCATACCCCGGGGGGCTCAGAGCCAGTAAGTCAGTCGCCAGGTAAGATTGGGGGGGGATGTGTCTGCTGGAGATAGGACGGTGGGGTGTCTCAGACAGAGCGGGACATTGGGTAAGTAGTGAGCAGTGCTGGAGAGGGACCTAAGGACCAGTGAAGTGAGTAAAAGAAACGATACAAAACAAAAAAAAAAAAAATCACACACCCATTGCGTATATAGTTTTATTTTATTTACTTAAATAATTTTGAAGTTTTCATAGGAAAGTGTGCCAAACAGAGAACAGTTCATGTCCAGATGAGTCCTAGCATAAAGGGTACAGTGAAACACAATATAACAATGTGCAAAATAGAACATGAGCAAATGTATAGAGTGAGGCAGTGTGTAGAAAAACAGGTGTGAACATATAGGGTTCTGAAGGTCTGTTGTGCAGCCGCCAGTTGACAAGAACACAGTTACGTCCATGGATAGGAGATTATGAATAACAGATGTTTTGTGGGGGGCTTGATAGTGAGGGAATTAATACAGCAATAATGGCTGTGAAAGGAATTTGATATTTAACCTTAAAAGAGGGGCAGAGATTGAAGGAGAAAGGGGGGGCTTAGGAGAAGATGAAGTGGGAGAGGGTGGTTGTCCTCTAGCATGTGATGAGACTAAAAGGTGAGCTGCTTCATTATGTAGAGTTTCAAAATATGATTGATCCAGGCTTGTCAGGGAGATCTGCAGCTGTAAGTAGGTTTTAGACCTCCTGTACTGCTACAGGGGTCAGTGTCTGGGCCAGTGCTATTCAGCGTGTTCATAAGAGACATTTGGGATGGCATAACAGGCAAAGTTTGTCTTTTTGTTGATGACACCAAACTGTGCACTAGGGTTGACACAGCAGATGGGGGTCAGTGACATAAGAGAGTAGCTGGCAAGATTAGAGAGGTAGTCTAGGAGCTGGCAGATGAGGTTTAATGCCAAGAAGCACAAGGTTATGCACAAGGGGAGGAAAAACCCAGGGGTGGCGCACAGGCTGATTGGGGTGACCAAAACAGTGACAGAGGAAAAGAAAGATCTAAGGATTGTAGTTACAAGCACCCTAAAGAGCCCTCTGTACAGTCCAGTAAAGCAGGGGTAAGGCAGACATGATGCTGGGTTGCATAAGTGGGGGTTTTACAAGCAGGAGGAATGAGATTTACTACCTCTGTACAGCTTCCTAGTGCGACCCCCATCTGGAATACTGTGTCCAGTTCTGGACCCCCACCACAGAAAGGACATAAACCAGTTGGAGGCAGTGCTACGAAAGGTGAACAAGATGATTCTGGGTCAGCAGGAGTGCTTTTATGAACAGAGGCTAGAGAACCTGAACATGTTTTCACTGAATGATAGAAGGGAGAATGGGGACATGATCGAGAACTGCAGGGTGTTGCTAGGGTGAACCCCAGTGAATTTTATCAGCCCAATGATGATAAAAGTACAAGAGGGAACAGCTGCAAATTGGCAGGGGGAAAACTGAAATTACATAAGTACACTGAGTTTTAAGCTATACAAGAAATATAAGGGGAAAATTGGTCAAATAGTGGGGGGTTGGGGTGGATAGGCCATGGGTTTTTGTAAAGTAGAGAGAAGAGACAAAAGTCTAGCTGTGGGTGCCTGCTTTTGTGATGTGTGTCAGTAAGAAGTGTTTGAGAGAGTACAGGGAAGAAAAGAGACAGATGGGGAGAGGGAGGGTATTTCACAGTACTGGAAGGTAAATAGAGAAAGCATGTTAGCCTGCTAGAATGAGTGTCAGATGATCCGAGGGAAGGGAACAGTTGCAAGTCAGTATTTGGTCTTGAATGAGGAACAGTGCAAGAGAGCTGCCAGACTTCATGAGAGAGGAAGAGAGATTAACAAGAAGTGAGCAATGATGGGGGAGAAATGCAGCATTATGGGCAAAGTGGCAGAAAGAATGAAAAAGGGGGGTCCTGCTTGGCAAGTGTAGATTTTAGGGTACTGTAGACTACATCTGCATAGTGAAACACTAGCAAGATCATCTTAAGGATGATCTCTCAGTGGACTGGGAGAGAAAGACAGGATTTGTTTCAGTACAGTACATTTATTTATTTAGTTATTGTTGACCAGATAAATGCACTAGACAAAACCTTGCCTATTTTCAGGCACGACCTGGGAGGTTACAGAACAGTTGTACAATAGTGGAACAAGCAAACATCAGTTTACAGCACAGAAGATCAAGCATATTTTTTTGTACAATACAATCACAATGCCTGTAATTTGCAATCCCTGTAATGACCAGGGGGAAGAAGAGTCACTACCATTATAGAGGGAGGAGTACAAAGCCTGCTTCCAGGGCTGGGGGACTGCTGGAGAGGTGGCCCCATTGCGGTTTAGTCTGCGGCTGGGGTGGGGGAGAGTGTTCACAGTGGTCCCCACCCACAGTTGGGGGCAGCCGTGCACTCTGGCCCACTCCTGCGGGTGACCTGCAGGGGATATCATCTCTGTGACCTGAAGAAGCAGAAAGGAGCAGTACAGAGTGGGGCTCAGTGGATTGGCCCAAAGCATTGGAGCAGGTGAAGCAGGAAAGGATTGTTTGGATACAGTCCTGGACTTGGACCCCATGGCTGGGGAGGTCAGTGGGTGATATTACCGCTTAAGCTACGAGGTGGAACAGTAACTATTATTATCAAGCATAAACAGTAACTGGTTCAAGTTTTGCCAGTGAGAGTGGCCAAGATAATAGCATCATACGTACAGTTAGTTTGCTGTTACTTAGCCCCAGGCTGTGAGAGAGTTCTGGGGTTGAGTGTGATATGAGGTGAATAATACCAGAGGAGGTGAGAGCTCCCTGGGACTATAAGATTTTGAACTATTTTCCAGACTGTCTAGCTCCTTTAAAGAAGAAGTGGATTGGCAGACTGATAATTTGCACATTGGACTCTTTTCCATATTAATAAACAGACTGATTGCTTCGTTTCTGGTTGGGAGATTGGATGGGTTTGGGGGTGAGGGATTGTTATTTTAAAATTTGTAGTGTATGGTTGTATGTCTGAGAGTTGAATGTGTGAATGTGTTTTAGTGTATGAGAATCTGACTGTTACATTGTGTGAGAGAGTTAGAGGGTGGGTGTGAGTGTATGTAGTTGTGTGGTTATGTTCATATGGTAGAGCTACGTGTAGGAGGGTGGTTTATTTTTTTAAACTGTTAGAGTAATTGATAGCACATGGGTTTATTTGTAATGTGATCCAGTTATACTATTGCATAAAGCTATTGGGATTGTGTGATTTTGATTGGTCTGGTTGAGAGAGTATGCGTTTGGGAAAAGGGCCTTTAAGGTGCAGCTACTTGGCAGCCTCCTTTCGTGACCTACATCCCTTCAAGCTCCCTCCACTACCTACGGAAATGTATAAGAAAAGCAGGGCATGGGGAATCATTTGGAAGGGTGGTCCAGGGGGTGGTCTGCTCGAATCGCTGCCGAGGAGTCTTAGATTCGGATGGTGAGGCCTAGAGGATGCCCTGGGGTGAAATGGATACTAGAAAGGGGTCCACCCTGTCTGGTGCCCATACCCAAGGGCTCCACCATGGAAAGTAGGCAGGTAGCTGCTCCAGCAATCCCTCCCCTCATCCTACTCAGGCTGTGTTATGCAATGCCAGGTCGATGAGGAACAAGACTGCTATAATTGCAGACTTGATATCCTCGGTAGACTTGGCTTGCATCACAGAGACCTGGCTGGATGAAACTGCCTCTTCCATTTTGGAGGCGGCTGTGCCAGCTGGGTACTCCATGATACACACCTCAAGGCAGGATCACAGAGGAGGGGGGTGGCCACATGTTTTAAATCAAACTTGGGCCTCACAGTGCTGCCTATTGGTCGGACTAGACCTTTTCAGTGTGTTTCTATGAGAAGGGGCCCTAGTGCGGGCTTTAGGGTTCTCCTGCTGTATTGTTCTCCCAGGAGGGGAGGGAGAGGTCCAGAGCAAACTTGGGGATCTTGTTGCTGTCCTGGCATTAGAGTCCCCCAGGTGGTTGGTTCTGGGGGACTTCAGCACCTGGGTCGATGATGAGCTCTCACCATTTGGGAGGGACCTCCTTAGGAGCATGGAAGCCCTGGGTCTGACTCAAAATGTCACCCCTTTTTTTGAAAAAACCCTCATTGGACCCGGAGTGTCTCAGCAACTACAGACCAGTCTCTAACCTTCCATTTTTAAGGAAGGTTCTTGAAAAAGTGGTGGCCATTCAGCTTGAGGAACGTCTCGCCTCCTCCTCTACTTATGAGGCTTTCCAGTCTGGTTTCTGTGCTGGACACAGTACAGAGACTGCTCTGGTGAGGGTGCTTAATGGTCTGATGGTGAGGAACAGGAGAGAACATACCATCCTGGTTCTCCTGGACCTTTCAGCAGCATTTGACACCGTGGACTGTGAGGTGCCACTTGATCGACTGTGGTATTGGTGCGGCCTGTCCGGAAATATCAAATGGTTCAGGTCGTACCTCATGGGCAGAGTGCAGAGGGTGATGATGGGCTTAGCCTCATCTAGCCTGAAGCCTCTGCCCTGTGGAGTTCCGCAGGGATCGGTCTTGTCGCCCTTGCTGTTCACGGTGTACATGCTGCCATTAGGGGACATTATCAGGCAGTATGGGCTGGGGTTTTGTTGCTATGCCAATGACACCCAGCTATTCTTGTCCTGTGCACCTGGAAACCAGATATTAGCCTCTGTATTTAACAACTATCTAGGTGAGATCCAGGCTTGGATGACTCGGAACTAGCTACGACTCAACCCTGGCAAGACTGAGGTACTGGTGGTGGATCCCCGGACGCCATTGTGGCAGTGGGGGTGGGATGCCCCTCAGGTTTAGTTCTGGGGGGGATGCCGACTCCGACACCACATCTGCCGCTGGCCAGTCTGAAGTTCAACCGAGTTCTTCCGGGTCCTTAGGTGTCAGGTTTTAGGGCACCCCAGGGTCCTCCTTCTGGCCCTCTGACACCGCTGTCTACCCCTCTGTTGGATTACCCTCCAGGATACCCAATGCCACGTTTCCCAGTGTACACCCCACAGGGCTACACACTGCCAGGATACCAGACGCCATTGTATTCGCCTGCTTATCCTCCACTGGGGTACCCAGAGCACTCCCACCATACATCGGGCTATCCGATACTGGTGTTTCCTGTGGGTTACCTGCTGGTCTACCAACCCCTTCCACCCACTCTGCCTCCTCCCCAGGCTCCGGCAGACATCTGGGCTATCCTACAGTCATGTGATAAGCGTAAGTTAAAAAGGGGAGCTTTTCAGCACTCCGATAACACTTTCTTTGCTCAGTCTCGTGTACACGGTTTTCACCGAGACCTTCGGAGAATGACAGTTTTTTTCAAGTTGTCAACTAATTGGGCTAGGTTAGGAATGACAATACAGATGGTTGGAAGAGTGACCTCTGTGTTATGGTCTATACCACCTGCCACAATCCTCTCATGTGATACGTGACTGACCAAGACTGTGATCTCAGTCTAAGAAGGTACTGTGTTTATTAAAATCCAATGTTTCCCTATGGGCATGTTTATTTCTTAGTGGGCAATGAGTCCTTTATAGTTTTTTTTTTTTTTGTTTTTTTTTATATATTTTTATATTTACTTTAAAACCATGTGTCTGTCTGTGCCTATGACAGACATATATTTTGCACTAGTGTCTTTTACTAGAATCTTTGATACACCAACCCAAATGTTTGCATAGTAATTTTTGGGCATAAGAAAGCTGAACATCTAATCATAAGAATATAAGCTGGAACAGTTACTTTAAGTGTACCAGGATGGCCCAAGAAACCGAAATCTAAACCTGTTTTACTTTTTTAAATTATCTTTTCTAGAGACATGACTCTAAGTTTTGTGATATTAAATTGGGAAGGAATACCAAAGTCAGGATTTTATGAATAAAACTTTACTTTTGATGTGAACACTTAAGTCTTACAAGGTAGTTTTGGCAATAAAATGAACAGACAGTCACGGTTTTAAACTGAAATGACAATTCAAAATACAGTTGCAAAGTAGAAAATGATATTCCCAGTGCAGACTAAAGTAGTCACAGGAAAAGAAAAAAAAAAGCCAGTGTTGGGTCCTATGCCTAACATGAAGGTAATCAAACTCACCAGACCAGTACAAACCAATGCCTTCGAGGCCCTAAGAGCAGAGGTGATCCTTGTTTCTCCCTCTGAGTCTCCTACCTTGGTTGGGGCTGTTGAGGACTTAAATACTTTTTGCCAAGGCAAAAAATAGGAGGGCCTATTATTTGGGCTGTAGCCTTGGCCTGACGTCACAGTATCCTATGTAATAGATGGCTGGTGAAAATAAAACTTGCTTAGATATCAAAACTAAGATTGGGCTCATAAGTGAGATATACAGTCTAAAAGTTGCAGACTGGATGGAGAGGCAAACACCTAATCACTCATTGTGGTCAGTTGTTTACCAGACAAAGCAAAGTTGCGGTCAGGTATTAGTCAAGCCAGGACAGGGTTGACTGCTCTGATCACTCATGCAGTTAGGCAAACCACAAATGCAGCAGGGCTGGCCGCTCACTGATCTTGTACAGCCAAGCTGATTGGATAGAGATATAGTAGCTTTGCTTATCGGCGGAAAGTCCCTCGCAGGTGTATGAAGCTTGAGAAAGTCACGCTCAGAACCTGTGAAGACACAGCCTGTCTGGAAAATTACAAGTCTACTCTCAGCACTTAGCTCTGCTTAAAGTTACTGAGAAAATAAAAACTTAGTACGAGTTTTAAACTTGTAGAAACAATCTGTCAGGTTACAACTTGTTAATCGATTAGTACAGAATCAAACTCACTAGAATCAGGTTACAAGTTATTGATCAATCAGTACAGAATTATGCACACCAAAATCCATTACTGATTATTAATGGGAAAATACAAAACAGCTGCCCAAGCCTCTGCTGGCCTGGCTATATTGTTAGCATCTGCTGGATGGAATGTCAGCAGCAATCCCTCTGGTCACTATACCCTCTACCTCTGGGTCCAGCTCCTCCACTCCTGGGGGCAACGGGATAGGTAGAGCCCACGGAGCACATAATCCAAACCACGGAGTAGGGTGAGGAAATGATGGGGCAGTCCGTTCCTGCTGAAGGGCATGAAAGTTAAAAGACATGGGTAAGTTTGGTGGAACAGCTGAATTTAATGAGGCAGGCAAAGCCAAACCCGGCAATGGACGAGCCTGAGGTGGCAGTTTCTGTGATGGGGTGGACCTATTTAGTGGAATGGTCAAATCTAATGGAGCAGGTGGATCCGGTGGCAGAGGCAGACCTGGTGGGGTCTGCGAGATGGGATTGCATGCAGAGCACGTGATGGTCTAAGACCAAGGCCCAGTTCATGTCTGAGCTGGATAGCTGCCACCCCCCTCAGGAGGCTCCCCAGGGTCTGGTGGATCAGCCACCCAGACCTTTTCCTACGCCGGACACGCGGCAACCGACATCAGGCCTTCAAAAAGAGTCTTCATCAGGGCAGATGCCAGGTAGAGCATCTCCTGACTCCTGGGAACCTTCCCGGCCTGATGTCCGGTCCTCTGACTTGGATCCGGACTTTGATTCTGATTCCTCTTTGGCGTCTGGGTTCGAGACTCCTTCCACAGAGGAACCTCAGCCTAAAGAGTCCCCAAAATCTCCACCTGAGGACACTTCTTTTACAGACCTTATCAAGAAAATTGCAGAGGTCTAAGAGTGGAAGTCTGCTCAGGACCCTAAGCACCAAAGGCTGGCAGAGCATTTGGACATGCAGAAGGCAGCAATGTCATCACTTCTCCTTGGTTGGAACCACACAAAGACTTGGCATCCACTATTTGGATGATGCCCTCTTCGATACCAGCAGTAGCCAAAAAGGCCAACTAGATATATCTGATGCCAGAGGGGAAAGAGCACCTTAACGTTCATCCCAAGGTGGACTCTGTGTTCATCGCAGTGGCTCATGATAGGTTGTCCAAGCTACGACATATGAGCACCTCTCATCCTGATAAGGAGTCGAGACAGTTGGACCAATTTGGGAGGAAGTTTTATTCCTCATCAACATTGGCCATGCGTGCCTTAAATGATGTAGCCCATATGTTGGTCTACCAAAAGTCTCTCTTTAGCCAGCTGGAGCTGGTTATTGAGGTGCTGCCTAACTGAGTCCAAATCCATTAGGTCCGCCAAGGCTGCATGGAGGCATTCTTTGAGGGCCACCTATGATGCCATGGACTGCTCGGCCAGAGGCGCCACCATGGCAGTTCACCTCAGAAGATCCTTCTGGCTGAGAGTAACTAGACTGGTGCCAGACATTCAGGAGGCCATCAAGGATGCTTTCTTTAGGGGCTCAGTCCTCTTTGGGTGTGATGCCCAAGACATCACCAGCCTGCAAGGCCCAGAGATCGGTCCACACAATGTACCACGCTAAGTTTCAGGCCAAAAAGCCCTCATCGCCAAGCAAAGTGACAGACAAAGCAGCAACAAATGGCCAAAATGTTGGGCTCAGTCTGCCACAGCTGCCCCTCCTGCCAAGGACCAAAGAACCTCCGGCATGTCTCTCCCCTACCCCCTCTCTTGCTTGACTCGCAGTCTACCCTCCCTCCTCCATGTTCCTCAGAGGAATCTCTCAGTGGATGCTCTGGGCACAGTGGGATCAGAGGCTGGACGACCTGGACCACGTGATCATGGTCTCCAATTCAATGCAGGAGGATCTCCTATGGTGGCAGGATCTCACCAATCTCTCCAAAGGGGTACCCTTCCAGTCCCCTCCTTCCACCCAGACTCTGACCACAGATGCATCAGGGATGGGTTGGGGCACTCACCTTGGGAACCGAAGAACACAAGGACTGTGGTCCCCCTCGGAAAACTCTCTGCACATAAATGTGTTGGAGATGAGAGCAGTGCTGTATACCCTTCAGGCTTTCCAGCACCTGCTTTGCCAAGGCACTCTATTAGTCCAATTGGACAATATGTGTGTAATATGGTATCTCAACAAGCCAGGAGGCACTCACTCGTATCCCATTTGCAGGGAGGTGATGCGGGTGTGGTATTGGGCAGTAATGCATCGAATTCACCTCACAACCGTCCACATTCTGAGTGTGCAAAACATTCTAGTGGACAGTCTCGGCCACCCAGAGTAAGAGCCCACGAGTGGGAGCTCAAACAAGAGGCAGTCAACCACATCTTCGATCTGTGGGATCGGACGGACTTGGTTCTATTGGCCTCCCCATACAATGCAAAACTTACCCAGGTTTTGCTTGCTCATTCCCAGGCATGGTGCTTTTTGGCAATACGTGCTATCTCTCTCTCTCCTGGACAGGGAGGTTTTTGTATGCCTTTCCAGTTCTGCAGAGGGTGCTGCTCAAAATTCAGGTGGAAGGGGCCCGCATGGTTCTGATTACCCTGTATTGACCTCACTGAATCTAGTTTCCACTCTTTCAGCAGCTAGCAGTGGAACCTCTGGTTCCCCTGCTCCTTTGTCAGTCTCCTGACTCAGGAGAGGGGCATATTGGTCCACCCAGGGCTGAAATCCCTTCACCTTCACACGTGGCACCTCACGACAAAGCTGCTTCTCATTTTGGAGTTTCCTCCAGAGTGTCGCAGGTCCTGGTGGAGGCTAGAAAGCCTTCTACGAGGATGACATATACCATGAAATGGAAGCATTTCTCCTTCTGGGCCACCTCAAAGGGTTGGGGACCCCATTTCATGTCCCATCCTTCAAGTCATGGAGTATCTCCTGCACCTATATGATCTAGGCTTGAGCTGCTCTTCACTGAAGGTCCACCTGTCGGCTGTTTCCGCCTTCCACACTTTGGTAGTAGGTAAGACAGTAGCGCAACTGGAGGTTTCAAAACCTTCCTGAAAGGAATCCTCCACTTGAAACCCTTGGTACGCAGCCCCGCGCAACCTTGGGATCTTAATTTTATTTGGGCAAAATTGACCCTGCATCTGTTTAAACCAGCTGGTTCCTGTGATATGTGCTATTTGATTGGAAAGCGCTCTTTTTAGTGGCAGTCACTTCAGCTCGGAGGATTTCCGAGCTTCAGGCCCTGATGTGTAAGGAGCCTTATTTAATTTTTTACAGACACTGGGTGGCTCTGCGTACTAATCCTCAGTTCTTGCCGAAGGTGGTTTCTGAATTTATGTGGAACCAGTGGATTCAACTGCCAGTGTACTGCCCCAGTCATTCCAATTGGGGGGGGCAATTCAGCATACCTTGGATGTTCATAGAATCCTGCATTATTACACTTACAGGACCAAGTCTGTCTGGAAATCGGACCAACTTTTCATTTCTTTCACACCCAAGAAAAGGTGCCACAGTTTCAAAACAGTGCTTATCCAAATGGTTGACAAATTGTATTGTTTTCTGTTACCAGAAGTATGATAAAACTCTCCCAGGGGAGGTTAAGGGGCATTCCAGCAGAAGCATGGCTGCTTCTACTTCTTGTTTCAAGAATGTGTCAGCTGCTGACATCTGTGCCGTGGCTACTTGGAGTTCTGTCCACACTTTCACAAAGCATTACAGTCTGGACATTGCCTCTAGGCATAGGTCAGGCTTTGGCAGAGCTGTTCTCCAGGGGTCTCCTGTCCTGAGTTTCTGCCTTTTGCAGATCCTTCCCTGCCTCCCGTGTTTGTTTACCTTATGATTCATACTGCTTTGGACTCAGTCCTCAAGGTTATTACCTACCGCAAGAGCCCTCTCAAAGTAAGATAGTACAGTTACATAAGAACTTACCATAACAGTAGATCTTTGAGAGAGGCTCTTGTAGTAGATAACCTTTTTCCCTCCCTCCTTCCCCCGAGTTTCTTTGTTGCTCTTTCATCTATGAGCTCATTCTGGGCTCCAGGAATCTGTTTCTTTCCATTCTCCTGTCGCTCCTCCTTTGAGGTCTCCAGCGGGAGAACTGTAAGGCGGGCATGGGGACCGCCCACTATATAGTGTCACATTGACGTCTGTCACATGACATCGAGTGGGTGGTCCCCCGTCAGACACTGCTAGCTAAAGTTTCCGTGTGGTCCTGGTGCCAGGGGTTTATTACCTACTGCAAGAGCCTCTCTTGATCTACTGTTCTGGTAAGTTCTTACGTAACTGTACTTTCCTGCAGCCTTTCCTTGGATGGCTTCTTGTGCAACCCTCTCATCATTTTGGGTTGCCCTCCTGTGTACCGCCTCCACCCTTTCAGTGTCCTCGTGGTGGGATCACGTGATGCAGCTGAGCTGAGAGCAGTCTCCTAATTGGAAGGAGTGGGCTCAGCTTAACTTCTCCCCCATGCTAAACTTATTAAGGGATGACTTTAACAGGTGGAAACATCACTGTCTTTCACTATGGGACAAGTCCCATGCTTTGCAGATGATGGTCTTCCCTCAGGTTTTATACATTATTTGTTATTTACCCTTACCCATCCCTGACTCCCTTTGGAAATCTTTGGATAACCTTGTCAGGTGTTTTCTATGGGAGGGGGAACCTCGAATTTCATTATTGTGGTTGATGGCTCAGTTGGCTAAAGGGGGACTCTGCATTCCCTGGTTTAAAGGCGGTTATTTGGCACCTGTTCTATGACAGGTTTTCATGTGGCTGTACGCAGATCGTTGCAAGTGGATAGCAAGATGGATTGCTCTCGAAGAATACTTGGCTCAAAGTATAGCGCCTGAGATGATTTTATGGTACCCCACTAGATACCAAACAGGTTACCCTATTCATGAATATAGTAAAGGTATGTGGAAAGCCATTGCCAAAATTGTTTCCTTTCCCTGGCATGCCCCCTGCAATAGATGGCCATTATGGCATAATCTAAGTTTTCAGTGAGAGGCTCACCCATTTACTGGCCTCAGTGGGCCAAAGCGGGCATTTTGGGGGTTGCTGATATCTTTCATTCCAAGACTGGACTTTTTTAAAGATTTTGCTACCTTCAAGACCCAAGCCTCCCTTCCACGATCTCATTTGTGGAGGTACTTCCAAATTTGTCATTTGCTCTCACCACCTTTACAGGTTCTCAGTGCCACTCTTCGAGAGCAGACCATCTTGCTATCCCCCTGCAACCCCTCCAGCCTACCAAATAAAGCGCAGAACTCATGCCTCACTCCATCACCTCTGGTCCTCTTACTGCTCCTAGCTGGTGACATTGAACCAAATCCGGGTCCCACTAGCCCGACCACCCCTCCCCATCAGACCCTTCCTAAAGGACTGTGAATCTTCCACGCTAATGTATGCAGCATTCTCCCCAAACTTGACAGCCTAACAGTTTGGGTCATGCAGCACTCCCCTGACATCCCTTGCTTATCAGAAACCTGGTTATCCTCCCATATCCCTGACTCACAATTGGCCTAACTGGACTTCGGCCTTTTTAGACAAGATTGTGGTAAACGAGGTGACGGAGTGGCTAGCAATTTCCACAACTATTTAAACTGCACTGTTTTCCATCAAGAAGCAACCCACTGCTCCAATGAACTCCTAATCAGTCTCACCTTTCCATCCTCATCTCCCCTTTTTGTGGGTGTCTTATACGCCTCCCCAAAACTTACCCCCTCATCTTCTGCATCACCGCCGCCTCTGCCCTAGTGAACTCGGGGGAATTAATCCTTCTTGGTGACTTTAATTTAGACTGGCCTTCCCGATCATCACTAAGTTCTTGCCAACATATCAAAGCGTTAAATCTAACTCAACTGATTAAAGAACCTACTCTATCTAACCCTAGAGGTCAATCACATTCCTTACTCGACTGAGTGCGCTCATCCCACCCACACCGTATCTGCTCCGCTGGTACCTTACCAGACATACTCAGCGACCACTGCCCCACTTTCTGTATCAGGAAGTCCCGTCCTCCTCCTATCCTCCCCAAATACATCCAATATCGCCCCCTCAAATCCCTTGATGTGAATTAACTTCTTCATGATCTGGCCCTTGCAAATTGGTCCCCTGTCCTTTGCTCCCTGTCTGTCGATGAAGCCCTCGCCCATTCACATCCATCTTCCGGAAGATCTGGGATGCCCATGCCTCGCTAAAGACAGCAAGAGTTAGATGCACCCACCACCCCTGGATCACCCCTGATATCCTGGCCAAATGCATTGCTCGTAATTGTGCATGGTGTCTTTTTAAGTCCGTAGATGACCAGACCTCCCTTCAAGCCTTTCACACCCTCTGAAACAACTGTACTATTAGCACCTGTCAGGCCAAATCTGATTTTTTTTAAATCGCATCTGCACCCCTCTAACAGTACTCCTTCTTCCTTTTGGCAGGATCTCCGCTCACTCCTCCACCCCAAAACAGACTCCACCTCTCCTTCACTTTGTGAGGATGGTTCACTAATCTCCGATCTCTCACTCATCGCCAATGCATTAAATAACTATTTCACATCTTGTGCTGTTCCGCTTGAGCCCTCGACCCTCACCCCCCTCCACCATGCCGCAACTCTCAGGTTATCAACTCCCATCAATCTTGTCATCAGAAGTCCTGAGAGCTCTTACCTTACTAAACCCTCAAAGTCTAGACCTGATGGCCTGCACCCGAGGCTCCTAAACATCTCTGCTCCCTCTATTACCACCCCCTTAACCTTCATCCTAAATCTTTCACTCTCCTCTGCCACAACTCCTAAATCCTGGAATCTACTACTGTTCTTCCGCTTTTCAAAGGTGGCGACCCTACCACCCCTGGTCACTACTACCCCCATCTCCCTTCTCCCTGCCCTTGCTAAAGTTCAAGAGTTACTCATCCTCTCTAGGTTTAAAAATTTCCTAACCACCTCAAACCCCCTCTTCCCATTCCAATCAGGGTTCAGGAAATTGCACTGTACCACCTCCTCCCTCCTCCACTTTACTGACATCATTCACACAGCTATGGATCTTGGCCAGATCACCTCAGTCAAGGCCTTCAGTTCGGTTTCCCATCCTTTCCTACTTACTAAACTATGCTTCATTGGCCTATCCTCTGCCTCAGTGGCCTGGATTAGCTCCTACCTAACTTGACGGCTCACAGTCAAGTTTCTTAATATAACACATCCCCCATCCTTGCTGGCATACCTCAAGGCTTCCACCTCTTAGGCCGGTACTCTTTTCACTCTTTATAAATGACCTTCCCTCCATTTGTACCTACTCCAATATCCAGATGTATGCGAACAACACTGTCCTTTTCCTGTCTGGCCCGTCCACACAAGCCATCCAAACCCTCCTCCAAAATGATCTTACAGCAGTCATAGTCTGGTTTGATCCACATAGTCTAAAACTGAATTCTAAAAAAACAGTTGCCATGACCTTTGGTTCCAAACAAAAACTTGCCAAGCTTCATTCGCTTCCAGTCTTCTTATCCTCTGCTAACACCCCTCTAGATAATGTTCTTACTTACAAGTACCTCGGTGTCTGGCTTGATGCCTGCCTTGATTTCTCCTCCCACTTCAGCACAATCCACATTAAATTGTGCCCCAAACTTGGGCTACTATATCAACATAAGCCACTCCCTTCCAGTACATCACAATCTCGTAGTCAAATGGATCCTCCCAGCCTTTGACTGTGCAGACATAGTCTTCTTTGCAGCCCCATCTACCTCCCTCGCCAAACTGTATGTCCTGTTTCATGCATTCTGTAGGTTTGCCTCAAACTCTCCTCCCTTTACTCACCACTGTGACCTTTACTCTTCTCTCTCCTTACAGTCTCTTACTCAGAGGCGATCCTCTCACAGTTTGACCTTCACAGCCAGATACTGGTTTGGGTCTCTCCCATGTTACCTAGCCTCCCTCCTCTCTCCTGCTTCTCCCTCACCCTATAACTCACAGTCTAGCTGTGTCTGCACTTCAGCTGGCAAACTCTCCTTCTCCTACAGATTTTCTTCCCTTTGGAACAGCCTCCCCTCACAAACCCACCTCTCTCCCTTCCTCCTTCCTTGCTCTCAAGCACCTACTCGGACCTACCTGTTACTTCCTGCACCTGCTCTCTATTCCTAAACCCCTGCTCACCTCAGCTTGAATGTCCCCCCCCCCGCCACTGTGTTCCACTGTACATATTTTTTTTTTGTTTCCAAGCTTGTGTTTCACTGTACATAGTTTACCAGTGTGTATATATTTGTTAATGTATAACACCTATGCTGTAATATGATGTATAATCTCTGCTATTGTTTTACTTCTGTTTCACTTGTCTGACTCCTGTACCCTTTTTTTTCCCCGTGTCACACCTGGAAACGAGCCTTGGTTCATGGTGCTTTTCCTGATTATCAGCTTTTAAATGAATAAATAAAAATCTAGTCAGTTGTTCAGAGTGTTGAAGGTGTCATCAACTAGATGACATCTTGTTACAAGTCCTTTGGTCCTGTCCTAAGTTAGTAGATTGGTGAGCTAAGCTTCAGGCCAGATTTTCTGGCGTGTTGTGGTGTGGGTGTATGGTCCCTTTGGATGCCTCCTCCTTGATCCTGGACAGTACTAATCGGCCTCCCGTCCAGCAAAGGCCCCTTCATCTTTAATTTATGGCTGTCATTACTGAAGCCAAGCACATAGTGTACAGGAAGTGGCGGTTTGAACTTGTTCCCACAATGGAGGAGTAGGAAGTCCGTATGTACAGACTTGCTGCTATGGAATATCTGTCTACATAGCTGGAAACAAGTATGCACTTTATGATAAAGTATGGGGCCTTATTTATTTTGACCCCCCCCCACTTGTGTTTTGCCACTTTATTAGGGTGCATTCCTATGTCTTTTTCGTAATTTCTCAAGGTTATTCGAGCAGTGTTCGTTTGCTGCTCGGTTTGCAGTGGTCACTATCCACTACTTCCCCTTTGGATTGGTACCTTAGGTTGGCTTCTAGGTCTGTGCGACTCTTTGTTCTGGTACAGATTTTATTCTTGGCTTTATATTTTTCATTCTTGTCTCACTTACCCTTTTATTTGTATCTTTTTATTCTTATTTTACATCTGACTAGTTGTTGACTACTCTGTAATGTGGTAGATTGGTTCTGAGCTGTTCGGTTTCATTTAGATATTATTCTTTTACTATTGTGGTGACTGTTTATGAAGCTTATTTAGGGTTTTCTTGGTTCGTTAATGTTGTTGTTTGACCTTTAGCTGCACATGCTGCTCTGTGCATTGCAGAATCAATGTGTGCTTTAGGGACTGTGTGGTTCGGATACATGCAGACTTGTACATTTGTGGTTGGGGTATGAGCATATTATGTTCCTGTAATTTTTGAAATTTCAATAAGATATTAATTGCAATGTCCTTGTGGAGGTGCGGCCTCTGGAACTGGACACCGTACACCTGTGAGCGATACAATGGCATCTTTATCTCTCTCCTCTTGCTAGAAATTGCTCTCCCAATATATCCCAGCATCCTGCTAGCCATTCCCACTGCTTTGTTACACTGCCCAGCTACCTTGAAGTCATTAAGTATGATGAACCCTAACTCACTTTCTTGCTTGGTGACTGTAATTGCTAGCATCCTCCCTAATTCTACTGTTGTGCAAAGGGATCATGACAGCCCTCCTCCTCCAGTCCTCTGGCACTTCCCCCATCTTCACTGAGGTGCCAAAACACAATGCCAGAGGGGCACCAGCACCATGTTCAGGTCCTTCAGGAGCTTTGGATGAATCCTATTCAACCCCATCACCTTATTGTCCTTTAAGGCTTCCAGTCACTTCTGGACCCTTGCCACCGAGAATAGACTTGTGCCACTCTCCCCTCTTCCTGGTGCCTACTGCATCATTTTGGTGTGCCCCCCCCCCACACACACGCACACTCTACCATGAAGACCGAGCAGAAGTAAATGTTTAGTATTTCAGCTTTCTCATGATCTTCCTCTGTGCAGTCCCCCCCACCCTCCTGATTCTCACTGTCCCTCCTCTTGTTTTCCTCTTTCCCCAACATACCTCAAGAAGGTCTTGTCCCCTTTTTTGACCTCCTTGGCTATCCTCTCCTCTGTTAGTGCTTTAGCTGCCCGCACCCTCTTTCCTGCCTCCCTTTGTGTTGCCAGATATATCGCTCTGTCTTCATTCTTCTGGGTCTCCTTGTACTTTCAAAATGCTGTTTTCTTCTCCTTCACTGCCAGATTGGTGGGGCCCAGAATTGTTGGCATCATCCTGTGTGCTCTGGGGTTTTTCCATCTTTGTTTCTTCCCATAGAATGTTGGCAGCAAGGGTGAACATTGTATGTGGCTGTGCATGGCACTGGTATCCTTCCTCCCAAGAAGCATCTGACTGCACTACCACTTGGGATCACCCAGGTGGCAGTATCACAGCAGATCCTGCTGCCCTTCCCTCTCTCCCTGAGGAGGAGGAGGAGGAGGAGAACATGCTCTAGACTGCTCGGTCCTCCTCTTGATAAGCCCCAAATGACCAAGGCTAGTTCCTGAACCTAGGTCGATGGCAACCAGAGAGGTGGCCTTACTGCTTGCTGATGGGTCAGCTAGACATCATGCTTTTAGTGGATAGTAAATGAACTCACACCCCCAGTAGACTCTGTCCAAGATGTTGGGGAGGAAAAAAAAACAATTATGCTTTGCTATACAGTACCAGTTGGTCAGATGTGCATTACGGAACTGAGAAGTTGCAGGTGGATGTGATGGAGTCTGCTTGCTGTAGCGCAGCACCAGTAGGAAAAGTAGCTGGTGGATATGGCAGAGCCAGACGCACAGGATTGAAATGGTTTAGTCACAGTGGTGAAAGTGAGCCTAGGAACGTTACTCAAATTGATTTTATAGTTGCCAGAGGTGATAGTGCCAGCTCTTGCATGAATATTTACTTCTCTCTCTCCTCTAACATTCATTAATATTAGAGGTGGGTAAAACCGGTACAATTCTGGTTTTGCCATTCTTCCCCCCAACCCCAGTTTGGTTTTGGTTTGGGTTTAGAATTAAGCTCTCTAGCAAAGTCTTTAAGAATCTGTCCCTCACTAGTCTAACCAATCCCTACTTTTATGGGGCAAACGCCCCCAGTCAGAAATCTCCCCAGGCCATTCCGTAACATCTGGCATCTTGCAAGTCTCCCCTCCCACCTGACACATGTTTTAATAATAGTCCACCTCCCTAACACCCAAAAGGAAAAACAATGGTAAGCATGAACAAGAGGGCCACTGTGGTTCACATCCAATGGGAAGGAAGCAGCGAGAGCAAAGAAAAGGGCATTTAAAAGATACAAAGGTAGCCAGTGGGAGGAAGACAGGGAGACATAGCTAAGGGCATCCAGGGTGACCAGTAGGAAGGTTCGATGTGCTAAGGCCAAGTTGGAGCTTAGAATAGCAAAGTGGGCGAACCTGGAGGATAAGGTGTTCTTCAATACATCCAGGAGAAACACAGTCAAGGAAGGCATAGTGCAGCTGTAAAAGTTGAAAGGATGAGGGGACCAGAGTTAAGGCTGAGATACTGAGCACATATTTTTTTCAGTATTTACTAATGGAGGAGGAGCACTACCAGATTTCAGGGTGGGGGAGAAGAGAGGAGAGTGAGGGAGCTTTTTCAGTCAATTACATGTCATGGAAGAAAGAGTGCAGGAAGTGCTGAGGGGGTTGTGGGAAGATAAATCAGTGGGGCCAGATGGGATACATCCTAGGGCATTTAAGAAAGCAGTAGGAGTACTAGTAGTACCATTGGCAGATATTTTCAACTGCTCGCTGGACACTGGACTGGTCCCCAGGGATAGGAGGCCACTGATATGGTTCCTTTGCATAAAGGCAAAGGAAAGAAGAGCCAGGAAACTATAAACTAGTTAGCCTGATGTCTATAGTGGGAAAGGTACTAAAGGCCATACGGAGGGAAAGACTGGTGGACATTCTTGTGGTAAATGGGCTGCAAGACAGAAAGCAGCAGGGTTCACTGGGGGAAGGTCATGCCAGACAAACCTAAAAGACTTTTTTGACTGGGTGACAAGGGTAGTTGACAAAGGACATGAAGTCGACATCATGTACTGTGCCTGGACTTTAGTAAAGTCTTTGATTCAGTCCACCACAGAAGATTGTTCAAGAAAATGAGGGACCTCATCATGGAGGAACCAACAGCACATGGGTGGAAACTGGCTGAGGGGGAGGACAAGCCAAGTCCTCTTTAACATATGCAACTGTAACAGGGGTGGGTGGGCATACAGGTCACAATCTGCCTTTTTGCGGCACTAAGATCGGCACAAGGGTGGACCCTGAGGATGGGATTAGGACTCTTAAGTGAGGACCTGGGTAGGTTGGAGAGATGGCCCAAGATCTGGCAGCTGAGCTTTAACACAAAAAAGTGTAAAGTACTGCAAATCAGGAAAGAGAACCTGAGAACGTAATACAAGATTAGCGGAAAGATATTAAAAAGCAGATCAGATGAAAAAGACCAAGAAGTAAGAATATCTTAAGATCTGAAATCTATGGCACAATGTAACAAGGCAGTAGGAAAGAAGTACAGGATGCTGGGGTCTATAAGGAGGGGATTTAACAGCAGAGGCCAGGATGTGATCCTTCCACTATACAGATGGAATACAGTGCGAGGTTCTGGAGCCCATACCTACATAAGGACTACAAGAGAGTGGAGGGAGTACAGTGAAGGTGAGCAAAATCATCCAGGGCATGGGGAAACTAATGTATGAGGAGAAACTACAGAACCTCGACGTATACACCCTGGAAACTAGAAGAGAGAGGGGGTTATATGATACAAACATACAAATACCTGCACAGGTTAACCAGGATGACTTGTAAAAACACCTTTGTCCTAAGTATGAATAAAGGCACACAGGGGAATTCACAGAAACTGGCCAGGAGAAGATACAGGAAGGATGTCTGCAAGCCTTTTCCACTGAAAGCGTAGTGGACACATGGAACAGGCTGCCAGAGTGGTTTGTGACAGCCAGGTTAGTGGGGGTTCAAAGTAGGGTGGACAAGCACATGGCCGTGCTAAGAGGTTAATGGATAAAGGCAAGGGAGAGGGGTGGCCATTCAGGCCTATGTAGGGTGGAAAGACTGGATGGACCACTGGGCTTGTTTGTTTGTTTTTTTTGCGGTCATGTTCTGTGTTTCTGTGAAAGTAATTTAGCTGTATATTGCCTTTTATACATACTGTATCTAAAAATGCTTTACAAAGCAATACACCAAATACTGGTAGCACAAAACTGTAGAACATAATTTGGTTTTATATAGCATCATTCATATAAACAGTATCCTAAAGCACTTTTCAATACAGGAAAGCAACTTACCCAGGGTCACACAGTAAGTGGTTGTAGTGGGATTCAAACCTGGGACTCTTTGCTCCATTCTTTCCTTCTGTAAGATCTCTACCTATTGGGTAAAGAACCCCTGAAATGTCTTCACCTCCAGCTCCTTGATTGACAGTATTGACTGGGAAGGGGGTATGGCCACTGAGGGGAGACCTTCCAGCTAGCAGAGTTGAGATAAAAGATCACTGAGCTCTGATCAGCAACTGAGATAGGGGTGCACTGCAGGGGAAGAATGGGGGACAATGACTGAGCTAGCCAGGGAGATTGAAAGAACATAGAAAAGATTCCATTGGCTGCCGCGTCGCGCACAATCAAGCAATGAAGATCGAGCTGGGAATAATGACGTTTCAGGGATTCTTGCCCTACAAGGAAGGGAAATGGGGGGGGGGGGCTGGATGGAGGCCAGATACTGGGAGCAGTGGCCAGGTGGTGAAAAGAAGGAGAAAAAATCCAAGTCTTTTCCGAGCTGAACCAGCAGGGTTCAGCTCTCTACCTGCTGAGTCACCCACGTTCAGAGTGGTTTTGTTTTAAATGGAAGCAGTTCTGCACACCTCTAATTAATATTTATTTAATCACCACCCTAAGAAACTGGTTGTCCTTTTGGATTCCACCCCTAATCCCATAAATCCTTGTTCCACAGCCCCATTAAGACCTTGCAAGGATTGTTGGGGGTAGGGCATCTTACATTTGAGAAGGCAGAAGGAGCACACACATTTGGGACATCCTGGATTGCTGAATAACTAATACGAGTTAGGACAGCTTACTTCTCTGAAAATTATAACTAAGGCTTCAGTCACATTCATGTGGGAACTGATTTGGTTTGCAATAGCCCTTCCTCCCAGTATTGGTGCAGGCTCTTTGAGAAACCTGCATTATGTCCTGTGCTGTGGCCCTTCTCATTCCACCCATAGCCATCAAAAAGGAATGTGACACTTAATCACAGGTGGTCTTATAACCTCTGGTGACCTCATATACTGTATCTAGGACTTACAAGAATTACCCCACAAACCCACCAGAGCTGAAATAGCTAATGCATCATACTGTCATTATTGGTGAGAATACTACATATGCTAGTCTCTCGTGATTGGGAAACTGCAAATACTTCTGTATTAGCAGAATGAGTAAATGAGTAATCGAAAGGGAATGCTTAAATTAGTGGTAGTAATGCAACTGACAGACATTTCAAATGCATGCTTCTATTCATCTCTCACTCTTCGGCTTGTAAGATGGCAGTGTATAAAAATGGGTTTGTGGCTGACTGAAGAACAAGGCACTTTTGTTAGTAGAACTTGTGTACTGCAACTGGCAAACATTTACGATGCTTTCTACTTTATCTCTCGCTCTTCATTTCTGCAACAGAAGAGTGTGCAGTCTTTTAACAAAGACATTTCTGTTTGCATAATTGCAATCTAATATATTTAAATATTAAAAAGAGATGACAGCTGATTTACCCATCTGATCAGTATTCCTGTTGTGACAGTCATGCCTATTAGCAGCTGGTAAAACAAGTGATCTTATTTCGATGGCTGTTGAGTACCACAGTATTTTCCCTGACGTTACTGCATTGACAGCCTCGGTTTGTAACTGCTCTTTTGCTGCTGTCAAGGGAGCTTGCCGGCATTGCAGAATCTAAATACACAGGCAGACTGTCATGTTGACCTTTACATTCTGAAGGGTTTTTAGGCTTAAAGGCAACATTTTAGTTGATGGTACTTAAATTTTATTGCAAGAGCATCTTCTGATGGCAGATTCGCCTTTAAAGCAGTGCTCGAATCCTTTCCGGCACAATAGTCTCATTAAAGGGCTTTTTGGAAGCACGTAGTATGATTTATAAGCTACTTTAATATTTCTTAGCTTTAAATATTGGACTGTGATGATCCCTTTCCTACTGTCGGAGCATCAGGCAGGATTGTGCCTTGTCCCTGCTCCTCCTTTAAGTATGGAGCCATTAGTGGAAGCAATTTGAATAGATATTGTTAGGATTGTAGCATATGGTGTGTAGCGTAAGATTTCTTTAGATTATAATGATACGTAGATGCATAGAAAAAGAGCCATAGGCCTATACAGCCTGCCCACCCTACCTATTTTGCACTGGCCTTACTGCCCTCTGTTGTTTCTGCCACTCCTTTTCAAACTAATCCCAGATGCCTGCCCCATCCCTGTTTGAAGCAGTTCATTGATTTGGCCTGTACCACTTCCTCCAGCAGCATGTTCCAGTTGTCAACCACTCTTTCTGTGGAAAAAGTGCTTGCAGCTGTGTCATTTTAATCTCCCCCTACACGTTTCAGTGAGTTCTTCCTTGGAGAAATGCACCTTGGCATCCACCCTATTTATTCCTTGCAGGTACTTGTGTATTTCGATCATGTCACCCCATCCCCTCCCTTTTTTCAAGGGTGTACATGTCGAAGTCATGCAGCTTCTCTTCTTATGTCTTGCCTCTTGGTCCTTGAACCATCTTGATTGCCTTGTGCTATACTGCTTCCACCTTGCACAGTCTTTCTCTACTCTCTACTATAACTCAGAGACCCTTTGCTTGTTTCTGATCACTAAAGTAGTACTGTATTCTCACAACTTGGGGACAGGCCTCTGGCTTTAGGGTTAATTGAGGAAAAATTAAAACACTGCTTAAGTGAGAAACTGACTTTGGATTTTAGGAGTAAGAGTCCATATATGTGGGTTACAAGGCGCATCTGGTATTTAGATGTACACATTTCTACCAGTATACAGTTTCTATGCAGTATCAGTGATGGGGGATGCTGCCGATGCCACGCTGCAACAAAATGAATGCTCTTTCACTTTTTTTTTCTGTCAAGTTCTGACTCTCAGAATTCCCAGAAATACTAAGGACATTAAGAAAGCTTTGAGACAGTATGACAGAAATTCCTTTGGGCTATACAAGCTTCTAGGGAGTTTTGTCTGAAATACCTCTGCTGCTACCACCACCTGGTTATCCCAGGAAAATACCTCTGCCCTGCTCAGGGACTTGGAAGGTCAAATCAAACTCAGTAATATTTGGTAGAGCGCCCTACAGATGGTGGACTTTAAGCAGAGAATTTTTACTTTGCCAGACGAAATATTAAATTTACCTTTGTGATAGGGATGCTCAGCCACTGGTACTATTAAAAATAAATTTGTGCTACTAAATGCTACAAGATATTACAAACAGGATATGTGCAGCAAGCAAAAAGATACAAATTTACAGGAAAGTGAAATAAAGCAGTTTAAACAAATTGACGACTTACAGAATAAACTCACAATCTAATCTCACATGAGGATCTACATTTACCTGCCAGCTAACTAGAAACATTCTTTAAGCCTGTTCTTTCCTCACCCAGATAGGCTAGCTAAGGAAACTGGGCTGTCCTTCATACTGGGGGACACTCACCAAGAGCTAGAACCCTAGGTCCTCTTCAAAAGTTCCAGGAAGTTAGAGAGAGGGAGTTCTGGTTAAAGTCTTCTGTTTATGGACTCTGGGCAGTAGGATGGGACCTTTCTAGAGTGGTAACCCTCTTCCAGTATTCCCCACAGCAAACAGGCTGAATTGCCCTTTCTCACCTAACATCCTCTTGTCCTGTTGTCAGAGTGTGAGAACCCAGTACTTGAAAAGCTCACTCACAGTTTTTCTTAACCTTGTTCACTACCTAGCTGCTTGGTTACCTCTGTGGGAAAAGTAACACTATTACACCTGGCAAGCTGTTTCTCTTGTAGGTTTCCCAAGATAGCTGCCAGGACATGTGACCCGAACTCCATTTTGTTTGCCCTGTTCCATTTCAACAACTCAAAGAACTTGTATGAAAATAAGTAAACTACAGTAAGAGGAGATTACATTAACAAGATCACATTTTTGTCACAGACAGCATATTTGTGGAGGCAGAAAACACAGATTAAATGGGATTTTTAAACATGAGATAAACATTTGGGAGTCCAATGAGTCACTGATTTAGGGATATTACATAGCAGCCCAACTTGTCCTGCTTACTGTTATCATAAAAACTGACAGCCCAGTGGTTTGGTTTCCCCATGGAGCAGCAAATAGTTCTGGGGACTGTGTAATTGTATTGTATTCTCCCATTATGGGCAATGTATCAAGGCACTATGAAGATAAGCTTAATCTGGCTCAATTTCAACTGGTTTGCATTTGTATCCTCTCTCTCTCTCTCTCCTCTCGCCCCCCCACAGACAAGGCTGAAACCAGGCAATATTGTCTTACCTTTTTTTCCTAGTCAGCCGCAATAAAAATAAATGAGAGCCTTGTCAGTCACAGGACAGCACTGGAGATTTGGACTAATCTTAAAAATAATCCACGGATAACTTTATGGTATGGAAAATTATCCTTATCTCATCTGACCCTGATTTCACTCATGTTGGGATTGCTCCTACATTCAGGAGGTGGATATTGAGAGGATTAGCATATTATGGGCATTTGTTTGATGGACAAACCAGTTTATAGACTTTCTGCTGAATGGCATGAACCAGGGCCTGTTCACTGGAACCATTTTCATAAACCTTGCAAAGGCCTTTGATACAGTGGCCCACCCATTTCTGTTAGATAAGTTAGGTGCTGCAGGTGTATCCAAACTGGCTGTCAGGTGGTTCTACTCCTGTCTCTCAAATCAGCTCCACTTGGTCCCAGCTGATGATGCCCTATCCACCCCCAGTCCATGCAATCAGCTGTCCCCCAGGGCTCTATCCTGGGCCCAGTCCTCTTCTTCATCATCTTAAATTACTTCCCCTGCACCTGTGTCTCTTCACACATACACATGTATGCACATGACACAGTTCTGTTTGCTTCAGGTATCTCAGTTTCTAAGCTGGAGTCCTCACTCCAGCATGACTTTGATGAAATGCATTGGTTCCATGCAAATCAGCTCTCACTAAATGCCCCAGAAGAATGGCCTCTTACATTCAGCACTAGGCAAAGATTAGTAAGGCTCCAAAATACACCTGGTTTCTCAACTCCAGATGGCAAACTGCTTAAACAACTACGCTATGTCAATTATGTAGGGGTGTAGCTGGATTAGTATTTTCACTTTTCCACCCATATTGGCCCCATGCACAAGAAACTTCACCCTAAGCTGTACCAAAACATAGTATGCCTTCCTTTCCCAGTCTGCCTTGAGATCATCCTTAAGGTGATCTTGCCTGTGTTTGACTGTGCAGATGTAGTCTACAAGTGCTGCCCCAAAATCTACACTTGCCAGGCTTGATCCCCTGTTTCATTCCTTCTGCTGATTTGACCTCAGTGCTCCATCTCTCACCCATCACTGCTCTCTATATGCTAATCTCTTTGTACCCTTTCATGAAGTCCAACATCCCTCACACTGTTTCTCCTTAATGGCCAAAAACTGGCTTGCCACTGTTTTCACTTTCTCCCCTCTCTCTTTAGTCCTGACTTCCCCTTCTCCTGCTTCCTTCATTCATCTGCTACTCGTTCCTTTTCTATCCCTCACAATAAATCTGTAGCAGGCTAGTCTGCTTTCTCTGTCCGACTTCTACACTTTGGAACAACTTCCTTCTCTTCATCACTCTCTCTCCTCCTCCCACCATTCTCTTAAAGAGCTGGTGACACGTTCAGAAGAACTTTAACAAAACACAATATTTAGGCACTGTTCAGCTTGCATTTACCATTAGTTCTGTATTCCTCCTCCCCATTAGTGTTGCTCGGATAGTGCCGCCATAGATCTGTCAGTGATCCAGTGGATGGCAGCACTGTTCAAGTTGGATCCGGCCCGGGATCCAGACGAATACGGAGATCTGATCCTGGGTCAGATCCCGCAGTATGCAGTGCTGGATCCAAGGATCTGGCATTGGATCCCAGTGCTGGATCCAGAGATCCGGTGTCTGATTCCTGGATCCAGCCATCAGATAATGCAGAATCCGACCAGGGATACGACAGCCGGATTCACAGGCAGATAATGGAAGTATCTGGTAATCCACTATCCTGCCACAAAGGGCGGGTATCTGGTGGATCCAGATTTGTCCGGATCCATCTGAGCAACACTACTGCCCATTATTTAGTAGTGAGGTAATTTTTATAAAAACAGGATCTTTGCTGCTGAAGAGTTCATCTATTCCTGCTGCTTTCTCCTTACATGAAGTCATAGAGCACTGCTTGTGACCTCACAGTTACTCCCATGGCAACAGACTGTGATGTCACAACAGAGTATTATGACTTTTGAAGTAGGGAGTAAGCTATATACTAACATACTATTTGCCAGCAGGTTAGGCCTTACAGTCTATCGAGTCTGCTCGAACCTTAGATCCTTAGTTGGGTGCCAAGGCCCTCCCATCCCTTGTGCTCCAGAAACCCCTATCATCCATCCCCACCCCGCTGGGACAGGCCATCATCTGATACATCCACTTCCAGATGAACTCCAAATGAACTCTAAAGGATGACGTTCATATATTAATACACATTTCTTTAGTAATAAATTATGGGAAGGAGAAATATATAAAATATAAATGGGATGCAAGCAGAATTGTGCCTAATTATTATGTTTTGTAAAGTTTTCTTTGAGGCATCAGTAGCTCTTTAAACAACTAGTACTGAGATACTTCACTAAAGAATGTACATGCAGATAGACTTTTTCCTGCTCTCTCTCCTTTTTACAACAACCAACGTACATGTACTCTTTTTACATTGTTTTTTTTCTAAAATTCATTACTTATACTGTGACTTGTTTTGTACATGTTCATGCACCTATTGTTATCACTTTGTTATTGCAGTTTCACACCCTGTTGTGTCCCCTACCCTGGGTTACACCTGGAAACAAGCCCTGGCTCAGTGTACTTATCCTACTATCCCAGTCACCAAACATTAAATAAAAACAAATAAGTAAGAGAGAGAGAGAGAGAGAGATGGCTGGCTGGCTGGATGTCCTTTAACCAGATAAATGCAGAATTTGATCTGGGACCTCAGGACCTATTTAGGTATTTGAACATACAACTTATGTACAGTGGAATCTGTCAGGATGAAACACTGTGTCTCGGGCTACTGTATGGGTAAAGTGGTTAACTGCCAGTAGTATACGTTAACATATACTGTTACTGCCATTAAAATGACCTTGTTTCCTGCTGTAACTGTTGTAGAATGCTGCAATATTGTGCTGCATCCTGGTGGGCTCCACTTTATCAAAATTTGAAGTAAAAATTTTTTCACTGGTAAGCGATTTTCCAGTTTTTGGCAAAACTGATAGCATCAGCAGAACACATATCTTATAACATTCCTTTAAAATTTTGAATTCTAGGAGCGTGGATATGTTGTTCATCCACACTCTCTGGCATGTCCCTTTCCCCTTTAAATCTCGCCGGAAAGTCTTCAAGCTGGCTCCTCCCACCCACCCAGGTGGTAAATACCTCGGCTCCACCCCATGATGCCAGATCTTCCTTTCCACTGGAAGATTCAGGTTCCCTCGTGCTACTTCTGCAGTTCGTAGGCCCTGGATTCTCAACAACGATTTTCACCACAATCACTTTCTTTAAAAATCATCAGAGTTTATGATACCAATCCAAGCGCATCGGACATGGAGGACAAGTCGTCCCTGGATTTCACCGGCGTCCTTGCGGACAGAAAATGTCGCACACCGATCCCCACCTCTCGTGTGTCTACTGCTTGGGTGTCATACATTACAACACCTCTTGCACCATCTGTCTGGCCTTCCATCCCAATGTTCTGGATGACCATAAGGCGCGCCTAAAACTGGGGAGACCAGAGCTTCGCAATCCGCCGGTGAAATCAAAGGAGGCCAGGTGGACAGTTTTCGCGGCTGCGGGATCCACCGAGCAGCTCGACTAGATGGCGGCTTTCGAAGAGGAAGCTGCTCAAGCTTTGGCCAGCCGAGGTTTTTTCGTGCCGCTTAACCTGGGTTCTAACTTCACTGGGTCCTTTCGGGAGCTGTGCCAGTCTCTCCCCACCAGGGGTGAGGCGCCCTCAGGCTCGCACTCCTCCCGCCCTAGGAAAAAGGACAAGGACCCTAAATCTTCTTCATCCCGAAGAAGACGTTCCTGAGACCGAGAGCGGTCTGATTCCCAGGACCTTGCAGTCTCTACCTCAGTCGAGATCACTTCCTCGGCCGCCGGCTTCTCTGACCTTCCGTCAGGCCAAGGCACTGAGGCTGAGGAAATGGCTGAACCGGCTGAGATTTCTTTCGACCCGATCGAGCCATTGTTGCAGACTCCGGTCACCGACTCCTTGGAAAGGACACCTATCATTTCCTTCCCCGATGAGGAGACCCAGCCCTTGGGTGTCCAAATCGAGGGAAAGGTGCCAGAACCTCAGTTCTCCCCGACTCCGGCTTCTCCCAATCGAATGAGCCGACCCCATCGGTCTCGATCGAGGACCCCTTCGGTCGAAAAACCGAAGAAAGGTCACAAGCACTCTAGGAAGAGGCGTCGCCACTGATCTTCATTCTCCTCAGACGAGGAGAGACTTCAACGGAAGCTCCGTCGACGTTATGAGGATCTCACGTGGCAACAGCTGATTCCACCGGTGACACCAGCTGTTATTTGCCCCAGCCTTTAGGCCGATAGCCGACCTCCGGAACTCAAGATCCTGCCCTCCTCACTGTAGGGCCAGCATGCATTCCAGCTCAGCTGTTTGATGGACCCACCGCTTCAGCAGTCTCAGGAGGGCTCCTTCAAAGAGGATAGGACAGACACCGCCTCCCGTGTCTGTCCATTACGGTGGTCCCCTGATCTCGCATGCTATCGAGAGGAGATATAGGTGGAGACCTTATATCCCCACTCTTCGGACTCTGATGCCAGTGGTCTGCACTCGCATTCGGGCTATGATGAGTCATCAGTGGCAGGCTTGGAGGAGGGTCCTTCCTCTTTTCAGGGCATCTTCCGCCTCATTTCCGAATCAACCGGGATGCCCTTGGAGCCTATCCAAAAGAAGGCGGAATACCCCCTCACTGATATACTCAAGAGGGGGGATACCCCGACGGAGGCCTTTCCAGTGGCCGAAGCCATTGTTTTCCCAGCCTTTGAGCTATGGCAATGCCCTGCCTCCTGCCCAGCTCCATCTGCCCACAAGTATACGGTACCCATGGGGTCCCTGGTGGGTTTCACAGTGCATCCCTTGGCCGAGACCTTGTGACTGCTTCTGTGTTTTAGATGCACGGGTAGCTCAGCTGACACTGACCACCCTCCGGACAAGGAGTCCAAGAATATGGACCATTCTGCCTGGAAGGTTTATGCTGCCTCATCCTTGGGCCTTCGTCAGGCCAGCTCGGCTGTAATCATAGCACACTTCTCTCATACCCTCTTGGAGTCACTAAATGAAGTCCTCCTTCATCTTCCAATGGACATGCAGACCACGGTTAAGCAGGTCCGTGACCAGGGTCATGCTGTTGCCAAACAGCAGCTCTAAACAGCCCTGGACATTGGAGATTCCTGTGCCCGCTCCTTAGCAGCCACAGTGGCCAGTCGCCACAGGGGCCTGTCTGAGGTTATCTTCCTTTCCGGTGGATACTCAGCATGAGTTAGCTGACGTGCCCTTCCTTGGCACTGATCTCTTCGGTCCAGGAATGGCAGGTCACCTCCAGTGTATAGAGCAGTCCAGTGCCACCTTGGATGCTACCTCTGCAAAGGGTTTTTGGGGCAAGAACTAGCAGAAGCACAAGAAGAAGCCCTTTCGGCACTCTTCCCCTGCGGTTAGACAGCCCTCCTATCAAGGAGGTCAGCAGCAACAGCAGGCTCAAGCTTGGCACCCCAGGCCCAAACAGGGTCCTCAACAGCCCCATAAAGGAGGCCGAGGTGCCAGTCTAGGAGCCGCCTCCTCCTCCTCCAAGCCTGCTCAGTGACGGGTCAGGGGTTGCCACCGCTACACCCATCACGCCAGCTCTGGGTCTTCCCATGGGGGGCTGGCTCCATCACTTCCTTTCCACCTGGTCCGGTATCACTTTGGACAGGTGGGTTCTGGAAGTGGTCAGCCAGGGACTGCCTCTAGAATTCGAGCAGTACCCTCCCAGCCGAGCCCGCGCCCCTCGGGAGGAAAGGATCTCAGTTTGCACTCAGTCGGCCTTTGGGACGACATTGCTCAGCTCCTCCGCAAGGAGGTGGTAGCTCCAGTGTTGGATCCTTCTACAGACCCAGGCTTTGTCTCCAGGTACTTCCTGGTGCCCAAGCGGATGGGGGGGTTGGCGCCCCATCCTAGGTCTCCACGACCTGAATCAATATCTCAGGTCTCGCACCTTCCGGATGGTAACTCTGATCCAGATCATACCATCCCTGGAGCGAAACATGTGGTTCTGTTCACTGGATCTACAGGACATGTTCTTTCACATCACAATCCATCCATCCCATCAGCAGTTTCTCCACTTCAGGGTCGAGTGGACCCTGTACAAGTTCTGAGCCATGCTGTTTGGCCTGTCATCAGCCCCTCGGGTCTTCACCAAGTGCATTGCAGTGGTGGCAGCCCATCTTCGGCATCGGGGAGTACGAATATACCCCTATCTCGACGACTGGCTCCTGGCTGGTTCCTCCCTTCAGGAGGTGGAGAGGTCCAGGGATCTGGCCCTCCGAACCTGCTCCCATTTAGGCTTCCTCATCAAAGAGGCAAATCGGAACTCGTGCCCTCTCAGTTGATGGGCTTTAGTGGGGCAGAGCTCGACTCTCGTCCAGCCAGAGCTCGACTCCCGGTGGACAGGGCAGAGGTTCTCTCCTCCTTTGCCCAATCATTTCTGGTTGGGCACTTGCACCCTGCCCAGGACTTTCTGCGCCTTCTGAGTTGCATGGCAGCATGCACGTCGGTGGTCCATTGGGCCAGGTGGCACATATGCCCCCTCCAATGAGAGCTGGCCGCCCAGTGGACTCAGCGTCATGGTCACTTCAACCAGCTGATCACTGTAACTCAGAAGATGGGACGCCCATGGTGGACCAGCCTGGACCGCTGCAGGAAGACATCCGCTTGTCCGCCCAGAGCCAACGGGTCCCCTGATGCCTGATGCCTCTGATGGGCTGGGAGCCCACATGGGGACCACAGGCCACGGGTTCTGGACCCCAGAGGAGTCCCAATGCCACATCAACCTGTTGGAGCTCAGAGCAGTCAGACTGGCCCTGTCAGCTTTCGCTCCTCAGCTCCAGGGTCAAGTGGTTCAAGTCCAGACGGACAATACCACGACCATGTACTACCTCAACAAACAGGGCGGTATGTACTCCCATTTGCTATGCAAGGAGGCGCTCCGAATCTGGATCCTCGACAGCCAGTTGGAGGCGGATCTCCTAGCCATCCATGTGGCAGGAGTCTCGAACCAACTGGCGGATGCTCTCAGCCGCTTAGGCCAGACATCCCACAAGGTCTCTCCATCCAGAGTAGAGCATAATCTGTTCTCCCATTGGGGCAAGCCACAGGACCTGTTTGCCTCTGGGGAGAACGCCAGCTGAGACTGTACCATGCCCGCCCCCTCAGCAGGGCTCACTGCAGGGATGCCTTCTCGAGGCCGTGGATCCCAGGCCTCCTCTACGTCTTCCCTCCATTTCCCTTGTTCCACAAGGTGTTTCTCAAGGTGAGGGGGGACAAGGCGAAGGTGATTCTGGTAGCCCCAGATTGGCCTTGCCAGTTCTGGTATCCAGATCTCCTCAGCCTCAGCTGCAGGGCCCTGGAGTGGCTTTGTACACGCCCAGACCTGATATTGTTGAACCAGGGGAAGGTCTTCCATCCGGTCCTTCAATCCCTGCACCTCACAGCCTGGTTCCTGAACGGCTAGAGTTCCAGGCTTTGGGTCTTTCCGAGGATGTCTACACGGTGGTGGAGGCATCTCGTAAGGAATCAACCAGAAAATGCTATGCCTTCAAATGGAAAAGGTTTTCCATTTGGTGTCAGGGTAAGAGTCTGGACCCCTTATCCTGCTCTGTGGCTAACATTTTAGACTACCTTTGGTCCCTCCCCAAAGGGAGTCTACGGTCATTGACCCTTGAGGTGCACCTGCCAGCCATTTCTGCTTACCGGGCGTGGGCCGGTCAGCTGACATTGGCACAGGAGACAGTGGTCGGGCACTTTTTCAAAGGCCTGGATCACATATCCCCTCCGGTTCGTGAACCTCCACCTCCATGGGATGTCTTGCTGGTTTTGGCAAAGCTCATGGGCAAGCCATTCGAACCCATGCACAAGTGTGAGCTCTCACACTTGTCATGGAAGACAACCTTCCTGGTGGCTATCACGTCAGCCAGAAGGACAGGGGAGCTTCAGGCGCTTTCGGTGGACTCCCCTTATCTGGTCTTTCACAGGGACAAAGTTGTCCTGCGCCCTCACCCCAAATTCCTTCTCCGGAGGTGGTGACAGAGTTTCACCTTAACCAGGTGTTGACTCTGCCGATATACTACCCTAATTACACCTCGGACGCCCAGCTACAGGCTTCATACCTTGACCTGAGATGTGCCTCTCCTATTATAAGGACAGAAGGCGGAAATTGGGAGAGGTTCGGCCAGTGCTTGTCACCTCACGCTGAAGCCGCTTCTGGCAGACCTGCAGCCAAATGGACCATTGCAAGGTGGATTACATCATGCATAGGTCTGTGCTATGAGTTGGTGGGCAAGGAGCCTCCCAGAGGGATAAGAGCTCATTGTACCCGCCATACTGCTGCTTCAGTGGCTGCTTCCAGGGACATCCCTATCCAGGAAATCTGTCACGCTGCTACCTGGAAGTCAGCAAACACCTTCATTACCCACTACCACATCGACCTTGAGTCACGCCGGGATGCTGGTTTTGGGGCCTCGGGTCTCTAATCTGTTTTTCCCCAAGTAGGGAGTGTGCGCCTTGCCTCCATCCTCCCGGAGAACTGCTTGGAGTCTGCCAAAGAGTGTGAATGAACAACATATCCACGCTCCTAGAAGAACAGGTTACTCACCTGTAACAGTAGTTCTAGGAGTGGTATATGTTGTTCATCCACGTGCACCCACCCGACCTCCCCGGCTTTAGGCACACCACCTTGCCTCCAACAGGCTAAGATCTGGCGTCATGGGGAGGAGCCGGGGTATTTACCACCCGGGTGGGTGGGAGGAGCCAGCTTGAAGACTTTCCAGCAAGATTTAAAGGGGAAAGGGACATGCCAGAGAGTGTGGATGAACAACATATACCACTCCTAGAGCTACTGTTAGAGGTGAGTAACCTGTTCTTTTAAAACATCCATTACTAAAGGCATCTGTGTGAAAATGGGCTCTTGGCCCTTTAGACTTAATCTGTTCCTGCTACTTTTCCTGCCTTGTAGTTATAATCCTCTGGTCTGTCAACAACCTGCCACCATGAAAATTATTCTTCTTTATCAATTTGCCTGGCACCAAAGCTAGACAGCCCCCACCCCCAGATTCCAGCTGTTCTTCTCCTTCCAGTTAATTACTCTCCTCACATTTTGTCTTCAGTCACTCCCACCGATTGAGCATCCCCGCTGGCCAGCAGCTTCCACTTTTATTATTATACTACCCTCTCCCTCCTCCTTTCCAGGTCCTGCCCCTGACCGGGTGCACAAGCTGACTTCCAGCTGCGGCATGGCTCCTCTGGCCAGCCACACCTCTACCAAAGCACCAGCCTCCTCCACGGACTGACCTAAGTATGAAAAGGGACTTCACAGGAGCTACCCCATTGGCTTCACAGCCGCACGGCTCCGCCAGCTATTGAGTGCTGTTCATCCGTCCTCTTCAGCTATTAGTTCACTCAGCCTTCTCTACCATTTAACTGAGGAGTGCGGCTTCTAGCTGCAGATTTCAAACTGTCTTAAAGCGTGGCTTCTAGCTGCATTATTCTACTGTATTTTTTGTCCCGCCCGTGCACCCAAACCCTGGCCTCTATTAAATACTCCTAAGCACCTCCCTTCTCCACCTCCTCTCTCCAATTGGCCATAACTAGATCAGCAACCCAAGCCCCTTTGGCTGCAACCCAAAGCTCTCTTTATAGCCTATACTATACAAAATATTTTTTTTTACACTACCTGCCCTATTAAGTTAGCTTCGGTGGCATTCTAAGATTAGTTTAATTCTCAAACAAATCATTGTATCCTGTCCCCTATTGAGCACCCTTTATACATGCTAGTTATCATGTGCTTTTACATAGACTAGCCTGATTCTTCTGTGCTCTGCCCTGTACTTCAGGTTATTGTACTTAAAACTCCGATTTGTACCAGCATGATGAACAATATCCTCTGCCTACTCATGTTCTTGCCTCCTGGGCTACTCCTGTTCTGCTCCTTACTCTCCCATGTCTGCAACCCTCCCTCTCCAATCCCATCCACAATATCTGTGATTTGCCCCACTAAGCTCAACGACAATCTTACAACAACTGTGACTGGGATTCAACCATATCTGCCCCCTTCTAACTCAGTTGACAGCATCCTCTTAAACCCCCTCTGGACTTCTCCCACAATCCAACTTTCCATACTCCTTACTGCATCATACCCATGACTATTTCGGATGTCTCCGATCTTCTACACCCTATTCCCAACCTTCCTACGCTACACTGGCACTCATACTTTGCACAGCTACCCCCAACAGATGAGCTTGAATTCCACCAAAGTCAAATCACTCAGCAGATGGATCAAATACATAATCTTCCTGCTACTCATCTGCGCTGGTAATATCGAACTAAACCCAGGTCCACCACATACTCTAGCTTCACCATCTGTCTTTGCAGCCACTAAAGGGCTGAAATGCCTGCACATAAATGTGTGCAGCCTGTTGAAAAAACTAGACCTTGTCCAAGCCTGGATCTCCCACACAGACGCAGATATCATAGTAGTATCTAAAACATGGTTAAAAAAAAATCCACTCCAGACTCTGCAATATCCTTCCCCTCCTATAATCTCTATAGATGTGATGAGCCTTCCAGGGGTGAGGATGGGGATGGGGGGGGGTAGCCATTAACATCAAAGAGTTACAGTAACCAAGATCATTCCTACCAACTCTCCTAAGGAATTTAAATCCCTGTTGCTAAAACATTTCGCTATCTCCTACAAAAACACTTACAATAATAGGCTGCTACAGGCCACCTTCTGGAGGCATGGAACTCTTAAACTACCTGTGTAATGTCACTGACTCAAGACAGAACGAAATCATTATAATTGGTGACTTGAACGTCGATTGGCAAAAAACCTGCAACAAAAGTCTAATAATCAGAGTTCCGTGATGAAGCTGGGTTCACCCAACTAATAACGGCGATCATCCAGCCTAAACCCAAGATTCCCCCAAGTGGGTCCTTGACTGACCTTATCCTCACAAACAGACCACATAAGATCACTCATACAGCCGTATTTCACAGTGATGTTAGTGATCACTGTGCTGTGGCCTGCATCAGATGGCAGACTCCCTTCAAATCAGCGAATAGGTACAGATGGAAACGGAGTTTTCGGAAGTTCAACTTATCCCACTATCTAACTGACCTCAGTAGTATAAATTAGACTGAATTCTGTCTGGCCACAAACATCAGTAATGCAGCTTCCCTTTTTAACAACTTAAGTAACATCATAAACAGACATGCCCTACTCTAAAATGCAGAACCCGGGAAGTTCTCCTGCCCTTGGTTTACAGCTGAACATAAGGCTGCACTAAAAGAGAGGGACTGTCTTTGGTCCACAGCCAGACGGACCAAACTACCCACTGACTGGGCAACTTTTAGAGCGTGCAGCAACAACTGCACCAAAATGATCAGGACATCAAAAGCAAATTACTTCCTATCTGCTTTTGCTTCAGCGAAGGGCAATTCCAACAAGTTCTGGTAAATCACTAACAAGCCATCCTCCTCACTACCTGGTAAGGTCTCCTTTAAAGGCAAGATCCTATCCGACAAATCAGACATTCTGCATAGCTTTAATGACCACTTTTCAACTGCAAGTCTGGCTTTTGACTCTTCTTAAAGCTGCCACCCTCGCATCTGGCTTACCCAAACAACCCCTGGCACCAGCCAACAATTTCTTCTCCTTTACCCATTTCCAGTTCAAAGAGGCAGAAGACCTCCTGCTCCACTTGGATGTTAAGAAAGGTGCCAGTGCTGATGGCATAGGACCATACTTCCTCAAAGTTGGTGTCCGATTTCTAACAGCCACTATACTTCATCTATTTAATCTGTCCACCAGCTCCAGTACTGTACCTGATGCTTGGAAACTAGTGCAGGTACTTCCTCTGTTTAAATCAAGGGACCCTATGGATCTAAACAGTTATCGTCCTATTTCAGTTTTACCTCTACTCTACAGACTCCTTAAACTGGTAAATGCCCAATTAAGAGACTATCTCACCAAATCATATCTAATAAACCCAGCCCAATCTGGCTTTAGACCAGCCCACAGCACCACCTCTGTCCTAGCCTCTGTCACAAATGACTGGTTCCTCATGATGGACAAGAGACAAGTCACAGGGGCCATCTTCCTGGACCTAAGCAAAGCCTTCTACACAGTTGACCATACTTTGCTCCTCGACACACTTAATCGACACGGCATTTCTGGTCCTGCACTATCATGGTTCAGGAGCTACTTATCAAACAGACTTCAACAAGTGAAATCAGACGGTTCCCTTCCCCTCTCCTTCCGCTCGTGAGAGGAGTACCTCAAGGCTCTATCCTTGGACCACTCCTTTTCATGATTTATATAAATACCATTGGAAATAACATTAGCAAAGCAAAATTACACCTATTCACGGACATTACGGTAATATATCTATCCAGGCTGTCTGTGGCCATAACCCATGTAGAACTCCAATCTGAATTTGACTTGCTACAAAACAACCTTGCACAATCCAAACTACTCCTAAATGCAAAAAAAACCTAAAGTAATGTATTTCTACCCCAGCCATTTGACTGCCATCTCTAACACACTAGAATCCTTGTCCCCTATCAAAACTCTCCTAGATGATGATCTCAGGGTAGTCGACAAATTTAAATACCTAGGCTGTGAATTAAATTGACATTTAACATTCTCCGCCCAGATCACCTCCCTCGCAAAGAAACTGCGTCAAAGGATTGGCTTCTTCTACAGGAACAAATCTCTGTTCACCACGGATGCCAGGCTATGGCTGTTTCAGACAATGTTAAGCCCCCTCCTCGACTACATGGATCTTCTGTATGGTCGCTGCTCAAACTCTGTTACACCAGCTAGACACTCTACCATAGGGCGATACGTTTCATTTCTAATGCCCACCATCATACACATCATTGAACCTATATACTTCATTGGGTTGGCATCTCATCCACTCCCTTACCTGGCTCTACAAAGCTCTTCTGGCAAAACTCCCCACCCCACCCACATATTTAATCTGTTTCAGCGGTCAGCCTGCATAAACCCCCTGTGTAGAAACTCCTACATTATGCTTAATGTTCCAAGCGCCCATACCCGATTTGGCAATAAGCCGCGCTATCCCTACTGCCTGGAACAAAGCCCAATCCAATCTTAAACTTCAAAACCTAATCCCATTAAATAATTTCAAGAATCTGTATTTTTTGTAAATGTAATTACTTATGTTATGCATCAATTGGTCTTACTTTACCTGCCAGTTTAGCTAGTCTATAACAAGCCTCTAGTCTAGCCTCTCAGTGTTACTTACTGCTGTGAGACTTGTGCTGGACAAACTGCATTGTACTGTAGCTGATGTCTGACTGCCTAGACCTATCTACTGTGTGAGATTGCTGCATTTTTCCATTTCTGCTTCTACTGCCAAACCCTGTCTCCTGTCCTACGCTACTCGCTCTGCTAATTTTTAATTTCTCCTCCCCGCTTGCTATGCTATCTCTCTAAATGTCTTAATTTCTTCTCTGCCTTACCCACAAACCCTCCTCTTACACCCCCTCCTGCTGCCGTTTTTGTCCTCCTCAGACGTCCCAGCACCAAAGCACAGAAACCCCCCTTCCTGTTAACTCTTCTGTCTCTGAATAATTGCCCTGTACTTGCCACCTCTTTACCTCTTGCTTTGTCTTTCCCCATTGCCCACCACCCGCTTAGCTTGCTATTCTACTCTGGCTCTATTTAATTATCTGTCTTTTCCCTCTTGCTCCACAGACAGCCCATCTGCGGGCTTCCCATGCTGCTGCCATGGCCTGGCGCTCTTCGAGCTGGCCGCAGATGACAGACCACCCATCCAAACTCTGGACAGATTCAGGTACGCACTGGATTTCCAAAACTTGCAGTTTTGAATGCAGCTGTTTTGATTGGATGCCCAGTGGAGGAGCCTGGCACTGATTTTCCGTTTCTGCTCCTCAGCTAAATTTCAATCTCCTGGTGCTCCCTGATCTTGGGGAAATCTTTTTCTGTGCTGTGTTCTGAACTGAATTTTTGCCTGCCCCCCCCCACCTCCTCACAGTATTAAATAGACCCTTGCTCTGCCCCCTCCTCAGCTTAGCAGCTGATTGGTCACTCCACTGCTGCACATTCTTATGGCTACTGGCCTCTCTGTCTTCAATACCTAACTTAACCCACTCTCTTATCACCCTTTTTAAAAGAAATCTCACCCACTGGATTGCACAGATTGAATACCTCCCTGGTCTTACTACTAGCTATATTACTGACTGGACTATTAATTACTACAGATTTTTGTGCATCAATACTAGCTGCAGACCAGTCATGCCTAAACCAATTTTTGTCTACTCGTCCACCTCCTATTCCCCTAAACTCTGTGATTTCCCATGAGTTAATGTTCCATGACTTTGCAATCCTTGTCATACTATCAAACTATGAGAAGCGCTTACTGGGCTGCTTCCTGCACTCCCTTTCCATACTGTGCCCTTCGTGGGTCCCCCCAACCACTCCCCTCTTTTCCCACCTCCTCCTTGTAGGACATGTGGAAAGCAACCCAGGCCTTGCTGACATGCATATCAACTCCTCTGATGCATCTTGGGCAAGAAATGCAGGCCTTAAAATTGTGCACATGAATATATGTAGCCTCCTAGCAAAGTTTGCTGAACTTGAGGTGTGGGTGACCATGTACAAGCCCCATGTGGAGGCATCTCCGAGACCTTATTAAAACCATGTCATTCGGACACTTTGTATCCTCTTTCTGGCTATTTCCTTATATGCCTAGACACAGGGCAAGAAGAGGGGTGGGGTGTGCCACTCTATGTGCAGGATCATATATCTGCCTCCTGCATTGGCTCCTCAACCCCCTCCTCAACTAGTGAGTGGCTCCTCACTGAGGTCACCCTGGGTAACACAAAAAAACTATACCTTGGATGCTGCTACGACCCTCCCAATGGGGGCATCCAGGGCCTATCCTGCTTTTTGGATGGGCTTGGGTGCATCTCTCCCCGAGATACCGTAATAATTGTTTTTTTTTAATCTCAACTGGTCAGGTGACTCTCTGCCTGTATATGCCAGCTTACTGAAGGCACATAGCTTGGAGCAAGTAATCTCCTCCACTACTAGACACAGCCTTCACTCACCTAACCACTCCACTCTTGACTGGATCATCACTAATAGGTTAGAGTTGGTCCTCCAGGCTGGCACTATGTCTGACTCCATAAGTGACCATGCTCCCACATTTATAATCATACCCAACAAGTACAAACGTCCACCCCCAAATTATTGTCTTTCAGGAAATTCAACCACCAGGCTCCCGTTACAGTTATTAGGGTTGCAATGACTGCTGACTGGTCCGTCCTGTACCTGCTAAATAACATCTTGACTGCAGTTACTTATCTGACTAATGTCCTTCGCAAATTACAGGACGAGCATTTCCCCCTCACTACCAGAAGGGTCAGAGGAGGCTGCACGCGATGGGAATCGAAGGAACTTCTGGTTCAAATGAAAGAAAAGGGCTGCCAATTGAAAGCCTACAAGGCATCCCCCAACCCCCCATCTTTGGAATGCCTATAGGCAACAACGTAACAAATGTAAACAGGCAGCCAAATCATTAAAATGCAAGTACTACCTTTTGCAACACTGTACCTCCCCTCAGGAACCCTTGTAATGTCTGGGCTGCATTTGGGTCCATATTAAACCCACGTGCAGTTAACCAGATTACCCAGATCAAAACCCCCTTGGGTAACATCTCAGATCCCCTCTAAAATTGCGGACAGGTTCAACACCATGTTCACAGACTTATCCACCTAGCTCAATAAACTCACCCCTCAACCATCCATTGGAGGGAACATCAGCCAAACCTGCCCTCTTTCTCATGCTAATCCTGCCTCCCCACCCTCCTTTTATTTTAAGGCCTTTAGCCAGAGAATCACTACCAAACTCCTGAAGGCACTGCTGGGCAGAGGTAGCCCCAGCAGTGATGGTCTTTACCTGGCTTTCCTAAAACTGATTTCCTCTGCCACTGTCAAACCCCTTACTTTCATCTTCAACCTTGCCCTCTCATCTTCCACTGTGCCAGACTCCTGGAAGCTTGCACACGTTATCCCTATTTTCAAAACCGGCGACTGACTTGTGCCAGAAAACTACAGGCCCATCTCTCTCCTCCCTAATCTCAGCAAATTACTTGAAGAAATCATTCATTACCAGTTATCTGAACACCTGGAAAAGTACAACCTTCTATGCCCCCTCCAACACAGTTTTCATAAACATCATAGTACCTTTTCTGCCTTGACACTATTTACAGCCACCTACTTAGAAATATGGACGAGGGGAAGGTGACCGGTGCGGTTTTTGTAGATCTATCCAAGGCGTTTGACCTAGTTGACCACCAACTTCTCAACTCCGCTCTTCAGAGTTTTGGTTGCACATCTAACACTACGTCCTGGTTCCACAGTTATCTGTCTGGTAGATCCCAGACTGTCATCATAGGCAAAGTACACTCTTCCACTTTACCCATGGTCATTTGAAAGTCCCAAGGCTCAATATTTGGCCCTTTGCTTTTTTCCAACGTTTATAAATGCACTCCCTGCAGGTAGCCTCACCTGTAATTCACTCCTCTACGCTGATGATTTAGTCCTCTACCACAGTGTCAACCCAAAGGAGGGCAACCAAGATGATCAGGGGCCAGCAGGGGGAATTCTTATGAAGAGAGGCTGGGAGCCCTGAGAATGAACTCCCTGGAGGAGGGATATGATAGAGACCTAGAAGTACTTGAAGGGGATAAATATTGTAGATAGGGAAGGTCTTATCAAGGTAAGCGACAACAGAACCATGAAGGGGCACAGTTTGAAGTTGTTGGTGGCAAGGTTTAGGAGGGATGTTAGGAAGTATTTTTTCATGGAAAGGGTGGTGGCCACATGGAATGCACTTCTGGAAGAAGTGGTCACAGTGAAGATGGTGGGCAGCTTTAAGAGGGCCTGGGATAGGCATGAGGGGGGAATCCATGAGACCATGGTGGGAAGATTCTAGGGAAGGGTTGATGGGGGCAGGGTCAGTGGCATAAGCCAGGAACACTGCAATAATAACGAGCAGGCTTTATAGAGCAATTGGCCTTCTGCTGGCTCTTTCGAATGTTCACTCTAATTGGATGTAGAATCAGAATTTGATTTTAAATCTGCATTCAAATGTTGCCTAAGCTTTTGTTTTACCTCCCCTCCCCCACTCACCCAGTACAGAAACCGTGAGGAGCCCCTAGTGAGCTAGGAGAAAAGCCCTCCCCACCCTTCTCCCACCCTTTACCTTTTGTGACTGACTGTCCGGTGATCCCACTCCCTGTATGATGCTGCAGGCCAGTTGGGATCACACTGCTGGAGGTTGCTGTCCAGTCTGAAGAATAAGCAGACAGCGATAGGCAGTGGGTTAATCTCTCCCCCCCCCCCCCAGCCACAGAAATGAACACCCTTCCCCAGCAAGCTTCAGCCCTAAGCAGGGTGGTACAAGTCAGGTAACCAAGTGGCCAATGATCACTAAAAAAAAAAAAAAAAAATTGATTTGGCTATCAGATTTTAAAAGTTACCAGCCAACTGGCTACCTGCCCACAGAGTGGTGATGTGCCCTTGCAAATGATTGGCATGAAAAATATTGATTTGGCTACCAAATTTTTAAACTAGTGGCCAAACTGATCACCAGCTCACAAACTGATTTTGTCCCACCCTGGTACCAAGCCCACTTCCCTAGCAACCAGGCCCCTACACTGTAAGTCCACTTCAGTCTTCACTCCCCAGGCCCATAGTAGTAGGCTAGGCTAACATAGCAGCTGATGATATTCAAGACAAGTCCCAATATTATAGTATTATATAGTACTAGACTGCTACCATAGCAACCAACTCAGAGTGCATGGCTGTGTTCCCCAGACTCCCTATATGTAGCAGCCCCCCCAAGTGGTGGCAAACTGCAAGAAAGCCCTAAGTAGCTACCACCACCAGATGTCTAAAAAAAAAAAAAAGTGCCTGGTAGTGCTGCTACCCAGGGCTTTCTTTCAGTCAACCACCACTCTGGGAGAGGGTGCTTTGGTAAGGGGAACTGGGGAATGTGGCCATGCACTGAGTCAGCCAGAACTGGTAGCAGTGGCGTCACCATGCTGATTTTGGGGAGGCTACAGCCCCCCCCCCCATCGAAGTTAAAGCCCTCAATCATTTCAGTAAAAAACAACATAAAAAATAGCAGCCATATACTTTTTTTTTTTTTACTGTGTGACTTGACTTCCTTAAGTTCTTCAATCCTTGCACTTGCGACTCACTAGTCGCTACTGAAGTCTGGAGGAAAAAAAATAGAAAATTAAATTAGACAGCCTGATGAGACAGATTGACTGTGCAGAACTGCAGACAGACTGACAGGAGTAGAGCGGAGGGGAGCGACTCGCACGCACAGGCGCACTAAGGCAGCAGCAGCGTGAGCCGACAGTTTAGCTAAGCTGGAAGGCTAGTATTAAGTATTCCAAAACAATCCACACTTGTCATTTATTTTCCTCCGTAGTTCCCACCCTGTCTCTTCCCACCACACTGACCACAGCATCACCGTCACCAATTTGTTCTCCTCTGATTTTACCTCAGTCTGAACTGCATGCAGATCGCTGATCTGATTCTGCAGCATGCAGTTCAGACTGAGGTAAAAACACTGATGTTCATGATGTTAGCCATTGCCAATAGCCGCCATCCAAATACCTGGAAATGCCAGCTTTGCCAGGAGATGTTGTGCACCACTGTATCCCCTATCCCGGCTCCTATCGTCGGACTGCAACTCCACACACCGACCGGACCGGCTGCTGCAGTGCAACTAATGCCCATTGCCCACCAATCTGCACTCATGACTGCAGCCGCAGACTGCAGCTAGCCTAGGATTAGCCAGAGAAGTTGGCTTTGGTGCAGTCACAGAGACTTTGGCTCATGTGTTTGTGCTGTCTGGGTGTGTGACAAATTGGTAAGGGGAGGTTCTTTAGCATGCATGGTTAAAACACACCCAATTCTCAAACGCCTGCCTTATTACACCCAGTGTCTTTCATATTTGAGAAATTTCTCTGTAACTTGTAAGATAAAGAAGCCCTATGTATATGCAATATCTGCACACTGTGCACCCTGCCCCGTCGGATGCCAAAGACCCATCCTCGCATGCTACCCACCAGTATGTACCAGAACAGAGGCGATCTGTGGGATGAAAGATGTTAACCAGTTCCACCAACCGTTCTTCAAATGCAGCACACCCACAAAATAAAAATAAAATCCACCAAGCAATCTATTTTCGTCTTGGAGTTGGTAAGTTTCAGGCTGGGGGATTTGACTCCAATAACGTGTCTCAGGGTTCTCCTCTCCTCTCCTCTCCAGCCCTGCACGCATCAGACCACTGCCTGCCCAACCACACACAACCCTTTGGACCTTCCGATCTCTCACCTTCAGCTGCTGCATCTGCCAACATGCATCGTTTTATTTCAGTATTTATTTTTTTGGGGGGGGGGATAACGTGGTGTACTCCTGACCCTACCCCAAAAACAACCAAGCAGACACTATAGATCAACTAGCAATCAACACGACAGAATGATAGCCTGCAACAATTCAAAGAAATCAAGGAAGAGTGGAGAAACAGAAAATTTAGGTTTCACTGAAGTCATCACTTCTGCATCCGCTGACAAAAAAAATGCCCATTCCTCCAGAAGCTACCCTCCCAGCATCAGCAGCTGTAATAATCGCAACTCAACTTGATTCCATCGAAGTGCCAGTTCCAGCTCGAAATCGGCAGCAGCAGCAGCATTCATCACTCCTAACTTCAGTCTCTCTTTTGGTATTTTAGTTTCAAAGAAAAAAAAACTGTTAAAGGCAGTACAAGTTGGGGATGGGGTGCAGAGATGTGTATAAATCTTGCAGACAGAAGTATCCAGTCCACAGTTGCAAGTCGGGTCCGGATTCACAAATGAATCGCTGGCCAAGTCAGTTAAGTTTTAATAGCCAGTCTTCTATGCAGCAGAGTGTTTAGCAAAATCTAAAGCTGCCCTAATCCTATAAAAAAATATTAATTTGTTGATTCTACTGTAATACCAGGGGAAAGGTTTTGAAAAATAATGGTCTTGAAAGGAGCCACTCATTTTTTCACTGTGCTGGGATAATGGTGTGTCTGGCTGTTCTGGTCTCTTATTTGCTCTGGGGTCCTCCTGCAGCCTTCCCAGCAGATCTGCTGGGATAATGGTGTGTCTGACTGTTCTGGTCTCTTATTTGCTCTGGGGTCCTCCTGTAACCTGTCCTCGGTGGACCAGTAACCACATTTTTCCACATGTACCATATTAAATATATGGCTGATAACTAGGCTTGTCAAACGTATTTTTCACCACTAAAATGCAGGAAAAGCCACCATTTGAAGGTAAAATTTCAAAATTTTCCGGGGGCATGCCTCCGGACCCCCGTAGCTTTGTTAGGATTTTGACTAAAGGGCATTAGCCCTCCCAACTTTGTACCCCTGGTGACGCCCCTGACTGGTAGTACTATAATACTGAACTTGTCTTAAGTATCATCAGCTTCTACAGTAGCCTAGCCTGCTACTAGTGGCCTGAGGAGTGCAAACTGAGAGTGGACTCATGGACTAGGGCTCAGCGACCAAGTTGCTGTGAGGGGGAGCTTGGTGCTGAAGCTTACTTGAAAGAGGGGATGTTCGTTTCTGTGGATAGTGGGGCAGGGATGAAGCTGCCATCCACCAACCATCACTGCCTGCTCATCCTCTGGACAAGAAACCAGTTCTGCGGCAGCATGATCTCTTCCGGCCTGCAGCGCTACACAGGGGGTGGGACTGCCTGGCCAGACAGTCACTCACATAAGGTAAGGGAAAGGGCGGGGGAGCTTTTTGGCATTTGTACTATTCAAACTCGGATACAGAATCCAAACGTCTGATTCCTCCATAGATGCCTCCTCAGATGCCTTAGCAAGCATCAGAACAGAATCCGAGTCAGAATCGGATATTCCGATTATCCAACAAATGCATGACTGAAGAGAATCGCAAGATTCCAGGGAACCCTACTACCAGATGTACTTTAATTTATTTGATATCACATGCCTACTCCTATGAAACAGATTAGGACAATCTATAAATTGCTTTCCCCTAGGTGGCTGTACTGTGATAGTCCTCTAGTCAAAAAATTGGAACAGGAGTCTGAGGTTGTACTTACAGAAAATACAGTAAATGCAAGGCTGTTTTGGAGAATGTGCATGAAGTCGCAGCTTCGGAGCAGTGGCGGGAATTTTGCTGGAAACTGGTGTTGATGTTATTTACTCCTCCAGTACAGTCTGGAGAATTTTGCTGCTCATTACTCTGACCTATGTTGGAGAGGTTGTGGGGAATGTGGCACACGCCTCCACATTTTATGGGAGTGTGACACAATAAAACCATTTTGGTAATTGGTTTTTACTTCTATTAAGCAGTGGCTAGAGACAGATGAAGGCCTTTCTTTCCAGCAAGTAATTTCCAGGTCATAAAACTTGGGCAAGTACATACCAAGACCCTAATCAGTCTTTTTGATATTTTCACTGCAGTGGCTGCTAAGGCATTGACTAAATGTTGGTTCACCAATAAATGCCCTCAAATGGATGCTTGGATCCGGATATGCCTTGTAATTATATAGATGGAGGGCATCGCAGCTTTGCTGTGCCTTCAGAAGTATACGTATAATCTTACTGATTGCCATTCCTAAATTTCACAAAAGAGTAGGATTGGATCCAAGTTATCACTCAACTTTTGTAACTCTGCTACTGACCCATGCTCTTGGCTCTGTGTTAGCCATTACTGATCACTCAACAATGTATCCGGACTATCCTGTTTATAGTTGATATCTCCTGCACTGTATTTGACCTTGGGTCACCTTAACCAAGTAATAGTATGTCAAATGTGTCTCGCTTGTATAACTAGGGCCCACTTGGCCTGCTGTACCACTTTGTAAAACTTGTATATTCCTGTGCAACCTACAGTTTTACTGTTTAACTATGGCCCAATTGGCCTGCTTTACCGCTATGTTCAACTTGTATACTAAAGGAATAATGCACGACAGGGTGTGTGTCATGCTTGGGTCAGTGTCAGTGGCTCAGTAGGTAGCACACTCTCCTCTGAGGCTGTGGGTTCAGTTCCCACATCTAGCACTTGGGTTAATGTCCCAGTACTGACACTGTAGTGCAGCATGAGAGGGGTGCTGCACTACTGAGGTGCCATCTTTCGGCTGAGACGTTAAACCGAGGTCCCATCTGCCTGGATTGATGGTAGTTCAGGTGGATGTTAAAGATCCCATGGCAGTTATCGAAAAGAGTAGGGGAATTTCCCCAGTGTCCTGGCCAAATTTCCCTCATTCACTAAAAATACCACCAACAGCTTAATCTGGTTCAAGGTCAGTTAGCATTCATCTGTATCCCACTCCCCCGGGTCGTGCCTGAAAATAGGCAAGATTTGTCTATTGCACTTACCTGGTCAACAAAAAACTAAATAAAAATAAAATAACGTCACGCCTGGGGTGATTAGGCACGAGGCCACAGGCCAAGTGCGACTAATCATGCCAGAAGTGACGTTATCCCAGCACAACACACACACCCTGGAGTGCATTATTCCTATTATACAATGGCTCAATTGTAAAACAAACAAAACAAAAAAAAAAAAGAAACATATATTAAAAGTAGATTTTTTTTATAATTTCTTTGCAGTGGGTAGGATTACATTTTAAAAAAGTAGTGCAGATTTCTTGTTTAGCCAGTAGGTGGAGCTGCCCTGTTTTGGTGTGGCTTTGTGCTCCAGACAGCAGTCTTTGCTACTTATGGCAGTGCTTATAAATCAGCCTCCTGGATCGACATTATTACCTTGGGGTTTATGTTCTGGTTTGCGACACGGTTTACAGGATTTCTTTTGTCTTTGTGTTTCCTTAACTCAGTATGCATAGTGCTACTGTTTCGAGAAGGCTGCACCCTCCGCCCCCCCAACTCGGTTTCGGCCGACCACACGCTGCTGTGAGGATGCTTGCATGGGAGGTAGGGAGGCACTTCAGAAAATGTTTATGTGGTGAAATTTTTGTTTTATGAAGAACAGGAGGAAAGTGTCTTTGAGGAGCGAGCGAGTGACAGCCACGCGGTGACTGTTTGAAAACGCAGTTGCTCGTTCGCCCTCTCATTGGGCCAGGTGGGGTTGGTCTGTGTATGGGTCTCGCATCCGCTTTTTAAAAGAAATAGAGGAACATTATGGATTTAATTTCATTGTGTGAGGGTTGTGGGTGTTATTTTGCCTGGGTTTTGTTCCGGGGTTATGGTCGGTGTGTTGGGGGCGGGTTTCTGGTTGTGCAAGCAGAGCGCAAAGTGGGGGCAGGGGAAGCTGCTTGCAGGCATGTGGAGCGATGTGTTTTTTTTTTGTTTTTGGTTACATGTGGTCATCAGTGTAGGGATTCAGAGCCGTGATGTTATGCCAGGATAACATCATGGCTCCAGTTGCAGACTGACCAATCAGAAGCCAACATTCTTATTTGCCATTGTATAATTGTGTATAGCTCACTGTACCTTTATTTGTATAATCTCACCAACCATGTATTTTGTGAAATTGTTGTCCTCTTTGTATCTCTAATGAGGAGCCTTTGCAAAAGAGTCTTTGACTCAAAGGTTGTATTCCGATACATCAAATAAATAAAAAACTCTCTGGTACCCTTGGTTTCTATGCATTCTGACATGGAAGTGTTTTTTTATGGAGAGTATTCCCAGGCTGTTAAAGATAGGATACAGAAATGCACCATAGTTATTGTTGTAACCCTGGCCAAATTGGGGTTACTAAAAAGGCTTCAAAACCTAAATGGTTAAGAGTATAGCTGCTAGAGGTGCCCCACCACAGGAAATGCACGAGAGTAGAGAGAAAACAGGAAAACAGTTCTAGTATGTGCTAGTCTAGAGTAGAGTCTAAAAGGAGAGTGCATCTGAAGGCAACTGTCCCAGCCTTTGGGCTAGGATTGGGCCTCTGGATATACTGGGTTGGGGTACCTGCTAAGACCGAAGTGGTGACAGTGGTGTTGGCTTGAGATATGGCACAGGTCCCCTGTTAGGATGTCTCCAGAGCATCGGAAGAAGCAAGCTGAAGGTAATGAGATCTGAAGCAGGACAGCAACGCAAAGAGACTTCAGAGGACTGAGGTACTTACTGGGTTGGCTATGTTGGTCTCTTGATGATAGGTCCTGGAGTCCTAGAGTATACCACCAATGTACAGGGAAAGCAGCATGGGAGAGCAACAGAACTTGAGAGGTATGAGAACTAGGGATAAAGAATAAATGAATTCAGTAAAGATGTTAAGAGACTACCAGGAAATTAAGAAACCGAGGGACAGGATGGGCTCCTTTCAAGACCCCCTGGGAAGTGGGGGCAAAAGAGACTGGAAGCACGGAATAACAAAGGAAGATGAAATATGAACCAAATGCTGAGAGTCTCCTTCAGGATCCTCCAAAATTTATCCAAGCTATAACGGCATGTGAGAGGCTGATGGGCTTTAATCCTGATCTGAGGAGGAGTGAGGTTGGTGTCAGTTCAGCTGTGCAGAGGGGGAGTCCAGGAGAAATCCTCCAGCTGCCTGGTGTACGATACGAGTATGCCAAAGGGTAACATCCATGTGCTGAACGCTGCCAGGAGAGACTGTTCTTGTTTTCCAAGGGTTTCCAAAAAAAGGTTTGTCTGCCTGGGGAGCCGGTAATGAGTGCAGGGTACGATAAAATGTGCTGGGGTCAAAATGGAATGTGTACCATCTGTCTCAGGGAAATGTAACATGCTGTGTCCTGCATCCCCTGTTGGAGCAGCTGAAAAGTAAAAGAAAGCTTGAGAGCTAATTAAATAATCCCTTACTGCTTGACTAGAAGACCTGGTGTGGGAAGTGAAGTTAATGTATTTAGTTAAGGAATATTTGAAGTGCCTTTGTACTTTTCCTCATGCCTTTGTTCCACAGAACCTAAAGGAGCCCTGACATGCCCACTCCAAAGCATGGAGAGCTCAGTAGTAGCTAATGTCTGGGGTTTGGCTACATTGTTTTGTTTTTTTTTTTTGCTTTTTGTTTTATTTTTTTTTTTTTGTATTACAGTGCAGTCCAATGTATTCCTTAGTCCAGATATAATATTTTAGATTATAAACGATACAGTCCACTGTATTCCTTAGTGTAGATAAAATATTTTCAGATTACAACCTGTTTAGACAGAAGTTACAGATGTTCTTGTAAATGCAGTTTGAACTGTATTGCCCTGTACTGTATTGTATGGCCTATACAATATCTTCCAATGAACCTCATGTTTTTCTGCATCATGCAAAACTTTAATGTAGACCCAAGCCAAGCTCAGTTTTTAAAAAGAAATATTGGACCGTATAACTTTGTGATTAGGAATATAACCTAGATAAAATAAAGGCGCTTTTCATGACCCTTGCCAGTAATTTAGAAATGTTTTTTTTTTCTGTGCAGTTCAGAAAGTCATCCGTATATTTTCTCTTTTCCTGTTACTTTTAAATCACATTTTCTATTGTCATTATCCAGTAGTTTGTTAGTATGTGACAGGTGACTGTGAATGGATCATATGATACCTTATTTAAGCACATTGACTAAAATTGCTAAGGATTTAAGTAGATACTCCCCCTTCCCCCAAGACGCAGTGAATGTGTGGCTTAAAAGGACTTTGCATAGTTTAAATGACTGTCATTTTGTAAGCTCTGATCCAGGAAGTTATTCCTGTAATGTGGTGGAGGAGATCTGTTTCCATGAGTATTTGTGTTGAAGGCCTTCTCAGATTAAAAGTTCTGTGCATTCTCGACATATGGAACACTCTGTGTTAATCCTCAGTGGGTAGGCCTCTGGTATCTGAAGTCCTTGTACTAATGCATTGCTCAAGAGAGCAGAGGGCATTGTGGTCCTCAAAAGCAAGAGCTGTCTTCAACTTCCAGCCTTCTTATTGCTTCAGCTTTCATTTCTAACAAGTAGACAGTCAGTACCTGTTTTTGAATACGCCAAATGAACTTCAAACTCAACTAGAGTAATACGAAGAGGGCAGACATTTTTGTAACTGGTTGGTGTCCGTGATCATGGGTTGGGGGTGGGGGCTTTGCTGTCTCTTAGTAGCAGTTAGAATTGATCTTTGATTTAATTAGTCCTTTCATGTTCCTGTTGATATTTCGTCAGTGATTTAAAAACAAAAAACGAAACAAACAAAAAAAAAAAAGCTTCCAGGCTGTAGGTATATGAATGAGACTAAACAAGATACCCGACTAAGCCATAACATTTCCTGTGCAGTGTGGTCTTGATGGCAGCTTAGAGTCCAAACAGTAGTAGCTGGTATAGTGTTTTATTTTTAGTAAGAATACAGGCAACAAGTAAACTGATCAACACAGAATGCAAGTAGACAGTACTGCAGATGGAAGGCAAGGTGGATGCAACTGAATGCAAGGCAATTGGGCCCTGTCCACACTACACCACTCCAGCCCGGTAATGGATGCAATCCGTTACGGCTGGGGAGTGGTGCAGTGTGTCCACATTGCGGCGGTGTCCGTTATGGGACCGGTACCGCCGGTCCACACTAGGGGTGTCAGGCGACCATTACGGCGGCACCTGTTCCCAGGATGCAGCTCGTGCTGTGCTACGGGCCCTGCAGGGGACCGTTACCACGCATCCACACTTCACCTGGTAACGTTACCCAGGCGTAACCGGTTTCATAACCATTGTTGAAACCACCTCATATGTGGTTTCAACAGTAGTTACGAAAATGCCTTCTGTAACGATACAGGTGTAAACGCAAACCATTGTGGTAACGGTTTGGGCACTCTGTAACGTTACAGAGGCGTAATGTGGACAGGGCCTTAATCATTAATCCCACAGAGAGGCACTGCTCCATTGTTCAGGACAGGTTTTTTGGTGTGTGTGTGTGTGTGTGTGTGTGTGTGTGTGTGTGTGTGTGTGTGATTGCAGGATTCTGGGAGAGTTGTTTATTTGAATAAATATTTAATTTTTACTTTCCCCTCTATGTTTAGATATCTTATTAAAATCCAGTGGCCAGCATGCATCTCAGAAAGCAAAGGGCCGGTGTAGATTTCACATTGTTTGGGGATTTCTGTCTCTCTACAAGTTATATGATGATGGTACATAACTTTCAATGACGTTCGCAGTGTCTGGCTTAGCAGATTTATGGTAAGCAATCTGTAAAAATGTATATTGCAAAAACTACATTAATGCATCTATTGGGGTACAAAACAGAAAAAATAGGGAAACGATAAATTAGGGTAAAAAGTCTCTGAAACTTTGACAGAGCTTTAGTGTGGTGTTCCTCGGGTTTGAACGATTATGTGACAGAGTTAGCATTACCCTTACATACACCTTTTATCCTAGTGTTTCTGTGTCACTATTTTACTTTGACAAGATGGTGCCAATATTAGGGAACACTAACAATGTGTATTGCATGATTGTTCGAAACTCGCGGAACACCACGCCAAAAGATTTGTCAAAGCTCCAGGAGCTTTTTATTCTGATTTTCTTCTCCCTTTTGTTTTATGTTTCAAACCTAACTGATGCATTATCAGAATTTGTTGCAATTGATTTCCTTACTTTTTGAAAAGATATACAACTGACACCTTTAACTTTTGCCTTTCTTACACCTCATGATGAACACTGCACTTGTTGCAAAGCACCTTAAAGGAGAACAACCAGCAACAAAAATGCAGCAATCGCTGCATAGATTGGGCTTTAGTACCCCCAATCCCCCCTGCAGTTACACAATGCAGTGCAATATTTAAATACCGTAACACTCCTAACTTTTGAGACTCCTCCTATTGCAGCCAGCATTTTGTACATGAGGGTACTTGGTGGCTGAGATCGCGCTGCTAACACTACAGGCATTTAGGCAAAGTTAGTGAAAATCGAGCAGGGCATAGAAGATACGGAGATTATTAAATGTCTATACACGTGGGCACCATACGGGAAGGGGCAGAGGTGTGTCATATCACGGTGTTAGCAGTGCGAGCTCGGCCACCAAGTACCCTCATGTTACAAAATGCTGACTGCAACAGGAGGATTATCAAAAGTTACAAGTGTTAAGGTATTTAACTATTGCAATGCATAGTGTGACTGCAGGGGTATCTGGGTACTGAAGCCCTGATCTGTTCAGTGATCGCTGCATTGCTTTTGCCTGTTCTCCTTTAATCATCACACACATTAACCCAGACCTGTAGTGGAGATTGTAAATGACCCACGAAACAGCTGCCTCATCAACAGTACACTTGACCAGTAGAGAACTTTGTGAGTTGCCAGTGAAGCAGCTACATTAACACCCACTATGCTTTGCACCTGTAGCGGTCTTTGTGAGTGTCCCTGAAACAGTTGCATCATCACCCACTTTCCGCCGGCCCTATAGTGGACTTTGCAGATTTTCAAATGGTCATAATTGGACCAGTTTGTAACATTTTCTGTCCAGACTTGGAGATTGCTTACATAGGTCCCCTTCTCACAACCACATAAGTGGTGACTGTTATAGCCCGAACAAAACAGGGACTACTTCTGGAACAACCAATGCTTGTGGCGAACACAGTGAACTACAAAAAAAAAAAAACAGGCTAACATTAGCCATACCAGATAAGAAAGTAATTTGCTGACCACATAGGAGATGAACATAAAAGTTCATTTTAAATGTACATTCCCATGACTAACTGCCACATTTGGTGTGAAAAGTCAGGAGACTAGACCCCAGGATTATTTGTCCACTGCCTTTCTGACTTGAACCATAATACTGTGAACTTTTATGCTCTATGCGGTCTGCAAATGACTTTATGTTGTAAGGCTGATGGTAGCCCATTTTTTTTTATTTTGTAGACAGTTAAATCCTCCCCAACAGTGAATTTTCAGGGATGATTTAAGTTCCACCTCATGTGATCTTGGAGAGTGGGCCTTTCTATAGTCATCCTCCAAGTTTGGGCCCAAAATGTTTCAAATAAACAAAATGTGCAATTTGAGAAACTTTTTTTTTTCTGCCTTAAAATGTTTAGATGTACATAACTTGGCATGTTTTAAACATTTTGGGCCTAAATTTGGGGAGTAGCTCACTTAGGATCCCCCATGATGAATCATAAATCCCCCTGAAATGTGCTTTTGGGGGCAGTTTACCTTTCACCACCTACGTGGTCATGAGAAAGTGGCCTAACTTAGATATCCCCATTGTTTGGGCCCCAAATATTTAAAGTTGGCTAAGTTATGGCCACCTTACAATTTTGAGCCTGCACAAAACTAGGTCTATGCATATGTGCAGTTTTTCCTTTTTTCTGACTTGGGTGTTTCAGGCTTTTTTTTTTGTTGTTAGCATATGTGACCCCCCTGTTACCTGGGGTTACAAGAATCACAGTTAGATCTAGTGGTAGGCAGGGAAGGCAGCTTGTGAAACTCCAGTTAAAGGGATTTCACACTCTCACTCTGTTCTCAATCTCAGCTGAGACTGAGGGATGACATCATTTAGAACTGTCGCAGCTGCATAAGCCACACTGGAATGTTGCAGCTAGGGAAGTTAGGATAGAATGTTGGGGAATTTGAAGTGAGTCTGTTGCAGTCTGTAGTAGAGGAAGGAGGTGCTCTGCTGTAAGCAGGCCCTCAGAGTCCTAAGCTCTGTCAAAGAGCTATTTTTTGTTGTATAAGTGTGTGTTCTCACCTGAAGAGGAACACAAGAAGAGCCAAGTGAAGTGGTAGAGACCGCTTTCAGTGGTTCAGGGCCCCATCCCTGCGGGGATGGTGGGAAGGAATCAGCCTGCTTCCAGGGGCAACTCCCCTGGTCCGGCTAGGGAAAAAGAAGCTGCCTGAGTTAAGTTCATGCTGAGGCACCAGAAGTTCTGTACGAGATTTCTTTGAAGAGAAAACAGCTGTGGGGCACCTGTACCCAAGGGGTGAGTTAGCTCTGCTAAAGGGCCAATGTGTTTTCACCTGAATCAAGATGAAACTAAAGTGACTGTTACTGTGGGGTCAGTTAAAGACAGCCAAGTACAGTTTGGAAGATGTGGGGATTGGACTGCTTAACTCTGTGGGGGGTCTAGAGTAATGGACACAGCCACTTTTATGTATGTTCAAGTTCAGCACAAATGGGATGTAAAGACGATAGATTGAATGTGAATACATTTAAAGAGAATCTACACAGCAAAGTATTTTCAAGGATGAGGTGTTATTCCAGAGGAATGGCCGGGTATGAACTATGGGAGCAAGAGGTGGGAGACCCCCAATCAGTAGTAACCAAATTCACCTCTACGGGTTTGCTTTGGGACACCTGTTGCTTTCTCTCAGGTACTTGGCCAGTGCCTGAGGAAAGTACCCAGACGTGGGATTGATGAGGAAGATTCTTGATGGAGCCAGAAGTGCTCATAGGTGGTTTGGGAGCCACCAGTAAATGTTTCCATGCTATATGGAAAGTGTCCAAGGAGCTGGCATGATAGCTGAGACCATGGAAGGAAGGTAGTCCAAGTGGCTGGCAAGGTAGCCGAGCCAGGGAAACCCAGAGCAGAGTACAAGTTCGGGCTGTGTGCCCAGTGTGTTTCAAAGCCTGAGGGCTAAAGTGAATGAGGATGTGTTCTGATCTCCATAAATCTGCATTACCAGGAGTGTAGCCCTGTGGGGGTCCATCTATGCTTGTTATTCTGTTGGATTTGAATAAAAGCCACACTTTAGAATCCCACTTCTGGTATTGGACATTACAGTTATTGCTTGCTGTGTCCAGAGTTACTTGGGTGCCCCTGTTGCAGAGTAGCCAAACCTAGCCAATGTGCCAAGTGACATACTTCTCCCCGAACCCAGCCCACCAGGTGGTGCTGTCAAGATGGAAATGACATACCTGGGTGGGGGTTACACATAGTCATTCAGATCACGGCAACTGGCCAAGGTAGAGGGATGGCTGTGCTGGTCATCCTCCATGGGATAATTTAATTTATAGCTATGTCTGGCATTGGGGTTAGGATCCCAGTGTTGGATGGGGAGGAGTAATGTCATGGCCACCGGAGATTGGCTTCCAGTGAATGAATATATATATATATATATATGTATATATTTTTTTCCCCTTTAATCAGTTTTTACTAAGTATTGGGACCAGTCCTGTTTTGTGTCTTCATAAGTGACATCACAGAAGAACTTGAGGGGAGGGTTTGCCTTTTCACAGATATGACACCAAGGTCTGTAATAGGGTGGATACTCAGGAGGAGGTAGAGAAAATGATTGAAAACCTTAGAAAACTTGAGGAGTGGACATGGGTATGGCAGCTGGGGTTCAGTGCCAAAAAGTGCAAAATCATGCTCCAGGGGCACAGAATCCAAGGAGCCGAGTATAAAATGGGTGGAGAGGTACTGTCACTCACTAAGCAGGAAAGGGACCCTGGGATTATAAATGATAATATCTGATGACCTCTAAGTCACAGAGCAGTGTGACAAAGCAGTGCGCAATGCCAATGCAATGCTGGGGTGCACAGGGACGATCAGCAGCAGAAGGAGGGAAGTGATACTACCACTATGTTGATCATTGGAGAGACCACACCTGGAATATTGTGTAGAGGCAGTCCAGAGTAATGCAGCTTAAATGGTTCAAGGGTTGCATGAGAAACCATATGAGGAGAGCCTGAGAGATCTCAATATGTATACCTTAGAAGAGAGGAGGGAGAGGGGAAACATGATTGAGACCTACAGGTACCTCATGGGGGTGAACAGGGTACAGTTGGGGAGCCTGTTTCAAATGATGAAGTGCAACAGAAGGATAGGGCATGCAACAAAGCTAGAAGGGGGGATTTTCAGAACAGAACCCACACAAGCTACACCACTTGGCTATCTCCACCACCCAGGGGAACACTCTAGATCAGGTGGAGTCCTTCAAATACTTAGGGATACAGCTTGACCCTAATCTCTCCTATGGACTTCATGTAGATAGTGTAGCTAGAGCTGCTAATACACGGCTTGGTCTCCTCTACAAACACAAACCACACCTCACGCCAGAAGCTTTGAAGGTTGCAGTCCTGAGCTCTGTGATCTCTGTAATAGACTATGGTCTCATCATTTATGGCTCAGCCACAACCACAACCATTAGATGCCTCTCAACTACCTTAAATAAAGCATGTCGGCTCATCACTGGTGCTCACCATCTCACCCACACATGTGACCTGTACACTCAGACCGGCTGGGATCCAACTATCAAACCGCATAAAGTTTCTCACCTGCTCCATGGTGAAAAAAATCTACCTTGGCCTTGCACCTTCTGGGGTCTCAACTCTGTTACAACACCGAATTAACAAATGGCTCCCTAGGAGATCCACGCTGCAGCTACTGAAAGTCCCCCACTGTCACACTTCACAGGGACAATGCTCTTTTGCTTATCGAGCGCCACTCTGGTTCAATGGGCTCAGCCCAACCATCTCCTCTGCCCCAACTATTGGTATGTTTAAAACTAGGCTCCGGGACTATCTCACTACCAACAGCTCCTGTGACTGCCCAACTTAACCTTGTTTCTCCACTTTCCTTTCTGCTCTAGTTGTCTCCCCCCCCCCCACTGGATTCTACCCTCACATCTTGGTATACCCAATACTGCACTTTTCACCCTCTTGCCACCCTTCCTACATTCCTTCTCCCCCCCACCCTCTTCCCTCTCCCTATGACTCTGGCACTTCTTATCTGTTGTCTATTTTCTCGACAAATGACGCTGGCTGCCTTGTTACAATGCTACCCTTGAACTGTATTAATCTGTACTCTGTTTGCAATGTCCACATTGTTGTAATGCCTGTCTTGATGTTCCCCATAATTTGTATTTCTCTGACGTGGAACCTTTGTAAAAGAGCCATGGCTCAAAGGTATTTGTAATCCTAGACTTGATAAATAAAGAAGTAAGGAAATACTGCTTTACTGAAAGAGTGGTGGATGCCTGTAACAGTCTGCCACCAGAGGTAGTAGGGGAGGAAATGGTGTGGGGGGGGTGGGGTTGAAGCATAGGATAGTCCTAGGGAAACATTGGTAAATAAGCAGTGTGTGTGTGGGGAGGCACCGGGGACCACTTAGGGTCTGCAGAGACAGAACAGGCAGAGAACGTCAGGGCAGACTGGAAGGGCCAAGAGGTCCTTTTCTGCTGACAAATTCTGTTTCTCTCAGAACAAAACAACCAAAACAGAACAATGTACGAAACAAGTGGTAAACAACCTGTACATGCCAGTGCTACAGTGAAAGAAGTACAATGTGACCTCCATACTACCATCGCTCAGTACCCCCTTCACCTTAGTTCCCTCCCCTCTCAGCCCTGCCACTAACTTCTAGGTAGTTGACTTCCTCAGTTTTATGCCCTCCAGTTCTGGATCCCCTGCCTTCCATAATCATTGTTTTCCCTTGACTTCCACCCCCACTTTCCTTTTTATAATGACAAGGCCTTCTGCTTAGTGAGGCTGCTCCCCAATTCCTACTGGATTCCCTTGCCAAGCTTGCTTAACCGATACATAGCTTCTATAATCCTCCTCTCTTTTTTGTTTTCTGCCAATTAGAGCAGACTGATGTAATTTTATTCTGTAATACCTGGTTTGATTCAATGTATGTATTTACTGGTACTGGTGTTTCTTGTATATATTACTGGTTTTGTGTTCATGACGTGGAACCTTTCTAAAAGAGCACCTGCTCAAAGGTCATTTCCAAATCATTAAATAAATAAATAAATAAATAAAGCATTTAGAAACCTATAGAACAGTACAAAAAAGGAAGAAATTTACAAGGACCATTCAGGCAATCAGAGCACCTAGAACGTTGCTACAATGGGGGTCCTACAACAGGAAGAGGGAAGTGTAAGCAGGAAAAGAACCAGGGGATTGGGGAGGGGGAGGTAGCACGACACCAAGAAGGTTAATTTACTCAATGTCCAACACCAGTGTTTGGGCCCCAGTGTCTGAAAGGGGGTGGGGACTGGGAGGGGTGGTTGTGTCATGAACACCGAGGATGGGCTCTCAGTGTCCACATTTATTTTTTTAATTTAATAATGTTCACCACTGGGGTGTTTGGGTACGAGTGTTGGAAATGAGGTGGGAGGGAGACATTTAGCAATTCACCAGGCTTCTGCACCCAATGACTGCAGTTCATTTCAAAAAGGGCACTTTTTTATGTAAGCTGTGTGACTATCTTTCATTGGCATGTAACTTGCATGAAAACTCCAGTTTGCTACAAACAGCACTTTGTCATGCAAGCTGCCCAACAATCATTCATTTTCACAGACACTGCATGAAAACTTTAGTTTCTCACTGCAGGAATACCTCAGTATGCTTGACTGATTGAGTATGCCAGCTGGGTTCAGGAGGTGGAGTTTATGCTAATAATGAAAAAGGAATTGGCCAATCAGAATGTAGTAAGAAAGGGTTACTTGCAGGTGCAGCTGTAAGCCAAGTCAGATTCATTTCTCCTCTGACTGGACAAGTCTGCCGCAGAGTTCTCTCTTTATAACTTCACTTGAAGTAGTTTATTTTTACTTTAGTAACTGTTTTTTTCATCATGCTGGCTGTGGAATTTAGCTCTTT